>CM051479.1:9479030-10729030 GCA_028015225.1 Carex myosuroides
GATGGATCTACTCCGGCGGAGGCGGAGGTGGGAGAGAGAGGAGGCGGAGGTGGGAGGTGGGAGACGGAGGTGGAGGTGGTAGAGGGAGGCCGAGAGGGAGAGGTGGGAGAGGCGGGCGGAGGCGCAGAGGGAGAGGTGGGAGAGGCGGGCGGAGGTGGAGGCGGAGGTGGAGAGGGAGAGGTGGGAGAGGTGGGAGAGGGAGGGAGAAAGAGGAAAGAAATAAATGGAGAAAATTGGGTAATTAATTTGTAGGGCTATTAGGTAGTTAGAATTTTGAATTATAGTTAAAAAGGTAGTTAGTTAGTTGGGGGATGAAATAGGAGATTGATAGATGGGGGAAGATATAATTACCTTCAGTTTATATTTTCAACAAAGGCAACAACGCAAGAGAGTTCTCTTCTTATAAGTTGGTTCTTAAAAAACTGTCCAATCCAATTGCTGCAGAAAACAAAGCAATGAGGCGAAGAAGGCCCGGAAAACTCTGGACCACAGAGCTGTTAGTCAAACTTAAGGGTGCGTTTGGATGAATCAAGGAATAGCTCGGAATAGCAGCTGTTCCTGGGGTTAGGAATAGCTGCTAACCCAACATTTCATAGGAATAGCGGAACAGCAGCTAACCCGAGCTATTCATTTGTTGAGAATAGCGTTTTTTTTCACCCAAACGTGCTGTGTTAAGAATAGCTCGCCAGGAATAGCAGCTGTTCCTGGGTTAGCGCTATTCCTGTGTCATCCAAACGCACCCTTGGAAAGCAAAAGTATATACTGAATAGTGAATACTGTAATCTAACCATCAAATTAAGATGGAACGATCAGATTTATTTAGGCGTATTTCTCGGCAGACCTGATGGATTTGGGGAGCGGTACGATAAGCATCGGACCAAATTTAGTCCAATTGCTTTAGGAACCGTCCAATCTGCATCAAGATTGTTGTAAAATTTATAAAGTTGTCTATTCGCATCTTGATGAAAATCTGACGGTTGTGATATGGCATCAAACCGCCCTCGATTCCAACCTTCAACCGTTTCTCCAATTGAACAAATTAACTAGTCAACTTCGTCGATTCCCAAATCCCAAGCGATTCCCAAGACCAACGGAACTTGCGCAAATTCAAGAAAAACTGAAATCCGAAAAAAAAATCCCAAACCGAACCCGTCTCGATCTCCGACTCCGTCAAATGGCGGACTTCGCCGGAGACAACCGCCGCCTCCACCAGCGCCGATCTGGGTTGCGACTTCTCCGGCGGTCGTTTCTTTCCTTCCTCTCCCCTTCCTCCCTCCCTTCCCTCCTCCTCGTGTCCCTCCTCCTCCTATCATTTCGCTCCGCTCTCCTATTTGCCACGCTCCGCCTTTCCTCCCTTGCTGACACCGATCCATCGCTCCGCCACCTCCTCTCCCGCCTCTCCCCTCCCTCACCTCCGCCTTCCTCCTCCCCTCGCCACCGCACCTCTCGACCCCCTTTTATCCACCTCTCCCGAATATCTGCCCTAGACGACGACAATTCCTTCTTCTCCAGTCGTCGATCCAGCCTTTCCTCCAATTCTTCATACCCTTTTTCACATTCTACCTCCAATTTCTACAAAATTACCGTTCCGCCATCCCACTCCTCCCCTTTCTTCTTCTCTCTCCCATCGGAGATTGACACTCAGTCCAAGAAAAGGGAATCTCGAACTGGGGATCTTCGTTCAATTGCTCAGTCCCTTGACCTCAGCCGTAAAGATCTCGCCTTGATCGTGTACATTCTTGGCCTCCTTTCCTCAGCTCATGCAATTACCATTTTATCCTTCATCACTGTATATTCTTGCGCTTTAGGTGTTGTTTTCTATTCCATTACCTCATCCTACTACCTGCGAAAGCCATCAGCACCTCTTATGTCGTTCTTCTCTGGCGCATCCCTCGGGACCCGCCGATTGGTCGGGTTAATGTTCTTGCGGTGGGCCGTAAAGGATGCAATATCTCAGTTTCTCTCACTGTGGTTCTTCGCCGACATCCAAGACCAGGTCCAGCTGTTTAAACTTTTTGTGACATCAAAGCTCTTGCCATTTTCTCCTTTGTCATTGGTAAACCCTGTCGGGCCACAAAATTCAGCTTCTCTGTCAAACTTCTTCCTTGCATGGGCCATGATCGATTCTCTGGTGTCAGTTATATTTACAGTTGTGCCATGGGTGGTGATAATGGAGAGAAATGTGAGGCGGCCAGGTCAAAATTCAGTTAAGGAAGGCTGTTTTTTGGTCTCTCTCATGCCATCTGAGGCAGTGTTCATTAAATGGTGTGAGACACTTCTTTGCGGAAGTGTCGGGAGGTCTCTGATGGTGAGATTTTGTGGGAGATTCTTTGGTGGGTTGTTTTACTCACTAGCCGAGGTGTACTTTATGGTTGTATGGTTCAATTATTACATTCTGGCGCGGTGTACTGGTGCTGAGATGGAAGGGAAGAACTTCGGGTTGCAGGATTTGGAGGAGTCTTTGAATGAAGTCAGTGTCAGATGACCTGAGAGAATTTTGAGGTATCATTTTCGGATTGATTTTTGAAATCTTTGTAATCTAGGTTGTGTGATGGTTCAGCATAATTAAACGGAAAGAGGGATTGGATGTACAGTCGTCTGGTTGAAGGGGCAATTGCTTATGTTTCATATTTGTGAGGAACACAGGGTGCAAGGCAAAGATGTATCCCATTTGTAGGCAGTGTGCCTTCTAGTTGGAAATTTTCATGTGATATTTGTTATCAGATTAGATGAAAGTTTCCTCGTAAATACTCTTATGTTTAGTTCTGGCTTTATCTTCTGGATATTATGGTATTGTACTTGCAAAACTGACTGACTCTGATATGGACCACATAGCATGTTTTTCTTTTCTTATTTTCATTTTTTTGTTATTGGAAGTTTTGGTGAGATAAATCACATGGCTTCCTATTTCAATTAATGTGGTTATATGAATCTGCAAGTGAAGGAAAAAAAATGTAGAACATTCATTTTGTGGATTAACAGATCAATTTCTTGTATGGAACAGATAGCTGGCACAATGCCAGTGCAAGATGCTGACATGTCAGCAGAGATGCCTGAAACTTGTAGGCACTGGTAATTTCTGAAATTATTACCACAATGTATCTGTTTGGTGATACCATACCGGTTTCAGAGCTTGACATAAACACTTGCAAATTGTTATGGTATGAAATAGTGATTGAATAGAATGTTGATATCGGTAGGTACAATAGTTTCCTCATGGGCTGTTTTAGTCATTTATTGTCGAATTATCTGGTTGTGTATATTGAAATTAATGGGCAATTATGGATAGATATAGTTTTAAAGATGATTTTTCTTCCCCTGGTGTTTGTTATGATTCTTATTTATTATATATATATATTTTTTTGTATTCTTATTTATTCATCTTTTTGTTAGGAGTAGGGTTGTTGGCACTGGTTAGCAACTGAATATTTAGACAATATTTCTTGTCGAAATATTTGATTTTTGGGGTTTTATTTTACTTTATATAGTCTATGATTAGAACAACATTTTCTGATTTAAAAACTTCACGTACTATTATAGCTTCGCACTTTATATAGTCTATGATTACAGCAACATTTTCTGATCTAAAAACTTCACTTGCTTTATCATTTCTGTGTGTTTCATGTAATCAAAAATTTCAAAGAATCACTTTATTCTATTTATAACAATTTTTTTGCGAAAAAACTTAAAAACCAAAAACAAAAACAAAAATTGGGCCTTGAATTGCCAACATCACGGCCTGACCTATACTTGACTAATAAACTGTCTGCCGGGATCTTGTAATTTATAACATGGACTTGAATTTCCGCATTGTTTAACAAGCATTTTAAGATTATTTTCATTAATTGTCATGAACTTTAGGACAAGCTGACTCAATAGAGTATTTAATAATTTTTTGTTTATATTTAATTGATGTTTCAGTAAAAGAAAATTAGAGTACATTGTTGTGCTTTGAAGAGAAAAGCCTAACATGGCTGTCACGAAGATCTTCAAAGATGTTTTCTAGGCCTCCAAATTGTTGTAGTACGTTTGCCTTTTTTTGTGTTACTCTTTTGACTATAAATATAGTTATAATGTATGGAGCTATTATCTGAGAAATGAATCGATGAAATTATTGTTGATCTTTTTTAGTAGTAGTAGTAGTAAGATAATATGATTACAAAATTATAATAAGAGTGACAAATTGCACAAGAGAAATACAAACTAAACGTCAAGGAGAAATGAAAATAGTTTCAAAAGGTGAAATAATAAAGAAATAAAGAATCACAACATTAAATCAATCTGTTCATTCTAAAGCCTGAGGTTTGTAAAACTCAGCTAAATAAAAATAAAAAATCAAATTATAATTTTGTAGAAAGAAAACAGAACATAAAAAGAGTAAAATGAAACTTTAAATACAAAACAATAAAGATTGGTACCTCCAAGTTTTCGAAATTTCAAAAGAAATATACACTGATCTTATTAGGCGTTGCAAATTTAACTGAATGAAGTTAAAACTTAATTCTCAGAGTACACATAAAGCTCCTAAAAGTATATCATAATACAAGAATAAGTTTTTGATCTAGTGACAAAAAACAACACTCTTCGTGTGGGAGGTCGTGAATTCGAAACTCAAATGAAGATACTTGAAGAACATTTTTTAATATAAAATTTAGAAAACTAAACATTCATCTATCTATTAAACACACTTGCTAAAGACTTTTGGAGTTTAGAAACAGTATTTGCAACTTACAAGACAGCTAAGTTTTAATTCTTTTGCACAAATTAATAGTAACCAATAATTCTATAGGACTACTTAATCAAATGCCACTTGTTAGGATTAGGTTTCGTTTGGTTGCATTACAATAAATATATAGTTAATTGACACTAGTTGCTGTCCAGGTTCCAAATCATTTGTCACAACTTGACTTTTAAATTTAGCAAATCATACTAGGTTGGTTTTAATTTGTTGAATTCTTCTGTTGAGGTATATAATTAATTCATGAATTGAAAGCATAGGTGAAACCAAAGATATTCTAAAATTTAGTCTATATATTCTAGTTGCTATTTACAAAATCTACCTAAGATCTTCTTTTGAGGATTTACAAAATTTTAAATTTTCAAACCCTTATAAACAAGAAATCAAAATGAAGGAACATGTCCATCTGATGTCTCCGTTGATGCGGTGGCGATCCTCGATGCACCTTCTAGAAGCTTCTAGAAATTTCTCTTGAACAGTAGAACAATATCAGCAAAACCCATGACCTGAATGTTCCTATTTGATCAAGATTTCAACCCATTTATATTCTTTTTGTTTGTTTATTATTCTCGGTTGTGACAAATTGGAGCAAATAGTAGATAATTTCATATTAGAAGCACTTGACTTGATCAGGTTGTATCCACAACTGTTCCACCAGTTACAATCCATGGATGCCCTGTTTAATTCAAATTTCAGTGTTAATTAATGCAAGTAAACACTAATACAAATAGGTATGCAAGTTTATGAATAAAATATAACTTTAGAGAATAGGAAAAATCAAAATAAAAAAACTGAAATAGAGTAATATTAAAAAATTCAACTCCAATAATTACCTTATTCTATGAAGTATACTCTTTATTTATTTTTATGTTGAAACTGTTTTGTAATAAATTAAATAGTTAAAAATTATTTTCCTACTTTTCAAGCCATAAATAGTAAATACCAAAGAATAATTAAACAAATCCTTGAAATTATTTCGCTGAGAATTTATAGAACTAAAATGAACTCAAAAGAGGAAAAATAGTTTGCAACTGAAAGGTCATGAATTTAGTTCAAGCGCATTTTGAAAATTAAATCCTAAAAAGAAACTCATAATTATTTTTTTTATATATAAATGTCTTGTAGGCTATCACTAAACTCATCATTAAACTCAAAGTTTATATTTATTTATCACTAAAAAGAAACTCATAATTAAACAACAACACTTACTCAAAACTTGCACGGCAGTAAACCTCCTTGAAGCATCCCTACAAATCATCCTTCTCATCAAATCCTTCGCCGAGGCCGAGACCCCTTCGAAGATCTTCAACGGAAACCTCAAGTTGCTGCGCAAAACCGCTCCGAAAACATCAGTGGTAGTGTCTCCACCAAACGGTACGGCCCCGCCAGATAACATGATGTACATGACAACACCGGCACTCCACACGTCAATCTTCTCATCGTACTCCCCGCCTCTCAAAACCTCCGGTGCCACATAGCATGGTGTACCAACAATCCCGCTCATCCGCCGCTCCATGACATTCTGCGTACCAAACCAAGCAGCCGAACCAAAATCCGATAACCGAACCCTACCGTCCCGATTGAATAAAATGTTGTCGGGTTTTACATCCCTATGTGCTATGCCGCGTTTGTGGCAGGTTTCTAGGGTTTGCATCAGTTGAGTCATTATTACCGCTGCTTCGTGCTCCGACACCTGGGGTTCGGGTCGGATTCGCAACCACTCGAGTAAATCTGGCCCATCACAAAGCTCCATAACAAGATGGATAGACTCGGAGTTTTCGTAAACTGCATGAACCGGGACCACCCCAGGGTTGTCGATTGAGGCCAGACATGCCAGCGTGGCTTCCAGCTCAACACCTTCACGGTCAATGGCATCCGATAACTGCGACTTATCGATGGATTTAACAGCAAGCATGTTGCCGGTTGATAATGCGGAGCAACGATAAACAACCCCGAACCGGCCTCGGCCTATTTCCTCTCCAATTAAATATTCCTGATGCAGTTCTTCAACCATTTGTTAACTTGTCTCTTTTCTTAGAAAATTCTGATTGATTCTCTTAATTCTTTCGTTAAGCAAAGAATTATGAATATATCTCTCTTGTCTCTCTCTCTCTCTGTGCGCTGTGTCTTTTGATGGCAAAGTGTTGCCACCACAGTTGCTAATTGTTTAAAGTATAAAGAATGTTTGTTGTGTTTATACAGTTTATACAGTTTATAGGAAATGAGAGGGTTGAAAATGGAATATTCCAGTTCTATAGTTAGACGTGGGTGGCAGGCAGCGCATCTCTCTTAAGAGTTAAGAGACCTCCGCTAATTCACTGGAATTAATTTTAAGTTTCACGGTTATTTTCTACGACTTTCTACATTGATGGCATCATAAAGAGAAATTTGGGCCAGCTAAATTGTTGTGAAGTACACCGGGGAGTACAGCCTAGACTGAATGAAACGGCGGCTACAGTTGCGGCCCCACTTCCAATGAATCCAAGCTTTTCTGAGCTGGTGAGGGTGGTGTTACTAGCTTAGCTATTTTGAGTTGTTACCTGGAATTACGGGGCAAACAGGGGAAGTTTTAAAGGTTTTTAACTCCCTCAAATAGTATTTATTTTATTTTATTCTGGGAAGCGACTAAAAATATTATAATTAGTATAGGTGGCGGTTACATTGTGGGCTTAATTGCTTTAAAATAATCATACCAAACTAGGACCGGGCAAAATTGTTCAAACTCGTAACTCGTTCATAACTCGTTCATTTACAGTTCGCTTTAACTCGCTCATTTACAACTCGATTCAGTTTCAACTCGAGTTGGCTGACTCGTTTAATAAATGAGCTGAGTTTGAGCTTACCCCAACTCGCTCATTTATTACTCGAGTTACATAGCATTGGTTACAATAAATTCTAGAAATTGTTTTTGTTAAGCTGCTGTATGAAAAATTACTGATGCTTATGTACCAAGTTGTTGTATGAAAAATTGCTGGTGCTTATGTACTATTGTTGTATGAAAAATTGTTAGATACTGATAAATTCTTTTACTAGTAGTATATAATTAACTGGTTAAACGAGTTGTGAGCCAACTCGAGTTAATAACGAGCTGAGTTTGAATTGGCTCTACAACTCGTTATTACCATCCCAACTCGAGTTGACTCGCTCATTTATTAAATGAGCTGAGTTCGAGGTGGGGTAACTCTAGAGAGGGAAAAACGTGCCGTGCCGTGCCGTGACTAACACGCCGTGACTTTGGTCTCGTGCCGTGCCGTGCCGTGACCAAGTTAATTTTTCACGTGCCGTGCCGTGCCGTGACTAAAATGTCAAGGGGTGGTCACGGCACGCGAATGGTCACGCCACGTGAGTCACGTCGTGCCTAAACGTGCCGTGACCCGCGTGACTCGCGTGGCCATTTATTCATACTTTAAATTAATTTATTCAAGATTCACGTGACTCCCGTCCTAATTACACGTGACTCGCGTGATTACGTGTCGTGCCGTGCCGTGACTAAATTTTTCACGTGCCGTGCCGTGCCGTGCCAAAGTTTCAAGAGATGGTCACGGCACGGGACACGCGAGTCACGGCACGCGAATGACACGCGTGCCGTGCCGTTACCGTGCCGTTCCGTGACGGAGCCAGCTCCGGCGTGCCATTTTTCCCACTCTAGGTAACTCGCTCAAATTCGGCTCATTTAGAACCCTATACCAAACAATGAATCAAACAATGAATCCAAGGAAAAAAAATGTTAGAAAATGTTATCTAGTTGGATTTGTTGGAATCTTTCATGGTTTGACGATTCTTAAAGAAAAAGGCAAGCAAAATTAACTTATTATATATATCACACGACTTATCGCTCAATAAGTTATCTAAATTATTTTTGAGTAATCTGTTTGTTTACTAATTGTAAATTGCTGTATACTCACAAATAATGTCATATTTAAATATATATATATATATATATATATATAAATACACATGACTATGCGTAAAAGCAAATATGTTGTACTTTTGTGCCTTAACATGTCATACCAGTCGTTATTTTGTAGCTTAATTTGTTTTCTGAAAGTTCTCGTTAAAATTCTTGACTGCAACAAGAAAATGTGAACATCTCAATATTAAAAATCCTCCAAATTCTAGTTTAAAATAGTTATCACCTATAATTAACAGTGATTTGGCAAAATTGGGTTAAGCTAACAAATTGGCTAGTATTTTTTTTCTCTGTCTTCTTCTTTTTGTTAGTTTTGCTAATATGATGCTAAAAAAAGCCTCAGTTGGAGATTGATCCGCAAAGACCGTGTTACTATATATTTTTAACATTGAACTGGTTATATTTAACAAAAATATTATTCTTGTAGACACTTATTTAGTTTCGTTGGCATTAACTAGCTAGGGCTTTTAAGATTTGAGTTATATAGTTATATATAGAAGTCATATAGTTAGCTACCATCACATTTCGTACAATCATCAGATACATTGAAAATTATATAATTATAATTATAGAAGAGTTAAGCGTTTACAAAAAAGTATTATGTTTATTAATAGTAACTAATTAATTTTAAAAACATAACAATTACATGGTACGTATTTTCAATGAAATATATATACTAAAATAATGATCTTACCGTTAGCTAAATCTTATAAAAAATTTAAAACACTTATCAAAAGAAATTAATCAATAAATAAATGTAAAAATGAACCTAGCTAAGATGAGCACTTATAAAGTGAACCATCCTCAACAGTACTATTCTCTAATCTCTATGATGCATTCATACTTCAATTTTTTGTAAAATTCTATACGCTCGTAATTACTGAAAAATATATAAAAGTGGAGACATATCTGGGCCATGCAGCATAAAGATCATACAACTAAAAATTTGTTCATTTCTCCATCCGCTGCACACTGTCATGCAATGTGTCTGCATAGAAAACACTATGATGTATCCTGCACTTTGCATTATTATTTTAATCACTATTATTGACTCTAATTATCTACGCAGCGTATTATTCTCTGTGTGGAATGCACCTTTGTGCGGTTGGCGGCCTCTGGTTGCATACGGATGAATGGTCAACCGCATGCTGGTACCAGTGTGTCCAAAATGCTCATTTTATGCCTGTTTTAGCTCCAAAAATAATAGAAAATCTGCAATTCTACAGAATAAAGTGAAATGGCAAAAGTAATATGATTATACCTAAATTGGATATTTGTAACTCGATATTTGACAATATTTTAAACTAAGTGATAGGGAAAAACAGTACTTATTTCAGCCCTATTAGTCCTACTCCTACCCATAGTCACCAGATTCGAATTTTATTCGCAAATTAAAGTGAGTCATACTTCTACCCATAGTCACCGGATTTGCATTTTATTTGCGAATAATTCGCGAATAAAATGTTTTTTTTTGACGTTTCCAAACCGAACAATGAATAAGACGCGATAAAACGTATTTTACGAATTATTCGCGAATAAAATGCAAAAAAAACGCGAAATTTTTTTTCATTTTTTTTCAAATTTCTTTTTCATTTTTATATTTTATATTTTTATATTTTGCTCCCTTATGAGACCGAATCATTTCCGAATCACAAATATTTTACCCCACCAAACCGAATCCAAATAATTCATCTTCATTATGATCCTACCCTGTATGAGTATCACCCAAATAATTTAAATATCATTTGATACTTATTTGCCTTTGACATATTCTGTTCACCATATTGATCATGTCTTGATTACTTCAAGTTGAGTTCAGACTTCTGCTTTGAATTAAATAAATGCATTTTGATGTTGGTCCTTGTGCAGACATTTGAGTAATAAAGATTTCAATTTGAGTCAACATCCGATTAATTGGACCGCATTTTTAAGACAACTGAACTTCTATTTAACTCGATTTATTGTTACTTTGTTAAATCGTTAGTAATTTATGTTGTTAGAATTAACTTGTGTGTGAGAACTGATATGTGCTGTGGAAATTGATTTTGTGCATAGAAATTGATTTGTGTTATAAGAATTTGTCATGAGAATTAAATTTGTGATTTATAATGGCTTGTTCAATAGGTCTATATTGCAGGTATTAATTGTAAATTGTGCATGTAATAGAGAGGTCACTCCCTATATATTAGTTTGTTTTCATGTGAATAACCAGCGGTGTAATTGTGTTTTAAATATGCAAGACTAAATTGTATATGTTTTGTGGCATTTAATCTCTAATACATTTTAAAGTACGAAAATTTTGGAAACTTCTTATAAATAAGTGCATCATTAAATAACGGGTTACTGATTTTTAAGCTGACATTATTTTGTTATTTTTAATATTATTTTTTTAAATGTAAGTTGACAGACCAACGATAGATGCAAAAATACGGTTTTAATCACGTGGAGTGTCAAAATTCAGAACACAACAAAATATATTTTCCCTTTAAAAATATATATCTCTATAGTGGCGTACAGAGAGCTGTGTAATTTTGGGCTGTTAAATTATTTTGCAGGGAAATATGGGAAGGCTGAATTATTGGATTCAATCATGCATAAACCTTGATAATAGTGATTCAGACACTTTATAGCAAGTTTGCAATAATTAAAATACACACATTAATATATCTCGGCTGTCTGATTTTGGACGGAGTCAATTCGACATACGCCTATAAAGCAGAAGTCTTTTAATATTAGTACAATTTTGATCGGCACGAATCATAAAGCTGATCGGACGGTATAGATGCATTAACTCAAAAGATTTTTTTTTTTTAGTTAATGCAGGGATACGAATTCCACACTTTATACTTCTTTCAATTGGTTGTCACTTGTCACACTCACACACTTCACCAAAACACAACGGACCAATCACCTAATGGCTAATGGTCACATATAAAACTAGCCAATCACATATATCGAGTCTAAGAGAAGTTCCTGTGTCTAAATTAAGAGAAACAAATCCAATATTAAGTTATTAACAATTATATATTAATTGCAATATTTTACCGGTACATGACTTTTTTGTTCGCAAAAATGTATGAATCAAGACATGATGACTTATCAGATAACGCCTTGCTATAGCATTATTTATGTGACATTAATCAATCAATCACCTTTAATTGTTGAATATTAAACGCTCAATAATTCACCTATTTTAATGCTGTATGCTTTCGTCATTGGCACGCTCATCTGCCGGACAGAGACTATTTTATAATTCTAATTTGTGCATTATTTCGTATACAAATGATTCTGAGAACTTGAGGGTTTTGAGTGCCATGAAATTTTTAGTGTCTCAAGTTATCATATTTTTTTTCATTAATATATTGCAACATTTAAAGACATTGGAGAAGTTTTATTTCACGAGTGATAGTGATGCATCTATGTATATTTTAAACGTTTCAAGTTTGTTTTAGATTATTCTATTTTAAATTTATTTCTAATAAGATTTGATGCAGAAGAGGCCAAAAAAATATTCAACTTTAATCCATGACTTAACTTTAGACTTCAATCAAACATAAATAACTTAGACCAATATAAGTTGAAATAACTAATTTAGACCTCAACATTCCGGATGTGAAGGCACATGGTCTCTATGTGAGAGGTAATGGGTTCAAAACTCAGATGGAGAAAATCTTTTGCTGTAATAACAAAGATATTAAATAGTTAAGTGGCTTGACCTCTAACGTCTTTTACTAAAAAAACATTCCGGATGTGGTAATAATATCTTGAAAATGGTACCGCATTTGTTTTGGCAGTTTTTTTGCTGAACAATTATAGAGGGCAACCTCCATGGGCTTTAACTTGATCATACCAGGCACCACTCTACATCGGTCTGATATGTCTGATCGTGACACATAAATAGTGAAATACATTACAACCAACAACAAGGGTAGAATGGGATTCAACGCGGGTGTCAAGCACATGACCATAGTACTGGTAAACGAGGTCGCAACGGAGGTACAACGATGGCGCAGGTTCTGTTAGTGATCAGATAGCTAGATTAAGATTGTAAATAGGGTTTCCCATATTACCATGAGTGATAATTCTTACGACTAATGAGATGTAAATATATATTTTTTTTAATCAATGAAAATCGTAAGAACATTGTCATCTTACTCTTAAAAAGAAAAAGAGAATTTTAGACCTCAACCAAACACCACTAGTTGCCTTCTGCGGTCAATCTTTCAAGTAAATTTCAAATTATTGCAAGTTTTTTTGTTTTTTCTGTTTTGCAGGTTAAGCCCGTAGGCAAAATTATTGCAAGTCAATCAAAGTTTTTTTAGTGTACTATAAAATCACTATTTTTTCATTTCATGGACTCTTGATTTAAAGCAAACAAATAAAATATAAAATTTCACTCGCATGCATAATTCATACAGAAAAAAAATATTCAGTTCCTTTATTTCTTTTTTTAAAATGCATCCAATGAAAACCATCAATTAAAAAGCGTTACCATCAATAAAGATCACAGTCCAAAAGCTAAAAACTTATTTTATTCTTCTCTGAAAAGCGATGAAATTTTCAGTTTTTCACTGAAGAAAATCCTGAATAATATCTTTTAATGGCAGTAGTCTTTTCAGTATGAAGTTCAGCCATCTCAATCAAGGTTCTAAGTAGCGATTATAGTGGCATAGCGTGGAGACAAAAAAAAAATATTGCGAATAGCGTAGCTATAGTGGAAACTATCATACATAGCGTTTTTTTTCTTTTCAAAATTTACACTCTATATTTCTACTCATTATCAACATGATCAATATTGGATAATTAACACTAAATGACAACTAATCTAAGTCTATACTTTTTTCAATAATGTAAATAAGAAGGAAAAAAAAAAAGGATCTACAACGTAACATTATTTAGTAGTTCATACTTCATAGTATTACAAAATATAATAGACGAAGAGCAATTAATTTTACAAGAAAAATGAAGTCAGTATATCTATTTTAACATTTTATATATTATAATAATCAAAATCAGCTTTCAATTGAAACGAACGATAATACTTTTACAAGTGAATACTATACGAAGAGCAAGCAAAAGGAAGAATTAATTTATTTGAATATTTTTCAATATAAAATGAGAGACTAAATCACAAATAGGAACAAAAGCACATAGTTCGGTTTAACATACTTATCATAACGGACCATGCAGCATCAGAAATAGGAATAGAAGCACAGAATCCCATGTAAATCGCAAAACAAAAAACCATGTAGCATAGCGCGTAGCGGTAATAGCGGTCAGCTATTACAACTATAGCGGTCATAGCTGAATTAGCGTACTTTTATCTCATAGCTTAGTTTTTATGGTATGAAAAAGCTATAGCGCAGCTATAGCTAGCTATTTAGAACACTGATCTCAACACATTACAGATTTGTGTTTTTCATCTAAATTATGCATAATCTCATTATAGTAAATGCAAATCATCCTTAAACTACTTTATCTAGAGCAGTTTAAGCGCATGTTCAGTTGATACCAGATGAAAAGATTGACGCCAAAATAGAAGACTAAGAGCATCTACATCCCTGGTACTATTAGAGTTTCTAATCTGATATGGTAGTTTCTAATTCAGTTTTAGAGATGTGGGAGAGTTTCTTGTTTATAAACTATGCAGTAAATTTTCTTATTAAGAAACTTTTTATATAAATTCCATGCTGACCAAATGATTGGCTCAAATTATTTCTCCTTTTTAATTATTGTTGAATGTGACTTAATAGAAACTCTAAAATTAATTTCAGGGATGTGAGAGTTAAAAACTTTAGAGACCTTAATTTTAAAAAAGTAATTCACAGTTATTTAGAAACTCATTAAGTTGCTGGAATGTGGATGCTCTAAGTCTTCAATTGGGAGTAAAGATATTGGCATAAATATTTTGACTTCACACAGTGCGTCAGTTATATATTTTCATTATTTCACCATCAGTTGTGCTCTGCATGAGGTCAAAGCAGCTATGTCAATATCTTTAGCCGAATTGATTGAGTCAGCACAAATATTGCATAGTTCTATGGCCGAGAGGCCTAGATGGGATACCATCATACCAGGCCTAAACTGGGCCGAAACAAAGAAACACAAAAAAAAAAAAAAAACGGTACAAAGAAAAACCGGTACCAAGATACAAACAAATAAGATGGAAGTCCCCCTACCTTACAAAATCATGGTTTTCTTTTTCGCCATTTTTATTAAGAGTAGAACTAGGATGCTCCTAAGCTCACCAAGCCCTTCGTGAGCGCGACTCTAAAACCTATCAAATTGACTTCAAACGACATTTTCAAACCGTTAGATGTTCAATCTATATTAAAATGTGCTTGGAGACCAAATTTTATATTTTTTGGAATTTTTTTACTATTTATTAAGATGGTTTGAAAATCGCTGTTTTTATTAAAATTCTGCACCATTGGAAAACATCGATTTTCAAACCATCTTAATAAATAGTAAAAAAATTCCAAAAAATGTAAAATTTGGTCTCCAAGCACATTTTAATATAGATTAAACATCTAATGGTTTGGAAATGTCGTTTGAAGTCAATTTGATAGGTTTTAGAGTCGCGCTCACGGAAGGGCTTGGTGAGCTTAGGAGCACCCTAGTTCTACTCTTTTTATTAATACCCTAAGTTTAATACAAATTATTAATTATACCCACGTTCTCAAACTTTTGCTAAAAATACCGAAGCCGGCCAGAAAATGGCCGGCTTAGGTCCCTCCCTAAGCCGGCCATTTTCTGGCCGGCTTGGTACTTTTTTTTTTTTTTTTTTTTTAGAGAGAGACACTATGAAGATCAAAATATTAAAATCTAACTCTGAAAATTTGAAATTTTTGTTTAAATTATTTGTTATATTACTTCTTTTGATGTATAATTAGCATATTTATACTAAAATACGTTAGATTACTTGAAATTATGTTGAATTACACTATATTACAATAAATTATGTTCAATTATACTAAATTACGTTAAATTACAATAACTTCGCTAATTATGCTGAAATACGGTAAAAAAAACACTAAACTACACAATTACGCTATAGTAACTGATTTTGCTCATCTTTCATGAATCATAAAAAATAGTAAAAAAATTCCAAAAATAGTAAAAATTGGTAATCTGCAAGTTCATTATGTAACTAATTTACTGAGCTACTTGGATTGAATGATAGAAATGAAAATCTTAATCGGAAACTTCAACTCAAGTTTTGGGGCTCTTCCCTTTGTTTTTTGGCGATTTTGAATTTCGAAATCCAGCTAAGCTGGCACGGACGCATGCGCATTTTCGCAAGCTTTCTGAAAAGTGGTCATTTGCTGAAATCGGACACTCGAGCGCCGTTTTATGACCGTTTGAAGTTTCATCGTCGTTTTTCGCCTTTTCAGTGAAGATAGCGTCCCTATTCATTTGTAATTTAGCGTAATTTACTATATTTTAGCGTAATTTAATGTAATTTAACGTAATTTAACATAATTTAGTGTTATTCAACATAATTTCAATTAATCTATCGTATTTTAGTATAAATATGCTAATTATACATCAAAAGAAGTAATATAACAAATAATTTAAACAAAAATTTCAAATTTTCAGAGTTAGATTTCAATATTTTGATCTTCATAGTCTCTCTCTAAAAAAAAAAAAATAATAATCTGAATATGACTATTTTTTGTAAAATACTTAATAAATAGTAAACAAATTCAAAAAAATGTAAAATTTGATCTGGAAGCACAGTTTATTGTGGAGATCATGTTGAACGGTTTGGATCGACGATTTGGACTTTGAAAATGAAAAAAATGATTGTTGTAACTTGATCCCTCCTCAAAGAAGTAATATAACAAATAATTTAAACAAAAATTTCAAATTTTCAGAGTTAGATTTCAATATTTTGATCTTCATAGTCTCTCTCTCTTTAAAAAAAAAAAAAAAAAAGTACCAAGCCGGCCAGAAAATGGCCGGCTTGGGTATTTTTAGCAAAAGTTTGGGAAGGTGGGTATAATTAATAATTTGTATTAAACTTTGGATATTAATAAAAATGTCGGTTTTCTTTTTCTGATGTAGAAAAAGTTACTAAAATTTCGTTTAAATTCTTTAAGAAAAAGAGTGAGGATTAATTTGTATAACTCGATAAATTTTGTAGACGTACCGTTAACCACATAGATTATATGTGCATCAGATTTTAAATAATTTTAGTGTTAATTGGCATATTATTAAGGCCGTTAAATATAGACATTTACAAATTTGAATTTATTTACTTGTATCAATAATCATTATCTTTTATGTATATGATATGTATAAAATATAAATCACATTTCAAACGATGGATTTCAATTTTAAGATTATAAGTTTATTTCTAACAATTGTCAATATTCCCAATTCAATCCATTATTAATGGATCTCCGCCATTCTTCAATTTGAGAACCCAGATATCACAAAATATGGAAATTGCTTTTGTCAGGGAAAAAAGTAACTTATTTGATAGAACGAAATAAGTATCAAATTCTTCCTCCACCCAACATGAACCAAGAAAAAGAGAAAAAAAAAAGACTACAAAATAATGCAACATGTGCTAAACAAAAACGCCTCAAATCAGAACAATATAAAACAAATAATCCCATGATTACTGTACAAAATACAGTTCTCCGTATAATATTTAAACTAACCAGGCCTTTTTGATGGCCTTGTAACATCAACGCTGCTTTCGCCTTGTGTATCATCTTCCTCCTAATCATAATATCAAACGACTATATCATTATCTCAGCACAAATAATTTAACAAAAGTATAAAAATAAAGAAAAATTTGAATTCACGAGATACCTTAGAAGACCGCATTGAAGTGTCAGAAGGCACAGATTCCTCCATTTGATCTCTATCTGATGCCGAAAAATTAGCAATAGGAACCGCATAAGAACTCTCGCCTATACTTCTCTTTCGACCAGCTGATGACTCAGCAGTTGAGACCACATCCTCTTCAGGCCTTAACCTGTCCATTCGGTTCGCATGTCCATTCTTCTCCATTTGGGTCCCCGCATTATGTTTACCATTGTTACTATTATTACTAGTTTTCAAAATTTCCTTTAATTTACTATTAAAAGACGGCACTTTCTGATCAAGAGATGAACTCACACAAGAGACCTCCTTTCTGACCGGCACTTTTGGTATATCCAAAACATTGGTATCGACATTTTCATTATTTTTAAAATAAATTGAATTATCAGCAACGACCTCATCAGATGATGACGTGGCGAGCTTAGAGGCACGGTCTAGTTGCCACATAGTGGAGACAGCATCATCAAGACGGTCCCGCGCATTGTCAAGGTCAATAATTGGTTTCGGGTAATTGGATCCCAATTCAACACCTGCTGCTGCAAGCACTGATCTCGGTGCATCCCATGGATGGTGGATCCACTCAGTGGGCATGCGTGCCAATTCTGGGACCCAGTTTCTGACGTACTCCCCTTCTGGGTCAAACCTTTGACCTTGGACCTGAAATACAAAGCGAAATACTGCATTAATAGAGGTTAGTTGGAAGTGATTAGAGTACCGTTTCTCAGTCTGATTGGGTATCTACAAGTAACAGTGTTGATCGTGTTTTCAACCGGTACCAGTACCAGTACCAGGCAAGACACTCGATTTTTAACTACAATGGAGGCAATATTTTAGTTATTTGACACTGGCCTATACTTGCAATATCTGATACTAACAACTCAGCACCAAGACTCGAGATTTTATCAATCATATGTTCATGGATTGTTTTCAAAAAGCAACATTCAGATCAAAAGTATCATCAAAGAAAATTAGGCAAGTTGCAAATCCTTGAAGTATTATTACCCACATCATGTTTTTATCACTAATTTAGTTTCAATTTTCATCTAAACAATTTGTTTTACATTGTTTTGGTCAGAATCATCATTTTACATCCTAAAAGAACTAGAAGCATAAATGAATGCCAGTATATAGTAGGCCGCTTGAGTGATACATATTCCAATCCAAAACATGATAATTTCAAGTGGATGTAAACTAGGATTTCCATTTACCTTTCAATAAATAAAATGAAATTAAGGACCAAAATGGTGCAAAGACTGAACTCGGACTTGGGTAATACTTGAACTAGTGTGCAATTTTCTCAATAAATAAAAAAATAACAGAGATCATATACCTCGGGGCTGTCTAAACGGGTTAGTTCATGGCCATCAGGCAAAGAACCTGATATATACTGCCAACCCAAGATATCACTCTCCAGATCTGCATCGAGAAGCGTGTCCCAGAAGTACTTCATTCCCCATGTCCACGGTAACAGCAAAACCTTCACGAAAAAACTTGCAACCACAACCCGGGTCCGATTATGGATCCACCCGGTAGCCCACAACTCCCTCATACCCGCATCTACTAATGGGTAGCCTGTTTTACCCTGTCTCCATGCCTTGAATTCCCCTTGATCATTTCTCCAAGGGTAATGCCGTAAATTCCCCAACAAGGACCTCTCATGGGTAAAAGGGAAGTTGAAGCATAAGTACCGGGAATATTCTCTTAAACCTATGGAGCGCAAAAATAGGGTTATGCTCTCTTCCATGTCATCATTTTCCTCTTTTGGCGTCCACTGAATCTGTTTCATTCGCATAATTTGGTATATCTTGCGCACACTGAGTTCACCGAAATGGAGGTAAGGGGAGAGGAGAGAAGTGGTGCTTCCATCTACCTTCATACGACTTTTCGAGTATTCCCTTAAATGCATCTCGATGAATTCAGTTAACAGTTTGTCAGAGTTGCAGCAGCCAGGGGACCACACCCGGCTCAAGAGAGCATTGCTAGATTTCTCAGAGTTGTTCTCTAGACCTAGGTCATCAACTGAGCAGCTTTGGATGTTTTCTATACCTGAAATTTCAAAATATTTTCAACATGATAATTTGGAGAGTCAAAATGAATTTCGCAATGTATTCTAGGCACCTATTTGCATAGTTAATTGAGGTTGAATAGGACTTCGGCATAAGAAATAGAACTTCAAAAATGTAGCATTGGTACTGATACACTATAACCTCTTATATTGAGATTTTACTAGAAAAAACACCAAGCACAGTTCTTGGGCGTACCCAACTTGTACCTGAGGCTGGTACCAACCGCCATGGGGGAAGAGGTGAAGTAAGGTCAACCGGCAGGGCCAAGCATTTTGACCAAAATTCATTAAATGTCGTGAAGGCGAGGCCATTTAAGTCAGAAACCTCCCATGGCTCATAAAGCAAATCGGCATTGAAACTCTGCACTGACAACCCGACAGCTTGGAGCTGACTCTTTACTTTGTGATCTCTCACTAGCGAAACGGGATCTGATAAAGTCAAACAGAGAAAAAAAAAATTATGTTACTGAATTGTGTATTAAATATTAACTTGTATTTTCAATACTAAAAACAAAATATAATGCTAAAAACCAAGGTTAAGTGTATATGATCAAATTGGCTTTCTATCTCCGACTCCCAAATCCTAAAATATAATTAGCATATATGTGTTCAACATTCTCAAATCCTCTTGAAAAAAATCAAGTAATCACAAGAATCTAACAACTCAATTTATACTTGCCACTTTGACAATATATAATGATGTTAATACTCTATTACCATGCCAGAAAAATATGAAATACACCTAGTTAAATCATTCCACTTTCAAGTATTAATACAATTCAAAATGCTCCACACACACAGAAGAGGGTCCAACTTATGTTCTTATGTTAAGTTCCCACATTTCTGTTTAATTGACAGAAATGCACACAATTTAAAACCAAAATTAATTCATGCAAATTACAAAATTGTACATGCCTTTTCAAATTACTTGTTCTAACAGGTAATTTAAAGCGATACAAAAGATCGGTTCCTATTCTTTCAACAATTCTTAGAACAAAAACATACTGATTATAAGCAAAACCATTTCAAAACACTGTAATTTAAGACAACTCAAAGATCCAGTACTGTGAGTTAGTCTCTTTTCTAAAAAAAGTATGACAACAAATTACAAATTCTAACTAATCTCAAATTAAATCAAAATAATTACAAAGATTAAATTGTTGACATACCATACAAGTGGTTGTACACTACACGAGTTGCCCCGACTGCACCAGTGCACTGTAACAGAGCCGCAAGTGTGCTATCGGCTTTTATCACCACAAGAGGTGAGCCGAGAGACCGGAGAGCTCGATCTAGGTCTGACAGAGACTGCTTCAGCCACCACCTAGAAGCCCTGCCAGGGTAGAATTGACCTTCTTCACTGGGGCACCAAATAAAAACTGGAATTACACAACTGTCCTTCGCGGCAGAGGCCAGTGCCGGGTTGTCTTCTATTCTCAGATCTCTTCTAAACCAAACTATAGTTTTGGATTCAGCACTCATTTTTGCAACAAATTTAACCCAGGTTTAGATACCCATTTAGCAAAATTGAGAGATTCAAAACAAACAAATCGAAGGTACTTTTCCGATGAAAAAAGTAAGGCGAAGAGTCAACAGAGGAAAGAAGGAAGGAAGGATGAAAGAGACTTGCTAGTTTTTTCTTGTACTGATCAAACCTTAACAAAGAAATCTAACTCTCTAAAGAAAAAGTAAGTTGAAAAAACCTTAGGAACACCTATCACGAAATTAATTTAGCCCCAATATATTAGAGAGCACGTGATCCCAAAATAGTACTTGATTTGGAACATGTACTGATTAGGACGAAATTCAAAGCACCGTGCTTCACGCCAACGAGAAAAAATAAATAAAAGTACAAACTACTGAGAAGGAGAGCAAGTGAGCAACTTGGCAGCTTTCTCTGCCAAGGTTAGAGAGAGAGAGAGAGAGAGAGAGAACTTGTATTAATGGCTGTTATGAAGTTCCCGAAAGGAAAACACTAGCTGAAATCAAGTCCCAAATGGGAAACTCAGAAATCACAGTGCCTTTGCGGTCTCCACTCGCGCTTTATATTCATTCAATGAATGTACTATACTACTTTCGCTTTTGTCTTTCTTTCTCTATTTGTTTTTTTTTATGCTAAATTGCTATAGCGGTCTCTTTTTGGTTTGTGAGATGAATTTGGTCCTTCTGATGAATTCATAGTAAAACAAGATATAGAATCGATAGATACTCTCATACTATGTATGAATTGTTCGAATCTTTAAATCGGCCTGGGATTGGGGAATCGTGGAAGCGCACTTCTTGCAATGTCTTTTGATTCATAATGATTTATTTACTTGAGAG
The DNA here is from genome assembly GCA_028015225.1 of Carex myosuroides. NCBI lineage: Eukaryota > Viridiplantae > Streptophyta > Magnoliopsida > Poales > Cyperaceae > Carex > Carex myosuroides. The sequence goes on from CM051479.1 coordinate 9,500,901, forward strand.
GAGTTGTGTTCAGTAGTCAGAATTGAATAGAGACTGGTACCCACAAATGGGGTCTGTCACGTGGAGCCTGCGGAAAACGGCGTGGGAAATTGGAGATGGATGGGTCCCACTTCCTATCTGGATTTACTTCACGTCTTCACATCGGACGGTCCTGTTCCAATTTTCTTTTATTTTCAAAAATTAAAATATTAATTTGTCAGCAACAAGATATATTATTTTTAAGATGGCAAATGCTTCTGTGCATACAAGGATCTATTTGTAAAATGAGCATATTTTCATTTTCAAAGTTCAAACAGTCGATCCGACCGTTCAACATTCTCTCCATATTACAATGTACTTGGAGGTCAAATTTTACATTTTTTTGAATTTGTTTACTATTTATTAAGATGGGTACAAAATTCAATGGTCTGAATTTGACTAGTTTTGTAAAATACTTAATAAATAGTAAAAAAATAAAAAAAAATGTAAAATTTGACCTCCAAGTACATTTTAATATGGAGATAATGTTGAACGGTCGGATCGACTGTTTGAACTTTGAAAATGAAAATATGCTCATTTTACAAATAGGTCCTTGTATGCACAGAAGCATCCCTCTTTTAAGATATATTAATTTTAGAGATATATATAGGGTCACGTGCTGTACTGTGACTGAATCAGTACTGTGACTGAATCATATGTGACTAATTCATATTTATACGTGTCATGTCGTGATCAAATTTGAAAGAATGGTCACGACACATTAGTTACATCGTAACTGGTCACGTTTCACGTTTATCACGTTTGGTCACATTTAATTATTTTTCTTTCGTAATTTAAGTTAGTGTATTCAAGATTAACCATTCGATCAAGATCTAATTGTCCTAATTACACGTAACTCGTTTGATCACGTGTTGTGTTATGTCAAATTTTCAAAAGATGATCACGTCACGTGAATGGTCACAACACAAACCACCACACGTGCCATGTCGTATCCGGTCACGCTATAGCTTTTTTAGATTCCTTGATTAATACACGAGAACCGCATTAATAATTTGATTTTATTGAAGACAAAACTAATTATTGTTGGAGTGTTGGGGAAGAAGAAACAGTTCCCCGCTTTAACCTAAGGACTGTCATATGTCAAAGAGACCCAAAACATAAATCAGAAGTGCGGAATACAATACCTGATTTCATGCCGTTTGTCATGGAATATCCAAAGCCTTGGTAGAGCAACAGCCGTCCCCGTGAGCACAAGACTAGACTCTAGATGGCGAGAAGTCATTCTCGCCTTTTGTCGTCGGGTTGTGGAATAGGTCTTCCAAGACAGCAAGACTCTGCCCTTGAGAGATCTTCTCAATTTTTCTTAATGGATCTCTCATCTATATTATTTGATGGTGGAAGAAAAGAGAAGGCACTCAGATATGTAAAGTTGTGTCTGTTCAGAATCTGAGTTGTGTGTCATATCTTGTGTCTTAAGGAGCCATCCTTATATAGGGGTACACTTCTAAACCGCGCATGCAGCTGCACCAAATTTAGTGCGGCCGCACAAACCAAGTCGATTGTGTTGCAAACTGCCTTTCTTTTAGCCCAAATTTCCAAGTCTGGAATTTTGTGTGGCCAAGCTCTGGCTGCACAACTGGCCGTAGAGAATTCGTGTGGCTATACTGGGCCGCAGCTATGGCCGCACGGGCTCTCTGGAAAGGCAGTTTTCTGAATTGCAAATCTCAGAATCAGTCCATCAATGATTTACACAACCTGTAGTCCGTGTGGCATCACCTATGCTGCATGCGGCCATCCCGACACCACAGGCAGACAGATAGCCGAGCCAGGCTGAGGCAACCCCTACCGCATAAGGCATGCAGCATGCAACCTCAGCCTATGCCTAGGCTTTCCAGATAGCGAACATTCTGACATGTTCAACCACCAAGAACAGCGCAGATCAACCACCACCTCTGAACCTGGTACTTTCATAAGACCATATCATCTTCACCAATGTCCAGCCATGGAAGAATTCGTAGGAATCAAGTGCAGACTTGAAAGCCTAGAGTTTCATAGAGCTCTCATAGACAACGCGAGTGAATATGAGATCAGTCCATCAATGATTGATCTTTGCCTAAATTGTTCTACACATTTATAGACCACATCCTATTAAATACATAGATTGTTTAATATCTTAATTTCATATTAGATCATTTAATTGTGATAATCATATATGACAGTATACAATTCATAATTATATTACATATATGCTCAATGTTGGATTAAGATCCAACAATTATTTGATACTGTTAATTTTTACATTTTACTACTCAAGTAACTGCACAGCGTGAAAATTAATGAGATTGAACTTTTATTTCCATAAATATTTAGATCTCATTAACCTCTCTACAACAAAGATTCAGATGAAAGAAAGTAAGGAAAGATGAAGAAAGGATTTTTGAATTTCACAGTTTTTACTGAGATTAAATCAATAATTAAATCCTAATTTTACGGAAAGAACTTAAACCTAAGTATTGCTTCAATCCTATTAACTAGTTGGATTTCATCTATATATCCAAGAAAATACAACCAATATTTTTTTCGATAAATTAATTTTTGACTTGGTAAAAATAAAAAATTTGGTCCAATTCGATCCTACCACATTATCTGATGTTTCTAGATTATTCTAGTGTTCAATATAACTAATCAGATCTTTAAAATTGGACGGCCCAGATTATCCTGTGACTGTTTCGTCATTTCTGTGCAACTAGAGAGTCCTGTCCTAATGGGACATATCTGGTGGGACCATGTGGACCGGTAGGTGTCCGACTCTTGAGTCTGATCCGTAGCTCGATTTGGAATTTGGAATCTCTCGGACGTCCAACTCTGATCCGCATTTATATTTGAATGACGTTATTACAAAATTTTACTATTTTTTAAACTTGAGAAAGCTTAAGGGCTAAGGCGTACGCTGATATTCATGCAATAAAAATATTGTTTACACAATAGACAATACTAATAAATTTTTAGTTGGTGTTCACGATTATATTTCTTTAATTTTTTTAATAATGTAATATGTTTTATTAATGTATGAATTTAGTATTTTTTTTAAATTATATCTTTTTAAAATCAAAGTGATATTTTCTTTTAACTAGATATTTTTCATGTTTATATTCTACTTTTCTAAGCTAAACCTCACTGTATAATATTGTTGTATACTGAAATATTATAATTAAATTATATTTCGAATATAATGATTAATGTTTATTTTTCATGGCTATTTTGATGTTTAAAATTGGAACAGTTTCATTATTTTCATATCAAATGGCTTATGTCAACGAAAGTATGAGTCAACATTTGAGATTAGAAAAGGTTTCATTACATTATTTAATGAAGTTTTAAATTTTACGGGTCAAATATCAATGGGTGTGATTTTTATTATAGATTTAACATTTATTTTTTTATATTTAATGGATTAATATTTATTTTTCAAATTTAGATGGAAAAATATATCCAATGAAAATAATTGATAGTCATACGTTTAATTTTTTTCAATAAGTTTTGTTGGATGTTAAATTTGAAATATTGTTCTTAGATGTCGACCAATCGTTATGTAATTTGATCAAAATTGTCTTTAATGGAGAAGAACTAGGGTGCTCCTAAGCTCACCAAGCTTTTCGTGAGCGCGACTCTAAAACCTATCAAATTGACTTCAAACGACATTTTCAAACCGTTAGATGTTCAATCTATATTAAAATGTGCTTGGAGACCAAATTTTACATTTTTTGAAATTTTTTTACTATTTATTAAGATGGTTTGAAAATCGCTGTTTTTATTAAAATTCTGCACCATTGGAAAACAGCGATTTTCAAACCATCTTAATAAATAGTAAAAAAATTCCAAAAAATGTAAAATTTGGTCTCCAAGCACATTTTAATATAGATTGAACATCTAACGGTTTGGAAATGTCGTTTGAAGTCAATTTGATAGGTTTTAGAGTCGCGCTCACGGAAGGACTTGGTGAGCTTAGGAGCACCCTAGTTCTACTCGTCTTTAATGTATTCTAATTGTAAAAGCTTATGCATAAAGGTATTATTATTTCAAATTTATCAATGATGTTATGCCACGTTCATCGACAAATTTTTTTTTTTTAAAACCCGTAGACAATTTCATTGATAGAAAAAGTTACATAATAGCTGTTACATAAGATAAGACAACTAGTGTCTGTGAAAAACATACAGCTAAACAAAACTAAAAACGCACAAGGTAATGTGCATCCTGTGGACGCAGATTGATCATCCTTTCTTGATTAGAGTGATAGGAGTCTAGTAATGGTTTCCTCTGTACGCATAGTGCAGCCGAGAAGACACTGAATCAAAACCAGACCGGGAACTGAATCGACCGAACCACGACAGTCACCCATTAGCTGAGAAGGCACTGAATCAAACCAGACTGGGAACTAAATCAACCAGTCCAGGACAGTCACCTCTAAACAGAAAGAGAAGAAATAAAGGAGAGGAAGAAGCGAAAAGCAACACACAACATCATTATCACAAAAACTAAACATTTATTACCTAATTTTCAGAAAGTAAATAAAGACAAAATTAGTGCTACAGTAGCGCCTTCTCTCCAAGAAGCCAAGCAGCAGACGAAGCGGCGGAGCAAGTAGCACGGAGGCAACGGTGCAAGCGGCACGGAGGTGTAACTGGGGGTGGAGGCATGCAAGCGGCAAGGAGCAGAGCTGAGGGCGGGTGTAGATAGAGCGAGCACCGTCAAGGATTTATTACCTAATTTACAGGGGGTGGGGTGTGGGGCCAGGGAGGCGATCTACTAGGGTTTCTTACCGACTCTCAAAACAGTGGCCGAGTTTTTCGTCCAGAGAGAAAAGGAAATGGTCCCTTTCATCGACAAAATTCATTTTGTATATGTTGAATCGTGCAGAATGTTGAGAATAATAGTCATGAAAAGCAAAAGAAAAAGGAGCCAAAGAAAATAAACTTTAATAAATATATTACAGATATAATTTAATTATTACATTTGAGTGTTTAATTAAATCATTAAGTGAAGTATATCCTATAGAAAGTAGAATTTAAATATGACAATAATTAATTTAAGAGTTTAAAAAGATCTGATCTCAAACAAAATATTTTTTTCGAATTTAACGAGATATATACATTATTGAAGAGAGAAATTACATTATTTGGAAAACAACTAAGCAGGGATATAATCATCCACATTTTAAAAGAATCGATTAGTGTTATTTAAATAAAAAAAATTATTACATAAATATCAGCTCCCGGCTAAGCCGGAGAAGACAACGTTACAACTTTAATTTTCAATCATTGGATTATATCGGACGGACCGTATCTCTCTTTATTTTTTTGTTAAAAAAATATAGAATTAGCCTACGTGTTAACTTTCGTGCAGTAAGTGCGTGTCGCAGCTTATTTTGGTAAAAAAAAATAAAAAATTGTGTGGAGCTGCCGACCTGCCGTAAAAGAGAAAAGGGCAAAAGGGAAAGAGATCGCCCCCTACAGGAAGGGACGTCATAGAAGTAACTCAAATATTGAGTTTAGATCGGATCCGTCAGATCTCTATAGACACGTGTATGAAAGAAACTTCATGCATTTCTCCAAGACCGGATTGTTTCAGATTTTGATAGAGTCCAAATCTGAACTCATAATTTGAGTTGAGTTACTGCACAGGATCTTCGGTATCCGGATTCCTGAAGTAACTCATTTTTTATTTAGATCCGGACGGCTCAATCCGGTCTGAGCCTCTGAGGTGGAGCCGAAATTTTTATTTATAACATTTAAAAAAAAAAAAAACTAAATAACTATCGTTTGGTGGGATTTTGAATTCTAGCACGGCCGCACTAACATTCTGCGGACTCAAATACTGGAGACCGCACAGGCGTGCTGCGGACCATTAACTGGGTCCGCAGAACCATTCTACGGACCCATTTTTTTTTTTTGTTGTTGTTGTTTTATCGATGCACCGGTGTAAAGCACTCAGCAAGATACCTCGATAAACAACAAAAAGGTAGCATGTGTAAAGCACCAGCGAGATATCTCAAATTTTTTGTTTTTTAATATTTTTTTATTTTCTAGGAATGCGTGCCATGAGATACCTCAAAACTTGAAAAAAAAAAATTGGGATTCTGCGGACCCATTTAAGGGTCCGCATCGGCATTCTGCGGCTCCGCTGAAATGAGTCTGCAGAATGCCGGTGCGGCCGTGCTAGAATTCGAAATTCCACCAAACGATGGTTATTTGATTTATTTATTTTTTTGAAATGTTATAAATGTGGAGGGCACGGGGCTCTTTTAATCTGACAGTCCAATTTAAATCTGACAGTTTCATTGACAAATTTGTTACATTACAGCTTGTGGCGCCAAAACTTTTATTCATATCCTCTGATAAATAAAAAAATCCACAAATATCCTTAATTTTTTTATTTTTAAAAATACCCCAGTCATCCAGATTCCGGACGATTCTACTATAGCAAGAGAACCGTGCAGAACTTGAGCGATTGCTACAGTGTTTTTTGTAAAGATGTGACGCCCTGATACTGGTGCTTAATGTTTGATTATTACTATTCCTTTTTTAGATGAAAATGAAAATCAATTCTTCTATTTAAATATTATAAGAAATTAACTAACTGAAATTTTAACCTACATCATTTCACACATAGTGTATTGTCTTAAGGATTGGATTAAAGTTAATTCTCACATTATCATCATCATCATCATCATTATTATTATTATTATTATTATTATTATTATTATTATTATGTATAGTAGAACCAAAAATCATTAACTCTAATTCCTGTTATTTAGTGGATTTGCAGTTTTTTGGCCATGTGTTTGTCGGCTAAATTAATACGATCAGCAAAAGTTTGACTTGGAGGCAACTAGTCAGCCTAAAAAAGTTCCGCAAACAATAAAGAGCATTCCAACTATCATTTAGAAAAAAAAAATATTATACTTCTTAACCCAAAAAAAAAGAATACAAGTATCCGTTGAGTAAAAAAAAAAAATCCGACGAATAAACTTGTTTGTTCAAAGTTTAGATCCAATAACCAACAAATTAAATAGATTTTAGAGGCAGATCTAATTTACCGATTCAATTCATCCATTTTGATTATAACATAGATTCAATTCTCCCATTTAATTCTCTCTTTTCATTCGTTAATTCAATTCGCTCTTTGCATCTCTCTAATTCCTCTCCGCCAATCCGGTTTTTGACTTAGAAACGAAAAAATGCACTCTCCTCTCTGCTTTGTACTCTCTGGCTCGAACAAAAAAACTCAAAAGAAAAAAAAATCTCTCCTTTCCGCTCTCTGACTCGAAAAGAAAAAAAAGATATTAAGTGGAAGCAACTCTCCGCCTCCTTGTGACCTTGTTTTTTTTTTTTATCATGATTTATCAAGTACTTGATTATTTAAATGTTTGAACCTAATTAGCGATTTAAATCTGATTCGATAATTTTTTGCCATACCCTGATGAAAATCCTGCATTCGCCTCTGATCATAGTAACATGGTTTGTGATATATTCGCGAATTATTCGCGTTTTATTCGTTTTTTGACGTTTCCGAACCGAACACCGAATAAAACACAAGAAAAACGTATCATACATTCTATTTGCGAATAAAACGCGAATCACGAATTATTCGTGAATAAAATGCGAAATTTTTTTTTTTATTTTTTTATTTTTTTTTACTTCCTTGTGGTACCGAATCATTCCCGAATTATACCCGAATTATTCCTGAATCACAAATTTTTTACCCACTTAACCAAAACCGAACTATTCATTTGCGTTTTATTCAGTGTTCAGTTCGAAAACATCGAAAAAACGAATTAAACGTGAATTAATTGTGAATTATGTTACTATGCCTCTGATTACAGCAGGTCAAGAAGCAACTTGCATAGAAAGCGACACCAAATCTACCATAATAGATCTTCCTGTATTACAGCGGCTGCACCTCGCGCCATGGTGAATTGCAGAATTGGAGCCTTGTTTCCTTGGGCCAGTAGAAAACAGACAGCGTTCAAGTGGACAAAGATTTTCAATAGATTGTTTAGTGTTGCCAAATGTGTTGTTAACTATTCGTCTGTAGCTTTAGCCTCATCTGATCTGTACATCTATTGCATTATATCTACATTGTAATAATCTGATCTATATATCTATTGCATTATATATACATTATGATCGTCCAAATACTCGAGAAATTTAGTGTATGAATTTTTTAATAATAGAGCTGTTTTTCAGGCTCTGTCGAGGAAATTTTTTGTTGCTGGAGAAATATTTCAATTAATCCACATTAGTTATATAAATTCTCAAGTGTACATCGATAATTGCACAATAGTTAAGTGTACATTCTAAGGTTTCAATGTGCATTTTTTTATTATTTAAACAATGAATGTGAAGTTTAAAAGAACTGTTAATGGCTATTAATTGTAAACTATAATTGATAAGTTTATAGTGTACAATAGCTAAGTGTATATTTACGATACATACGAAAATTATTATTTACAAAATTTTCACTGAATATTACGAGCTAATTACCAAAAGACAGCGTGTACAAAATTAAACTGATTACCAAGAAATTAGAAACTTACTGCGAAAACTTATATGGTAAATTTGAAAAAAGGCAAACAGCCACCAGAAGGAAACTAACAGAAAGAAAAAAGAATCATCAAACTGATAAACGGCTACAAATTGCCTCTATATTTGTACTCTTGCAACGATTGGAACCAGTCACTGTAAGTCTTTCTTGTCTCTAACCTAATGCCCCATACTGTTCTGATTTCCAGAAAGGACCAGTATGGTGTCTTTAGTTTCTTGCCCATGGTACCTGTCTTAAATGGGACAATTTTTTGTTCATGGGACTGTAGGAGTCGCCATCTTTAAATTTTGATCAAAATATTTGCTTTTTTTTTCCTCTCAATTTAGCAGGCCTTTAGTTTTCACAGAGTATATATTTTTTTTTCCTTAAAATACTGTATCAACTATCAAGTTGCCGCCTTGCAGTCCCTCTTTTGATACAGTGCTTCGTATACAGGATGTTAGGTAATATTATTATCTAAAGAAAAAAAAAGTAAATATGTTAGGGAGGGGCAAAGTTAGAAAAAATAGCAGGACAGGACAAAATTTTCGAGCGAGGCTAATTTTATAATTATTTTGAATATTAAGTAAAAAAATTATAATTTTTTTGAGAAAAACATAGAAATAAAATTATATTTTGATTGTAGCGCGGCGGCGGTCAAATAAGTGGATTCGGTCGTGGAGCGAGATGGTGATTAAAGTGTTAGGGTGATTAATATTTTGATTGGAGTGCGACGGTGAGTAGATCCGGTCGTCATTGGAGCGTGGCGGCGGTCGAAGAAGCGAATCCGGCCGTGGAGAGAATTATGGTATTAGAGTGATTAAGATAGGATTGGAATATTATAATAGTTTAGATAATTTTATGAGAATAAAAAAATATATTTAGAAATTATGGTTATTTCATTCATTGTAAATATGTTTTTTATCAATGAAGTTTTCATTGTTAGTAGGCATTTAAAATCACTAATTTAAAAAAAATTATATAAAAAAAAATTATCAATAGACAAAATTTTATATTTTATTTTATTTTATAAGAAATAAAAGCATATTTTGAAAAACTTTTAAATTAGGTGTGGACAAGTGCTCATCCGTATTCCACTTGATTCTGCCCCCTTGTGTTAAATGATCATTGCATTATTATTATTATGGTACTGAAAGAAACAGTATTGGTCCCTAGCTCTAATGATAAAGATTGGATGTTGTCATTTAGGACTGATTAGCACTCGTGATCAAGATATTAGTGAAAATTATTAAAGAAAAAAGCAGATTTCCTTAATTTCCATGCATTATAAGACGTGCCGAGCGTGTATCTACTTTTATTTTCGAACTGAATTGAGCAAAGGGCAAATCTACTGCCAAGTGAGAGGATGTTTAGTCACCTTATAATATTATTATTTTTTTAATTATGTTAATTTTTTTTTTTATATAGTTCAACTCTCTTAAAAAACAAAATGTATGCTTGTAATTTGATGGTTAGAATCTCGTAACTACACATGGTGTAATGTATTAGGCATTGTCCAACTTGGATATTAACCTTTCTGAATGAATTATATACGAGATTGTTCTTACTGCAAAAACTATTTCGGTGTTCTAAAATTAAGTAACATAATCTGTCTTTAAAGCATCTGCAAACACCATATCCATGTCTCTTCTTCAGAAATTATCAAATTGCTATGAAGCTTTGTCATCCGGATATAACATTTAATTTTCAAAAGAATGAGCACTTTCGGGCATCACAAATTATTCTAAGCATTATTTTACACGCATTTAATGCTCTAAAGTGTGTGTGTATATATATGAAATTGCTAATATGTTATGATAGAGGGCCTCCGTGCTACGGCTCAATATTTGAGTTTTCAAAATCTAACAGTCGATCCGAATCGTTCAACATAATCTCCATATGATATGCACTTGCAAACTAAATTTTACAATTTTTTAGAATTTATTTACTATTTTTTTAGATAGGTAGAAAATCACTTGATCTGAAAATTCTGTACCATTAAGATCAAGTGTTTTTCTACCTATCTAAAAAAATTCTAAAAAATGTAAAATTTGGTTTGCAAGTACATATTCATATGGAGATCATGTTGAACGGTTCGGATCAACCGTTAGGATTTTGAAAACTCAAATATTGAGCCGTAGTACAGAGGCCCTCTATGCTATGCATAGCACCGTAGCCAACTTGACGCAAGGCGGTCCCGATACTGTCTTGCCCGATAAACTCAAGTACTCGGTTTATTAGTAAAGAGGAGAATAAAATGGAATTTCAGTCACAATAGAACTCAACTAAACTCAGCTCAATTTCATATATCAATTCACTGTTTTACAACCTTCATATCCGAATCTATTTGTAGCCTAAACTTTTCTTAGTCCTTAAGAAAAAAAATAAATGCTAATTAATTAAAAACCCAAAACCCAAAAAAAAGTAAATACGTTTGTTGAACAAAACAGATTCCAAAGGAAATTATTAAATTGTTTAATTACTTCAAGAATCCTAGAAGACCATTCATGCCTAGAAGACCATTCATGCCTAGAAGACCATCCATGCCATTAATTTCAAGTTGAATAAATTAAATCCTTGATTGGTTTGGATTTATTGTGGCCATCGTCCATATCCGAGTCTGAATCGGTTGCGATCTCGGTACGCACTGCGTCAGACTCCCCGGGTTGATGAAAGCTTGACCTCAAGCTTGTATTTTCTTCATAGTTTTTGTGGAGAGGGGTAATATTAAACATGTTGGAGATATACCAATCATCAGGTAATTTCCCGCGGTAAACATTTGCTCCAAACTTTGTTTCTTTGTAGAACTCCTTAAAACAATACAATTTCATATCAAGCACCATTAAATCTTTGTATACCTCTTTCAAATTGAGTTTTCTACATTTATGTCTTGTCAGATCCTGAAAATAAACATAGAATGCCAAGAAATTTCCGTGCTTCCGCTGCACCGCTCTCAAACTAGAGTCGACTTGAAATTTTAATGGGTTGGATTTGGTTTCTTCGTCTAGCAAGGGGTTCTCAAATTTCATGGTAAATACAAGAGTGTTGTTAAATACAAACTTTGCATTTTCTGGTTTTGAACTTGGTTGCAAAAATGGATCATTATAGTTGGACTTCAAGACCTCATTGTTGGTTGAACACCAATGTTTTGTTTGCAACAAAAGATCATCTCTAACTCTAACCTCAAATTTTGAAGAGTTCTCAAAGGACTCCATTTTTGTCTCGAGTTTACCCGTCATGGTGTTGACATCATCTTCATCTTCGAGCTTTTGACTTTCTTCAACCGTGACAAGCCTATCGAAAAGCTCATCCGGCTGTTCTGGGCGCTCTTCCATTGGTGTGGTTGCCTTTTGGTCTGTGACCTGTTTGGAACATGTGCTTGGTGGGGTGTGGTGTTGGTGTCGAGCATCTTCATCACATGAGACCAATGATTTGCTGCCGTGGACGGGGTTGATCTCTTCATTTACTCCATTGAAATTTTCTCCTTTTGAACCACAAGACAAACGATTGAGGATTTTGGAATAGTTGTCTCTTTGTTGGAGGTGAGGAGAAGGAGAAATAATATTAGTGGAGATATTGTATCGGTGTTGAGGAGAAATGTTGTTGTAGCTCGGTGGTGAGGAGAAATGTTGGTGGTTGCTTTGATTGTTGGTGGGAGCAAGGCGTTCAATTAGATTTGTGAGGCGTTGCATGGTGTCGGTATGATTTTGTTGCATACGGTCAAGAATAGCAAGAAGGTTAGGATCGGCCATGATGTTGGTGATAGGTGGAAATAGCGTGATGTTTTGTTGATGGAGGTGGTTGTCGAATTTGGCGGTTGTCGAAGATACAACTTCACGCAAGCGCGAAGGTGATTGTCGGACCTCGCTCTGATACCAATTGACGCAAGGCGGTCCCGATACTGTCTTGCCCGATAAACTCAAGTACTCGGTTTATTAGTAAAGAGGAGAATAAAATGGAATTTCAGTCACAATAGAACTCAACTAAACTCAGCTCAATTTCATATATCAATTCACTGTTTTACAACCTTCATATCCGAATCTATTTGTAGCTAAACTTTTCTTAGTCCTTAAGAAAAAAAATAAATGCTAATTAATTAAAAACCCAAAACCCAAAAAAAAGTAAATACGTTTGTTGAACAAAACAGATTCCAAAGGAAATTATTAAATTGTTTAATTACTTCAAGAATCCTAGAAGACCATTCATGCCTAGAAGACCATTCATGCCTAGAAGACCATCCATGCCATTAATTTCAAGTTGAATAAATTAAATCCTTGATTGGTTTGGATTTATTGTGGCCATCGTCCATATCCGAGTCTGAATCGGTTGCGATCTCGGTACGCACTGCGTCACAACTCCATATAGAGAGAGGTTGGCTAATATCAAAACGTTTATTCCGGAGCCGTGGTGCAATTAATTGGTTTTCCGATTTTCAAAGTCCAAATAGTCGATCTAAATCGTTAGATGTAGTCTCTATATTAAAATGTGCTTGGAGACCAAATTTTACATTTTTTGGAATTTTTTTACTATTTATTAAGTCAGTTTAAAAATTGTTGATTTTAATAAACAGTGAAATTTTTTTGGATCATTGAAAACAGCGATTTTAAAACTGACTTAATAAATAGTAAACAAATTTAAAAAAATGAAAATTTTGGTCTCCAAGCACATTTTAATATAGATTGAATGTTTAACGGTTTGGATCTACTGTTTGGACTTTGAAAATGTAAAAACGGAAGCATTTGTTCCACGGCCTAGGAACAAACGTTTTGATATTAGCCAACCTCTCTCTATATATGACAAAATAATTCAATTCACTTATCTTTCAATTTATGATAACATATTCATACATAGTCAATTGCCAGTTAAGTAGAAAAGATTATGGGAAATAGAGAAATGAGGGGAAAGGTCGGAAGGAGTAACTGGAATGGAGAAGGGAAAGAAAAATTGAGCCCGCAATGACATTTTGTTAATAATTTTAAAAAATTAAGTATTTTATTTAATAGTATAAATTTTCTTATGTTTTCTTCCTCAAAACATTGTGTTAAGTTGCCACTCTATACAAGAACATAATTACAAAATTAAAATTGGAAACGTTGAATAAATTTATAAAATTTGATTTTACTTTATAAGAAAGACTAGAAAGTATAACTGTTTGTTGAATAAATTTATATAATTGAAGTTTACTTTATAAGAAAGACTACAAAGTATAACTATTTGTAAAATTGCAAGATAGTTACTTTGTCAAGTTGCCTTTGCGGTACCTCTTTTGATACAGTACTAGGTGCTTTGTATACAGGATGTTATGTAATATTACTATCAAAGAGAAAAGAAAATGTTAGGGAATGGATATATTTGGGATTAACATAGTATTTTTTTTAGTTAGAAATGATCCAGCATATTATTATTACGGGACTGAAAGGAGCAGGATTGGTCCCTAGGCCACCAACATTTTTAAAAAAAAATTAAAAACTAATTTGTCTGAAACAAAATTGATAGTTAATTATTCTTGATAAATGAATGCGATCCAATCAATGATTTAATCTCATTGGAGAGAGACACAATTTATCACACCAACAGCCATATAATATGGAAAATCATTTATTCGGTCTTATTGGCATCTCCCTAATGGGGCTTGGGTGAAAGAGAAAAAAAGATGGATAGAAGAGGATCTGTGGATTTCACAGCCTCTACTAGAATATAATCAATCAGTAATTTTTGAATTTTCAGTGATGAAAACACTGCAACTTATAAAAACTATTGGAATCGAACCATTAGTTCGGTCCATGTAGATATCCAATGAGACCAAATCATTAGTTCGGTCACATTTATATGATAACAAAAAAAGTTATCAGTTTCCGGTAATTTAGTTTTTTAATTTTAAAAATAAAAAATTGGGTTAGAAATCATGATTAAGATATCAGTGAAAATTATTATAAAAAAAAAAAGCAGAATTCCTTCGGGGTATCACGAGACGTGCCGAGTGTGTATCTGTCTTTTATTTTCGAGCTGAATTGAGGACTCGTTTTTTTAATCCGGACCGTCTGATTCAAAGTGATTTGTTAGATCGACCTGATGAAGTCATTCTGAAATGGATTTTTGATGATGTCTACAAATTGATCATGTGCGTTCGTTTTAAATCCAGCTCGAAAATAACAATCTCATTTGGTATATCTACAATGGAGCAAACTATTAGCAAACCACGTCACTAAAATAAGCAAACCACTCTCCAAAAATATGAAAACCACTCCATCGCGTGACAACACATGTGCAGCACATTTATTGTCCCTCTTGATTCTCTGTGCCAATCAGTTCTATTATTATATGTAAACAAGTTGTTATTGGACTGTAAAATTTTGTTCTATGCCACAGATAATCCGGGAGTCATTAAATGCTTGCTATTTGTCAAAACGTTTGTGGTATCTTTGTTTTCCGCGACAATAACAAAACGTTTGCTAATTAAGCAAATTTGCTAATTAAGCAATTATGGTACAACCCAGCAATTAGATTAGCAATCTTCCACATCAAATTAGCAATTTATAAACAATCCCTGTTGTAGATGCTCTTACTCTTAATCTTCTTGCCCATGGTACCTGTCTTAAATGGGACATTTTTTTGTGCATGGAACTGTAGGAGTCGCCATCTTGTATTTTGATCAAACTATTTGTTTTGTTTTGTTTTCTTAATTTTGCCAGTATTCGGTTTTACAGGGAGTGATGTATATTGTTTCTTCTCAAAATACTGTGTCAAGTTGCTGCTTTGCGGTCCCTCTTTTGATACAGTGCTTTGCATACAGGATGTTAGGTAATATTATTATCAAAAGAAAATAGTACAAGATGTTAGGAAGGGGCAAAGTCAGAAAAATTAATTAGTAGGATGGGACAAAATTTTGGGCAAAACGGAAGTTTTATAATTATTTTAAAATATTGAGTATTTATTTATAAATTTATTTTAGAAAACATAAAAAATAAAAGTATTTTGGAAAAATAAAATCAACAACAGACAAATATTTTATAATTTTCTACAACTTGAGTATTTTTTTTTTGAAAAATTATAACAAATAGAAGTATATTTTTGAAGAAATTTTGAGTCAGGTGTGAACAAGTGTCCATCCGTAATTCCACTTGATTCTGCCCCTTGTGTTAGGTAATAGGGATACTTTGGAGTTAACATAGTAATGATCATTGTATTATTATTATTATGGTACTGAAAGAAACAATATTGGTCCCTAGCTCTAATGATAAAGATTGGATGTTGTCATTTAAGACTGATTAGCACTCGTGATCAAGATATCAGTGAAAATTATTCACACACACAAAAAAAAAAAACACAAATGCAGATTTCCATCTGTGCATCATGAGAAGTGCCGAGTGCGTATATGCTTTTATTTTCGAACTGAATCGATCATGCCAAGGAGTGCCTAGCCAGCCACATAATTTTAAAATCTCAATTAATTATTTTATTATAGTTTTTATATAGTTTAGTCTCCTTTAAAAAAATATTCTACACACATTTAATGCTCTAATACATTGTAAACCTCTATTATTAGACAAAATAATTCAATTCACTCAAGTGCTAGTTAAGTAGAAAAGAAAATGGAGAAAAGAGAAATGAGGAGGAGTAACTGGGAGAGGAAAATTGAAATCCACAAGAGCATTTTATTAATAATTTTAAAAAATAATTATTTTGTTTGATTTTATTTTTTAAAATGAGGCCATTGTATAAAATTTCCTTCTATTTTTTCTTCCTCATAATATTGTGTCAGGTTGCTGCCTTGCACATAAACATAACTAGAAAATTGAGGTTGAATATGTTGAATAAATTAATATAATGTAACAAGAAAATTTGGTGGGAATAAGAATTTTTAATATGGGAATGGGAATTTCAATTTGTCAAAACCAAAGTCATTTAACGTATGAGAAATTTTAGAATATAGATGTTCGGCAAATGCATGGAAAATTTGTTAGGATATTCTTTGTCTATTTATAGAAAAATGTAATAGTCAAATTAAACTATATTAAGTGTATTGATACTAATCATTGATTATGATCAATATAATTGTATATATAGTTTCTCAAAAAAAATTAAATGAGTGAACATAAATGAACGAGCGTGAAATACAAAGAGCTATTTAATCTCCGTCATACACAATTTGGAAACCATATTGAAAAACTTGTTTAATTGTGTTTGTTTTATTATATTATTAAATTGTGTGTATTTAATTGCGCTTGTTTATGAAAAAACAAAATAGTTTCAAAGTGAATTTGATTTTCAAAATTATAGTTAGTATATAAAATGAATAATTTTCACGATTAAATATGATTTCAACCATTGCAATAAATAATTGGAGCATTATTGATTTAATGCTCCAATCCTAAAAATTGGAGCATTATACGGAACTTTGGGAGAAGAAAAAAAAGGAAAAGTTCTGAGCTCCAATTTTTAGGAAATAAAACGGAGCTTGGAGTTAATTTTTTTTTCCTACAAAGCAACAAGAAAAAGATAGGAAAACTTCTCAGTAAATTTTGAAAATGAATATTATAACCAGCTGCCTAACTGTTCATGAGAAAAAATATTCATAAAATCATTTTTACCAAGAAATCCCATTGGCAAAAGTCCTGCTGAACAGGCTTTAAAAGGTATAACTACTAGTAAAATTGCAAGTAGTTCCTCAAAATACTGTCTAAGTTGCATGCCTCCTTGAGATTTCTCTTTTGATGTAGTGCTTTGTCCATAGGATGTTAGGTAATATTATTACCAGAGAGAGAAAAAATGTTAGGTAATAGAGGTATACTTTGGATTTAACATAGTACTTTTTTAATTAGAAATGATCCAACATATTATTATTATGGTACGAAAAGGAACATGATTGGTCCCTAGCTCCAACGATGAAGATTGCATGCTGTCATTTAGGACTGGTTAGCACCAACTTTTTTTTAGAAACTAAAAATTAATTTGTCGGAAACAAGATGAATTGTTATTTTTTCTTGATAAATGGATGCGACTGAATTAATGATTTGGTCTCATTAGGGAGAAACACAATTTACGACACCAACAGCCACACAATGTGGAAAATTAATGGTTCAGTGTCACGATCCCACTGCCGGACCGGGATCGCGACAAGAGAGGCACCCTCGCATCCATCCATCATCCCGTCAACCTACTTCACAACAAAAATAACAAACAGAAACAATTCGGAGTCAGCTACAAAGCTCAGTAACCGGTTATTTAACGATGCATTTCTCTATAATTGGCTTAATTAAACAACCATTCAAACAGACTCGATTAATCCATACAAATTCACATCGAATTATGCCTACATATTTAACTGGAATAACACCTGGGTTTAGGTTATCAGTAAAACAAGTCACACAGTATTCACACATTCGGAATGTCTGCCACAGACAATTCTCACATTCTCAGAACACACAATCATATCATTTCACAATTCAAATTCGAACCTCAGACCCGCTATCCCGTTAAATATGCTCTCATAATCCAACACCCAATTCAAAATCCAGTTCAACCAAACAAATCAAAAACACATATTATAGAAAAGTCTGGTTACTTGATAGTGATCAATCCAGAAATCCAAATCAGATTGCAATCAATAGTTCAGAATAAACACGACGTAGTCAGAATTCCAATCGGACATGAAATCGAATATTAATCAATATCAAAATATTTTATCAAACTATTTCTTTTCATTTTCTCTCATTTTTTCTCTTTCATTTTTTTTTTGTTTTTTTTTTTTCGGTTTTCTTTTGTTTTCTCTTCTGAGTTGAATTAGGAGGAGGAGGCTTTTAATTAGAGGGGTTAATACGGCGGCGGCAGCATGCATGGCCACGTGGCACAACTTGGGTATTTTTATTTTATATATATTAAAGGTTGTTATTTTACACAATGCACCTTAAAATTTATAAATATCATATTTAAATCCGAAATAAATTTCGAAAGTAATATAAAAATTTACCGGATGTTACATTCAGCCGAAATTTTTATTTATACCACACCTTAAAAAAAAAAAAAATCAAACGACCATCGTTTTTGAAAATTTTGAAATTCACCACGGCCGCACTATGCCGGTGCAGACCCATTTCAGGGAGGCCGCACAATGCCGGTACGGACCCTGAAATGGGTCCGCACAACACCAGTGCGGACCTAGGGCCCCACAATGCCGGTGCGGACCCAGCGCCGCACAATGTCGGTGCGGACCCTGCTCTCTTATAGGCTCAATTCCAGAGAAATTTTATTTCACACTCTCACACATTCTCTCTCCTGGATTAGGTCTCTGATCTGTAAGTTTTTTTTTCTCTTTTTTTCATTTTTTTTATTTTCAGTAGGTTAATAATTAATTTAGTTAATTTTAGGTTTCTTCTGTATTGGATTGAAAATGGCTCTTATGGTATCCATCTATACTGGTGGGGATGTTTTAACAGGTCCTATGGATACCATAAGAGCCATTTTCAATCCAATAGAGAAGGAACCTAAAATTAAAAATTAACTAAATTAATTATTAACCTACTGAAAATAAAAAAAAATAAAAAGAAGAGAAAAAAAACTTACAGATCAGAGACTTAATCTAGGAGAGAGAATGTGTGAGAGTGTGAAATGAAATTTCTCTGGAATTGAGCCTATAAGAGAACAGGGTCCGCACCGGCATAGTGCGGCCGTGGTGAATTTCGAAATTTTCAAAAACGGTGATTCTTTTGTTTATTTTTTTTTAAGGTGTGGTATAAATAAAAATTTCAGTACATTCAGTCTCATTGGCATCTTCCTTATGAGGGCCTGGGTAGAAGAGAGAATATAAACGATAGGAACTCATAGATTTGACAGCCCCTACTAAAATATAATCAATCAGTAATTTTTAAATTTTCAGTGACGAAGACACGCTGCAACTTACATAAACTGCTAGAACTGAACCATTAATTCAGTCCATGTAGATACCCAATGAGACTAAATCATTGGTTCGGTCCCATATATGAGATTGAAAAAAAAAAGTAATCAATCTTGTTTCCAATAATTTTTTTTTAATTTCTAAAATTAAAATATAATCAAGATGTCAGTGAATTATGAAACCAAAAAACAAGAAAACAAAGCAGATTTCCTTCAGGGCAACTTGATCTCGTGCCGAGTGCGTATCTGCCTTTTTTATTTTCGGACTAAATCGATGATCTTTTTTTAATCCTAACCGTTTGATTCAAAGTGATTTTTTAGATCGACCTGATGAAGTCATTTTGAAATGGATTTTTGATGATGTCGACAAATTGATCATGTGTGTTCGTTTTAAATCGAGTTCGAAAATAACAATCTCATTTGGTACTACTCTAATCTTCTTTGTACTTGTAAATACTTTTTTTAATTCAAATATATCTTAGTGGAACCTTTCCACTAACCTTCAAAAAAAAAAATCTTCTTTGTAAAATAGAATTGATCTAGAACCGAGATTTGATCCAGCAATCCATTTGGGAATCAGCCTTTGTTTTGAAACAAATTAAATGCTTTCCGTAGATGATGTTACACATTTGAAATTCGACTAATATTTTCTCATAATATAAAATAATTAAATGGCTTGACTCCAACATTTATTTAAAAAAAAACTAAATAGTAATTTACTAGAAGAGTTTAGATGCTGTCTTATTTGAATAATAATCCTTTATTGTAAAGAGTGAGGCTACGGTAATATACATATAACATATTACAAACGGATCTATATCACTTTTTTCAAAATTAAAACATTCGATTCAATGTTAAACGTGATCTCCATGTAAAAATATACTTTGAGATCAATCTTTTTTTAGAATTTGTTTGCCTCTTTTAAATAGATAAAATGCTACATAATTTTTAGATCAAATGATTTTCTATCTATCTAAAAAATTTGTCTTCTTAATTATTGCAGGAAAAATTGTTTTCATCTTTTTAGAAGTCTTTTTTTTTTGGAAAAAAAATTACGCTTTCGTTACTTTTGAAAAGTAATTGAGTACAGTAATTAGTATTTATATTTTATATTAGAATTTTAACATAAAATAATAAAAAATATAATTAGTCTTTGATTTATTGACAGAAATAATATCATTTGTGGAAGGTCACATGTTCGAAATCTGAATAAATTTTTTTTTTGTGAGAACTCTTTCGTAATGTTATATTACTTTTTTATATTATTTTAATGAGTAGAACTAGGGTGTTCTTAAGCTCACCAAGTCCCTTTGTGAGCTTAATTCAAAAACCTATTGAATTGGCTTCAAACGATGCATCCAAACCGTTGAAACCGATCTACTTCACGAATGATGCATTTACATGTCAAATTTATAAATTTTCGAACTAATTTAGTATAAAGTCAAGCGGTAAAAAAAAAGATGATTTATAAGTTAATTTTAAGATGTTCATTTTTCATTATTTTTTTACCGCTTGACTTTATATTAGATTAGTTCGAAAATTTAAAAAATTGACATGTAAACTCATCACTCGTGAAGTAGATTGGTTTCAACGGTTTGAATGCGTTATTTGAAACCAATTCAATGGGTTTTTGAGTTAAGCTCACAAAGAGGCTTAGTGAGCTTAAGAACACCCTAGTTCTACTCTATTTTAATTATTGTTTTGATATAGGAAATACGATGGCAATGCGGATCATTTTATGTTTCGGATTTACGATCCTCATTAATCCAAAATTGTTAACTGTTAGTTAGCTCAAATTCTATATTATCGTTGTAAGTGACTTTATTTTTAACTTTTTTATTATTCCATCATATAATTAAATCATATCTTGCACGTGTTCGAGTACGTGTGTCCTTGAATGTAAAATTAAGAGATATTTATAAATCATTATTTAAAACTAATATCAAGAGAAGGTTTGCACGTGGAGAGTGAAAATATGGTTTGCATGTAGAAAGTGAAAATATGAAGTGTTTTGCATGATATGTCATGCATATTTTACTCGATTCTATTTTTATATATTATACAAATTACGTGAATTACACTAATTATAATTGTCTTATAAAAAAAGCATAAAATATAGTCAGTAAAAAATTCACTTTATTTTTATAATACAAAATGCATTTATTAAAGTACATATTTATGAATATTAAAATGAGATATTAGAGAAAATCAACATACCATCTAATAAATTATGTCTTGCATATGTTCAAGTATGTGTGACCTTAGAATGTAAAATCAAGAGACAACTAAATTTTTTTATTTAAAACAAATATCAATAGAAGTTTTAGATGTGAATAGTGAAAATGTGAAGAAGTATTTCGCATGATATATCATGCATATTTTACTCGATTTTATTTTTATATATTATATGAATTATGCTAACTATACTAATTATAATTATCTTATAGAAAAAGAGTAAAATAGAGTCAGTAAAAAGTACACTTTATCTTATAGAAAAGAATAGTCAATTCAGTAGATTTGAGGTGTTTCCCATGCCCCATTTACTGTCATAGTTCTTTCTGGATTGACCAAATCCATGTTGTAGTCTGGCTTGCTTCTTTTTGTTAACGACCGTACATCATCCTTCGTCTTCATTAATGGCAGTAGTAAATGGCCCTTCATCTTCATTAATGGCAGTAGTAAATGGCTGAGTGAGCTGCTTGTTGGGTTGGTTCGCTGTTCTTTCCGCTTCTCGTTGATTGATTGGCTGATCTCCTTGAGGTCCCGTTCGGTTGTATAGAAATAAGGTGGGATTTATGTGATTTTCATAAAAGTAGAAATTTTATTCCATTGGCCGTTCGGCTGTCTATTTTGGTTATGGGAAAAACCCATGAAAGAGTCCAAAAAGTAGAAAAATTTGTGAGAATTTGCACATTAGCTTAGAGCTAATGTTTTTTTTCCTACACGGCTATCAATGGCAATAAGCGTATTTTTTATTATAAATGGTCAAAAAGTTGATGGTTCACATGTGATTATCATCATATAAAATAATCAAATCTTCTTTCAATATGGTTTGAATTTTCAATCTCAGTACAGTTTATGATATCATTTAAATTTAATAGAAATTATTGATGCAAAATAACAAGAAAAAAAAAGAATTATTTTTAAATTGGTGATTAATTTTACTGTGAAATATATATCTATGATTATTTGTTATTTGTTCAAATAAAAAGTATTGAAAATAGTTATTCGTTTTTGTATAAATATTTGCCTGATAATTTCCTATGCTATTTCTAATACTTCTTTTACAAATTACAGCTAATTTTTTTACAGCAAATTAGTGTACAATTTTTTTTCTTATTTAAATTGAAATTGATTTCTTTAAATAGTAAAAACCAACCTTCTAAAATAGTATTGAAGAAAAATTAAAAATATACATATTTTTTATTTTATTTCAAGCAAATTAAAAATGGTTAATTATCAATTTGCTAATTTAAATTTAAATTTAAATTTATTTTTCGGTGATTGGATAACAAGTTTACGAGCAAAAGCATCGTTATAAAATAATAACTAATAAGTATTGTTATGTTATTCATATTATTTAATTACACTAATAATTATTTAAGAATAATTGTATTGATATCAAGTATTTTAGAAAGAAAAAAGGATTTCCTACAACTATTCTCATCGTACAACCGAACACCCATTTCAACATTCCTGTAATTAATCCTATTCGTTCCCGTATCCATGGGTTCCCGCTTTTTCGAAAGTCAGTTCCCATCCCCGTCAAATCTCATCCCGTATATTCCCATGACAAACGAACAAGCCCTGAATGTGGTCTGCTTGGTTTGGGTCAGTGCGAGCAAGAAGATAGATATTTTGTTTTCCTTCCCTGATCGCCTTTACTTTCGCCTTGAGAGCGCTCTCTTCCATCTTTTTGAAAACCTTTAATGTTAGAGCATTAAGTATGATTAGTTAGTAAGTAGGTTCTGTTAGACAATTAAGCATTTAGTTAGACTTAATTAGACCCATGTAACTAGGATTAATTACAGAATTACATCTACTGCTATTTGCTGTAAATAGCGTTGTATACTGTATCAATGACATAATACAAAACCATTCATCTTTCTCTCGTGCTGTTCGGCACACTAAGTTTTAATGATTGATGGGATTTTGAACTAATTCCCAATTTTTTTCCCGAGGCCGTTCGGAGGCCCTGTTTTCTTTCCGCTACTTCTCACATTTTTCTCTAAAGAATTCCTAGACCCATATAATTTTCTGGGAACAAAAAAAGAAACTCTTAATATTTTTTTCCCCACTCTTATCTCTCCTCTCCTCTCTCTCCACATGGGGCTGTCTCCTCCCTTCTCTCTCCTCACTCAGGGAACCAACTCCGCTGCTCGCCAAATAGGCGAGCAGGATCCTGCTATTCTAAATCGAACCGTTCATCTGTGTTGAGATCCGTGCTTGAAAAAAATTCAACAGTCTGATTTTGAAAAGCAGGGTCTGCTCGCCTATTTGGCGAGCAGCGGAGTCGGATCCCCTCACTCAGCTTCATAATGAACATAATTAAAGAAGTATATATATGAACTCTTTCTTTACTTCACGAGATATTGTGGGACTAACCACTAGTTCAGATCTGGACCTAGCTATTTTTTTTAGTGTGACTTATTAACACTTAGATCTTATGTGTAGTGGGTCCTCCATTTTTAAAGCAATGAACGACGTACATCAACCAAGACTAGTCAGTGAAGTTGATATACTCATTAGGTAGATCATGCAGCTTTTTTTATTTTATATTAGGCTATCAATTACAATAAATTAATAGATAAGTGACATTGACAACAATTTATTTGATAATTGACAAATCGGTTAGGTAATTATGAAAATTATAAATTATTATTTTTATAATTTAGATACGTTGTGTATTATATTTGACAAATAAATTTGTCGGTTTTGTAATTTTTTAAGAATATTTATTTTCATATATCAATATTTTTTTTTAAGAATGTGTGACAATAATCTCACAACTAAATTATTTTACTTGGTCAATACAAAAATAAGTCGCACTAAATTTGCAACACATTATTAATTTAAATATTTTACAAAAAGTTTCTTAGTTTAAATAGGTGAGAAATTTAAATAGAAATACATATTTCAAAATAAATTAAGATTTCCCACAACTAATTCCACGGTACAACCGAACACTCGTTTCAACAAATTTCCAAAATCAATCCCGTGCGTATCCATATACATGGGTTCCCACTTTTTCAAAAGTTGGCTCCCATTTCAGTCAAATCTCACCCCGCGTAATCCCGTGACAAACGAACAAGCCCAGATCTAGCATCCTCAGCTGCAACAGCCAAGTTAACATGTATTAGAAGCAAAGGTTTAGGGCCTGTTCGGCCGTTTACTGTGCGCGTGGGAAAAAAAAAATCACTCAGACTTCGTGAAAACCAGTCCACACGCACAGTATTTTGTCAGTTCAAAAATTTCCATTCCATCACCCATTTCCGTTCCCATTCTACGGCTGAACATGCCCTTAAATAGCGTTTATTGCGTCATAGCGGAATTGATAAAAAAAAAACGGCACTATGTCACTATTACGCCGTTATAGCACCGATAGTCCATAGTTTTTATGGTCCGAAAACGCTATAGCGTCACTATAGCATGCTATTTAGAACCCTGATTAGAAATATGGAGTCTGGATCAATGATACTAGAGTTTTGAGAGGAGAGGAAGACAAAAAGTCTATAATTTAATTATTTCCTAGATAATTGTTGGAATGACTAAGTGATTATCTATGACTCGTAATGGGTCTTTATTTATGTATATATCAATATTCTTTTCTTTTCTTTGCTTTGCTTTGACAAAGATATGTTCTATTGCCAAAGAATCTCTGTTTTTGTTTTATTTTTGGCGGTTACAAGTTTTTTATTCATGATTCTTTCAAAAAAAAATTCAGGGTATAAAATTGCAGCTCTTTGTATATTATGGCTTTTGTGTGCTACTTTTGAATTTTTTTTTTTTCTAATATGCTACAAGTTTTTTATTTTCGAACTGAATCGATCAATTACAGGAAGTTGATGATGTTTAGACATCCCATGATTTGAATTTTTTTGTTCATGTATATTGATTTTTTTTTATTATTTTTATATAGTTTAGTTCTCCTGATAAAATATAAAATGTGTGTCTATAGCTGAGAGTTTCACTTTGTTAGTTGGAATTCCAGTAGCCACATATTAAACATTTTATGTTTCATTCCTCTTTATCTAAATTTTTTTAGTTCCGGCCACTCCTAAAATTGATGACTTGTTTTTTAGTTCGAACTGTCTGATTCAAAGTGATTTGTTAGATCGACTTGATGAAGTCATTCTGAAACGGATTTTTGACGATTTCGACTAATTGATCATGTGCGTTCATTTTAAATCCAGTTCCAAAATAACAATCGAAGTTGAAATATGCTGTGGTTGCACTCCTTAAATTTAAATGTGATACACCTAATAATCAGGAGCCAGGAGCGAATATAAGTGGTTAATTAGGGTGACTAAACTATCCTATAAATTAAAAGTTAGCAGTTGTCATTTATATTTTATAATTTTTATTAAGTATTTATATCTTTTAGCTCTTATAATATAAAATTAGACTACAACAATTTATTTAGTTTATTAATTTCAATTTTTTAGTTCTGCCTTGCTAATAATAATAAGTGACGAATAGGATTATAGGTTGATTTACTATTTGATTTACGTTGAAATGCTAAAACAAATTTAAATGTACAAATAAATCTGTAAATTTAATGAATCGTAAGAATCTTAATGCTAATTCAACGGTTAAAAAAAAAAATCTACAAACTAAATTTGATCCGATACTCGTGGCTGTCTTTCTACCCCTCAATTAGTCAATTCTATAAAACCCAACGTGTTTGCTATTCTCGTCTATCGCATGAACTTAGAAGAGCACAAATTCACTGATAATGTGTAGTCTCTCTCTCGTTTGATAAACTTGGCATTCTCAATTACATCCTATTGTTTATCTTTTCTTTATTTTCCTGGGAAAATTACTGCTATCAGAGCTTTATTTTATTGGAAAATTTATTGCTAACTGATAGAATTCAACTATAATTGCAATAGTATTAAAAATATTGAGCCAGATTGGCATGGAAGACTAAAATTGGGGATTTGGATAATATAGGGATAAAAGAATGAATTCATGGTAAACAATCTAAAGTGCATTCTGCCTTGGTAATGAAAAATTCAAATGTTTGGTGCACACTAGAGTTCTTACTGGTAAACTTCTAATTACGACTGACAAATCAAAATTAGAAATTTCTAACAGAAGTACAGGGTGTGATAGGAAAATTTCTTAGACAACTTTAGCAAACAAAAGTATTTACCTTGGATTATTCTTTGATATTTAATGTCAACCGGTATGGATTCTTAACTTCAATCCATTACCTTTCTATGGTAGAAACTTATCAATTCAAAGAATTAGTTTTTAATCTAGTGACTATAACATTTTATTTTTTATGTGAAAGATTGTAGATTCAAAATTTGACTAAGAGGTCTCTATGAATATTTCAAGGTGAGTGACTTGTTTTTATAGAGGTATCTGGTTTGGAATTTGGGCTTAATTTCCTGATTAGGGTTGGTACCAGATAATGTATTAGGAGGTCATAGCAGCAAAGTCAATTGATACACATTAAAAAAAAAAAAAAAAAAAAAAACAGATGAATCTGTCAGATACCATCACAAGCAGTGAGCAGCATCAGTTTCCGGCACCTGTCATATACTACTTGGCTACAACATTAGAATCTGAATTTGTGGTGACACTGTTTCTTAAATAGAACAGTGTCCAATTTAAACTTGTGGGGTCCATTCATCGTCCAGAAAATTAAGATAAAATATTGACAAGTTAAGTCAAAACAATGCTACATATGACTCGTGCGCTGCATGAAGCCAAAATTGCAGTGTCAATATCATTACCTGAAAATTATGGTGTCCGTTGCTTGCAACTTTGCTGTTTATCCAACTTCTGTTACATGACAAAACCTTTCGTATGATGCTTATGAAACAGCAATAAGCCATTCAAATTGAGCAAGCTCTTTTTGTCAATTTTTAGAGGAAGACAAAGAAACAACATTAGTCCGGATTGGGAGATTATACTAGCTAAGTATTTATATATTAATATTCTATCAATACAGGCTACAACCCCCAAGTTACAACCACACTACCTCCAGTACTCTATTCAACATCAGATCTAACGAAACTTAAAACTGAAACATATCATAAAAGGGATCATTTTCTTATCTGCATAAGTACCCAGGGTTTCCTGAGATGATTAGGCAATGCCATGAATGACTCGAACTTCCTCTCATCCTCAATGAACAAATCATAAATCTGCAACAATTGCCACTCCTGCAAACCCTTCACAATCGACAACTCCCCAAAAATCTTCTTAGCACTGGATCTCTGTAGAGGTACATCAGAGAACTGCAGCTGATGTGGCGCCGGCAGCGACACAACAGCATCCCCTACACGACTCCTTTTCTTCGCGCCCTTTGGCCATGAGTGAAGGTAGTCTGGCGTGACTCCATTTGTAGTCGGCAATTGTTGCTGCTGGTGCTGTTGTTCTTCTTCCTCCTGTTGAAGCTGCTCTTGCTGCTGTTGCTGTTCAATGAACGGTTCTTGTTCGCTAAAGTCGATGTCAACCGGCGGCAGTGACACGTCACTTGTGTTGTGGCTGTTGTCTAGCTCTGCAGTAGCATCTTCTACCTGGATATTATTACCAGTTTCGGTCTCTGGATCAGTGCTCTTACGTGTAGGCCTGCGGTTCTTTTCGCATATGAGAGGAAGGTCACCCCAGTTCTCTATTATTTTTGTTTTGTAGCACGCAGCCTCCGGATGATCCTGCATTGACAGAGTTGAATTGGTTGGTTTCTCATGAAATTAAGATGCACGAAACCTATGTTTCAGTCACTCACCATTTCGGCTTCCCTGCCGAAATGCGAGTCTAATGAATTAGACCTATAAATTACACAAACCAGCTGGTGCAACAAAAAAATAAACAAAGAGAAATTTGATGTCTGGAAGGGGTCACTGACTGATACTAGTGCTGATATATAACTGGTGTTTGAGTATGACCCTAATTGCATCATAATGAATGCAATCTCTCAGAGCCATACATGGGCATATTATTTAACAAAATCTGTTAGCAAATCATAAAATTAAAGCTTGTTTTGTACAAAGTAAAAAGAAAAAAGTAAAATTGATCACAATGACCCGTTAATTATTCAGTTTCTTGATCTTGTCCAACACTCCTGCCCTTATGCAGGGGTGGAGCTTATAGGATATATTAGATTTTAAGCTATTATATGGTGATTGGGTTATAAATTCACTAACCCAGCCACCATAAATTCAGTTTATAGTGGAAGTTGAGCTTAATATTTGTAGTACAGCCGGGTCTAACTAAAGCTCCACCACTGCCCTTACCCCTCCATTGTCGCACTGATCTGAACTCCCCTGCCCCTTCAACTTAGAACAAGTTTTTACCCTTCCCAATCGATGACATTTCAATATAGATGTTTAAAATACTTAAGATGTTCAAGTGACATTCCTTATTGTAATTTTATATATTATTTTTTTTCTCAGATGTAATGCAGGGACCGTTGCTACATTTTCTAGATAATCATTTGGTTGTCAACTTATACAACAGAGAGTGCTACTTCAACATGCGCCTCAAGCTTTTATTCCATTACCATGTGGGACCCAAGAATGGCAAACTGCAAGGTTACAATATGTATTTTGTATTTATGTTTCCATTCCAACTGGTAAACATATTTCACAAATCCAGCAATTTTTGTACTATTATTATTGCTGTAAATAACATCTTACTTTTAAATATTCGTCCCAAACTTCATCGCTCTCAACATTGATCATGTTCACATCCCAATCCCACGAGAAGCCATTTGTACTGAGCATGGCCTTCACTATGTTATACTGCACATTCCATGTCTTCAGGCGGTTGATGACATGTGCCTTGGTAATAGTGACATTGCATTTGTCTCTGATCGCTTCTACCACTGCCTCATAGGCCTCTGGCCTCCAACCACTCGGAAGGTGGTGCCCTAGACTGTGCTGCTCCAACAAACTAGAATTGAGAACCCGATCCATTTGGTCACTCCATCTGAAGTACTTGCTTTTTCCTTTGCTCATTTCCTGCATATAAATAATAATAATAAGATGATAATAATGATGATTATTAGAATTGGTTCCGGGTAAAGATATTGACAGTGCTGTTTTGGCTTCATGCAGCCCACAGACAATAGGGTCAAAATGAAAAGGCATATGATTTGTGCGCTGCATAAAGCCAAAACAGCACTGTCACTATCTTTACCCTTGGTTCCACTGGTAAAATTTTAAATCTTTTATGTCAAGATAGGAACTTCAATTGAGAAAGAACAGCAAAGTTGTAGCACAAC
This sequence comes from Carex myosuroides, assembly GCA_028015225.1. Classification (NCBI taxonomy): domain Eukaryota; kingdom Viridiplantae; phylum Streptophyta; class Magnoliopsida; order Poales; family Cyperaceae; genus Carex; species Carex myosuroides. The sequence goes on from CM051479.1 coordinate 9,530,818, forward strand.
GTCTAAAGTTTCTGGGGTTTGAAGGATATCGCATTTTAGGATTTCAGTTCCTTCAATTCCATCTGAATGAAATCAACTCGATTACCATTTCCCGTCATATTCTCAAAACGGGATTTCATAGGCTCGGAATTTCAATTCCAATTCTCTTTTTTCCTAGAGAAAGACCAAGAAAGAGAAACCTGAAGGGGAGATATCTGAGCTGATCGAGTGTTGGAAGCACGAGAAAGAAGAGGCGATTGATTAGTGGTGCGAGTAGCAACCGAGAGGAGGCGGTGAGCTAGGGCAAATTGTAGGAATGAAGAGTGAGATGATTCGGGCCGATTGAATTCACTTTTTGGTGGATTATGGAATTGGGCTTTAGTTAAAAATTGAGACCAGGCCCCACTGGCAGTCGACCAGTTTAATTCCAATATGGGACCCGCCTTATTGAATTCAGAGCTCGACTTGGGAGGAAGAGGACTTAATTCGGTCAGGAACGTGGAATTTTAATTCCAATTTCATTTAATTTGTATTTCTTAACCTTTAAATTAATTATATTATTTGTTTTTCAATTAAATAAATAACATTAATCCATAAAGTATTTTCTTTTACTTGTTATCTAATATTTTACTCTCTCTCTTTATTATATATTTTTTTCAAATCAGAATTCCCCTCGACTACTTATCATACTGATTACAAGACTCAATTCATTTCATTTAATCATATGATTACAGAAATTACAAAAATATTTGTAACTAATTCCTCCAGCTTATCATCCTAATTCTTTTAAACACCACCCATTAACTATTCCTATTTATCTCCCATTCATTCTAATTATTACTTAAATCCTAAAATATTACAACATATAATTAATTTGGAGCAAACGAAAATATTATATGACCAACAGCAGCTTGGTCACTTGACGCACTACCTATGGTGGTAAGTTCTATGCTGACTACTTCAGGATAAATTAATAAATAAATCAAATAAATATTACTAAATCAAGTCGACCTAATAAAATTCTGCATCCCAGTTTTAGTTCAATGAAACTAAATTTATGAAAAGAAAATTAAAGACAAAATTTGAATTTTTTTCATTTATCAATTTTAACAATTCATAGATTTGAACTTTCCGATGACAAACAACGGCACAAGGAGACAAGGTGCCTTCTATAATTTGAAGAATTGTATTTTTTTTTGCATTCGACCTTGTAACATTTTTCTTAAGAAAAAGTACAGATGCGTTTTTATTTTCTTCATAAGAAAGAAAATGACACCATACTTATTTAACCTCTTAATTAAAATTTTCTAACTCCGCAAATCCAACAAGTTATATGCTGCAAAAGATGAATGCAAAGACAAACAGGTGCATTAGGCAGACTCTGTAGATTTAGTTCCCAATTTCTCATATTAGATAAAACCCAACTTATACCTACTTGGCTTCAATTGTTTTCTTATAATGCTAAAATTCATATAAATGAAAGAACCGATTGGGGAGACATAAACAGATTTTGTACAAAAAATTTGATCAAACATGGAGTTGTCAATATAAAGATAGATCAAAGAAGGTGATAGTGATGGCCTGATGGGTACCAAAAAATGAGATTTCAATCACATATACCCACCCATATATTTCATGAATTACTCAAATACAATCAAAAATCAAACCAATAATAAAAAAAACGCCAAAAATCACAATCAAAATATCTCAATCCTAATTTAATAATATATTAACATTGTTTGAGAACAAGATTTCAACTTAGGAAATAGTAATGTCAGAAGATGACACAACCAGTTCAATAATTCAAAACAGACACTGACACTGGGTCCCAACTCCATATTGATCTAACAAAGGAAGCTAGACTAAAGAATTCTCTACATAAAAGTTGCTCATTACTATCCAGTTAACAAAACCTGGAAATAACTACCAATAAATATCAATAAGAAACCCGCAACTCTCAAATTTATAAACACAATACCTCCACTAATTTTACTTTTTAAATAATGAGTAATTATCCCAATTCAAATTTCCAGGCCACATAGGCAGATGGTCAACCTGAATCAGATCATTCTCAGAATCAAAATCACCGGTCTTGAGATCGGCATCTGTTAATGCCTCTTTCTGCTTTAGGAGCTGAGAACAAAAATCCTCCCAATCAAAATCACCTGGTGGCCTGGCACTGGTGTTATGGAATGGTGAGGTGGGTCCAGTTCTGATGTCAGAAGCTGACGTGTCAGATGACTTCGATTTGTTGGCCTCGCAATCAATGTCTAATGTTTGATTGTCCGAAGTGATATCTTCTCTCTGTTTTGTCACTTCCTTCTCCACCTTCTCTTCTCCCTTCTTAATCCGAACAGCGGCCCTGCCTTCTGCTGTTATGCCAGTCATTTGGTACAGACGTTTGGTACAAGATTGACATTTTTGGCCGGCTGTCTGACACAGCTGGCACTTTCTTGTGGTTGCCTGGTACAGTGGAGTATCTGTCTGGTACAGTTGAGTTTTGTTCCCTTGAGCAATCTGTGCCTTTTCCTTCTTGATGCGAAAGTATGCATCCTCGTAAGCCTGGTGTGCCTCTTCCTCTGATGGAAATGTACCGAGCCAGACACGGACCCCACGTACCGAGTCCCTGATCTCTGCCGCCCAGTTACCAGATTCCCTTTTGCGGACCCCTCGGTACTTGCTCGAAGGTTGGCGCAGCTGAGACGGGTTTTGAAATTCAGGATTTTGGTTTTGGTTTTGGCATTGGCTGGGGATTGATTGAGGTATCACAATTGTTTTTGAGAACCTCTTGGGTTGGCATTTTTCCAAGGAATCCGAATTGGAGTCAGTATCAGATTCGGTTGCATCGGGATCAGTGAAGTGGATGTGAATTACTCTATTCTGAGGCAGCGCCATTTTTCAAAATTTTCCTATTTGTGGTCTTTCTTCTTTCTAGTCTTCTCTTTGTGTAGATCTTTTATTTGTAGTGTATGTCGAGTCTGCTCACGTGATGAAGAAGAAGCAATACCTGATTATGTGAATGCAACAATGTCGACAAAAAAAGAAGATTTTTATTACAAATTAGTGCAGGTTTTGAGAAGAAATCAATCAAAGTCCAAAAAAATCACAATGGAATGAATACATGAAAAAAAATTGTACTAATAAATTATTACCGATTGAGCTGGTTGGATGAATATTGTGTTAAAAACAACTAATTTATAGTGCATTCCATTCTCATTGTTAAGTTTGTCTATAGAAAGAATAGTTATTTTTAATAGTAAAAATAGTGTACTCCAATACTAAAAATAATTATTGCACAAATCAGAAAGACTAAAAGGAGAAGCTTCTATTCCAGGGATTATAACATGACCATATGTAACCCAAAAAAAAAAAATAGACATGAATAGAAGACGTTACCACCAACTAATTTATTTTACGAAGTTTGAATATATATGAATATACTTAGGTGGTGCTAATGATATAATTATCAAGTCAAAATAAATATGAGAAATTATCTTATAGAATCTTTAGACTAAGAGAAGACTATTCTAAAAATAACACCTAGAAAGAGAGGAGACCCTAAAATTACTGTAAAGTGGAAATAAATATCATCAAAAGCTAATAAGGGAATGGCCAATTACTGTCAACTTTATAGAATTAATCCAATACCAATGACTTAACTCTCAACTGTAACTCAATAATTAATCATTATTCCACAAATAAACAAGTCAAGTTAAAACATGAGATGCATATTAATTTATATCAAAAGTAATTAAAACGGAAGTTTAAGAAAACTAAATTTAGAACTAAAAAATTTCTAGCAAATTACAAAACTAACAAGGGAATCTAACAATAAAAACAGAAATTAAGCAAATAAGAAACTAAAGAAAGCAACTACCCAATATCAAGTTATGGGGAAAATCAGGATACTGGCGTAATTGAAGAAAATCTCTGAGGCTAAATTCAGGTGTGGTCAATGCATCTTAAATTAAAAGTAGAATCTCACATAAACCCTAACAGAGAATATCTGATGCACATTGAAACAAACTGGTAAGGTGTTCACCACTCGTTGCACAAACCCTGACGAAGATGTAGTAGTAGAAGAAGAATAACCCATCTTGATCAAATCGGAAGACATAATTCTCATTTGAAATAGCTCAAAATTGCACGAAATAACTGAATCAGAGATACAATAAAGAGAATCAGATCATCGAGGACTGAATTGGGAGGAGGTTTATGCAATTTAGCTTTGAAATAATTTGATTTGTGGTACGAAAACAATAAAAAAGATACATACATTTCTGAGGTTTATGTGCGCTTCTTTTAGTTATTTTCCCTTCTTTTTTGTACATGTTGGGTAAAAAAAACAAAAAGAACTATTGTTACTTCACGGCTAAGTTTGAAACAAATAGAGAAATTCTAATTTAAAATATACACAGTTACAATAAAAAATATAAAGTTATATGAAAGGATAATAATAGTTGTAGATGTGGCTTATACCATCGCAGAAGTATCTCTTAAACCGTCACAAAAACCAATGCAGCATAAAATAATAGTTTACTAATGTTATTAATTTCGAGAAGTTCCCGTTGATTATATAAACAGAATAATCACTATTACTTGTGGAAGTATATAATAAAGAAGAGTTGCAACAGTAAGCAGAGCATAGTGATTACATTAAAGTAGACGGTGCTCTTGAAGAGCGCATCCATTTGGCGGGAATATCTGACCATTCCCTTTATGAAACAGAGATAGTGATGAGGCTGGGGATTGAGTGTCTACTGCCAGACCAGTGGTCGGTCCGGTTTGCGGCACTGCCCGATTCGAATATGCCTGGTTCAGCCTTCATTGCTGTGTCCGTTGATCAAATTTAACTTTTTAATAGGCATTTGATAAATGTAACTTTTAACTTTTTAATAGGCATTTGATAAATGTACCTTTTAACTTTTCAGTTGGATTTGCTAGACCCTTTTTCTTTGTCAAAAAAAAAAAAAAAACTTTTCAGTTGGATTTTATGGTCAAGTTATTTACAATTTTATTTTGTTATTATTTCGAGTACGTAGCTTATATTGTTTTCGAATCTTCAAAAACACGAGATTGTTTTGAATTAAGGACTTATTAACTATCATCATAAACATCAATTCAATGACGTACATAATTTGATTATTGTAATATTGTGATATCTAGGGGTGTTCATCGGTTCGGTTCGGTTAAAACCGAAATAAAATAGACAAACCAAAGTTTATTTCGGTTTTCAAAAATAGAACCGAACCGACCAAAGTAAACATAGTAACCGATTAAAACCGAACCAAAGTAAATTTTGGTTTGTTCGGTTAAACCGAACAAACCATTGTTTAGTTGAGATTGTTATAAAACAAGACATTTACAGCTCACAAGTTGAGATTAATACACTGTAAATAATAAATTCAGCAATAATGTGAAACATTGTACCACTATACCACCCATGTACCACACTGTAAAGATTAAATTCACAAGTTGAAACCACCCATGTACCACACTGTAAAGATTAATACCCATGTACCACTGTAAAGATTAAATTCACTGTAAAGATTAATACCCATCTTAAAGAAATCGGTCGGTTCGGTTATTACGGTTTTTAGATATTATAAACCGAACCATATTAAAGAAACCGATCTATATCAAAAATTGAACCAAACCGGACCAATTAAACCGAAAAAAACGAACCGTTTGAACCAAACTATTTCGGTTCGGTTAAAAACCAAATAAAACGGCCCCGATGAACACCCCTAGTGATATCGGCACAATCTGTTCAATTGCACAGTACAACATTTTTTATAAATGTTATCAGAATTTTGTTGGTCATTGTATTTGAGTGCTCAGCATTTACTTATTTTGAACCTAATTTACTTGTGTAAAGTCAAATTACTAATGGAGTTCCCAATTTCTCCTATTAGATAAAATCCGACTTACACCTGCTTGGCTTCAATTATGAAATAACTGATTGCTGAGACATACCGAAAATTTGATCAACATGGAGTTGTCAGTATAAAGATGGTCATGTCAGTATCAGTCATGAATTACTCAAATACAATAAAAATAGTAAAACAAAAATAAAAGATCCAAAAAATCACAATCATAGTATCTCAATCCTAATTTAATAATACATTAACATTGTTTGAGAACGAGCTTAACTTAGGAAATAGTCATGTCACAAGATGACACAACTAGTTCATAAGTCAAAACAGACACTGACATCCCGTCCCTACTCCCTATTGATATAACAAAGGAAGCTAAACTAAAGAACTCTCTACATAAAAGTTCCTAATAACTATCCAGTTAACAAAAACTTGAATAAATATCAATGAGAAACCCACAATTCTCAAAATTACAAACACACATACCTTCACTAATTTTATTTTTTAAATAATAAGTTTTCATCCCAATTCAAATTTCCAGTCCACGTAGACAGATGGTCGACCTGAATCAGATCATTCTCAGAATCAAAATCACCAGTCTTGAGATCAGCATCTGTTAATGCCTCCTGCTTTAGGAGCTGAGAAGACAAATCCTCCAAAAATCCTGGTGGCCTGGCACTGGTGTTATGGACTGGCGAGGTGGGCCCGGTTCTGCTGTCAGCACCTGACGTGGGATTGTCTGAAGGGATATCATTCCTCTGTTTTTCTTTTGAAACAAAAGATTGAGGTTGAACAGGATGCCTGGATATAGTCCTTTTCCTCTTTTTGACCGGGGGAGAAACCACTGCAGTAGTCACTTCCTTCTCTGCCTTCTCTTCTTCCTTCTTTATCTGAATAGCGGCCGCACCTTCTCTTCTCTCCTCTCCCTTCTGGTACAGTTGAGTCTTCTTCCCTTGAGCAATCTGTGCCTTTTCCTTCTCGATGCGATCATATGCAGCCTGGTAAGCCTGGTGTGCCTCTTCCTCTGATGGGAAGACACCGAGCCAGACACGTCGCCTACGTATCAGGTCCCTGATCTGTGCGCCCCATTTGCCGGATTCCCTTAAGGTGACCCCTTTGTACTTGCTCGAATTTTGGTTTTGGTTTTGGTTTTGGCTTCGGCTTTGGTTGGGGATTGATTGAGGTATCACAATTGTTTTTGAGAACCTCTTGTGCTGGGATCTTTCCAAGGAATCCGAATTGGAGTCACTATCAGAATCGGTTGCATCAGGTCACTGAAGTGGATGTGAATAACTCTATCCTGTGGCAGCGCCACTTTTTAAAATTTTCCTATTTGTGGTCTTTCTTCTTCCTAGTCTCCTCTTTGTGTAGATCTTTTATTCATAGTGTCCGTCGAGTCTGATTACGTGATGAAGAGAAAGCAACACCTGCTTATGTGAATGCAGCAATGTGGACAAAAAAAAGGTTTTTATTACAAATTAGTGCAGGTTTTGAGAAGGAACCAATTAAAATCGAAAAAATCGCTACGGGATGTATACATGAAAATAAAATGTACTAAATTGACAATTGAGCTCGTTGGATGAATATTATTGCTAAACACAACTGTTGACTACATTGGGATTTCCTATGGAAAGGATAGTTATTTCCGATCTAGTCAATACAATTATGCTACAAACACCTTCTTTTGCGAAGTTTGAATATATATGAAAATATGTAGGTGTCGCTGATGATATCATTAACAAGTCAAAACAAATATGAGATATTATCCCATAGAATCTACTTGGACTAACACCTACAAAAGTGAGGAGACCCTAAAATTACTACGAAAAGGAAATAAATATCATCACAGTAAGCTAATAAGGGAATAGCCAATTAGGCAATTACCGTCAACTGTAGAGAATTGATTCAATATCAATGCCTAAACTATCAAGTGTAACTCAATTAATATTGTACAAATAAATAAGTCAGGAAAAAGAACAATGAAATAAATCAAATAAAGTCAAAACATGAGATGTATATTATAATTTCTGTCAAAAGTAACGAAAACGAAATTTTAAGAAAACTAAACTAAAAACTAAAGAATTCTAGCAATAACTTAAAATAACGAGGAATCTAACAATTAAAACAGAAACTAAGCAAATAATCAATTGCAGCATGCAGCTCAAGATAGGGCAAATATTCCTATGTACCAAGAAAATAAAGAAAGCAACAACTACACAATATCAAGTTATGGGGAAAATTGGGATACTGGCAAAATCAAATAAAATATCTGAGGTTAAAAATTAGGTGTGGTCAATGCATCTTAAATTAAAAGAAGAACCTCAAATAAACCCATACCAATAATATCTGATGCGTGTCGAAACAAACTTCGCGGTCTTCACCAGTCGTTGCAAAAACCCTAACGAAGAAGTAGTACAAGAAGAAGAAGTAGAAGTAGAAGTAGTAGTAGAAGAAGAAGAATCCATCTTGATCAGATCGGAAGACAAAAATCCCATTTGAAATAGTTCGAGAATCACACAAAATAACTGAATCTGAAACACAATTGAGAGAATTAGACATATAGGACAGAAATTAGGATGAGGTTTATGCAATTTAGCTTTGGAATGATTCAATTTGTGGTACGAAAATGATAAGAAAATACTTACCTTTTTTGAGGTTTAAGCGCGCGTTTCTTCGTTCTTTCTCCTTGTCGTTTCTGCGTATTTGAAACTGAATCAGAGATCGAATAGAGAGAATTAGATCGTGGAGGAATGAATAGAGATAGGGTTTATGAAATTTACCTGCGCTTTCTTTCGTTCTCTCGCCTTCTCTTTTTGTTGCGTATTTGCGGGTGTATTTGAAATGATGAAAGGAGATCCGTTGCACTTTTTGAAGTTTATGCGCTCTTTTTTCCGTTTTTTTCCCTCTCATTTCTGAGTATTTGCGCCGACTATATGATATAAGGGAGTAGAACTAGGGTGTTCTTATCACCGAGCTACTTGTGTATATTTTAATAACAAAATTAACAAAATGTACTGAAATGCGTGACCAGAGGAGCCGTGATTTTTATTTTTACCCAAAAAAAAAATATTTTAATATAAATAACCAGGTTTTTAAAAGATTTTTATTTCTACCCAAACCGCTAGGATTCCTAGCGGTCCGAATTAAAAATTCGGACCGCTAGGAATATCAGCGGTCCGAATTCTGAATATCAGCAGCCGAATTCATTAATATGGGCTTCTTCGATTTATACAGCAGCAGCTCAATTAATTCATGCATTTCATTTTTCGGCAGAAACCATTCACTTCAATTGAAGTCAACTATTTTAGTTTAATACAAAACCAAAAAGTCAACTATTTATATTTTCTTTTGACGGCTCAAATTGTTTCAATTGAAGTCAATTATTTTTATATTGTTATTTTCTTCTTAATCATTTTATTTATTTCTAAATCCCAATTTTTTTTTGGTCAAACAAATGCCCCCCACCTGGGTGAGGTGTGAAGACTTTAGGATTGAACAGCTTAGCCAGGTGCCCCCAGTGTTCCTCACGAACTTTATGGAATTCTTTCTGAGTTGATTTTCTTGTTTGAATCTCAGGTATTTGAACTCCATATTGGGCATTGAGCTCGAAAGCAGGTCTGATCATCCTCTTCGATCCTAAAGAGATTCAAACAAGAAAAGCAACTCAGAAAGAATTCCATAAAGTTCGTGAGGAACACTGGGGGCACCTGGCTAAGCTGTTCAATCCTAAAGTCTTCACACCTCACCCAGGTGGGGGGCATTTGTTTGACCCAAAAAAAATTGGGATTTAGAAATAAATAAAATGATTAAGAAGAAAATAACAATATAAAAATAATTGACTTCAATTGAAACAATTTGAGCCGTCAAAAGAAAATATAAATAGTTGACTTTTTGGTTTTGTATTAAACTAAAATAGTTGACTTCAATTGAAGTGAATGATTTCTGCCGAAAAATGAAATGCATGAATTAATTGAGCTGCTGCTGTATAAATCGAAGAAGCCTATGTTAATGAATTCGGCTGCTGATATTCAGAATTCGGACCGCTGATATTCCTAGCGGTTTGGGTAGAAATAAAAATCTTTTAAAAACCTGATTATTTATATTAAAATATATTTTTTTTTGGGTAAAAATAAAAATCACGGCCAGAGGAGAATTTGCAAAATTTAATTGAGTTTTCATTTTGAGAGAATATGAAAAATAAGTCTATGCCATTGCCAGCTCTTGGACATGATCACATGACCGCATTACCGAGTGTACCATGTTCGGGAACTGACACGTGTCGAAATATAGCTCCCAGCTGTTTCCTACACTTGGGCATGACTGCATTACGGATTAATACGCAATGCATAATAATCATTAATTTTGGCAATTTTAATAAATTAAAAAAATAAAAATATTAATTTTAAATTTTTTCTTTACGATATTAAAAAGTGAATTTAAAAATTTAAAAGGTAATATTATAGACATGATCAAACACGTATCATGTTTAAAAAAATTGTAAGACTTGATTTATGTTTTACCCGGAATCATCAAATAACTTAAATTTCAACAATTCGAAATTTACGATCCTTGATGGATTATCAATACTTGAGTTTTAATTGTTAGACTATCCGTATGTTCAATACCACATATAAATTTAACTTTTGAGTTTTAATTTTCTTTGAATTCACTGAAAAATATGGTCAAACTGTCAAAATTACCATTGCCAAGGGATCCCTTGTCATATATGAAAAAGTAAAAAAGATAATGCATTCGCAAAATCACTCTACAGCTTTGCATGAATTTACAACTTGGCATCCTTACAACAAAATTCTGAACTAATATAAGAATACAAAATAAATACACCAAAAAAAAGAACTAACAAGAAAAATACTATGTGGGGGAAGATCATAAAAATTAAGACTTGGCAAGATCCCGGTTTTTCTTGCCTTTAATAAATGCAAGTTTAGCCAAATAAACTGCAGCATGATCCGTGAATATTGCCAGTACTACCCCTCCAGCCACCATCATACCAAGCCTATTATCAAATGGCAAAAAATTAACTTTTTTTATAAAAAATATAAACAGCCACTGCAAGGTTCCATGGCTTCATTTCATATCTTTAGTTATTTATAGATTCTGTGCGTGCACAAGCACTGTCATGTGTGCTTGTGTATATGCGCGCGCGCGCGTGTGTGTGTGTGAGAGAGAGAGAGAGAGAGAGAGAGAGAGAGCATACTTGGCAAAGATAGCAGAGACTCCTAATAAGATGGGCAGTAACGGGGCAAATATAGCAAGAAGTGCCATCATTATCCAGTACAAAATTGCTATTGCATCAGAGTTCAATATGTACCGCTGATGACCTGCATAAATCCGACCAAAATCAACAATCTAACATCTCTCTCTAACCTATTGATTATGGCTGGCAAGTCTGCAAGTGTAAAACAAATATAATAAATAAACAAAAGATAAGAACATAAATGAACCTTTTCCAGAAGGGTCGTCATGACCCGCCTGATTTCCTACTGCACCACCCCAACGATGCACCAGGCGGAGATAACCATTGAACAGAAGAAAGAAAGAGGTGAATGTGAGCTCATACATCAGCAGCAGGCCTATCCCTGGGGTTACCTGCAGAGGAATGAGCATAAATGCAAGGCCAAGTGACGTTCCCAGTGACACAACCCAGGCAACTGATGTGATGTGGCCGAACAAAGGAGGTATGCTGCCATTCTCTCTGTCTGTAAACTGCAAATCAGTTGAATCAATTGTCAGAGTTAGGTGTACTTGGTACCAGTGCAGTCTGGGCAATGTAATCTCCAACCCCTCTTTAAAATTAGAGATGGAGAGAGAGAGAACTTTGTAAAAAAATATCCACATTAGTGCCTGATTGCAGTTGGTTTGTCTTTAAGTCAGCTGCGTTACTCTTGAAAGTTGCTTTAGACAATGCATAACGACATAAAATTATTCTGAAATATAACTAATTTTGTTATTTAAAGATTTATTAATGCAATGTTTTCTCTTGGTTTTGGTTCATGCCCATCATTGAGGTTACCCATAAATTCTGTGGTCTGACTGAAAATACAAGCTTCGGATTCCACATGATTTTAAGCTCAGTAAAATATCCTAGTTGCTTTGGCGAAGCACATCCAACTATAGTGCAAGGAATAATTTCCAGTTGGGACCTTTCCCAAATCATCCCCCCCCCCCCCCCCCCAAAACCCAGATAGAATACTGGTTTTCACATTTCTTATGCATAAAAAGGGGCTTTGTAAATTTGTAGATAATACGAAAAGAAAACAAATAAAGTTGTACCGACTCAAACCAACGAACCATCTGATTTGGATGTGAACTGGCTGACGAGGATGCGGCCACAGAAGAGTAGACAGGGAGGATTGCACCTGATTTGTACTGGTGGTATAGCCGTCTACCAAAAACACAGAGTGTACCTTGGCCTGACAAATCCCTCATAGCCTGAAATTAGCAATACACGAGTCAGTTAAAGTGTCCATTTTTCCTTGAATTCGGACCCCCTAAAGTAACTCAAAATTTGAGTTTAGATCCGGACCGCCTGATCTGCTTTGTCACGAATATTAAAGAAGCCACGTGCATTCCACCTCAGGCCGGATTGGCCCGGATTCTGATCGGACAGTCCGGATCTAAACTCAAAATTTGAGTTAGTTTAGGGAATCTGGACCCATTTTCCTTTGGATCTTTAGTCTGAAGGTTCCCTTTTAAGCCTTCAACATTTTTTAGTTGTCAATTTGGTCCACACAATTTTCTCCTATTTCCAGTGAAAAGCAGTTCAAGACTTCAATACTACCCTTTCCCAAGTTAAAAAGAAAAGAAAAAGAAAATGAATAACCCCTTATCACTGACAAGGATTGTGACCATTTTGGCTTAAAATAATTATCGTGGACCAGAATAAAAAAGTTGGACTGGTTACATTGACATAAAAAGGAAACCCTGAAACCTAAGGGCCAAAGTGGAAAATGCATGGTGCTCTAATACTTCAATCCTTAATTACAGCAGTGTCATAGTGAATCACTAACCTGAACGAGAGATTGGTAATAGATGGGGATTAAAACAAAGAAAGGAAGAAGAAGTAGAATGGTAACAATGAATTGGTCGCGAGGGTTTTTACCACCGCCAGTCCCCGGCATAGACGCTTCAACTCTATTGCGAATTTCCTACCAAAAATAAAAACATTACTTGCTTACAACCAATAATAATATACAACAAATAAGGCAGCGAAAGTAACTGAAATGCAAGTCACCTGCCACACTTCGACAGGTTTGACGAGCCAAGCAGTGTACCAGTCCCAGGGCTTTAGGGGGCCAAGTGTGTAGTGAATAACTCTAAGTTCCTTCTCTTCAACCATCCACTGCACCAAACAAAATCAAAAGTTTTGGTAAAAAAATATTTTATTTTTTTTAAAAGAAAGGGGGAATTTCATGTATACCCATCAAAAACTTCAAAATTACATATCTCCCCTTCTAAAATTCATAATATCATATTTACCCTTCTAAATTTCAATAACCCACAAATTTACCAATTTTATTGTCTTTTTATTTTTTGAAATATGGGTTGGGGGTCAAGCCACCCAACACATTTCAAACCCCTATCTATTAATATTTAATATAGAGGATTTTCCCACTTTGTGGGTTTCAAACCCATGACCTCCCACATAGGAGCCGTGCCTTTGCCACTAGACCAAAGACAAGTTCTCTTTATTGTCTTTTTATTAAAACTCATTTGAAATTTATAAAGTACCCATGTTACCCTTTAGCAAGAAAAATAAAAAAAACATGTAGCATGTTTTAGAAAAATCTCAGTCTTCTAATTGGTCGGTTTTTTAGGGAAAATGGGTCATTTCTCTACTTATGACGCTTACACAAGCATATACCTAATGTCACTATGTGTATGTGTCAGAAAGCATGGTAAGTTCATAGCATGTAGCAATGAATTCATTGCTGGATATTTTACATTACCTTATTAGCTAGCATGTAAAGACCAACATCAGCATTGTACAATGTAGTTAGCCTTTGAGTTTCTGGTTCAGGTTTAGATCTCACAACCTCATCAGGTATACTTGGATCAAACAAATGAGCATTGGGAAAATCAGCGTAGTATGAGTTAAGAAAACCTTGATCTCCTAAAATTTAAACAATAAACAAAAATCAATTTGAAAAACAAAAAGATAAAAGCCAGTTCCACAAAGTACCAATTATCTGTTGTAGTAATTTTTTAACTACCCAAACCTTTTATTTTGTTTCTTTGTTGTTGGGTTTATACTTATAGCAACACCTATTGTTGGTTTAAGTAAGATGGGGACAATTTAAAAAATATATATATACATATAGGAAAGAAGAAATAGATCATATAAACCGACAATTTATATAAATCACCTCCAGTGTAAGATGGCAAAACTGCAACCTTATCCATCATATCCTTGAACAGAGCTTCTGATGGCTCAACTACCATAACTCCAGAATTTAACCGTTCTGAGTGTTTCAAATTCGCACAGAATTTACCACACTTGAACAAATCTTCTATGCTCTTCACTACAATGGTATCTGCATCTAGATAAACAACTGCAAACAACAAAGGCAAGAGTTGAAGAATACAATGACATTCCAAAACATGGAGTCTTTTGTAATTAACCCCCCCACACACACGCACACCAAAAGCACGATTTTCAATGGAAAATATCTTCCATAGATATTTGCATATAATGCCCGACATTCAGATCAATGTGATGGAAGAGGTAAATTCTCTTACCTTGCATTTTTACACCTAGCACAAAGAAGTCAATATTGAATAATTATCCATTAATGGTTATGGAGTGCTTTGTTGGAGTCAACATGAAAAAGTGAGCTGCACTTTAGTCATGTTTTATGAACAACTCCATTAGTGGTTAAAAATTAATTACAGATGGCACAAGTGGGGCTTGAGCAGCAAATATTAGATATGTTGGGTTCATTTTGCAACTATTGCAAGCTGCTGAGTGCATTTTGCACAAAAGAAAAAAAACAGATAAAAGTCCTCCAGGAAAAGAAAGCGAGTGCAAATAGTCAAAGTTAAAAAAATTTGCCTTTCTTGTATTGTGTCAAGCTAAATATTTTCAGCTTTGTATAAACCCCCCAGAATCTTTTGGGCCTGGACGATTTTGGATTTGGATTTGTTAATAAACTTATTAGCTGAACCTTCCATCCATCAGCCTGCATTTGTTTGTTAAATAACATATGATTACATAGTACACATACACAACAAAATTCTTAAAACTCTAGTATGTGGTGTTCATAATTAACTGGTAAATAATATAACTAGGTAGAATAACTCAACAGATTATACCATGCCAGCACAAATTTCAATGCAAGGTATGCAATTTCAGATCTCTGCACGATACTGGTACGACCTTGTACCAGTATGTGCTTCCAGTGCATGTCTAAAAACAGTTTCCAAACTCCGGTTTTGTTACTGTAACAGTCAGGTTCCATAAAGACCAACTGCATGGCTTCAATTAAATTCCTCATGAATTCAGTTAAAATTCCATTCCACCAGAAACAACTCAACTCCACTGAATTTTACAATTGGTTAATTACCTTGAGGAGGTCCTGAGCATCGGTCGAGACGCCATCAGATACCAGTGCAACGAGATCCTTGGTGGTCCCGGTGTCACGAAGCGATTTGCCAAGAACACGGGCCCCAAGAACGAACTGATCTCCGTACAGGAGCGTGACGTAGGCCTCCTCTGACGCGGCCACGGTCCCACCAGAACCCAGCACCGCAAGAGCGACTAGCAAGGTAGTAACCGCAGATAGAAGACCTCGATTCCTCATCTACGTTTGAAAAGTAATGGAGAAGGGAGAGGCAGTTCTGAATTTGAGGAAAGAAGAGAAACAGGATGTTCAAAATTGAGAATCGAGAGATTGGGGACGATCGATTTCAGGTGATATTTCCAAAGCGGGAGCCGGGAAGTGGTTCTTCTCTTCTCGGCTTTCAGATCGGTAGAAAAAACTGCCGCTTTATTTCTTAAAAAAAACATTTTTTCTTATATGACCAGAAGTTTTGGTTTTTTTAATTTAAGGGACGATGGCACTAATTACTCATTAGTGCAGTAGTGCTCCTTGCTTCATATTTTTGCAACATATACGGAAAGAATGTCCGTCCGTTTCACATTAAGATCCACATGAACTTGATTTATAAGAATTTGGAAGGCAGTATTTCCGACTGAGCATCAAATCGATTTTAATCCGATGCTTATCGAATATTCTCTGGTTCCTATACTTTAGACAATATATAGACTACAAAATATGACAAATTAAATTAGTGATTTTAATTATAAATGATGTTGTATCTTTAGTGTCAACGAACACTTAATTTTGATAGTTTGTTTGTGGTAAGAAAATTTCATGTGTTTAAACTTCTAGATTCTTATTTCTTTTTTCATGTGATTTTTGTAAAGAGAGGAATTCAATAAACAACTTAAATTTAAAAAAATGATATTAAAAGTTAAGCAAAGTAATGGTTTAAACTTTATATCAATTTTCATCTTTCGATTCAATGTCTATCGAAATGAAATAAAAATCTTACAAATTTTTATATTTATATAATTATGGTGAAATAAAACACATCCGATGATTTAAATTTGTAATTTTAGGAACAAAAAAATTAGCACCATGTGGCCCAAAAGGTCGTTGGTATTAGAATTAGTAAAAATACACATTAAGTTTTGAATAAATACAATATTATTTCAATTAAGAAGTACCCGAGTTGATAAGAATGTAGATAAAATTTGATATAACAAAGAAAACAATTTAGAAGGATCACATTTTGGAGATCACCTGGCAATTTATTGTCTTTAGAAAGGAAAAGCAAAGAAATTTTGTTTGACGGTTGAAGCTCTAATTTTGAAGGTACGACAAATTAGCTGAGTTTTCCCAATTTTGGAAGGACGGAAGTAAAAAAGAACAAAATTACGGGTCATAGTTGAGTGGACGATTCTCGGAATCAAATCAAAGGTCTGCTTTCAGTCCTCGGCCGCCAGCTCCGAATTCAAATCGCCTTAGTCAACTCAAATTTTGAGCTTAGATCCGGACCGTGTGATTTACTTTTATACGATATCAAAGGCCGCTGCATTCTTCCAGGAGATGTAAAACAGTTTGGCTGTGGACTAAAGTTAAGGTGGTCTAAGTTGTTATTTCAATTTAGGTCGGCCTAAATTATTTATGTTTGATTGAGGTCTAAAGTTAGACCACGGCTTAAAGTATTTCTTATTTAGTTAGAGTTGGTGGAGGACTAAAGTTTTGGAAGCCTAAGTTAGTTAATTATTAATAACAAGATACTAATTATATAATATTAATTATTAATTATAACTATAATATATTAACAATATAAGATATTAATTATATAATTATATATTAATAATAAGATACTAATTATATAATATTAATATATTAATTATATAATATTAATATATTAATAATATAAGATATTAATTATATAATTATATATTAATAATAAGATACTAATTATATAACATTAATATATTAATAATAAGGGTTAATTTTCTGTGTACCCTCCAACTTTTGCTAATTTTCTTATTTATCCCTCAACACTTCAATATATTCTATTTACCTTTCAACTCTATCCAATTCTTTCTTATTTACCCTTATAGTTAATTCACACACTTTAAATTTTTATATTTCCTATTATACCCTCCAATTTTTCTTTCTTCTTCACTTGACGTTTCTTTTTTGGTTCTTTCTTCTCCGTTTCAATCAGTTTGATTTTAAGTACCAAAGTACAACTAGGCCTCTTCTCTCAATATTATACTAACTATGCCAAGTGTTGGTACAGAGCCACTACACATCAAATATACTGGAACATACTGTACCAGTTACCAGTTAGCCACTTTCCCAAACCTCAAATCCAGATTTGTGCATCTTTTAGTACTGTATTAGTACATATTGTACAGTATATTCATCCTTTATCAAAATTAAATTTGTTTATTCTTACATGTTGGAATGATAGAAAATAATATGGAAGAAATCAACAACTTTTATATTTATATTTTCAAATAGAGGAAATATCGTTTTATTTGATAAGAATTTTATAATTACGCATACTTGTACAAATTGAACATAAAGAAGCAAAGTAGAAAAACATTATCCAATTGACACCATTATGGTATGGTTGGGAACGGACATTGGTACACTTGTACAAATTTATTTGCCAAAACAATGGAACTTCTTTATAACAGTGCAAGATGAGATAAGATTGGTATGGTTGGGAATGGATATTGGTACACTTGTTCCTAGAGATAAGATTTGAAACAGAGCACATCATCATTTTGTGCAAGCACCCTCTGTACATGGAAGCCCCCCTCCAATTGCAATTACAAAATAACTGATACAAATGTACAAAACATCAACATTCGAATTTTTTTCTTTAGCAAATAGGATTCAGATTAGAGTGGGAAAAATGGCACGCCGGAGCCGGCTCCGTCACGGAACGGCACGGTTACAGCACGGAACGGCACGGCACGCGTGTCATTCGCGTGCCGTGACTCGCGTGTCCCGTGCCGTGACCATTCGCGTGCCGTGCCTATCTTTTGAAACTTTGGTACGGTACGGCACGGCACGTGAAAAATTTAGTCACGGCACGGCACGTAGTCACGCGAGTCACGTGTAATTAGAACCATTAGTATTAATTTAATGTTGAATCTTGAATAAATTAACTTAAATTATGATTAAATGGTCACACGAGTTACGCGAGTCACGCGGGTCACGGCACGTTTAGGCACGGCGTGACTCACGTGGCGTGACCATTCGCGTGCCGTGACCATCCCTTGACATTTTAGTCACGGCACGGCACGGCACGTGAAAAATTAACTTGGTCACGGTACGGCACGGCACGAGACCAAAGTCACGGCGTGTTAGTCACGGCACGGCACGGCACGGCACGTTTTTCCCACTCTAATTCAGATTGACTAGAAAGAGTCTTTCCTTTCCCACTTTGTCCTATCCGCACAAAATATTGATTATTACTTTCATTCTAGATCTTCTTTCCAATGTCACCGCTACTATAGAAATTTCTATATAGACTTTAGTAACCAACCTGATTGATTGAAATTGATTTAGATCACTCCTAGAACGTTTTTCTAAAAACTTGAATTGGTTTACGGTAGCATTATGCTTTTTTAGAGTTCTTTTTTTCCGTCAGCCAATCAAACTTATGATAAAAGACACTAAGAGAAAGAAGAAGGGTAAAATGGGAAAAAACAGATTCTGAAAATACTTAATTGTGAATAATTACCTTTATGGGTAAATAGAAAAGGATAGACAGACTTAAGGGATATATTAGATATAATGAAGAGTATAAGGGTAAATAGAAAACTGAACAAGTTTTGAAGGGTAAATAGAAAATTAACCCTAATAATAACTATAATATATTATAATATTATTATAATAATTATTTAATATATTAACAAGAGGAGGGTTCAAATGCCTCCATTTTTCATGCCTCCACCATGCCTCCATTTTTAAAAACTTTAATAACTCAAAATTTAAAACTTAAAAATAAAAATAAAATAGTTGGATATGATCTACATCATTTTATCTATGTGCTCATAAAAAATTATCACATTTTGATTTTGCTTTTATGTGAATCAATAAGTTGAAAAATCAACGTCTAGAAATTATCCACATTAGTATGTTTTTTTACAAGCTCTTGATGACAACCAAAACAAAATCAAAATGTGATAATTTTTTATGAGCATCTAGATAAAATGACGTAGATCATATCCAACGGTTTTATTTTGACTTTTAAGTTTTAAATTTTGAGTTATTAAAGTTTTTAAAAATGGAGACATGGTGGAGGCATGAAAAATGGAGGCATTTGAACCCTCCTCTATTAACAATATATGATATTAATTATATAATTATATAATTATATAATTAATAATAATTATTAATAATAAGATACTAATTATATAATATTAATATATTAATAATAACTATAATATATTATAATATTATTGTTAATAATTATTTAATATATTAACAATGTAACATATTATTATATAATTATATATTAATAATAATTAGTAATAAAAAGATACTAATTATATAATATTAAATATTAATAATAACTATAATATATTATAATAATTATTTAATATATTAATAATATAATTATATATTAATAATAATTATTAATAAAAATACTAATTATATAATATTATTATAATAATTATTTAATATATTAACAATATAAGATATTAATTATATAATTATATACTAATAATAATATACTAACTATGTACTAATAATATATTATTACTAATTAATGAAGAGAGGAGTGAAATGGTTGAAGGTGAATGACAGTGGGCCCCAGTGGCGTAAAATTGAAGCCTAAATTTAAGGCACCTCAAGAGGTGGTTTAATTTAGGCCCGTTTAGGCCGGCCTAACTTTTAGGCTATTCCATGTTAGGCCAATTAATTTAAATCATGTTTGGTGGAATAACAGTGGCCTAAAGCCTTTAAGCCACATTTAGGCCACAACCAAACATGGAGTTATGGCGGAACGGGACAACACATGTACCGATTACGTGATATGATTGGTAAGTGCGGAGCCGAAATTTTCAAGCTAAATACATCTAAAAATTAATTATATATCATTTTCGTCAATTTTACAAAATTCGTAATATTTTATTCTAAATTATATAAAATTATCTATTGGATCTGTCTCTGATGACTCATATGTCATGTGCTTTCATTATTCATTTGACGTGAATATGCTTCAGAAAATTAGCATGATACATAGAGTAATATGGTCACAGTACGTGGTTATACGTGATCAGAACCGTTAAATCTTAATTCAATGATGAATTTTAAAAAAATATGAATAAAATAGTTAAATATGACTAAACATAACAATAATAGAATTAGGGTGTTTTTAAGTTCACTAAATTTCTTTGTGAACTCAACTCTAAAACCTATCGGATTGACTTCAAATGACGAATCTGAAACGTTGAAACTCATCTACCTTACAAGTGATGCGTCTACATGCGAAAATTTTAAAATTTCAAATTAATTTAGTATATAGTCTAACAATCAAAATTAGAAAGTTTATAATTAATTTTAATACAATTATTTTTGAACGTTTTTTTTACCCCTTGGTTCTATATAAAATTATTCTAAAATTTAAATTTTTTGCATGTAGACGTATCACTCGTAAAGTAAAAATGTTTCAACCGTTCAAATTCGTCGTTTGAAGTCAATTCGATATATTTTAGAGTTGAATTTACAAAAAAAATTATTGAACTTAAAAACACTTTGGTTCTACTCACATGACTTGTTTAATAAATGAGTTGAGTTTGAGCTTACTCCAACTCGCTCATTTATAACTCGAGTTATATAGCATTGGTCATAATAAATTTCAGAAATTGTTTTTGTTAAGCTGTTGTATGAACAATTGCTGGTGTTTATGTACTAAGTTGCTGTATGAAAAATTGCTGGATATTGATAATTTTTTTTATATATAATTAATTGGTTAAACAAGTTATAAACGAGTTGTGAGTCAACTTGGATAACGAGCTGAGTTCGAATTGACTTTACAACTCGTTATTACCATTTCAACTCGAGTTGACTCGCTCATTTATTTAATGAGTTGCGTTCGAGTTGGAGGTAACTCGCTCAAACTCGACTCATTTACAGCCGTTAGGAACTGTCCTTCTGAATTTGATCATTACATGTAAAAACCTGCGTTGCTCACAGTACGGAACGTGACTAATCACCGGCACAAATTTACCGGATTCTGATCGGACGTTCTGGATCCAAACTCAAGATTTGAGTTGCCTCAGACGTCCGGACTCGCCAGCCCCTCCGTTTTTCTCAAAACCCTAGCCACAGTCTGTGATATCTCATTTCTTCCCCCATTTCTCTGGTAAACACTACACCTTCGTATCAAGATCTAAGGTTTCTAGGTAAAAATGGATCCGCTCGACGACGAGCTAGCTCGCGCCCAGGAGGAGCGACGGAAGCTTGAGGAGATGGTTCCTATGGCCCCCTCCGCCGTAGCCTTCGACGCCGATCTGTACGGTGCAGCCGGGAATAAGCGCTTCGAGGGCTACGTGTCCTCTATCCCTGCTACCGACGAGGAGGCCGAAGATGACGTTGCGCCACTCCCTTCTCGCCAGGTTTCTTCCATCACTGGCCATCGGATAGCGATGCAAGATCTCCCTCGCGACTCGGAGGAAGACTCGGCGGGGTTTAATAAGCCACAAAAGATCATAGACAGAGAGGATGAGTATCGTCGGAGGAGGTTGCAACGAATCATTTCGCCTGAGAGGAACGACCCGTTTGCAATGGGAGAGGCCACGCCTGATCCGTCCGTGCGAACCTATGCTGATGTGATGCGAGAACAGGCTTTACAGAAGCAAAAGGAGGATCTTTTGAAGGAGATTGCAAAGAAGAAAGAAGAGGAGAAAGAGAAAGGTAAAACCGTTGTGCAGGAACCAGCTCCTGCACCAAAAAGGAGGAATCGGTGGGATCAGTCGCAAGATGCTGATGCTGCTGGTGTGGCCAAAAAGCCTAAGATTGGTTCTGATTGGGATGCGCCGGATGCAACTCCAGGTAGGGTTTCTGACGCAACCCCTTCAGTACGACGCAACAGATGGGATGAGACACCTACACCTGGAAGACTGGTTGATTCTGATGCAACCCCTGGTGCTGGTGCTACGCCAGGTGCCACACCCGCTGGGATGACAT
Source organism: Carex myosuroides (assembly GCA_028015225.1). Taxonomy (NCBI): domain Eukaryota; kingdom Viridiplantae; phylum Streptophyta; class Magnoliopsida; order Poales; family Cyperaceae; genus Carex; species Carex myosuroides. Next base: position 9,553,427 of record CM051479.1, read on the forward strand.
GGGATGCCACACCAAAACTTTCTGGTATGGCCACGCCAACTCCTAAAAGGCAGAGGTCTCGATGGGATGAAACACCAGCAGCGGGCAGTGCTACCCCTGCAACACCCAGTGCTGCAACTCCTGCTGTGGCATACACCCCTGGTGTTACACCAGTGGGTGGGGTCGATTTAGCAACACCTACACCAAGTGCACTTAATCTTAGGGGTCCGATGACACCTGAGCAGTACAATTTACTTAGGTGGGAGCGGGATATCGAGGAGCGAAACCGGGTCTTGACTGATGAAGAACTCGATGCCATGTTTCCACAAGAAGGGTACAAGATTCTCGAGCCCCCAGCCTCTTATGTCCCAATTAGAACCCCTGCAAGAAAGCTCTTGGCCACACCAACGCCTATGGGAACACCACTGTATTCAATTCCAGAGGAGAATAGAGGTCAGCAGTTTGATGTACCCAAAGAGGCCCCTGGCGGGTTGCCGTTCATGAAACCAGAGGATTACCAGTATTTCGGGTCTTTGTTGAATGAAGACGAGGAAGAACAGCTGTCGCCAGAAGAGCAAAAGGAGAGAAAAATCATGAGGTTGCTGTTGAAGGTTAAGAATGGGACCCCACCTCAGAGAAAGACGGCTCTGAGACAACTGACGGATAAGGCCCGTGAGCTTGGTGCGGGCCCGCTCTTTAATAAGATCTTACCACTGCTCATGCAACCCACTCTGGAGGATCAAGAGCGGCATCTTTTGGTCAAGGTAATTGATCGGGTTCTGTACAAGCTTGATGAGTTGGTGCGGCCATTTGTGCATAAGATCTTGGTGGTTATCGAGCCTCTTTTGATTGATGAAGATTATTATGCACGTGTGGAAGGTCGGGAGATCATATCCAACCTTAGCAAAGCGGCCGGTTTGGCAACCATGATAGCTGCCATGCGACCTGATATAGATAACATTGATGAGTACGTCAGAAACACAACGGCTAGGGCATTCAGTGTGGTTGCGTCTGCTTTGGGTATACCTGCTCTTTTGCCCTTTCTGAAAGCTGTTTGTCAGAGTAAGAAGTCATGGCAAGCTAGGCATACTGGTATCAAAATTTGTCAGCAGATTGCTATTCTCATGGGTTGTGCCGTGCTTCCCCATTTAAGGTCTCTGGTTGAAATCATAGAGCATGGGCTAGTAGATGAGAACCAAAAGGTGCGTACGATTACTGCTCTTTCTCTAGCTGCTTTGGCCGAGGCTGCAGCTCCATATGGCATAGAGAGCTTTGATTCTGTGTTGAAGCCTCTCTGGAAGGGTATCCGGGCCCACCGTGGCAAGGTACTAGCAGCCTTTTTGAAAGCTATCGGGTTTATCATCCCACTCATGGATGCAGTGTATGCAAGTTATTACACCAAAGAGGTGATGCCAATTCTGATAAAGGAGTTTCAATCCCCAGATGAAGAAATGAAGAAGATTGTTTTAAAGGTGGTCAAACAGTGTGCAAGTACCGAAGGTGTAGAGGCAGATTACATCAGGGATAGCATACTCCCTGAATTCTTTAAGCATTTCTGGGTTCGTCGAATGGCACTTGACAGGAGGAACTATAAACAACTCGTGGAGACAACAGTTGAGATGGCAAATAAGGTCGGTGTGGCTGATATAGTGGGGAGAGTGGTTGAAGATTTGAAGGATGAGAGTGAGCCTTATAGGAGAATGGTCATGGAGACCATAGAGAAGGTTGTGGCGAATTTAGGTGCATCGGATATTGATTCTCGGTTGGAGGAGTTGCTCATCGACGGTATTCTGTACGCATTTCAGGAGCAAACTAGTGATGATGCAAATGTGATGCTTAATGGGTTTGGGGCTGTGGTTAATGCTCTTGGTGATAGGGTTAAGCCGTATCTACCTCAGATCTGTGGTACCATTAAATGGCGCCTCAATAACAAGAGTGCCAAGGTCAGGCAACAGGCTGCTGATCTTATTTCGAGGATTGCTATTGTCATGAAACAGTGTCAGGAAGAACAATTGATGGGTCACTTGGGTGTTGTTCTATATGAGTACTTGGGAGAAGAATATCCTGAGGTTTTGGGGTCGATATTGGGTGCTCTAAAAGCCATAGTAAATGTGATTGGTATGACCAAAATGACCCCGCCAATCAAGGATCTCCTCCCTCGTTTAACCCCAGTTTTGAAAAATCGGCACGAGAAGGTGCAGGAGAACTGCATTGATTTGGTTGGTCGGATTGCTGACCGTGGTGCTGAGTTTGTACCAGCCAGAGAATGGATGCGCATCTGTTTTGAACTTCTGGAAATGCTCAAGGCACATAAGAAGGGAATAAGGAGAGCAACAGTGAACACCTTTGGTTACATTGCAAAGGCAATAGGTCCCCAAGATGTGCTCGCAACCTTACTAAACAACCTGAAGGTGCAAGAGAGGCAAAACCGTGTGTGCACCACTGTTGCCATAGCCATTGTTGCTGAGACATGTTCTCCATTCACTGTCTTACCAGCCTTAATGAACGAATACCGGGTCCCAGAATTAAATGTCCAAAATGGAGTTCTCAAGTCCCTCTCCTTTCTCTTTGAATACATAGGAGAAATGGGGAAAGACTACATATATGCAGTCACGCCACTTCTGGAAGATGCTTTAATGGACCGTGACCTGGTGCACAGACAAACTGCAGCGTCAGCTGTGAAGCACATGGCATTGGGTGTTGCTGGGCTGGGATGTGAGGATGCACTGGTACATCTTTTAAATTATGTCTGGCCCAACATATTTGAGACATCGCCGCACGTGATAAATGCAGTGATGGAGGCAATAGAGGGGATGCGAGTGGCCTTAGGCCCTGCAGTAGTTTTGAACTATTGCCTTCAAGGGTTGTTTCACCCGGCAAGGAAGGTGCGAGAGGTGTACTGGAAGATTTACAACTCGCTGTACATTGGGGCGCAGGATGCACTGGTTGCGGCGTATCCTGTGCTGGATGATGAGGAAAGCAATACGTACAGCCGTCCGGAGCTCATGATGTTTGTCTGATCGGAGAAATGTAAGGTTTATTGTTTCTTTTATTTTTTTATATCTTTCGACTCACCTGTCAGTGCTCTCTTTTTTGTTCTTTCTAAAGATTAAATTTTGGTAGGCTACTTGCATTTAAATCTGATACGTGTTGGGATTGAAAAAACCTAGATACCTGTCTGATTTAGATTCAAAACTATGTTGAAAATGTAGAATAAGCTCAAACAAAATAATAGACAGTGATTTTATATTTTGAAATGTTTATTTCCAATGTGCAGTAAATTTACCCCCTAGTTAAATGGAAATCTAAATAGTTGCGAGCATGTGAACATGCTGGCATACTCGGTTTTGCGTAGGATCGTCTGTCTTATATAGATGGGATCATTAAATCTACACCTAAGCATGCTCTTGTAGACATGGTTTTAAACTTCCCTGAATGATGGGTTTGCATATGTACCAGTGCTAGATGTTCATACAAGGGGTTAGCAATTCAGAATTGACAAATTATTATACTAATGTAATAAAACCGAGACCTATAATACATCCTTTTGAACAAGTTGTCTATTTATTTTGTTTTTGCAGGACATCCAATCCAAGCCCAATTTCCCTATTTCTGGATGTGAATGAATCTGTCCTTTGTTTTGCAACTCAATCAGACAGTCTAAATTTTAACTTTGTTAAAGCTTTTTTGTTATATTTAGATAAATACGCTAACAACTTAAATCTCTTATATATTTTTAGGTTTGTTCTGGATCTCAGGCAGGATATGTTATATTGCAACCTGGTGTTTTTGTCCTTTCTTTTTCTTCTATTTTTATTTTGAGTTTTTTGTTTTGTTTTGTTTTAGAACTAGAAGTCTATTATATCAATGCTCTCAATGGTGGTTGCCTTGTATGCAGACTCGAGAAAAGTTACTTAAAAAATTTAAAGACTGCGCTATTGGTTATGTAAAGTGCCGTAACTATGTTTGGGATCAGAATATGTAGTTTGTAATGGAAGATTGTTTATATATTTGTTCTAGTAGTGTCATTTGTGGACACCCTATGAATGGCATGGCTGTTGTTCTTTCTGATGTTCATAATCAGTTATGAAACCTTATCAAATCCTTTGCTTATAAATGCTTATAAATGGTAGAACGTGTTGCAATTTTTATGGTTTAGTTGTATCTGTTGTTAACTCATCATCAGGCCACCTTTCCTGTAATTGTGTGAAGAACGTGAGAATAAAACAGGTGTTCTCATAGTATAGAAGTGTAGTACATGACCAATTAGTTGTTCTTTCAAGTTCAGCTTATGGTCCAATTTGTTATTCGTATATTAGAGGAAGCTAAGGATAAAGACGAGTCCCTGTTTAGACATAGGCAAAACACACTATTTTTCTTTTGGGAAATTCTTATATCAAATTAGCCGCAATGCCTAACTTCGAGGAAATAGGAAAATAAATTCTAACAAAATATTTCTCATTGTTGTACTTGGATCTCCTTTTGCATGACTCACCCATCAATTTATCCTAAAAAAATGATATATTTTATCTAGTAAACAGTTGAATTTTCAGGGTTAACTCTCTGATAGCAATAGGATTTTATTGGATGCGCGTAGCAGATCTAGTACATTCCTTGACCCTCTTGGCCGAATTATTGTCTTTTCTACTGATGTCTATTTACATATTACATAAAATAAATTAAAGAAGAAAAAAAATGCAGGGAAAGGTAATGTGGAAAGGGTAAGCAAAATGCTGCGCTTTTCTTTGTCAATATCTCAGATTCCCTGTGGCTTCTAAATTGAAAGACTGAATCGAGAGGGAGAGTAGATCAAGCCTAATTGACAACTCCCTCCCTTAAGAGAAAAGATAATCCTCCCATGTTTCTCGAAGGATGGCGCTGGTCTTCTAGACCACTCTCTTTCGATTTACACGCAAGATGAAAAAAATTAGGCCCGTTAGATTCACACTTCCTGACCCAATTAAAAGGCCCGGAATTCTCCAGGATTGGCCCTTGTTAAAAATTACGTTTGGGCCTAGAATTGGTCATATATTGGATACTGATTCACATAAAATACACAGAATATATGACAACCAGGAAAGACTGCTTGTGAATTGTGATAGATAAAGAGAAAGGGAATTTCCTGTGTAGGCACTCTTTGTGCCATTTTTTTTTCTCATGTCTTATCCGTACGATTGAACTTCAAACATCCAGATCAAGCTGAAATAACAGATTGGATTATATTTCACTTGATCGGATGATCAAGATCAAATAATAATACTATAGCGTCATCACGATAATGACGACATATATTTACTCTTTAAACGTAGCCAACACACTAGGAATAAAAATGAAAAGTGGCTTATGTTACTTTTTGTTTGGTTGCTTAAATTTAAGAACGATTAAATTCCTTATTCAAAGCTAAGGTGACTTAAATTATTCTTGTTGTGTTGAAGTTTGTTATTTAAGTCTTGGCTTAAATTATTGACTAATGAGGAGAGATAAATGGAGAAATGAATGTTTGTTTCTGACAATGAGCTTTACAGGCGCGAAGCAATTATGAAATAAATTAGTCTGTTTAAAGAGATGGTTTAACTTACTGTACCGTAACTCCATTTTACTTTTTTGTTTTATTATTCATTTGACATTTTAAACGAAGAATAAGTCTCTTAACTTCTTATTGTACAATTAAACATGACCTACAACTTACACACATTCGAAGACCGCAATATCATGTCAAAAGATGGAAATAGAAAGAAAGACGAAAGAATAAAAAAAAATTAAACATCATTTTAGTGTATGACCAAGAAACACTAGAAAAGCCGAAAGAGGCGCAAGAGGTCCAAAGAAGAAGAAAACACAAAACAGTGATGCACAATTTGTTCCTTAAAAGATAAATTTGCGTCACATCATTCATCACAAGTCAAAAAGGAAAAAGGAAAAAGGAAAAAAATAGGTGAAAAACTGAGAGTTGGAATAATTAAGGGCATATAGGATCTAGGGTCCAAGATTTGGAACAATTATTTTCACTAAAAGATGTTCTTACAATATTTAACAATGACGCAAAAAACAAAATAGTATGATTTAAATTTGGGTCATTTGTAACACGAGGTTTCAATGATCATGACAAGTAATATATTAAGGGACAACCTAATAATTCATGGATTGTATCAAAAATTCTTATATATATATTGACTTTGATAGTACATGTACTTCTGCAATGTAGCTTCCTGCTATCTCATAATTTCATTTTCTCTATCATACATACATACATTTAATTAATTAATTAATTAGTGGGTATAGCTTTGTAGTGTGAATTTCTTTTGTTGCACCGGTAACTGATTTATTTTACTGACAGGGTAGTTCAATTTCAAATTGTCAAAATTCTCCAAATTTTATTTGACTCAAGTCAAATTTTAAAATTTCTTATTTATAATGTTAATCGCCCTCCAGAACGTATGTTCAATTAATTTAGAAGTGAAATGTGGTGACCTAGCTAATTTATCAAAAAATGTGATGATGACGTAATAATCTTACATCAGATGAGAACGCATTAAAATTATTTTTTGTTTCATTTGACGAATTGCTTAAAATATTTTGGAGGGTCCGATGTAATTATCGCAACCGTTTTGTCTATTCCATAGATGTCTACTTGCTTAAATTTTGATATGATTTAGAATTAATTATAAATGTCCGATCTTAATCAGACAGCCTCGATCTGCAATTCTGCAAATGACTCTCCAACTGAATTTATTCGATTGGTGAAGAGTTCAATCCAACTAAATTTATTCGTGTGGCGGGTGGTCTCATGAGATCAGACTAAATATGGTTTAATGTTTGATCAGAATCATTTGATCTGCATTACGATTTTTGGAAAATAAATATGTTGTTATTCCTTTGGAATAACAGGAACCCGTTATTTCAATCCAAACCGTTGATCTTCGTTGAGATTTGTACAAAAAAAACTTACTTCACTTCGTTGAAGTTTAAACGGTTGGAATCGAAATAAGAGGTTTATGTTGTTTTCGAGGAATAACAATAGCTTTATTTTCAGTTTTTTTGCGCATCTAATCTGCATGAATTGTGAAGTTGGTATGTACAAATTTTGAATCAAACGGCTATGATCAAACATCTAACCGACTCTGATTCCCTCTCTCATTCATCATTTAGCAGAAACTACAAAATAGTTAAAAAAATTAGCATGAATGATGATCAAATTCCTTCATTTTGTGTTATAAGTGCGGACATTAAATTTCAAAATTGCGATTTTTTGTACGGAGGATATCCAAAATAGATAATATATAATTTTGTAAAACTGTTTTACCAGGCTAGAACAAAAGGTTGTAGGTATGAATCAAGTTTATTCATTTTGGACTTTTGATCGATACCATAATATTCGATTCAAACCATTGATAATTTTCTAATTCAACTTGATTGGCAACATGTCATATTTTAAATTTTCGATTTTCTATTAGTTATTGGACTGAAATTCGAACAAACTGGGCTGTTAGAAAAGCATAAAAGCAAGAAATTATTTTAAATTGTTCATTCAAACATATTCGCTACAATGTACTGACGTAGTTTATTGAACTTCTAATATAATTATCAAATTAATTCAACAATTTATATTATTAAAAGTGTTGGAGATACTATCAATCAATGTTATCAAAATCGGATCAACCCGGTAAAGTTTCAGGTCAAAGGTTTACTGATCGGACAAGGGGGTCAACCAGTTCAATTGCTGATTTATTTAAATACTTAAGTATATATGAAATATGAACATTGTTACAAAATATATATTCAAATAATATAATATAAGAAGGAGGGATCCACTTACACTTTTTTTTTGTGACACCGAATTACACCCTACATTTTCAAAGTTTTCAAAGTCCAAACAGTCGATCCAAACCGTTCAACATGATGAATATATTAAAATGTGCTTGCAGATCAAATTTTACATTTTTTTGAATTTTTTTACTATTTATTAAGTATTTTATAAAATTACTGTTTTCAGATCATTGACTTTTTGTACCCATCTTAATAAATAATAAAAAAATTCAAAAAAAAATGTAAAATTTGATCTGCAAGTACATTTTAATATATCCATCATGTTGAATGGTTTGGATCGACTGTTTTGACTTTGAAAATATAGGGAGTAATCCGGTGTCACAAAAAAAGAATGTGAGTGGATATCTCCTCTAATATAAGATCAAATTTATAGATATATTTCAAAACTAATATCTAAATAATGAAAAGATATAGAGATTCAACAAAATATAACCAAAAGTAGAATAAATACTAAAATAGTAACAATTGTTATTTTGATTAATTTGTATACTATACATAATTGATTTTTGTAGAATATTTTTAAAATCTTGAGGTTTTATGTGTAAAATTTAATAAGATAAAATAAATCTGCCTTAGTGTGAACCTACCTTGTAGACATGTAGAAATCCTACCAATAGTCTTTATATATCTCATTTTGATGTATAAGAAATTAAGAAGAATAGAACTGTTCAAAACCGATTGTTCTTTTATCAAAACCAACCGGGCTTTATAAAAAAAAAAACGGTCCATTAAATCAAATTTTACCGGTTCAACCACACAAATGATCTTATCAACGAATCAAACTGGACAAATGACTGGATCCGATATTTTCAGGTTGAACTGAATTATTCGGTTCAATTCTGATAACACTGCTATAAAAAATAACCCTTGACCATAAAATAAACAAATAATTTTCAGTTATACTAGTTCAGTTCAATTATAGATTTCACAAATTTGCAATTTGCAATTTGTTCAATTATAGATGTCCATTATGCTTAAATAGGACCCATCAAATGCATTTTGTAAGATGGATCTCAATTCATAGAAAACATACAAGTAAAGATATTAACAATGTTGATTTGATTTCATGCTATGTACAAGTTATCTATTTTTTTCTATTTTATTTCTATTACTTGTGTGATGTACGAAATCAAACAAGTGTTGTTTTAATCTTTACTCAAAATATATACGTTGAAGCTTAATTAATTTGTAGTGATAATACGTAATAGCTAAACCGATTAACTCTTTGAATGGAGCCAATGCTAAATGACCTTGCTCCAAAAAATTACGAGCAAAGATATTGACAAAACTAGTTTGATTTTATGCACACATTAATCATATACAATTTTTTTTTTTTTTGTCTCCTATTGACTGTGCATTGCGTGAAACGGAGTAACTATGTTTTTTTTTATTTTTGAGAAAACAACAAAGTAACTATGTTAATATTTTGTTTAAAATAACGAATCTCTTGCATTAAGGAAAGAAGAGAAACCACACTTATACTTTAATTAGTATAACCGTTTAAATGCTCTTCATTTTGGAGGAATATATTCAAAAGAGCAATAATTTTTTCCCCCTTATAATTGATAGATGAATTAGTAGCCTTGTCGTCTAGTCATGTCAATTACGAAGTATGGTAGGATGTCATTGTTATCTAGCAGGAGTTAATTTGTTATCGTCTAATTCAACACAATTAGATGAAATTAATTGAAAAAAAAGACCAACCACTATAAAATTAAAGTCCATTGTACCTTTATTTCGTCAAATTTTAAGTATAAAAAATTTTATTAAAAAAAAAAAGCTTTTGACATGTAAGCATGCATGTATCTCATTGAATTAATACAACAACTAATATAGTGTATGTTGTAATGAAATGAACATTTACTATATATTTTATGTTTTGCAAAGGTATTTATAAGCATTCACAGAAAGGTTTTATTAATTTTCAGAAAATTTTAAAAATAATTCTTAAAATGTTGTTCAACACCACCTCTTTTAGCCTCTTTTAACTCTTTTAGACACTTAATTTTTCCTAACACCAGCTTCATTTTTTTAATTAAAGGGCCTTGGAACACCGCAATATTTTTTATATGCTATATATTCTCGACAATTAAATTTGTGTCTCTCTGTAGAGAAACAGAACTCGTTTCACCACACTAAGCCCGCAGTTCTTGAACACCAGCTTCTTAGCCTAGATCAATTAAGAGCAGTGTTGTAAATAACGTTATGCGCTCGTCGGACGGATAGGGTACCGCCAAGCGATTATTTGGATATAATCGGGCATAATTGGCTGATTATTCGGGAAAAATTCGTGACGGTTTGGTCACCGCCAACGTCTAATCGGACGATTAATCGTTCTAAACGGACGTTTTTTACATCACTGATTAAGAGTTCTTAACCTTATTTTGTCTAAAATCTTAATTTATATTAAGATACCTCGGCCCCTGAAATAATTCTTCTTATATGATGAATATACGGATTAAGATAATTAAAACATTAACTCGAATTTAATTACATTTCTGTTGCCAAAAAGCTCCTAAATATATAGTACACATCTGTATATACATAGGATGTAACTTAAGAGTGCATGAATGCATAATAGACTTCTTGAACCTTTAGGTCATTTTACCTAACAATTTTGATTACTTAATAATGAAGTAAACGAGTACAAAGTCAAAATGTAAAAATGCTTGAATAAGTCCTACTCAACAGTTTTACATCAGCACGTAATTGTATGTTATTTTAATTATGTGATGAATAATTTTTCCCGATTTTAATGTATCCATTCGTCATGTTGAATTAAAAAACAAAAAACCCTCCGGAATCAGTAACTAGATTATACTGCTTCAAAGTCAAAACTACTGAATTTATTTAAGCAGTACTAGGTCAATAATCTTTATATGAATTCTTAATTTTCTTGGTCAAGTTTTTTTTTTTTTTTTTTCAATTACAATAACTGTATATTGACAAACGAATTTCAGTTGTATTAACATTTTGAAGCTTCTTTGAAAATTTCTTTATAATAGAATTAGTAACTTATCCAACCTTGCTACCAGAGCTTTATTGTCACATGGATACAAAATGTGGAACTTAATCAACAACAATTATAAATAATAAAGTAACTTGTCTTTTATTTTTGAAAAACTTGGTAGAGACTACCAAAATCATGTAATAAAGTAACTTGTCACTATTAAATTAGATCTTTGCATGACTTCTGACTCTTAAGAAGATTCTGACGACTAATAATTTAATTAGAAGAGGTTGGAGTCTTGTTAACACGTATTTATTTGCCGGGAAGATTGTAATTAAAACGGTGAATCATTTGTTTAATTAGTGTGGAAACACATTGATAATATATATTTAGCTGATTTTTATTAGATTCTAAATTCAAAATTTTGACTAAAGAGCAGTTGGATTGTGTCTATATATTAATTAATATTCCAAGTTATAATAGAAGGATACAAACTATGGTGGAGCAAGTTTATATACAATGAAAGTTTCTTAATTAAACTTTATATTTATTGTTTGAATTCCATGCATGCAGTTCTTTTTATTATTTCTTTCACATTTTTATCTTCTTCTTTTTCAAAGCCCAATTCTCTTGAGTCTCTTCTTTTGTTTTTACCTAAAATTTTAGATCAAATTTGTATGTTTTTTTTTAAATCTGCAATCAAATTACAAATAAGACCATCACTCTTATTCTTTCTAAAAAAATAATTATCTTGAGATTTAGCAAGATTTCATTTGGCTTTTTTTTAACAAAATTAGAGTACCTACTGTCCAATTAAATTGATGTGAACAGCATCCATGCATGTGTTTGACAACTACATTAAAAAAAAATCATTTTACCTGATTGCGTTGTTGAAGTTGTCAGAGTGTTAAAATTTCCTAACACAGTATTTAGTTGACTAAATATTTTGTGTTGACTTAGTAATCTACTTCATGTTTGGTTGTGACCTAAAGGGTGGAATAAGGGTTTAGTCCTCGTTATTCAATCAAACGAGCATTAATTGAGCCGGACTAAGATGGCATAAGCCGATCTTTAAGCCGGCCTAAATTAAACCACCTCGCATGGTGGTTTAATTTTATTGCACGTCATGGCCTAACTCGAATGATTATAATAATATATTATTAGTATATAATTAGTATATTATTAATAATTATTATTAGTATATAATTATATAATTAATATCTTATATTGTTAATATATTAAATAATTATTATAATAATATTATATAATTAGTATCTTATTATTAATAATTATTATTAATATATAATTATATAATTAATATCTTATATTGTTAATATATTAATTAATTATTATAATATTATAATATATTATAGTTATTATTAATATATTAATATTATATAATTAGTATCTTATTATTAATAATTAACTAATTAAGGCTTCCAAAACTTTAGTTCTCCACCAACTCTAACCAAATAAGAAAAGGTTAATTTCTCATGTACCCTTAAAGAGTTCTTCAATTTTTTATTTACCCCTCTACTCTTCATTATATCCAATATACCATTCAACTCTTTTAATGTCTTTCTATTTACCCATAAAGTTAATTACTTTTATTTAAATAGTATTAAGATCTATCTTTTCCTATTATACCCTTGCTCTTATTTATAAAGTTTTGTGTGTTTTTACTAACCGCATGGTAATGTAAATCAGCAAAATTACCTTAGCATTATTTAGACAAATACTTCATAAATTGATAATATAAAACGGTACCAGCCAACAATATAATGCTAATAGAAGTATAGAACTATTCAACATAGCAACAAAAAGCCTCATTCACCCAATTATTCGCTAGAAGAACACTAAAGCAACACTCGGTTCCTCTGGTGAATTAATGTTCAACTCGAACGTGGGTGCATGGATTGGGACAGTGCCTAGTTACATAAGAGGCACAACTGCTAACCATGATTTAAGAAATCATACTGTTGAAGAGATTTTTAATGAGCCTTCTGATTTGGATGAGAAGGAACCTGAGCTTCAGGATGCCTCACAAGATATTGGTAGTTTACATGTAAAACGTAGTCTCTGAGCTGCAAGGGGATGATGTGGTTTTTCACCACGGGATATAAGAACAACAAGTTTGCTATGATTTGGCCTATCCTTGCCCAGTTCTCCGCACTAATTTTTGCTAGGAATTCAAAATATGTGTGATAATTTGTCCATAATTTGTCATTCATACATCAATACAAGAATATTTTATTTGGATCTCCTTTTCGACTCTGATGATCATATCTAAGCAAGCAAACGAATTTGAATAAAATATTCTTAAGATGATGGTAATTTGGAGTTTCAAGTGAACTAACGCACTAAGTGTTGAAAATAATAAGATTGATCTCAATCGTTCATCACCGATCAAGCGGTCTAGAATCAATCAGAATAAAATATTTGTTAGAAATAGGTATGAAGTATATGAATAGTATATACCATAAATAGGAATAGTACCATTGGTACAGTAATAAGTACAATATCGGCTAGTTGAGCCTTGTAAGCTATAAATACCACATAGGATCATTGTAACAAATGAGATACAATACGGAGAAATACAATATGATTCTTCCACATAATCTCTCTGATAATTAATAGAAATAAATCAATCTGTTCCGCATAAACCTGTCTCCTCAGAACCTCAAAAATCAACACTAGGAATCTTTGTTCAATTTATGTTTCCTCAATTTCGAATTAAGATTTTACGGTTTTACCTCACCTACTTAAAATTATTCCAAATGAATCTCTATCGTAGATCTGTCACCACCGTATAGGAACAAAAGAGCTGGAGCATAGGTCACCGTAAGAAAAACAAGAGCGGAGCAGAAGGAAAAGAACGAGTGCGCAGGAAAGAAGAGAGATGAACTCTAAATAAGAGCAAGGGTATAATGGGAAAAGATAGAACTTACTACTATTTAAATAAGAGTAATTAACTTTATGGATAAATAGAATAACATAAAAAGAGTTGAAAGGCATATTGAATATAATAAAGAGTAGAGGGATAAATAAGAAATTAAAGAATTCTTCAAGGCTACATAAGAAATTAATCCTAAGTTGAAATAATTTAGACCTTAAGCCATGGTCTAACTTTAAACCTCAACCAAATATAAATAATTTAGACCGGCTTAAGTTAAAATAATCAATTTAGACCTCTTAGCTTAATTTAGTTCACAACCAAACACCACTCTAATTATTAATCTTGGATGAATTAATAGATTCTTTCGTATGCTAATGATATGATTCAAAGTTGGTGTCACCTTACTTGCCATACCTGTTCCTCTCCCCTATTTATTGCATTCAAAATCTATCAAATTGATTTTTTCATACAGGCTCGTAAATCTGAATTATTCAAAGGAGCAGTCAATGTAGAAATTACAAATCTAAAGAAATGAGAGGAACAATAAGAATCAGATGAGATTTGTGCATGCAGACGAGTTTAGATTCGCAACGTCTCGTAAATCTAAATTATTCGTGTGAATTTCAACGTAAATCATACGGTTTACTGAATTTATCAGAAATATGTCACTTCATTGTTTAGATTACTAGCTGATGGAGCATGTCAAATTAACTAAGTATCACCATAATATTTACCGAACTTTTCGTATTTGATAATTAGCACCAAAATGAAACTATTTTCAAGAAAGGAGAATAAATAAATAAAAACCAACTAATCTCACAAGTATCAAACAAAAGTCTATTATCACAATAATCAAGTACAACAATAAATTCTAAGAGTTGTGACAAAATGATAAAAAGAGAAGCAGTAGTCTTTTTTATTGTTAGGTTTTTTGATTCAATAAGTAAATTTATTTTCTCAAGTTTTCACCTCAAAAAGAGAACCAGTAGTCTTTGATCGACTAGTAAAGGCAATGTATTTTGTACGAGATGTTGCATGTTTGAAATTCCAATAAAAAAATCTCCCATGAATATTAAATAATTGAACAGCTTGACCTCCAACTTTTGCTAAAAAATAAACTATGTTAAAAACTAGTATATAGATCTAGATCTCAAGTTTGAATAAAATTGATCCAACTTTAATTTGAAAATTAGCCTTTGGTCTAGTGACAAAAACAATGTCATCCGTGTGAGAGGTTACATGTTTGAAGTCCGAATGAAGAATTTCTTGTGAATATTAAAAATTAAATGACTTGAACCTCCAACCTTTACTAAATACAAATAATTGACCTAAAAAACTATATGAAGGCGCACCTTAACTTGAAGGTGAAGGTTAATGGTTATTTTCTTTCTAAATTAATAATATTAACATATTATATAGATTATTGAACTTAAATATAAAGATACTTAAAATATTTGAATTTGGATGGAAATAGTAAATTTCCAAATTTTAATAGGCATCTAATAATTAATGTTTTGATACATATATTAATAATTTTTCGTAAAAAATGGATACATAAAACAGCAATGACTCAAATAGAAATAACAATGCTCATAAAAGGAAATGGTATCCCAAGTAGGTGGATATTAATTCCATTTATTTAGGATAAGAGAATTAGTATCCTCATTGACCTGAGTGCAAATACCAAATTTTGAACATGTAAAAATTAACTTTATTTTTCTCTTTTGTCATGAAAAGTATTAGCTAATTTAATCAACAAAAAGAAAAAAAGGCTATCTTACCTCTGTAACCTTTTAGGTTTTGTTGGTCAAAGAAAGCAAGGCACGATCATTAAGCATAATCACTTTTCTTTTAAAACCCAACTGCTCCCTCGTTTTCTTTTCTTTTTTATTATTGTAATGAAACATGTTTTTCTCCCTTTTTTTTCCCCATCTTATAATTTAAAATTTTTATCCATTGAGGTTATTTGATCATGTGCTGAATCCGGCCATTATGACATTAGCATTATTTCAGCTGTAATGACACTGACTTCAAAATCCATCAAACAAACTTCAAATAACGAATTCAATACCGATCTACCTTACGATGATGCATTTACATACAAAATTAATAAATTTTCGAATTTAAATCATATTGTAACATTCTGAAAAATTAAGTCATTATTTCATATGCTTAAAATATTTTATTTATAATATTGAAAATATATACATCTTTGTTGAATTTTTTTTTTTTGAACCAATATAATTGTTAACAAAAAAGAAACGAAATAGTAGAATTTCCATTTTGATTTGATCCCTAAGTCATGAATTGGCCTAAATTTATTTCCATTTTATTTTTTACTTTCCAATTAATTGTCTATATTTTTATGAGATAGAAAAATGAAGGTCGATCTAACCTACTAACTTCTATTAATTGTTTACCATCTAAATTTTGAACTGACGACCTTTCACACGAAAAATGTTGCCATTTACTACTAGATCAAAAGTTGATTCTTCCAATCCGATATATTTATATTTATTTTAAAATCATACATGCTGTCTCATCCCACCATAATCTCTTTTAACACCTTCTCTCTCCCGTGAAAGAAAAGAAAAAAAGAAGAAGCAAAAACAGAAATAAAAGAAGAATCGAAAATGAAAAGAAGAGAAAAAGTGAAAGAAAAAGAGAGAAGAACAAAAGAAATATTTTGTAAAAATTATGATTTCTATTATTGTTCGGTTGTATATCTGATTGGAATTCTTATCTAATGTCATGGATGATTGTTACAATTCGAATTGAATTTTGAATGTATTGCTATCAGGTAATCAAATTCTCCATAATCTATGTTTTCAATTTCTATGATTGATTTGGGTATAGGATCATGATGATATATTTAACGGGATAGCAGGTCTGAGGTTGGATTTTGATTGGTGATGTGATAAGATTGTGTGTTGTGAGAATCGTTTGTGGCAGGGATTTCAACTGTGTGAATTATATGTAACTTGTTTTATGGATAACCTAGACCCATGTGTTATCACTGGTTAAATATGCAAACATATTTGATTTGCATTTGTTTAAATTAATCCGGCATGTTTGAATAATTATTTAATTAAGTCAATTATAGAGAAACATGCTGTTAAATAACCAGTTAATGAACTTTGTAGTTGACTTTATTTTGTTATTTTTGTTTGCAATGTAGCTAGGTTCACGTGCAAAGGAAAGGTGCGAAGATATTGTTTGTAATCACGCTTTGGATGGTAAAAAATGATAAATAAATGAATACATTAAAATTTATTAAAAATTTTTTTTACCACTTTACTTCATTTGAAATGAATTTGAAAATTTATGATTTTTTCATATAAATGCATCACTTTTAAGATAGATTAGTTATAAATGCTTCATTTTTAAAGTAGACCAGTAATCTGTTTGATAAATTTTAGAATCAGTATGACTATAACTAAAATAATACTGATATTACAATAACCGAACTCTCATATGTCTCAAGTACTTGTCCAAGTACAAAATAACATATAGAAGGAGAAATATTCTTACGAATATATCCGTGGTATGAAATGCTTCTCTTTGAAATTTAGGGGTAAATTTGCCCCTGTGAGACATAATAATTTCTGCTGTTGAATTGAAGGCCGAAAAGGAAAAAAAGAAATAGACTCAACCGCAAAAATTTTCTCCGTTCAACGCACGTTTTATTGACCAATTGACCATGCATGTGTTATGTGTACCGCAAAAGTAGACTATCACTGCACTTTTCAACGGAGTCCTGTGTTGTATCTTCCGAAATTTTTATTCATAACACAGCTTCAAAAAACAAATAAATAAAAAAGCTACTGTTTTTGAAAATTTCAAAATGTACTCTGGCATTTCTAATAAAAAAAAAAATCAGGGCCGCTCCGGCATTGTGAGGTCCCATTTCAGGATCCGCATCGGCATTATGCGGAGTAAAAGAGACCGCACAGTGCTAGTGCGGCCATGGTACATTTTGAAATTTCCAAAAACGGTGTTTTTTTTTTTTTAAAGCTGTGTTATAAATAAAAATTTCGGCCGTATTTCTTAGTTTTTTTTTTTTTGAAAACCTGGCAGTAGCTGCCATATCTCTTAGTCTTATTTATAAAACTAAGACACATTTTATTTTTCTGTCTGAATGAATAAATATTTATAGCTTTGTACAATGGTTAGGGTGTGTTTTGATGAACTATGGAGTTAGTGTTGTTAATTGTTAACTCAAAAGTTAGAAATAGTCATTATTTAATATTTTGTTGGAACAGCGAAATAGCTGTTAATACGTGAGAGAAAGAGAGCATAGGGAGTTGTGTCCAAATACGAAATAGAGTTGTGAGTTATTGCTATTTCTGAGTAAGCACGAATGCACGATTCTCATCCATTCAATGATTCAAATAGGAAAAAAAAAATTCAATCTTGATACTCAGTGCAATCAGAAGCACAGAAGGCCAACGCGATGTACAAGCGCTATTCAAAGTAGCGTTGCGCTTTTCGTGATCATAGTAACAAAATACACGAATTATACGCGTATAATTCACGTATAATTCATTTTTTATACATAACTGCACCGAACTCCGTTTAATACGCGGAAAAACGTATAATACGTTTTATTCGCGAATAAAATGCGAATTACGAATTATTCGCGATAAAAACGCGAAAAAAACGCCAAATTTTCTTTTTGAATTTGTTCAAAATTTTTTTTTTCCTTCCTTGTTGTACCGAATCATTTCCGAATTATACCCGAATTATACCCGAATCACGAATTTTTGACCTCGCCGAACCGAACCCGAACTTTTGATTTGTCACTGTGTTCGTGATGCCAAGCAGACGCCATATTTCAAGCAAGCGCCTCACTATCCTTAAATGTGTCTAAACACACTTTCTGAAGCGCTTCAGGGATTAAGGTAGTCGATAGGGATATAAGTTCATGAAATATTGTGACTAATCATGTTGTAATTTGAGTCACGTGTTGTGGTCAAGTCAAGTTTTCAGATGTTATGCAGTGTCGTGACTAAAATTATGAGAATAATCATAGCACACTAGTTATGTCGTGATCAAAATATGACGTGATTAGTCACGTTTGTACATATTTAATCACGTGTAATCATGTTTAATTATTTTCTTTTTCAAATTTTAAGTTAGCTTAAGTATGAAAAAATAAAACAAATAAAAAATAAAAAATTGTAAATAATTATAAAATAAAGAAACAGCCTCTGGAAAAATAATATGTATAAAAACTAAATATATTATTTAGAATTTGAATTGTTATTTAAGATAATTAATGACGTAACTTTATGTTTTTTGGTCACGTTTTGTTTTGTGTCGTGACCGGGTTATATTATGTGTAGATTGCTAACTTCCACGCGATTCTATCCGAAACCAACTCTTTGGATACATTCAATTTATTCAAGTCCATTTTTATTATTTCCTCCCATATCATTCTTGACCAACCTCTGTCTCTCTTTGTACTTTCGATAGGAAGGTGAGCAGTGCCTAACAATAAAAGAAAACGCAAAAAAAGAAATGAATAAATATAATACAATTTGTTATCCGCAACAAGTGGCTAAAATGATGGGATGACCTTGAATTTGGATTGATCCAAATTTGATAATTAAACGCAATAAATTGTTTGGCACATCATCCGGAGCCAATACCATCCCTTTCGTTGAAAGAATAACGCAGTATTAAAAGAATAACGCCCGGGATGTATAGAATGAGTACTAGTGGAGTCAAAAAAAGTTTGGATGTATTTGGCATACATGAGAGCTCACTTTAAGATTGGTGTCACCTTATAGGTTATGTACCTTACCTGATAAGAATTACTTTTTATTTGCTTATTTAATGGGTTAATTTTTTTTTATGTAGCTGAGCTACGGTGCTTTGGGAGTAAAGCTCCGGTTTTACTTTCCATTCACATTTTGCAATTTTAAGATCAAAATAGTTGATCTGAACTAGTGTTTTGAAAACGGTTTCGGTTCGGTCTGATTTGGTCCAACGGTCTTAGGCGGTCCGGTTCAAGCAGTCTGGCTTTGGAGGAGACGGCCCAAACCTGCGGTTTGGTCCATAGTTCAAACCTCCATGGGTCTACACAGTCCGGTCCGGTCCGGCTCCCACGGACCTAGATGGTCCAAATTTTTTATTTTTTTTTGTAATCAATTATTTTAGAATGATATAATTCAGTTTTTTATAATATATTATTTTAAAATAATTCGGTTTAAAGATCATAATAATTCGTTTTTTAAAGTAATTTGTTTTTTTTTATAAAATAAATTGGTTTTAAGATTTCAAATAATATGAAATAATGCAAATTTGTAACGAAATAATATGAAATAATACAATTTTTTTTAAAGTAATTTGTATTTTTAGAGGATGGCGGGTAGGGGTCTGGAGGGTGGGTTTAAGGGGGTACGGACGGGTAAAGTAGGGGGGTAAGGAGGGGTTAGGGCGGGTATAGGGGATCCGGGGGGTTAGGGGGCCGGGTAAAGTAGGGGGTCTGGGGTTAAGGTGGTCCGGTCTGGTTCGGGACGAGCTTTTTCACGGTCCAGGCTATCTCGGTGACGGGTTAATTTAGACCAGAACAGGTTGGCATGGTCTTAGTGGAGAAAACCAAGAAAAACCCGTGCTAGATCCGTTCCAGGAATCGTCTGGACTGGACTAGATCTACTTTCCTGGTTCGGTCCGGTCACGCGGGTTTCACGATCCGGGTCTGAACCGGACGGTTTTTTTTAAAACACTAATATGAAAAGTTCGATGTGATATTATATTAAAATATACTTGAAGATCAAATTTTATATTTTTTTGAAAACTTTATAGTATATTTTTAGAAGTTTTTAAAAGCAATGATTTTTATTTGCCTCAAATAATTCTTCATTTTTTTATATTTATCCCCTTGTTATTCTTCAGTTGCTTATTTGTACATTAACATAATGTTAATACACAAAATACTAAAAAATGTTTAAGACCATAAAGCAAGAATTCCTCAGACCAATTATTTGCTCCTCTTTCTCGGGGCATTATTTTAATCCAATAATATATCCGTTGAAATACATTATATATTTATTGATACCAGTGTTTTATTATAAAAAAAAACATCAAAAATTGTAGAAATATTCTTTATTTAAATAAATAATGTATCAAATATAATATCCAATTATCTATCAAATAATTTGAGAATTTCGACTGCTAAAAATTTACCAATATATATATTTTTTTAAAAACTGTTTGATGCATAATCAAGTAACCTTCAGATTGCTTATAGTTTATATTATATCGCATCTAGATAATAGAGAGCTTGTCTACAAACTTATTTCCTCCAATTTATATAATATTATATTTACAGAGATAATTAGCTTGAGTGTACAACAAAATTACTCTTATAAACAAACAATGATTTTACTAATTGCTCCCAAACATGGACTATATTTCTCTCAAATTTGATGTTTGAAAATAACATTTTATTTAGAAATTAAAAAAATGATTTGTCAGGAAAAAGATTAATGGTTTTTTTTTCTAGAATAACAAGGATCCAACCATTAATTTTTTTCCATAATAGAATGAACGAAATCAACAGATTATCACTCCTTAGTCATACATACACATCCCTGACAACACAGATTGTGAAACGGAAGGGCAAGAGCCAAGAGGGGTTTGAAATGAAGAAAGAAAGGGGACTCCGAATTTTGAAAATTCAGTGGGGAGAGGGGGGGGGGGGGGGGGGGGGGGTGGTGGTTGACTGAAACAATAGTTCGGTAACTTTCTTTTCGAATTTTATGTGTAATTATTTTTGTAAAGGCGTAACAAAGGGTGGATTGAACTATTGATTCGGTCCAATTGGGGATGAACGAATCATAGATTCGATCCTTGTTCTTTTTGGAGAAAAAAACTCATCAATTTGTTTTCTAACAAATCGGATTTTCAATTTCAAAAATAAAAAATGGAATAATAACATGTCCAATTAAAGTTCGGAATTACATAACAGGTAAAAACAATTACAGTCTCAATCAGAATCTAGTCCAATTTTCAGTGCGTAAATTTAGAAAAAGAGGTGTTCAAAATTTAAATTCAACGAGAAAATATCCGAAGAAAAAAACCTCACGTGGTCATGTTCCATTCATAAGCCATCACATCTCATGCCTGTATTATTTCACATGTACCGGATTCCCTTACAGTTTTATATACAATATATTATATAGCAATTAGTACAGCTTTATTTTTTCATTGGTACGGATGAATTAAGAACTTAAATTCTTTTGAAAAAAAAAAACAGATTTCTAATATTATGAAATAAACATATAATAAATTCACTGCCCTTTTCTTAAACAATTATATAAATACGCTACGTATAAATTAAACTTTATGTAGGATAAATGTTCTGCTAAACAAATTGACAAATCAGATCAAGAGTAAATTCTATGCAAATCGATAAATAACATTATTTCTAAATAATGTATAAATTTAAATTTACAAAGGATTCACAGTTTAGTGTAACAAAATTGGCACAAACTAAATTAGACACTTGTGGTCCAGAAAAAAGATTCATAAATGCATCCCAAAACCTAATTATTGGCCAAGCTCTTGTATAATATTTTAATATATATGTACCAAGAAATTTTCACATTAAATCCGACTAAAGAAACCACAAAAAAAAAAAAAATTATCAAATCTGCTCCCACCCCAACTTTATTTTTATTTCTACCCCAACCGCCCGTCGGCTGGGCGGTCCTATTTCCCAACCTGACCGCCCAGCATCCGGACGGTCCACTTTTCAAACCTGACCGCCCAGGGGCTGGGCGGTCTGCTATTGTTTTTTTTATAAGAGTTTTATGTTTTAATTGTTTGAATGTTTTATATTAAATTGTTGTAATTATTTGTTTGAATGTTTCATATTAAATTGTATGATATATATTTATTATTTGTTGACGATTATATTTTTATAATTGACGATTATTTGTATATGTTATGTAATTGTCTAGCTTTAATATAATTGATTAGTTTTATATTAAGTTTTGTTAATGTTTAAATGTTTCTAAATGGTAATCGAAATGGTAAGTCTAAACAACAAAAGTAGAAATCTAAATGATAAGTCTAAAAATAAAACATAACAGTCCAAACACGAAATATAATAATCCAAACTAAAATACTAGAAACCTATCAAACTAAAAAAAATATAAAACCCTAACGGCGATGACGATGGCGAGGTCCGGAGAGCTCCAACCTAGTAGGTGCATGGCGGTCCCTCTGCGACGGCGGACGCCTCTGGGGAACCTCATCCACATGCATGTCATCGTGTACGGCCTCGCGCGCCCATGGGTCCGCCCCCAGGTGTAATGCATGCTCCCCATGGATCCCCGCCTGTGTACGCAACACCCACGGATCGGCCTCCCAAGTAGGAGGATACGTGGCCAGAGGCGGTGTGCCAAATATAGCAGCGGCAAAGCCATCTGCAGTCTGTGCCCCACTCCCACTGGCCTCGCCGTCGTGCTTTCTGGGCTCCATATACTGCGGTCGGTGGGGGCTAGCTGGCTCCCATCCGCCCTCATCTCCAGTGAGGTCATCCAATGAGAATGAGGCGGCGGCGGCAGCTTCAGCCTGCATGTAAACAATGTTAAATTAAAGACATAGAAGTAACGAGTAAATTAATTAAATAATGAACTTTTGCTACCTCGGTAAGCTGCACTGGAACTCCATGCTCGTTGTAGTACGCGTTCCACGCGTTGTTGTTCAACACCCATTGGTGGATCGCCCAACCCGAGTCATCATCTGCAGAAATAAAGATAAATTAATAAGAATGATCTTTTAGAGAGACGCTTAATAATGATCATTTGTATGACATATTATTACCTGCAGGAGGTGGCGGCATCTCCGCAGCGTAGATAGGGGCTCCAGGCTGCTCCGGATCTGGTGGTGGGGCCTTTATCTCGCGCCAATTGATGTCCTCCCCAGCATCGTGCAACATACCAATGAGGCGCCCGTCCCAGCCAGAGTCCTCCACGATCGGTGCACTGTGTTGGAGCATTTGATGCCGGATGCCTCTGCACCGGATGCCGCTGCACCGGATGCCTCTGCATCGTGATAATGTGAACTCTCCCCCGTCTCCAGAGGGGCATCCCATGCACGTCCCCGTCTAGTTCTGACCATACTACATTTCAATAAACAGAAGATTCTATCTTATAAATTCTGATTTATAAACCCTAACTTATAAACTCCAATTCTGTCAACTCTAAACCCTAATTTAACAATTCAACCCTTATCTAACAATTCAACCCTAAATCCTAATTTAACTCCTAAACCCTAAATTAACAATTCAACACTAAACCCTAATTTAACAATTCAACCCTAATTTAACAATTCAACCTAATTTAACCAATTTAACCCTAAACCCTAATTTAACCCCTAAACCCTAAATTAACAATTCAACACTAAACCCTAATTTAACAATTCAGCCATAATTTAACAATTCAACATAATTTAAACAATTCAACCCTAAATCCTAATTTAACAATTCAACCCTAATTTAAACAATTCAATCATAAACCCTAATTTAACAATTCAACCCTAATTTAACAATTAAATCGCGACGGGAAAATCAACAACCCGCACACGATAATTAACAATTCAACCATAATTTATAAACTTCAGTTTTGTCAACCCTAAACCCCTAAACTACAAACTCTAATTTTGGAAACCCTAATTTTGAACAATTCAATCGTGTCGGGAAAATCAACAACCCGCACAAGATAATTAACAATTCAAATTCTACCAATCGTTCCAATGCTAATACAAGATACAAAATATAAATTCAAAAATTTATTTAAAAACTTACCCGAAAATAATCGGATTGTCGCCGAGATGGCCGAAATTAGGATTCGGGTGAGAGAGAGAGAGAGAGAGGAAGAGGGAGAGAAAGAGGAAGAGGAAGAGGAAGAGAGAGAGCTCTAATGGCAGATTTGAAGAGAGAGAGAGGAAGAGAGGGAGAGAGAGAGAGGAAGAGAGAGAGAGAGGAAGAGAGGGAGAGAGAGAGGAAGAGAGGGAGAGAGAGAGAGAGAGAGAGAGAGAGGAAGAGAGGGAGAGAGGGAGAGAGGGAGAGAGGGAGAGAGAGGGCCGAGTGGGGTTGGCGGGGCGGCTGGAGGCGGGGCTGGCGGGGCAGCGGGGCTGGAGGCAGAGAAGAAAGAGGCTCTGATAGCGGTCTGCTGGGGGGCGGACCGCTTATAAAAAATAAAAAAAATTAATAGTGGACCGCCCAGCCCCTGGGCGGTCAGGTTTGAAAAGTGGACCGCCCGGATGCTGGGCGGTCAGGTTGGGAAATAGGACCGCCCAGCCCACGGACGGTTGGGGTAGAAATAAAAATAAAGTTGGGGTGGGAGCAGATTTGATAATTTGTTTTTTTTTGGGGTTTTAATAAAAATATCGGGAAATCTAAAGAGTGAATGTACTTTTCTAAAAAGGTATACTTTTCCTCATTGAAAGCGTCCAAATTAA
Organism: Carex myosuroides; assembly: GCA_028015225.1. Taxonomy (NCBI): domain Eukaryota; kingdom Viridiplantae; phylum Streptophyta; class Magnoliopsida; order Poales; family Cyperaceae; genus Carex; species Carex myosuroides. Next base: position 9,578,554 of record CM051479.1, read on the forward strand.
ACGCGAAAGGCTAATCATTTTTGGCGGCTCATTCAAAATGTATACAAAAAAAAATGTAGATGCGATCTTGAACCAACGTTTAATTATTGTATTTTGTATGAAGATATTAATTATGGGATAATATTTATTATATAAATTAATGATTTTGGATATATAGGTATATATGCAACTTACCCGGAACGAAATGAAAGGATAAAGTTATTGTTACTATAATATATTCATTAATATTAATATTTTCATAATTGTTCGGTTGGACTTCTGTCGACCTCATAAGAACCTTTTCAATTTTTAATCTATATTTAATTCAAACAAATATATCCAAAACAGAATTCAAAGAAAGAGGTCCATTTTTTCCAATCTTAAGTCAAATTTTTTCTTGTTCAACTCAAAACAATTTCCCAATTCCAAAGGATCACGTTGACTTGGTTGAAAATAAAACGGACATTATTTGTGAAACATGTATTTGTATTGACAGAATTATTCGTATAATATCCGTATCTATATCGAAGCAAGAGCTTCTAATAGAATATTTATATTAGGTTAAAAAAATAACTTTTGTTCTAATATAAATTAAATCAAGTCGGCAATTAAGTAGAAAGTAGGACAGTACGTGCCTTAAAAAAATGAATATATAGAATCTGATTTGTTGTCAGCAACAAGTGGCTAAAATGACAGGATGACATTGAATTTGGATGGGAGGAGCTAATCTAGTAATGCGTAATTGGGCATTGTTGTTAAGATGGTGGTGGCGTCTATACAGAAACCCAAACTCATTATGGTCTTCAACGGCAGTCCAACTTCGATCTATCACCCCGAATCTGTCCCACAATGCATGGATGCAGCAAGGCTCATTTTTTTGGATGCAGTTATTGAAGCTCAAACCGATTTTCAATAGGTTTACAGCTTGGCAAATCGGGTCTGGTAATGGCATATCTTTTTGGTTTGATTCATGGACTCACCACATAACTGCTTCAACTGAATCAGTACCTATTCCTTCAAATCGAAAGTGGTCATTACAAAGAGCAGCACAACAGGGTCTACTGGACTCAATGCCGGCAAGGGAAGCAGAGGAGGATCTGATAATCTGGAATTGCTCAAAAAATCTGGAGTATTCTGCAAAATCGGCCTACTGCACATTGATATCGTGTGGCCTTACCTCCTGCAGATTTTCTTTCTTCTGGTATCTAAAGACACCCCCAACAATACAGGTTTTTGCTTATCTATTCATAAAGGGTAAACTACTTACCCATGATATCATGCTTAATCGGGGTCTATCATGCGATTTGAGATGCGAGCTTTGCCATAATTGCCCGCTAGAGACAGCGATGCATCTCTTCTTCCGGTGCACTTTCGCAAGACTTTTCTGGATTAGATACTCACAGAGATTGGGGTTCCGAATTGTGCAAATAGGTGGGGGATGCATACCGGCTCTGGTACAGCGTTCATACCGAGCTTGTCTCAGGATTGTACCAAAGAAGAAATGGGCTCTTTACTTCTTTGCGGGTTGTTGGACAATATGGAAGAGCCGTAACAAGAAGATATTTGAGGCGATAGATACTCAACCGGCTTGGGCAGCAGAGTTTGCATGGAGAGAAGCCAAATTATGGCTACAGTACTGTTAATTCCTTGTTATTTGCTTTTTATAGCTATTTGAATGTTGTTGGCTGTTGTTATTTCTTTCTTTCTGTTCTGTAAAAAACTCACTGATAGCTGCTATCAGTTTATCAAAAAAGACATTGAATTTGGATCCATCCAATTTTGATAAATTAGACGCAATAAATTGATTGGTAAATTGTTTGGATTTGTTTATCCGGATCTATTAATGCCCTCCCTTTTATTGAGTTAATACCGCGGATAGAATGAGTCTTGCTGAGTCAAAAGAAAATCAAATCTATATTTTTTTTTTGCCAAGAAACTTGTTTAAAATATAGAAGGACCTACTTTAAGATCCGTGCAAACTCACATTAAACAGTTTGGATTCAATCTGAGGGGATGAGATACCTTTTTATTTGCTTATTTTTTAATTTATTATCATCCTGTTGAAGAAGATGCCTACTGACTGTTTGTCTAGTGGCCCGAAATTTTTATTTATAACATTTTCAAAAAAATAAATAAATCAAATAACCATCGTTTTGGGGTATTTTTAGATCTAGCATGGCCGCACTGGCATTCTGCGGACCCATTTCAGGGAGGCCGCATAATGCCGGTGCGGACCCCTACAGGACATTATATAAGGGGTCCACTGTTTTCATTTTTTGTATCAATTCAAGGAAGTTTCAATTCCTCCGACCTCGGGTAAGTTTTCTTCTTCTTTTCTAGTTTTAATTTTTAGTGTAGAGTAGTAATTAGGTTTAGGTTTAGGGTTTAGGTTTAGAGGCTGCCACTGGAGTAAGTTATAAATTTGTCATATTTATAAAAATACTAATAACTTAATTTTTTTTATGAATGAATTTGATCTGATTTTTTAATTAAATGCAGGGTTTGGATGCGGTTACAGTTCGTCACAACCGCATGTGGCTACGGTACCTGTCGGCGTATAGGGGGTATTACGCTCGATGGGATTGTACCAGCTATCCCAGATGGCCGAGGAAAATGCTGACGAGGGTTTATCTTCCAGTCTCGTGGAGTGATGACGTCCCGAGACGCACACCTTTCATCGTCACCCTACAGGAAGTCAGTTGCCTGTGGGGTATGACTATTATCGAGGAGCCGGTGACGGACGTCAAGTACGGAGACTTTCGTGCATTGTGCTTGGAGCTGTTGGGTATCTCGCACGAGGAGCTCCAGAAAGAGAAGAAGAGAGGTGAGAAGACCGTGGTCTCGCCTAGCAACATCAGCTTGTCAAAGTTGCGGGCGAAATTCAGGGATTATCCGGAGCGACCAGATCAGGTATTTAATTGTACAATATTTAATTTAAATAATATTAGATTTATTTTCTTGTAAATAATGTTCTAATTTAAATCAATAACAAGTGGTTGTTGACCGATACCTGCATGCGTATATTTTGGAGATGATCACCTGTCGGTTGTTTCTAGATTCGCATGGAGATCAGGTGCGGCTGTGCTACCTCGAGCTTCTGCGTGACCTGTCCACTGCGGGTAGGTTCAACTGGGGAGGTGCCACGCTGGCATGCTTATATAGGTAAGAAACACATTCTTATAATTTGTTAATTTTTTTCAAATATTATACATCGTAGTGTAGTAACACTGATTTTGTACATTGTAAAGGGGTCTTAACAATGCCTGCTTGAAGAAGAACAAGACCTTTATTGGACCATGCATGTTACTACAACATTGGTCCTACGCACATCTGATTGTTGGCCGTCCAGTCCTGGCCAACAAGACAGATGTGCCAGAGTGGGGCAAGCCCGAGCCAGACAACTGCCCTGCATACGGTGCCAGGTACTGCTATCCCAAGATTTGGGTCGGGCAGGGGCATGGCTCGTCTCTCGGCATCACATTCTGGAGACAGGAGATCGAGCATCTCAGAGATGATTATGTAAGTTTATTTTTATGACTTGGGAGCCCTACAGAGATTATGTAAGTTTATTTTTATTTTTAATTTGTTTTTAATTTTTTTCATATTTTTTCAGTTCGAATTGATATATGATATTAAATCTATACTTCCAAGTTGCGGTGGATGACGCACATCGGTCCTATCTTGAGATATTGCCGGAGCGATGTCGTCAGCATGAGCGTTTCTGGCGTGCAGAGGTGCCGCTCATATGTTTTCAGGTACCGTAATTTAATTACGTTAGTTATCTACACGAGCGACTTAATTTAATAAAAACAACCTAACGTATTAAAATATATAGATCATCGAGCACCACTACCCCGGACGGGTTATGAGACAGTTCGGGATGCTTCAGCTTGCTCCGCCCCCGGCACCGATCAGCGAGGCAGTCTGGCGAGGGCTTCATCATGCCAAAGACACCACTGCAGGCAAGAACTGGGGGGTTGTGCGTGCCGATTACGTGTTCGAGGCAGCAGCTGCAGACCCCCCATTAGCCGAGCCAGACCGTCCCATGGATGTCGCGCCAGTGTAAGAAATTTTTTTATTAATTCAAAACATTCACTATAGCTTTCTAATTGTAATATCTAACATTTGTTGTAATTCGTACAGATCTATTGGTACCAGGATCACGGCGCGTACACCATATTTCTAGAGGGGTGTCTCGCCGACAACCTCCATGAGCAGGTACCGAAGCCGAGGGATCGGAGAGGACAGATCAATGGTATTATCTCTGCCGGCGCACCTCTCGCAGCCACGGTATTTTTAATTTAAAGTTTTAAATTAAAAACTAACAATATTTACAATTGTACAACTTTTTTATATTTTTTTCAATTTTCAGGGCTTGTCAAGAGTTGCGTCATAGGAGCTACGATGGCCGAGACCAGGGGATGGAAGAGGCTCGGGAAGGTCATCCTCAAGCACAATGTACCCGCAGTGTGCCAGTGTGGGTACATGACGCGTCTCAACTCTCTACTGAGGTGCGTTGGCTTGGGCGGTGTTGATGCGGTCGACGACATATTTGTCGAGCCCGATGTCTACATCCCGTACACTGGTGATGAGGACGTGTTTGCACCCGTCCATAAAGCTGAGACGGTCGGTCAGGAGTTCGACTGAGGTGCCGAGTTGATGCGCCAAGCCGCACATGAGGCCATGGGATCCCAGCCTAGGATGGATGCCAAGGTATAATTGTAATTGAAATACATAACTGTGATTTTTTTCAAATTCAAAACATTATCTAATTTGTAAGTTACTGCAGGGTGAGGACGAGGAGGAGGAGCCGCTGGGCTTTAATATCTCTACTGATTTTGGCATAGAGGGAGATGGACTGTATTCTCAGGATTACAGTCCTACTCAGACGGTACCTCCTGCCTACCTGCAAGGATATGTTCAGATAGAGCCCATCCCGCAGTTCCCTAGACAGTCCTCACAGCAGGTATTGCACCCTTCCCTCCACGATGACCCCATTGCTAGACAGGCGTTTCTATTCACGCAGGCTGAGTCTGGACAGACCACGGTTTTTGGTCCTGGGGTCCAGCAGACATCCGAGATTGAGGAGGTTCATGACGAGCCGGTTCAGTCTTCGGATGTCCGGGCTGAGGACTCTACATCCTCAGCAGATACTGATGAGACGCCACTCTGCAGGCGGGGGCGAGGGTATATGAAGAAGAAGGCGAGGACGGTGTTTAGTCCTGAGCCGTAGACTTTTATTTGTTGTACTGTTAGATATTTTGTTAGATTCTTATTTGTAGTATTGTTAGATATTTTGTCAAATACTTATTTATTTTGTTGATTAGTTTTTTGTTTTTTTTTTGTTTTGTTGTTATTTATTTATTTTGTTGATTTCATTATCTCATCGTACACAAATTTTTTTCAAAAGAACGAGATATCTAAAATATTAACAACGAACGACATATCTAAAATATTCCAAACGAACAACATATCTAAAATACGATACGACCAAAAATATATTAATTTAAACAACATTTGAAACTAAAATAAATAACAGAGTTAAAAAATATAACTTTTTACATATTTCAATTTTTTTATTTGAAAAATATGGGTCCGCACTGGCATTGTGTGGACCCTGGGTCCGCACTATACCGATGCGGACCCATTTAAGGGTCCGCATCGACATTCTGCGGCCCCGCTGAAATGGGTCCGTAGAATGCCGGTGTGGCCATGCTACAATAAAAAATGCCCCAAAACGATGATTATTTGATTTATTTTTTTTTTTTTTGAAAATATTAGAAATAAAAATTTCGGTCTAGTGGCCCACTCATGAAGACTAGCTTGCGTTGATGAGTCAATGAAAAACAGCTTCAACCCAACTTAGAACCTATAATATAATTACATGCAAAATAAAATGATTTGTTCTCAATTTTTTTTTAAAATGTGTGTATCAATATATAAATAGGACTTGATCTAAGTGCGGACTCAAGTGGAGGCATGGGCAGATCTTCCTGAATTTTGAAATTTTATAGAGATATATAGATCTGGACTAACTTTATTTCTCTCTGAAAAACTTTTTACTCATCTAGAATTTTAATATGTAATTTGGGTTAAATATATGATTAAAATTAGAATAAAATTCTTAAATTTGAATTCGTTGGTAACTAGGATTAGAAATCAGAGCATTGAAAATTATAAGTTAGCTAGAGCATTGTTTTTTTTATCTAGTACCCGATTAGCTAATGAGTTTAAACTCGATTAGCTATTTAAATCCGATTCACTATTTTTTTGCCCCTGACAAAAATCCTGAATCCGCCCCAGATTTGATCTCTATTTATCATTAAAAAAAATGTGTGACTAGCGGTTAATTTAGTGACTAAAGGCGACACTTTCCAGATGAGAGGTTGCATGTTCGAAACTTGAATCAGAAATCTTGTGTGCATAATAAACAATTGAGTGGCTTATCTCTTAACCTTTGCTCAAAAAAAGTATATGTGCAACAAGTAAACAATAAATATTGAAGAAAATAAAGTATCACAAGCAAACAATTAATAAATTATTGATATAATTAATTAGATGTTGGATCTATTTTGCATATATGAAAATTATTTGAGTTTTGTTAAGTGTTATGCAAAGTAATGAAATTTCTGGGATTTTGAGTCGAATTTAATTTTGATTTCGGAGTTCGAATATCTATGTAATTGGAGCCACTTAATCTAATTCACATATTGAAATCTTGACAAAGACCAAATTTTATTATTTTTTTATACCTTTTTCTTTTACTAGTTTTTCAAAAAGAAAATAATTTTTTGGTTGATCTAAAAAATATTACGTATCTAAAAGAAAATAAAAAAAATAAAATCTTATAAATTTGTCTTCAACAAGATTTCATATTTAGATCAAATTGAACGGCTCAGATACATGGACGGATCTAAAGAAAGGGCTGCTGAGCCACTCCTATGATTTCAAAATTTTAATTATGTATATTGAAATTTAATTGAATTTTATTTTTGTTAAATTTTGTTTATATAGTCCTGCTTTCCTCATAATATATTAAATATTTACTTGTAGTTCAGTAATTATATATAACTATATTTTGTGGGTGTGTAGACTTGGAATTAAATCTCACATCAGCATTCCTATAAAGATTTTAGTTCCACCCCAGCTCAGATATTACTTTAATTGACATTGAGTAAATTGATTTTTTTGCCCAAGTATATTATGGGTTAGAACGAGTCCAACCAATGTCTCACCTTAATACAGATAACATGATCTATTATGGTTTCTTAATTATTTGTTATGAATTTTTTTTTTTTTGGAAAATAGGAGGTCAAGTCAACTAAATATATTTGATATACAACTGAATTTTGATCATACAATATCCGATACGTATAACATTACTTTTGTCACAAGATAAAAAAGTAATTCTTGTGGAAATGAACTTGTTATTAACTATCTTTATTTAATTAACTATAAACATGTTGGACATATTCTTTGTAGTACTTATGAACAAGTAAAATCTCAACTTTTCGCCTTGTACAGATGCCATTTTTTATTGAAGCACAACGTAGTAACGAACTACGTATACTGTTTCAAACCAAATAAAATACAAGTATATGGGCTAAGAGTCTCCTTTGAGACCAAATCCACTAGCTATATTCTATGAGGAGGGTTCAAATGCCTCCATTTTTCATGCCTCCACCATGTCTCCATTTTTAAAAACTTTAATAACTCAAAATTTAAAAATTAAAAGTCAAAATAAAACCGTTGGATATGATCTACATCATTTTATCTATGTGCTCATAAAAAATTATCACATTTTGATTTTGTTTTGGTTGTCATCAAGAGCTTGTAAAATAACGTACTAATGTGGATAATTTCTAGACATTGATTTTTCAACTTATTGATTCACATAAAAGCAAAATCAAAATGTGATAATTTTTTATGAGCACATAGATAAAATGATGTAGATCATATCCAACGGTTTTATTTTGACTTTTAAGTTTTAAATTTTGAGTTATTAAAGTTTTAAAAAATAGAGACATGATGGAGGCATGAAAAATAGAGGCATTTGAACCCTCCTCATATTCTATATTATGGAATAGGAGGTTTAATCTATCCCTATTCCCTAGTTGTACCAAGTTCCTTATTACCAAGAAATTTCGCCATTACAAATATCCCACGTTTTCAAATAGGGGCCTCCCCCAACCAAATATAAGTACCTAAACAAACCAGCCAACCCCAAGCTACACTTACAAACAGTACTCTCTCTTCTCCTTGAAGCTCCAAAAGCTCAGTTCCTAATTGGAAGAAGCCTCTTACAAAGAAAAGAGATTTATTAATTTAGTGACTACATATCTCAACTTTTCAAAAGAGAGATGGGAAGAGCTCCTTGCTGTGATAAGGTAGGATTGAAGAAGGGACCATGGAGCCCAGAGGAGGATCAAATATTGATTTCTTACATAGAGAAACATGGCCATGGCAATTGGAGAGCACTTCCCAAACAAGCCGGTACGACAAATTACGATCTCTTTTGATTTTCTTTTTGGTCTATGTTTTTCATATTGCTCAATTGGTATCGGTTCTTTTAGTCAAAATATTCTTATGTAGAAAATGAACTCATTTTATTTTCCCAAAAAGCACTTTTTTTTTGGGAAATAAATCTGCAACTCAATTCCAATTGATCAACTTAATACATAGTTGTTGAGTGTTTTTCCTTTTAATTAATTTTTGTCTTATGGATTAATTATTCTTGTAGGTTTATTGAGGTGTGGGAAAAGCTGTAGGCTACGGTGGATTAATTATCTACGGCCAGATATTAAGCGTGGAAATTTCACAAAGGATGAAGAGGAGTTGGTCATAAGCTTACATCAATCTCTTGGCAATAGGTATATATAGATTTTCAATAAATTTAACCAGAAATTTAGCAATAATGAATAGAATTGTCCCAAAATATATTAAAAATATTTAACAAGCAAATATGAAATAAACATATATCACACACATGCATATTTCCATCAACTTGTGTGTTGAGGTTTAAATAGAGACAGTTCATGCTGGATTGTGAAGCTCATTAAATTATATACAAAATGAATAGTTTCAGGCCTCATATAACAATAGCATCTAGATCTCCCATAAAATCACCTTCTAATTAAACACTCCTTGATAAACTTTTAATGCACCTATTGTTCTTAAAACTTGAACAAAAAAAGTTGGGAGTTTTTGAGGAATAGAAGATTGAGGGGCTACATTGTAATCTTCCATAAAATTTTGTTAATTTTTATTATGATTCAACCATTAATAAATGATAAATTAATTAACAAAAAGAATGCATGTTGTTCCTATAGACACGACATTAGTGGTGTGTATTGTATAGATACAGTATTGTCATGAAATTTACTTCGATTATAAAATTTAATGCATGCCATGCGTGTCCCAAGGAAACAAACCTTTTCATTTTAAAAGGGTCCCAGTAATTAAAACCTGACCTCGCACGATCCAACTGTCTAATAATGAAGGTTGCCCTGAGGATCCATCCATCAATCATATTATATTCTCTATCACTTGCCTTCACCAGTGGCAAGTTGGCAACTATGATAGCTCTCTTGTTTTGCCAGAGAAAAAAAAAATGCAAAAATATGATACCACTATTTCATGAGGACCACCTTTATTAATTACACAAGAATACATAAAAAAAACAACTCAACAAATTAAAGTGCACCCATTTTGATTTGTCGCTATGATATATCATGTGCAATAGCATGATCAATGTTAGCTTTGCTTTTGCTTATTCTATAATCAACAATAAAGTCTTACAATTTTATTTGTTTATCATTTTGTAATAGATGGTCAGCAATAGCAGCACAGTTGCCAGGAAGAACCGATAATGAGATAAAGAACATTTGGCATACGTATCTAAAGAAGAAGTTGGCATCGGATAACTCGACAGTTGCGCAACCGAGGAGTACTAAAAAGACCAAAAAACAAAAAGCAGAGACGACCAACTTTGATTCAAACCCTAATACGCCACAACCCGAGTCGATCAGTAGCCTCTCTTCCTTATCAACTGATCAGTCATGGAGTGATGACAAGGAAGAAAGTTTTGTATCAGAAGAAGATGTATTCTTGCCACAAATGGATGAGAGCTTTTGGACTGAGATGTTTTCAATGGATAATGGCACAAGTTCTTCAAGTGATCAAACTTTAGACAGTACTGGAGATGCCTCTGGGTACACATTTGGGGACCAGTATTCAATTGAGGATGATAAGGAATTTTGGTTAAAGGTCTTTTGTGAAGCTGGTGGAGTCATGGACATGTCTCAATTATAGGAATTTTTAGTATTCAATTGAAACCATTAATTTAATTTCTTGGGACGTGATCATAGATTTTAGCTGTTATATTTTCTTTTCCCAAAGAAGAATAAAAAAAATTGTTCTTTTTGTCTTTTAATGGTAAACATTACAAGAATCTGTTTTAAGAATTACGCAGCAAAAAACAAAAATGTAATATCATATATATGTAAGATCACAGAGATAATTATCTCTGCGAAATATGCACACTCTTAGCAACCACGCTCTTACCTTTGATGGAAATAATAATTATTTTTGTGGACTCCTCAGGATTAGTACTTTTAGCATGATTTTGTTTAATCGGTGACCAACAAATTTTAACATCGTGGTTATAGGACTGTTTTTTTCGAGATATTTTTTTTTTTCAAATTTATGAGGTTACTTTATTACCGTCGGTATTTCAAACGTCTACGTACGCTGTTTCAAAATTACATCCATAATTTTAAAACAGACTTTTGTAGTGAAAAATTATCAGCTCAAAATCTCAAATGTTTTTATAGGAAGATAGGCTTTGAACGCGCCACGCAAACAGCTATCTTTCATTGAATCCAAAACATAATGAAGGAAGATAAATCAAACAATTTATGCTACAAATCGTTATCCGATGGAGAAAATAAGTATAGCCAAACGATTTAGAACAATTTTTTTCATAAATTAATGATGAGATGACACTCAATTCATTTCAAAAATTATAAGTGCATGTATATGTAAATTAATATTGTTGGATGTGATAATCCTACTGAATTTTCAATCGCATTAATATAATTATTCAAGAGTGAGGCTATGGTGCTATGCATAGCACGGATGGGGTCCGTGCTACGACTCAAAATTTGACTTTTTAAAATTCTAATGGTCGATCCAACCGTTCAATGTGATAACCATATGAATATGTACTTGCAAAATAAATTTTATACTTTTTCGAATTTTTTTACTTTTTTTTTAGATAGGTAGAATTTTGATGGTCCAGAATTTTCAGAAAACACTGATTTTTCTACCTATCTAAAAAAATAGTAAAAAAATTCAAAAAAATATAAAATTTAGTTTGCAAGTACATATTCATATGATTATCACATTGAACGGTTGGATCGACCGTTAGGATTTTGAAAAGTCAAATTTTGAGCCGTAACACGGACCCCATCCGTGCTATGCATAACACCATAGGCTCACTCATTATTCAATATCTTTCATTCTTTCAATAGTATTTCACTTCATTGTCCGTATAATTAACCCATGTTTTAAAATACTATTCCATTTTATTGTACATGTACGTACCCAGGGGGGACCCACATGGTCCCAGAGGGGGCAGCTGCCTCCTCTGGATTTTGAGTTTTACTAAAGCTCTATTGGTCCTGACCGACTTTGCCCCACCCCCCCTCCCCGAAATTTTTTTTTTGCCCCCCCCCTCTGGACCGAAATTTTTATTTTTAACATTTTAAAGAATTAAATTAATAAAATAACCACCGTTTCTGGTCAATTTCATATTTAACACGGCCGCAGAACACCGAAGCGGACCCATTTGGGGACCGCCGCAGAATGCCGGAGCGGACCCCCATATGGGGCCGCACTATGCCGGAGCGGACTCGGGTCCGCACTATGCCGGAGCGGACCCTGGTCTTTTTTTTTTTTCTGATTCTGAATTTGATTATGGTTTTGTTTTGGAAATTTTTATCAAAAATGTAACGTTTTTCTGGAAGTTGTGTATAATTACTTATATTTGAAATGTCGTTTAATCTGAAATTGTTGTTCGTCGTTTGTTTGATCAAAAGAAACATTACAATAGAACAATGAGCCATATAAAGAAGCATACAATAGAACATGCGAATGTTATCGGAAATTACAAATACGTCTAATTAACCGAAAATAAACAATAGTTTTACAAGTACAATTAGAAAAACAACATTAACTCTCAATCTCGTGCAGCCCGAGCAGCTCTGTTTTGTCTTTCTTGCGTATCTCGGCCGGCTTGGTGTCCTCTTCTCCTATTATGTAGAACATCCATCCACATCGGAATTCTGTCGTGCTGTCTTCTGCCCACAGCAATATTTTTTTTCTCTGGAACAAGGACCGGGCCATCGTGTGGAGGCCATTCCGACTGATTTCCATAAACATGCCATTGTGCGCTCCATGTGTTGATCAGTGTATGGATGTGATAATAGTGACTTACAAATACGCCAGGGTCGATGCCTCGGAGACGACACACGGACAGAACATGAGAGCACGGTATTCTCTCCAATTGAGGCTTCTGGCACGTGCAAGTTACCGTGTGATCATCCCCGATTATCACCGTGTATTTGTAATTGGCCTTGGTAAACCGACCAGAATCGTCAGGTATGAAAGCGTGAACTCTCTCCTGTGTGGCGGTTACCTCGAACTCGTTGTTGTTTCCAAAGCCCCCCAGCGTCTTCATTTTATCGGACCTCTCGAACCGTTTGTTGATCAGCTACGAAAAATTAAAAAATAATGAAGAAGTCAGATATTTTTTTTAACAAACTTCATTAAAAATTATGAAGAAATAACTACAAATAAAAGTACCTTATGCACACGACACGAGAATTGCTGACCTTGACTGACTTCCCATTCCGCTTTGGCCCTCCTTTGCGCAAACCATGTCATACATTTGTAAAATGTGTCTTCAATTATTGCTGCAACCGGTAGCCTACGAGAGGACTTGAAGACCTTATTAAGCGACTCGGACCCGTTTGTAGTCATGATGCCCCAACGGTAACCACCGTCCAGTGCTTGGAATATCTTCCATGGTTTGGGGCACTCGTTCTCATCTTGATCCAAATACTTACCCACACCGTCCAGCCAATTGAGGGCAATGTCACATGCCTGCCCCATTGCTTGCATTCCTTGCTCGTACCTCCTCATCTTCCTCTTAGCCACACATATTCTAAAAAAACGGATTGCCTTATCACTGCAACCGTTCTTCTTCATGTTCTCGGCTATGTGAGTAGCACAAAGACGGTGAACACATTGATCCTCATCCTCCTCGTTCCACCCCATATCATCTTGTCTGAACACCTTCTTGACACCCTTTCCCCTATCAGTGATGACACACATGAATCTGGTGCGGATTACATTACGGCGCAACCATTTCATGAACCACGCACAATCGTCATAACTCTCTGATTCTACCAGTGAAAAAGCCAACGGGAGGAGCTGATTTTCAGCATCGTACCCGGTTGCAATCAACAGCTTGCCTATGGTTAAAATAAATAAAGTGAAAACAACTAAAATAAATAAAGTGAAAACAACCAAATTAGTTACCTTTATACCGGCCTGACAGGAAACATGCATCAACTGTGATGACCGGTCTGATATGTTGAAAAGCAGCTCTGCACGGTCCAAATGCCCAAGCCGCCCTATGAAAATACCTCCATGGTCCAGGTTCACCAGTGGGATATGAGGTCACCTCAAACAATGTTTCTGTCAATAAATTTAAAAAAATAAGTTCAAATTTTGATTGATAATGAAATAACGTAAAAATTGAAGGAACAATGTAGTACCTGGGTTGCTTCTTTTCATTGCCTCCAACAATGGAACTACAAGAGCGTATGACCCCTCCCAATAATTTAACTAAATTAATTAATTTAAATTAATTATTCTAATTAAATTATTGCTAAATTAATTATTCTAATTAAATTTTTAATCTACTGAAATAAAAATAAAGAATTTAAAAGAAGAGAGAAAAAACTTACAGATCAGAGCTAACTCAGGAGAGAGAAGGTGTGAGAGTGTGGAATGAAATGTTCCTGTCATTTTCGGGATATAAAGACCAGGGTCCGCTCCGGCATAGTGCGGACCCGGGTCCGCTCCGGCATAGTGCGGCCCCATATGGGGGTCCGCTTCGGCATTCTGCGGCCTTCCCCAAATGGGTCCGCTCCGGTGTTCTGCGGCCGTGTTAAATATAGAATTGACCAGAAACGATGGTTATTTTATTAATTAATTTATTTAAAATGTTAAAAATAAAAATTTCGGCCCTCTGGATGTTTGATTTGTAATTCAGGTTAAATTTAGAGTTAAAATTAAAATAAATTTGTTGAATTTTAATTGGTAATTAGAATTATAAGAAAAAATTACAAGTTAAACCATTGGAAAGTATAAATTAAAGCATTATTTTTTATCGAGTATCCAATTAGTTAATGGATTTAAACCCGATTCGATATTTTTTTGCCCCTGACGAAAAAATCCTAAATCCGCCCCTGTACATACCCAATGTTTTAAGATGTGTTATACATGTGAATTTCTACCACGTAAGAATATGCATATATATCATGCTATTCCATTTTATTGTGAAGTTCCAATCGCACACCAAACTTCAATTAATAAGAAAATTGATCTATAGGTAATTAATTGCACCATTACGACAATAACATATAATTGACTCCATAACTTCTTTGGTTTAATTAGTGCTTAATTATATGTACGTACATATACTTACCTAGATTGAGTGTGAAAATTGACGTGACTCATCTAATTACAAAAGAATAATATATTTTTTTATTCTCACAAGAAATTTTTGTTGTCAGAAGGACTTGAAAGCACGAACTGCTAGCGTTGTTATTTTCAAAAAGTACCAATCATATGTTGTCAAAAATGGTGAAATGGAGACCGATCGACCACTAATAATATTTAAGGTTCGTACTAAATAGCGACATAACACTATCATTTGTACCGTGATTTTTATTTTTACCCAAAAAAAAATATATTTTAATATAAATAACCAGGTTTTTAAAATATTTTTATTTTTACCCAAACCGCTAGGATTCCTAGCGGTCCGAATTAAAATTTCTGACCGCTAGGAATATCAGCGGTCTGAATTCTTCATTCGGACCGCTAGGATTCCTAGCGGTCTGAATTCTTAATTCGGACCGCTGATATTCCTAGCGGTCCGAATCTCTGTTTTTTTTTTGAAAACTTATAAGTACGGGGGAGAGGTGCGTAGAAAGAAAGAGAAAGAGGAGACAGTGGCTGAAGAGAGGTAGAGGGAGGAAGAAGAGGAGGGGGGGAAGAAGGAGCTAGAGGAGCTCTGAAGAAAGAGGAGGAGGAGGAGACGGAGAGTCTGCTGTCAGGTAATTTTTTTTATATACGTATTTACTGTTAATTACATACGTATATACTGTTAATTACATACGTATTTACTGTTCACATACGTATCTACTGTTCACATTTACTATTCAATACATATTTACTGTTCACATTTACTGTTCACATACGTATTTACTGTTCACATTTACTGTTCAATACGTATTTACTGTTCACATACGTATTTACTGTTCACTAATGTTCATATACGACTATTCACAACTGTTCACAATTGAAATCAGTAAACTGACCAAATATTTGTCATATATGAATGTAGTTTATTGGCCATGTCTATTGCAATTTCAATACATTTTGGAGGAAAGTTCATAACTGACCAGTATGGAGTACGTTACTCCAAACCTGCAGCAAATACGTATTGGGTTGATGAAAATTTCTCATTTGAGCAGTTACAATCGCTTATTTATGAAGCGAGCGGCTACAATAGGAATCGTTGCCAATTACAAATTCAGGCCCGAATGGTCCACGCAGGAAAGTATGTCAAAATCACATTGGGAGATAACGGGGCATTGAGAGGTCTAATAGCGCAGGTTTTGAGGTCTGGCGAATCATTATTGGAAGTTTTTGCACGTAGAATTTGCGAAGAGTCAGGGGCCGGAAGTTCAGGCCAAAATTCAGCTGCCCAACATTATCAAGAAGATAATGAACTACACACTCCTTTTATCGTAATGCCTGTACCAGAACCAGAACCAGAAATTATACAATAATTCACCCCAATCTTCACCTTTTGTCCCACAACGAGTACAATCTCCACCTTTATCCCACCTATATCCATGTATGCTGGTCCTTCATCCTTACCTGGGCCTGAACCAAATCCTCACCCCAGACCGCCACCAGTACAGGAAGATCCAAACGAGTCGGAATTTGAATTTATAAACGAGGTACCGGAGGAGAATCTGCAAACTGGGGATGAATTGGGGGAAGGAGACTGTGACATTAATGATGAAGGAGATGAAGAAGATGAAGAAGATGAAGAAGAATACCCACAGCCCACTGTGAGGCAGAATAGAGAGAATATGCCGTTAGGTGGCCGTTCTGAGACTCACCCTTTTGTAAACTTCAATGACACATCAGCTTTCCGAGAAGCAGATGTTTCTTACTATGGTCGTCGGGTTGAGTACAGGAGTGAGCTCGCAAAAGGCCAATACTTCGTAAGTAAAAAGCAACTGACGAAAAAGATCAGAGAGTACCATGTTGACAAGAACAAGGAGACATATACGAGGAGAAGTGACACATCTCGACTAGAAATTAGATGCAGCACTCCGGGTTGTCGTTTCAAACTGAAGGCAAGAGCAACAAATGCCGGAGATACATGGATGATAACTGAGCAAGACACGCCTCACACATGCGAATCTGAGTACACCAGGTCGGACCATGCACAAGTCACGGCATCAATTATCGCAGATATCATCGAGAGCAGCATTAAGGAAGACCCCACTATGAGCATCCGGAGTGTGGCACACTGCGTGAGGGTTAGGTTTGGCAGTATAACCCCGAAATACAACAAACTTTGGAGAGGTCGTGAGATTGCAGTAGCCCGACAATTTGGGAGTTGGGAAGAGTCGTACAATTTTATGAAACTATTGCTTATCGGGATATGTTACACGAATCCCGGCTCAAAATACCAATTTCTGACAAGTCCGAGCATCGATAAAAATACAGGACTGGTCAAAGAAGGTGTTCAGACATTTAGGGCCGTGGCATGGGCTTACGGACCATGCATTACCGCATTTGATTACTTAGGACCGGTGATCAGTATAGATGCAGCCTTCCTTTCTGGGCGGTATGAGGGCAGACTTTTGATGGCTTGCGCCTATGATGCCGATAACCAATTGCTGCCTCTAGCATTTGCAATTGTACATACGGAGAATGAAGAGAACTGGGGTTTTTTCTTACAATGGCTTAGGATTAATGTGATTGGTGTTAATAGATTCGTATGTGTTATATCGGACCAACACAAGGGTATCAAAGCTGCATTGAAACCTGAATACGGATGGGATAGGGATAATTTTGTGCACAGGTATTGTATCCAACATGTTGCAGATAACCTGGTCCAGGCGTGTGGGAAGGACAAATGGTACGGAACTAGGTTCAAACAAGGAGCCAGGAAGAAGAAGCCAAGAAGGCTGAAAGAGATGTTCGAAGATTTTTGCTCGGTATGTCTAATATTGTCTAATTTATATCATTTTTGTTTCTTTTAGATGCATTTTGTCTAATTTTGCTTTGTTCTATTCCAGCAAAATCCGACGTGCAATGCTTTTCTGAGGAGAGTGGGCAAAGTACGTCCTGATGATGTCATGGAGCCGTCAAATTTTGAAAAAATTTTCCAGACATGTGATGGAGGGCACCGATTTGGTATCATGACAACAAATGGCTCTGAGTGCCTCAACGCTGTCTTCAAGGATAGCCGAATGTTGCCCGTGGCTGCACTTGTAGAGGAGACATTCGCCAAGTGCAATAGGTGGTTTGTTCAACGACGAGAGGCAGCGACGGAGCAAAGCAATGCAGAACAACCTTTTTCCAGACGGGTACATGTTAAGCTCGCCAAACGGTGGGAGAAAGCTACAAAAATGGATGTCATCCCATACTCGCACGGCGAAGGTAATTACCAAGTCACGGGCCCAAATGAATATGTTCCAGTGGTCCAAACACAGGATGGAACTATGTCAATTATTCATAGAAGGTTCCAGTATATCGTGACATTCGGGCCAGAGAGAAAAGTGGAATGTACATGCAGAGGTATCCAATTAACTGGAATTCCGTGCGCTCATGTGTTAGCGGTTTGTCGTCATAGAAACTGGTCACCCAACCTATTTGTTGCCCACTGGTATAGGGTGGACTACCTTCTGAGTACTTGGAATGCATTGTTTGTTCCTTATGGCAATCCTGAAGATTGGCCTACAACCACTACCCCTAAAATTGAGCCAAACAGAGATTGGTTACGGCGTGGTAGGAGAAAACACATCCGTCAAGATATGACCATGGATGAAATGCAAGGTAGGCGACGGGGGCACCGTCCTCGCCGTTCCACTTCTGACAGGCAGAGGCGAGGTATGTCACATTCAATCCTAATTATTTTTAGTTCTAATGTTGAATAGCTTACTAACTAACATATTTGGGCTGCAGAGGCTCATAACGCAGCAAATGTAGCAGAGAATAAGCGAGTTATGGCAGAGGCGAGTGGATCGCAAGGGCCGCGGCGAAGCACAGCCAGAAGCCGTACAGCAGACCGTGAAAATGCAAATATGATGTTTAGGGAGGCAATGGAAGAAGTACGGGCAGGAGGGGAGTTCTTTGGAATGCAAGGGCCTTCAGGTACTACCCAGCGAAGAAGGAGCACAACTCAAGCAGGTAGGAGGAGCACATCTGGCGCAAGGCCATCCGATACAGCACACCAGCGAGAAGGAGTGCAACCAGCTAGAAGGAGCACATCTCAATTAGGAAGGACGAGCACATCTGGTACAGCTAACGAAGCGCAAGCAGGACCATCCGGTACAGCTAACCGGCAAGACGAAACAGTGCAACAAGATAGAAGGAGCACATCATCATGGGGATCTGGTTGGCTCAGGGGCCTTCCTTTTAGAAGGAGTCGTAGAAATAAACTTTATTTTGTGAACTTTATTTGTATGAACTTTATTTGTATGAACTTTATTTGTATGAACTTTGGCTCAGGGGCCTTCCTTTGAGGTTTGTATGAACTTTATTTGTATGTATTTTATTATGTTGCAGTTTTTTTATTATTATTTTGCAAATAAATTGCAGACGAGGAGGATGGACAGTAACAATCGAGGAAAGAGCGAGGAAAAGAAATGCAATTGGGGCTGCGGAAGGAAGAGAAAGGACTGTCCAATTTGGTCTAGGAAATGTGTGCAAGGATCTGCTGATGATTTTAAACGAAATGACATATCTGATGATGATTTTGTAGAAAACCCCT
Source organism: Carex myosuroides (assembly GCA_028015225.1). Classification (NCBI taxonomy): domain Eukaryota; kingdom Viridiplantae; phylum Streptophyta; class Magnoliopsida; order Poales; family Cyperaceae; genus Carex; species Carex myosuroides. Next base: position 9,597,905 of record CM051479.1, read on the forward strand.
ACGGCTATGGATTGGGAAAAAAAAAAGATGATGTACAGACGCCTAAGACGAAGAGTAAGGCTAAGACTAAGGCTAGCACGTCGTCTGTTGTTACCGAGCCGTCATCGTCAACCTCGGACGATGATTTTGTTCCATGTACGTTCAAGACCGGTAAGACGAAATAGTATGTTGTATGATCGTTTGAAGCAGATATTAAGTTTGTATTTTGGATGTTATTTCTGGATGTTATTTATATTAAGTTTGAAATAGTATGTTTTATGATCGTCAATGAATGTTATTTCTTTTTGTTGTACGAAACATAACGAAACATAAATAAACTACACTAAAAAAAATAGAACATAATAAAACATAATAGAACATAATAAAAAATAAAATGGAACATAATAAACTACACTACACTACACTAAAAAAATAGAACATAATAAAACATAACGAAACTACACTACACTAAAACTACCAAACTAAACTAAAATAAACTACCATAATAAAACATAACATAGCACAACTAAACTAAAACATAATAAAATATACCCTCTATCCATCGTACTGCGAAGGGGAGAATCGGTGAGGTGGTCTACCCCTGTTCTCTCTACTGAACACGCGCTCATGCCAATCCTCCCACTGAGGCTGTCCTGCCTGGGCGGCGCGAGTTGGTGTAATATGATCCTCGAGGCTGTCCTGCCTGCTCATCGTAAGTGTTGTATCCCATGGATCCGAGGCCCCGTCGGTAGCTGGCGGTGGCGTGGGAGTATGGAATATGGATGCCACAAACTGGGACTCATAATCAGCCTGAGTCCGGCTACCAGAGGCCTCCCAATCGTGAGCCATCTCTGAATACGGCTGACGCGGTGGCGGGGAGGCGGCTGTATCCCACTGATCAGCTGGAGTAAAGTCTGCAAGGCTAAAACTCATCCTGTCATCCTGCACAGACTGGATCTCTGGAGACTCATGATGCTCAGGCTGTGTCGGCATGTATGCAGGACCCTGCAAGGATACCAAAAATTTAGTAAATTTTAACTATCTTTACTTACAATAAAAGAATAAATAAAATAAAGAATCACATACCGGGGGAAGAACTGGACGCCCGTGCTCGTCACGGTAGGCGTGCCAACCGGCCATGTGTAGTACCCAACGATGATAATCCCACTCTGGCTGCTCTGATGGCTCCGGTGGCATCTCACTGGTCATAACAGGTGGCGCGTCAGGCTCGTTCGGCTGTACTGCGCGCCAATCAATATTCTCTCCGGCGTCTCGTAACATGGTGACCAGCTTTGCCTCATGGCCGTGGTCCGCAATGCATGGGGCAACCAAGTTCAACATCGCGTGCCCGAATGCTCTGTAGCCACGTTTTCCAAGACAAACGATTGAACGCGCGGCACCTTTAAGCGCTAACAGCAGCTATAAAAAAAACGTTAGAAAAAATAAAGGTTATGATAAAATGTTCATAACGCATAAAAATGTGTCTTTTTAGATGCATTACCTGGCGAGCACCTTTCCGGCCAGTAGGGGTATAACCATCGTCTTCGAATATCTGTGAGCGAAGAAGCTCGCCGTAATCTCCCTCTATATACACCGAAGCCATGCCGACCCGCAGGTACCAAGCCTGATATCTCAATAGGGGATCTCCTTGGAACTGCATCGTATCAATCTCCGGCATCTGCCATAAGTTGGCACTCATATCGCCCGCCTTGCTGTAGTACTCCGAGTGATGCTCACTCCAATCTCTATCCCAGTGATTACCGTGTGTTATCCTGTAATTCATATGTCAGTTGCAATTTAAAGACAAGAACTAATGTTAAGTACAAAAATGCTAAAAAGAACATAACTTACCCGTGTAGCCTCATGATCACATATCTCGGGACGTCTGGATCTGCGGGGATGAGTGGAGGAAAATGAAACTGACGGAGCACCCGGTCTGGATAGTGGTGCTCCACTATCCAGAAGCACACCAGCGGTCCCCTGTAGAGCCACATCTCCTGATCATCCGCTACAATCTGCGGCAGCCTCCCCTCAGTGTATAGCTCATGGTACGGAGTCCAGCGCACCTGCGTCTCACCCAGACTCTGAATCTGAGATCGGACCGTCCTGATTCCTGCTGTCTTTCCGTGAGGGTTGTCCTTGTACAAGTGATGTCCGTACCATTTCATGCCGAATGCCCATCGATTTCCATTTTCGGGCTCTCCCCATGGATCCTCGTTTGGCTCAGGTACCCCCACCGGTAGCCGTGACCACGACCAATGCTGCAGAAGAAGCATTGGCCCGTAGATTTGCTTAGTTTTTCGCTATATTTTTGAAGAATACCCGCCGTCAGTGACAAGTTAAATAATTAAAATAATACAACAAGTGCATGACAAGGTAGGTAATTAAAATAAGACATAAATAGCATACTGACCTTGCAACCGTGGCACAAGTTGGAGTAGAGATGTGCTAGGACAGCCCCACCCAAGTTGTACCTACCGCTCGACGGCTGAAGGTCTCGCAGCAGCTGTAGATACATCATCGGGATGGTATCACCACTAGAATCAGCAAACATGACAGAACCAAATAGGTCCATCACGAATCCCCGTGTGTATCTGTAATATCAAAATTATAGAGCAACTCATTTTTCTGCATGAAACAGAGTACAAAATAAATGTAATACAAATAGTTTGTATGAGTACCTCTGAATCTCGATCTGAGTGGAATCGCTACCTAGACCTCTCGTAAACATAGCTCGCAGCTTCGTCTTGTCCAGACAGTACTTGGACTTCCCCCGTTGCTGCGTATATCTGGCTCCGCTCCCAACAACTCAGCGAGCATGTAATTAATCGTCATGTCATCTGGATCTGTGGGGTCAGATATGCCACCAACGGGCACGCCCTGGATAGGCAAACCCCATAGAGCACTAACGTCCTGGAGAGTCACTGTCATCTCTCCAAAAGGTAAGTGGAACGTGTGCGTCTCGGGGCGCCATCGCTCCACTAGTCCTGCAATGAGGGACGCGTTAATGGACTTAGTCTCCGACTGTAGAATATCGACCAAATGCTGCACCCCCAAATTTTGCAGATACGCCTCCATGACCGAGTAGTACTGCATGTCAGGATACCGACCCCTGGCATTTATAATTGCCTCACTCTGCGTTCAAAAAAGTAAACAACATGAAAACCTAAAAATACAAAAATTCAACAAAATACAAACTTAAAAAAAAAAAAGTAATCAAGTACCTCTTTAGATGCCTCTGAGACTCGGTGCTCATCGTGAGGCATCCATAATAAAGGACTGAAATGATCCTTGCTGTCAGTGGGAATGGGCTCATCAACCGGGTTGGCTGCGGGTGGTCTCCTAGGCCGTCCCCTAGCCATCCTACGTTAAAAAAAATTAATTCCCTAATTAGTTCAACCAAAATAAAGAATATATAAAGCTATATATCAAGCAATTTCCATCAAATTATTTTGCAATATGGTCCCTGCCAGTTCAACATTCTGGTTATCATACTTAATTAATTAATTAACTAGGGTTCGAATCTAATTATTAATTTACTTACTTAAATCATTTGTTATATTTTAATTTGAAGATAAATTGCTTATCTACTTAAAATATACTCTACGTAATTTAAATTGTTATTATTTGATCCCTAATTATTTACGTGTAATATAAAGGTGTTTCTTAATTAATTTAGCTACACGTAATTTAAATCTCAAGTACTTAACTTAATAAATATTAGGACTTTAATTATACTATTTCTAAAGTCGTACGAATTTATCTTAATAATTTGCACAAGTTGATTAATTTAAAACTACAAAATAATACGTGATTATCTAATTATCCTATTAACTAAACTTTTGCAATCGTAATGATTCGAAAATATTAATATGTTGTTAATTAATTGTCTTTTATTAATTAACAACATATTTTAATTGTAAGTCATTTTCTCTAATTAAAATTTCTACTTACTTTATAATTTCTAATTACTAAATTTAAAACATCTAATTACTTAACTACTTAATTAAAATTCTAAATTAATTTACCAAATCATGGCCAATATACAATTCGGCTGAAGCCCAATTATTCAAAAATCACCAATTTGCATTTTAGTCCCTTATTCTTTTTAATTTACACAATGGCCTAATTTTTATACAAAATCCCTCAAACAATTCAACAAATATCACGATAAGGTCCCTGTCATTTCAAAGTTAGTACCGGGTCCCAGTACCGGTCGGTACCGGGGTAAGGAAACAAGGAATGGTGCAGTACCTGTCCTTAACGGGTCGGGTCGGGTGAAGAGGCGGAGGGGCGGATGGACGGCCTAGGAGGGGCGGCGAGGCGGAGGGGCGGCGAGATCTCACAAAGGAATTAAAAAGTAAACGATGACATTATGATTAGGAGTATAAATTAAATTATTTTATCCGTATCGTATTGGATAAGACATGTAAGGATAAAATCTCATTTTAATTAGATTATCAGATAAGAGTATGAATAAGAATAAAAATTGTTAACTAATCATTTAAAAAAATTGCCGTACATGTTACCATTATAAGATAATTTATAAATACATAATTATATAAGAACCACTATTTAGTATAGTGACAAAAGATAGGTTCGAAACCCGGATGGGATTTTTTATGAACATTAACTGGAAGTTGGTATAAGCTAGACCTCCACCTTTCTTATTAAAAAAACACAATTATACACAATTATATGATAATTTTTTTCATATATTTCACTATATAATATATTATCTATTATATTTTTTTTATTATTACGAGATTGATTCATTTATAATATTTTATATAATTAGTAATTTATGATGAGATTATTTTATACAATATTTTATATATAGTTCTCTATTTAATTAGTAATTTATATTTTTGTTTCAATTATAATTTGTGTAAAGTAATATATTTGTTTATTTACTATATATTTTTTTGTTAAGTTATATAAATAATAATAATAATAATTATTATTATACTCAATAATTATCCTTAAAATAACTAATACTCATAATTATGATTACCGAATACAAATTAATGGTTACCGAATAAAAATTAAGTATCATTAAAACTAATTTTAGACAATATAAAACTGATCTGCATAGTATCCATCAATACTCATAATTTGGATTTATAGGTTATTGTCTGGTGATGCTTTTGAAGGCCAACATTGACCTTTCAAGAAAAAACATATTCATGATAAATCCCCATCATTCATGGAAAACACTGGCGATCGATCGAGGTGGCTTAAATCTGGCCCGGGAGTTTATTAATTTTTTTTTGACAAAGTTTTATTTAATCCGGATCTAAATCAATTCATGTTAAAATTTATGCGGACGGTATATATTACGGAACAATTTAAATTTATTAAGTTCTAAGTATGTTTGTATGAATTTCAACAATATCTAACTGTTTAAGTTTGACTTTATATAGATAAAATTTGTTCAAATTCCTTTGAACAAAACCCAGTCTCTTGGTTGTGTAGAATTCTTTGTACAACCTGGTGACTCTGGAGGGTACTTTTAACCACAATTTAATATTTATTAAGTTCTCCGCCCCTCCGCCCCTTCGCCTCGCCGCCCCTCCGCCTCGCCGCCCCTCCTAGGCCGTCCATCCGCCCCTCCGCCTCTTCACCCGACCCGACCCGTTAAGGACAGGTACTGCACCATTCCTTGTTTCCTTACCCCGGTACCGACCGGTACTGGGACCCGGTACTAACTTTGAAATGACAGGGACCTTATCGTGATATTTCTTGAATTGTTTGAGGGATTTTGTATAAAAATTAGGCCATTGTGTAAATTAAAAAGAATAAGGGACTAAAATGCAAATTGGTGATTTTTGAATAATTGGGCTTCAGCCGAATTGTATATTGGCCATGATTTGGTAAATTAATTTAGAATTTTAATTAAGTAGTTAAGTAATTAGATGTTTTAAATTTAGTAATTAGAAATTATAAAGTAAGTAGAAATTTTAATTAGAGAAAATGACTTACAATTAAAATATGTTGTTAATTAATAAAAGACAATTAATTAACAACATATTAATATTTTCGAATCATTACGATTGCAAAAGTTTAGTTAATAGGATAATTAGATAATCACGTATTATTTTGTAGTTTTAAATTAATCAACTTGTGCAAATTATTAAGATAAATTCGTACGACTTTAGAAATAGTATAATTAAAGTCCTAATATTTATTAAGTTAAGTACTTGAGATTTAAATTACGTGTAGCTAAATTAATTAAGAAACACCTTTATATTACACGTAAATAATTAGGGATCAAATAATAACAATTTAAATTACGTAGAGTATATTTTAAGTAGATAAGCAATTTATCTTCAAATTAAAATATAACAAATGATTTAAGTAAGTAAATTAATAATTAGATTCGAACCCTAGTTAATTAATTAATTAAGTATGATAACCAGAATGTTGAACTGGCAGGGACCATATTGCAAAATAATTTGATGGAAATTGCTTGATATATAGCTTTATATATTCTTTATTTTGGTTGAACTAATTAGGGAATTAATTTTTTTTAACGTAGGATGGCTAGGGGACGGCCTAGGAGACCACCCGCAGCCAACCCGGTTGATGAGCCCATTCCCACTGACAGCAAGGATCATTTCAGTCCTTTATTATGGATGCCTCACGATGAGCACCGAGTCTCAGAGGCATCTAAAGAGGTACTTGATTACTTTTTTTTTTTTAAGTTTGTATTTTGTTGAATTTTTGTATTTTTAGGTTTTCATGTTGTTTACTTTTTTGAACGCAGAGTGAGGCAATTATAAATGCCAGGGGTCGGTATCCTGACATGCAGTACTACTCGGTCATGGAGGCGTATCTGCAAAATTTGGGGGTGCAGCATTTGGTCGATATTCTACAGTCGGAGACTAAGTCCATTAACGCGTCCCTCATTGCAGGGTGTAGAATTCTTTGTACAACCTGGTGACTCTGGAGGGTGCTTTGTGGTTAAAAGTAATAGGCGCGAAGATTGTAATTTACATTTAATTTGTAATTTGACAGCCACTGTCAAATATTTAAAAAAGAAAAAGAAAAAACCCAGTCCATGCTAATCCGAATTGAATCCATGCAGAAGAAAAAGTATAGTTTTGTGGCAATTTCAAAATAAGTTGGTAGACTAGCTAGATAAGATCTTTGGAATAAGTAAACGTTCACCGAAGAAAGTAATTAATAATTAGTAGACCTAGCTAGCTATTAGGGAAAACAAATATATAATGGTCAAAGAAGAACATATCTTAATGCGATCGTGTTATAGGAACTTGTATCAACGAGCAAAATAAATGGACCTAGTAGGAAGCATGTGGTTAATGAAGAATTATTTGTTTTGTTAGGAATATCAGTACAAAAAAACATTATTAGTGTTGGGCATATCAGTAACTATTTTTTTGTAAATAACAGACACTGATAGTCAATTTAAAGGTAGTGAAAAGCAAAATTATCTATATATTTATATACTTAGGAAATGTAGTGTTAATATAATATGAGTAGTGTTAATATTATGACCCGCCAACTCCATTCCGGAACTACAAGAAATTTTGTTGAAAACACAATTAAACAAAACCGGAAATGAGTAATAATAAAAAAAGAAAGAATATTCATAATCAAACTTATTTGACAAAAGAAAGTGATATATTGATAGTGGAAGTACTTCAAAAATCGAAAACTAAAATTGCAATATATTCTTTGTAGTTAAGATATATTGTATAACAAATTAGATGTAATTTTAATTAGCCAGAAATTTTGTTAAGATATATTCTTCAGGACCTCAATTTTATCCAAATTATAACAAGTTCGGAACTTTCACTGTGGTTTCTTACCGGATTATCTAAACCAAGAAATAGAATAAAATAATAACAAGAGGTGGCCATTAGCCAGAAGCCCAGAACACACGTGCTTGCTATACTGTTGAACTGTTGAAGCCACCATATAAGCCGCATCCTCATAAATTATGAATTCAGATCCTCCCCGGTACCGTAATAGGGAATCTTTTACAATTACTTGATCTGGACCGTTATTTTTAACTTGGCACGAATCTCAAAGCCCAATAAAACTGCCCCCCGTCAGCCCGAATCTCAAAGCAGCTGAGAGTTAATCTCAAACCGTAAAGTGAAGGGAATCTTTTACAGTAATGGAGAGGATACTTGTCCCATAAATTATACTTGATGCATGCATCGGTTGCTGCAATTGGTCAAATTCTTAAGAAAAAAATAGATTATATATAATATATCTAGATTATAATATATATGTCAGTCCTTGTGTTGTGACCACAATAGAACCAGGGTCCGGATCCCCTAAAGTAACTCAATTTTTTGGTTTTGGATCGAGACCGTCCAATTCGAATTCGTCACTTGAGATCGTCTCGGAATTCGAATTCGTCGTCGGAATGTGTGCGCTCACTTTGGAGATGGATTTTCGCAGATTCAAATCGGACGGTCTCGATTCAAAATCCAAAGATTGGGTTACTTCACTGGATCCGAATTCATAGAACCATGCATGATTTGACCCAATTCAATGTATAACAGTCATAGATAGCATCTAGTGTATCCCTACTTCCCTAGCATGTGATCATCGACGTTGGATTTCGTATTTGGACTGTGGACCAAACGCGGCAATTGTTTACTATGCCATCCTTCTATACAAATCTCATACTATAACTATACAAATCTCAAAATAAATTGTTTACTACCATCCTTTGGTACTTCCAAAGCATATTTAATTAAACTGTTACGTGCTGCATCAAAAGTCATGCTATACAAATCTCAAAATATATCCCCTTAAATTCTATATTCGTTAATTCAATTGATAAGAGTCAATTGACACCACTGATAGTATCAGAAACTTGTGCTATGTTTTTTTCTTTGTAGTTAACGCTTAAATGATACCAGCTGTTTGATACCAGCAAAAATCTGTGTTTTCAATAGATATATTTTGAGTTTACTCCCACTATTATCAACAAAAAAAAAATGACACCACTGATATCTTCTCCTAATTTTGAATTCACTTGATCAAACTAACTCCGATTCTCATCTTCCGTCACTACAATGCCATGTTATTTATCTCGCTTACAATGAACCATAGACCCACAGCCGGAGTCTTGTAGGGGTCTGATTAAGCTCCAGTTCTTAGGATGGTTAGCCCTGGTTGGCCCGGGGTAAATTTTTGAAATAGATTGTTAGATATTTAAGAGAGAATAAATCAAGAGCCTGTATAACTAACTATACTGAGACAGACAAGAGAGATGAAATTAATAGTTGCAGAATATACAGAATGATAACTGACATTACTCAAGGGGTATATTTGTAAAAAGTGCTTTGAAGATCATACAATGCACAACCTATGAGTTTTCTTTTTTCTTTTCTTTTTTGGTATAAAATGACCTTTAATTAGGTCTGCTTCAGGGAAGCATAGTGCTGATGATAAATGTACTGTTCGAATTTCTTATTCTTAACAAAAATTATTTGGCTGTTCTGAATCACTGTGGCATTATGCTGCTAGATGGCTGGTACATGGAACTAGAGGATACCACATACCCGGGACCTATCCATATGTTTTTTGACTGATGAGATTTTTGTACTTTTGCAGGGTTGATTTGGTAAGATGGTCAATGAAGAGCTTCTAACAAAACAAAGCTGGGCACAGTGCGGCAACAGAAAAAAAAAAAAGATGGTAGGATGTGTTTACTCAAAGATTGTTAGGTACAATTGTGAATGTATATGCACATAATATAATATATTGTAAATAGTTGCAGAAAAAAAAAGTTATTTGTGTGATTGTAAGGGGGAATTTCAGGTCAGGGTAAGGTAGCAGGTATCAGGACAGGTTTTATCTATAGTTAGTAGTATATAGGGTAGCCATAGTTGGGTTGTAACAAAACTTCTATTTCAGTTCAGTATAATATGTAACCAGTTAAAAACTTTTCCTTAAAAAAAAAAACGCAGCAGAATACGAGCATAGGCTACCTCCATAGTTTTGCTATGCCATGATCAATACAGGATATAAGATTCTGGCTTAGAATAAATTCAATTTTACCAACCTAACACGAAGCTGTCTAAACAGGCCCGAATTCAAAAGACAAAATTAGCCCACAAGGGCAAAGGAAAAGCTCAAGATTGTTCCAACATCAATTTATTGGGCTTCGGTCGTCTTTCTCAACCAAGAGTAAAAGACATAGAAGACAAGTAATACATAGTAACATACTGCTAGTGGTGTTCATTGGATCAAAATTTTGTTTAAATTGTTCAGTTCAGTTCTGTTGAATTTTTGAATTACATTTTTTTTTTTATATTTGGTTTGGTTTAATTTCTTTTATTCTGTTTAACTAAACAAATTCAAATTTAATTAATATTACTTAAAATTATTTCGGGATTTTTATATTTAGTTCGAGTTAATCTCTCTTATTTTGATTTAATTGATATATATGTTGATATTTATTTTATGAATAATAAATATTGAGTGAGCCTATGGTGCTATGCATAGCACGGATGGGGTCCGTGCTACGGCCAAAAATTTGACTTTTTAAAATCCTAACGGTCGATCCAACCATTCAATGTGATAATCATATGAATATGTACTTGCAAACTAAATTTTATATTTTTTCGAATTTTTTTACTATTTTTTTAGATAGGTAGAAAAATCAGTGTTTTCTGAAAATTCTGGACCATCAAAATTCTACCTATCTAAAAAAATAGTAAAAAAATTCGAAAAAATATAAAATTTAGTTTGCAAGTACATATTCATATGGTTATCACATTGAACGGTTGGATCGACCATTAAGATTTTAAAAAGTCAAATTTTTGGCCGTAGCATGGACTCCATCCATGCTATGCATAGCACCATAGCCTCACTCATAAATATTTGTGTGTATTGAATTTTAACTTTCTGAAATTTATTCTCTCTTATTTGTTCCGTATTTTTGATTCAGTTGTTATTCAATTAACAAGTTTAATTCCATTAATTTAATTATATTTTTGAAAATCAAACATAATTTTAATTTTGACTATTTTAATTCAAATCAACCGAACACCCTACATACTGCGAATTTTAATACTGTTTTCAACCAAGACTGCTACCGCAACCAGCTTATCTATCTTATATATTAAATTTTAATCTCACAATGAACAGTTTCGTCTACACTTACAGCTTGGACCCAGTTTTTCAGTCACAGGTGCGATTTTTCTTTTCCTCCTTCTTGCCGATCACACGGGAAGGGCAAGTTGCAACAACAGTGTTTCGTCGGGCCTACTAGAGGCGAAGCTGGGTTGTAAGGAAAAAGCTCAAAGCAAGTTTGAGCTACTAATTGATTGCATAGCTAGATTGGATTATTGACAACCTTAAGGTAACTTTGAGAAACATTTACTACTTTTCTAATTTATTGAATATTTTCCATTGCATCACCAAGCACAACTGTGAAGCGTTACTTTTATCAATTGTGAGTGTGTTCTTAAGATTGCTATCGTTTTTTGGTACCTGATGCTTGATCGTTGTTCCATTTCTTAGTATTGGGCTGATTACCCTTGATAATGTAAAGGCAAGAAGAAGAATGTAGTGCGGGGGAGAAGAGGCAGCCATGGCACTTGAGGCAAAACCTTGAAGAAAAATTGGAGCTAAGCTTGCAATGCACCGTGCACCACTAGAGCAACACATGCAGAAGGCTTAAGAATGGTTAGCTCCTTCATCATATCCTTTCCTTTAATGCAAGTGAAGCAGTATTGAAATTGAGAATGAGTTTGTATATCATAGTCAATGTCCTTTGTCAACGTTACTAAGTCCATTCTGACATTGGTACCAATCGGTACTGGGTACCAATGCATCTTAAGTTCTGATACATGCTGTTGTAAGTTTGACACCAGTCTTATTTATCCTCAGCTTAATGAACACAGAACAGGCCAATAAAAAGCACAAGAAAATGTCAGATTGAATTGACTGTGTATGGGTATTATGTAGAGAACCCTGGCATGCTAATTCATAGATCAGTAACCCTTCGAGGACCTGCCTATATGTACAGCTAATTTCATTTTTGCAAGACATGTTAACTTCTCATGACTTATCCTTCTTCTCTTATATGTACAGCTTATGGATAAAAATCCAATTTATGTCCTTTGAACCCTACAATCATTTACTCTCACAAGGACCTGTCTATTATAACTATGAGACAAGTATGTTTATGTTTTTATCCCTTTACTCCTTTTTCTGTTCTTTTCTCTACTTAAAAAGAATTACATGTGATTGATGGGAGTTCTCAACTCATATTCATCAAATCAACTACATTGAGATTTACATCTTCATCCATAAAACTATATCTGGTTGGCAACTTAGTATTTTACCGACTGATTTGTTTTACCTGTCCGCATTTGTATTTTTATTTTTTTATGCTAAGATAGTAGAGGCAGAAAGGATTTCTGAGGATCATGTGGCACATCTCAAACCATCTGATAGTAACCCAGTGTAAGATTTGTTTATATAGTATAATTGTTTTTCATGATAAAAATAATTAACTATCATGCCCCTTCACTTATTGACCAAAAGTGTCATTGATAAATGCTTCTTTGAGCAGTGCAGCTCATGTCATAGGTATACGTAGTGCTATTAAGATGCTTAATAGCAGGGTAAAATAGTCCACCAGTAAGGGTGCATGAGTTGTCAGAACTTGGTAAGTTATCAATCCATTTAATGATAAAATTTAGTGCACAAATTTTGTATAGCCTGATCAGCTGACCAGTATATTCTGATTTTAAATTTTGAATTTGTGTGCATACGCGTGTTGTGCTGTCATAAATATATTATACCAGCAGAGGGCTTCTTTTCAATTTGTTGGTAGTTTTGGATCTCTAAATTACATTTTAGAGTCATCAATTTCCCATGATAGATAAGGTGTAGTTGTTGAATACGTTATATTATCTGATGCTGATTGGAGTTTAAATAATTGTTGATAGGAATCAAGTCAAGATATATCAACAAAAAATATCTCAGTGGCAAGCTCATGTTGAAGAGACATTGAAGGTTCTAGGTCAGTGAATTGGTACTCCTTCCTTCTGTTTATTTGTTTTTATGCAGCAAGTTCAACGCATAATGTGAGTTTATTATATGTTAAATATATTTTTTTTACTTCCCATCTTTTGTTTCCAATATTCAATTTATTCATATGTGAGATTATAGTGGCGGAGTTCAGTTAAGTTTTTTTTTTAATAACATAATTAATAGACTTGTCATATGTTTATAATTTCTTCAGCACACGATGAAAAAATAACTTCAGCTGAATAATAGACTTGGAGAGTTGGAGGTAATAACATTAGCTAATTTTTTGTTTAATAAGAGATTTTGTAAATAAAGTTAGTTCAAAGAGTACTAATTATTATAACAGAAAATTTGGAGGCAAATTTCTTGCCCTGGTACCAGAATGGACTTTTCCTATGTTAAATTTCGTACCTTTGTATGAAATGAAAATAAAAGCTGATTTGGTATTTGATCGATTTACAAACCCCCATTACTTCATCTAAACAAAATAATTTCAAAAGAAGAATAACAAAATTAAAAAATAAAAGAGGTAAGTAACCGAGATGAATTGAAACCAATATGAGATCTCTAATATCTATGTTCTTGTCGTACAGCCTTCTGCAGGCCATGTGTTAGTTGCTAGAACAGAAGTACCAACAACATCTGGGTCACGAAAGCCTAAAACTCAAGCATTGCCTTCTCCAAGAGTAGTTGCAAACAATCGCGTAAATCACAATGGAGGTATCTCAACTCCTACCCGTCCAGTTAGAACGGTCAATAGATCCAGTTCGGGCAAAGACCCACTAATTGAAATGATCAATGCAACAATTGTTTACAGAAGCTTTGGTGTCAAAGTGGGATGATGTTGGTAAGATTTTTTGTAACTGAACTTTTTTTTTATTTGGAATTAGTATTTTGGGTATGTTGTTGTTAGGGTCTATTGTTTTAATATTTTGTACTCTGAAAATGTAAGGATTAGATACAAGATTTCTCACAGTAGTGAAGATTTTGTTAGAATTTATATTTTAATTATTGAGAGTTGCATTATCAGTATCAGACATCGGTGCAAAACCCTCTAATAAGAATCGAAGCATATGTTTTTTAACTAATTCTATTGATATGCACCCGTCTTGAATACATGAACTATGGAAAGTTAAAAAAAGATGTTGGACAGTATCAAAGATTTTAAATACAGATGCTGAATCAACTACTTAAATTGATCAACATAATACTATCTACTTGCAGCCACCAGTGTGCTATTTTAAATTAGTCCTTTTTTACTTATCATGGATTAGCAGTTTTATTTTTACTTTAAATTAGTCTCTCTTTTTTTAATTTAAAAGACCCTTATTTTATCTTAAAAAAGAAAAGAAAAGTGAACAGTATACATATAGAGGGCAATTTTTCCGCTAAAAAAATGAGTGCCCTGGAGCCCTGACTAGGCCTGCTAATTGGACGAGTTTGTCCATGGGCAACCGGGCTGGACAAATATTGGACAAAGTCTGAACGGGCTGTAATATAAATGGGCTTAATATCCGGTTCAGATTCAATTGAAAAGAATAAATGCGGACTGGTCACGGGCTGAACATGGACAGTAACCGAACAAAAATTTAATTGATAAATAATGAGCAGCCCGGTTTAGAGCCCGGTTGAGCCCGGTTGAGCAATGATCAGTCTCTCATGTCCTCTTCTCTCTCAGACTTGATCACTTAGCAAACCGATCTATCTCTATGGCGCCGCCTCTTCTCCATCGCGCCGCATGTCACGCTTCTGGGTTACTAACCTAGAGGCACGCCTTCTTCGTTACTAACCGATCTAGCAAACCTAGAGGCACACTTCTGGGTTACCTCTTCTCCATCTCGCCGCCTCTTAGCAAACCTAGAGGAACGCCTTCACAGTAAGCAATTTTTACTACTTGAATTTTCCTCCACAGTAAGCAATTTTTACTGCGTACTGCAACCCCCAATTTTAGAATATTGGGCACCAATTTGTCTGGTACTAACCCCCAATTTTTGTCTTGCACAGTGAGGCTTTATCTCTCCTTACAAGGAAAGAGCTTTTCAACGTTATAGGTCAGGCACTCAGGCCCAACTTTTCATAACAGAATCAAACAATTAATCGCCATTAGAATTTCATGGCAAACTTGTGGAATTGGTATCTTTACATTTCTGTTCTCTTTTTGTTGTTTGGCATAATATTGGATAAGATTTCAAATTTAGTTTAGGATATTTTAAAACATATTATTCAACCTAAAATATCTGAATTTCTAAATGTGTTCATCATCATTAAATATATTTAATCGTATATCAAATTTTAGTTAATTTGAAAATTTAATTGATCAGTTATTAAAAGAATATAAATCCGTCAAACTCTTTTAACTTGTTTGATAAAAAGAAAAATAACTCTAATATTAGCCAAATTTTTTATATGCTCTATTTAAACAACTAATTTTTTTTTTCTGCCAGAATAATATTTTTCTATAGTATTGGGTATACTGTAAAAAGCACATGTGTTAGAATAAAAGTTAAAAAAACCAATTAAACTTAAGAGAAGGATTGTGATATTTGATTTGGTTAGTACCAGACAAATTAGGTACAGGGAGTGTTTACCAGTGTGACCAACTATTTCCCCTTTTTTCTTTCTGCCTTTTATTGGGCATCTTACTGCTTAATGAGTTCTTTTTGCCTTCTCTTCTTTTTCTGAAAACCGGTTTTGTAGAAACTCAAGCATATATATTGTATAATCCCAATTCTGAAAACCAGTTACTCCTGCCAATTCCAGACTTGTGCAAGGATTGTGATTGACCTTTGTTGACAGACTTGTGTCTCTTGTAATTTACATGTATGCCATTGTGTCTCTTTGTTGACCGAATACAGTTTTCTTCTACTTGTTGTTTCCGAAATAGGACCATAAGACAATACAGTTGTTATATTTTCTTGCTGGTTATAATGTACAATTTTTTTTACTATTGTACAAATTCAGGTTCGTGGCATCAGATTTGGCAACAGATGTGGTGGTACATGTCGGCGCAGTTAAATTTTTTTTACACAAGGTTAGTTTTGTCCTTCTCTTTACTATCAATTCAATTGATCATGTAACATGTAACCAGCCTGTATGATACTAGTTTAATTGGTTTGTACTGGTAATGTGTCTAACTAGTCTTAGAATGACATTGCACAGTACAATTTCTATGAGTCATTAACTACTGGTACCATCTGGTATAGGTTCTGTACTATACTGGTACAGAACTGACAGGTACGATGTAAGTATGTAACTATCCCATGCATTAACTCACCTTCGTACTAACAGTACTTCGAGCAACTCCATGGTACCATTTGTTGTACCTGTAATTTCTAAATGCTATTTGCACAATATTAAACTTGATTCCATTTGGTCTCTACTAGCAGCTCAAGGAGATGGTATATCTAAGAAGAAATTTGATGTGATTAGATTTCTAAATGAAGATAGATACAATATTCATTTTGGAGTTGGTTGTGACTATTGTGGGATATGACTGATAATCTCATGAATTATTGTGGAGTTGGTTGTGATTGTATTTGGATGACATACATGATTATTTTGTATTAATTCTTGTTTGTTGCGTTTTTAAAATTCTTGTTTGTTGCGTACATTATATTATCCTCAGATTATAGTTATCATAATATCAAATGGGGAGAATTTCAGACATAAATGATTTCTATATATCTAAGGTTACTGTGAGATGCATATTTCTTATGGTGAATGAAATTGATATATATATATATGATTTCTGATGGAAGGTACTATTAATATGCTAAATTGGAAGGGTATATGAGCAAACATTGATTCTTGTAAGGTATATTTAAATAATTGTTGCACTTGTACCTAAAGCGAACCGCTTATTCTCTACCTTGTTTCACACACATGGGACCCACTTGGGCAATCTATTATCTATATTGATCTTATTCTCTACGCTGTTCACAAGACTTGTAAACTATGTTCCCATATATGCGGAACCAAAACAGGGCCCGGGGAGAATTTCGGACAGGGCCCGGGCTTTTAAATGAAACAGACAGGGTCCTTGATACCCGGACAGGGCTCGGGCTTTTCAAATTGAATTTGGTTTGAACAGGGTCCGGGCTTTTCCTCCTCCCATTCAGTTTGAACAGGGCCCGGTTATGTTTTTCAAATTTCTGAACCGGTTATGGTTTTGCTGAAAGGTTGGCCCATTAGCAGCCCTAGCCCTGACCCGCTGGTCTAGGGGAGAAAACGGATCGGACAGTGGTAAAATCATATCTATTTGTATTCGTTTTTTTTCCGGAGGATTAGATATTAGACGGATACATACGGATACAGATTGGATATCGGATATCCGTATATACATAAATATTTTTATAATATATATTAAACTGGTACATATTTATTATTCGGATACGGATAATTAAATTCAAAATCATATCCGTAGCACTATTTGTACGGATATTCGGATATTGGATATCCGTATTAAATTTTTTAATACAGATCTGAATTCGGTCGGATAATATCTGACCCGTTTTCACCCCTACACTGGTCAGGACCACACAAGAATGCAAACAAATTCTTTCAAGAAAGATTTCCGTAGGACTGAAAAACTTAGCTTGAGATATACGCTATGTTATCACACGGTCTAAAAATGTTATGTGAACCTGTTATAAAGTATTTTTAGCACTTTTTTGTGAATTTTTCTTTTCTTTGTTGTTGTTGTTATTGTGTTTACAAGGCCCAGGGCCCTGAAATCATATCTGAGCTAACTCAAAATTTAAATTTAGATTCAAACTATCTAACTTGTTTTAACACAAATATTAAAGAGACATTGTACAATCCCATCTCAGTTAAAATTCGGATCAAACACAACCGGATCTAAACTTAGCTTGACGAAACATTTATGGATTCTCCGTGGCGCTTTCTTGTGAAAGCTTTGTACCTTTCTAATTTTAACGAATATACATAAGTTTAGGTACTGTATGGTCACTAACAACACAAAATAAACAAATAAGAATATACAGGCTTCTTCGCTAAACCGCTAATTTTAACGAATATACGTAAGTTTATAGTACTTCATCGCCTTTCCGCCTCCGCTCCAGCAAATATCAGCCGTTCGATTGATACATCCCGGATAGACCGTTTCTATTTCTAATCGAGTAGACAGTTGAAGTTGAAGGCTCCGCTAATTAAAACCGCCAAATTTAACCAACATCCACCGCCTTTCCGATTCTGTTGGAACCAATATCAGCCGTCCGATCGATGCCTCCGGATTCTAGACCGTTGAATAGAGTAGACCGTTGAAGGCTCCGCTAAACCCCTTATATATTCCGACATTCCATTCACTGGGAAAGAAAATCTGAGAGAACAAAAAAAAGAGAGGCGAGAGAAAAAAAACCAAGAACTCCATTTCCTTTTCTCTTGCAATCCAACAATGGCTGCCAATTTAGAGAGACAAGGAGAGGAGAAGCTGAGGCTTCCCCTTCCAGATATTTCTAAGAGAAAAGAAAAGGAAATGGATTCCATGGTAATAACCACGGATCAAAGTATGGTCATGCAACAGCAGAGAGGTACATATCTACCATTTTATCTCCAAAAAATTCGTTTTTTCTTGAAATTGCTAGGGTTTAGATTTAGTTCTTCCATTGATTGGCTGAGCTTAGGAGTGTCTTTGTCTTTTCTGAGATTTTGTGGACATCCAAATGATTTTGACTTACCAATAGTGCTTGATTTGGGTTTCCTGAGATATTGTTCGGTTTGGCTCTATATCCTGTTTCCTTTCTTATGAAGAAGTTGTACCTGACACCACCTATATCTTTCATTCACAAAAGAAATACATAAAAAGGAAAAAGAAGAACTCAGTATTGTTTGTCAAACAAAAAAGTAAACCAGTAACAGTTTTTGTATAACCACAAAATTTTCAAATTTTAGGGGGTGCTGTGGAGAAACAGAAGGCTCCTAATGCTAAGGGAGAAGTCAAAGGCCGCATCACCTTAAACAGCATTGAAAACGTTAACTCCCCCATAACAAGGTTAGTTTACTCGCTGAGATCATTTTTATCCTTCAATTTCATTGAAAATATATAATTTATTATCTTTAGTTATTGTTTTCTTCTGTTCGGTTTCAAGCAGGTTTGGTGCAAAAACTTTCGCAAATACAACGGAAACTCAAGCCATGGCTGCTTCCAACAAAGTAATTAACTTATCTTGTTCTATGTCAGATTTAAATTTTTCTTGTAATTTGTAGAGTTAGATTAATTATCCTGATATCAAACTTTGTTAAGGCTAACCAGAATAAACCAAGCACAAAATTAACCATGTAACCCACTTATCATTGTTTATTTAATATTTCAGCAGCAGCCAGCGATGTTTCCATCTGAAAATCAAGCAGCACTGCAGATGCTTGCACTGAAATCTGCCACGAAGAAGCCGGTTAAGCTGGTCCCCAAACAAGCTGAAAATATTAATTTGGACTCTCATTCTGACGACGGGTTAAAACAAATGTCAATTTCTGTTTCAAGGACGCAGATAAGACAAGACCATTCACTTACTTCTGTTCTCTCGGCCCGTCGCAAGGTACTTTTCAATTACCATTCCCTCACCTTTGTTTCAGTTTCTGTAAATAAAGATATGTAATGACAGAGTTTATTGTGTTTATTCAGGTAGCCTGCGGCATCACTGAGAAGTCGAATCTAGAAATTGATGAAATAGATTTACCAGATGTATTTAATCACCTAGCTGTTGTGGAGTACGTTCAGGACTTGTACACTTTTTATAAGCAACAACAGGTCTTATCTTTTTCAATTTATGAAATTTACCAGTACAGTACCTTGTAACAAGTTAGTAAACTTCAGTTCTTTTGTTTATTTGTTCAAACAGCATGTCGGTAGGCCCATTGACTACATGCATAAGCAGCCGCACATCAACCCAAAAATGAGAGCGATTCTGGTTGATTGGATAACAGATGTGCACTTTAGATATAATTTGCTACCAGAAACTTTATATCTGACAATCTACATAATCGACCGGTACCTCTCTCTAGATGGAGTAAAAAGACTCCAGCTTGTTGGCATGTGTGCATTGTTAATTGCTTGCAAGTACGAAGAACTTCGGGCTCCTCGGGTATACAACAATATATGCTTTTTCTTTCCAATTCTCAAAATTATTGCTGGGCGAATTTACCAAATTTAAACTAAAACTACGGCATTGTGTTCATGCAGGTAAGTGATTTCATCGACATTGCATTCAATAAGTACACAAGAGAGGAGATTCTGGGGATGGAAAAGACTATCCTAAACAAGCTCGACTGGTACCTAACCGTACCGACAGCCTACATGTTCTTGGTTCGGTTTGTGAAGGTAGCCAAAGCTGACCAGGAGGTATTGCATACCATCAATCACTTCATTCTTTTTCCTCAAAAAATCAATCGCTGCATTCTTTTTGTTTCAGAGTTGCAAGTTAATCATTTGGCTGATCCTGAAAATCTTGTTTTAATTTGACAGTTGGAGCACATGATTTACTTCCTTGCTGAGTTGGGGTTGATGCAGTATGACCTGATCAAGTACTGCCCCTCCATGGTAGCGGCCTCAGCTGTGTACACAGCTCGTTGCACTCTAGGGAAGTCTCCTCTCTGGACAACTGCCCTCGAGCGCCACACCTCCTTCTTCGAGCCCCAGCTATTGTAAGTGTGCCTCACATTTCCACTAACTTTCTTTTTTACAAATAACTTCTATTTTTTGGTGCACGTAGTATATGTGTAGTGTTTTTAAATTCCATCCTTATTTATTTGTTTGTTTTGTACGTGTAGAGAATGTGCACGGGTCCTCGTGAAAGCTCATTGGACTGCGCCAGGTAGTAAATTGAAGGTGATTTATCAGAAGTACATGCTTCAACAATTTGGGTGTGTGGCGCGCTACCCACCCGCAATGAGTCTGATTGAGGTGTCAAATTCTGGGGCACCTTCGTCTTCTTGAGGGAAGAATGACATTTATCTTCTCCAACTTGCAGTTCATGCTGGCTTCAACTCATGTCTTTTGCCATATGTTCAATTTTTAAATTATCACTCTGAATTCATTTCAGAGTAAGGAACATAGTGAATTATGTGGATGATTTAATATTTTGGAGTCACTTCAATCAATGTTTAGTTCTATTCATATCTTTGGCTTTAAATTAAATGTTTGAAGTTTGAACTCTCCCTCTAGCCCTGAGTTTATTTCGATGATTGGATTTTCTTTGAAGTTATTACATTGATTATTGAATTTACAAAATTCTCTTCAAGTTTGTGAATTCTCAATCTATATCCAAAATAAAAGAAGAAGAATGACATATCTCTAGTTTTGGAATACTTGTTGAACTTTCTGATGCAGAGTTAGTGGTGACATTTGGAAATTTTTTATACAAGAACAGGGCATCTGCTAATTAAATACTAAAAGAAGGGCTATTTAATTAAGTCAGTTCAATGATTAACTGATTGTAAGGTAAATTAACCCAATGTAGCTGACCTGAACTCATTGGGGCTGTTTGGTGAGCAAAAGTGGATTGCATTTTTATTTCTACCATGGAGGTTTTGTTTGGTAGTATGGATTAAGGATAGACGCTCTTTTGAAGCTTAAGGAATCTTAATCCAAGGAGAAAAGGTACCTTAAAAGTTCCGGCAAGTTGGGCTGGACCGCTTGAGCTTAAACACACGGGAAAAAGGAGGAGGATTTAATCCTCATCCCACTTGACTGTTAATTCTCTATGAGGTGCATAGCTGGTACATACCTACAGTACCAGGCTATCTAGTGGTACAAGGAGACAGATCAATGCACAGCACAAGGTGAGAAGCTGGTATAAGCTGAGGGGATGGATCACTGTACAAGGTGGGAAGCTGGTAAGAGCTGGTACTACAGGACAAATTCCTTTTTGAGATTTTCTATTGTGAATGCCACAGAGAATCACAAGAAGATCAAGAAGAATCTTCTTATTTCCTTCTAAGCTGGAGCCGAATTTGTGCAATATCAAGAATATCTATTGTATTTATTTTATTTCTTTGTTTGCTAAAGGTTACCAAAAATACGAATAAGGAAAATAAGGCATGTATCCTAGCCGAATCTATACAGCTATTGATAAAAGGGGCTGGTTGCTACTCTCTTTTGTAACTATTCAATTATGAAATAAAATTAGGGAGGGAAGGGGTTCTTGGGAGTCTGTGTGTTCGATTCTTCCTTTCTTCTCATTTTAATTCTGAAAATTCAACATGGTATCAGAGCCAGGTTCCAGTGGTACTGATTGCTGATGGCTATGCCGAAGGTGATCTAGCTACTACATTGGTTCCTAATTCTTTCTTTGCACTCCTCTACGATACAAGAATTTCTGTACCAGTCTTTCCCATGGCCGAAACTCACCAGAAACACTTTTCAGCTCAACCCCTTACCAATGTGCTCCTTAACGGCTCAAATTATTTGCCATGGTGTCGTGCAGTAACAATTGCCCTTGGAGGTCGTGCCAAGCTAGGACACATTAAAGAAACCGTCACAAAACCAACAGAAGCTGATGAATTAGCAACCTGGCAAACTAGTGATCATTTGGTTATGTCATGGATATTCAATTCCATGGAACCCCAAATCTACGAGATATTTGCCTACTCTGACTCTGCAAAAACCTTGTGGGATGCACTGAAAGAGATGTATGGGCAGGTGAACAATGCGTCCAGAGTTTTTGAACTTCAACAAAAACTTGCAAGTTCTAAGCAGAGTCCAAATCAGTCTTTTATCAACCACCTAAGCAATTTGAAGAAGCAGTTGGAAGAGTTAAAGCAATATCGACCTACTGCTTCAACGGTGGCCGAGTATGTTAAAAGAGAAGAGCAGGACAAGGTTTTTCTTCTCTTAGCAAGTCTCACATCTGAATATGAAGAGGTAAAGAGAGATATACTAATGCGGGCGGAATTGCCTTCATTCACCACCGTGTGTGCTATCATCCAAGGAGAAGAGACTCGAAAACGGGTCATGAATTCTGACAGTAAGGTAATGAACCCTCCAGGTAATATTGAAAATTCTGCTCTTTACTCAAATTTTAAAACAGGAGAAAATCGGTGGAACAAGAACAAGGAGAAGAAGGTAAAATTCAACTGTGAACATTGCCATCGAGACGGACACACCAAAGACCGGTGCTAGGTTCTTCATCCACACTTAAAACCGACCAAATTCAAAAACGTGGAGGCAAAGGCAGTAGTGCATGCTGAAAATACTGCAACTGCTGACAACAACTTCCAGAATCAACTCGACCAGCTGAACCGCCAACTGCAAACATTGATGGAGTCTCACACCAGGGCCACGGCAGCTACTGGTGCTTCTGGTTCGACTAGTGCAGATCTAGTTAAAACCGGATTCAACATTGGTAATTGTTTCGCCCTTTCCTCTATTCATAATTCACAAGTTATTGTGGATACAGGTGCAACTGACAACTTGTTCAGCTCAAGTCAATTTCTGTCAAATACCAGCCCAAATACCACCTATTCTCATGTAATTGTGGCCAATGGAACTGCAGTGCCCACTAAGGGAATCGGAAAAACTGAAATTTTTAAAAGGGAAATAGATGCTGTGGTGGTTCCAGATTTAAAGACAAATTTACTTTCTGTTAGTAAATGCACTAATCTATGGAATTGTAATGTGATATTCACTCCTCAGAAAGTAATGTTCCAGGACCGGGTTTCGGGGAAGAAGATTGGTGAAGGATGTTTGACAGATGGACTGTATGTGATAAATTTGAAGCCTTCAGCTTATGCAGTTACAAAAACAAAACCGGTATCTTCTCAAGTGTGGCATCAACGTTTGGGACACCCTTCTGATCGTGTGCTACATTGTTTGAATATGTCTCTAAACTTTGATTCTAGTTGTTGTGATTCTTGTCATTTCGCTAAACAGCATAGATTGTCATTTCCTGAACGTTTCAATAAAACTAGTGAACTGTTTGATCTAGTCCATTTTGATGTTTGGGGAAATGCCCCAGTGGAATCCAAGGAAGGGTTCAAATATTTTGTTACATTTATTGATGATAAAAGTCGTGCTACTTGGTTATATTTGCTTAAGTCTAAACGAGAAGTTTACACTATTTTTCAAGATTTTTACAATATGGTAAGAAATCAGTTCAACACAACCATCAAGGTTCTCAGAACAGACAATGGCACTGAATACACGAATCATGAATTTCAAGATTTTTTAAAGAAAATGGGTATCTCTCACCAAACCTCTTGTGTTGGCACCCCTCAGCAGAACGGAATTGTTGAACGGAAGAATAGACATTTACTCGAAGTTACTCGGGCTCTTTTATTTTCTGGAAATTTACCTAAAAACTATTGGGCTGACGCCGTTCTTACCGGATGTTACTTGATAAATCGGTTACCTAGTCGGGTTTTAAGCTTTAAAAGTCCGTTGGAGATATTGTATAACCGAAAAATTAATATTTCTCACTTGAGAGTTTTTGGGTGTAATTGTTATGTTCATTCACAGGATGGAGGAAAGTTGGATGCCCGGTCACGTAAGTGTGTTTTCCTTGGATATTCATCTAGTAAGAAGGGTTACAAACGTTTTGATCCTAATACCAAAAAAACATATATTTCTCGTGATGTAGCATTTGATGAGAATCATAAGTATTTTTCAGATAAAGTCAAGAGTCAGGGGGAGCAACTGGAACTGGATCAATTCACTGCTGAGTCACCCCCTATTCCAGTTCACAATTCGGAACCAAGTACGCATACTACTGGAGAGGAAAATGGTGATAGAATAAATGAAGGTACTGTAGTGGAAGAAGAACCTGAGCTTGTCGAACCAGGTCAAATTAGAAGATCTACTAGACCAGTGCGCCTTTCTACTCGGTTAAGAGATTTTGTAACTTATTACACCACCCAGCACCCGATACAAAAGCATCTAAGGTATGATGGGATCTCTAAAAACTTTTGGAATTTCTTGACTGTTATTGAAAAGAAAACTGAACCTGTGAATTTTGAAGAAGCTAGTAAAAGTGACGTATGGAGAAAGGCCATGAATGAAGAACTAATGGCCCTTAAGAAAAATCACACATGGGAATTGGTAGAGTTACCAACTGGCAAGAAACCCGTAGGTTGTCGGTGGATTTACAAAATAAAATTCAATAGTGATGGGTCAATTGAGAGACATAAAGCCAGACTAGTTGCGAAAGGGTTTACACAAACTTATGGAGTAGATTATAAAGAGACATTTGCACCAGTTACCAAGATGAACACTGTCCGTACTGTAATGTCTGTTGCTGTTAATCACAATTGGCCTTTGTTTCAAATGGATGTTAAAAATGCTTTCCTTCATGGGGAGTTGGAAGAAGAAGTCTACATGGAAGCACCACCTGGTTTGTCTTTAAACAAAGGAGTAGTGTGCAGGTTAAAGAAAGCTATATATGGACTGAAACAATCTCCACGAGCTTGGTATGGCAAGTTGAGCTCTGCACTGACCAAAGTCGGCTACAAAAAGAGTGAAGCAGATTCCTCTATGTTCACTATTATCTCTGATAAAGGAATTGTCATTATTCTAATTTATGTAGATGACCTTGTAATTACAGGTAGTGATCAACAAGGAATAGCAGCTCTCAAAACTCATTTGAGAACAGAATTTGACATAAAAGACCTTGGGTATTTGAGGTACTTCCTTGGAATTGAAATAGCACGTTCTCATAAAGGTTTGTTTCTATCTCAAAGAAAGTATGTGTTGGATTTGTTGAAAAAAACTGGAAAATTAGGAGTTAAGCCATCTAATGTTCCTATGGTTTACAATAGCAAGTTTGTTTCAGACGGAGAAGTGCTTGAAAATGTTAGCCAATTCCAACGTTTAGTTGGTAAATTAATTTATCTCACAATTACCAGACCTGACATAGCTTATTCTGTGAGTTTTGTGAGCCAATTTATGCAGAGACCAACTAAGCAACACATGGAGCTAGTGGATCAAATACTGAGATACTTGAAGGGTGCACCAGGAAGAGGAATTCTAATGCAGAACAATGGACATGTCGACATAACCGGGTACTCTGATGCTGATTGGGCAGGTAACCCGATTGACCGAAGATCGACTAATGGTTTTTGTACCTTTGTAGGAGGAAACTTGGTTACTTGGAAAAGCAAAAAGCAAGCAGTTGTTGCAAGATCTAGTGCAGAGGCGGAATATCGTGCGATGGCAGTAGCAACTAGTGAGATCGTGTGGTTACGATTGCTTCTTCAAGAATTGGGTTATAACATGAATGGCAAACCAACGAAATTGTTTTGTGATAATCAAGCTGCTATTCACATTGCATCAAATCCTGTTTTTCATGAGAGAACTAAACACATAGAAGTGGCATGCCATTATGTACGAGAGAAGGTACTCGACAAAACAATTGAGACGCCCTTTATTCGCAGCAAAGATCAGCTAGCAGACATTTTCACCAAAGCTCTACCGAAGGGTGTCTTCTGCGAACTAATGGGCAAGTTGACCTCAGATTCCATCTTCGGTGCAACTTGAGGGGGAGTATTGTGAATGCCACAGAGAATCACAAGAAGATCAAGAAGAATCTTCTTATTTCCTTCTAAGCTGGAGCCGAATTTGTGCAATATCAAGAATATCTATTGTATTTATTTTATTACGAATAAGGAAAATAAGGCATGTATCCTAGCCGAATCTATACAGCTATTGATAAAAGGGGTTGGTTGCTACTCTCTTTTGTAACTATTCAATTATGAAATAAAATTAGAGAGGGAAGGGGTTCTTGGGAGTCTGTGTGTTCGATTCTTCCTTTCTTCTCATTTTAATTCTGAAAATTCAACATTTTCCAATGTCTGGACTTGACATTGAAGTATTGTGATTTGTAAGATAAACGAGTTTAGTTGGTTATTCTTTCTATAATTGACTATTTGTTGTTGCATCTCATGTGAGATATGAATAGTGTCGTATTGAAATTTGATTAGTTGGACTTGTAAAGGAGGCCTCAGTAGATTGATACAACTTTAGAATTGGAATTTTATTTAGTACGCTCTGTTGTTTGCACGTTATGAGAATTAAAAATTAGTTTATGCTGTGTTGCATTTGTTGGTCGTAATTTTAATGCATTTTGTTTCTTGCTTTTTTTCTCTTAGGTTCTGTAGAAGGAAAAACTGATCATAGAAATATACGTAGATGTGATTTTTTTGTGTGCTGTTATATAGTGTACAAGTTCTAATTGAAATGTGTGGACTTTTACTGTGGTTATGGTAAATTCTGAAGTGTGTAATGAGATTTATCTATTTGTTCAATCAGTGAAAAATTGGATGAATTAGTCTTTGATAAAATTTGCTAATTGGTTAAATTTGTCTTTGATAAAATTAACTAAAGTATTTCAATTTCTTTTCCGGCCTATAATGCTTCTAAAATAATATTATTGTTGTTACAAATATATAACAGTACAATTGATATGTTATTTAGCATGAGTTTTATTAAGATGCTTCCTTGAGTAAAAATATGTTGTTACTTTTAACTAATAAATCTCAATGTCCAAATTTTAATTATGAATTCAAACTGTTAAAGAGGAGGGTTCAAATGCCTCCATTTTTCATGCCTCCACCATGCCTCCATTTTTAAAAACTTTAATAACTCCAAATTTAAAACTAAAAAGTCAAAATAAAACCGTTGGATATGATTCTATGCACGTGTAAAAAATTATGACATTTCAATTTTGTTTTAGTTGTTATCAAGAGCTTGTAAAAAACGTACTAATGTGGATAATTTCTAGACGTTGATTTTTCAACTTATTGATTCACATAAAAACAAAATCAAAATGTGATAATTTTTTATGAGCACATAGATAAAATGATGTAGATCATATCCAACGGTTTTATTTTGACTTTTTAGTTTTAAATTTGGAGTTATTAAAGTTTTTAAAAATGGAGGCATGGTGGAGGCACAAAAAATGAAGGCATTTGAACCCTCCTCACTGTTAAATATGATCTACTTGTTATAATTTTCTTGGAAACCAAAATTTTAATTTTTTTTATTATTGTATTCGATTTAAAAGAAAATCCATTGATCTCCTAGACTTTGTATTGTGCAGTGAATAATGTTATTGTTGTACAAAAAATAATAGTAGTGTATATATAAATTTTGGCTTGTAATAACATTTCAATATTTAAATGACTTAAATCACATTGAATGACTCAGATACACCGTTTTAATTTCGAATATTAAGATTCAGAGTCGAAGTAGCGGGACATCTTTATTCAACATAAAAACAACAAAATATAATAATTCACATGACACATAGGTATTGTAATTATCAATTGCTTTATCGTCAGTATTTTGCTAAACGCTTTTTATTCAAGAGCGTACAATTCATGTAGCCTTCGCATGATCTTTAATGCGCGCTCTTTGTCGTACATTTCGTAGAGAATTTAATTTGTTCTAAAACGAAAGAACAATAATGCCTTGGTTTCAAGAAAAGAAAAGAAAAAAGAACAAGATATTTGTTAGAGCCTACTCTCGAGTTTTAGGAAAGAGACTGAGCAAGAAAACAAACTTTCCTACTCAAATTAGGAGAAACAATTCTTAAAAATATTTAGGAGCTAGATAATTGCTAATTCGGATCCTCTCCGGTACCGTGAATGGAATTTTTTAGAATTAGTGGATCTGAACCGTTTTTTTAACTTTGCACGAATCTCAAAGCACAAATAATACTTGTCCCCTACACCATCCCGAATAAGCACCAGCTGAGAGTAAATCTCAAATCGTAAAGTGAAGTGAATCTTTTACACATACCGGAGAGGATACTCGTTTGATAATTTCCCCCCTCCCCCCCAAACAAATTCTCGAGTGCGCCCCTTGAGTATTTCTTGTTCAACCCTTTAAAACTTTGTTTGTAACCTTCTAAAATACTACTCGCAAGCCTTTAAACTTTTGTCTACAAGACTTTAAATCTTGAAATCTTAGCAGTTCAACTTCTAACTATTTTTGTCTCCAAGCCAAAAATGGAAATATTCTTTTCACCAACTTTTTTTTCCTCCGATCATTCTCGTTTATTTTCTAGACAATCTGTCACAAATCTTCAGAATCTAAAAATACAGACGTCTTCTATTCGATTTTCTTTTTCAATTGAGATCAATGAAGAAGTACTTTTGAGTTATATTTGTGTCGTTGTTTTTTTCTACAGTAAAAGCTCGTAAGCACTTTTAATTCTCAAGTCTTTAAATATATGTCTACGACCCTTTTAGAGTACTCGTGTCAAGCTTTTAAATCTCTATCTACAACCCTTAATTTTTAGTTTTTTTATTTTGCTTTACAAGCTTTTAAATCATTGTCTTCAATTCTTTAAAGTACTCTTGTCAAGTCTTTAAACCTCTCTTTACAACCCTTAACTTATGAATTTTTTTTTATTTTGCTTCACAAGCCTTTAAACCTCTATCCACAACCATTAACTTATCAGTTTTTTTTTCCCACAAGCCTATCTACAACCCTTAACTTAATCAGTTTTTTTTATAGTTTCAATCTCTGATTTCAAGTTTTCTTTTGATTTCTCTATCACAAACTCTCAAGCCAGACCCAAACCTGGTACCAAAGGTTTTGTACCAACATAGCAACCCAAATCTAGTGCTAACAGCCAAGTCAAATCGATGAAGAACCATCCTCAACTGCCAACATGAACCACGCAAAGGTTTTGCGTGTTGAAGACTACATGAACCATGCAAAGGTCGATCCATAATCTCGGATTGTACTGTGGCGGAGGCGGAGGGGGAGAGACGATAGAAGGGAGAAGGGAGGGCGATATAAGAGATGAAACAGAGAAGAGGTATCGGTGGAGGAGAAAAGATAGAAGGGAGAAGAGAGGGTGATTCAAAATTGAGAGGAAAAAAGGAAGGAGCTAATAAAAATAATAGTGATTTAAAATTAAAAAGTCAGTTGAACTAGTTGGGAACTAGTTTGGAGACTAAATAGAAATGAGAGCTTGGGGCCAAACATTATTCAAATAACTAATAGATGAATTCTCTTTATTTTTCTCTTTAGGGTTTAGGTATACAGAAGTAATTATGAATCAAAATTTCTGAATTTCAATGCTAAATGGCTCTCACTTGTTGGGCCGATTAAAACTATCACTTCTGTATTGAGTCTAAAATTGCGCACCACAAATTTGATCTTTCAAAGCTGCAATTTTCTTTTTCTTTTTTAATACAAATTGGAAATCAAGCCATCCAACTATTTAATATTAACAAAAATTTATTTTTTTCGAGTTTCGAACCTACAGCTTCTCACATAGGAAGCATTACCTTTGTCACTTGATTCGCAGCAGCAAAATTATTTTTAAGAGTTTCTTTCAAATTTTCATTTTTTAAAGTTTCTCACTCTTATCTGACGGGATAATTAAACCAAATTGCTAATCGGAGCTCATTGGGCTATGTATCTTTAATTGTTACTTATGTTAAAACTTTTTCCCTATAATCTATTGTTAAACAGAGGGAAAAAGAAATTCTAATCTGTCCTCATTCCTAAATTCTTCAAATTCGCGTAACGCCAAAATTATTTTTTATTTCTAGAGCTATATGGTGTTGTTTCATGCCATCATGTGCTTAGAAGCAAAGAGGCGACAGAGAGGTTCTTTCACAAATGTAAAAACCATTCTGAATACAATAGCAAAAAAAAAAAATTCTGCTGAACTGATGTCCATGGATTCAGGGAAATGGTGTTACCTCAGCAAATATTGCCACAGAACACCAGTCAAAAAGTGTAACTATTAATGTCCGAAAAAATTACTAGAAACTGGAATACACAATCAAGAGTTGCAAAACTGCAACAAAACTCTTTTAGCTGCAAAGTGCTCTTATTTTGAAGAATATAAAGGGGCTTATCCAAATTGGCATACTCAAAATAGAGCAAAAAGTTTCTTAAGTGAGGCATGAGTAAGCAAGAGCCTTCTCCTCAGTCAACTCAGCAGCAGTTGCATCCAACTTGGCCCTGGAGAACTCATCAATTGAAAGACCTAGTAACAATTCCAGGTTAAATAAAATGAGTTTAGTTGATCAGCAAAAAGAAGTTGTCTGACAGGAATAAATACCATACACATCATGCATAATATAATTCAGTACTCCTTTCTGATATACGAGCTATAGATGGTCAACAGATACCTCAACAGCCTCCATTAAAAGTTCTATTATAAACTTTTAATACAAGGTGCTTGGCAATCTATACATATAGAAAATTTAGGAAAGGACCTTATGAGAGTTTGGTTTATTCCTTAAAAATTTCCTCCAAATAGCAAGGTATACACTAAAACATAATATTTAGGGATTATTTCCAAAAGCAAAGGTAGTTTAGCTAAAGTTTGTTTATTTTGGATAGAACCCCCTCAGCACAACTTTGTACCATAGAGACTAAATATAGAGCATAAAAAGGTTATTCTCTCCAGAGATCACCACAACCGCTCGATTCATTTGATTTATTCCACCAGCCACTGAATTTTCTTTGACTTAACCCGATGAATTTTGATTTTGATCCAAGTTGGTTCCCAATATTAATTTTAAACTAAAATTGAAATCATATTATGAAGTAATTTGTCAAACTAATAAATTCATTTAACAATAATTATTCAGATACATCATTTGTTTATGATAATTTATGATAAATCAGATTTTATTTAGTTATATAGGTTCTGGATATTTTAATACACTTCACAAATTGATACCATATCGTTTTAATGTGAGATTACTCTCATGACATGCAAGGATTAGGACTTATTAACGTATTATTTATATTTGAACTGAATACATAGGTTCAATTTGCATAAAAATCAGATTTCAGTGGTGCATGGGAAATAAATCATGAGCGACCAAAGAAGAATATGACATACATTTTTATAACCTATGCTGAAATTAATCTTTAAAGAATAAACCCTAGAGCTAAGTACAATGAATAAGCATACCTTGGACAATCTTCCACTCGCCACCACTGCATGTCACAGGGAAAGAGTAAATGAGTCCAGCAGGCACATTGTAAGAACCATCAGAGTACACACCCATGGAGACCCAGGTTCCCTACAGTAAAAAAATTATAAAATTTCAACACAAGTTGCACAATAGCATGAGAAGATCCTTCTGACCATAAATGAAAGAGAAAATAAAAAATTACCTCGGGGGTGCCAAGGACCCAATCGCGGATGTGGTCGCAAGCTGAGCTGGCGGCAGACAAAGCACTGGACAACTTCCTCGCCTTGATGATTGCAGCACCACGCTGTTGCACAGTCGCGATGAATTCACCCTTGAGCCTGTCAAATATAAATAAGCCTATATGTTAATGCTATATCTTATCAGCAATAGTTGACACCAGTACATAGGCATTTCTAGCTTATGAAATTGGTTTGAGGATAGAGAATGCTTGTCCTACACTAATCATATAAAGTACAGATTGCAACTTGCTTGCAATGGTTTGAATGAAAACAGTGACAACTAATTGGTTCAAGAGGAGGCATTTGAACCCTCCTCTTGGTTCAAATAACCCTAACTAGATATTTAAAATGTCAGTAAATTACATGCCACGCATTACCATGCATCATCTTTAACAAGTTCAGGAACTGGCTTGTCTCCTACAGTGGCGTGGGTGACATCAGGGTACTGGGTGGAGGAGTGGTTGCCCCAGATGATGACATTCTTCACATCAGATACCTGGACGTTGAGTCTCTCAGAGATCTGGCCAAGGGCCCTGTTGTGGTCCAGCCTTGTCAGACAGGTGATGTTCTTCTCTGGGATGGATGGGGCAAACTCCTTCAAGATCAGGGCATTGGTGTTTGCTGGGTTAGCCACAACCAAGACCTATTCAAAAGAAAAAATAAGGTTACGTAATCACAATTGTAAGCAAGCAAACAAAGATATGTATCCATGTAGACACTAGACAGTATTAAACAAAATGTTTGCAATGATCTAACTTTAAAATCTTCAACATAAGAGTATTACAGAGACTATGAACGAGAACAAAGTTCATCTTTGCCATTTACGATTTGAATTTTTGTATTTTGAACTTTAAAACCAAAGTGAATGGAAGCATGAGCCATTTTCTGAGAGTTCTTTTCAGAATAATGAATCTTAAAAAATCAAACTAAATAACATAATATTGTGCAAAAATTTAAATAGTAAGTCACTATAACAATTTTCTCAAAACAGTTGCATTATGAATAAATTTTCAGAAGGCCTAATACCTTGCAGTTTGGAGCAGCATACTTCTCAAGTGCAGAGGCCTGGGCCTTGTAAATGGAAACATTCTTTGACATGACATCCTTCCTTTCCATTCCTTCCTTCCTTGGGAATCCACCAACCATCACGGCAACGCTCACACCAGTGCATGCCTCCACTACATCAGTAGTGGCAACAACTCCTGCACCATCATTTTATATTGCTTAACAAAAGACAATAAAAAAATTGACAGACTTCATGCAAAGTATGAAATCAATCATTTGCTAATTTTTAAACATATATAGCATAAAAAAATATTATATCCTTGAATTTTGAGTTTGATATCATTTTTCTGCTAAATCATTGTCAAAGGAATGTGAAAACTACAAATCACAAGATATAGTACCCTTAAGAAGGGGGAAGGCTGCATCAACCAGCTCCATTTTTACACCATTGAGTGCTTCAGCAGCTGGAGGGATATCGAGCATGTGCAAGATGACGGGCTGGTCAGCACCAAGCATGATTCCCCTGGCAACCATTGGTACTAGCGCATAGCCAATTTGGCCTACACAGAAATGAGTTGAGAAGTATAATACATATCAGTTTCATAGCATGACAATTTCACTGAGAAAAGATGGCATTGCATTAATGACATCAAGGATTTCCAATCAGTAGTAATCACTGAGAAAAGAGTCTGACGGGATCCATGTTGATACTTCACCTGGTCAACTGACAGGATCCATGTTGCTTAGTACTTAATCCTTAATAAATTATAATTCCACTTAAGACAGATCCTCAATTAGAATTATTTATTAAATCAAAGTTTCCATTACTTCAAAACAATGTGATAAGCTCCAATAAATAAACATGACAGATCCAAATTGGAATAAAAAAACTTCTCTATATGAGAATATCTACTGAATGAGGGGAAACCCTTTGAACATAAAGAAATTAAGAAAGCTAAGCTAGCCGCACACCTTTTTGGTACTACTATACAACAGATCACAAAGAGATGAGCATCTCTGATCCTTGTAAAATAGTAACCAAAACAATAATTAGATATTTGAGAAATTGATTACATAGCTTGAATCCAAACTCCTATAACAAGAAACTACTCTTCCTGAAGTTTAACCATCCCAAAATCAGTTCAATAGGAGTTGTCAACCTACGATCTACTGTACGACGTATTCATTAAACCCTGAACCACGAGATACTTATCAGATCCAAAGTCAGCTCAGCTGGACAATTCAAAACCCAATCCATCACAGATCAGCGACATAAGTGAGGATATATGTATATGACCTAAGTAAGTAATTATCCAAAATCACAAAATCCAAAAATACCGTAGATCTAACAACGATCCACTATATGAGTGCATAACGTCGCGCTAGATCTAAATTGTAAAACCAGAGAACCAAAATACCTGCAGCGCCGGTGACAAGAACACGAACTGGTTCCTTGGCCATTGATCGAGAGAAGAGTACGAGATAGGTAGAGAAAAGGCTACGAGACCAAAATGAAACTAGGCGACTTGGGGATGAAGATGAGATTCGGAGGGGTCACTTATAAAGCAGCTGAGGCTATTTCCCTGATTATTTTTCCTAATAATCCCGGATTAACGTTCTAGAATAAACCTTATCACTGAAATTGGGCACCACACTGTATTGTAAGTTATGGAAAATGCAAAAGATAAGAATTTGCCGTTTGGATCGTGATCTGGAAAGTGCAAATGATAAACAGGGGTCCCGTGATATTCCTCGAGTCCAAATTCATATCACCTAAGGTAACAGAATACTTATGTTTAGATTATAACCGTCCGATCAGAATCGGCACGAATATTGAAGGATCTCCGTGTATTACACCTCGGGAATAATGACTCGGATTCTGATCGGACGGTTTGGATAAAAAATATGTATTCTGTTACCTCAGAGGATATGGATTCCTCGAGTCCCCGGAGCGCTATTCTATAAACAAATTAATTCACTGACACGCATGACCCGCAATAATAAAATATTGAGCGATAAATGGTTATGGTCCTCGTCTCTCTTGAACTCTGGATTTAGGGAGAAAAATTGTGAACCTTTGATCTGTTGGATGGTCTCGGATCATGACATTAAATGTAGTTCCTGAAGAAGTGAATATAATGCTTGGAAGGTGGAACCCAGTCGGTCCATAATGTAACTAAAAGATGTATCCATTCGAATCAGTGTGCAGAACAGCTACTGTTCTCCTCGTGAGCCGAGCGAATTATCACTGAGAAATTTTACAAGTACAAATAACTTGCTGATGTGGCCGTCGTAATGAACTGTCGCTTAATAGTTATCAGGCAATTAATCGGTTTTGTGAATTTTTAGTAGGCCGGTTGTAGTGAGCCAAGTGATCTCACCAACTAGGCCACTACTTTTTGCGTTCCCTACGGATCCAGTCATAAATCTTTACATTTTTATTTTGGGAAAATATAAGTGATCTAAAATTTGAATCCACGAATGCCTAACAGAACTGCTGCTTCTTCCTTATACAAACCAATCATTTGGCGATTGGAGATTTGTATGTCATTTTATTAAATCAGAGAGTATCCCCGATGGATTATGCTGTCTCTATCATCAAATTTTCAACTTCTCTTTGTTTATGTTGTTAATGGTTTTGCCGATTGTCGGTATCTGGTTATCCATTTTTGTATAAAGAAATAAATGAGAGGTGATAAGTATATATTTATATGCACTTCTTATTTATATCTTAGATATTTAATACTATTATCGAAGAGTGTTTATTATTCGATCAAGTATTATCTAAGAAATTTTTTATACTTTATATTGCTACTTGCATCACTACAAATAAAAATTCAAAAATTATATTTTCAAAAACAAACCACTTCTTAAACTTGTAGTTATTTACAAATAACACCTAAAATTGTGCAAAATTAATTTTTTTGCATCAAAATTAATTTTTTTTTAGAAATTAAAATTTTAAAATTTTATTTTATTTTTTTCATATATTTTTTTTACGTAATTTTTTTTCTTCAATTATTAATATTTGTATATCGATCTATATCATGTAAAATAAGACTTGCATACTGTAAAATTAGCAGATGCAAACTATAAAACTAACATATGGGAACTACAAAGACATCAATACTGTAAAATTAGCAGATATAACTTATAAAACTAACATATGTTAACAGCAAAACTTCAATACTGTAAAATGGTATCCAAAAAACATATAAAAACTATAAAATTTCACTAATCACAAAATTAACTGTTCAAAACTATAAACTATAACCAACAACTGTTTAAAACCACAACCAACAACTGTAAGATGTCACCACTCATAACTGTTACCACCCATAACTGTTCAAAACCACAATAATTGTTACCACTCATAACTGTTCACAAGCACAAACAAAACTTCAATAAACAAGCTTAATTGTTCACAACCATCAAAACAAAAATGGTGTCTGTCACTTCATAACCCTCTGGTGCACGTTATTTGGATGAGTGAGAAGTTTCATTGCTAGAACCACACGTTCTTTCGAGATATCATCCTGCAAAAAAATAAATAAATAAGCAAGGTTAAAAATTGGAGTTATGAACCATTAGCAGATGCAAACTATCAAAGCAACATATGTGAACTACAAGACTTCAATACTGTAAAATTAGTAGTTGCAACCTATAAAATTTTAAATCTGTACAACACTGCATATATCCTTTAAGCTAAAATTATTATATGTATCCTGCAAAATTATTGATGTATCCTGTGAAATTTATCATGTAAAATTGCACATAAGCTGTAAACTAAAGTGAATACTGTAACCAAAGTGAAATCTTAGTAAAAACTGTCTAATACATATTTTGCATCTGCTAATTTGACAGTATTGAAGAATTATTTTATATAATATATATCCATATATAAATGTTAATATTTATTACATGTATCCTGTAAAATTGCACATATGCTGTAAACTAAAGTGAATACTGTAACCTAAGTGAATCATAGTAAAAACTGTCTAATACATAACCTTTACACCTGACTAATACTTCCTGTAATAAACTGCATCAATACTGTAAACTTACTAGATAAATACACTGTTTAATGCTGTTTATGAGTACAACTGTTAAACAGATCCTCTAACTATGATTAACCAAAGTGAATCATGTAAACTGTTGCACATATTCTGTAAAATTGTTATATGTATCCTATAAATTGCATCATGTTATAAACTTATATAACCATACTGTAAATTGTTACATTAATCTTGTGAAATCAATGTATCCTACTGTAGATTGTTACATATATCCTACATAACTTACATAACCTATAAAACTATTGCATGAATCTTGTGAAATAATGCATATATCCTATAAAACTGTTAAAGATAATAGAATTACCTGTGTAAAATTCATAGGGTTCTCAGTTATCAAATTGTAGACATAGCGCAACACAAAAATTGCACAATCCATTAAATGTTTTCCCTGCTGAGGGCACTTCTCATGAATAGTGCCAAGATCTTTCCAAGCTGGGTTAGCTGAAAGAAAAAAAGATATCAACAAATTTCAGGCACACTTCAAGTCATAATCCTGTAAATTAAGTGCATAAAACCTGTAAATTAATTGAAACTTTTTAAATAAAACACTCACAAGCCCTTCAGGCAAGGAACTCTCTATTAGATAAATTATGTAAACCTAGGAGATAAATCATGTAAAATACTATATAGATTGTTATAACCCTCAAAATTAGGTGTAATTAATTAGACTAATTAATTAGATTTAGATCTAATTAAAAGTTAAGATAATTTAACTAGTTAAATTAAGGATGAATAAATGATTAGATAAATAAAATTATAAAACTTAAACTTTAAATTAAGTAAATAAAGACAAGATTTATTAAAATAAAAGAATTAAATAAATAGAAAATTTAGTTTTTCACAATTGATTTCGACTTTAAATGAGGAATTTAAAACGAATTAGATATTAAACCAATAAAATTTGACAAATTAATATTTATAACCGAACGACGCAGACGATAAATTAATGTAAAATAGTTTCGATCGATTAGAGAAAATCTCGTAAATTAAATGAAGTGTGACTCCTTGGGAAGATTAATGAACTAAATTTGAATATGGAAAATTGACTCGTTACACACTTGATCACTCAGATCGGATTTGAAATAGCCAAAAAAATGAATTGTTGGAATTGAAATTTGATTTTCGGGTCCGGTCTGTTTCCCCTATACAACCCCCTCTCTTCTCTCTCTGGTGACATAATCCCCACCCCTCTCTTCTCCATTTCTCTCCACTCTCTCTCTTTTCTCGCTGCCTCTTGACCCTACTCTCTCTTTGCTCTCTCTTTTGCCCTCAGCCTTCGGGCCCCCTCCTCTCTGTGCTTGTGCTTGTTTGATTTTTCTACTGGAGGCTTGGATCGGGTTCGTTTTTCCCCTTTCCCGTGCCTCCTCTGTGATTCTGTGCGCGGCCTTTGCCTCTTACTCTTCTCGGGTACCTCCGGGTGTGAGGCTCTCTGTGTTACTTGTTGCGGGTTGATTGGATTGCGCTAGTGGATTTATCGATTTGGCCGGAGGCAAGACCAGCGAGCCTTGGAACCGACCGAGTATCGACCCTTTGTTACCTTCGCTATCGGGTACTCGATTATTTATCTTTTTATTTGGTTGCTCGGCTCGGGTTGTTGATTTTCCCGGCCGGCCGTGCTCTGCTTGCTTGTGGCTGTTGCCTTGACCTGCGACCTTTGCGCCTGTTCTGTGATTGTGGCCTTCGTGTCTTGTGTGAATTTTGTTTTTTTCGGTTGCAAGCATACCCTTGTTCTAGTG
The DNA here is from genome assembly GCA_028015225.1 of Carex myosuroides. NCBI lineage: Eukaryota > Viridiplantae > Streptophyta > Magnoliopsida > Poales > Cyperaceae > Carex > Carex myosuroides. The sequence goes on from CM051479.1 coordinate 9,636,869, forward strand.
CCAGCCCCCCTTTTTTTTCTTTGCTTTTAGGGGCTGGTTGTTCCTTGCATGCTTGAGGCTGGTTGCCTTTGCATGTTGACTTGTCTGTTTTGCTCTGTGTTGTTGTGTGATGCTGATTTTGCTGCCTTGCAGCTATGTTGTGGTGATGTTTGTATCGGTAGCTATGGCCCAGTGAGGCTACTGGTATTGTTGAATTGAGTTGTATTGTTACCAACCTTGAAATGACAGGGACCTGATCACTCAAAAGAGAGCAATGTTTCTTTTAATATTTATAAACTCGGAAATGCTATCGGTTCGGACTGCAAGTGCACAATCCTATCAAGTAGTATATTCGAGGTCGATCCACAGGGAATATTGGTTCAATGCTTTGAGCGATCGAATCACAATCTTTCAAAAGGCTAGACGAAATATGTAAATTAAGAGATGTTGTTTTGATCAATGTAAATTAGGAAGCAATTAAAAGTAATTAAAATAAAGTTAGAGATGAGAATTCCTAGGGTTTCGGCACACCATTGCCACTCAATCCGCCTTGACAAAATATTCATGTTGCGTCTGATTTCCTGTTGTTGTTTAATGAAAGACACCACATAGGTCACTGCGATTTATGTTACGCAAGAATGACAGATCTTTCACCGAGATTCTACATAGGACACTGTGATTTACCTTACGCAAATGTCTGATCTCTCAAATACCCCAAATTACTACACAGATCACTGCGATTTACTTTACGCAAGTGATGGAATTTGGTACGCGTTTTGTTGGTCTGGTTTATGGTTTCCCCGCTAAGGTTTTCTTCACATAAACCTAATAGATCTCAACGAGGCTAATTCATACAAATAGTTTCTCTTACCATTAAAGTACTGTCACTACCCTAACGGACTCAAACTAGGTCATTGAAGTTAGATGAAGAGATAGTAAATCACAAAAGCATTTTGTTTCAACAACAAGAAATCATAATCAACAGAAATATATATATCAAAACATCAAGAGTAACAAGGTTTACTGCCTAGTTCTAAGAAAAGGAACTTAGCCGCGGAACGGCATTGTTACAAGCACTCCTCTCTTCTCACTTTAATCAAGTCTAACCCTAATTACAAAGATAATTATTCCTTCTACCCAGGGGCCTTATATAGGAGTGGAGGGACGTGTAGAGGTTGAGTAGGGGCTAAGAAACTGATCTGGAAATAGCTGTCGGCAGTTATTCCCCAAGAGACGCCTTTGGATACGGACCGTATTGGGTGATACGGTCCGTATTAGGACCTTGACGGTTAGGGTTTAATGCTTCCAGCGCTATCTTCTGGTCTGTGCTAGGCCTGGTCCGTATTAGGCAATACGGGCCGTAACAGAGACTTAGTCGATTAGCGTCACTGATCCGATTGACCCAATTCTAGCTCCATTTGATGTAAAATAGTCCCAAAACCTGTTTTCTGCAATAAAACATAAAGAAGGGTGACAGTAGCCTTTTTCTCTAATTAATTAAACATAAGTGTGAGAAAATATGCAAAACCTAAGCCAAAACCCTACGTAAATCATCATTATTTTGACTCTGATCAGGACCCGATCGTAAATAAATTAAATTTAGGGGGTGCTTGGTTTTTGCTTCTTGTTGGACCGTGACCGCTATGAATTAAATAAATATTGGGCCATTTGATTGTGGGCTTAGGCCCAATCCGAAATCCCATGTATACTAATTAAGTTAATGTTTAGGCCTCTTGTGAATTTGGGCTTAGGCTTAAATTGGAAAAGAGGCTTAGAACTTGGTGCATTTGTGGGCTTGGCCGAAATTAATTAAAGAAATAAAAAGTGGGCTTTTGCGAAGAACAAGTGGAATAAAAACAGATTAATGACTTCGGGTCTCGAGCTTCCAATTGGTTTGGCTCGATCCGAAGTTTCACGTAAAGCTTGGAAAATGATTATACCGTCCAGGGTCTTGATGCCTCAATGAGAGTTCATAACATAATTTGAACAGATACCATACAACCCGATTGGACACCTCTATGATCCTGAAACACACCCAATTAAAATAGTTTAGTTACAACACATTTTAGATAAATTAGGATTTCGATTAATTAATAACTTAATAAATTAGATTTTTAAAATAATTAGTTAAGTAATTAGATGTTTCAAATTTAGTAATTAGAATTTTATAAGTTAAGTAGAAATTTTAATTAAAGAAAATAACTTCCAAATAAAATATGTTGTTAATTAATAAAGGACAATTAATTAACAACATATTAATATTTTCGAATCATTACGATTACAAAAGTTTAGTTAATAGGATAATTAGATAATTGCGTATTATTTTGTAGTTATAAATCAATCAACTTGTACAAATTTTTAAAATAAATTCGTACGACTTTAAAAATATTATAAATTAAGGATTTAACGTTTATTGAGTAAGTACTTAGGATTTAAATTACATGTAGCTAAATTAATTAGGAAACACTTTTATAATACACATAAATAGTTAAGAATCAAATAATAACAATTTAAATTACGTAGATTATATTTTAAGTAAATAAGCAGTTTATCTTCAAATTAAAATATAACGAATGATTTAAGTAAGTTAAATTAATAATTAGATTCGAACCCTAGTTAATTAATTAATTAAGTACGAGCACTTAGTGAAAATAATTAAACGGGGTAATAAGGGTTACGAGTACTTAGTTTAGACTCTAATTAAGTTACGTCTAAATTACAGGTCAGCCGACCTACGTAGATTCTGACCCGTGGATCGATCCCGCTGACGCTTGTACAGGAGCAGGCGATGATTACGTGGATCCCGGAGGCTATTAGCGCGTTCTACCCCTACAGCCATCAGGTGTGGGATATCTGAATTATTCTTTCGTGGCGTACTCTTACCAGTCGACCACTTGACCTGACATTCGCACCTTTAATTTTGTAGCTGCATTAGAGCATGTTTAATCCTTTCTGAACTGTAAATTAGGATTTGCATAACCCCTTCTAAATTGAAAATTTATGCTTTCTTAGGAGTAGCGTAATTTAATTTAATAATATATTAGGATACTAGTTGTCCACTTCTCGTAGGGGACAACTTATTATCGTAGTTAGGCATGAGCATTGGTGAGCGTGAGATAGAAGACCGAATGACTACTTTCCGTCCTCGTAGTATGGGATGCGAGGCGGCTTATGGGTCATTGGGCTGAGGGATCACTTGATCCCTTAGAGGTCTTATTAGGATTATTATTATTATATGCATTGAGTTGTTACTATATCATTTCGTTCATTTTACCATTACGTGCGGGCCGGACTCGAGCCCCGAGGCACAGAGACGATTCGGGAGTTATTCCCCCTACATTAGGAGCTACTGGCCTAGAACGACTACCGAGGTTGCGGTGACAAATATTTACTTTTATTGCACGGGCCAGACACGAGCCCTAGTCCCATTAGTCTGGCCGGACGGTGGAGTTCCGTCGTCTGCTCATGAGGAGACGGATTAACTCATTTTTACGCATTGCTTGTAGTTTTCTCCTATTGGATATGTTTGGATGAAGAATCGTCTAGAGTAAGAAAAATACACAAATTTGGGTATAACCATCGGCTAGCGTGCACCAGCCTACGGGTCTGAAGTCTTTGGGGCAAAACTCGATGCTATTAGGCATCGGGTATCTTTGCACCGGGTATCTTTGCACCCTCTGATTGCAGTCCTTGTGTTATGTCACCTTTGAGATATAAATTCAATTGGATTTGGCACGGCACGGGGTGACAAAATTATCCGTACTATTACTATATCAATTTGTACACACGGTACCTATTGTACTGGGTTCCGATTGGATATAAATATATTCTTCTGCTTGTATTTTATTTTGGGAAATTTCATCATTTTTGGCATATTAGGATAATTACATCATGTCATCTACTATGTATGTATTTTTCTTTTGTAGTTATTATGATAGGTTTTAAATTTCTGCAACATGTGCATTAAAAGTGAATAATTACCGACTTACGCAGATTTCAAATTAAAATGTGCTTTGACTTAAGAGGATCCCTGAAGGGGTAATACTGGGTCACATACTGGGCGATCATTCGCTCACCCACCTTTGGATGTGGGATTTCAGGTACAGGGTCTGGCGGTCCGCAGCAGGAGACGTCAGGAGTTGTTCCCGATGGCCACACCATATGATTAGTTGATTAGGACTTTTGATAAGTTTACGAGTCCAATGCTTTTGTTATATACATTGGACTCGATAGATCATGTATCCCTTTGACTAGTTTATGTTTATTTTATCCCGAGGTGGATTGTATGGATATTATGTATGTATGTATGTTTATTTGATATTTATGACTTTTGCTTGATCATTTTATTATTGCTTCCGCTATGTGATTATTATTTATGTTTAGCCTTGCGTGTCATCTCGATTAATTGACACGAGGCGGGGATTGATCATGCCCTAATCCAAAAATTCTGGTTTGGGGTGTGACATAGATCATGTAAATCTATTAGATAAATCCTGTAAATAGATGTTGTAAACTAAAATTTTCAAATATTGATCGAGAGAAGTGCGATTTGGTCAACAGTGGCAATCGCCAGATAAATCGAGAAAGTATACAGATCGTCGATTTGAAGAAAAAAATAAAATCAGCAAATCGACAATTGCATGATGTCAAAAATCAAAATTTAAATTTGAGAAAAAATTAATTAAAAAATTGAAAATCCTAGATCCTTCGAAAAAATCGAATCAATGATAAATAAAATATGAGAAAATCAATCAATTATAACTGGACCAAAATTTGAGATACAATATCGCGATTGTATGATTTTGAGATGCCGTCGCGCGTCGCCGCCGCTGTCTCGGCTGCCATCGCACGTCGGCAAATGATTTCAAGAGTTCTAGTATGGAGGAGGTACACGCTAGGTAAGGAGTTGAAGTCTGCGCCGTATAAGGAAGATGAGATATACGGGAGGGAGGAGACGAGTTCGTCGGAGAAAGGGCGGGAGGTGGAAATGGGGTGACAGAGGACAAGGGGAAGGAGGAAGATCGGGATTGGATACGAGATTAGATTGGAATTTAAAGAAAAAGGAAATGTTGCAGCGAGAGAAACATTCTTAAATAAACAAAATGGAGAAAGAGGCGGACCGTTAAGAAACCTCTTAGAATGTTTGAGTACAAACCGGAGACAAAGGCTGGGTATAGAAACTTTTTCTCTTAAAAAAAGCATTTAGTCACTATCAAAATTGTCAGATTGGGTCCCTCAGCTACACTCTCATACAAATATATGTTGCCATATCTTATTTGTTGTATTTTTTTTATTTCCTAAAGCATTCTTCTCAAGTCACATATATGTTGTATTTTATTATTTTATATATAGAACTTGACGAATTGTCAAAGAGCTACTTACCAGCATATATTAATATAATACGAAGATAAAGAGTAAAATTATTAAAAAAATGTTTTATAATACAACCAAAGACCAATAATGGTATACTATAGAAATAACATAATACCGGAATAACGTGTTAACGTTATTTCGGACAAAACGATTACCAAACGCGGATTAAAAAATTAAATAACGGTAAAATAAACTAATCATTTTTTATAATGAATGGAGTTGCACGGAATAACTATTGCTATTATTACTATTATTTATTTATCATTATCGTTATAATTGTTATTTAATTTTGTCACCATCGTAACCATTATTATTAATGAGTGAGGCTATGGTACTATGCATACGCGAATTGATCCGTACTATGAATCAATATATCTGTATTTATATTTCAAACATTCGATCTGAATTGTTCAACATGATCTCCATATGAATACGTACTTGTAGATCAAATTTTACATTATTTATAACTTTTTTACTATTTTTTTAAATAGGTGGAAAATCATTACTTCTGAATGATCTAGAATTTTAGATTAAGTGATTTTCTACCTGTCAAAAATATAGTAAAAATAAATAAATAAACAAGTACATTTTCATATGTAGATCATGTTGAAAGATTCAGATCTCTATTAACACTTTAAAAATAAAGAACCTATAGGATAAACTTCAAATGACTAATTCAAATTGTTGAAACAAATTTACTTCGTGAGTGATGCGTAATTGCTTGATAGCATTAGATTATCTTTAGTTGGATGATTGCTCAGTTTTGCTTTTTTCTAGGTTTGCTGTAAATTGCTGGGTAAGCAAAGCATCCTCAAAGAGTTGAGGTTTTGAGGATTATATCAGCATGTAGAGCTGTGGTGCAGTTCAGATTTTACTGTTAATTATAGAAGTACATATGTAATTGTTGTCAGTATATCAAACTAGTACAGAATCTGATTATTAGCTACTGTAACCTTTTATCTGATTTCCATTGCTTTTCTAATCTCCAGAAAAATGTGTATTAGAGTAGATATAACAAAATACCTTCTTAACCTGATGCGAAATAGATCGATCTATGTGCAAGGATCTCTTGCCTTACCCCTAATGAAAAAAACCATTTGGTAATTTACAATATGTCTCAACTCCTCATCCAATCCTGATGACCTGGATTCTGGTACTGTTTCTGTCGCGCTTATGTCAATTTGACTGATTGTCATCTCTGTGTTAATTCTAAGCCATTCTCAGACTGAATTACTGCATAGAAATTACAAGATAATAAAAGAATAATTGAAGTCACAAACTATAGACAAGATAGTGGATAAGTACGAGAATGTGGTCTCTGACGAGGCGCTTCCAAGGGAGCTTCTGTCGTAGTAATAAGGATATGTACTAAATATACTTTGCTTGTTTTATGAGATTTTCTTTAAGAACTACACAATCTGTTTACATTAATTGTGAATTTAACCAATATTTGTTCTATCTGTAAGCCGCAGCTACTACTTTGAAGACTTCTCAGTGGAAATTTCTGTTAAATCAAAGTAGAAAAAGAATAAATAGTTTTTGACAATTTCCATGCAAACTTAATTGAATGGCATCATAGTTTGCTTATGCAAACTTGAACCAACATCAAATAACATTGGCTTGATGTTCTTTCAATTTGCATTTTGTGAAAGGCGACATGGAAAAGAGGCAGTGTGCAAAAATTGTAAAAAATGTTCATTGTTAGATGCAAGTATGTGATGTTTTGGGTTACTTTTCATGTTTAATTGGTTGGAATTATTTGAAAAATCAAAGTCTAGCCTTTCTGTTAACTTTAATATGTTTTATTCCTAAAATCTAAATCTTTTTGTACCAATTTTGATTTCGGTGGGTCCATTATTGGGATAATAATTAATTAAGCTCCTGTCGAAGCACCCTTTATTGTCTCACCATAGGATTTCAATTTAATAGAAAAACTACCAAAGGAGGAAATTATATATGTCTGTATCTATGCTTTTAGTCTGGAACTAACTGGTACATACCAGTTAATTTGAGATTTTTGGTGCTATGTTTGAACTTTGAACACAGAAACCTGTACAGCAGGAAGAGAAAATAATTGCAACATGGGGAATTGATGTGCCAGGGGATCGAATTTTAATTTTGATCGGAACTCGCTTGCTAATACTCTAAAGAAGGTATGATGTATTGAAATGGACCTTTTTGATTTTTTTTTTTCAGTCTATTATATTAATTCTATGCTGCATAGATACATATCATATCTTAGGATTTTGAAAAATTGTGTATCCATATATCCGTATCGTATTAAATATAAGCCGCATCTATGCAGAATAGAAATAAAATAATAGACTGAAAAAAATAAAAAAAAGACCCATTTCAATAAAACTGATACCTTAAGGTAAACTTGTTAATGTTAAATTTCATCCGCTTGTTTTTTTTTCAAATAAAACTACTTATCATTAAACTGGCATATTTACAGGCTTACTGTATGTACACTGACAAGAAAACAATATCAAGGAAACAAGCTATATCATCAAGCTAATTCAAACTACACAAACTCTATTAATTAAAATGACACATGATACTAGAAACCTCTACTCTCAGCACTTTGCTTTCTCATCTCCTCTTTAAACTTCCTAATAAAAATCTCTGCTCTTAAATCGACATCATCCGCCTCTTTGATATCAGTGTTCGACTGATCAGAACTGATACCTACTAGAACTGGGTTATCTGACCTTTCAATTTTACCCATTATACCCTCCTCAAGCTCTGATCTCTGAACCTGATCTTTTCGCATTTCCACTTGTTTAAATTCCGCTGCCACTTGTACTGGGTTTCGCTGAGTGTACAACTCATCCACATACACCAGAGCAATATTCCTGTGTCGGTGCGTGTTTCGAGCATAGCGTTTCTTCCCATGAAATATCTTCCATTTGTTGATTTTAGAAATTTTGTATTGGATGATAGAAGCAAAATCCTTATTCAAGCTCAAACAAGACATGAAAAAAATTACAAAAAAAGAAAAATCAGATGAAGAAAGACAATTGTTTGTTTCTTGCTACTATGAATTGGTGAGTTGAGGAAATATTTGTGGTGGAGGGTATTTTATATCAGTGCATTAATGGGTTAATGGGTTATTGGTTTTAAAGTGGGTCGCGTACTGGCATCATGACATATATGTTGTGTAAGAATTACGCGGAAAGAGCATCTTATATCTTACCAGTGGGGCGAATAAAACTATAAAAGCATCTTAGTTTTTGGTTTTTTCTTTTCATAAGATTTTACTTAATGTTTTATAACCTTTACTGGTTATCTTAATTTGTCAGATATCGTGCAATAACTTCAGTGTTGCCTTTGTGCAGCTGGTTGAGAAGTCAATATATATTCAACCCATTACTAGAATTTCATAGCCACCAAATTAATATTACGACAAATGCGAATGAAGCTGCTGGAAAAACTTTAAATGAAATGGCGGAGGATATAAAGGCTAACATTTTGCTTCTTTGTTATTCTCATTTTATAATTAATTATTAGAACATGTTTCTCGACGTCTAAAAAGAAAGTTCTTACTGTCCAATTAGGTTTTTACTTGGACATTTCCAGATTAATACACCGAAGTTCACAATTGTCAAAATTAGCACGGCACGGTACGTACGATGTGGTCGCGTGAGTCGTGCATGATTAGAACCGTTAGATCTTGATCGAATGATGAATCTTAACTAAACTAACTTAAATTACGAAAAATAGTTAAATGTGATTAAACGTTACAAATGTGACCAATCACGGCATGACTAATGTGTCTTGATCATTCCACTGAATTTGATCACAACACAACACTGCAAATAAAAATTTGAATTGGTCAAGACGCCACACGCACAAATTTACATTCCTAGTCAAAATATTGGCAAATATATATTATTTTTATTTATAAAATTAAGCAAATTGGAAAGTCTTTTGCACAGACTCGCCAGATTTAGATTCTGATCGGAAATAATAGTCATGAAAGAAAATATTATGATCGAAAAGCGAAAAATTATTTATCATTTTTATATAATTTACAGAAATAGCAATTGCATAGTGTTTTATAGCAGAAAGAGAAAGGTTAGTCCTAATTTTACTTCACAATGCTAAGCGTTTATATTCTAAAATTATAATTGTTCAAGTTCGTTTTTTGTTAAACTTTCTCTTTCAATTTGAAGGTAACCAATCCTTTTTTTTTTTTACTTACGAGCGGACACTTCAGCTCAATATTGCAATTATACACGATATGTTCAAGCTTTCGTTTAATCTTTAAAAAAAAGAAAAAGAAAAAAAAAGATTTATTTTTTTTTTGGTAGAAAAAAAAAGCTTTTGGTTAGCATAACAAAACATATTCTGAAAGCTGAAGAGTTGTACAAGTTTTTTATATTATAACTTTGTTCAAATCATCGAAATAGAATGAGAATTTTCTGCTGCACATATATCAAATTAAGATTTTCTCGATTTAATGCGGTAAATTGTGCATCAATCACGAACTGAAAAATAATTTCATTTTCTTCTAGCAACAAGTTTTATTTTCTTACATTGACACAAGAAATATAATAAAAGAGTCACATAGTAGTTTAATTTTTTGTAAATATCAGCATGGACGAGTTTTTTTTTAAGTAAAGATTGAAAATCAAGCTATCTAACTATTTAATATTCACAAAAGATCTTTCATTCATATTTCGAACCTGCGATCTCCTATATGGAGAGTATTGTTTTTACCACTAGATTGAAGACTAATTCTCAACACGAACCGAGTTGAATCAAAATTGAACTCGTTAATGACGAACCAAATTCATAATTGAACGGACTAATTATAATTTTTTTCGAACCGATCTCAACCAAGCCACGAGCTACAAGTATTACTGGTCCCGGTTCAAGGTAAAACTATCATTAGTATTTAATGCTCTTAAGACTGATTCTATGCAGCTTTGTAACTTCCACTAGAATAAGATTCTTCCATTACTGCCTACTTCCATCACCAGACAAAGCATTGCCTTGAGCAGTTGCTTAAAGGCTAAGAGAACAAAAGATAAAACCCAAAAGAAAAGAAAATTATAAGAAAACAACAACAACAAAGAAATATTCGTATTTTATATTCCTCAACATGTGGATTCTTCTAGGTTTTTCTCTGCTTGATAATAAAGCACAGACTAGTATCTGCCATGATCTTTCAAAAAAAAAAAAAAGATAATAAAGCACAGACTTGTATCTGCCATGATCATTTGTTTTTTTTTTTTTCAAATTTAGTATCTAGGCATCAAATAAATATAGTCAAAATAAGAATAATGATAAGTTGAATAAAAAATTCATGCACAGATGGTCATGAAAAATTTACTCAAATGTCCAAAAAGAAATATAACATCATACACCCCTCTCTCAGTTGCAAATACTGAAAATAAAAAAGCTATCATTTTGAAAGCCAAAACGAAAGAAATAATTGAAATTATTTCTTGGTAAGGAGATTGAATAATGAGTGATACAGATCCAAATAGATAAGTGAGCAGGTGTTCCCAATCAAGACTCGATCCGAGCTGAGTAAAGACCAGAAAAAAAATATAATTAAGCTGATTATATTATTATCCCGAGTAAAACATGTCTTAATAAAAAAAGTTTTGGCAGCTGGGTTAGTAATTTATCATGAATATGCAGCATGAGAATAATAGGCATATGCAACATCCAAGTTGACCATACTTGATACTGTGCTATAAAAACAGATAGAAAGAAAATGATGTCCTAAATGAAAAAAAAAAACGGGAATAATTTTTCATACACCCTCTGTAACTCTTACGGTTTCTTATTTACCCTTCAAGTTTGTAATTTGTCTTATTTACCTCTCAACTTTTTAATCTGTTTCTTATTTGCCCTCTATGTAATTAACCTCCTAGTTAAATTATAAAACTCTTTGATTTATCTATGTTTTGAAAGTAAAACACAAAATTGCCCTTTATTCTTTGTCCCTCCCTCTTGAATCCTTTATTTTCCCTCCGCCTCCTCTCTTCTCTCTTTGTGCCCTCTCATAGGTCATAGATATACAATTGGACATTTGCTTATAATCCCCATGAACCCTGTAGAATCAATATCAAGGATTCACCTTTCCTATATTCAATCCAGTGTAATCTGATTTTGATATGTACCTTGTATTTCCAGTTTAAGGAAAAACCTAAGGGCATTTATGGCAAAAAAAAAGATTATTTTATATCTGTTTAAGGAAAAAGCCCAAAGCAATGACTAAAATATTTGCGCTCAATTAAGATCAGTATCAATACTTGCGCTCAATTAAGATTTCAAGTTTTTATGTAGACCTCAAAATAATCCACTTACTGTGATTGATACTCAATTTAGTAGCTCATTCTAGCTTTAATTTTCCACATAAACATGTGCCAGATTATAGTACATCAGTATTAACAGAGATGTTGGATAACAGAAGTGATAATTGGTACAAACACATCAAAGGAATACAAAGACATCTCAGCAAAACCACATGACAAGAAATGTACTAAATAGAGTACCATTTTAAAAATTATCAAAACAACAATTCCATAATCTTCGCATATGAAGGACCCACAATTCCAACTATGACTCCTTTCTTGTCAAAAGCTCTAAACTTGCTACATTTGAAACAACCAAAGACAGATCAGCAACTATTCAGAATTTGCTAAATCAATAGGGCACAATAGCACCACATGAAATACAACCACAGAAGTTAGAATTAAAACACATTTTATAAAAAATAAACAAAAAGCAAATTCAAAGTTCAAAGAAGCAACTATTTTGCCTATGTAACTTCAACTTTCTTACGGAGCCCATCAATTAGAGAGTTATAAGTTAAAAGTCAAAATGGAGATCATACACCTCCGCTGCCTTCTCAAAGTCACCTTTCTTGCACAGCGCATCTATAAGAGTGGAATAAGTCGCGACATTAGGCTGGATCCCTTTGGAAATCATACTATTAAACAACTCCGCTACCTTCTCAATGTCACCTTTCTTGCACAGCCCATCTATAAGAGTGTGGTAAGTCCCGACATCAGGCTCGATCCCTTTGGAAATCATGCTATACGACACCGCCTCTGCCTTCTCAACTTCACCTTTCTTGCACACCCATAGATAAGAGTGGTATAAATCACGTCATGAGGCTCAATCCCTTCGGAAATCATGTTATGCAGCACCTCATCTGTCTTCTCAATTTCACCTTTGTTGCACAGCGCATTGATAAGAGTGGAATAAGTCAGGACATTAGGCTCGAACCCTTTGGAAATCATTTTATGCAACATCTTCTCTGCCTTATCAATTTCACCTTTGTTGCACTGATAAGAGTGGAATAAGTCACAACATCAAGTTTGAGCTCTTTGGAAATTAAAGGGAAAAATTTTTATATGCCACTACAAAACATCAAAATTATGAAATTGCCATCCAAAAACATGAAATTAGGAAATTGCCACTCTAAAATCACTAAATTTATCAAATTGCCACAATTATACACTAAATTCAGATTTTTGATTTAAATTATTCTGAAAATTAGTGTATAAAAACCGTATTTTAGTATTTCCAATGTTACCCTTCAATTCTTCAATTGAACAGATCTAATTGGAATTTCTTTTATTTGAACAAATCAATTCCCTTCGCCACTCCAAAACTATTCGCCTCTCTTCTTCTTCGATCGGAAGCTAAACAGATCCTCCAATCTCTTCTTCTTCGATCGGTAGGCTGAACCAACGAGAACCGCTCTCGGCGCCCACTTCTCCAGCGAGAACCGCTCCTCTCCATCGACAGCGAGATCCCCTTCCCCTTCCGTCGAGCTAAATCGGCTAGTGAGTGCTACTGTAGAGTGTATGAATCTCGACTTCAATTTAGAATTTGTGTTTGCTTCCTCTTTTTCTCGTGAAATTGTCTGACGGAATACTTTCCTTTCCTTTTTTTGTTGTTTTTTAATTGTTGTTCGTGCAGATGAAGAGACGGGATGGTACGATGGCCAAGTAAGAATTTTGCCTTATTCTCAGGTTGCATGTTCTTTAGTTTAGGCGTCTTCAGAATTAGTAACAACTTTATCTAAACCAGTGATGAAACTCTGCATGATAGCAATTTAGCATGGAAATTTAATTTCTATAAACTTGAGCAATGTTCATATAAATTTCACTGCAGGTAGTGTAATTTTATATTAATTTGAAATTAGATCTAATTTTTTCTTGGCAGATATGGGTGAATTACTGCAAATATATAGTTCAGCAATGAAAGTTCATTTCTGTCTGTTACTCATCTCTATTGTACAGGTCAAATTCCACTTAGACCTGGTACCATTGTAAAGTAATGCATGTGAATAAGGATATACCAGAAACTGATTAATTACTTACTCCAAAGCCTGTCTGAAGAAGCTCCAAAAAATTGCTCCTGGTTGCATGTCATATATAAAAAAATACCATCAATTTTACAGCAAGGTAAACCATTAAAGTACTGGTAAACCTCCATAAATTGTACTTCTGCATTCAAGTATTGGTTTGATGTGTTCAATTTGCCTTTTTTTTTTCCTAATGGTTGAAATATATACATAATTACAGTGGACTAGTAGTTGCAATTTCTTCATGTGGGAGGACGAGTACGAGGAATATCTTCACGAATTAGGAATTGTGACACAGCGGAGTGTTGTCGAGCATGTGGTATCGGACGTTCGTAGAAATGAAGCTCGATATGATGTTGAGATGGGAGAATGGAAGAAACACAACTCTCGCCTTATTAAATTAGTGGAGAAGATTAAATTTCTCGTTGCTTTAAATGTCTTTGTGATGACTGTTGTTTTAATTGTAATGATATGCAAGTAGTGTTGATATTTTGATGTTAGATTTTTAGTAATGATGATGATCTTTAGGGTTAGGTTATAATTTAGGGTTATGTTTTAATTTTAGCTATTTTGTTGAATTTGTTTTGTAAGAATGATGATATTTGGAAACTAATTTGATGCTAAGCTTGAGATTATGGAGCCTTGTTGTAGTGTAAAAGATAGGTAATAGAAGTTTTGCTCTAGCATTGCTTTCTCTGCTAAATAAACAATAGTGAAAAAGTTAATGAAACAAACTCTTAATGTGTAAAGTTAATGAAATAAACAAGAATAGTGAAAAAGCTTTTAAAAATTGTTGTACCCAGCATATTATTAAATTGGGAAAATGCACCAAAACTCTTCCTATCAAAACATAAATATCAGCATTTCATCATCTACCCAAAAGTCCGGTGCTATTTCGAAATATGGGAAGTGCTGGATACCATGTGCAAACACACAAAATACTGGAAGAATGTCTATGAATTGAAAAGTTTTGTAGGAAGGCAAGTAGTAGAAATTAATGTTCTCAAAATAACAAACAATGGTAATAGCATTCCAACACCTACAATAGCATTCTAACAATAATAATAGCATTCATCAAACAATATCAACATTCTCAAAATAACAAATAGAAACACAACAATAGCACTCTCAACCCTCTATGTCCTTCCGAGTCTTCCTTGTTCTCTTCCTACACATAAGAAAACATCAAGCTTATTATTTATTTGAAAAGTAGATTGACATAATAAACTCAGAAAACCAAAAACAATGCAACAGTACCTCTTGTTAGTGCTTGGTCCAGAATTGCAGGCGTCTTCTGTATCACCGGGAAGTGGAGCTTTGCATGTTCTTTCACCGGGAAGTAGAGCCAAGTAGTAATTTGATTGTTGGTACAGATGAAACCAAAACTAGAATTTCAATTCAAGTTAGAGGCATATAAAAGCCTTCTGATTTCCTCCATATATGATCTGCCTCCATTGCCTCCATTGCCTGATTTCCTCCATATATGATCTGCCTCAATTCAAGTTAGAGGCATATAAAAGCCTTCTGAAAATAAATCGCTCTATGTTTTTTTTTTCCAATTACTCCCATGTATTATATGTGCTAGAGATTTCAGTAAATAAAATGGTAGGGGAAGTTCACATATTTTTCTCTTCCAGTGTTACTATAGCACATACCAGTAAATTACACTTCAGGTACTCCATTGCCGAGCACCATTACTTGTGGCCTTGTATTGATATCAATGTATATTACTGAGTACCAAAACCATGCTGATTAAGTACAAATTTCCTTTAATTGAGGTTTTCCAATCTGGAAAAGAAAAAGTAAATGACTTGAGGCCCTGTATTGATATCATGCAGGTTTAGTGCCTTTCATTCAGGTACGCTATTAGTGAACATACTGCTAGCTTAAATGCAGTGCTGAATTCTACTTAACCAAAATCACCAATCTCTGTGAAAGTATATACATGATGCAAATTAATCATGTTTGCTGCATAAATGATCAGTAAATCTAACCCACAAAAAGAAGAAATGAGATTAATTATTTTGTGCTCACCAATGTAAGGTACTTCTTTGATTTGGGTCAGTTGGAAGGAAGGTGATGATCAGAGAGAGAGGCGGGCGGAGGAGAGAGGTGGACGGAGGAGAGAGTCGCCCCTGGTGCCGTGCGGAGGAGGGAGTCGCCCCTGTTGCGGAGGAGGGAGTCGCCCCTGGTGCCGTGCGGAGGAGGGAGTCGCCCCTGTTGCGGAGGAGGGAGTCGCCCCTGGTGCCGTGGTGCTGTGCTTAGGTTTGGGTACTGACGGAGCTTAGGTTTTCTTCAGTATTTCACATAATCTTCATCAGGGGTATTTTGGTCAATATTATAATTTGTTGATTTTTCAGAATAATTTAAATCAAAAATTTGAATTTAGTGTATAATTGTGGCAATTAGCATAATTTAACAACTTTGGAGTGGCAATTTTCTAATTTTATGTTTTGGGGTGGCAATTTCATAATTTCCAAGTTTTGTAGTGGCATATAAAAATTTTTCCCGAAATTAAACTATGCAGCATCTCCTCTGCCTTGTTCATTTCACCTTTTTTGCACAGCCCTAATATAAGAGTGTTGTAAGTCACGAGTCACGACATTAAGCTTGATACTTTTGGAAATCATTCTATGCAGCACCTCTTCTGTCTTCTCAAGCCTTTTTTGCACAGCCCATCTATAAGATTGTTGTAAGTCACCATGTTACGCTAGAGCCCTTTGGAAATTATGCTATGCAGCACCTCCTCTGCCTTCTCAATTTCACTTTTTTTGCAAAACCCATCTATAAGACTATTGTAAGTTCCTACATTGGGAATACATCCCAGCTGGGGCAATTTTTGGTTTACGATGGCAGCAGCCTCACTGATCCTATTTTCATAACAAAGGCGCTTGAGTATTGGATTGAAAATCACGGCCTCAGCTCTGTGACCCTCTTTGAGAAGCCGACCAAGACAAGAAAAGGCTAGATTGAGCTGATTCATTTCAGTATAGTATTTGATCATGATCTGACTGAAGGAACGGGTTGAGGTTGGAGCGTTCTGGAAAGCCAACATAGAGCCAAAATGGTGTGAAACGACTATTGGGTTGAAAAGGCTCCCGCCTTTCATTCTCTCAGCCTCTCTCTCTCTCTCTCTCTCTCTCACCCTTCTTCTCTCAGCCTCTTTCTCTCTCTCACACCCTTCTTCTCTCAGCCTCTCACTCTCTCTTTTTTTTTTGATAAACCTGGCAGTGGCTGCCTAGGTGACCTCTCACTCTCTCTCACCCTTCTTTTATCAGCCTCTTCCTCTCACCCTTCTTCTTTCAGCCTCTCTCGTTCAGCCTCCTTCTGCTGGGTAGAAAAAACGCCCGCCTTGCTGCTACTGCCGCCACCACCACCGCCACCTCCAAATCGTCCCAACAATGTTACCAAGAAAGAATGTTGTCAAAGAAGCCCTAAGTCTAATAAAAATTTGTGGGCTAATTCAATCAAATTTTAAAACCACCAATGAATGCATCATACTCGATTGAGAATGATGAAAGTGTATTTGACCGCTTAAAACCGGTTTAATTTACCGGTTTATCATAAAAAGAAAGTGTATTTGAGGTCTTTGATGTTACTGGGTAGTGGTTTGACACTGCCCGCCTGGGGCTGCCCGTGCCCGGTCCGCCCGTGCCCGGTGCCCGGGGTACCCGTACCCGTGCCCGGGTATAGACGGGTAAACGGGTACGCGGGTACGGGCTTGAAATGGGCAGGGTGGCCTGTTTTGGTGCCAAACCCGGGTGTACCCGTACCCGCCAAACCCGTGCCCGCTGCCCGTCTGCCCGCACCCGCGTACCCGTGCCCGCTGCCCGCCGAAACTTTAATTCAAAAATTTTCCCCCCACTGGCCAATATTAACAGAGCATTTTTGGCTACAGACAGCGCACTGAGTACAGCTTTTCATGTGAATATTGCGCTGCATGAAGCTAAAACTGCTCTGTTAATTTGCGCTGGATGTGAAAATGTGAATATTGCGCAAGTTGTACAGTTTTTTCAATTACTTAATCTGGACCGTTATTTTTAACTTGGCACGAATCTCAAAGCACAATAATACTTGCGCGGTTGCGCCAGCTCCAGGCCCCCACTGGCCACTGCCGTAGCCGTACACATAGGTCTGGTCCTCTGCATCTATTGGTTGCTTTGGTTTTAATGTAAAGATTCCCTTCAATTTACGATGTATGAATTGAAGTGTTGAACAAGCCAACAAGGCAACATTTCAACAAGGTCCTCTCCATTATTGTAAAAGATTCCCTTCACTTTACGGTTTGGGATTAACTCTCACTACTTTGAGATTCGGCTGAACGCAGAGAGATGTATTATTGGTACACTGCCCCACAGTGCCCCCCCACTGTTCCGAATTTTGACTGAAATCACCCAATTTCACACCCAGCCAGGCCCCCACAGTTCCGAATTTCCCCATAAATTAACCCCAAACCCACTCTCCCTCACTCACTAAATTTCTCACTCTCCCTCACTCACTAAATTTCTGATTTTCTCTTCTCATACTCTCTCTCACTCATACTCTCTAATTCTCTATCATTTTTTTATTTTTCAGAAATTAATTTAATTATTAGAAAAAAAAATAATAGTTGGAAATTTATTTTATTCCGCAAAGGCGCGAGATACGGTTGAGCAAGATTATTTCATCCCGCAAAGGCACAAGTTTTCATCTCGCAAAGGTTAGATTAATTTTTTTGCATTTATTAAATAAGTTAGATTTATTGTTAATTTTATGATAAATAGGTTAGATAAATTTTTAAATAGCTTAAACATGTTAGATTTTTTGTTAGTTTTATTATAAATAGGTTAGATTAATTTTTAAAGTAGCTTACATATGTTAGATTTATTGTTAGTTTTATTATAAATAGATTAGACTAATTTTTAAAGTAGCTTAAATATGTTAGATTTATTGTTAGTAGAATTGGTTTGATTTATTTCAAAATATATTAGATTTACTTTTGAATAGGTTAGATTTATTCTTGAAATAGGTTAGATTTATTTTCAAAATAGCTTAAATAGGTTAGATTTAATTTTTAATTCGGTTTTTATTTTTAAGTAAGTTAAATTTTATTTTAAAAAGGTTTTATTTGTGCTAAATAGGTTATATTCATTTTAAAATTAGTTATATTTGTTTTAAAAATGGTTTTTGAATAGGTAGTTTATTTTAAAATTGGTTAGATTTATTTTTAAAATATGTGAGATTTAGTTTTGAAATATGTGAGATTTTATTTGTAAGTAAGTTAGATTTAAATAAGTTCTATTTATTTTTAGAATAGGTTAGATTTATTTGAAAATATGTTATCTTTATTTTTGAATAGGTTAGATTAATTTTTGAAATATGTTTAGGTTTATCTATAAATATGTTGGATTTTTTTAGTATGTTAGATTTTTCAAATAGGTTATTTTTTAATATGTTGGATTTATAAATATGTTGGATCTATAAATATGTTGGATCTATAAATATGTTGGATTTTTTTTTAATATGTTATATTTTATTTTTTAAATTTTGAATATGTTATTTGGTCATTTGAATATGTTAGCTTTATTTTAATATAGGTTAGATTTTATTTTTTAATTTCGGATTAATTTTTAAATATGTTAGATAAATAAGTTAGATTTTAATATGTTAGATTTATATTTTTTGAATCTATAAATATGTTAGATTTTTGAATATGTTAGATTTATATTTTAATATGTTAGATCTATAAATTAGACTTAGAGTTATTTTTTTAATTTAGATTTACATTTATATTCAATTTAGATTTAATTTAATTTAAATTTAGATTTATATTTTGAATAAGTTAGAACAAATTGTATTTATTTTGAATTAGACTTAGAATTTTAAAATTTGAATTGGATTATTATGAATTAGACTTAGAAATTTGAATTTAGATTTATTTTTTTATATTGTTTTTTTTTTGGTTCGGATCACAGAGGGCAGAGGTTTTCCTTTATTTTTTTTTTGTTCCTTTTTTTGGTTCGGATCACAGAGGGCAGAGGGCAGATTTTTCCAATGTTTTTTTTTTTTTCTTTTTTTGGTTCGGAACTTGTAACCCATCTCTCCATATATATATAATTCTCCACTTTGTACATTACTTTTGCCAACTGTAACATTCAGATGACTTGTACTATATCTATACCCATATTTAGGTAGATATGCTTTAAGAGGAGGATAACTTGTAATTAATTGTTTTGACAATCTTAACAATTGATTTTTCAATTATAAATAAATAAATAAATAAATAAATTTTAGTGTAACATGTGAAGGCGTTTTTATCGAGCATGAATAGAATTTAAGGTGATAATTAATGGCCTTAAAATATTATTGATTGCATGATACAGCCGTTGTTTATCATCATGCACCACTTAATTATATAGCCACAGAAAATCCAATGCTGGGGTCAATTTTAAATTTTAGTTTTTGTTTTTCTTTCAACAAGTTCGGATCACACACAGCGGGCAGAGGGCAGAGTTTCCTTTGTTTTTTTTTTTCTTTTTTTGGTTCGGATCACAGAGGGCAGAGTGCCTGGTTTTCTTTTGTTTTTTTTTTCTTTTTTTTAATATAATTTAGATTTACATTTACATTTATATTTAATTTAGATATAATTTAGATTTACATTTACATTTATATTCAATTTAGATATAATTTAGATTTACATTTACATTTATATTCAATTTAGATTTATATTTATATTCAATTTAGATTTAATTTAGATTTAGATTGTTTTTTTGAATATGTGAAGTAATTTTCATTTATTTATTTGAATAGGTTTAAAAGATGGCATCTCCTCCTAATCACGATGAGGATTTACCTTTGGACCAAAGATTGTCACTCGACATTTTTGGCCCACCTCCACCTATGCAACCACCACCTAATTATCCCCAAAATTATCCACCTAATTATTCCCAAAATTATCCACAAAATTATCCACCTAATTATCCACCTAATTATCAAAGAAGGGATCAAACGCTAGATTTAAATTATCAACAACCCCCCCAAATGTATGCACCGTATTATACTTCAAACGATCCAAACATGTTTATTCCACAAGAAACACATCAACCGCCACCATCGAATGCATATGGAGGCACTTCTTCTGTAGCATCGAGTCAAGTCACCCTCCCTATGGAAGGTACTCCGTCGAGAAGTGTCACTGGAATTGAAGAAGAACCAATCCTTCCTCCGACAAGTGTCCCCCCAGAAGGACAAGTGGTAAAGAAGACTAAAAGAGTTCCTGAATACAATCAGCCGTGGGCCAAATGGTACAGGATTTCGCTAGATGAGAACGGCAACATGACCACCCTCGAATGTAAGGTACAAAATTGCAAGAAAGGATTTTTTGTGTATAAACAAAGTAGTGGTATGACCAGCTTTAAAAGACATGTCGAAATGCACCAAAGGAAGGGTGAGGTTATATCTGAAAATGCTGGACCGAGACAAATCCAAACCCTTATAAACGCGGATGGTACTAGAACCAACCCAAAATACGATGAATCAAAAATGCTTAGTGAATTGGCACGGTACATTACCCACAAAGAACAACCAATAAACATGGGTGGTTGCATGAGTTTTGCCCGGTTAGTCATTCAGGGGTGTGCTCAACCAATGTACAAGAGGATCCATCATAGAAAGATGGTTGGTGAAATTAAAAACCAGTTTACCAAAATAAAAGATGAGCTCCGAGCTATATTTGCATACCAACAAAATAAGGTCTCAATTACCTCCGATATATGGACTGCCGGTAAACATGGCCTTGGGTACTCGTGTGTTACCGGCCATTGGATCGATGATCAGTGGGTATTACAAAAAAGGATATTAAGTTTTCGTGTGTTAGATTCCCCGCACTCAGCACATGTAATTTTCAAATCCATTATTGAGGTGTTAGAAGAGTATAACCTTAAGAGAGATAGGGATAACAAGGTTTTCTCTATTTCATTCGATAATGCTAGTAACAATATAGCTTCTATTGAGATTTTTAAACGGTCACTAAACCCGATTATGAATGGGGCAATGTTTCACCAAAAGTGTGCTTGCCACATACTTAACCTCGTCGTGAAGGCGGGCCTTAAAACAGAAGCAGTAAAAGATTTGATCATTAAATTAAAGGATTGTCTGTCCCACATTGTTTCAAACCAAGAAAGAAAACAACGGTTTGGTTTGATGTGTGTCAACTATGGATTGAGCAAGTTGAAAGTTCCTTGGGATATAGATACCCGTTGGAACTCTACCTATAGGTTTCTGAACCAGTGCCTTCCATACAAAGCCGTCATAGGAGAGTTTTTGAGAGGCTCCACCCCGAGGGAATGGCATTGGAGCCCAGCCTCGAAGAATGGGAGCAACTACTAACCCTGAGTAATTTCTTACGAACCTTTTTTAATGCAACCGTCCAATTATCCTGCTCGTACTCACCGACGGCATTTGAGTTGATCAGACATCTCTATAGCATCTCCAAGGTGTACCGTGAATTGGAAGAAGCTGAAAGCAAGTACACCACTCTCACACCGATCGTAGATGCCATGAAAGAAAAATTTCTAAAATATTGGGACGATGTACCCCTCCTGGCCATTATCGCAAGCTGCCTCAACCCGGCATACAAGAAGTTTTACACAATCAAAATAGTTACAGCATACAAAGATAATCTACATTTAGACAACACCGGGGTGGAGGCATTCGTGACTTCGAAGTTCGATGAGATGTTTAGCATATACCACTCAAGAATGGGTGACAACCAAAACCCGTCTTCGTCCCGTGCCGGTCCTAGGTAACAATTTAAATATCTACATTATTTTAATCTTTATTATTTATAATATCTACACTTCTACTAATTTTTTTTTAATAGTTCCACTTCCAGGAGCACTAGCAGCGGTGGATTGTTAGCAGATTTCCAATCGGAGATCCAACCGCACACATCCACAAATGAGTTACT
The DNA here is from genome assembly GCA_028015225.1 of Carex myosuroides. Lineage (NCBI taxonomy): Eukaryota > Viridiplantae > Streptophyta > Magnoliopsida > Poales > Cyperaceae > Carex > Carex myosuroides. Next base: position 9,659,503 of record CM051479.1, read on the forward strand.
GAGCTATTTTGCGGGAGTAAACGAAAGAGAAGATGGACTTGACATCATGACGTGGTGGAAGAGGAATCAAAGAAACTATCCAACACTGGCGATGATGGCCCGCGACGTATTTGCCGTACCCGTGTCAACCGTCCCTTCCGAAAGTTATTTTAGTTCGGCGAACAGGATCCTCTCCGACAAACGCAGTAAGTTGGGTGCACATGTTTTTGAGAGACTTGTGTGCTTGAAAGATTGGATTGATGCTGATGAGCGCAACCAACATCGAGATCATCAAGAATCATCATCCGGAGTCGACACTGAAGAGAGCGGTACCGATACGCGGCACGCGGCTAATTCGGATTCAGACGGTGCAGAAGAGAGCGAACAATGGTATATGAATCCAAACTACTAGATAGGTAGTGTCGGTATACATTTCTAACCTCTTTTAATATCTATGGTTATTTTTTAAATTATAATTTCTAAACGTTTCAATTAGTTCTTAAATTATTCATTTTAAAGAAAAATTACTAACAAAAAAAAAGTTAGAACTCCGCCTATGTTATTTTACATAGCCGGTCCCAAGCCCGGAATAAAGGAGGAGGGTAACTTTTATTTTTGAATTTAGATTTAGATTTAATTTAGATTTAAATTTAGATTTAGATTTTTTTTTTCTTTTGAAATTCGGCAGAGGCAAATTTTTTGTTTTTTTTTTTTTTTAGTTCGGCAGAATCCAGATTCCAGAGTCATATTTTGAGTTTTTTTTTCTTTTATTTAATTTAGTTTAGATTTAAATTAGATTTCGATTCAATTAAATTTTAATTTAGATTTACATTTATATTAAATTTAGATTTAATTTTATTTGCATCTAAATTTAGATTTGAATTTTTATTTAATTTAATTTAGATTTATATTATCAATTTAAATTGAACGTTTACAAAATATATTATCAATTTAAAATGTTTATTGTTTTAAATTAATTGATTTAAGATATTTTTGATTTATATTTTATTTAACCTATTAATTTATATTTGAATTTATATTTAGATTGTTTTTTTTCTTTTGAAATTCGGTAGAAGTTTTTTTTTTTCCTTTTATTTAATTTAATTTAGATTTAAATTAGATTTGGATTCAATTTTAATTTTAATTTAGATTTACATTTTTATTCAATTTAGATTTAATTTAATTTGCATCTAAATTTAGATTTGAATTTTTATTTAATTTAGATTTATATTATCAATTTAAATTGAACGTTTACAAAATATATTATCAATTTAAAATGTAAACTACAAATTTCGGGATATAAATAAATTATGAAACTATATAATTAGAATGAGAGTTTGAAAATAAAATAAAATTACTCGTGTAAAGAAATAATATTTCGTACGACACGTAATAAACACGTAAGACACGGTAAACACGTAATAATATTCGTACGACACGGTAAAAAAAATCAGAAAACAAATCAGAAAACAGCAAAAAAAAAAAAAATTCTACCCGTGCCCGTCCTGCCCGTGCCCGCTGTACCCTTGCCCGTTGTACCCGTCTACCCGCAACGGGCACGGGTTTGAGACGGGCAGGGCGGAGTTTTTAAAAAAAAAACCCGCCTACCCGTGCCCGTTGTACCCGCCAACCCGTTGTACCCGTACCCGTCCTGCCCGCTGCCCGGGACGGGTACGGGTCTGCCCTGCCCGAGGTACCCGTTAGCAATCCACTATTACTGGGTCCGAGTTGAAGTAAAAACCGCTTAAATTAGACAGCTTAAAACCAGTTTAATTTACTGGTTTATCATAAAAAGAAAGCGTATTTGAGGTCTTTGATGTTACTGGGTACGAGTTGACGTTTTTTTGCGGATCCGACGGTATGAAAGCATCTTCGAGTCTTTGGACCAGTCACAAGTGTTATTAAAACCGAACCGGACCTGGTTGTTCAACTGAAAAAAGCTGGATCCGGATATCAATTCGGTTTGGTTCGTTATATATAGAGGTCGTTTATGTAATTAGACCGCTTAAAACCGGTTTAATTTACCGGTTTATCATAAAAACCGCTGGTTCAGAACTGATTTTTAGCTGCTTTTGTACTTTTTCTTCTCTTCTTCCGATGCAGTACTTTGTTTTGTTTTTTTTACCAGACTGTAGCGCACTTTTAGCCACAAACAGCTTTTTTTTAACTAAGAATATGAATTATTTGAATCAAATTCATAAAGGAATCCCGGACGTAATTTAAATTATCTAATTTTGAAATGTTAAACTTTTTATAGTCTCGTACCGGAATTCGTATCCTTTGCGTTAACTCAAAAAAATCATTCAGAGTTAATACATCTGCACTGTACGGTTCACTTTAAGATTCGTAAGGACTAGATCTACACTAATACTAAAGGCCCTTGTATTATAGGCTAGAGCCGAATTGGCTCTGTTTAAAATCAAACGGCCGAGATGAGTTAACTCAAAAGATGCTCTTTTGAGTTAATGCAGACGATGCGGACTCCTCGTACGGAGGCTACTTGTATTCTTACTTATATTACATTTTTTTAATTAATTGTTGCTTATTTCTTTTCTCCTTTTTAAACCCGTAGACATATTTTTGCTTATTTCAATTATTAATGACATGTCATGTAATTCAAATTTTTTTTCCTACTATTTTGATGAGCTTGAGCATGATAGAGTCATCTTAAAATTATTTATCAACTCCAACATACACTTTGAAATCATTTTTATTTTTAAGGAGCACAGAGGTTGCTTCTCTTTTTCAGTTTTTATTTCTATTGTCGTAATTATTCCTTTTTAATAAACCTATGTTGAGTTTTGACGCTTCTTCTGATTGAATCTCTATCACAACATGACCCGAAATTTTTATTAAATATTCCAAAAATAATCAAATTTCACAATCCGTTTAAACAAAATTTCAAATCTAACAAATCCGCTGAATAATTTGGCGGATTTGAATTACAAACTTGGAAAGGCAATCTTCTTTCCATTGGGGGTAGACATACCCTACTCAATTCAGTCTTGTTTGCTGTTCCTCTATATACCCTCTCTCTCTACAGAGTCCCTGATACAACTATTAGAGAAATAGATAAAATTAGATGTCGTTTTCTTTGGCAAGGGTCTGGCCTCAAAAGAAAATACTCTTTACTCAAATGGCCAGCTGTATGTATAGCCAAAAAATATGGGGGATTAGGGATATTGAACTTAAGAGATATGAATATTTCTCTTTTAATTAAATAGTGGGTTAAATACAAAGACCCCACATATAGAAGCCCTTGGAAAACACTAACACAATTTCTCTATTCTCATAACCCCCTAGAGGGCATACATCTCCTTTTTGGACAGATATAGCAGATATAGCAGATTTAGGCAAATGTAGTGTACAGTATCATCCTGGCCAACATTCACTAGTCCAATTCTGGGAAGACATTTGGCTAGATAACTGCTCTTTAGCTTCTAAATACCCACAACTATACCAACTGTGTTGCTCTAAAAACATTACCATCTCAGAGGTTATCAACTCACAAGGACAAAATGTTTTCTTTAGTCGTATTCTAACAGGAGTTTGTCTCCAGGAATGGACCCAATTATTGCACACCCTCAGCAACATATCCTTTACTCATACAACAGATAAGCTCTCATGGAGATGGGATTCTACAGGGACTTTCACTGTCAGATCCACTTATCAGTTCTTAAATTTTGGTGGTATCAGTGTTACTAATCCAATGTTATGCTAGAATATACCAGTTCCTCCCAAAATACAAATTTTTATCTGGCTAGTCTTTAAAAATAGAATTCTTTCTAAGGCAAATTTAAGTAAAAGGGGATGGCACGGGTCAACACAATGTGTGTTCTGTTCTGAACAAGAGACTGTTAACCATCTCTTTTTAAAATGTCAATTTGCTAAACAAATCTGGTTCTGGATGGGCCAATGCCAATCCCATTTTCATACTTGGCACACCATGAAAAATGTTCAAGACTTTGCAGTACAACTGCCCCATGATCAACAAAAAGCTTTTCTTCTTGTTTTCTGTGCTACTTGCTGGACCCTTTGGAAACATAGAAATGAGATTTGTTTTCAAAGGGCTTCACCCAAACCTGCAAGATCTTTAATTTTACTCACAATTTCCTTGGTATTATACTGGACAGGACACAAGAAAAAGGCAAAAATGCAAAAGATTCGCGAAGGAACTTATCGCTGGATGCCAGATGAAGATGCTATTGAAGCCATTCCTCTGCGAATCTGGTTGCCAAGCGATGATCAAATCCAAACCTTTCAACCCCCGGCAAGTGAGAGGGATTCAGGATCTACCCAGTAGATCTGAGATTTATTTTCTTTTGTCGGTAGCGTTTAGATTAGATCTATAGATCGTGCGATATTATCAAAGATGGATAACTGTGGAGTTTTGTTTACTTTTCCTTAGATGATGATATTCTATTTTGGGTACAGGCGTATGGGCCTGTTTATTGAACTTTGTAACCACTTTCTGAGTTTCAATTAAATTGGAACTGGGCCTCGGCCTTTTTAACCAAAAAAAAAATTTGGCGGATTTGAAATTCCTATTTCTAGTTGAATAATTCAGCGGAAAATAAATTTTTCTGATTTTTTTAATTAAATAGAAGATGTTCTGATTTGTTTTATTTTTTAATTGAAATATTAGAAATATTTTTATATTTCTTGGAAAATAGATGAAGTACTCTAGAGTTGAATTTACTAGAAAGACTGCGACAAAAAAACTTGGATCAACATTTTTCGGGAGAATTTTTTGCGTCTATAAAAAAATTAAAATATTTCTAGTGTGTTACTGGAAAAATAAATAAAAATATTTTAATCTGAGTTAATAATCCCATTTCAAAAATCAGTCCTTCTAGTACATTCAAACTCTAAGGTACTTCATCTATTTCTCTAAAAGTGATTTTAAGAAAATATTAAAATAAGTTCTAGGGAAATAGATGGAGTACCTTAGAATTAATTTTGAATTTACTAGAAGGACCACGATAATTTTTTTATTTATCTAGAAATGATTTTTGAACCGGGATCAATAACTTAGATCCAAAATATTTTTATTCTTTTCCGATAACACACCAAAAAATATTTTAATTTTTTTTACAGCTGCAAAAAGTCCTACTTGAAAAATGTTGATCCGGATTATTTGTCGCAATCTTTCTAGTAAATTCAATTCTATAGTACTCCATCTATTTTCCAAAAAATATAAAATATTTCTAATATTTCAATAGAAAAAAAATAAAAAAAGCAGAACATCTTCTATTTAATTAAAATAAAAAAATAAAAAATCATATTTCCGCTTAATTATTCAACATAAATAGGAATTCCAAATCCGCCAAATAATTTGACAGAAATTTAGAGAATTTCCGCCAAATTATTCAGCTGATTGGTTAGTTTTGAAATATTTCAAAAAACATGTGGATTGTGAAATTTTTATTATTTTTTGGACGTTAATAAAAATATCGGCAATCTGACCCTCACACAATGGAACCCTTTTCACTGTTATAGACTTATAGTTGATTGCTTAGCTATTACTAGCCTAATTTTGTCCACTATTTTACGGCTTTAGATTTTTTCAAAAAACTGTCCCTATTCAGGATGAGTCCGGATCCCCTAAAGTAATCCAATTTTTGAGTTTAGACGTGTACGGTGCCTATTCGGTGGTAGCGCAGAGGCCAGTATTATTTGTGGGGTCCAGGCTCTTTAAGATTCGTGTTAGAGCATCTTGGACGGTTTGAATCAAAACTCGAAAATTGAGTTAATGCACTGGATCTGAATTCATTCTGGATGGCACATGGATAGTATTATTTGTGTTTTGAAATTCGTGCAAAGTTAAAAAAAACAGTCCGAATCTTTTATATATAAAAAAGAACGATCCGGATCTACTAGGTTATCTTTTATTTACGAGTAAATATTACATAGATACCCCTCTCCCCTATTCTGCTTTTTGGAATAGTATTATGCACTTAGATAACCTAGGCAAACTTAGTGTTGAATATACTCCTAGCATTAATTCGCAATTAGAGTTTTGGCACACAATCTGGTATGGTAATTGTTCCTTATCCACTAGATACCCGCAACTATATAGGATTTGCTCCAATCAGCATATTACCATATCAGCCGTAGCTCTTTCCCAAGGCCTAGATATTAAATTTCGAAGACGCCTTAGTGGTGTTTTAGCTCATGAATGGCAAGAGATACTTTACATTATTAGCACATATAGCTTTACACATGGTCTAGACAAAATAGCTTGGAGATGGAATACCTTAGGACAGTTTACGGTTCAATCCATGTATCAATTATTAAACTTTAGGGGAATTAAAGCAAATACTTATGCCATACTTTGGGACTTGCCGATTCCATCGAAAATTAGAATATTCATGTGGTTGGTTCTTCATAACCGTATTTTAACAAAACAAAACTTGAGAAAATGTGGCTGGATAGGACGCGTAAAATGCTACTTCTGTCGCAAAAAATAAACTTCTACTCATTTGTTTCTTAAATGTTCTCAAGCACAACAAATATGGTTTTGGCTTGGTAATAGTAGTCTTTACCTCCCGAATTGGAAGTCCTGTAAAGATGTATTTCTTTTCTCTAATACTCTATCATTAGTAAACCAAAAAGGATTTTTAATTGTATTAAGTGCTGTTTGTTGGACGGTTTGGAAACACCGAAATGAAGTTTGCTTCCAAAATGGTACACGAAAATCTGCTCGCAACATTATTCTATTAATCATCTCTGTTATTGAATACTGGGCAGGGACCATGGAGAAGAAATTTAAGGAGGCGGCGGATGCATGGTTGCCTAAGGATCTCAATGCCATACCACTTCGGGTGTGGGACCCAACAGACAACCAGGTGGTGTTATTCACGGCAGCAGAAGTACCAGCAGGGGATCGGCTGTCTCTGCAGGGGGATGCCGCATAGTCACTCATGAAGCGCAGATTTGCCTCTCGTATAGATCCCTTTATAGGGATGTTATCTTTACCAAGTTTTAAAACTTATGCTTTAGTTGTACTTGGCTGTTTTACTCTTACGGTATTTTGGTGGTTGATCAAACGTCGTGCGTACGTGTTTTGTTTGGTGGGCAAGCTAGATAGCTTGCATTAACTGAGATTTCGATCTCCTTTCTTGTAAATTAACTCTTGTTTCATGGAAATGAAATGGACATCTTGGATGTCTTTTATCAAAAAAAAAAAAAGATTATCTTTTACAATAACTGAAAGGATAAGGATTCGATTGTTGGTGCACATGTCTAGAGCATACTGATGATGGAATCAATGAATATTTTCTTGATGGTGAGGCTCTTTTTTCTGTTTTACGTGCATTAATGTGTAGTGGATGAATTTATTTATGACATCATGAAAACAATATTGCTAACTAATAATTAAATTTTAAAATTTTAAATGTTAAAAGTAACTTTTTAATTCTTTGTACATTAGATATTAACAATGTGAGTAGAACTAGGGTGTTCTTAAGCTTATAAGCTCCTTTGTGAACTCAACTCTAAAATCTATCGGATTGATTTCAACTGACGAATCAGAACCTATTTATTACATGAGTTGTTTTCGCCTACCGCAATGGGTAATTAATCGCTTGGACAAGATAAGGTTGAAGCTTGAACTTGGTTAGTTTCGTTACGTCGAGAAGTGCAAATTGGAGGAACAATTGAAGGTTGAACCTCTTCGAATGATCTCCTCATAGAAGGATTGTGCACTGTCCTTTCGAAGCCTGGATTCTATGAAACAATGCATATTAGAAAGAGAAAGGACGAAATTAGTATAAAATTGAACAAAATAATTTTACATTATAAATTTATGAAGGGTAGATTTTGAAAATGGAGTGAACGCCTCTTTCCGAAGACTTTCACTTAAAGTCAAATTTTTCAGGAGTCGATTTTTTGATAAAAGAAAAGCAAAATCAATAAATTAATCTCAAATATTGAATTTCTTTTGTGGCTACAACGGTTGAATAGCTTTAGTAGCGAATTCAAGAGAAGCTAAAAAGGAGAGGGCAAGGGAACACAGCAGCCTGGCCCCTAGGGTTCTCAATCCAGTTAAATTATTTTGTTTAACGAGGTCTTTAATTTGGCCTTGTAGCAGCGTAATCGAAGTAGAACCGATAACTACTCCCAATAAGATATCATAGCAGCTAAATGGGCAGAACCGGGCTGGGGTGAGGTAGCATAACCATTCTGTAGAGATGCAATAGGGAGAAATGCTGAATTAGAGATCGCACGTGCTCCTTTTGTGTCGTTGCCGATGGAACCGCCTCCCACCTTTTCTGATTAGTGATTCAACGGAGGATTTTGTCAAAAAAATTTAGAGATTTAGACTTAAAATAGCTGATTTAGACAAAGAGATTATGAATGAGAAGAAATATTTAGGAAGAGGAGCGAGACGGGGAAGTTATCCTCTACGGAGTTCATTAAAACTCCGCAGGTGCGGAGCAAATGAACGGACCAGATTAACTCTCAGCCGCTTTGTGATTGGGTTAACGGAGGGGGCAGTATTATTGTGCTTTTAGATTCGTGCAAAGTTAAAACTAACGGACCAGATTAAAAGAACCGCAGTCTGCGGAGCTTTTAAGCTCCGCAGAGGATAACATTCCGAGCGAGACGTTGAGTTACACGGTGAAAACTAGTGATTTGCAAACGGGTACCTCGGGCAGGGCAGGGCAGTACCCCTCCCGGGCAGCGGATAGGCGGGTAGGCGGGTACAACGGGCACGGGTAGGCGGGTTTTTTTTTTTGAAAAACTCCGCCCTGCCCGTCTCAAACCCGTGCCCGTTGCGGGTAGACGGGTACAACGAGCACGGGTACAGCGGGCACGGGCAGGATGGGTACGGGTAGAAATTGTTTTTTTTTCCGGTTTTCTGTTTTGTGTTCTGATTTGTTTTCTTATTTTTTTTACCGTGTCGTACGAATATTATTATGTGTTTACCGTGTCGTACGAAATATTATTTCTTTACACGAGTAATTTTATTTTATTTTCAAACTCTCATTCTAATTGTATAGTTTCATAATTTATTTATATCTCGAAATTTGTAGTTTACATTTTAAATTGATAATATATTTTGCAAACGTTCAATTTAAATTGATAATATAAATCTAAATCTAAATTAAATAAAAATTAAATATAAATAAAAATTCAAATCTAAATTTAGATGCAAATTAAATTAAATCTAAATTGAATATAAATGTAAATCTAAATTAAATTTAAATTGAATCCAAATCTAATTTAAATCTAAATTAAATTAAATAAAAGGAAAAAAAAACAAATCTAAATCTAAATTCAAATCTAAATTAATAGGTTAAATAAAATATAAATCAAAAATATCTTAAATCAATTAATTTAAAACAATAAACATTTTAAATTGATAATATATTTTGTAAACGTTCAATTTAAATTGATAATATAAATCTAAATCTAAATTAAATAAAAATTCAAATCTAAATTTAGATGCAAATTAAATTAAATCTAAATTGAATATAAATCTAAATCTAAATTAAAATTTAAATTGAATTCAAATATAATTTAAATCTAAATTAAATTAAATAAAAGGAAAAAAAAAGGTTAACTGCCCGTACCCATTACGGCCCGCAACCATACCCATTGCGGCCCGTAATGAAAAAAACAGTTTTTAGTTTGCTCTGCCACCACTCATTGCGGTCCGCAAGAGATGCCGCAATAACTCTGTTCAGCGCCCGAATTTGCTATTTTGAGTGATTTATTTTTAGGTTTTGTGAGGGGTATAAAAAGTTAAATCTAAATTAAATCTAAATTCAAAAATAAAAGTTACCCTCCTCCTTTATTCCGGGCTTGGGACCGGCTATGTAAAATAACATAGGCGGAGTTCTAACTTATTTTTTGTTAGTAATTCTTCTTTAAAATGAATAATTTAAGAACTAATTGAAACGTTTAGAAATTATAATTTAAAAAATAACCATATAGATTAAAAGAGATTTGAAATGTATACCTACACTACCTATCTAATAGTTTGGATTCATATACCATTGTTCGCTCTCTTCCGCACTGTCTGAATCCGAATTAGCCGCGGGCCGCGTATCGGTACCGCTTTCTTCAGTGTCGACTCCGGATGATGATTCTTGATGATCTCGATGTTGGTTGCGCTCATCAGCATCAATCCAATCTTTCAAGCACACAAGTCTCTCAAAAACTTGTGCACCCAACTTACTGCGTTTGTCGGAGAGGATCCTGTTCGCCGAACTAAAACAACTTTCGGAAGGGACGGTTGACACGGGTACGGCAAATACGTCGCGGGCCATCATCGCCAGTGTTGGATAGTTTCTTTGATTCCTCTTCCACTACTTCATGATGTCAAGTCCATCTTCTTTTTTGTTTACCCCCGCAAAATAGCTCAGTAACTCATTTGTGGATGTGTGCGGTTGGATCTCTGATTGGAAATCTGCTAACAATCCACCGCTGCTAGTGCTCCTGGAAGTGGAACTATTAAAAAATTAAAAAAATTAGTAGACAAATAGTGTAGATATTATAAATAATAAAGATTAAAATAATGTAGATATTTAAATTGTTACCTGATACCTCGCATATTTAGTCTATTTTAGGCCTGTTTTAGTACCAGATTCGTGCCCTGATTCACCAGAATCATGTGCATTTCATCGATATATCTTTAGAATTTGGTACTGCTGAGTGTTTGTTTGTTTTCTGCAGGTTTGGAGCAAAACACACGAAGAAACGGCGATTCAGATGATGAGGTACGACCCTTACCAGGCTTGGTACGGGTCTCACCAGACTTGGCCATTTTTCAGCTCATCACGCCTGGTACGGCCTGGCCGTACCAATTTGGTACGGGCCGTACCTAAAGGCGGCCTAACAGATTCAAATTTTGGCAGAGGCTATTTAAAGCGGGGAACTCTCCAATTTCGACATTCATTCCATTCCAGATCTAATTGAGAGCACAGTAAGAGAGAGAAAGAGAGCTAAGGAGCTAGGAGCAAGAAGGAAGGAAGAGGAAAGAGGCGAAACTCGACGGATCAAGCTTCCTCCTCTCGATCCCTTCGATCCATGGCTTTCTCTATCCCTTTTATTGTATTTTTAGATCATATCATGTGCTGTGAGTAGTTATTTCAGTTTCTAGGGTTTAGAGATGGATTCTTGATTTGCTTTGACTTTCTTTGACTTGTATCTTGTATGAACTCTTTTGATTGATTGATTGTGATTTTCTTTGCCATCTCTTGCTTTGATTGCTGTGATTGTGTATGATGAACCTCTAGGTCTAGATCAAACCTATCAAGGTCATGTGATCATCTCAATCTCTCAACCAAATCAATTGTTTAGGGTAGACTTGTTCGAATTGAAGCCGAGAGGTTGAATTCTCCTCTAATCGACAGATTAGAGGGTGCCTTAGGTCTCCAATCAACCAGCTAGGGTAGATCTGTACCAACACATGAGAATTGAGGTGTAGAAATCCCTAAAAGGCAATCAATTGCATTCCAACCTAAATCTTGATCCAACACACGACGGTTGAGGCTTAGGAACCTTAGGTATGGTCAATTGAACCTTTCTAAAGAGTTTAGCACAAGGTACCAGAAAGGAATGCATCAACTCGAACTGGTAAGCTCTGTTTTGGCAAGACAGTACGGGTCTTACCAGAGTGGTGCGGCCTTGCCTTACCAAGTGGAGTACGGCCTAGCCGTACCAACTTGGTACGGGCCGTACCACTAGAGGCAGATCACAGATGAAATCTGAAACCCTGGAAACGCCTTTTATCCATAATCAAAACACAGTTTACATTTCTTCTAGCATTTTATTACATCTGTTTGCATTGTCAGATTTGTTTGAATTGATTTTTTAGGAACTTAAATACCAAACCAAATCTTTCTCACTTCTAGTTTTTAATTGAGTTTGGTAGATTCTAACCTAGTAATTGCCCGTCCCTGTGGATCGATACCCGATTATACTACTCGATAGGGGTTGTGCACTTGCAACCCTTACTCGTGAAGTGTAAACGCGGTTTTAAAAGGTACGCCCTCAAGCGTACCGAAACTTGCGTTGCGCTTTCGCGCGAACAAGTTTTTGGCGCCGTTGCCGGGGACGGTAACCAATTGCCTAGTTAGATTTTACCTTACTTAGTTAATCTAGATTTTATCTTGTATCTTTCTTGTTTTCTTTTTCTTAATCAAAATCACTAAAAACTGGCTTTTTAACCCCCCTGCAGGCAAATACAGGTTGAAATATAATCTGAGAAGCAAGGGCCCACTGTTCGATCAAACTCCTCCAGACTCAGCCAAGACTGCTCAGCCACCCTCTGGTACGGCCAGACCGCACCAATCTGGTCCGACCCGTACCGATTCAGGCACGGCCAGGCCGCACCAATCTGGTCCGACCCGTACCAAGGCACCAGAACCTGAAGAGATGGCTGGGGCAGAGGACGAAGCCCGAATCATACTGGAGGCAGAGGCCAGAGAAAGAGAAAGAGAAAGGCGAGAAGAAGACGGTCGTCTGACGGACGATGATGAGGATGTTTTCATGCCTCGGACCCTGCGGGAGTTCAACGTGCCGAGAGCTGGAGACGTGCGAGGTGCGATCCGGCTGCCACACATTCCAGGACAGCAACCGAACTTCAATCCGGGGGTTGTCAACATGGTGCAGCAGAACACCTTGCACGGACTCGACCACGAGGACCCGCACGCTCACCTCCAGACCTTCCTCGAGTGCATCACGACCATCAAAACCAACGGTGAGAATGCTGATTACACCAAGCTTGCTCTATTTCCTTTCACTCTTAGGGATAAGGCCAAGAAATGGTTAGGATCTTTGACTAGGGACTCTGTTAGAACTTGGAGGGACTTGTCCAAATTGTTTCTGACCAGATTTTTCCCTCACAAGAGGACAGCCAAGGTAAAACATGACCTGACCAGCTTTAGGCAGATTTTCGATGAACCCCTGAACGAGGCTTGGGAAAGGTTTAGAGAATTGCAGTACTCCTGTCCACACCATGGTATACCCGACTGGCTTTTAATTCAAACGTTTTACGACGGCCTTAACGAGAGCACGTGCTTACGTGGACGCTGTTGCGGGAGGCGCGCTGATGTCAAGGGAGCCTTTAGAGGCTATGAACTTGATCGACAGCATGGTGCAGAACCAGCAGTGGTCCGGCCGCGACACGTCACGCCAGCGAGGAGGCCAAGGAGGTAGCCAAGGAGGTGGCAAGTACGAGCTCGATCACATCACGGCTCTCACCGCCAAGATGGACGCCATGCAGCGGGCGATGGACAAGCTCAGCGTCAAGGCAGTCGAACAGCAACCTCAAGTCTGCGTCATGTGCGGAGACGAGAGGCACGCATACGAGCAGTGCCTGCTGGTGCAACAAGACGAAGAGAGTGAGCAGGTCAACTCTCTCAACAACGAGCCTTCCTTCTTCCCAAGACCTCCCTTCAGCCGGTCCTACTCCAAGGATCCGGTTGAGCAGCAGCACTGGAGGTCGAACCAGAACAACCCTGCGCCTTTCAACAACTCTTCGTTCAGACCGCCCTTCAACAACAACAGCTTCCAGAGGCCGCAGTACAACAACAACAACTGGAACAATCGGGCGAACAACACTGGAAACTACCCCCCTCCGAACAACAACGATTGGAGAGCCCAAGCTTCGAGCAGCAGCAACAGCAACAACAATGGCAACAGGAACTTCTACCAGAACGCTTCCTTTCCCAATCAAGGCAACCGAGCAGCTCCCTCTGACCCCTCAAGGTCAATTGCGCCTACCGAAGTGAACAACTTCACTCACGAGCAGGGCAAGATGAATCAGATGATGTGGGAGCAGATGCAGAGCATGACCACTCAAATGGCTGCCCAAAGCAAGTTGCTAGAGCAGCTGAGCTAGATGGTCACCTCAAGCCACTCTCGACCCGGGAAGCTTCCAGCTCAGCCCGAACCAAATCCAAGAGAAGAGGCTAAGGCGATCACTCTGAGAAGTGGGACCCAATACGACGAGCCACCAATGCCAAGTGAGGGCACAGTTGACCCGATCCTTGACGCGACACCTGACGCGACCCCGACCCCTGTGTCAATTCCACTGAAGGAGGTTAATCCAGAACGAGCTGAGGTCATCCAACCTCAAGCGAGTGCAGACTGCACCAGCTCGGCAAGACCTGCACAACCTCCATCCGAAGCGTCAGGTGGTCAGAAGAAGAAAGGTGCCGAGAAACCACCTCCATACCGGCCACCTGTTCCATTCCCCTAGAGATTAGCTGAGACGAGACTGAACGAGCAATTCGCCAACTTCGCAAACGTCATCAAGCAGCTGCAGATCACCATCCCTTTCACCGACGCTTTGACCCAAATGCCCACCTATGCCAAGTTTCTGAAGGACATCCTTTCCAACAAGAGAAGCTTAGAGGGGCACGCGACAGTCAAGCTGACGGAGCAGTGCAGCGCAATTTTGAAAAGCGAGCTACCAATCAAATTGGACGATCCTGGAAAGTTTTCCATTCCATGCACCATTGGGAAGGCTACAATCAAGAAAGCCCTGTGTGATCTAGGAGCGAGCGTGAGTCTCATGCCACGCACCATCTATGATCGCATAGGAGTGGGGGAGCTCAAGCCCACAAGGATGACACTGCAGTTGGCGGATTCTTCAGTCCGACTTCCACTTGGTGTGGTGGAGGATCTGCCAGTTCAAGTTGGGAAGTTCTTCGTGCCCGTCGATTTCGTCGTCATGGAGATGGAAGAAGATAAGGAAGTCCCAATCATCTTGGGGCGACCTTTTCTGAGTACAGCTGGCGCGATAGTTGACGTGAAGCAGGGCATCCTGACTCTGAACTTTGGAGGAGAGAAGGTGAAATTCCAAATCGATCGCGCCATGAGATATCCGTCACGATCTGAGACATGTTTCCGAGTTGACGGGATAGAGGAGTGCTTGGCTGATCTGGCCAAGTACTACTTTCTTGAACAAGTCAACAACTCGCTGCGCCAAGACGCTGAATTCCTCTCCAAGTTGCCAAGCGAGGCGAGCGAGTCAATTTGTGCAGCAGATGCGATTCCTGAGGATCTGGAGGATCGTACATCACACTCTGAGACGAGGAGTGGAGCGGAGCCTGCCAAGGCCGACGTCTCGACAGGGAGTGGAGTGGAGTGGAGCTGAGCGTCCGACTCCCGAACTCAAACCGCTTCCAACCAATCTCAGATACGAGTTCCTCGATCCAGAAAAATCATGTCCTGTGATCGTCAATGCGAGTCTAAACCCCGATCAAACCGCCAAACTTCTGGAGAAGCTGAGATTTCACAAGGGCGCGATATGGTACTCGATCAAGGACTTGAAAGGGATCAACCCAGCCATCTGCTCACACCGGATTCTTCTCGAGGATGATCACAAGCCGTCTGTGGAGCACCAGCGGTGACTCAACCCCAACCTGAAGGAGGTGGTGAAAAAGGAAATTCTCAAACTCCTGGATGCAGGCATCATCTATCCCATCTCTGACAGCAAGTGGGTGAGTCCCGTTCACGTGGTGCCCAAGAAGGGGGGCACGACAGTGGTGAGAAATGAAAAGAACGAGCTAGTCCCTACTCGTGTGGTATCTGGGTACCACATGTGTATTGACTACAGAAAGCTCAATGCTGCCACGCGCAAGGATCACTTCCCACTGCCGTTTGTCGACCAACTCCTTGAAAGGCTTGCGACTCATTCTCATTTTTGCTACCTTGACGGGTACTCAGGATTCTTTCAGATCCCCATTCACCCGAACGACCAAGACAAGACCACTTTCACATGTCCCTACGGTACATTCGCATACCGTAGGATGCCATTCGGTCTGTGCAATGCACCTGCCACCTTCCAAAGAGCCATGATGGCTATCTTCTCAGATTTCATCGAGAAAGAGGTTGAGGTCTTCATGGACGACTTCTCTGTCTATGGAACCAGCTTTGACTCATGTCTAGCCAACATCTGCAAAATCCTGGAGAAGTGTGAAGAGGTCAACCTGATCCTGAACTGGGAGAAGTGTCACTTCATGGTCCAAGAGGGAGTTGTCCTTGGACATGTGGTGACCTCCAAAGGAATTGAGGTTGACAAAGCCAAGGTGGAGGTGATCGAGAAGCTGGAGATCCCAACAAATGTCAAAGCTGTGCGAAGCTTTCTGGGACACGCTGGCTTCTACCGCCGATTCATCAAGGACTTCTCGAAAATCGCAAAACCATTGACCAACCTGCTCATCAAGGACTCTGATTTCATCTTCACGCAGGAGTGTGTCGATTCGTTTTGCCGATTGAAAGAAGCCCTTGTCTCAGCACCCATCCTGCAGCCTCCAGACTGGACCTTGCCATTCGAATTGATGTGCGATGCGAGTGATTACGCTGTGGGAGCGGTTCTTGGGCAGCGGAAGGAGAACAAGCCATGTGCTATCTACTACGCTAGCAAGGTGCTAGACCCTGCCCAGATGAACTACACAACAACCGAAAAGGAGCTTTTGGCTGTTGTGTTCGCTCTCGACAAGTTTAGATCCTATCTGGTTGGTTCCAAGATAGTGATCTACACTGACCACGCCGCACTCAAGTATCTATTGAGCAAGCAGGATGCCAAACCTCGCTTGATTAGGTGGATTCTCCTCCTGCAGGAGTTTGACATCGAAATCAGGGACAAGAAAGGAGTCGAAAACACCGTGGCTGACCATCTGTCCCGGCTTCGCTGGGAAGATGAGGGTTCTGGTAACCTGCCAATTGATGACTCGTTCCCTGATGACCAATTCCATTCGATTTCTGCCATGGAGGAGATCCACTCGGTTGGTACACCGATGCACGCGACTCATGCGGTGCAAGATCGGACGTTCCATGCAACTGACCGAGTGAACACCAAGTCAGCGCCCTGGTATGCAGACATTGCGAACTTTCTCGCCTCAGGAGTACTTCCTCCTACCATGTCATACCAGCAGAAGAAGAAGCTGCGATCGGACGCCAAGTTCTACTTCTGGGACGACCCCTACCTCTTCAAGACTGGCGTTGATGGCATCTACCGACGATGTGTGCCATACGATGAGAGCAAGAAGGAAGGAAGAGGAAAGAGGCGAAACTCGACGGATCAAGCTTCCTCCTCTCGATCCCTTCGATCCATGACTTTCTCTATCCCTTTTATTGTATTTTTAGATCATATCATGTGCTGTGAGTAGTTATTTCAGTTTCTAGGGTTTAGAGATGGATTCTTGATTTGCTTTGACTTTCTTTGACTTGTATCTTGTATGAACTCTTTTGATTGATTGATTGTGATTTTCTTTGCCATCTCTTGCTTTGATTGCTGTGATTGTGTATGATGAACCTCTAGGTCTAGATCAAACCTATCAAGGTCATGTGATCATCTCAATCTCTCAACCAAATCAATTGTTTAGGGTAGACTTGTTCGAATTGAAGCCGAGAGGTTGAATTCTCCTCTAATCGACAGATTAGAGGGTGCCTTAGGTCTCCAATCAACCAGCTAGGGTAGATCTGTACCAACACATGAGAATTGAGGTGTAGAAATCCCTAAAAGGCAATCAATTGCATTCCAACCTAAATCTTGATCCAACACACGACGGTTGAGGCTTAGGAACCTTAGGTATGGTCAATTGAACCTTTCTAAAGAGTTTAGCACAAGGTACCAGCAAGGAATGCATCAACTCGAACTGGTAAGCTCTGTTTTGGCAAGACAGTACGGGTCTTACCAGAGTGGTGCGGCCTTGCCTTACCAAGTGGAGTACGGCCTAGCCGTACCAACTTGGTACGGGCCGTACCACTAGAGGCAGATCACAGATGAAATCTGAAACCCTGGAAACGCCTTTTATCCATAATCAAAACACAGTTTACATTTCTTCTAGCATTTTATTACATCTGTTTGCATTGTCAGATTTGTTTGAATTGATTTTTTAGGAACTTAAATACCAAACCAAATCTTTCTCACTTCTAGTTTTTAATTGAGTTTGGTAGATTCTAACCTAGTAATTGCCCGTCCCTGTGGATCGATACCCGATTATACTACTCGATAGGGGTTGTGCACTTGCAACCCTTACTCGTGAAGTGTAAACGCGGTTTTAAAAGGTACGCCCTCAAGCGTACCAAAACTTGCGTTGCGCTTTCGCGCGAACATTACCTAGGACTGGCACGGGACGAAGACGGGTTTTGGTTGTCACCCATTCTTGAGTGGTATATGTTAAACATCTCATCGAACTTCGAAGTCACGAATGCCTCCACCCCGGTGTTCTCTAAATGTAGATTCTCTTTGTACACTGCAACTATTTTGACCGTGAAATACTTCTTGTATGCCGGGTTGAGGCAGCTTGCGATAATGGCCAGGAGGGGTATATCGTTCCAATATTTTAGAAAATTTTCTTTCATGGCAACTACGATCGGTGTAAGAGTGGAGGTGGTGGTTTCAGCGATCTCCAATTCACGGTACACCTTGGAGATGCTATAGAGATGTCTGATCAACTCAAATGCCGTCGGTGAGTACGAGCAAGATAATTTGACGGTTGCATTAAAAAAGGTTCCTAAGAAATTACTCAGGGTTTGTAGTTGGTCCCATTCGTCGGGGCTGGGCTCCAATGCCATTCCCTCGGGGGTGGAGCCTCTCAAAAACTCTCCTATGACGGCATTGTAAGGAAGGCATTGGTTCAGAAACCTATAGGTATAGTTCCAACGGGTATCTATATCCCAAGGAACTTTCAACTTGCTCAAGCCATAGTTGACGCACATCAAACCAAACCGTTGTTTTCTTTCTTGGTTTGAAACAATATGGGACAGAGAATCCTTTAATTTATTGATCAAATCTCTTACGGCTTCTGTTTTAAGGCCCGCCTTAACGACGAGGTTAAGTATGTGGCAAGCACACTTTTGGTGAAACATTGCACCATTCATAATCGGGTTTAGTGACCGTTTAAAAATCTCAATGGAAGCTACATTGTTACTAGCATTATCGAATGAAATAGAAAAAATCTTGTTATCCCTATCTCTCTTAAGGTTATACTCTTCTAACACCTCAATAATGGATTTGAAAATTACATGTGCTGAGTGCGGGGAATCTAACACACGAAAACTTAATATCCTTTTTTGTAATACCCACTGATCATCGATCCAATGGCCGGTAACACACGAGTACCCAAGGCCATGTTTACCGGCATTCCATATATCGGAGGTAATTGAGACCTTATTTTGTTGGTATGCAAATATAGCTCGGAGCTCATTTTTTATTTTGGTAAACTGGTTTTTACTTTCACCAATCATCTTTCTATGATGGATCCTCTTGTACATTGGTTGAGCACACCCCCGAATGACTAACCGGGCAAAACTCATACAACCACCCATGCTTATTGGTTGTTCTTTGTGGGTAATGTACCGGGCCAATTCACTAAGCATTTTTGATTCATCGTATTTTGGGTTGGTTCTAGTACCATCCGCGTTCATAAGGGTTTGGATTTGTCTCGGTCCAACATTTTCACATATAACATCACCCTTCCTTTGGTGCATTTCGACATGTCTTTTAAAGCTGGTCATACCACTACTTTGTTTATACACAAAAAACGGTTTCTTACAATTTTGTACCTTACATTCAAGGGTTTGCATGTTGCCGTTCTCATCTGTGGAAATCTTGTACCATTTGGCCCACGGCTGATTGTATTCAGGTTGTCTTTTAGTCTTCTTTACCACTTGTCTTTCTGGGGGGACACTTGTCGGAGGAAGGATTAGTTCTTCTTCAATTTCAGTGACACTTCTCGACGGAGTACCTTCTATAGGGGGGTGACTTGACTCGATGCTACAGAAGAAGTGCCTCCATATGCATGGTGGTGTCGGTTGATGTGTTTCTTGTGGCATATACATGTTTGGATCGTTTGAAGTATAATACGGTGCATACATTTAGGGGGGTTGTTGATAATTTAAATCTAGCGTTTGATCCCTTCTTTGATAATTAGGTGGATAATTTTGTGGATAATTTTGGGGATAATTTTGTGGATTATTAGGTGGTGGCATAGCCGGGCCAAAAATTTCAAGTGACATTCTCGTATCAAAAGGTAATTCCTCATCGTGACTAGGAGATGTCATCTTTTAAACCTATTCAAAAAAATAAATGTAAATTACTTCACATATTCAAAATATAAATGTAAATCTAAATTAAATTAAATCTAAATTGAATATAAATCTAAATCTAAATTAAAAAAATAACTCTAAGTCTAATTCATAATAATCTAATTCAAATATTAAAATTCTAAGTCTAATTCAAAGTAAATACAACTTGTTCTAACTTATTCAAAATATAAATGTAAATCTAAATTAAATTAAATCTAAATTGAATATAAATGTAAATCTAAATTAAAAAAATAACTCTAAGTCTAATTCATAATAATCTAATTCAAATATTAAAATTCTAAGTCTAATTCAAAGTAAATACCACTTGTTCTAACTTATTCAAATTCTAAATGTAAATCTAAATTAAATTAAATCTAAATTGAATATAAATGTAAATCTAAATTAAAAAAATAACTCTAAGTGTAATTCATAATAATCTAATTCAAATTTTAAAATTCTAAGTCTAATTCAAAATAAATACAACTTGTTCAAAACCTAAATCTAAATTAAAGTAAATAAATAAAAAAAACTGAGGCAGCAAGCCTCTGTCTCTGTGACAGAGGAATCCGAAAAAAAAATATGCCTCAGCCGAATTTCAAAAGAAAAAAAAACAATATAAAAAAATAAATCTAAGTCTAATTCAAATTTTAAAATTCTAAGTCTAATTCAAAATAAATACAACTTGTTCTAACTTATTCAAAATATAAATCTAAATCTAAATTAAATTAAATCTAAATTGAATATAAATGTAAATCTCAATTAAAAAAATAACTCTAAGTCTAATTCATAATAATCTAATTCAAAGTCTAATTCAAAATAAATACAACTTGTTCTAACTTATTTTAAAAATCTATTTTAAAAAAATAACTATAAAAAATTTAACTTATTCAAAAAATAACTCTACCAAATCCAACATATTCAAAAATAAAATATAAATCTAGCTTATTTATCTAACAAATATAACTTATTTATCTAGTAAAATATAAATCTAACATATTCACATATAAATGTAACATATTCAAAAAATATAATATAGCATATTCAAAAAATAAAATCTAACCTATTTAAAAATAAAATATAACATCTTCAAAAAATAAAATCTAACATATTCAAAAAATAAAATCTAACCTATTAAATTTAGATCCGAATTTAAAAAATCAAATATAACCTATTTGAAAAATATAACCTACTAAAAAAATCCAACCTTTTCAAAATAACAAATCTAACATATTTTTTTAACCTATTAAAAATAAATTGGAATTTCAAAAATAAAATCAAACCTATTCAAAACAAATCTAATTACTTCACATATTCAAAATAACAAATCTAACATATTTTTTTAACCTATTAAAAATAAATTTACTCTACAAAAATAAAATCAAACATATTCAAAAGAAATCTAATTACTTCACATATTCAAAATAACAAATCTAACATATTTTTTTAACCTATTAAAAATAAATCCGAATTTCAAAAATAAAATCAAACCTATTCAAAAGAAATCTAATTACTTCACATATTCAAAATAACAAATCTAACATATTTTTTTAACCTATTAAAAATAAATCCGAATTTCAAAAATAAAATCAAACCTATTCAAAAGAAATCTAATTACTTCACATATTCAAATTTCAAAATAACAAATCTAACATATTTTTTTAACCTATTACAAATAAATTTACTCTACAAAAATAAAATCAAACCTATTCAAAACAAATCTAATTACTTCACATATTCAAAATAACAAATCTAACATATTTTTTTAACCTATTAAAAATAAATTTACTCTACAAAAATAAATTAAACTAAATTTAATCTACAAAAAAAAATCTAGCATAAACTAAATTTACTCTACAAAAATAAATTAATCTAACATGAAATAAATGTAACCTTTAAATCTTGAGGAAAAATCTTGCGGGAGGTGACGAACTTCGTAATTCTGATACCTTCGTAATTCCGTTTGCGTATTTGTAGAATGAATTAAATTTACAACTATATTTTTTTCAAACAATAAATTTAAAAACTAAAAATAGTAATATTGAGAGATTGAGAGAATGAGATTATGAGAGATTGAGAGAATGAGAGGGTGTGAAAAAATTGAGAGGAAGAGGGGTGAATATATAGAGTTTTGATTGGAGGGAGAATAATATTTGAAATTTAATAAATCCGAAAAAAAAACAGAATTGACGGGTGGGACCCACCCGTACGGGACAGAAATGACAGGTGGGACCCACCCGGTTTGACTGATTTGAACCAAAACTGTAGAACGGCTCAGTATATTAACAGAGCAGGTTTAGCTTCATGCAGCGCAATATTCACATGCATTGCTGTACTCAGTGCGCTGTCTGTAGCTAAAACTGCTCTGTTAACAGTAGCTAGTGGGGGGAAAAAATTCAAAATTTCTGGTTTCGGCGGGTAAGGGTTACCGGGTGCGGGCAGACGGGCAGCGGGCACGGGTACGCAGGGGCGGAACTAGAAAATCATGATAGGGGTGCTAAAATTTAAAATGCACAATATGTTGCTAGTGGGAATTGAACCCATGCTCTCCACAACTACAAAATAAGCTCTAACCACTGGACTACAAGTAGACATGTGATATTTTATAAGGGGGCTAGACTATATACAAAATTCTAAAATAATAAAATTCAATTACATTTCAATATATATAATTAAAATTTTAAAATCATAGGGTGGCTTAGCAACCGTACGGGTGAATGTAGATCCGCCCCTGCGGGTACGGCGGGTACGGGTACACCCGGATTTGTTTCCAAAAATCTAAACCCTGCCCAGTTCAGACCCGTACCCGTTTACCCGGGTATACCCGGCCACGGGTACGGGTACCCCGGGCACTGGGCACGGGCGGACCGGGTTCGGGTTACCCGTTAAGGGTACTGTCAAACGCCTAGTGAAAACTATACAAACTGTAAAAGAAAAAACAGAAGACACCGAGTGAAGGAGACACGCGTCGCTCAATAACCTATAGACAGAGCAAAGCAAAGAAAGATTAGATCTGCATGAGAGCAAAGTAAAGAAAGATCAGATCTGCATCGAACGGAGTAATGCTACAGTAACACGGAACCGCATCTGCTGTAATTCTAAGGTGGATTTCAGGACCCTGTAATACCTTATCTCCACCATTGATTAGAATTGATTGGCTGAGATTAAAACAAGAGATAGACAGCCCCTTTCTCTCTCTCTGCGCTGCCCATCTCTTGCCCGTCTTTTATATATTTTATACACTCCGTGAAAAATTAGTAAATAACAGCGTGTGTTGGCGAGAGTTACAGAAGTAATTTCGATTTCCCACCATTTTTCTTTCCCTTTCTCTTTCTTCTCTCTTCACTTCCAACATCTCCTCTGGCCATGCGAAAGTCAGCAGTAGTTGCGTGGATCAAGTACAGGTTATGAATCAGTTTTATTCTGCTCCTTTGTGAGATGGAATTTCCAGATGAAATCGAACCGAGGGGTCAAACTGATTCTTCTCCTCATGTGGGTATGGATTTCGAAACGTTAGAAGATGCGTGGAAATTCTGGAATTGCTATGGAGGAAAAATGGGTTTTGATGTTCGGAAGACTTTTAGAAATGAGAGAACAAAAGGTCGGATCACATCTAGAGGCTTTGTTTGCGCGGCTTCAGGTTATCGTGAAATGGACAAGAGAAATCACGAAGTGAAACGACCTCGAGCTGAAACCCGAACTGGTTGCCCTGTGCATCTTTACCTTAAGCTGATTATTGAAACACAAAAGTATCGAGTGTATGACTTTTGTGGTGATCATAACCATGCTTTACAACAGTCCGAAGCAATCGGTCTAATGCGTTCACAAAGGGAAATTCCTGAAACCTATATTGCAAGCATTGATTTAGCCGATGACTCGGGTATTCCACCAAGAGAATGATACGAGTTAATGGGTCGAGAAGCTGGTGGTTCACAAAACCTTCCCTTTAGTAAAAGAGATTATGATAATCATTTACGGAATAAGAGGAGTAGAAATTTAGCTTGCGGGGAAGCGGCAAGCATGCTAAGGTATTTTTACAACCAATCTTTGAAAAATTGTTCCTTTAAGCATACCGAACAATTAGATGAAAATGGGCAGATTATGAATGTGTTTTGGGCTGATGCCAAGATGCTTATTGATTATGCCCAATTTGGTGATGTGATTACATTTGACACGACCTATGGCACAAATAAACAGTATAGACCTCTAGGTGTTTTTGTTGGATTCAATCACTTTAGAGAGATTGTAATATTTGGAGCCACACTTTTATATGAGGAATCGATTGAATCATTTAAATGGTTATTTGAAACATTCTTAGCAACCCATAACAACAAACACCCAAAAACCATCTTAACCGATCAAGACCGAGCAATGGCTACGGCACTAAAAGAGGTAATGCCAAGCACATACCATGGATTGTGCACCTGGCATATAAGTCAAAATGCCCTTAAGAACTTGACAGGTAAGAAAAAAGGGAAGAAGGATGAGGCTGACATGGTTGTTAGTGGGAAAGAAATTCTTAAGGCCTTTAGAGCTTGTATGTACGAGTACAGTGATGTGGATGAATTCGAATATGCTTTTAAGTCCTTACTTTGTAAAGTTCGTGGAGTAAGTGGAAGCAGTGAAAAGGTGGCCACGAGGCAGGTGGCCAGCGGAGAGGGGACCGGCAATATTGTTGAAGAGATTGAGCTTGACACTGAAGATGAGGTCGGTGATGAGGAAAATGAACAAAGTGTAGTTGGTGAGATAAATGGCAATGATGGAGACCACAGTGGAGCAAGAAAGATAGGCAGTAAAAGAAAATCTAGCAAAGAGAGCTGGTTGAATTTTATTTTTGAGATAAAAGAAAAATGGGCCGAATGTTACATGAAGGATGTAGTCTCATTGGGGATGTGGAGCACACAACTCAGCGAAAGCTTTAACAAAGATTTGAAAAGTTTTCTCAAATGGAATATGGACATGGATCGGTTCTTTAATCACTTTGAGAGGGTTCTTGTACAAAAACGTCAAAAAGAAATAGAGTCAGAATATGAAATGAGGAAGAAGAAACCTAGAGTTAAGGTAAATATTCCTATTCTACAACAGGCAGGTACATTGTACACACCAAAGATTTTAGAAATTTTTCAAGAAGAATGGGAGCTGTCAATGGCATCTTTTGTTAAATTGAAAGAAGAAGGTCAGTCAACAACAAAGTACACCATCGGGGTTAGTAATTTTGGTAGCAACTCTTGCTTGGATAAGTGTTTTCAAGTTTTTGTCGATCATACCAATAAAATGGTATCGTGCAGTTGCAACAAGTTCAAGAGGTGGGGAGTTTTATGTGGTCACTCTCTAAAGGTGCTTGACATAATGGATATTAAATTATTACCAGAAGAGTACATTTTAAAGAGATGGACTCGAGCAGCAAGGAGTGGCATGGTCGAAGATTTTACTGGAAGGACTGTTGTTGAAAATCCCAAGCTAGATGCCACATGTCGATATAGGTCCCTTGCACGAAAGCTTCTTTACTTAGCCACTAAAGCAGCTGATTTTGAAGAAGTATCTCAATATGTTGATTCGGCTACTGATGTGCTTAATAAGAAGGTTGATGAACTAATTCAAAAACTTTTAAGTGCCACACCTGATGGGGATGATAGCTTACCTCTAGAAGATCAATCAGATTTGACATTAATAGAGAATGCAGTGGAGAACTCATCTCAAAAACCAACTACGACCTTCAAGAAAAAAACCGGTAGAAAAGGTGGAAAACGTCTAACAAGTTGGGTGGATAAACAACCAAAGAGAAATATAGAAAAGGTGACTGAGAAAAAGGAGCAGAATAAAAATAATGGCATTCCACTACTGCCATCAGAACCTGGAGGTTATGAACATGTGAATAGCTTCATTGAGTTGCTAATGGTAATATATTATGCATCTAAAATGCAGCTATCAAACAAAATAAATTCTAGATGTTCTCTATTTTTTGTAATATTTTTTTAATATATGTAGGGTGGATCAAGTACAGGTTTATTACCTTTTTCGTATTCACCTGAGAGTGCATCTGCGATAAAGGTAGAATATTGATGCAATTTTTTTTTAACATTAGTCTTTAGGCTAGCAAGATTAGCTAATGAATGGATTATAATTTTCATTTTTTTGTATGCAGGAGATAGATCTAAAGCTGAACCATGACTTCACAACTTATCAAGACCACTGATGCATTTGCTTGATTGAATTGATAAGTAATTTATGCAGTAGTGACACATTTTGTATAGTTTCTTTTAATAGGTTTCCAAAGAGAGGCCTCATTTTGTGTAGTTATAATAGAAATTTATAGGCACATTTTGTGGAAGAATTATCTCATTTTGTATAATTTATGTTTAATTATTTTCTACAAAGAAACCTCTTTTGTGTAGCCTTATAGGAACTTTTAATTTTCTATAGACATTTCATGATTTGCTCTCATGCACAAATTCAACATTTTTACTGCAAAATTTTAATTTTCAAAACTATAGGGGTGTATTTGTAAAAAATTTGATAGTTGTCAGGGCTGATCATGTTTCGGTAAGGAGCAAAAAATCAATTTTTCTCTGCAACCGGGTCGAATCCAATTACTGGGGTTAACGGGTCGAACTACATATCCTGGGGTACACATGGTGCTGGTACCAGATAATCAATTAATGGACTTTAAACGCCACTGGTACAAGCTTATGGAGTTATCAGGATCTTGGTACAAGATAGTTAAATTTGTTGTCTTTTTTCCTTTTTCTTTTTTCTTTTCAATTATTGTTGTCTTATTTTATTTCTTAACCCTTGTAAATATATTTATAGTTTATTTTATTTCTTCACTGGTACCAGCCTGTAAAATTTGAGTTTAATTTGCTCTAGGTGCAGCACTTCAAAATGAAATGATGTGATGTATTTGAAACTCCAATTAGCTTGATTTTCTTTCTTTTTTTGATAGAATTTTTTTATTTTGATTCTTGCTCGGATTATACAATTCACATGCTATTTGATATGTTTAGATTATGGTTAGTAAAGGTTTGAGTTGCCAAAATATTTTGTTATGCCTAAACCATGATTGAGTCTTGTTGATTCTTATTAAAACTCCAATGTAGCTTGATTCTCTTTTTTTTTTGGTTAAATTTTTTTATATTTTGATTCTCACTCGGATATGCAATTTACATGCTATTTGATGTGTTTAGATTTTGGTTAGTAAATATTTGAGTCATGAAAATATATTTTCATGTCTAAATCAGAATTAGCCTTGGTGCCACTGCAGTTTCGAGAGAGTAGATAAAAGTCAAAGTACAAAAAGCAAAATTAAAAGACGGGCAAGAGATGGGCAGCGCAGAGAGAGAGAAAGGGGCTGTCTATCTCTTGTTTTAATATCAGCCAATCAATTCTAATCAATGGTGGAGATAAGGTATTACAGGGTCCTGAAATCCTCCTTAGAATTACAGCAGATGCGGTTCCCAGTAACACCTCCATCCAAAATTAAATATATAAATAGATGTCGGCATGAACAGTTACTAAATTTTGTCCATTTCTCCTTTTTTTTATATAAAAAGTTATCATATATTTGTTTAATAATATTATCTGCAAGCCAGGTTGGATTTGAGCTCTTTTTTCTTGTTCAGCACTATGGATAATCATTATTTCTACCAAATAGCCTATGTGAATCTTATATATATATGTATGTAAGCACTAAAGAGATTCTCACCTTAAGAGAACCAAAAGAGACGCAAAATAAAAACATGATGATAGAAGAAGAAATAGTAATTATAGGAGGAGGAATAGCTGGTTTGGCGACAGCTTTGGCATTTAAACGGGTCGGGTTCCAGGCACGGGTTTTAGAGCGCAACCCGGAGCTTCGAGCGGGTGGTACGGCACTCACTCTCGTAACAAATGCCTGGTTTGCACTGAGAGCACTTGGAGTAGATCATAAACTAAAGTCTGTTTATCAACCAATCAACAAGTAAATTATTATCAATTGGTACCACTTTCCACAATTAGATTTTTCACTCATCTTATTTTTTTTTTTTGAAATGAAATAGAGGTCCAGCTTCTATTTGATTGATAAATGTTTCAGTACATGAGTCATGTTACAAAAACAAGTAATCTAAATTACTGGAAATAAACCTAGTTAGGAGCTCCAGTGGGGCATCCTTTTATGAAATGGAAAGTGAAAAGACCAAAAATAAAACAGAAATTGAAGTGCATGTGCGTAGAAGTGATCATTAGATGTGCCGCTGTTGTTGTTTAGTGATCCCTCCCCCGTCTCTGCTGGTACGCCCCCAAGCTCAGTTTCCACTGTTCTTCAATTTTCACTCATCTTATTGGTTATTATTTTATTTTAGTTTATGCTTTCGTGTTCAATGTCCTTCTTTTCGTTTCTTTTGTAAATTGTTAAGCTCAATTATGTTCTTTCGTACTGTTTTTATAGATAAAAAATGAAATCAAATTATTCAAATTAAGTATTCTAAATAAGATTTTGAGTCAGATTTTCAAACATGTGATTTCTTACGCAAGGACATTGATTTAAAGGTTTGGAAAATCGGCCGATTCCGTTCCGACTCGGCCGAGTCAACTCGAAATCCAACTTGGCTTCCGATTCGATTCAGTTGATTCTGACCGATTTCTGTCATCTCAGAATTCTGATTGTATATTTGTATCAGGTCGTTGGTTACAAACTTGGACACAGGGGCTGTGCAAGAGCTTGGCTTCTCTGGGACAAAAGAAAATAGGTATGAAATTCATAAAAGATACTTGCTATTTATTTCATTCAAAATGGAGCTCGTAAAATTATACTTGACAGCCGCCGTTAAAGTTTTAAAAAAAAAAATGGAGCTTGCAATTATATGCAACTCAACTTTTATTAAATCATTTGTTAAGAAATTTAGAACTAAATACATTGTTCTGTTTATTGATGCAATAGGGAGGATGCAGGGATGATAACGGTGCACAGGAAGGCGTTGCTCGAGACGCTAGCAGAGGAACTGCCATCTGATACAATTAGGTTTTCATCTAATCTCATCTCCATTAAGAGCGAAACTCTAAAAGATTCCTCCAAGGCCACTCTCTTGCATTTGGAAGATGGTACTGTTATCAAAGCTAAGGTACTTGAAAAGTATCAATTATAGGTCTCCTCAATTTAATTAGATTATGTTTCATCTCCAGATGAAATAATTTGATTTTTTTTTAATTCTTAATTAAGTTTCCCAATTCATGGTATAGGTGGTAATAGGGTGTGATGGGGTCCACTCAGCAGTGGCACAATGGTTGGGTCTATCTCAGCCGTTGAGTTCGGGCCGGTGGGCCGCCCGAGGGCTCGCGGTTTTTCCAGAAGGCCATGGATTGAACCATGAAGTGAAGCAGTATTTACATGCTGGTACGAGGGCTGGATTTGTCACTATCAATTCCAAAGAAATCTACTGGTTTGTAGTCACTTATTCTTCCTTAGGTAAGTAACAATACTTCTCACTTAAATTAAACATATTTATGATGCGGTGCAAATATATACTGGTACATCTGTACAAGTTCTAATATGTTGTGCCCAATTTTTTAAATTTTTATTAGAAAAGGATATTTCGGCGAGTCCAGAGCTATTACTGGAAGAAGTGGAAAAGAACCTAGCCAAAGATCTCCCTTCGGAATTTCTTGCCGTTGTCAAAGAGACCGATCTCTCGACCCTATCATGGGTGCCGCTTCTCTTTAGAGCACCATGGAATATTGCTTTTTGCAAAGCTCAAAATGGTTGTGTCACGATAGCCGGTGATGCAATGCACCCAATGACGCCTGATCTCGCTCAAGGCGGCTGTTCTGCCCTCGAGGATGCCGTCATACTCGCTCGCTGCATCAGTGAAGCTCATCCAACGGCTACAAATGACAATCAGTGGCTGGAGAAGGCACTAAAGAGGTACATATTCCAAGTTTAACTATATATTATAATTAAGTTGTTGATTAGAACTTTTTGTACTAAATTCATTATATTTTAGTACTTCTTAAATGTATTTTTTGACCATTAATAATGGCAGGTATGTGAAGGAGAGGAGGTGGAGAGTGGCATGGCTGGTTGCTGGTGCATGGTTAGCCGGGTGGGTGCAACAAGGAGGAGGCGGCGACCAACAATGGTGGTCGGGCATGGCCAGGTGGTTCAGAGACCGGTTTTACTATCAATTTATTTGGCCAAGGATTAGAGATTTAATTTGGTTTGATTGTGGAGATTTGATTCCGGCAAGTAAGACAGATTGAGTTTTGTCAATTCAGCTGTCTAGATATATATAAATGTATCTGTCCTTTCTTTTAAACTTAACTAGGTTCTATATATGGTGATTATAATAGAGGTGAATTTATACATTCATCGGCTTTAATAATTTGCAAAGTGCTGTTGTTGGGTTTTTCAAAGGAAAGGGTGTGTATCTTTTAATTATTTCATGAATACAATACTTGTCTAGCTTGAACATGATATTTCTCTAAGTACAATACTTGTCTAGCTTGAACATGATATTTCTCTAAGTATTTGTATTGTATATATTTCCAATCATAAATACATGCATGCTCCTTTTTTAAATATCTTTTATTTGATTCCGTTTTTTTTTAACTATCGAACTCCGGCCGTAATTTAACGGTTTAATATGAAATTGGTCGTCACTAAAAAAGCCATTTTTTTTAAGAAAAAAGACGCTATGTGAACTGCGAAAATAAAAACTATTTACATAAATTTCAACGGCTAAAATAAATCAAACGGAATCGGAAGCGGTTTAATATTAAGTTAGAGTCGTCCTATTTACATTACGATTCGTACAAATTAAGTGTGTACAAATCTCGGAAGCAGTTTGATATTAAGTTAGAGTCGTCCTATTTATATTAAGATTTGTACAAATTAAGTATGTATAAATCTTGTCAATCGATGATTTCAATGAGATCCAGATCAAATTAAGTCTAATGTCCATCAGACGACACCCACCCCAAATCAAATTCAGATCCAGTCAGCTGGCAGAATGAGATATGAAATTGTTTATATTTAAAAAACCCCGCACATCTATGGCAGGTCCGAAAAAAATATCATTTAGCTGGGATTTCCTTAAATAAGCGCGGTACCTAAGGGGATACAATATCCCCTCGTATACGGAGGGAGTATAATACTCTCAGTCGGACCATAATCAATTCTCTACCTATTTGAAATGGATCCCACTAATTGTCCCCAAGCTTCAATCCCCAGTTTTTCCCCAAAAAAACTGTCATTTGACCTGCGCGAATACTGTAAAACTCTGCAACCAATACTGTAACTTCAACGACAGATCATGTATAATAAGAAGTTTAAAAGTCCAACAATCCAAGTTAGTTGGAAGTGGTCCCCAAGTTAGTTGCAAACAGTTAGCAACTTGCAAAGCCACTGTACTTCCGGCTGTACTTGAAAAACTGGCGACTTCTAGAAGATTTAAAAAACAAACCTAAAATTGTGCAAAATTAATTTTTTTGCATCAAAATTAATTTTTTTTTCGATATTAAAATTTAAATTTAATTTTTATTTTTTTCGTATTTCTCTTTTTTCTTCAATTATTAATATTTGTATATCGATCTATATCATGTAAAATAAGGCTTACATACTGTAAAATTAGCAGATGTAAACTATAAAACTGACATATGTTAATAGCAAAATATAAAACTGACATATATTAATTACAAAATAAACTGACATACTGTAAAATAAGGCTTACATACTGTAAAATTAGCAGATGCAAACTATAAAACTAACATATGTTAATAGCAAAATATAAAACTGACATATATTAATCACAAAATAAACTGTTCAAAACCATAAACTATAACAATCAACTATAAGATGCCACCACCCATAACTGTTACCACCCATAATTGTTACCACTGATACATCAATACAAACATAACTTCTTCACTTTATAACATACTGTAACATCATACTGTTCACAAGCACAGAGAAAAATTCAACAAAAAAACACGGCTAATACATCAATACAAACATGGCTTCTTCACTTCATAACCCTCTGGTGCACATTATTCGGATGAGTGAGAAGTTTCATCGCTAGAATCACGCGCTCTTTTGATATATCATCATGCAAAAAAAAAAAAAAGCAAGGTTAAAAATTAGAGTTATGAACCATTAGCAGATGCAAACAATCAAAGCAACATACTGCAAAATTGTTATATGTATCCTGCAAAATTGTTGATGTATCATGTGAAATTTATCATGTAAAATTACACATAAGCTGTAATCTAAAAGTGAATCACAGTAAAAGAATACTGTAACCAAAGTAAAAACTGTCTAATAAATAATTTGCATCTGCTAATTTGATAGTATTGAAGGCTTATTTTACATGGTATAGATCCATGTATAAATATTAAAAATTGTTATATGTACCCTGTAAAATTGTCCTATATATCCTGTAAAATTGTTAGATGTAATCTGTAAAATTGCACATATGCTGTAAACTAAAGTGAATCACAGTAAAAGAATACTGTAACCAAAGTAAATCACAGTAAAAACTGTCTAAATTATGTACCCTGTAAACTTGTCATATGTATAATGTAAAATTGTTATATGTATCCTGTAAAATTGCACATATGCTGTAAACTAAAGTAAATACCGTAACTCCAGTGACTCATAGTAAAAACTGTCTAATACATAATTTGCATTTTCCAAATTTACAGTATTCAAGGCTTATTTTACATGATATAGATCCATATATAAATATTAATATTTGGTATATGTATCCTGCAAAATTGTTATATGTATCTTGTAAAATTATACTATGTATGCTGTAAAATTGTTATATGTATCCTGTAAAATTACACATGTCCTGTAAACTAAAGTGAATACTGTAACCCAAGTAAAAACTGTCTAATACATCCTGTCAAATGCTGTTTATGAGTACAACTGTTAAACAGATGCTGTAACTATGATTAACCAAAATGAATACTATAAACTGTTGCACATATCCTATAAAATTGTTATATGTATCCTATAAATTACATACTGTGATAAACTTATACAACCATACTGTAAATTGTTACATGAATCTTGTGAAATCAATGTATCCATACTGTAAATTGTTACATATATCCTAGGAGATAAATCCTATAAAATATTGTATAGATCATGTAAATCTATTAGATAGATCCTGTAAATAGATGTTGTAAACTAAAATTTTTAAATATTGATCGAGAGAAGCGTGATTTTGGTCGAGACAGTGGTGATCACCAGAGAAATCGAGAAAGTATACAGATTGTCGATTTGAAGAAAAAAACCAAAATCAGCATATCGACAATTGCATGGTGTCAAAAATCAAAATAGTGGAAAATTATAATCTAAATTTGACGAAATATTAATTAAAAATTAAAAACCCTAGATCCTTCGAAAAAATCGAATCAATGACAAATAAAATCTGAGAAAATCAATCAATCATAACTAGACCAAAGTTTGAGATGCAATATCGCGATTGTATGATTTTGAGGGCTGAAATTGAAGAAAAATCGAAGCCGTGATATGAAATCAAAACTACTTCGATATTCAAGAAAATTGAGGTCTGAAATCAAAACCTGTAGCGTGACACCACCGCTGTCTTCTTCGTCGTTCAAGTGGTCCAGTACTTCGTCACCGTCACTACCGTCGACAGGTAACTTTCTTTTTCTTCACCGTCGCTGCCGTCGCGTGTCACCGTCGCTGTCGTCGCTGCCATCGCGGCCGTCGCGGCCGTCGCTGTCGTCGCGCGTCACCGTTGCTGCCGTCGCTAATTTCCCAATTAAACTGCTAACCATGAGAAATTAAAACTTTACTGTTATAGAAAAAACAAGCCAACATAAAACACATTACCTTCAAAGCAATATTTAAAAGCAGCACAAAATGAGAAGAAAATTACTGGACCTGCCAGCTCTATACGTGTCCATGTCCTCTCAATACATGGAAATAGGGTATAGTACTTGATGCAAAATTTTATGAAATTATGACATTGATGGATCTAGACTATTTATATGGATTTTGTAGATTATCTGAAATTTACGAAATCAGTTTAATCAAAGGAAATTTAAAAATATGCATCGGCACTTCATCTATTTACTGAAATTATGTCAAAATTAACACTATATTTTCTGAAATTTCTAAAATTATGCCATACATGAAACACAAATATAGTACTTGGGAGATCACCGGTGCTATTAGTCCAAGATTTTCACTCGTCAAAGGAAAGGGAAGAACAAGATTCAACGAAGGAGGAGAGAGACCAACCTAGTACGGGGGATCTAGTCTAATCCTTACCTATCCGTGGAGCCTTGTAAATGAAGCAGCTATCTCTTTCTTCTCTGACGCCAATGCCTCACAGATCTAGTCTAATCCTTCCTCCATACGATCAAGGTCACGAATAAGAGAAATTAAACACTGATTGATCAGCGCCAAAGTGTTACAGATCGTGAAGTAGAGAAAGGGAACCAGCAGGATTCGGCGAGTTGAGAGGCATTCTGGTCGTCTGACAAGGGATAACTTAGAGGCTTGGAAGAAAGGTCCAGAGGTGGTACCAAGAGTAAGAGAGAGAGGATGTACGGACGGCTTCACCATACCGGGGAGAGAATAGTGATTTTAGTTTTCAGGAGAAATAGATCGGAAAAGAGGATAATGATTTTAGTTTTCTGAAAAAGAGATCGGAAGAGAGTTTGGAAAAAAGTTGAAGGGAAAAAGAGATCAGAGAGATGAGGAATGGTGGTTTTAGAAGGTGGGGGACCACGTGGACAGTTAAAACTTGTTGGAAGTACATGAAAACTGCTGTGGGGATAATCTGGGGATGAAGAGCTGGGTACCAAAACCTTTTCTCATTTGAAATATAGGAGGTTCGTTTTGACATTTGTAACAGACTTGACAACTCAGATCTCAACTACACGGTCAGGCATTGCACTGGATCTGAATTCGAGTGCGTGTTCCCTCATTTATTGGAGAGGTGCAATAAATAAGCAGACGTTTCAGATTAATTTCAGTTGTGCCAAATTCAATCTGGTGTTTATGAAAACTATAGAGAATTTATTTTGAGATTTGTGCTAGGTTAAAATAACGGTCCACATCTTTGCATTAAGTTGTTGCACGAAATGTGAATTCTCTGATTTCAAATAATACTCAATTCCAGAGTGAGAAAAATGGCACGCTGAAGCAGACTCTGTCACTGAACAGCACGGCTATGACAAGACACGTGTGTCGGTTACGTACCGTGATTCGTATGTTCTGTACTGTGACTATTCGCGTGTCGTAACCAATTGTTGATGAAAAAAGACACAACACGACACGACAAGAAAATCACCTTAGTCACGACACAAGAAACAATACATTTAGTCACAACACGCTTTTTTCTAACATTAATCATTCATTGTAATATTTGAAAGAATCTTTCCACGTTTTTTTTAATTTTCTGATTTTTTTTTCAATAAATAAGCTTAAATTATGAATAATAATAATTAAATTTGATCAAACGTGATCAATTACGTTTGAGCACGACACGACCTAGTCACGGCATGACTCATGTGGCGTGACTATTTACGTAGTGTGACCACTCTCAACATTTTAGTTACGGTACGACACATAAAAAATTAAATTTATCATAGTACAACACAGCACGTGACCAAAATCACAGCATATTAGTCGGAGCATGACATGATTTTTCCACTACTCATTCCTCCAAATCAAAGGTTACAGTATAGCTCAATAACCTAAAATATCAAACAATAGAGGGACTATTGAGTTAATGGTGGTACATAGAGCAACGACTGTTTACATGTACCGGCCCAATAACATAGCAGTGGACTTTATGTACCAGCCTGATATTCCAAATTCGCATCCTCTGAGATATCTTAAACTTTGAGTGTTTTTTCAGAATATCTCAACCGTTCAAATACGTTTTACACAAATCTCAAAGCACAAATATTACTGGCCCCTACGCTATCCTCGAATAGGCACCGTACATGTCGGTCACGCAAAAGTTGAGATATCTCAGAGGATACGCACTCGATATTCCTCCACCGAGCGAAATTTTAGTCTTTGTAATGTTCAGCTGTTGATGCGGCCCAGACCGTGCCAGCGAGCACGTGAACACAGGAGGGCCCAATTTCCAATTTATGTCGCGTACTCATCTCTATTATGATTTATGAATTCGTATCGCCTAGGTAATAAAAAAATTATATTTGGATCTGGACCGTTCAAACAGAATCTGCACGATTATTTAAGGAGCCCTGTGCGTTTCAAATAGAATTGGATTGGTCTGGATTTCGATCGGATGGCTATGGTCCAAACAAAAATATTCTGTTACCTCGTAGGATATGGATTCCTCTATTATGCTCTGTACTTTTCCAATGTTTAGGCAATAGACTCATCACTCATGTAATGATCAGTTAGATTGCCAGGGGTGAATGATGTACTGGTAATTTGTAATGGTTTCAGCCTACGGGCCTTATAACGAATTCGCATCCTCTGAGATATCTCATATTTTGCGTGACTTTTTTTAAAATCTCAACCGTTCAAAGTTCAAATAATACTGCCCCCTGTGCTATCTAGGGTGCAAACGGATTGGATAATATCCGATCATATCCGGATCCGTATCCGAAAATTTGATACAGATATTCGATATCCGAATATTCGTGCGAATACAGATACAGATATGATTTTGAATTTTAATTATCCGTATCTAAATAGTAGATATATACCATATAGTTTAATATATATTATAAAAATATTTATGTATATATCTACAGATATCTGATATCCAATCTGTATCCGTACATATCCGTCTAATATCCGATCCATATCTATATCCGAAAAAATAAAAACAAATACGGATATGATTTTACCACTATCCGATCCATATCCAATCCGTTTGCACCCCTTGTGCTATTCCCGAATAGGCAACACATCGGTCACGCAAAATATGATATATCTCAGATGATACGCACTCCCTTATAACATGCAAAAAAAGAGTAGCTCAAGTACCTACGGATTTTCAATCAAAAAAAGAAAAAGTCAGTAGCTAAAGTTCCCGATTTTTTTTTATCCGTAAACTTAGACATAATTCAAAATTTCATCGTACTATCATTTTCTCAAAATTTCAAAATATACCATGACAGCTAATTTTGCCAGCGGGTTATTAGATTGAGCCGTCAGGTTTAATTAATTTATTAGCAGTCAAGTTTAATTAATTTAAGCATATAAAATTATGTAGTGTAGTGCAAGAGTATTTGATCTTGAATTCAAAGATCTTAGGTTTGAATCTTATATGCAGCGTTTTATGATCATTTTTTTTTTACTTCTAGTAAAAAAAATTATGTTATATCTTAAGGCCTAATTCAGTTTAGTGGAGTGGAGCGCTCCAATATTAATTAAACATAAAATTTTGTAATCGTTTACATTTTGTTACAGATACAGTGTTTTATGGCACGTACGTACGGCGTAGAACCAAGTAGGCTTTTCACTGATAAGGCCTAATTCATTTTTATAAAAATAAGCATGAGAAATAGAAACAATTATATATATATAGAGGTTTACTACTCTACTTACATAGGCATATGAGAGCATATATTTATAAGTTATTTTTGTGTTTTCGAAATCCAAATAGTCGATCTGAAGCACTCAACATATTCTCCATATTAGAATGTGCTTAGAGACTAAATTTTACATTTTTTTGAAAATTTTTACTATTTTTTTTTAGATTTTTTTAAAACAGTGTTGTAATATGACAAAAAAATCTAAAAAAAAAAATAAAAAAAACTTTGAAAAACACTGTTTTGAAAAATTCTAAAAGAATAGTAAATTTTTTTCAAAAAAATGTAAAATTTGGTCTCCAAGCACATTCTAATATAAAGAATATATTGAGCGCTTCAAATCGACTTTTTAGACTTTAAAAACGTAAAAATGACTTATAAGCATATGCCTTCGTATGCTTATGAAAGTAAAGTAGCTAAACTCTATATATATACACACACGATTAATTTGATCGTTAAATTGATAATCCAAACGATCTCTCATACATACGATTGATTTGATTGTTA
This sequence comes from Carex myosuroides, assembly GCA_028015225.1. Lineage (NCBI taxonomy): Eukaryota > Viridiplantae > Streptophyta > Magnoliopsida > Poales > Cyperaceae > Carex > Carex myosuroides. Next base: position 9,697,570 of record CM051479.1, read on the forward strand.
ATTCATAAAACTACACACAAACAGACACAATTTTTGTATAGAAACATTCGACTCATATATAGACAGCACCACCGCAATTTGAGGATTTAATAAGTTGTTGATGGTTGTGTTTAATTCCTGGATTTGAATGCAAAGGTCAGAACACAGAACACAGAAACTCAAAATTCAAGAAGCGATTGCAACGTAAGCCCGTGCAACTCGTCGTATTCTTTTATCGTGGCGCAACGCAAACGCCTTCCTTATCCCGGCTCTCTTTTGACCTCTTTCACTGGTTTATTCTGCTGCTCGATCTATCTCAAATATATATATATATATATATATATATATATATATATATATCCAACATATATGCTGTTTATGTAAGCGTTTATGGTCATAAATTTACCAATGATAATGTCATAAAATTTAATGTCGTTTTTTTTGATAATTTTAGATTGAAATCATTATGCGAATCCAATCACAAATTGATATAATTAAATCTGGAAATGTTAGTCATTTACCAATGATAATGAAATTGAATATCAAAATATATAATGAGGGTTCAAATACTTTTTTGTTTTGCAATATCATTCTGAACTTTTGCTTGTAAGTTAACTATCTAATTTCATGGCAAATGAAATGGGCATCATATGCCTTTTATCCAAAAAAAAAAAATTTAATATTAATAAATTAAAATAAATAGTCACATATCAAAATAAAATTATTAGATATGTTTTATTTCACTTTTCTAACATTTACATAAAAAAAAATGATATAACTATTTTGATTAACATAAGTTTCTCAAAAAATGCTGATCTAGACAAATTTTAAATTTTAAACTTTGAGTGCTTGATTCTCATAATTTTTTTCGGTGCACATAACAAGAAGTAAATTTTTAGTAAATTTTTACTTTTAATTTAAGAAATTTAATTATTAAAGCATTTATAAAGTGAAAGAATGAGAATTGGAGTATTTGATCCCTTAAATTTATCAGCAATGAGTATGCAAATTCCATGCTTAGAAATTAGAATAATTTAGTTTTTAGACTTAAAAACTGAGATGATTTCTAGAAAAAAGGAAATTAAAAGAACAAGACCCAAACATGTACAAGTACTAATTATAGAATCAATATTCATTAAATTAGACTGAAATTTGAATAGAAATAATTTAAAATTATTTAAAAACACTGTACTCATTAAATTAATTTTGATTGCTTTGGCATTTAGATTTAAAAAAAGTCTCATCAATTCAAGAAATTAATTTCTGAGATAAATAAGAAAATAATAATTAATATTTTTGAATATGACTTTTCAAAACAACTTCATTAAAAAAACTTTCTATTTATAAAATTATTATACATCTCTAAAATCATAAATAAAATTGTCACATAAAATCTTAAATTGCAATTAAATTAGAAGGAAAAATTCGACTGAATAATGTATACATCATTAATATTAAATTTACTGCGAAATTGAAATGAAATTACTCTGAGAAATTAGACTCATTAATAATTAAATTGACTGCGAAATTGAAATGAAATTACTCTGAGAAATTAGACTGAATAATATATATATACATCTTGAATAATTAATTAAATTGAGTGCGGGCAGGGGTGAGTGTGGCGTGTTACACGATTGAGGACTACACAAGACCTCAAAGTTCCACGTTGACATTACAACTGTCATGTGTCAACACTCCACAACACTACTTCCCCTACAAATACCCCAAAACAACATCTCACAACCCCAAGGTAAGATCCTTTCTCTATCCATATTTCTCCATGGCAATCTCTAAGGTTTCATTCTTTGTCACCTTTTTAGTGCTCTTCTACGTAACCCAAGCCCAGTTAGGTCAATTGGGTGCCTCCAGGCGCAAGTTTGGTGACCAACGAAGCAGGTGCCGCATCGACAGGTTCAATGCCCTGCGCCCGAGCCAGCGCATCGAGTCGGAAGCCGGTGTGCATGAATTGTATGACGAGAACGAGGATCAGCTTGAGTGTGCTGGTGTTTCGGTTCTTCGCACCCGGATTGAACGTAACGGCCTCCACTTGCCTTCCTACTACAACTCCCCTAGCCTTATCTATGTTCTCAAAGGTCTGTTTTTAACTTCTTATCCCTACTTTCAATTCTTATATTTTTCTTTCCATTATTTTGTTTCTAAATCAAAGTTCATGCATGTTCTAACAATAGGTTAAATTTTTTAACATGGCAGTTTTGGCTTCATCTGCCATGTTATGGCTTCATATAGCGTATGGACTATAGAATCAAAACAACTTTGTATATGATTTGTATATGATTTGTGCATTGCATGAAGTCAAAATTGCTCTGCTAAAATATTTAGCCAAAAAATATATGATGTCATGCATGCATGGATTCATCAAATTAAAATAATTTCCTTACCTGGTCTAGCAGTTAATTAATAATCTTTTGAAAATATTTTAGGCAGGGGTGTACTTGGAGCAGTGATCCCGGGATGTCCCGAGACCTTCCAAGATTTACAACAAGAATCCGAGGAGGGTAGTTATAGAGGCGAAAGAGGAAGAGAAGAGGAGGATGCTGGCAGCCAGATGTTCCGTGACGAGCACCAGAGGATCCAGCACTTGCGTCAAGGAGACGTCATTGCGGTTCCAGCCGGTGTCCTTCGCTGGTGCTACAATGATGGAGAAACCCCTCTCGAAGTTATTGTTGTTACTGATGTCACCAACAACGCCAACCAGCTCGATCCGACCTCGAGGGTATGTGATCACTATATATATCAAGTGCTTTAATCAAAATTTAATTAGATGGCTAAGTAAATAATTCAACCTTTGATCAATGAGTTGATTTTTGTTTAGTACTTCCTACTTGCCGGGAGACAGCAGCAGCAAGGCGGTGGTAGGTTCCCCCGGGGAGAGGGGGAGCAAGGAGGGTTATCCAAAAACATCCTTAGCGGTTTCGATGCTGAGCTTCTTGCTGAAGCAATCGGCGTAAATAGGGAAACTGCACAAAAGCTTCAAGGCCGGAACGACGAACGTGGTGACATTGTGCGTGTTGAAAGGAGCCTCCGGATAATGAGGCCATCGAGGACAGAGGAGAGGGAAGAGGAGAGGGGTGAGAGAAGGGAGAGAAGGGAGAGCGAAGAGAGGTACTCCGAAGGTAGGAGGGTTGAGATGAGCGGAAACGGATTCGACGAGTCGATTTGTTCAATGAAGATGAAGGAGAATATCGCCGAGCCGATGAAGGCCGATCTCTACAAGCCCAACGGTGGCCGAATTACATTCCTCAACAGCCAAAAGCTTCCCATCCTCAAGTACATTCAAATGAGTGCTAATAGGGGAGTTTTGCATAAAGTGAGTGATATAAAATTCTGAACTATATGATTATTTATATTTTATAGAAATTATAATTAAGATAATTTTGCAATTAATTTTCTCATGTTTTGCAATTGCAGAATGCAATTTTGGCCCCACACTGGAACCTCAATGCACATGCAATTGTGTACGCGACGAGCGGCCGGGCCCGCATGCAGGTCGTCAACAACGAGGGACAGAGAGCCTTTGATGGCGAGCTTCGCCACGGCCAGCTGATCGTCGTGCCTCAGCACTTTGCAGTGGTCGTGCAGTCGACATCCGAGGGATTCTCCTGGATTTCATTCCAGACAAACGACAACGCAATGAACACACAAATAGTAGGAAAGACTTCTGCCTTGCGCGGAATGCCGGTGGATGTTTTGGTGAACGCTTATCACGGCTTGTCTCGCGAGGAGGCGAGGAGGGTGAAGTTTAACAGGGGACAAGAGATGACCATCTTCACCAGTGAGGGGTCTAGGGGTAGAGAATACGAGTGATAAGAGTACAGTGTTTGTTTGTCTAATGTATGTGTACATATATATGTATAATGCAAGTACTTGTGGGGGCTTTTGTCAGAAGGGAGAAGAGCGCATGAGGTTGTATGAGTTGTGCATATATGGTTTAGTATGCATGTTTATGTCTAATGCGAGAATACATAAATAAAATAACGTGCTCTATTATCCGCTAAATTTTTTGTTCATAGCTTAAATATGTGTTAACACACAAACAGAAAAGGCACATTCAGGTTTAATTTGAAGTTCCCAACAAATTTAATGCCCTGTGATCAGCTTGCACAAACTTCTTTCCAAACGACAAAAACCCTAAATACAAAGTTCCCACATTTAACTTTTAATTTATCCCAAAAAACAAAACGGGAAAATGAAAAGAAAACAAACAAACTCAGATTTTATCCAGAAAAAAAAAACAAAATTTTCACTTTATCCACTCTAGTCAATTTGGTCACAACCAAATCATTAACTGGGCAACTCCAGCCCAATTTTCTACTCAAGCTCATCATAAATTCTTAAATGGGCCGATCGGCCCAATATGCTTTTCTCATCTTCTCAACCTATTCTTTTTAGTTACTCTATTCGCATGGATAGACATCGACCAGAGGGAAGGAGCGAAAGGGGGCGTTAATGGCGCATATCCATAGTTCTAGTTCACTACTTGTAAACCCCTGAAGAACCCTAATTCTAAGAATAATTGAGAAATGGCGGTGAGTGTTCGTGCTACGGTTCAGCTCTTCAATCTTCCTCGGACTCAGCGAGGCTTCCTCTCCTGCTCGCCAGTTCGTGCTTCTCCTAGCTTTTGCTCGTTGAGGTATTTTCAATCACAAGAAACTAGAATGCTTTAGAGGATCAATTTTACCTAATTGAATTACTAAAAGGAGAAGGATAGTAGGGTGTTCTCGTTCATTACTATTTTAATTACCTCTCAAACCTGACAAACAATTAATATTTTAGAAAGTTCGCTAATTTCTAAGTAAATTTTTATTTAGATTTTGTAGATTTCCTGTTAGACAGTCTTATCTTGCTATTAGAGCTTCTTCTTCAGCAGCTGGAACTCCCTATTTAGGTGGTGATGAAAACCCATATGAGGTATTTATTTTCCCTTTTACTATATTATATTTTTTGAGTGAGGCTATGGTAATATGAATATTACAAAGGGACTCATATCTCCGTTTCCTAAGTCCAAATAATCGATCTAAAATGCACAACATAATCTCCATATAAAAATGTTCTTGTAGATCAAATTTTATATTTTTTAGAATATTTTTACTATTTTTTAGATAGGTTGCAAATCACTTGATTTACAAATTCTGAACCATCTGAAACTAGTAAATTCCTACCTTATAAAAAATAGTAAAATAATTCTAAAAAATGTAAAATCCATATACCTTTTCATATGGAGATCATGTTTAATGTTCAGATTGACTGTTTGAACTTTAAATATAGAGATATGACTCCATAGCATGAATTGATCTGTAATTTGCATATGACCATAGCCTCTCATTCTTTTATATTTTATCTTTTCTGTACTCTTTTTTTATAGGTATATTTTGATACAAATATTTTTGTAATAATTTTGAAAGGTGCTTGGTGTTAGTCCCATTATGGGATTTGACAAGATAAAGACCGCTTACGCAAGGAAGCGCAAGGAGGCCGAGAAAAATGGAGATGATGAATTCTTGGCTGATGTAGGTTCCGATTTTTTCGTATTTTCAATGTTTCTGATAGCCTCAGTTGAGATGTGAGAATTTATTTTTTCTAGGGTTTATTTCAGCTGGAGAGGGCATATGATAAAATCATGATGCATCAGTTGCAAAAACGAAAGATGGGTGTAACTTTTGGGTCATTTAAGGTTAGCCTCCTTGATCAATCTTCTAAATTTATTCTTTTTAATTTCGGTGGTGCAAACTAGACGAGCCTAATAAATATCATCATATCATCAGGCATTTGTCATACTTATAATTAAATCAAAACCATTTGGATTATGGCCAAGTCCACAAGAAATGACTAAATTGCCTCTAACTTTTTATATTGACTTAAACAAATCTGTGGAGAATAAGTTCTCTGAAAATTTCAAATCCAATGCGTTAAAATTTTAATGCTTGATATTATTTTAATTAGTATAGTTAGGGGCCTAACAGTCAGAATTTAAGTGAATATACATGTGTGATAAAAAAAAAACATAGGAGCTGGAAATTTTCTTTGCTAGTTTGGAAATATCAGAAATGTTTGGGTTTTCTTTTAAATGTACTAAAACATTGGACATTATTTCTTAGAGACTCTTAAATTAATTGCTCTTGTATACAAATCAGCATCATTTGACCTTTTCTTTTCAGGTGTCGGAGGATATTAAATATGCAGATAAGGAGCCTATAGTTCCCTGGGGACCTAGGTCTGTCTCTCATGCACATACTCTCCTGCTTAGTGTATTGATTTTCTCATATTTAAATTTAATAACTCTAGCACAAATGAAGTTGGAACCACAGATATTCAGCATATTTTGTATGGTTTCAGGTACTCAAGGTGTACTTTGAAAGATATGCGCATTAACATCGCAATATCAGCAGTATTTGTATGATTTTATGACACTTATTATAATCTTCAATTTAATTCAATTTTAGGTTTTTCGCGATTCAATCTATATTCTATGCATGCTACTTCTAATTTCTTGTTGGGAGTAGTAGCAGATGGCTTTTGCAATGCCAGCATCCTTTATACTATTATCTTTTTTATTTTCTTCAATATAATTTGAACTTACAAAATCTGGAGTATTTTAAATTTCTAGTTGGTTTGGCAATGGTATTTTTTGTCGATTTCATAGTAACCAGAAGTCATCCATAGCTTTATATTTTTTTACCAGAGTAGTGTTTAGTGTGGTCGGTAGCATTAGACAATTTGGCACCTGACAAGTTTTTAGTTATATTCAAATTGAAAATTGTATTATGAGTTTAGCTTACTCCTCTCGTTATGAACTATTTTGAAACTTATTTCTTTGGTTCATCCTCATTGCCTCTCCAGCCTAACAAAACTAAGTTAAAAGGATTCAATGAGAAATGAAGCATGGATCAGGACCTAAATCTTATCGTTAATTCTTTATCAAGTTAGATGTCAAGTACCGTGTTTGATCTTCGATTTTTGTGTATTTACCTACATTTTTTTTTCTTTGTTGTGCAGACAGCTTGGATTTTCATCACTCGATCTTCTCAGTGGAGGCCAATGCAATTTATGGCTTTCGCATTTTTCTACCGCATTTTTGAGAAGTTGAAGGCTTTTGAGCCGAATGTGGCCCCTACATATAATGTGTGCATAAATTTTACTTTATCGATTCAATGAGATATTTTAAACACAAGCAATTACAAAATTAGTAAATTAGTTGAAAGTAAAAGGGCAAATCATATTATGTCTTTCACTGGTCATATAGGCTGAAACTTTTTATTGTTCTCATACAAAAAATATACAAATAGAAAGAAAAGGAGTTGTTTTGTAAAGTTTTGACAATTTGATGTAGATATACGGCGAGGATGAAGGGAAAGGTATGCGCATGGGAAAGCGAATGCTCCGGTCTCTTGGCTTAGTTTTCGGCTGCATTGCTGTTGCTTCACTTGTATGATTTTAGAGTTAATTTATTTTTTCTGTTATTTTTTTGTTTCCTTATTTGTCTTCTATAAGTGTTTTTTTTTTTTTTATTTCTGATAGCTTTATACTGGTATACTCAACTTAATCGAGATGTTCAGCAAATATGTTCCTCTCTATGTTTACAACAATCAGGTATTTGAACTAGATCACCTCTTTTTTATATTATTTTTCATTGTTGCTTGGATGCCTGCTAATATTTGACAATTGTTTCTATTATTCTTATACTGGTTAGTGCCGATAACTGTTCATAGCTCTGCAACTGATCAGATTTTGCTTCTATTTTGACAGGAGTTGTTTGTAACTGCAGTATCTTCTGGTCTTCTTTGCATCATGGCTTCTTACTTTCGATAAACATACTATCAAACCTGAGATAAGATTTTGTATTTTACAAGTTTGTTAGATCTATTGTATCAGCTTCTGTCAGAATTTTTGTAGGACCCAACAAGCTAAAACCATACCTCTGGATTTGTGCATGCATTAGGATCACGTGTTGGTTTTGGTCCAGAGTTATGGTGTTCTATTTGTAAGAAATAATTTTTTGAATTAAGAGAGAGTAATATTTTCCGGACAGTGCAGGTGTCCATGTAATGTTACTTTTTTCTTACCTTTTGAGAAGTTAGTATTATTACTAAATATTAAATTGAAGTGAATGTTATTTTAGAACTTTGTTATTACCACGTTGAGTTACTACGGTGCTATGCAAGTATGCATAGTGCCAATTGGTTGGTGCTATAGCTTTAAATTTTTTATTTTTGAGAATCAAACATTTTCTGAGCTGTTTAATTCTATCTACATAGGAAATTTGTAGAAATTTAAATTTTATTTTTTGGATCCCTTTTTGCAAAGAGAAAACTATTCCTATAATCCTATTAGATTGTCTACAATTTTTAAAATTAATAGTTTTTTATTCAAAAGAATAGTAAAGCATCGTAAAAACTATATACTTCCTTTTCTTCCAAAATTTTAGCATGTAGATTATATTGTGCTGTTTGAATCAACTCTTCGAATTTATAAATTTGAGACTGCAAAACAGTAGCACCGGTAGCGTAACTGAATAGCATTTATTATTTTTTTTCATAAAAAATAGCATATATTAATAAAATATTTAATACACACAAATGGTCAAAGACACTCATTTTCTAATATGGCCCAAAAGTTTGAAAGCTACAATACCGAGCATTAAAGTTTTTATATTACATCAAATTAATCAACTTTAGAAAAAAAAAAAAGATATAACATATTCATTCATTTTGGCGTCATGTTTGCATAATTTTGTTGTGTTACAAATATTAATGATGCAGCTTGGAAAGCAATGCAGATGATATAGATACAAATATTCTTATTCACACATATCAATTTCATAAACATTAACATAGAGATATGTGGGTGCGCAACTTGGTGCGAAAAAGAGCGAAGAAAAACAGATCTAGGGTTTCCTCCTTACCCTTTCTGCTCCGACCCGATTCATTACTGCCGCATCTACCTTCTGCCGCTCCACCTTTTTCCGTCTCTAAACCCGCTGCCCTTAACCTATAACCGCCTCAAACCCTAATTCCGTCATTCTCCCTACGTCGAAACCCTAAGCAAGGGTGGGGGAGGTCGGCAACTGCGGCCTCCCCCACCCACCACTCTCCAAAAAAAAAAAATTGTCATAGATGCCTCATCATTCATGTTGTTGGCCAATTGGTGCAACGGAGAGCAAGAAGGTGAGAGAGGAGATTGGTGACCACTTGAAGTCGGTTTGCTAAATATTGTGATGTTAGATGTCGTATTGTGTTGTGTTATTAGATGATTTAGATGATGTATTGTTAGATGTTGATGTGTTGTTTAGACTTGAATGTGATGATGTGTTGTTAGATGTTGATGTGTTGTTTAGACTTGTGTGATGATGTTTTGGTAGAGGATTGATGTAGTTTTATTTTATTTAATGAAATTATACTTAGCAGCCGTTGCCAAGGTTTCAAAAAAAAAAAATAGAGATATGTGTCAATATAAACTAATAAAAAATAAATGCTTTCACAAACCCTCATTTCGGATATTATCATAACTTTTAATGTTAACTTATATTTCTATCTAATTTTAATCAATGCTTACAGTATGATAACTTTAAATTCTAAGAAATAAAAAAATAAAAATAAGATGCAAAGTGTGTTTGGTTAGTTCGGATCGGATCGGTTCAAATTAGATTTAGGCGAATTTAATGTCTTTTGGCTTATTAATTTTATCCTGCCACTTGTCCCTTGCTGTTGCTTTCTGTTTCTGATAAAATACATCAAGGTTGATATGAGTGATAATTTTGATATCTTCCATTTCAACCAAATTTAAGTTTGTTGCAACTATATCTTGAAAGTTGCCAATTCACCTCCAAACTCAAGTCTCCGACTTGTTTCAATTGATTAATTAATTCTAGTTAGAATACCAACACAAACTCTTTACTTTGTCAAAGAAGGGATCTTTCTCAGACGGAGACTATTGTCCCTGTTCAAGTTGCAAACTTGCATTTGTAAATATAAGAGGTAGATCAGTGCAGTGCGCAAACCTTCTGTAATTACTCTTTTACTCAATTAATATATCTGTTAACGGATTTTCCGTTAACCATCAAAAAAGTTGCAAACTGGCACATCTCTGATCAAGGCATATGGTTCTTAGTTATTAATAAGGAAAATGAGAAATATCATTTAAGGAACGATCATCTAACACTTGTCCGGGCACTCGAATGAATTTTAATATGCACTGTATAGTTCGCATGCATGAATTTTGATAGGCTAGAAAAGAGTAAACCATATATAAAATCAAATTTGTATATGGTCTATTAAAATTTTAGGAAGCTGATATGAGTACCCGCAGTTGAGTACCCGCATTGTACCCGCACCTAAACTGTCATAACTGTTTTTGGGGACTGCACTTAAATTAATTCACATACAAAATGGAAAGTATTTATACCTAAATTATCAAGTATTCATATATAATTCATCAAGTATTTATACCTAAGATATCAAGTATTTAAAAAAAAACTGGACACAATACCTACTCATCTTTACACGTTTTTCAGTGGTTTTTTTTTTCTCCGTTCAATCTAACCAATTTTTGGGACGATCTATGAGGAATTTTACAAATTTAAAACCACGAACGCGTTCTACACAATTTTATCTTTCAAATGAGATCCATGATGACATACTTTTACACATTTTTCAAAGTATCAAATATTCAAATATGAAAAGTATTCATACAAAATAGAAAGTATTCATACCTAAGATATCAAATATTAATAGTAATTCATCAAGTATTTATACTTAAGATATCAAGTATTTAAAACCAATTTTTTTTAAAACCAATTTTTTTTTTGTCGGCACTTGTAATTTTATTTTACAAGTATTAATAGTAACATTGTGAAGTATTTATATCTATACAAGACAAGTATTTATATCTATACAACGAACTACATATATGATATATGAATTTTCCTTAAATAACTGTACCCGCACTTTTTTTGAAAAATTCTCGCGTCGTACCCGCATTAGGGGACCACACAACCGTTCCAAAGCTGTAATTTTGTTTTACAAGTATTAATAGTAACATTGTGAAGTATTTATACCTATACAAGACAAGTATTTATATCTATACAATGAACTACATATATGATATATGAATTTTCCTTAAATAACCGTACCCGCACCTTTTTTTGAAAAATTCTCGCGTCGTACCCGCACTAGGGGACCACACAACCGTTCTAAAACTATAATTTTATTTTACAAGTATTAATAGTAACATTGTGAAGTATTTATATCTATACAAGACAAGTATTTATATCTATACAATGAACTACATATATATGAAAAATTCTCGCGTCGTACCCGCATTAGGGGACCACACAACCGCTCCAACACTGTAATTTTATTTAACAAGTATTAATAGTAAACATTGTGAAGTATTTATACCTATACAATACAAGTATTTATATCTATACAATGAACTACATATATGATATATGAATTTTCCTTAAATAACCGTACCCGCACTTTTTTTTTGAAAAATCCCCGCTTTCAGTTTCGAAATCGCTAGACGATCGTCTCCTAATCGCCTTGAAATCGCCTCGAAATCGATCTAAAATCGCCTCAAAATCGCGGAAGCTTCGAAAAAGGAAGAAACGGAGAGAAAGGGAAATTTAAAATTCAAACTGGAAAGTATGTAAATTAGTTAATTGGTAGTTGTGGGGACCGCTTACAGTTATGACAGTTAATTGGGAATGAATTAAGTGCGGGTACGATGCGGGTACTCAACTGTGGGTACTAAAATAATTATTCAAAATTTTATATACAGTTCACACTTCTCTTGGCCAAAAATATGCATGACTTTTGATGCAACAAAAAAGTTAACCATGTACAATTTTTTTTTTTATATGTTCAAAAAGCCGAACCATATAGAAATTTGAACCATGTACAAAGGTGGACGCATTTAGCATTTTGAGGGGATGAACTATATAAAAACATTTAAAAAGAGAAAATTCAATTAAATTTCAATATACATAATTAAACTTTTTAATAAATAATGGAGGTTGCTGAGCACCTTTGATTTAACTGTAAATGCGCCCCAGTTTGTGACTAAAAGTAACAAACAGCTTAATTAGTACTGATATGGTAAAGCAGTCCAAATAAAACAAATTGTTAACATTGACAAGTGACACGAGTATAATTTATGAACATACATACTACTTGTAAAATGATAGTATGTAACCCTTGGTAGCTACTGCCAAGTCTTTCAAAAAAAGAAAAAAAGAAAGAAAATGATAGTATGTATGATACTAAGATATTATCCAATTTTCTAGTTGTGATATTTATTAAAGAAAAATTGACTAGTTGGGTAAGATAACGCCATCAAACCTTGCTGTTGTGAGAGATGACTTTGCTTGACCCTGGTCTAAAATTTTAAATGATCACGTCCTGTACAGCTGTATCAATCAGCAATCATGCGAGTCAGGTCGGGTTGGGTTGGATCGGGTCAATTTGTCATTCGAGAATTGTGAGATCACGAATCGGGTTGTACATCAGATCTTCCAATTTTCGCTCATGTCTAGATTTGGGGCAGGTCGGATCAGATCAAGCATTGACTTTCTAATAAGTTCGATTCCGATTGGTTTCAGACCCGGTTGAGCGAGAGTTGTTATGTCTAAAGTAGCATCAAATGTACATGATCATGATCGGATCGGATTCGTTTGATTTTGGAGAATTGTCAGGTCACATAACGGGTTGAGTCGATCGAATCAGATTTTTAATCATCTAATTTTAGATTATTTTCGTATTTTGGGTCATATCAGATCAGCTTGAATTTTTAAATATTTAAGTCTGATCAAACTTATCGGGTAGGGTCAGATGTACATTGCGACATCTGATCAACCACTAGAAAAGGTCCATTGTGGCTCTAGACAAGGCCATGAATGCGTCCCTAGAATTAGCTCTCTGAGGGGAGTCTCTGGTTTCAACTTGTTGACCTTTCAAGAGGTACAATTATTTGTTAAATAATTGAATTAAATGTTTTGACATTAGAGTATTAGACACATGCACTCAATATATATTGATGATTCTGGTATCTGTTCATAGTGAATGTGGAGATTTCCACATGTATGCTGTCAAGAATTAACTATGCTTGTTTTATCAGCATCAGATGTGCTATCAACAGTCTCAAATTTTAGAACCACCATCAAACCAATTTCCTTAGAATTTTCTAACATATGACTATGATTGATCACCTGTCCCTATAATATATTTATGAATGTTTTACCCTTGATTATTAATAAGTTTTGGTATCTTGACTACAACCACAACTAAATCAGACAATGACAGCATTAATCATAGCATTAATCTTCCTTCTGAAGTTGAAGTTTCAGAATTAGACCCTCAAAACTTGAGTTGAAGTTTCCGATTAAGATTTTCATTTTTATTATTCAATCCAAGTAGCTCAGTAAATTAGTTACATAATGAACTTGTAGAATACCAATTTTTACTATTTTCAGAATTTTTTAGTATTTTTTATGATTTATGAAAGATGGCAGAAAATCTGTCTAATTTAGCGTAATTTGGCATATTTCAGCATAATTAGCGGAGTTATTGTAATTTAGCGTAATTTAGTGTAATTCAACATAATTTCAAGTATTTAGTGTATTTTTTTATTTTTTTGCTAATTATAAATCAAAAGAAGTAATCTAACAAATAATTTAAACAAAAAATTTAAATTTTCAGTGTTAGATTTTTTTATTTTACTCTTCTTGGTGCCTAAAAAAAAAAAACTAAACCGAAATGGCAATTCGGTTTAAGCTAAGAAACCCCTAAACCGAATTGCCATTTCGGTTTAGGGTATTTACACACAAGGTTACAGAGTTGGAGTTGGGTTTTTGTGAAAATAGGGTAAACCGAAATGGCAATTCGGTGAAGCAAAAAAAAAAACTCTTAACCGAAATGTCATTTCAGTTTTTGCTGTTTTTCTAAAAAAACTCAGTAATCATGTTGGTTCTTTAACATTAATTATTTTAATTACTGTTTAAAAAAAATCCTAGTTAGTGATCTCAAGTCATTCAAGTCTTCGTTGAATTATCAAATACGACATTTGCCGAAACTCCTGCAGTTTAGTCAAAAGTTAATAATCTCAAGTCGTTATAATATTTTCTGTGAAATTGTCTAGAAACTCCTACCTAAATATATATTGTTGCCATTGGTTTATCACTAAAAGTCTAATTAAGCAAGAACCGCGTATAGAGAGAGACGTGAGAGTCACTATCATAACATTGATTTCATGTCACTTCGTATTAATCAACTTGTATGAATTAACCACTTGATTAATTTCGTATAAAAACCTTCCCCTTCTCATCTCTCCCACACTCCTATTTGTTCCCTCCATTTTCATTTCTTCGCTGTTAGCTAGTAGCCCTTTTGTATATATTCTGAGCATGCATGATGAGCTTGTCAATTGAGGTAGATAAGGAGGTGTATGAGAATTACTTCTGCATAGCTGATTCGAATGGCGATGGAAAGATTAACGGCCCTGAAGCTGTTGCCTTTTTTCATGGCTCAAAGTTGCCTCATGAAGTCCTGGCTCAGGTTCCTCTCTCCCTCTGTGTTTTTTTTAATATAATTTTCATTAAATAAACATAAAATTACATCCAATGATGGTTCTACATCAATATCTAACAATACAAACATTTAAAAACAAAATAAAAAGCACTCTTCCTCAGAAGTAGTGGGCAGACCGACACCGACGACCTTCAGCATCGGCTGGCCAGCTCTCTCTCTCTCTCTCTCTCTCAGCTGCTACCCTTAATTGTTTAAGTTGTTGGAGATTGTCCTTCTACTTCAAAATTTAGAAAATTACAACCTTGACTCAGTCTCCAGTAAAGCCCCAACCTCAACATGTTTTTTTTTCTTTTTTAACTACAGATGCTCTTGCATGCATTATTCATGAATTAATTAGGCCTGTACACCTATTCCTACTGTATCTAATTTCAGCTATAATAATCTTAAAGCTCTCTTATTCTGTAGATATGGATACATGCCGATCAAGATAACAAGGGTTTTCTCGATTGGTTAGGATTCTACAATGCTCTCAAGCTTGTATCTGTTGCACAACAAAAGGGTTATTTGACACCTGAAAACATAAAACATGCATTATCCGTCACATCCAAAATTCCAGCTCCAAAGATAAATTTAGGAGACGCCACATGTCATATAAGTAACTATGAAGATTCTACAGAGGCAGATGCTGTTAAGTGGCCAAAATTCTCAGAATCTGACATCTCCAAGTATGACGAAATATTTAGGAAAATGGATAGGGACAGAGATGGAAAAATCACCGGTGAGCAGGCGCGCATTTTGTTCCTCAGTTGGAAAATTCCCAAAGGTTATTTTCTTTTATAACTGTTTATGTTGTTTTAAAATATTTTTTTGTGTCATTTGCTTGTGCTAATCATGTAATTTTCTCCTTCAGGGGTCTTAAGGGATATATGGACCTTATCAGATTGTGATAGAGATGGCGACCTGTCGTTTTTTGAATTCTGCATCGCTGTTTATTTTATGGAGCGGCACCGGGAGGGTTTTTCACTACCGATCTCACTCCCTGATACGGTTCGGTATGACGAGACACTGTTGAAAGCCACAGGTGGGGGCAAGTTATTCAATTAGAAAATATTTATCTGGGGAGATTGAGTTGATAACCATAATAAGGTTTTGAGTAGCAATCTAGCAAATCCAAAAATGAAATTTTTATATATGTTGTCCTGATTCAATTCAAATTGTTGGTTACTTAATTGCAGACTTGGCAGTTAGCAACTCTCATTGAAATTGCTGGAAAAATATATATCAGTAATGTTATAAAGATAGAATTAATGAATGATGGTAGCATAATATTTTGACCATTTTTTTAGAACCTTATAATTCTTTTCTTTGTTACCTTAATTTAGTCACTCAATCCAATTATCATTTAGATCAAGCAGAGGAGGATCTACAAATGGCTATCAAAGCATCAATCCAAACAGCAATACAAGAAGGGGTATCTGTTTTGCAGCCGTGTGATTCTTTTGGAGGTAAGATGAAGGTCTCATGTTCAACATTTTATATCTTTTTCATGAAATGTTCAAGGTTTTAAAAAAAAAAAAACTTATGTCTAAAGATTAAAAAAAAAAGTATCATGATGAATTCTATTACATCATAAATTCAATTGTTCAGGCTGAACAGTCATAAAATACAAATGTAAAAAAAAGTTAGTTTTCTCTATATAATATGAAACATTGTGAAAGGCAGCTAAAAGGAAATAGATGGAGGATTTGACGAACTTTTTATTTCAAAAAGGTAGGGGGCAAGTTATTCAATTAGAAAACATTATTTGGGGAAGAACCACAAAATAAAACATGTAAATTTAGACAGGTTAATGTATAACTGACATGGTAATATTGAAGGTGCCTACTGGACCATATACCAGCAACAGACCATACCTGTTAAACATTTTTTTTTATATAATTGACATGGTGATTATAGGCTTCAACTTAATTGACATGGTGACTTGGTAATTAACCGTTAGGTACTGACATGCCAAGCCCAAGTGCCTCAACAGCATGTGCACCAGATCTACATAAATTTGGTGCAAACCCCATTTCGTCTCCAAGCACAAATTCCGCACCGTCAGCACCACCTTTGGATTATTTTTCTTTCCTCTCTGTACCTCATGTTGATAATTTTGGTACAACCGGATTCAAATCAAGTCAAATCGAAGAATGGGAGAGCCACTGTGTCAATTTAGGCCTGTGCAGCATCTGTATTGAAAATCCAGTGGAAGGTGCGTGCATACCATGCGGACACATGGCCGGCTGCATGGGATGCTTACAGAAGATCAAAAATTCCGGTGGCGAGTGCCCTATTTGCCGTGCCAAAATTGTGTGGATTGTCAAACTCTATGCTGTCTGAGGAGTTTGTTGCTGTGATTTAGGGGGTTTTGTTAGCATATTTTTCTGTTTTTGTATGTATATAATTTAGGCAATTTGTTACAGAGTAAATAATGACTTTTAGCAGTTTGAGAGATATTAATATCAGATAGAGGATTACAGTATCGTATGATTTTTGTACTGAATTATTTATGTGTTAGAATCTTAATTTGAGTGGACTCTGTGATTTATTAGAAGATATGTGTCCAATTTTAACACAACTCTGTTTAATTTATTCAATGCTTGGTAGAAAAACAGGGGATACACAAAACAAAGGTTACATGCCAATATTCAATCCTGATTACACCTTATAAATCCTTACATATAGTACAGCTAATTATCAGCATTATTCTGCATAATGACCTGCTTAATCCAATTGAGAAGATTAATTACTTCATATATTATGATTTTATTGTGCTAATTTATAAATTCAGAACTGGATAATTTTTTCCAGGAGTTGCTCATGGGACCTACTGCTAAAGCAACATTTTGTCACAGATTAAGTTATACTACAATTAAGTGATATAAAATAGTATAATTCCAGGTAACTTGAAACAAATTAGTATCAGATGGATCATATACAATTATATTTAACATAGATAACAACTTATCAGTCTGATATCAATTAAAATGACATATCATATTTTAATCTGCTTGTCCTTTAGTATAACCATGTGAAAGGAGCGTAACAGATATAAAAATTTAGAGGATGGCAATCAAGAAGAATGCAAAAGGAAGAAGACAAAAACGCATTAATTGTGTATGTAGGTCTTGGAAGTATTTTCTTTTTTCACCTTTTCAATATTTATAATTTTTCCTTTCTCTATTTTTTTCAGTTAGTAATTCAAAAAGTTACCAATAGCTTCAATTTGAGAAATAGAAAGATACAAATAACAACAGGATATCTGAAAAAAAAAGTAACAACAGAATATATCTTATCTGTTCTTAATCGAGTGAAGAAAACAACTCAAATAATGTGAGTATATAATTTTGATGCCATGTTACTGCTGCTACGGATCTTGATATAACAGCATTAATTTTCTGGTTGGTACCAGCGAACAAATTTATTTATTTTTATTTACACAAGCATATAATGTTTTGACAGGTTGTCTGGACTCTGATTAATTCAAAATATCAACACTGTATCTTAAATTTGAGAGCAATATGAAAAAGTACCAGTAACAGTGACATATATCTGGTGTATTGAGGTTGGTTCATGCTGCACAACAAACTACACACACACCAGATAATCTAATCAAAGGAGGTTATCAATTGTTCAAACTTGTGCTATTTTTGTAGGCAGGTAACAGAATTAGCAGATCACATCTTCTCTAATTGCACATTTGCAAGATAGATCAACAGAATGGAGGTGAAGAAAACATTTCAAATCTTGACACCATGCCAGGCCTTCCAAATTGGTGATACCCACAGGCTATTTAAGCTGGCCTTACAGCCCAATTTTTTTGGGCTAATATTTTTCTCTTTTTTCTAAAAAAAGGTTATCCGTGGTTAGGGTTCATATATTTTTTCCAAAGACTTCCTCTTTCACAAATTACAGCATTAAATTAAAGAAAATAAGTTATGATTACATAGGTTGGGCCCTTTCATGTTAGCTCAACAACTTTTACCAACTGGCTCTAAATCATTATACTGACTCAACTCTAAATTTAGGAGCAGTGACACAACCAATAGGCTTCCTTATTTTATTCAAGTTTTTATAATGAAAACAAAAGTACTGTTGGACTGATGTCAATCTTTAAATTCAATAAAACCTTATTAATGTAATGCTACTTGATCTAGAAGTCATATATGTACCGGGCAACATGCACATTTTTTTAAAGGTGGTTGAAATGCTTCTGTCTGTGATGGATGAGTGAATAGAAATTAATAATTTTACTAATATGACATTTTAAAATTAATTTAATTACCAATATAGATGTTCATAAAACGAAAATACGTGGGAACTCATCAATGAATAACTGAAGCTATGTCGTGAAAACAACAGACACGGACGATCGGATACGGGACACCCCTCATTTGTTGTGACAGATTGATTTGTTTTGTTTTGTTTTAATGACAAAAACGACAAACTGCCTCCTCTGGTTAATTTTGTTAGAAGCAATTTCAAAAAGGAGAGAGAGACTGCATCATCCAATGGTTGCGGCTTGCTTATGGAAACCGTGATCTTGGTCCAATTAAAATAGCATTCAATGGTTGCGGCTTGCTTATGGAAACCGTGCTTGGTCCAATTAAAATAGCAATCATCGTACCATTGAACTGTGCATGACACTGCATAGTATGAATAGTAATTACTCAACTTATTAAATAAAGGTGGAATTTCATGTAGACCCCTCAAAAATCTCAAAAATACATATATTTTACCTCTAAACTTTATAATATCATATTTACCCTTCTATATTATAAAAACTCTAACCAATACATTGACTTTTCTATTCAAACCCATTTTAAATTTATAAATTACCCAATTTACTCTTTATTAAAAAGAATGAAACTCCTCCCTCCCTCTCCTTACACGCTGAGGCGCTTGCACTGCTCGAGGTGTTACAGTATATTCTGTCACAACAATAGGGGCAACAGTATGTCATCCTCTCGGATTGCAAAGTCAGAGTAGATTTAGTAACATCAAACAAACAAAAGACCTACCCTCATGGCATGCAATACAGGTGGTGGCACAAGCGGTTAGATGTTACCAGACAGGCACCGACATAATTAAACTAAATCATATCAGCAGAGAAGCACTCCAATTGCCACAAGCTTTCAAACTTTTTACCAGGGAATTGGATCTACAGATGAAACTGAGCATAGATATGATTAGCAATTTTTAAGTACAGGATTAGTGGTGTCTACAAGATCAATGGGCATAACACAGATGTTTACGCATCTAGTAGTTTCCTTTTAGCATGATTAGCAATTTTTGTTAAGTAGCATATTTTAACATAAATTAGTGACTTTTGTCGAGTAGCTTCAATTTCGTGCTTTTCTGAGAATAATAGTTTGTACTTTGTAATATGCTCTCTTCCAACATTTTAGGGACTAGTGTATCAGGGTAAAAGGGGCTCTTATGGGGATACTGATATTGCCTTATATGGGATTCCAATTTTGTAATATTGGTATTTAATGTACACTGTAACTTTTGGTTGAATGAAAGGGATGTCTTACGTGCTTTAATGATAAAAAAATGTAGAAACTTTGACAATATGATTCTATAATTGTTTTGATGATATAAGATATGAGTTTTTGTCTAGAGAGAGGGGAGGGAGGATTTTCATTTTTTAATAGAGGATAAAATGGGTAATTTATAAATTTGAAATGAGTTCTAATAGAAAAGCCAATAAGTTAGATAATTAAAAAAGATAATATGATGTTATAAACTTTAGAGAGAGAATACGTAATTTTGTGGTTTTCGAGGGATATACATTAAATTCTCCCTTAAATAAACTGGGTCTCTTAATGACTATTGGCCGCATATTCCACATTTCTCTAGTGGAATGGTCATTCAAGCTTTTACCAACAACTGTTTTAAATTCTCGACAAATAAATGAATTATTTTTTTTTCTATCAAATGGAAGGACGGAACTATCGGTTAATTGGTCCTTGTAGGGTACTTACAGGGACTTAAATAAATATGTTATGACCATTGTTGAGGGTACACCGATGAAAATTGTTATTTTCAAGTGTATCGGTATTACCGATAAAAGTATCATTGAAGACACTATCGGCAAGCTGCATCAGTCAAGCTTTCAAAAAAAAAAAAAGATACTATCGGCAAAAAAACACTTTTATTCTCGCAGATAGTGACAAATTTTTATAGTATCTCTATATTTTCGTAAATTATTGAAAGTTAGACTATATAAAATTCAAAAATTATAGGTACATTAGGTTCCTATAGAGGCTGATTTATCCTCTAAATTTGATGTGCAAATTATGGAGACTGAATCAATGAAGAAGTTAAAGAAACCAAGCCATGGTTTTGGGTCCTTCTATCACTACTAGAATCTGAGTTTTTTGCATGGTAAGGAAAATGACTTGTTGCAAGAAAATACGCTTGCAACAAGCCCGAAAATACTTGTTGCATTGAAATACCCTTGCAACTCTGCCCTTGCAACAAGCTTCCTTGCAACTACTAAGTATTTGCATGAGCAACCATGCAACAAGTTTTTTCTGACTTGTTGCAAGGAATTACGCTTGCAACAACTAACCATGCAAATACTTTTACATCTGACCCCGTTCGGAGTATTTGCAAGGGGAGACAGCATGGGCCCCATCTGGTTATTTGCAAGGGAAGCGAACGTGGGTCCCACCTGACTATTTGCAAGGCTAGGGAACGTGGGTCCTACCTGACTATATGCAAGGCTAACACACGTGGGTCCCACCTTGACTATTTGCAAGGATAGGGAACGTGGGTCCCAGCTGACTATTTGCAAGGCTAACACACGTGGGTCCTACCTGACTATATGCAAGGCTAACACACGTGGGTCCCACCCTGACTATTTGCAAGGCTAACAATGGTACTTTTTGCATGCTCCATAGTCCTTAATATTTGCATGTATATACCAACACAAATAATGACCATAATATTTGCAATATATCAGCATGCCATAATTCTACAATTCTCCCTCCCTGTACCAATCTGGTACCAACCCGGTACCAACCCAATAATCTATTATTTCCCATTGAACCAGACTTACATAAACACATTGAAATATAGAGATAACACATGTAATAAGCATTAATCAAAATAATATAATCATCATACATTGTATCAAAATACCAAAAAACATTACAACAGAAGTGCTAAAAAAAGATTTTATATATACCCAAAATATGTCCTAATTCAAGATGACTAACAATAATATTAAGAATTGACAAAATCCGCAAAAATATTTTACGAGAATGATGCAGTCACTATTTCTCCTCTTGCTATGATGTCCTCACTGCAGTAAAAATGAGAAAGTGAGTTAGTTTGATTTGGAGAGTGGAGTATTGTTGATTATTGGATATTTTAATTTTTCAAGCATTGTTTCGATAATGTACAAAAAAAAATACATACATATAAGCATTTGACACAAATATTGAATTTTATGAATTATAAGCAAAAAAAAAGCTAGGCTGACTAATATATATAAGCACTTGACACAAATTTTGAATTGAGCTTTAGTAAGTACATATATACAAATAAGAATCTGCATATTATTAATGGATAAGATGAAAACAACATATATGAATAAATAAGGCTTACTTTTGTTTGGAAAAGGATGGCAGTCAACATCATCCTTCATTGCTATGAAAATTCCATGCATTATGGATATTGGTTTCCCTATGAATAAGATGGTCTAAATCAATAACAAATTTCATTGTTGAAGTTCAACTTAACTAAAACAACAAGTCAAATGTAAAAAGAAAAGGTATAGGGGGTGTTCGGCAGCCCTCCTTAAAGGGGTGAGGATTAAAAGTTTAATCCTTGCTAAGGAGCTCTTGTTCGGTAAAGTGGTAAGATTAAGAATGAAGACTTAATAAGAGTAAAATATATGTTGTAGTATGTAAAGACCTAAATACCCTCTCACATATTTTTTTCATCTAAAGTTACAAATAATTTTTATCTTCAAAGTTAATGACTAATACAAATACTCAGCAAATCCAAACTTCATCAGTAACTTGCCATACTTGATTGAGATAAGCGAAAACAAATTGTTACCGAAGGTAAATTCCTCTTTAATTAATCATTCATTTTCTATTTTTTTTTTAAATTGTTGCTATCAAAATTGTATTAGTATATCTCAACAAAAAACCATAACCATTATTGCTGGTACAGTGAAATCAGGAACTGGTACATACATGTGGTACGTGCTTGATTTATTTAGCCAATGCATCTAACTTTATGAATAAAAAACGGGTACAATAGATGTCAAAAAGAAAATTAGACAAATTTCTTAGGAAAAAAGAAAAAAAAGTGGAATATGTGCCGTATCCTGAAAGAAAAAAAATGTGATACTGTTATAATGAAATATTATCGGACAAATTTCAAAAATTGAACAATTAACATCAAAGTGGATATTTGTTTTTGAGATTCTTAATAGCAGCTACTAAGCGGTACAGATAAAAGGAAAAAAAGGAAAGGAAAAAGGGGACTCTCATCCCCCGGTACCATGTACCGGTCTCCTCCAATAACCCTTTAACATCAAAGGGATATCAATAGCTTCCTCTCTACCTAAGATTAAGAATCAGGAACTAAGAAGGAATGTAAATCCAGCCTAAGGAGAGCGTGTTCGGCTGGATTAACAAAGATTAAGAGGTAAAGGAGGCTTAAGGAGATGTGCCGAACAGGTACATAGAGATTTAAACCTTGAGCAGTAGTTTTCACCTGGAGATATTGATCTATGGTTAATTTATAACTAAGATATTTTTATTTTATCAAAATTTAGCATATATAAACATATCTACTAATATATAATGGCCACTGCTATAGCCACCATATACTCTATAATTCCTATCTAAACACTGTTATTGACTAGCTACTAACATGGTCAAGCTGACATTACTAATGTGACATTCGTCAAACTAATTACATGATTAAAAAAAAACTTACTCAATTCAGCTAGGTAATATGCCAAGAATTCCAATGCCAAATCCAAACTCTACAAAATTAAAAAATAGATATTAGTGTTAACTTTTAAGGCATGTCAAGATCTGTTTATGAGAAACCAAATTGGACAAGACAAAACTACCTTGCCGTCATCCTAACCTGCCCTTAATCATAAACACTTGGAATCCAATTGTCAGCATATTACCCCTAAAAATGCTAAAGGCTGGTACATTGGCATAAAACCTTAACAACATCAATTAATCCTGGTTTTTGACCTTAATCAGAAAACATTTTGGAACTTGAAGATTAATTCATAAGAAGCTGCAAAGATTTCATGTTGTCAGAAAACTGAGTGTGTAAAAATCACATCTAAGTCCTTGACTTTATTTATCATCATAAAATAAGATTTGGTTAAGATCTAATAAATCTAATTCCTGAGAGTGCAAAGATTTCAACTCCTATTTCAATAAAGAGTTCTAGAGAAAGTTACTTCCTTCAAATTACCAGTATCACTGAATTTATGCCTTTTCTTTTTGTTTTCTGGCTTTTACTCAAATCCCATTCTTGCCATTTTAGTTTCATATTGGTCAAACATTTGACAAAAGTTATAAAAAAGAAAAAAAAAGCTAGTTTTTTACTCACCAAGAGAGCTCTGGAGCAGATATGTAAGTTATGAAATCCTGCAAATTAGAAACCCAGGAAATCCATTAGGAAAAATCATAGTAAGGCGCACAAAGATGCAACAAAAAGACAGATAATAGAGTCTAAGGTAAGGTATATTGAGAAAACATACCTAAATGTCAATTAGTCGGTCCAGCTCGTCTAATATAATTGATCTGTAACAAAGAAGTTTAAAGAAGTGTATTAAAAATGAAGTCATTAGACCAAGCCAATTTGGTAACTTTGTTGGTCCAGCTCGACTGTGATTGTTATAGATCAAAGGTTGATCTGCTTAAAAATGCAGTGAAATCAAAGGTTATGTCATTGGCAGAGAGATCAAACACATTACATCAAACAGAAAATAAAATTCTCACACAGGCATTTCATCAAACACATTACGAGCAACATAAAATCTGTTTTGGTACCTCAGCAGAGAGATCAAGTTCTGTCATTGGCGGAACCCTAGCTCTGACCACATTACTGGAACCCTAGCTTTGAACCCTAGCACGGCGGAACCCTAGCTCGACGGACGGCTTCCAATCGACGGAGAAAGGGGTCGGTGCTCGAACCCTAGCTCCGAAACCTGTCTAGCACTGGATTTCGATCAGAACCCTTGAAATAGGAAAGGGGATCGGTCATGTAAGAGAAGAAAGACGAGAAAGGGGTTCGATCGAGAGAAATGAAAATTGAAATAAAAAAGGCGGCTGGGCGAAAGGCAGGACTTATGAATTGATAGAGGAAGGCGGGGACTCGAGAAAAATTAGAGGGAAAAGCGAATTTGCTGAAAAAAATAGGAGGGAACACGAAAAATTGGAGGGACGTGAAAAAAATTGGAGGGACATGAAAATTATCTTACAGAAGGTGAAAATAATAAGTTGGCGCTTAAATCCTCTCTGGATGCAATGGGGAACAGAAAATTTGGAAGTACAGATTTTAACAGAGCAGTTTTAGCTTCAAGCAGTGTGTCAAATATATTGAACGCTAGTTAAATTACATAGATCGTGTGCTGCATTAAATCAAAACTGCTCTGCTAACAAAAATGCCTCAAATGAAGACATCAGGACCATTCATTACCTATCTAACGGCTTTGAGCTTGATATCTAATAATTAGGTAATGCATGTACATCAAATAATATGAAAAAAAATTAAAAAAGAAATTAAAAAGTTAATTACATCTTCTATGGCCAAATCATACTAATAATTGTCAATTTTATAGACCTTTAACATTATTTGCCCTTTCAAATTTAGCAAATATTTGCGAACCGTTCATTTTCACGTGAGCAATCAACGGTCGATCTGCAACGAAATGATTTCAAATTTGTTTTCAAATGATCATGTGAAAACATTGAACACAACCAACATAAAAATTTTGAAGCTTTGTTGCGTCTGACCTTCGATCCGACGTGAAGTGTTTATATCCCTTAGATGTTTTGATATTTCCTCGACTGGATGGATAGGTAAATATAAATAAATTTTCATCAAACTTTGCTGCAAGTGACTAAATTCAGTGCTCTATAATTTCAATGGTTCCGATCAAGCAGCGGCCGATATTTTTCCGTGCGCCTTCATTAACTCACAAAACTAGAGTTTATGTTTCAAGTTCATAAACTCTAGCTTTGTGAGTTAATGAAGGCATGCGGAAATATGTCGTCTATTGGTCGATCGAAACCGTTCAAATAAAAGAGAATTACATTCATTTAATTATAGCAAAGTTTGATTAAATTTTATTTTTATTTACCTATCCATCGAGTTGTTGGAATATTGAAACATCGAAGGGTTATAAACATTTCACGTTGGATCGAAGCTTAGACATAATGAAAATTCAAAACTTTTATGTTGGTTATGTTTAATGTTTCCCTTGATCATTAAAAAATAAGTTTGGAATTATTTCATTACAGATCGACCGTCGATGGATGACGTGAAAATAAACGGTCTGTAATTATTGACTCAATTTTAATAGACAAATAACGATGAAATTCTATAAAATTGGCATTTGTAAGTATGATTTAGTCATAGAAGAAATAAAAAAATAGAAACTTTTTTTGCTGTAAAAATTATAAGTATGATTTACTTTCTTTTTGAATTTTTTTCATATTATTTGCTGTAAAATTATCATCTAATTTATATATTTGCAAATCAAAACCGTCGGATGGGTGATGAAGAGTCATGATTTCAAAGGAGGTCTCTATTTTAGAGGTTGTGGGTAGGAGTCAATATTCTCTGTGGTAACATAATATTTCTAGTTAGATCTGCTCTAGTTAAATTGCAATGGATTCTTCAATATTCGTGCGAAATCAGATCTGACGGCCCCGATCTGAAATGGAGAAATTATGTTACCTCAGGTGATATGAATTTGTGGGTAGGAATGTGAATGCCATACAAAGAGAGTTGATACAGAGAGAGTTCTTCCTACCTGAGGACTTAGCGTTTTTGTTTCAAAACCAAATCGAAATCCTCTCTCTCAACTCTCTAAGCAAATACAACCGGAGCCCTTCTCCAACACCAACCCCCATCGCTTTTTCTCAAGCGCTCTCTATCCCGATCCCACCCCACCCTGTCAAGTCCCGTCGAAAACTTGCAAGGTGAGATTCGAAGCTTGCAAGGTCGTCAGATTCACGAAAGGAAGAGATGTTTGCCTCCTTTCAAGTAACTCTCACACGTATCATTATTCTTCTCTTCTTTTAGGTGGATTCATAGTTTATGTTCTAAAATTTGTTTGAATAATGAGCGAAGGTTCTTTTGTATCAATTGGTCTGACAAAATTAGTTCCAATTCTCAAGATCTACTATGATTATCCGGTCCAATTCTCAAAATTAGTTCCTTGTTGTACATTTTTTAGTTTTCTAAGTTGTATACCGGTGTTTGATTATGTGCACTCAAGGTGTTCGATGAAATGACATAAGTGCACAAGCTTTTAGTAAATTGATAATTTTCTTTGTTTGGTAGTTATAGTGTTTAGATCTTCTAATCTTAAAGTTAGGAGGAGTTATAAAATGGGAAAAATTTTAGTAAACATAAGTGCACAAGTTCCATGAAAATCCATTGCCTTCTCAATTTCACCTTTATTTCGTAGCCCCCATATAAGAAGCAACTCAAGCAATCAAGCTTAATTCTATTAATATATCAAACTACACTTGTATTTGAGAGTGTTAAATCTAAAAGACCCTACTTTTATCAAACTACAGATGGGTCCCACTCGTCATTCCGGTATCTCTCTGAAAATCCAACCCCGATCGCTTTTTCTCCAGCGCTCTCTGTCCCGATCCCACCCCACCCTGTCAAGTCCCGCCGGAAGTGTGCATGCGTGCTGTTCTTCTTTGCTCAGAATTGCAAAATTAAAAGTTAAGTTTGTCTTATCTAATTATGATATATTTTTTGGTTCGCTTTTTGCTTTTCAATCAAGCTGGATTTGTCATCTCTCTACCTCTCTACCTCTCTATTTGCTTACAACTAATGCAGTGATTTTGGACCCTAATTTTGAGAGTAAAAGGTTGATCGGTAAAAGTTGTGAAAAAATTGGCCTAAATTAAATTTCCACTATGGTACTTTCCTTCTTACATTAGCCTGAATTTTAATGCAAATATACTAGCAGCACATGTATCCATTTGCTTATTGTTTCTTGATATAGACCAACACATGGACATGTATACCCCCAATAAAAGGAGAACCAGCAAAGAGATATATGCTTAGATAGCCTGAAATAATCTTTAATTATTGTTTCTTGATATAGCCTGAAATTAAAGGAGAACCAGCAAAGAGATGTCTCCTCTCTTCCCACTTTT
The DNA here is from genome assembly GCA_028015225.1 of Carex myosuroides. Taxonomy (NCBI): domain Eukaryota; kingdom Viridiplantae; phylum Streptophyta; class Magnoliopsida; order Poales; family Cyperaceae; genus Carex; species Carex myosuroides. The sequence continues at coordinate 9,725,534 of CM051479.1, forward strand.
AACTCTTCTCTGGATGCAAAGCGAAGCCAAAACCAAAACTAACAAAAAAACTCCCTCCACTCGGCGCCCGGCCTCTCTCTCACTTCGGTAATATCTGATCTCTCTGGATCGGAGATCTGCAGTACCGGATGGACGAGAACTACTTGTTGGCTGCTTCGCCACTGCTAGAGAGGTATTTTTTTTTACCCCCAGCTTGAACTGAATTAATAAAAATTGCAATAGGTAGGAGTTCTAAGAATTGCAAATTAATTAAATAAAAAGCATAAGATGAATCAGCAGTTATAATTGTTACTCGTCAGGTATGTTTTTTTCTTCAAAAGATTAGGCCTGGTGCAAGATTTGGTCAGAATTTATAATTTATAACTGCCATGGCATCGTTAAATTCTAAACCATGCCAATCTGATTTTGCTGCTGTTTTGTCTCGTTTGGGGAAATTTTTAGTTACAAGAGGTACACCCTGTTATATAATTCTTACAAGAGGTCCTGTTCAATTTGGAGCATATTGCTTATTGCTTTCAATTTTTAGTATGTGTTCTTCGTATCAAACTGTTTGTCACAAGGTTTTTACATAATGTTTTACCTTTCTACCTCAGAAGGTTTGCACAAATATTGACAGATGTTTGAAAGGCTTGAAGTTTTAAGTTGATTTTATTAAATAAATTAATGCATTACAGGTGTTTGATGAAATGCTCAAACCAAAGCAATAAACTTTTTTTAATTATTATATGAATAGCATGTCGAGTAGTGCCTAGGATTGCCCATAATACTTTTGTCAAAACCAGTTTGGTCTGCATATAGGTATAAATGTGTTCTTCAACTAATCCTCTCACTCTTCTTTTTATTATGAGCCCATGTGTAGCTCATGCACAATACTAAATGATTTGTTACTGTTACTAATTCAGATCCAAGGACCCCAGTTCGTCTCTCTCCCCGCCTTAGTTGACTCAGTTGAGTCTCAGGTACTTTTTTCATTTAGGTTTAAATTTTTGATAAACTTAGGATGTTAGGGTTTATGCTTATCCATTTATACTTGCTGAATTTATGGTAAATTTCTTTAAATTTCAGCTAGATGTTTTGTGGAGAGGTGATCAAGGCAAAATGAAAATTTCTCATCATATCAGTACATTAATGTACCACAAAATTTGTGCTACCAGTAAACAATGCCCTTTGGTACGGAGGCCATATCTATACACTTGAGTAAAGACATTATTGTATTTTTATTTATAAAATTTGGGATAGTTCAAATCTTTTATGGAACTCCTTTGATATTGGTTATCTTATAAGTTTTTTTTTTGTAATTGTGTCTGATAGTATACTAAAAATATATTTCATATATATTTAAATTCATGTCTTTTTTTTTTAACTTTAACAATATAGCATGAATATTTATCTTTTGTAGTGTGGATCCACTAAATTGTCTCATATATTTTGTCTAATAAATTCATGTCTTTTTTTAACTCTAATATAGCATGAATATTTATTTTTTGTAGTGTGGATCCACTAAATTGTCTCATATATTTTTTTGGTAAACGATGTTTCGATTGTGTTAACAAATACTTTCTTGGCAATTTGAAATTTAGTGCATCTTCTATCACTTGCATTTTTGAATTGTCCAGACCAAATAAGCTGGTCATTAGTGGAGAGTGCGATTTTGATGTGTTTTTTTTTTCCTATTTTAAACAATTGAACTTTGTCATTTGATATTTGATTGTGTTTTTCTGAATTGCCAAACTCTAAAAGTTGACTTGTATGACAACCCCTTAGAGCAAGAGTATCGCAAGGTGAGAAAAAAAAGTTGATTTGTATGGGCTTGATGGTTTCAGTGAAAAATATTAATTGGTACAGCAATACATATAATGTGTTGTGTCACGATGTTTGTATAGTTATTTTTGTATTTCAATTAAAATATTAATTGGCTTATTCTAAATATTAAAATTTAAGTTATCAAGGTATTTAATTCTTATATACTGCTATTATTCATGTTGTTGTGATTTATAATAAAATTCTTCATTTACAAGGAGATATCAAATAAACGGAAATGCATCTGTCTCCAGGAACTAAACAATTGCAAGGGCAATCCCATTCAATTAACGAGAACATGCCCATGCAATTGGACTACTCACATGGACCTTCAATAAAATATAATATAAACAGGGGGTTAAGTAGTTGCATGGGCATGGGGTTAAATAGTTGCATGGACCTTTAATAAAATATAATATCTACCATTTGGTTTAGTAGTTGCATGCACAGGGGGTTGAGTTGTTGCATGAACCTCCAATTAATTATAATATCTAACATTCATAAAGTATTTGCAAGGGGAGATAGATGAGTTGTTGCATGGACCGCCAATTTATTAATAATATCTAACATTCATAAAGTATTTGCAAGGGGAGATAGCTGAGTTGTTGCATGGAACTCCAATTAATTATAATATCTGACATTCATAAAGTATTTGCAAGGGGAGATAGAAAACAGTTGCATGGTTGCACATCACACGGTTGCATGGCAGACATGTTGCATGGGCTTAGCCTTGCAACAACTCTGACGAATTCAGAAAAGCCATTTCTTTTGCATGGGCCGTCATTACCTTGCAACAAACTAGTTCTAACCATGCAATAAACTCAGATTCTAGTAGTGTGCATCGAAAAAAAATAATCTAACCTTTTTAGATAATATTTTTTTATATTTCTAATTTTTTTTTTTTTGCTTTTATTGTATTTAGAAGTGGAAATTCTTCAAGTTAATGCATCAAAAAGCTAAATTACAACAATTACAATGTATAACAGGCTGTTCAACTTAGAAAACAAGACCGTTTTTTCAATATAGGTTAAAATTAAAGATGAATGTTTTCTTTTCGGGTTAAATATTTATATTTAGGCGTTTAAAAAATTGTATTACATTTTAAATAAAATAATATAACTATTAATGATATTAAAAATTAAGTGGGTGCACGAGGCTGGATTTGATCCAATTCATTTTTTATTAACATGAATTTGATGATTACAAAATTGCAAAATTGGGAATTTTCCCTAACAAATACAATAGACCTGAAGTGTAAGATTAATTGGGAGTTCCTTTAGTTTTGCAAAATTAAAACTATAATCTGTTTTCTTAAAATATTAACATTTTTTAATTTTATTGATAAATGTCCAATATTTTGGTTGATTAGATATAACACTGAACCTTCAGAAAATAGTTGAATCAAGTGACACAGTGACAACGGCCATAAAGATATGTCTTACAAGGATCACATTCAAATAGATCATTGGCTTGGATTTTAGTGGGCCCATAACTCCGACAAAATAATTTTATAATAGAAGTGAATAATCAATATTTCACTATTTTTATTTCTTTGCAGGTCAGATCATTGTTCAAAAATAGAAATTTGTTAGTTGTGTTTGCAAATTAGGATAAATAAATACGACGCGTAGTTTGCAAATTAAGCTCTCTCACCAAGGATTTGTTGGAAATTCAGGTAGGTTATTATGTAATAATTTTAAAATAAATATATTTTATCACTAGACGCGCAATAAATATCTTCGTCTAGTTGTAAAAGCAATCACTCTCTTTTGTTTTTTCTCTGTATCTGTAGTTGTTCTCTTATGTTCCTTCTTCATGTCTAATATACACACCAGTCACAACAGTTACGTCTCTATTAGTAATCAACACAAACAGGTTCAAAAATAACTATCAATCGGTATGCTAGTATCGAACTGACAGCCCTGCCTTATTCTCTTTCTTTCTCTTTCTCAGTTTTTGAAAATAGAATGAACATTTTGGCTAACCGAAAACTAAAGTATTAATTGTTGCATATTTATAACAGTATGCACCAGTTCTTTTGAGCTCGTTCAATAGCACCAATTTGTTGAGCCTCTTCAGAAGATCTTATCCAGGTGATCATATCATATAAGATCATATCATATCCAGAGCAGAAATTTCGGACCCATTATTGATGTAGCCCAATAAGAATAAATCCATATTTAATCTATTAATTTGACCTATAGTACATTTCTTACAGGACTAACATCAAGAAAAAAATTACAAATACAAAAATTAAATTTCCGGGAGAAGGATGGAGTGTTTTTTATGCAATAGATTAGACCGAAGTAATGATTTAGTCCCTATGAGCGAGGTTAAAAAATCGAATTATTGATTCGGTCCATTTAATATTTTACAACTAGACCAACACGGCCACAAAAGATCCTCCATTTTCTTTATTATATTCACAAACTTTCTCAGAAATTAAAGAGATTAAACAAACAAAAAACTCTTTTTTGATAATTTTTTTATATTTCTAGAATTTTTAATTTTGAACAACAAGATTCATTTTCCTATCTGCTCTTATGGGACCCTCTGTGGATTAAAGGGAAGTCTCCAGTGCCACAATGTACTGGACATAACTCGTCTGACAACAACAAAAAACCAAGGAAAATGCGTGGTGTAAAATAGTACATATTTCCAAGCAAACGAACATAATAAATACCTTTTCAACTTGAGTTAATTTATATTACTGCAGTTGCTGAGTCAGCATAGTGCCAAGTACATACCGACATACTATCGCCGTACTGGAAACAAAAAAGGTAAAAACATGTGCTTACTTTGAGTTTTCAATTAACAATTTTGTACTTTTTCTGGGAAGTATTTGATTGGTTTTACATTTATTCAAGAAAAAAGGCACTGTAGTTTGTACCCGACAAGAAAATTTGTCCCTCCTTCGTGTACCGTGCAATTGGTTTCTTGCATATGAGCACATGCACCGTAATAAAAATTCGATCTGTATTTTCGTTTTATTTTACCATCGTATTTCAGATTCAAGTCGGATTCGATTCGTTTAGAAAAGCAATAAAATGTTAGTGATCGGATTTGATGTGATCCGATTCGAACTTTGCTAGTCATATGGAAGTCTAGCCACGGCACATGCACCGTAATAAAAATTCGATCTGTATTTTATATTTATTTTACCTTCTAATTTCAGATTCAAGTCGGATTCGATCCATTTATAAAAGCAATGAAATGTTAGTGATCGGATTTGATATGATCCAATCTGAACTTTGCTAGCTATATGGAAGCCTAGCCACTAAAACACACTGTATCGAAAGGAGTTCAAATTTACTACTCTTTTAAAAGAATAGCAAGATTATCCTATCCTCATTTTCTCTCTATTTCTCTCCTTCTCTTTTTTCTCTCTATCACTCTCTGAAAACAAGATCTTTCTCCTTTCTTAAAAGAACAACAGATTTGAATCTATCGGAAAGAAACAAAGGAGTTTGACATCAATATCAAATTTGGTCTGATGTCTCGTCTATATCATTAGATCCGCGTTAAGATTGTGTTGGGTTTTCAGGTAGATTATAGGTGCAACAATTCAATTCAGTTCAATCAATTGTTCATACCCGAATTCAGAATTTATGTATAAAATTAATTCCAAGATATATTTAGAATTTACTGCTTGACGCGCAACGGAGACTTTGAGCCCTATCAGTAATCTTCTTTCTTTACTTCATCGATTTCGTGCCGAATCTACGCAGCAAGATCAACCATGTCTCTATTAGTATCTACACAAACATATTCGAAAACAACTGTGAGTTGGATTAATAACGCCAATTGACAACCCCCTCTTTCTCACTTGCTCTTTTAGATGTGTGTTCAGATGGATCAGACTTTCAGTCTAATCCAAATCTAAAATGATGCTACTATTTCGTGGGATGTGTGAGTGTATAGATTTTCGGCCTCTGAAAATATCATATTCAAATCTGAAATATTGAACACACACACACACACACACACACACACACACACACACACACACATATATATATATATATAGAGACCACCAGTCGCACTAGTTCGTTTACACCCATTCGTTCGGACCAATTGGTCGAACCCTTTCAGAGAAAGTGCAGCCCATATTCTATACAACCTGATATGATATAATTCATATTTAATTTATGAAAATTAACTATTAATTTCGGACCAAAAAAACATGACATGTAGGACATTTTCATCAGATGGTACTTTCGGCTTAGTAGTTTATGATTTTAATTGTATGTGTGAATCTTGGTACGGATCTAACGTACGGATGACAGTTTAGCCCATTGACTCGTCGGCCCACTCATACCCACCTGCTCAAAAGCTCTACCCACTCTGTCCGATACTGTAACAGGTCAGCTAAGGCCTAGAGTTAGATTGGGTCAGACACAATATTTAGAAAGTAGCCTGCAGGCGACATGTTGGACTTATTTTCTACAAAACATAATTTGAGCTATAGTTCCTTTACTAAAAATGCAGCCTGTGATTTTTGAACTCTCCCCTTATTTCTCTCTGGCGCATCCCCTCTAGAGTTATGTGCGATCTTACATAGGTATGGGTAGACAAGGGCAATAGGTCTAGCATGATGTTTTGGCATGCAAATCAGACGTAAGCTTGACATATTACTTGCTGGTAAGACCCATTACCATCCCTAATCGAACGAACAAGATCGGACATTAGACCTAATTTTATCTGAAACACCACACTTCTCTATCATAATATTTAATGTATCATAGAACTATAATATAATATGAAATAATTTTAATATCTCTCTAAATAATCAAATTAATTTGATTCAATGTCATAAAACTATTATATAAAATAATTTCAACTTCTCTCTAAATAATCAAACTAGTTATTAAAATAGTCGTTTTCAAAGGACTAATTTTTAGGGAACAATTTGTTTCTCTTTGAAAAAATTGAGAACCAATTCGGTGCAAATATAAGTTCTAGTTACTAATATGTTCAAAGCTTTAGGGTGGTAAACTTTCGAATTACATAATGGCTGGGGGGGGGGGGGGTTCCAATCCAACTGACTTTGATCTAAGTTCAGTTAATCAATTTGATCCGATCCATTTAATTTAGTAAATTACTTGCATTTGGCAATAAAGTTTGAGTAGTTTATTGTAAACACACTTATTTTATAGTGCCAATACTTCATTATCTCCGAAGACAACTTTATTCACACTAATTCTACAAAAAGAGAATAAAGGAAAAAGCAGGTCCTTTTTTCAGAATTTAAGGAGAATAAAAATATTGTTCTTATGATAATTTACATTTCCAATGTGAAGCAAACTTTTTGGGCTTCATTGGGCTTTTGCACACCAATCAAGTAAAAATTCTCAAAAGTTCAGTTTCGGCCTATAGACTTTCTTTTTAGTGACTAAATAAATTGTACTATATCCGACAATTTCTCCTGTCCCAAGGCTATTATATTTTTCTTTCTAGCACATGCATTATTACATTTTAGGAAGTGGAATATATATATATATATATATATATATATATATATATATATATATATATATATATAGAGTAAGGCTATTGTGCTTTGCAAAACATAGAGGCCTTCGTGCTTCGGGGCTACTTTTTGGATTTTGAAAATCCAAACAACCCATCCGAACCGTTCAACATGTTCTAAATATTGAAATGTGCTTGGAGACCAAATTTTACATTTTTTGGAATTTTTTTACTATTTATTAAGCCACTTTGAAAATCCCAAAATCCAACGGTAAACAGTACAAAAATTTGGACCACCGGATTTGGAATTTTCAAAGTGGCTTAATAAATAGTAAACAAATTCCAAAAAATGTAAAATTTGGTCTCCAAGCACATTTCAATATTTAGAACATGTTGAACGGTTCGGATGGGTTGTTTGGATTTTCAAAATCCAAAAAGTAGCCCCGAAGCACGGAGGCCTCTATGCTTTGCAAAGCACCGTAGCCTTACTCTATATATATATATATATATATATATATATATATATATATATATATATATATAGGCCTCCGTGCTTCGGGGCTACTTTTTGGATTTTGAAAATCCAAACAACCCATCCGAACCGTTCAACATGTTCTAAATATTGAAATGTGCTTGGAGACCAAATTTTACATTTTTTGGAATTTTTTTACTATTTATTAAGCCACTTTGAAAATTCCAAATCCGGTGGTCCAAATTTTTGTACTATTTACCGTTGGATTTTGGGATTTTCAAAGTGGCTTAATAAATAGTAAACAAATTCCAAAAAATGTAAAATTTGGTCTCCAAGCACATTTTAATATTTAGAACATGTTGAACGGTTCGGATGGGTTGTTTGGATTTTCAAAATCCAAAAAGTAGCCCCGAAGCACGGAGGCCTCTATGTTTCGGGGCTACTTTTTGGATTTTGAAAATCCAAACAACCCATCCGAACCGTTCAACATGTTCTAAATGTTGAAATGTGCTTGGAGACCAAATTTTACATTTTTTGGAATTCTTTTACTATTTATTAAGCCACTTTGAAAATTCCAAATCCGGTGGTCCAAATTTTTGTACTATTTACCGTTGGATTTTGGGATTTTCAAAGTGGCTTAATAAATAGTAAAAAAATTCCAAAAAATGTAAAATTTGGTCTCCAAGCACATTTTAATATTTAGAACATGTTGAACGGTTCGGATGGGTTGTTTGGATTTTCAAAATCCAAAAAGTAGCCCCGAAGCACGGAGGCCTCTATGCTTTGCAAAGCACCGTAGCCTTACTCTATATATATATATATATATATATATATATATATATATTTTATTTTATTATTTAAGGTTGGAAGCAATTGAAGTGGGATATATTATAAGTTCATCACTTATGAAACAAAAATGGATACAAATATTCACAGATCTATTTTGACCCGACATTTTTGTTAATATCCAAAGTTTAATAGAAATTAATTAATATACCCAAATTCGCTCAAAAGTTATAAAAATACCCGTACCGATCATTTTCTGGCCGGTACCCAATTTAATTTATTACCGGCTGGAAAATGGCCGGTACCCAAATTTTTTTTAATACAGTACCGGCCATTTTCTGGACGGTACTTAATTTTTTTTTTTTAGAATGGGCATAAGATAGTTGGCTAGAATAAAAAGTCGTAGGAAACTCAGATTGAAGTTTGCACTCGGTTTGGCTAAGATCATACTCATGGTTTGGTTGTACAATACCTGTTAGACTCCATCATTCTGAATTAGAACGAGTTGGAACGAGGTTTGTGCTGAACAAGTGGGCATGCTAATTTGGGCCTGAATATTAAGGTCATACTGACCCTCATCCAATCCCAAACTCTGACAAATAACCAATTTAATCCCCACATAATCAGTACTTAACATTATCGGAATCACAGTTTCAAGCCCGATACTATAATAAACCCTATTAGGGCCTGTTAAAACATCACCACCAGTGTAAATGGATAATGTTAGTTATGTGTTCTAAAAGTTATCTTATGTTGATTACTTTTACATGTTATGTTTATGAATTAGATGTTATATGCATTTTGTTCCATGAGTTTTATGTTTATCTTTAGAAGTGTTCAAGAAGATGCTCTTAGTTTTGAACCATAGAACTCTATATGATAACAAACATAAATCTCTAAAACATTCACAAACTTGGTTATTAGCATGGAACACTAATATACCATGATAAGTTTGTCATGTTGATTAAAGTACATTGTAGTTCTATAAATATTGATAAAGGTTTATTGTTTAATAACATGAGTATATGAAAGGTTCATATATTGAACAGACCCAACAGATGAAAACATTATATGGATTATGTTTGTATTATTAATGTTTTCATTGTCTCAGAATTCCAAGATATGAGATGCATTTCTTTTTCACATGAGAAGTGTATAATGTAATTAATATTAAAAGCTACTCATTAATAGTGGTGATAAAAATATTAGTTTCTTATATATAACTTGTGCGGGAGAAAGTTATGTATCAATAGTATCATTGCCCCTCATCTATAATGAGTAATGATATTTTGTGGGCCCCTTGGTAAAGTAGAATTATAATGCATGCAATATAACTGAAGTGTAGTTATATATTAATAATTTACTTAAGAGACCAAGAAACAAATATAATACAAAAATGACACAATCTTACTTTGTATAATATTCATAATATCATGATGCAAGGAATAGACACAAGTGATGCTATTTATAACATTACTTTAAGGGATCTTGTATTGTAAAAGGATATTTTAATGTGTCATTTGGATAATTATAATGTATAACTAGTACCGCTTATAGTTTATGGTAATAAAATGTTATTCTGCCATTGTCAATATGACATAGATCCCACAGGGTCACACCAATTAGATATTAATTAGAAAGGCTAGCTCCTAGATTTATTTGACATGTGTGACATGGCTAATAAATGAGTTTCTCTACTTAAACATGAGATAAATAATTATGAGGATAATTATGAGATGTTTTGGATTTAATTAAATGATTAATGAAATTCAAATATCGAGAAAGATCAAAATGGAAGAAGCTTTGTGAGCCACAAAAAGGAGTTTATTTGTGGGCAGCAAAGAGTTCTGTATTTCCACCATGATTTCTGTGAACAGAAATTAAAACGGGCATATCTCATCAACCGTAGCTCCGTTTTCAGTGTTCTTGACTTTTCACAAAACTTGCGAAAAGATCTACAGTTTGATGTAAAATAAGCTGTAGGTTTATGCCGTATGCGATATCGCACAGTGTGCTTTTGGGCCAGAATCGGCTAATTTTGGCCCAGATTAATTAAGCAAATCATAGAAAACGTGGGAGAACGTGTCTAGGTCGGTAGGGACTCTTCTAGACATCATGAAAGCTATTTATAGAGGTCCCTACTACCTAGGGTTTCAATCTAATCATTATTCATCTTCCTTAGAGAGCAAAAACTTTGTATCTCTTCCATTTTGATCTCTCATGTGTTGGGAACCCACAAACTAGTTCTATTGGAGGATATGGATTAAGGAGCGACTGAAATAGTACTCTCTAGCAAGTGGAACTTCATATTCTAATTAATTTCTTGGTGGATACCGTGGAGAGCTTCTACTTTGAAGTCTCAACTTGGTGCAAGATGTTCTTGGAGGTCGTTTCGACAAACGAAGGTATCCAAGAGATCCAGAAGAGAATACGATTTCTCTCTACTTATCAAATTGACATTTGATAGAGGTATATCCAAATATTCTTTTATAGATAGATTTATTATGGATGAATGAGTAGACAATTATTTGTGCTTAAGAATTGTTTGAGTAAAATTAGCATAATAAAGTAGATCCATGGATACTTGAAAAAGATCAAAAATTTTAATTTTACCACTTTAACGCATCTTGAAATCCTTCAGATACCATAAGACTCATTTTGAATCCAATACAAAAAAAATCTAAAATTAAAAATTAACTAAATTAATTATTAACCTACTGAAAAATAAAAAAAATTGAAAAGGAAATGAAATTCTGAAGCTCTTGTTCAGGAGAGAATGAGTGAATGTGAGAAATGAAATTCTGTCTCTGAATGAGTACATATAGAAAAAAAAAACAGGAGCCGCAAAGCCAATAGGAGGCCCCTGGGGCCACAGGGACTTTTTGCGGCTTGGATGGTTTTCGAATTCTCCAGAAATTGTTTTTTTTTTTTGGATTACGGTAGAAATAAAAATTTCGGAATTTATAGAGTTGCTGTCGCATGTAATCAGGTGTTCATATATATAATTGTAATATTTAGTGTTCTTAACAAACAAAAAAATGACCCCGACTAACCAAAAAAAACACAAACATAGAGAAAAAAGGACCGAACTTGACCCGATTTTTTTATTAATCGAAAATAAAATAAAAAAATATCGTGAGAGGGGATCGTTTTGCTAAAAAATCTAAATATAGAAAAAACGGAATTGATTATCCTGTTCCTCAGACGGTACAAAATTTTCCGTCCAGATTAATGCCCCGCTAATCCAAATTCTTAACTCCGCTAAGCAGAAAGAACAAAAAATCCTGGACGAGATAGATTATCCCGTCTAGCACTGTAGCAATATATATATATATATATATATATATATATATATATATATATATATATATAGAGAGAGAGAGAGAGAGAGAGAGATAGACTATGGTGAGTTGTGAAGGAAAACGTCGTTTTACTTCACGCCATATTTTCATTTTGAAAATTCAAACAACTGATCCGAACCGCTCAACATGTTCTCCATATTGAAATGTGCTTGGAGACTAAATTTTACATTTTTTTGAAATTTTTTTACTATTTATTAAGCAACTTTGAAATCGCTGATTCACTGTGAACAGTAAAAAACAGTAACAATTTCTGGACCACCGGATCAGCGATTTTCAATGTGGCTTAATAAATAGTAAAAAATTCCAAAAAATGTAAAATTTAGTCTCCAAGCACATTTCAATATGGAGAACATGTTGAGCGGTTAGGATCGGTTGTTTGGATTTTCAAAATGAAAATATGAGCGTAAAGTAAAAATGACCTCTTACTTCACAACTCACCATAGCCCAGCTCTCTCTCTCTCTCTCTCTCTCTATATATATATATATATATAATTTTGGGGAATTTGGTTTCGTATAAGAGAATGAAAAAAATAAAAAAAATGCTACAGTGATGAATGGGATGGTCTATTCTGTTTAGTTTTTTTTTTAGTTAGATCACTAATGAAGATCAAGATTAACGGACGTGATGGTTTATCCCTTCCAGCTACAGTGTTTGAACGAGATAAATCATCACGTTTTTTCTATATTCTGATTTTTATTAAAACAATTTCGTTTCGTGATGTTTTTTATTTTATTTTCGATTAATAAAAAAATGGGGGACTTGACTTATACACAGTAATATATTTTTTTTTGAAACTCTGATCACAGTAATATACATGTTGCATTTTGGGCATTGTTGCAGGAAGAAAGAGGAGAGAGAGAATGTGTACTGTGTAGAATGGATATGTCCAGTCCAAATGCCTGGAGAGAACGCCAGTACTGAAACATATAACTGTACGGACACTGAATTTAAAATTCAATATTGAATGTATTTCGTATAGTGCGACAGAATCAGATGTCCGTGTACACTCTACACGAAGTCACGACTTACATCAGAAATAAAAAATAATAGCAATGACCGTACAGATATTTCACTGTCCCTCCTCTCCACTAAATTTTTTATTTTTTTATTTTTTCTCATGTCACGTCACCTTTTTACCGCACTGTCAACTTTTCTCCTGTTTGCACAGCCTCCTTCACAGTGATTCTCCTATTCTTTCTCAATCATCCCTCCCATTTTAGCTAAAGAATCAATAGCAATAGCAATAGCACCTGAAGTAAAACTAAAACCAGATTTTTGTAATTCTCTCTTCTCCATTGATGCGTGCTGGGTAAACCAAAAAATGCTTCTCTCTCAGGACCACATACTTCTCTTAGAATTACTAATTCATTCTCTCCTTCCAATCTGACAAAAACCCAGAAAAGGTATCTATTTCCATACCTATATTCTTCTTCAATCTGATCTATTTATGGTGCTTTGTTTATCTCTTCAATATACCATTTATATCCAACGTAGCACCAATTCCTATATTGATCTCTTTGCTTGTTTCCCCACACTTTAAATAAAAGAAAAGAAGAGAGAACACCTTGCCTATTTACATGGATCTAGTTCCAAATCCAGAAAGCCCTAACTCTGACAACACCAGTGGACCCCATCTGTCAGTCACCATCGCGGCGTCTAGCTCCTCAACCCCTCCTTCTCTCAGCCGTTACGAATCTCAAAAGCGCCGTGATTGGAACACCTTCGGCCAGTACTTAAAAAACCACAGGCCGCCGCTTAGCTTGGCACGGTGCAGCGGGGCCCATGTGTTGGAATTCCTCAGGTATCTTGATCAATTTGGCAAAACCAAAGTACACACGCCGGTGTGTCCCTTTTTCGGGCACCCGTCTCCGCCTGCACCATGCCCGTGCCCACTACGTCAGGCCTGGGGCAGCTTGGATGCGTTGGTCGGGCGGCTTCGGGCAGCTTACGAAGAGAATGGTGGTAAGCCGGAGAACAATCCATTCGGTGCCCGTGCTGTTAGGTTGTATTTGCGAGAAGTAAGGGAACACCAGGCAAAGGCACGGGGCATAAGCTATGAGAAGAAGAAGCGCAAGAAACCACCGACAAGAGATCAGACACCGCCACCAGGATCCACTGGCACTCCAGCAGTGACATCGTAGCAGAGATAGATTGGATTGGATTGTACACGTGCGTCTATGGAAGTAATGGGGAAATTTATTCTACTCTTATCTTGTTAGTTTCTCAATCTCCATTTGTCTTTTGTTATTGTTAGGAGATATATTGAGAGATCAGCCATATGAATTCTATAGGTACTAGCTACTAATTTTTAGCACTTTCCATTATCTTTTGCCTTAATTATGTTTATTTTTCTTTGTTTTGCTTGGTTTCTCTACTGTTTGGTTATGACTGGTGTAGTTTGATTATTCTATAGTCTGCTCAAACATTTTGAAATCCTTCTTTTTATTTGGATTTTCTTCATTTTTTTTTTTTTTTTTAGTTGTCTTTTCTTTTTGCACTGTACAACCTAACATGGCTATACAATTGGCCGGTAAGTTTGATGATGTGAAGTAATTTTAATTATTTTTGCTGAATTTCTTATGTATATCTTCTGTTTTTTGGAAATGACAACAATATATTTATGTCAGCATATATAAACATAAAACTTGCATTTGAGTTAGTGCTGCATCAATGTTACTGGTACATTTGTCACCAGAGTGAAGTGTCCGTTTCGCACATTTTTAGGATTCTCTTTCGTTTCTTTTTATGGTATCAAAAGTAGTGTGTCTTTGAGTTGACAACAATTCCACACAAAAGTTATATGTCTAGTGCTTCTGCTCTTAATTATGAAAAAGAGACGAACCAGAGGTCGCAAGTAGCCATTAATTCCACTCAGCTATGTTTGTCTCCTTGACCAACTTAGATTGTTTAGTATTATTTAAAAATAACTTGACACTATTTGATTATTAATAATATAATAAATTTCCTCCATTAGTTGAGTAATGTACATTCCTTGTACAACACAGTTCTTTTTCTTCTCGCGTTTCTTTCAGAAGTTATTATATGCTAACTGTAGACCTTAAATTTAAATTGGAAGTAATTCTCCTTATTTTTTTTCTTCTAAGACTATTTTTATAGTTAATAATCCAATTTAGTTTCCTCTTTTGTTGTGCTTTTATAATACTTCATGTTTTATCATCATAATTCCTTTCCTCAGTGTGTCCTTGCCAAATTTTGCCTTAATTAATTTCAAGTTTATCCAAGGGCCTTTTGAACTGTTGATTCTCTAAAAAGAAATAGTTGATAAATGAGAAGAGGTTAGTGGGAAGGAAATGAAAAAATTGATGCGTGAAATTATATATTTAGTATGCATAAGAGTAAATTTTTAGTATAATATGAACAGTAAATATCAAGAGAGAACAGTTTTGAAGTTTTGATTGGAGAAGTATTTACAAAATAGGCTTCTAGCTAGTCTGTCTGAATATCTTAAATTATCTGAACAGGAAATTGTTCTGTCTGAATATCTTAAATTGTTCAACATAAAATGATAAAATTTTGTGAACAGGTATTGATTCTGAAATTATAATTCATTTTGTTATCTACCAGTTGTCATGTAGTAGTCACATTAGCTTTAATCGAAGTTCTAAATTTCTTCTGTACATGCTAATTATAGCTATTGACAACTTTCAATCCATTTAACATTAGGGATATTATCTAATTGTCAATTACATTTGATTACTTGACCTCGTATAATTTGATCATGCAAGTTCTAATTTATTGTATTTCATCCTATCTTAATTTGGACTAACAATATTCTTTTGGCCATTTTTAAGTTGAAAAACATGTTCAATCAAGATATTGAGATATATTAAAAAAGGTTGTATGGTTTGCATGAATTTTAATGATATCCTCAAACTGCCATTCTTGTTTGCTTACTATTCATAAGTCAAACTACATAGTGTGATTCTCTTATTATTTGGTATTTATAATATTCAAATATACACATATATATATATATGGCTTGTGTCAGAAAGTAGGATCCTTTCTATAATTATTTATACATGTTTTCTCTCCTCCATACCTACATTGTCTCCTTCAATTTATATATATTTTTCTAGGGTCGTAACTTTCTCACTTTAATTTTATTTGTCCACTAATATCTGCTTATGTTTAATTAAATTTGGTGCTGGGCATCTATATCTGTTTGTACATGTACGTATCTACAGTGGCATTTGTTCTAAAGAGAAGCTGTCTAAGATAACAAAATGTTCTGAAAAAATTGAAGAGGTTAAGAATGATTTGTAGGATATATAAGTAGATTACAGTATCGAATTGAACAAGAATTGCACTATTCAGATATATATAGGATCCTTTTATCTTTTTCTTTGTATCATTGTTTCTTCTGCATTGGCCTTTTCTAGATGGTCTTATGCTTACAATTTATTTGGTTTTACGTTTTATGTAGATTACATGAAATGAACAAGACTTGCCAGAATGTTAGATGGTACCGGTTGATATTGCACAGGTTTAAAACGCCTGGTACCGAGTGTAACACTGTCATATGGAATCATTTGAGAAGTTACACTCATATATATGTTCTGTAGAATTAATTAACTACGATAAATTTGACTTAATTTTTTCAAAATGCCAACCGGTGTCATTTTATTTTTTTAGAAAGGAATAAGGTCAGACCCTTACAACGGGTAAAGATATTGATAGCGTTGTTTTGGCAGCTTCATCAACAACACAAGTCACATTCTTTTTCATGTGACTCTATTGTTGATGCGTTGCATGTGCATGAACCCAAAACAACGCTCTCAAAATCATTGCCCCCTACAACCGGTGTCGTTTTATTAATTTTAGTTTTCCTTTTCATATTAAGAAAAGCTATTGAAAGTTAATTATTCATTGATCAATCACACCTCTAGAGAAAAGTTAATAGTCGTCCTAGAATACACTTACATGCAAATTTGCACATTGCTATACAATTTGGCCTTTTTAATACTTACATATATCCGACTATAGGAGATTTACATACAGTTCATGCTATGTAGCATTGATATATATTATAATGTTTTTAAGTATTGTCATCTCTGCATCCGATAGGACACTAACACTCGTGTCCATTCTGTGCTCTAATAAATACGAAGGTATCGATCCATAATATGTATATTTAATTTCCTCGAAATTCATTCATGTTGTTTTCTTATATGTTTGAGTCAAGCATGGGTGTTGTTTTCATGTATTCTAATAGCTATCATGCATTTACCTTGAGCTGATTCCTTATTGATGCGAGTAATAACTTATTAGTAGGGTAAATGATGGTGAATAAACAAATAGATAAACAAAAATAAGGATAATAGTATTTATTTATAACAAATTATCCTTGCAATGTTTTGCACTCCTCAACAGTACTTGGAAAGTGTTCATACATCAGTTTTTAAATTTTGGTAATTCAAACTCATTTTCAAATAACATGCTTTTGATTGTATGTTTTTTAGGTGCCGTGAAAATTCTACAAATTCCATTAATTTTCATTCATTTTTACCACAAAAAAAAAATCCAAAAACTACAGAAATCGTAGCATTGTCATTTTTCCCTAGATGAATTGTAGAAATGTTATGGTTCCAATAGAGATTTCTCAAGAAACCGTATCAATGGTACGGTTTCTTGTAGTATATAGAAAAACTACTGTAATTTTATTCTTTATACAGAAATTAATATTCAGATTACTAAAAATAAATAAGTTGTATAACATAAACAATATTTATATATGATTTTATAAGTATTTGTATCTAGTATATAAAGTGGTAGTTTCCAGTTTTTTTTTTTAATAATCAAAAGGAAGTTCAAGGAAAATACTTTGTCAAATAATGAATATATAATTTTCAAAGTTTTTATTGCTAGTAAATAAGGTATAAACATTTTAAGAAAAAAGTATGAACACATGCATGAGGTACAAGCTAGCCTAGAGTGCAGATATAGGGTGTACTTATCACTCTTCTTTATTTATTTGTTTTATTATTTATTACTGCATTTATTTATTTATGTTAAATTTTTATTAAAGACAGCTCATATTCTTAATTAAATTATATATTAAATTAGAAATATTTTCTAAATGCATACAAAATATTAAATTAAATAAAAAAAGATTTTCTAGGTCAGGCTTTGTAAGTAGAGCAAATTATACACGCACACATACAGACATAAATACACACGCTTGTCACAGTGAAAGTTTTTTATTATAACAAAACGACATGGAAAAATAAGCAGGTCCAGTTGCAATTAATCTTAGATCTGTTTTTGTCAGGAGTGGGTCATTACTTGCCTCTTCATGAAGCAATGATAGCAAGCAACATAATTTAAAAATATGAATATTTGGATGAGAAATATCTTTATCTGCTGCTATAATTAATTAAAGTTATTTGGATGAAGAAATATCTTTATCTATGTATTAATCTTCTGTGTACTTTGATTTTGGTGGCGTACAGTAAAGCATTTTTAATAATAAAATTGAAGGTATTATATATAAAAATAACAAATTATATATTACTCATTAATAATTTGGTCCAACAAAGTTGTATCATTTATATAAATTATTACATACATATTATTAATTGTAGACTGCATCTATGTAGTTATTACCATTAATTTGAACCAAAGTTTCATATATATAAGTTGGGATCGATATATCATTTCATGTTTTTTTGCTTTAAACAGTATTTTCATAAAATTTCGAGATCTTCCTATTTGATTCGTAAACGTTAATTCTTATTTATTTTTTTGAGATAAATTGAGAATCAAGTCTCTCAATTTTAAATATTACAAATACAAAAGACGTTTGGTTCAACTACTAGAATGTAACAGTATTCGCGAGGGATACTGTCGGTATACCCTCGCGGATACTCCCGTCGCTAATAGAAAAAACATTTTTCTGTCAGTATACTCTCGCAAATAGTTACTTTTTACTCTCACGAATACTGTCTCATTCTTGTTGTTCCCGATATAGCTCTTTCTGACACGTATATATGTAGTTACCCGTGTAGCTAGCAAATGTTTTTGCGGTCGTTGCATTTTAAGTTGAAAGATCGTACATTGTATGTTTGACTATGAAAATATGTGATTGCTAGCATTACAAATTAAAAGTTAGGCAAACTAATTAAGTTCGTACCATTAATCTCTTTAACATTTCGATGATGAAGTTAATTAGATTAGTATATAAATATACAGATACCAGCATATATAGCCGTGGGATCGCCGTAACGATGGTTAAATACGTGTACATACATAGTTAAATATTATACGGATATAGGTATAATTCACCAATTATATATATGTAGACGTGCTAAGCTTGTTAAATACGGATATCATCAGCAATAAATACACGAACAAGTTACTTATCTACAAGAGACCGTATTATGTTAGAAATATTTTGTTAGAAACATTAATGAGATGTCTGTGGAAACACCGAGTCCTTATCAGAAGTGGCGATTTTTCTTTTGAAGGTTGCTTTCTGTTTAGCACAAACGAATTCAATAAATGGGAATTTATGATTGAGAAGGACATCCCTCCTTGTCCTTTTGGCCTTCGTTCAACGCCAGCAAGGGAATAACATCTCAGCAATTTCCAATAGCTTCAATTAAATAACAGTCCTCTTCTCTTTCACGATTTGATTTCAATTTCTTTGTCCTTTTTCTAAGTGTTATTATTTCGTCCCCTCTTCAGACCAGACTAGTAAATTCTAGCTCGGATTATGATGACGACTATGATAAATTGAATTAAAGAGATTAAAATTTTATTTTTTCTGTACCAATCTCGTAAAAATGACAAAGTTTACAAAAAAAAAAAATACATATAGTATTACATCCCACATATCATTACCTACTGGATGTACAATTACTGTATATCAATATGAGTATACTGCTCCCAGGCATTCTCATAGTATCATATTCATTAGGATTAATTATTAACTATAAGCTAAGTCTTGGATGAAGTATCTATATTATTTTTATATATACAAAATGTCTCTCCAAAATAATCTCCCCATAATCCCAGCAGCCAATTGAGAAGAGTATAAAGTTCTAATTAATTATTTTTGTGTAGATTGCAGGTTAATTGAGAAGGAATAGATATACAACTCATCCAATTCCTTTATAAATAGAATATAGATATGAATTTATTAAAAGAGAAAACTCCCCGTGTGCTCATAGAAACTTTTAAAATAGACAATTTCCCCATCAAAACACACTAATATCCAATATCCCATCAAAACTTCAAATTATTTCTTCTATGCCCTTTCTATTACTTCACTTTTTATTTAATTATTTTAAAAATTGAACAGACCAATATACCATTCAATTTTTCTTCCTCCCCTCTCTCCCCATACCATTCAATTTTTCTTCCTCCCCTCTCTCCCCTGTGTTTATTCTTCACAAATTTACAATGGAAGATAAAACATACTTTTTAAAACAGAGTCAAGACTCAAAAAGAAATTTTTCTTAGCTTGACAAATTTTGCTACGTCCTTACCTCTAATGTTACTATTATTGACCAAGTTAACCAATTTCTTATGATGGTAACCACAATGACGTTTTCTATGATATCAGTACAAATCACTGGCGTTGGACAGCCTCAAAATCAAAACCATTTGAGATTAGGATTGATGAGTTTGACTGAAAATTATCAAAGCTTAAACTGCTGCAAAGAAGAAAAGAAAATAATTTAGTTTTTAAAATAATTAAATAAAAAGTGAAGTAATAGAAAGGGCATAGAAGAAAGAATTTGAAGTTTTGACGGGGATTTTGGATATTAGAGTGTTTTTATTAGAAAATTGGCTATTTTAAAAGTTTCTATGGGCACACTAGAAATTTTCCCTTATTAAAAACCAATTAATTGGGTACAAGATATGATTTGTTGCTAAGTGCTAACTTGCTATTTTGTCACTTATTGAGTCAGTGCCCCAGTTATTCCTGAGTCCGACTAGTATGACATCGGTGTCATATGACACTTGATCAGAGTCAAAATAATGATGATTTACGTAGTGTTTTGGCTTAGGTTTTGCATACTTCCTCACACTTATGTTTAATTAATTAGAGAAAAAGGCTACTGTCACCTTTCTTTGTGTTTTATTGCAGAAAACAGGTTTTGGGACTATTTTACACCAAATTGAGCTAGAATCGGGTCAATCGGATCAGCGACGCTCATCGACTAAGTCTCTGTTACGGTCCGTATTGCCTAATACGGACCAGGCCTAGCACAGACCAGAAGATAGCGCTGGGAGCATTAAACCTTAACCGTCAAGGTCCTAATACGGACCATATTGCCCAATACGGTCTGTATCCGAAGGCGTCTCTTGGGGAATAACTACCGACAGCTGTTTTCAGATCAGTTTCTTAGCCCCTACTCAAACTCCAGACGTCCCTCCACTCCTATATAATGCCCCTGGACAGAAGGAATAATCATCTTTGTAATTATGATTAGATTTGATTAAAGTAAGAAGAGAGGGGTGCTTGTAACAATGCCGTTCCGCGGCTAAGTTCATTTTCTTAGGGCTAGACAGTAAACCTTGTTACTCTTGATGTTTTGATAAATATATTTCTGTTGATTATGATTTCTTGTTGTTGAAACAAAATGCTTTTGTGATTTAATATCTCTTCATCTAACTTCAATGATCTAGTTTGAGTCTGTTAGGGTAGTGACAGTACTTTAATGGCAAGATAAACTATTTGTATGAAATTAGCCTCGTTGAGATCTATTAGGTTTATGTGAAGAAAACCTTAGCGGGGAAATCATAAACCAGACCAACAAAACGCGTACCAAATTCCATCATTTGCGTAAAGTAAATCGCAGTGATATGTGTAGTAATTTGGGGTATTTGAGAGATCAGACATTTGCGTAAGGTAAATCGCAGTGTCCTATGTAGAATCTCGGTGAAAGATCTGTCATTCTTGCGTAACATAAATCGCAGTGAACTATATGGTGTCTTTCATTAAACAACAACAGGAAATCAGACGCAACAGGAATATATTGTCAAGGCGCATTGAGTGGCAATGGTGTGCCAAAATCCTAGGAATTCTCATCTCTATCTTTACTTTAATTACTTTTAATTGCTTCCTAATTTACATTGATCAAAACAACATCTCTCAATTTTCAGATTTCGTCTAGCCTTTCGAAAAATTGTGATTCGATCGCTCAAAGCATTGAACCAATATTCCCTGTGGATCGACCTCGAATATACTACTCGATAGGATTGTGCGCTTGCAGTCCGAACCGATAGCATTTCCGAGTTTATAAATATTAAAAGAAACATTGCTCTCTTTTGAGTGATCAACACTAACTACAAAATTGATTGGATAGACTTCAAACGATTAATCCAAACCGTTCAAATCGATTTACTTTATGGGTGATGCGTTTACATATAAACGTTTTATATTTTTTAGTTATTTTAGTAGCAAATCAAGCGGTCAAAAATGTTGAAAAATGAATGCATTAAAATTAACTTAAAAACTCACACATTTGACCGCTTGACTTGATACTACATAAATTTGAAAAATTATAAATTTTGCATGTAAACGCACAACTAATTAAATAGATCGGTTTGAATGGTTTGGATTCACTGTTTGAAGTCGATTCGATAGATTTTGGAGTTGGTGTTATATAGGCTGAAATAACACTGATGTTATACTAGCCAGACTCGTTATTTCTATCAGGATAGTTTTTCTCTCGAATTTTGTCTAACCGCTACAGCTAAATATATTTTTTGAGAAAATACAGCTAAATATTTCATTAAAAAAAACATGAGATGTATAAACCTACAAGTCAAGTTTCTAATTTATGAATATATTAATAAAAAAATTACAAAGTCAATAATGTGACAACAAAAAGATTTACACCTCTCATTGACCTACACTCTCCTTTTCACACTTGTTTCTGACCTGCTCTCTCTCTCTCGGTATTTTTTAAATGCTAGCAGCAGATCTCTCTCTTTTTTTTAGAACTTAGACACACACTAATCTCTCTCTCTGGCATTGACCTGTTATCCAAATAGATCCTAAGAGCATCTACATTCCTAATTGTAGGTCTTTGATTCAGATCTCAAATCTACCGTCTCTTGTTAAGTTTTACGAGACAAATGAGTTCTGAGGAGATTATTGTTATTGAAAGGTTATTAAATCAATATCTTTGTTTACAGTGCTCCTATGCTCTATTTATACAAAAAATTCTAACGGCTCTTTTATTGTACCGTTGGTGCTGTTCCTATTCTACTTTAAAAATCTAATCTAATTGATCAATGATGGACGGCTGAAATTAATTCTTCCGCTTGACCCGCCAGCGAAAAAACCCACACCCAAATTGCTTGAACCTAGTTTAGTTGGACCGGGTAAGATATTATGTTTGGGTCCGATCTGTGTGGAGAACCCCCCACGCGAGTGATTTGGCTCCCTGTCTTTCTCTTTTCTTTTCTCTTCGTTCTAGTCGCCTCTTCCTCTCTTTGGTTCCGCCTCCTTCAACCACTTCGGCCTGAGGTGCGGGTGGAGGAAAAAACACCTCTCAGCCTTATGCCAGTTCTTTTTGCAATTAGAACATTTCTCACCCTTGTGATTTGGCCGATTTGGGTGAGTTTTGGAAATTTCGGACAGCATGGCCGTGGGGCTCGTGTCCTTCACCATGGCTAGCTTGTGGATCCCCTGGCCTCCCGTAAGGATTCTTCTCGTTGAATTTAGTTGACTACCTCAGAAAAAGAAAAAAGATCAGGTGCTCGAATAATTTGTGATCGAATGACCTCGTAGCTTGCATCATTGCCCGCAAGGTCCGAGAAGAAGAACCTCCGTATTTGGTAAAAGTGGAGACTAAAATGTACTGGAGGTATTTTTTTTTTTTTGTGAAAAGCCCTGTAGCAAGTATTGGAGGTACTTGTTGGCGTCAATTACACAATGGAAAACCGAAAACGAAAGAAAGAAAGAAAGTAATGCTTTCGTCGCCAGTGATAGGACGTGATTGGCTCGCTCAAAAAGAAGGCACGGACCCACACGTGCTCTGCCTGCCCACCTTGTCGCCTCCTCTCTCCAGGAAAATTCGCATTCCCCGAGATATCTCATATTTTTCGTGACTTATTGGAAAATCTCAACTGTTTAAATACGTTCTGCACGAATTTCAAAACTCAAATAATACTGGCCCCTGCGCTATCCCCGAATAGACACCGGACACGTCGGTCACGCAAAATACGAGATATCTCCAGGATGTCCGACTGCCGATGTCGTCCATTAATACATGCTACGTGTCGAGTCACTAGGTCATAAGCGCTTCAAAATAATATTATATTATTAATACCTGGATTCATAAGATTCGGTCATTGAATATCAACACTATTTGTCAACACTATTTTAATTATTTTATATTTTTTTTTAATTCCACAAAGAAGACACTAACTTTTTATTTTTTAAATTATCTTAATTTCGAACTTCATACAATCTAACAACATCGGCGCTCTGCTATTCTGAATAGCAAAGTGTTGGAATTTGAATGTGAAAACTATTAAGTGATACAGAGGCACTATTTGCTGAACAAATGTGTTTTTTTTTTGCTGAAAATATGTCTTTGTTTTGCTAAACAGATGTGTCATTTGCTGAAGAGATGTATTTTTTTTTGCTAAAAACATGTATTTCTATTTTTTTTTTTTTGTTAAAAAAATAGAATAAGAAAGTTTCAGACAGTTAAGTTTTGATATTCAAATAGAGAGAATCTTAAGTAATAGATACTTCGGTTGTGAATCAATAAGACACTCGGTATATTGTTGTAGTGTGTCTCCACTCTCCAACTAGCATTGGCTAGATAAACCACCAGAGGGTTTCAAAATTATATTAACCACTCTTCTGAATAGCAT
Organism: Carex myosuroides; assembly: GCA_028015225.1. Taxonomy (NCBI): domain Eukaryota; kingdom Viridiplantae; phylum Streptophyta; class Magnoliopsida; order Poales; family Cyperaceae; genus Carex; species Carex myosuroides. The sequence goes on from CM051479.1 coordinate 9,750,285, forward strand.
AAGAATAACGTTCTTTACATAATATTAAAATTAGCATTGTTCTTATACTATTTTTACACACAATTTTAATAAACTTATACTATCTTCTTAACTAGTCAAACACATTTTAAATTAGTAGTTTTAATTGAATTCATAAATTAAGACAATTAAAAAAAATTCTATGTTTTTTTTTTCTAAATATTGGAAGAAGGTACAAGTCGAATCTTCCTAAAACATGCCTTCAATTAATCTGCCTACGTCATGTATATTAAGAAATTATTTGATATTTTTAAAATGTCTACATAGTAAATACATTTGTTCAATATAAATTGTAAATGCATACATTTATATTGTCAACATGTCAAATATTGAAAAATTTTAATTTTTTGATACCAGACATGCATTACAAAATCGAAATTGGCATAAGAATTTGTTACCCAATCACTTGAATTTATAAATAATTTAAAGAAATTGGTCCATTTTCGGATCCGAGAACCTCGATCAAATTTAATATGTTTTCTAATCATGATTATTTGTTTTACTAATTTTGGCAATTAGGTAAAAACCGATGATTTTTAAATGGTTAAATCTCTGTTTGGAATTGTCAAGAAGTAGATAACTATTATAGGCTGTTTTTCTTCTCCTTATAGGTCATGTACCTTCTATTTTGAGCTCAATATCAAAGTTAATTCCTACTTATAGTTGATCTTCGGTGATTATGGTAGGGTAGAACCCGTATAACAAGAAGGTATAAAATTTGACAATATATATACCTGTACAAAAATTCTGGACCATCCAAATTATTGATTTTATACCTATCTATAGCGCCGGTCGATTCATAATATACATATTACCATAGTTTCAGTCTTAGAACACTGTAAAATATGAATTAATAATCAATAAATCATAGAAATCATTTTCATAAAAAATCTTCAATGCCGTATACAAGTCTTAATTCCTACATTTGAGGTACGGTGCATACAGTAAGAATTAGGTATGAATCTTTTAACCCCGAAATTTTTATTTCTAACATTTAAAAAAAAAGATAAATCAAATAACTATTGTTTGGTGGAAATTCAAATTTTAGCACGGCCGCACCGGCATTCTGCGGACCCATTTCAGCGGGGCCGCAGAATGCAGCTGCGGACCCCAAAATGGGTTCGCAGAACCATTCTGAGGACCCAGGGCCGCATTTTTTTTCAAAACTTTTGAGATATCTCAGATGCCTCGATATCTGTGCAAAGTTAATAAATATAGTTTTAAAAATTCAATAGATTCATAAAATGCCTCGATATTTGTGCAAAGTTAATAAATATAGTATTAGAAAATTGAATAGATTCATCAAAGTTCAATATAGTATTCAAAAAGTTCGATATCTGTGCAAAGTTCAATATAGTATTAAAAAAGTGCAAAGTTCGATATCTATGCAAAGTTAATAAAATAGATTCATAAAATGGGTCAAAGTTCAATACAATGGGTCAAAGTTCATAAAAAATTCAATAGATTCAATATAGTATTAAAAAAAAAATGCGGTCCTGGGTCCGCACAATGCCGGTGCGGACCCATTTTGGAGTCCGCAGCGGTATTCTGCGGCCACGCTGAAATGGGTCCGCAGAATGCCGGTGCGGCTGTGCTAGAATTTGAATTTCCACCAAACGATGATTATTTGGTTTATCTTTTTTTTTTAAATGTTAGAAATAAAAATTTCGGCTTTTAACCTGACCTGAGTACAAGATCCACCACCTCATCAGGAATTAATTGGAAAGCCTCCGAGATTTTACATGAAAATTAATTAGGATCGATTCTTTATCAGCTCTGGATTTTTTGCGGTATGTAAAGATTGTAGAAAGTTCAGGAAAATTCTTCATGATTTTCAGAGCATGATAACAATTTCGAGGCCCATTAATGATCTGATTCTTTGCAGAGGAAAAATTGAACTTGGCGACTCGACGAAGATAACTTTTGAGCCCTCGAGTTTTACCGACTCGAGGAAATATTTTTAAGTCTTCGGTCGTAATTGTTGCTACTTAAAATTAAGGGAAATTTGTTAGTGTAATCATCAATATTTTAAAATAAATATTTTTTTTCTTAAAAACATCTTAATATCTAATATAACCATAAAATTTGACATTTCTTTTTTCTATCTCTATTATTCATTAAATCAAAGAATAATTATTTCAATCACCCCACTCCAGTATCCGTATCGTACCCGCATCAAAAATAGATGAAGGTTGAACTATGGTCCCCTTTTCTCAGTCTCCGCACTCATCTCCGCGTCAATCTTCATAGATATAAATACTTGAAACACAAGATATTAATACTTGTAAAATAAGATATTAATTATTTGCATCCGCAACTTGATATGATCATCCCCTTTTTCAGTCCCTCAATAGTTCAGTGTCAACTTTCCTCTAACGAAGTGGTAGGGACCCTGTATTCCTGCATCAACATTCCCCAATCATCTATGTGTAAACATTCGTCTAACAAAAATAAAAGTTGACCTTATAGGTATAAATACTTGCAATACTTGATATTAATATTTTCATGTAATCCAGTGACATATGTAAAAAAATACTTGCAAGTATAGATATAAATACTTGCATGACGAGGAATAAATACTTGCTTGACGATGAGTCCGAAAGTACGCCATCATGGATCTCATTTGAAAGAGAAAATTGCGTAGAAGACGTTCGTAGTTTTAGTTTCGCAAAATTCCTCATAGATTGTCAGAAATATTGACGAGATTGAATGAAGAAAAAAAACTACCTCTAAAAACGTGTATGCCCCCAATGTAGTTTGAGTGGTCCCCACAGATTTTTATAGTGCGGGTACGTTTTGGGAGATTTGGTTGGGGAGACAATTATTTATGTAAAAATTATTTACCTCATAAGTATAAATACTTTCGTGCATAGGTATACATAATTCATGACATATGTATAAATACTTTAGAAAAAATTCAGCGTTGCAGTTTTTGCGGTTCCCCCAAGCAATTATAGCAATTAAGATGCAGATACGATGCGAATATTAAAGTGCGGATACTCATATCAGCTTCCTAAATTAAATTATTTAGTTATTTTACAATTTAAATTGATAAATATATCTTTTTCTTTTAAATGAAGATGTTCCTTAAAAAGTTAAATTAGAATTAAATTGGATAAGACTTAAGAGAGAAAAGAGTTAAAGGGATTTTCATTTTGTTTCGCGTTTAAATTTATGTGAGATTCAGACCTCGGTGAGGTTGGTGCTTCCTGGTGAGTTGGCGAAGCACGTCGTTTCTCAGGGTACCAAAGCGGTGACGAAATTTACTAGTGCGTAAGTTGGGTTTGGGGTGGGGGTGAATTTGGATCACCTCCGGTATCATAAAAGAGATCTTATTAGAATTAAGTGGATCTAGACCGTTTTTTTTAACCTGGCACGATTTTAAAAGGAATCCCTACATTTATAATAGATATCGGATTTAGATAAGTCTGATTGGGAGTAAATCTGAATCATAAAATTATGGATCTTACTTTATAATAGATGAGAGTACTTATTTGGGTGAGGTTTGGGTTAAGTTTGGCTAATGGTTTTTGTTTGCTATGGCCCTGGGTTTGGGTTATATAATCATGTTTTAATTTATTTTCCTTTGAATTGTTTTAGGTGTGATCTAATCTTTAATAAGGTAGATGTACTTTTGTCAGATCTGTGAACTGACGGAATTAAAAGTTTGGTATTATATATTTTGTTTTGCTATTATGGTTCTGAATATCTTCAGTTTATCTCGATGTTACTATAAATTTGCCCTGGTCAATATTGAACAGGATTTTTCCGATTATTAATCTCTGATGCTTGTCAACGGAATTTTGTACGTTTTGTATGCTTCATCCGCTGAGTAGATTTGTTGGATTTTTTTGGATGGTTCAGAATTATTTGAAAATAGTAATTTTTACACATCTATTAAAGTAATAAATAAATTTAAAAAATATAAAATTGAATCTTTAAATATATTTTAATATTAAAATCACGTTGAGCGGTTCAAATTAATTATTTAAATTTTGAAAACAAAAAAATAATGTAGAATATGATTGGGTTGTGAATTGATTTAACATGGCATCGGACAAAAAGGTTGAGCAGAGGACCGGAGGTTGATACTCAAATGGTATCAGTCCACCTGTGATAAAGTTTTTAACTTTTTACATGATTGCTAATGTATCTATATTTATTTATAATTTTACTATTTTTAAGTAGATAAAAAATTTATTAATTTAAAAAGTTTTATGAAATATCCACAAAATGAAATATAAATTGAAGTAAAATAAAATTGTGACTTCACAGTCATTTTAGCAGTGACAGATTTATATAGAAGAAATTAGGATCAATTGATTTCTATTTTTTTTTTTGTTTATAATTATGTATAATTTTCTACATAATTTAGAGTACGTAAGTCACGATATTGTAAAATTGACTCTATTTATGTAAAAAAAATTTATATAATTAATTTTCAATATATGTATTTGGTCTTTAAAGTTCGAAATTCTAAATCTACTCCTGCATATTAGCTTGTCTATGTTCCAAAGTGCATACTGCTTTCCTTTATTTACTGTAAGAAAACAAACAAATGCAACTCGATTTTTAGGATTTCTTCTATATCTGTAATTCTGTATAGAACTGATACTGCAAATTGCATCACGATAAAGAAAAAGCTATTAAAGATTCTTGATAATACCTGCACCAAATTGCATCACGATAAAGAAAAAACATTTCAATCAAAGTAAAACCGATCTCCATCAAATGTCACTTTGTTTTTATGAAGTTGTTGTCTTGTTGATAATGTCACGTTTGCAGAAGATTCTACGCTTTTTATTCTACTTTCTTAGAGATATAACTGTAATTTTAAATTAAAAAAAGTTATAAAGAAAATTATTTTTAACTATTTTTATTAGCTTTAGTTCGGTCTCTCTATCTTCTGTAATAATATTTATTGACGTGACCTCCAAAATAATTAATAGTTAATTAATTAAGTATAGAGGTTGAGGTTAAGATATTAAAATTAACTTAATTTTTATTTAATATTTGACAGGTGTTTTTAATCTCTTCTTAATTTTACTGATGTAGATATTCGCGGTTATTTGGTTGCTTTGAGGAATTTTTTTTTTTCTCATTGGGACGATTTGGCTGCAGAGGGAATATTAAAAGAACAGAAGAAAGGTGAAATTTGGAATCGTATAATTATTTGGATCATATTTGGTTAAATGTGGAAAAGTATAATTGTTGAAAAGTATTGGTAAATGAACTAATTTTATTTCTTAAAAACTGTGAATTTTCTATTCTACCATTCTCATAGAATAAAGAATTGATTTACTTATAAAAAATAAGAATTTGACTGTAAATGTTCAACCTCAATTTTATTTTTTTAATTTTTACAATTTCACTCAATTCATTTCTTATTCAGCTCAAATAGAACTTTTCTAATCTATTATTCTTTGGATCCTGATAATTGTACGTTCCCGCACCTTTATCCCCACATTATCCACACACTTAACTGCTATAACTATTATGGAGGGACCACTAAAACATTAATAAAATGGGACTATTTAATTAACATGAATCATCAAAGTATTTAACGAGAACAATATAAGTATTAATCTCTATGAAGGGAACTATATTTTCGTACGTAAATAAGATCCCCGCACCTCTGTCCCCGCACTGTACCCGCACATAACTTCCATAACTAACTTGGGGGGACCGTCCCCGCACAATTTTCTAATATAATCTGTATCGTCCCCGCACAATTTCTAAAGTATTAATACATATGAACGAAAGTATTTATACCTATGCATGAAAAATATTTGTACCTATGCACGAAAATATTTTAACGTAAATAATTGTCTCCCCAATCAAATATCTCAAACTGTTCCCGCACCATAAATAGCTGTGGGGACCACTCAAACTAAATAGGGGGGGGGGGGGCAAGAGGGGACTATACACGTTTCTTAAAATATCAATATTGCCATAACAATATTGGGTGACCGCAATACTTAATATTTTCTTATATATGGCGCTGGATGACATATGAGAGTATTAATATCAAGAATTGAAAGTATTTATATCTATGTACTGAAATATTTATATGTATATATTGTACAAAGTTTAATCTTCAGATATTTGATCATATTAAGTTACACATCAAATTATTAATATCTTATTTTGCAAGTATTGATACATATGCACTGAAATATTTATATATATGAGATCAACTATTTTTGTTATATGAATGATGATGCGGGGATACGGGTTCTCCACTACTTTATTAGAGGAATGTTGACGCAAGGACCATTGCGGAACTGGAAAAGAGAAATCATCATATCAAGTTACACATGCAACTAATTAAATATCTTACTTTGCAAGTATTAATATGTTATTTCTCAAGTATTTATACTTATAAAGGTTGACACCGGACAATTACAGGAATTGAAAAAGGAGAACATATAATTAGTGATGATCATAATACAACTTTCTTTACTGTAGCTATGGAGACAGAAAGAGAATTGAAGTGTCGGGATGAATATAATTATTCTTATTCTTTCCCTCTCCGGTCGAACAGACTCATTCTGGAGAAATTACTTATATGTCATGCATATGTCATATTGTCATCAATTAATTTTGTCTTTGAATTAAATTTGACAAATCTGACCTGATGGAAATATCCAACCGATAAATCTAACGTTCGAGCCAACTTGAAAATATTAAAATAAAAATATAAACGACTGTTCTAATTGAAAATATTAAATTTAAAAAAATATGAAATTTGATCTCTAAGTATATTTTCATATATGATATCATATTGATAGGTTCAAATTGATTGTTTGAACTTTAAATATGAAGATAAAGTATACAAGCACAGTGAGACATTTGAACCCTTCTCGTATATACATATATATAGAGGAGATATCCACTTACAACAATTTAGTTTTGCGATTTTTAAAGTCCAAATAGTCGATCCAAACCGTTCAACATGTAATCTGTACTAAAATGTATTTGAAGATCAAATTTTACATTTTTTTTATTCTTTTTACTATTTATTAAGTATTTTAAAAAACTGTTGTTTTTCAGTGGTCTAGAATTATCTAAAAACAGAAGTTTTGCAAAATACTTAATAAATAGTTAAAAAATTCAAAAAAAAATGTCAAATTTGATCTTCAAGTACATTTTAATACAGATTACATGTTGAACGGTTTGGATCGATTGTTTGGATTTAAAAATCGCAAAACTAAATTGTTGTAAGATGTTGTAACTTTCAAATGTCATATATATATATATATATATATAGAGAGAGAGAGAGAGAGAGAGAGAGAGAGAGAGATAGACTATGGTGAGTTGTGAAGTAAAACGTCATTTTACTTCACGCCATATTTTTATTTTGAAAATTCAAACAACCGATCCGAACCGCTCAACATGTTCTCTATATTGAAATGTCCTTGGAGACTAAATTTTACATTTTTTGGAATTTTTTTACTATTTATTAAGCCACTTTGAAATCGCTGATCCACTGTGAACAGTAAAAAACAGTAAAAATTTCTGGACCACCGAATCAGCGATTTTCAAAGTGGCTTAATAAATAGTAAAAAAATTCCAAAAAATATAAAATTTGGTCACCAAGCACATTTCAATATAGAGAACATGTTGAGCGGTTCGGATCGGTTGTTTGAATTTTCAAAATAAAAATATGAGCGTGAAATAAAAATGACCTCTTACTTCACAACTCACCATAGCCCAGCTCTATATATATATATATATATATATATATATATATATATATATATATATATATATATATATATATAAGGCAATGATTATTTTTGACGTAAATATTAACTTGCATACCTACGCTGGTATGTAATTTTGTCATCGAGTTTAAAACAGATTTTGTATATAGCCAAATTAATTAGTCCGAAATTTTATAAAAATATTCGAACCCATATATTCCTGCATTTCTAGTCATTCAAATTCAAAAAATATTTGAACCCATATTCTCCGGATTTTTTAGTCTTTCAAATTAAAGGAAAAAAATACATAGAATAAAAAGATGTTCGATCCGAAATGACCTCGGTATCTATCCGAATCTGAAAAATGATCTAAATCTGATTTTATCCAAGTCGAACAAAAATCCAAATCCCTCCTCTGATGTGTCAGGTTTTCCCTAAATTATTTATATGAAATTTCTTGATCCTCATTCTTCTAATATATTGATTTGTACAAAGGAGATCAGTGTTGCATGTAGTGTATTGCAAAAACACTGCCTAGTCAGCACATGTGCCAGCATAAACGAATATGAATACGGCACGGTCCATTAGACGTGTCATGTTTATATGCGTGTTGTGTACAAATTTTATAAAATCTGCACGCATAAACACGACATGTTTTGACTTACTCATCCAATTTTATGATGAATTTACTGAAATTACACTCTAATTATATTCAAAATATTATTCTAAATTATATTAAAACAAAATAAAATGAACGAAACACTCAGTTCATGCAAAGAAAATTGGAATTTTTCTGAAATTTGCAAAAAATATATTACTTTTACATATTTTGTAGACATTTTCATACTTTTCATATATTTATTTTATTTATTTTTAACTAATTTTATGCAAGATTTAAAAAAAAGAAAAAAAAATCGACACGACACATCTAAACACTAGCATGTCTAAACAAGTCTTACTAAGACGCGTTGTGTTGATATTCATGTTGTGTCATTGCTGATACTGTATGACACGATACAATACTGTATGTTTCGATTTTTTTGACAGATTAGCACGACATATATTCCGAACAAGCTTAAACTAGACACATTCAAATACGGAACGACACGTTTGCAATTCCGTAGGACACACATGCTTAATCAACATAGAAGAGGAATATTGAATTGATGGGTTGGCTGTCCTGAGGGTCATTTTCTTTTATTATTTTTTCAGTTTTTCCAATTTTGTTTTTCTTTTATTTCACTACACATTACATGTGATCACGGGGTTACTTCTTCAAATCTCAACAAACAATATAACCAATTGCGGTTAATAAAATAAAAGCACGGCTTCTATTCTTACTTAAAAAACATTGCTTAGATAAGGTCATAGAAAATCTTAAAGCCTCTGTAAATTCGTACAATGTGAATATTGGTCGCTACCACATCTGCCATACCTGAGTTGAATTTGGAGTTTCTTTACACGAGGTTCGTGAACACGAACTCAACAAGTCCTATCACAGTGGTGGCGTCTGAGAGGAAGTCTTGAATTGTGCCCAAATTGTTCGCAGGAATTGTGATGAGAATCGAACGGTTCAAATCCACCTTTGGATAAAACTTTCTCCAAAGCACTTGAATTCCACATAATATAGTTAAAGCACTTGAATTGTGCCCAAATTTATCTAATTTGGTTAAAGCACATAATTGAAAATCTAATATAGTTAAAGCAACTATCAATTTATCTTAAAATTAAAAAAAAGAAGATAATTATTTGATTTAATTCTAATTATTATTTAAAATCTCAATACATTGCATATCTATAGGTTACACGATCTAATGAGTGTTTTCTAATATTATCTTCCTAGTTATTTACTAAATATTTAATCCTTCTAATTAATATTAATACATCAAATCAAATATTCTACATAAATAATGTAGAATTCGTAAATTTTTTATATATTCAGATTTTGCTAGTGTCCCACAGTTTTTATCTTCAACAATTTACATTATGTTTTTTTTAAGGTTAACAATTTACATTATGTTATAAAATAAAGATAAAAAAGTAAACTACATAGAGAGAATGTATAAATAACGGCTATTGCTTATCCATATATTTATCATGTGTACAATACAAGATTATTAAGTCTCTATTTATAGGCTATGAAATGTAAATGAAAAGTAATTTAAATTAATTCCAATAATAAATGAAGAGTTGAAACATATTTTTTTGGGAAATTTTTTTGAGGTGATTAATGTTGAGAAATTTTTACAAAATGAAAGATGAAATATATTTTCAATAATAAATGAAGAGATGAAATATATTTCTTTAATATTTTTGTCAAAATATATCTGACGGTCCGGATCTCAATTCAAAATTTGAGTTTGGGTGATATGAATTCCACTGAAATGGTGAACGGAAGCTCCATTTTACTAGCTTGTGGCTTATACCATTAATTTTGTGCAAAGCCCAATTGCTAAATTTCATACAGAGCCCATTTGCAAGAAAGCTCCTATGGTTTGCCCACCTTGTTTTCTTAGACGGCCCATCTTTTTTCGTAATTTCAACTACAGCTGTTAATTTTAGACATCCGATTTGACATTCCATCAGTAAATCGAATCAGTAACACTTGAGAAACATGACATGTCAAAAATAAAAATAAAAAAACTACTGTTTTATCGCTGTGATAGCAGTAGGGATGTTAAAAAGGTACGGAATGTTTCGACACGTCATATTACGGTACAGTTCCAACACGACACAATATAGTTTCGACACAACACGCGTGCTGGTCACAACATGAGACACGACATGGCACAAACGTGACCAAGCGTGACTACACATGACTAGTCACGGCGTGACTAACGTGATGTAATTATTTCCATAATTTTTTGTCACGACATGTGAAAATTGAATTTGATTATAACACAACACGTGATTCAAGTCACGACATCCTTAGTCACAGTATGACATAATATAACATGAATAACATCCGTGGATAACAGCACAAGCTTTGCAAAAACTATAAAATTGAAGAATTCATTGCCTAAACAGAACAGCACTAGTTTCTAAAAAGCATTTAATAAAATGAATAAAACTAAAAGGCCTTACATTATTAATATCCAAAATACACATCAGATACGTACAAAGAAAAAAACGAATAAAATGGAGGAAAAAATTAATAATCCTCACTCTTTTAACCTGTGCTCAACTCTCCAAGGGAAAAGAAAAATAAAAAATTATACTTAATTCAACATGACTCGCAATGGAAGTAATCCGAGGCAAACATATGCGAATATTAAAAATATCTCCTAAAGAAGTCACAACACCATATACCTGGCAGGCAGTATAATAAATACAATTTCCTAACTGTGAATTTCACCAGACCGCAGTATTTTAACCATTCTCTGGAGTAAGGATTAGAACTGAATTCGAAATGTGATTGCCATATACCACAGTAATTATTTAAAAGAGGACCAAATAATTGGGGCCCAAATTATAAAAAAAACAGGTCCGAAATTATCAGGTAAGCCCAGCAAATCAATCGTATGTTGCCGTTAGAAAAGATGAAAAAAATATATTAAAAATACATACTACTCTGCAGAATTAAGTACAGCATTAACTCCTGCCCAATCTCCACATACAGTTCAAAAGGGATTATATTTTTTTTTTTTGAGGAAAAATATGGATCTTGCCCGTATTTGATTAATAATTGCAGTTACAAAAGGGTTTGTAGCTGCATGTCGAAAATAAACACAATGTGCTCAATTACATTTGAGCAAAAAGTTGAAAAATAACAAAAACAAAAGGAAATGAAATCTAAGAAAGCATAAAAATAAAACTGAAAATAAAGCTAAGAATTAGGTTTTATTGCTTCATCAATCTTCTCCCGATGTTTCAACGTGGCGATATAACAGTTGCGCCACTTCTTCTAGCAATTCTTCATGTGCCTTATGTGAATCTCTGAAGATCCTCGCACACCTTTCCCTCCAGATAACGAACATCGCGACCAGTAGCGTTCCCCTTTCCTTTTTGTTGTTTGATGATTGCATCAGTGCTTCTATTGGTTGAGATCTCATGTGGGTTGCGATGTCCATGAGTCTGTACATCTCTTTAGCAAAAGTACACCGTGCCACCATATGATGCGTCGATTCCTCGTCCCTACGACACATCACACACATGTTTGCGATCGACCAACCTCTTTTCCTGAGATTGTCTATAGTCAGCAACTTGTTGTTAGCTAGGAGCCATCCAAAGACCTTTATCCTTGGTGGAACTCGTAACCTCCACAAACGGTGTACATGAGTCGAGATTTGTGGCTTGGTTTTAATGGCTCGGTAGGCACTTTTCACTGTGAATATGCCAGTGTCTGTCCTATTCCATCTGATGTCATCTTGGATTTGATCCATGTGTGTTACCACCCTTGTGAGATATCCTGTGAGTGTTAGGAGTTCCTCTTGTGCTGTTATCGTGATGACTTGTTGAAAAAGTTCCCTGATTGGACGTTGCATAGTTTCCTTCAAAGTAATTGTAGTATCTAAGGCATGCGAGAACAACGAGGGTAGGTGGTGTTTCAAAATCCCATGTCCCCAGTTGTGGTTCCACAACGATATTTGGTCACCTTGGCCATAGATGTGTGTGACCGCCGTCTCCCAGAAGGCATGACCATCTCGCAATGCACCTGTGAATAGTGGGGATACCGGTACCAGGTTGCCGCTGAGTTTTGTTCCTTGGAAGATTGGTTTCCACATTCTGTGCTCCGGTTTTTGCCAGTACCAAGACCACTTCATGAGTAGTGCCTTGTTGAATGATACCAGATTTATTACTCCAAGACCACCGTATTGTTTGGGTTTGCATACCATTTCCCAGTTTGCCAGACTCATCTTGGTTGTATGTTCACCCACTCCGTGCCATAGGAATTTCCTTCTAATTTTGTCAATCTTTTTTATCACCTACTTTGGTAATTTGAGGACCATCATGAAGTATGTCGGTAGTGCTGATAGAACCGCATTCAGCAAGACCAATCTACCTGCGATAGATAAGTGTTTGGCAGCCCATCATGACAATCTATGGTTCAATCTATGTATCAATGGTAAGAAAGCTGTTTTTGGAAGCGCCTTGTTAGATAGGGGCAATCCAAGGTATGTGAAAGGGAAAGAGCCTTGTCTGCAGCCGAGGACCGCCAAAAGAGGGGCTATGTCTTGCGGTTGGGGGTCAGATATCAATAATTCTGATTTTTGTGGGTTCGTCTCAAGGCCTGAAATTTTTTGGAAAACCGTGAGGGCTATTTGCAAGGCCTGGAGCTGTTGCACCTCCGGTTTGATGAAGAAGAGTGCGTCGTCTGCATAGAGAAGACATGGTTTCATGGCCAGAAATAGTAGTCTGATAGCCCCTGGAGCCGTGAGTTTCATGAAGTATCTTGCTAGGAAGTCCATAGCGATAATGAAGAGTAGTGGGGATATCGGATCGCCCTGTCGAACTCCTCTTTTTAGGTTGATCTTTTTACCGAGTAGGCCATTGACGATGACTTGTGATGTTCCCGGCAATACTGACCTTTGGACCCATGTTATCCAAGATTCTGGGAAGCCTATGTTTCTCATGACCTACATAATGAAATCCCAGCTGACTGTGTCAAAAGCCTTTTTTATGTCCGCCTTGTAAAGTGCGAGAGGCACCTTTCTTTGTCTTGCTCTACTGAGAGTCTGCTGAGCATAAATGAAGCTCTCTGTTATTTGTCTGTTCTTCAAAAACCCTGTCTGTGCACTGTCAATGATTTGATGCATCTTTTGTTGCAACCTATTGGCCAGGATTTTGGAGAAAATTTTCTTCACTCCATGGATCAGACTGATCGGTCTGAAGTCTTCTGGTCTATTTGGGCCTTCCGTCTTTGGTATCAAAGTTATATAAGAAGTGTTGAGGGGAGAAAGTGGTATCCCTCTATCAGTGACTGCCGCAAAAATGGAGGTTAAGTCCGGGAGAAGCATCTGAACAAATTTTTTGTAAAATTCAGCCGTGTACCCATCCGGGCCCGGGCTCTTTCCATTGGGGAGATTGGCTATTGTAGCCTCAATTTCCTCTGGTGTGATTGGTGCTACTAAATGGTTGAGATCCAGTTGCTCCGGGTAGAGGTTGGCCCATGCGATCGTTGGTGTTGGTTGTGGTTCTGTCCCCATAAGGTGCACATAGAAGTCAAAGAACACCTTGGCCTTTGTTTCGTGGTCTGAGTATAGTTGGTCATGTTGTTGCACTTGCGTAATGTTATTCACCCGCTTTCTGTTGGATGCATAAGCGTGAAAGTATTTTGTGCCTCTATCTCCGTCTAAATCCCATTTTGCCTTTGCACGCTGTTTCCAAATATCTTCCTGCATGATAGAAAGGTCAGTGTACCTTCTTTTTATCGAGCATGTCACTAGTTTTTCGAGGTTGGTGGTTGATCTGCTCTCCTTGACCTTGTCCATCCATCCCAGGTAGTCTCGGCTAGGGCTGTAAATGAGCCGAGTTTGAGCGAGTTACCCCCAACTCGAACTCAGCTCATTAAATAAATGAGCGAGTCAACTCGAGTTGGGATGGTAATAACGAGCTGTAGAGCCAACTCGAACTCAGCTCGTTATCAACTCAAGTTGGCTCACAACTCGTTTATAAACTCGTTTAACCAGTTAAATCAATACAACACAAGTTATAAACGAGTTTGAGCTGAGTTTGAGCCGAGTTTGGGTTTGGTTTTGGTTATTCTGGGTTTTTTTGTGTCCAAACTGTGTAGTTTTATGTAACTCGAGTTATAAATGAGCGAGTTGGGGTCAGCTCAAACTCAGCTCATTTATTAAACGAGTCAGCCAACTCGAGTTGGAACTAACTCGAGTTGTAAATGAGCGAGTTAGAGCGAGCTATAAATGAGCGAGTTACGAGCGAGTTGCGAGTTCGAGCAATTTTGCCCAGCCCTAGTCTCGGCATACATCGACTTGTTTGGTAATATTGCCAATTTTGGTTGCAGCCCATCCTTTTATTTCCTGCTGTAAGCTCTTCATTTTATCATTCAGGTGTGCCGGCGTCTGAGCAGTTTCTGTGTCAGCCCATTTTTGTTCAATCATATTTACGAATTCCTGTGATGGCAGCCAGAAGTTTTCAAACCTAAAAAACCTTGACTTTCGGAAGTTTGTTTTGACCGAGTACTATATCGGACAGTGGTCTGAAGACGTGTTTGGGAGTCTCTTCTGTAAGGAGTTTGGGAAAGACTGATTCCATTCTGCGGAGATAAGGAATCTATCTAGTCTTGCCATGTGTGGGTGGTCTCGCTCATTGGACCACGTGAACCTGCCACCATGCATTGTCATGTTCAACAGTCCTAGTTCCGACACCAGGTTTGCAAATGCCATTGTTTGTCTCCACTCGTTGCTGTTATTAGTTCTATCTGTTGGTTGTATTGTTACATTAATTAAAATCCCCACACACTATCCACGGCTTTCCATCTGTGGGTTTGGTCTGTTGTAGAAAAGGGATTATATAACTAAACAAAATGTCTGTGAAGTAAAATGATGGAGACTTATGGACAAAATTCGTAAAGACAGAACCGATACAGACATGAACCAAAATTTGTATAATTTTATGAATGTTTGGATTGAATTTCTCATTTTCTTTGGGCACTGAAGTAATAATGCTCCCTCTATAAAAGGTATAAGAGGCAGTGATCTTAGATCCTTCATTCACTTATTGTCTTGATAGCTACATCCGCGCCTGCTATATATATCATTTATCTGAGAAATGTTGTGAGGGTAATTTATATTGTGCAAAAGGTGGTCTAGTGGAGCACTGGAGTCTATGCTTCAAGTTGACTTTATTTTATACCGTTCATTTCAAGCTTGCATGGTATTTGGTTCCCAAAATTTATAGTCCTTCAAAACATCTCATATAATAACATATTTGTATAAAATTCATTATAATCTCGTCACATGATACAAATAAAACAAAGAAATATAAGAATGACAAATAACACCTCCTATCAGCTTACTTGACCTTTACAATAACAGAATATAACTCAAATGGGACTACCCTAATTAAACTTCACAAATGATGTACATTTCTAATTTTGATCAAAATCTGACGGCCGATTTAAAAGTACTCAAGCCCAATATCCTTCATGATATGGTCTTGATCCAAGCCCATATCAAAGCCTGCATTGCTTATTTCATTGGGGAAATAGTCTAGCAAATAGTTGTGTTGAAGCATTGCTTGTAGGTTTAGGAGCAAATTAGAGTTTGCACATGAGTTGATATCTTGATTTTTTGGGGCACTCATTGAGTTCACAACATGTTGTTCATGACACATGTCAGACATGGACATTGGAAGATCGACTAGAGGAGGTGGGGACAAGTCCATAATAGGAGAAGCAGGACCCAGCTCCTTGCTGTGTTGTGACGTGTCTCCTCCCTTGTTAAATACTCGGCATAAAACCCAATCCTCCTAGATGATCAAAATGGGAAGAAAACCAATTATATAATTATTCAAAAAAATAATAATCACTGATTAGTATACATGGATTACATGCAAATCGTTAAAATTTCAAGAATTTAATTTCGAGTAATCATTATTGTTTATTTTTCTATTTGAAGTAGATGAATAGTGATTAATTTATCGGGGAATTTTGCGTACCTTTAGTTACCAAGTTTTCTAAAGAACATAAATTTGAGAAAAGTAGGTTCGTTAAATCTAGAACAAAATGCCAATTTGATTGCATTTCAACACCCAACTAAAATTTTCACACATCAATCACTTTGTGGTAAGAATAAGATGTATATATATTATATAGTTTTTATAGGTGCTTCTGTACATGACAACTACAAAGTGCAAATTTCGTAAATTTATGTATCTTATGAGTTATGACACATAACTACAAATTAAGGCAGCTGAATACCTTAGCTGGAGCATTTGGTGTTTCTAGCCGGAACTCGTGCATGACCCAACCAGTCTTAACTCCGTTGGGCGCCCGTCCTGTATAAAAAACCAGAGTCTTTCTCATCCCTACGGTCTCACGTGTGGATGGATTATGCACTGTCCGGTCCTTTCCAGTCGCCTTCCAGTAGCCGGTTTTGGTTGCGCGGTTTGCGCGGGAACCCGTTGCGTATTTCCGATCCCTGAAGCTGAAGAAGTACCACTCATCTGCGCTCAGCTTAGCCACCTCTGTAATTATATAAAAGGACAAATTTGTCAGTTATAATTTTCTGTTGGATTGCTGAATTGCAGTATTAAGATAGCTTTTTCCTTCTTCCCTTAGGTAAGAAGAGGTGTTGAGAGAAAATTATAATTATCAAAAGCCTTTAAAAAGACATTATCACTAACCTAAAATGTTATTAGGCTAGCGGTTTGTTGTATTTTAAGACTCAGAATATTAAAACCTACATAATATTTTTTTTGAGATCAATTGTCCAGCTGGATCAGTTCATGAAAGAAAGACATCCTTAGCTAAAAATAAAAATATTAGGTGTTTTATGTTGCGATAATCGTCTCCTAGCTGCTAGTGGTGAGGACCTAATGCTAGTACAAGAAACCTCAAGAGGTTACGTACGGGTAATGGGTTTAATCCTCCATGGACACAAGGTAGGGGAGCAACATGTGAGATATATAAACGAGCCTTCTACATTTAAATAAAAGTTTAATATATATAATTTTGGATTATCAACAAGCCCTAGTAGATATATATTGGGGTTAAATGAATCTGGTGTGTACAGCGTTCAAGAAAACAAGGGATATATAATCTTAGAAGAAAGAAAGTATTAGTTGGACCAATCAAAGGGAAATTATTAGTGCTATTCCTCGCGTGACATCTTGTAAATTGACAGGTTTGGATCGTAATGAGAAATATGACAAGGGATATATTGGGGTACTTGTGATATAAGCAACCGTTATTTTGTTACCTTTCGTTATATATATTTATGTTTGTTATTTTGTTATCAAATAATTCGTGCACCAGAGAGAATATCTACTTTTTAATTAAGGGATTCGTTTGATGTGAATGTGCATATGCAACCATAGTTGATTGGCACAATGCAATATAATATTTCTATATTTGAACTGTTTGTCAATATTCTACTCATGAAAAAGAACTTTGCTCATCGAGTTGCAAGATTTTCTGATAGCTACATAACTAAATGCAAGTAAAATATTGATTACTTCTCATTTTAATTATAAAACCAAACAATTTATTGTTAACATAATATTTGATTATAAAGAGAACTAATGAGAGCATCAAAATAACCAGTTAATTTCATTTAAGTCGTTCATACTACTTGATAAACTTGATAGTTTGAGACAAAACAGTAGACAACTGAAACATTGTTGTTTTAACCTGTTGCAAGAACTCTAACAAGCAATCCACACAACAGGTGTAAATAAATATAATCCATTTTAAATCATAGAGAAAGTTTCACTATAAATATAAAATCAATGAAAACGTTTGGTTTTTCTTCTAATATTTATTGAAAACATTGCCTTAATTTGGTTATATATAATGAACCTTTTAAACAGCATATGACTACATGTATGAACAAAAATTACCAAAAGAATACTGCGAGTACGAAAAAAGTGTCAGAACTTTTTATGAAAATTGAAATTTAATTCCAATAATTTCCAAAATTTTCAACTCTGATTTGAAGTAAAGAAAGAACTAGATCATGGCAACTCAAGCATGACTACAAAACCAGCATGCACCAAAAATGCATTAACTATAAAACTAAAAACCGTATATAATATATACATATACACACACACACACATGTAAAAGCCAACAACCAGTTCATATTATATATACTCACACTGCAATTTTTCAATAGATAAAAGAGTGGCATGATCAGAAAAGTACCAGGAAGTTCCCAAGGTTCCCTCGTGTGCAGATCGACCTCGACCAGAGTACCTTCCGAGATTCGTTCATTCGCCACCTTCTTATAAAGATAGTAACAAACGAGTTCCTCATCGCTCGGGTAGAACCTGAAACCTGGCGGTAGTGTCAGCTCGATGTCCCGCAACCCCATTATGAGAGAGAGAGAGAGAGAGAGAGAAGAAAGAGAGAGGATGTGTCTAATGGAGATGGATAGCAACTTGGTATGGTTGACAAGAGATAATGCTCTAGTCAGTAGTGTTTTATGTATGTTGCTTTGTGTTCAAGGTGTACTGGGTATATATACTGGAGTTTAATTTCTTGAAAAGCTGAGGGAGAGGTGGGTTTATATAGCTAGGCACGGGTGTATTAATTAAGATTAACATTATATTTAATGAAGGGGATAAAAGCTGTCACTTTTGTGTAAATTCTTATCTCTATCTATCTCCAGCTTCTTGTGACGTAATCTTCATTAATTGCTATTTGCTATGGCACCTCTTTCTCTCTCACTTTCTCTTCTTGCTGGTGATGCAAGGTCTAGTTTGATGACCCATTGTGCAAGAAATGTTTTCTAGGATATATAATACTGTAATGCTTTTGTTACCACAGCATTAACCCCCAAAAATTTCACTGATATATAATACGAGCTCGGCTAAAATGAGACGTGGAGTAAAACACGTTTTTACTCCTTAGCACTATATTTTCATTTTGAAAATTCAAACAACCGATCAAAACCGCTCAACATGATCTCCATATTGAAATGTGCTTGGAGACCAAATTTTATATTTTTTAGAATTTTTTACTATTTATTAAGCCACTTTGAAAATCGCTGATCCGGTGGTCCAGAAATTTTTACTATTTTTTACTGTTCATAGTGGATCAGAGATTTTCAAAGTGGCTTAATAAATAGTAAAAAAAATTAAAAAAATGTAAAATTTGGTCTCCAAGCACATTTCAATATGGAGATCATGTTGAGCGGTTCGGATCGGTTGTTTGAATTTTCAAAATGAAAATATAGCATGGAGTATAAACGTGTTTTACTCCACGTCTCACCCTTGTCCATCTCTATATAATACTAGCATCACTAATTAAGTACCTACTAACTAATAATATATACCGAAGTTAGTGTTGATTATGAGAAAACATGCTGATTATATATTTATGGTATGAAATATATATTGAAGAAAGCAGTAGTTGACAATTTGCAAATTATAACTTATTAAATGGTAATAAGAAATCGTCATGTTTGCTAATTAACAATAACAAGTTAGAGCATCATTAATGTTCGGGATGAAATGCTATTTTTGCTAGAACAACAAACATGCTGATTCACAGAACATATATATATATATATATATATATATATTAGCATTTATATATGAAAAAGTGGACAATGTACGTGTGTGGTATTTAATCTTTTGAGACTTGCTTTAAAAGTAATTTAATATGACCAAATGACTACGAATTAATCTCCTGTACAACATATATATAAGCGTGTCAGTTGTAATTAGAATGATAAAATTATATATTTAGTGTTGGTGTATGTGATTTACCGGAAAATAGAAATATTTATTGGTAAAATTTTAAAATCAGAAATTTTCTAAAAATAATAAAATTTTGAGCTTAAATATTTATTGAACACGTGGTAAGAGAACACAGCGTGCCTCCCATGCATTTCAGTATGGCACGGGTCCTTGCACATGCTGTGTTTTCGATGTGCTTGCTTAGGTCACAGGATTGCATAGCATGATGGCATGGCTAAAAACTAAGCACGACACAGACACTGGGCAAACATCGTCATACACGAAGTAAAAACAGAGCATCACGGGTAGACATGTGGGAGTATATTTCCTAAAAAAATGTGAGAGTTGTCATTTGAATGTATAATCTTTAGAATTGAGACATGTATATATATAGCATGCACTCACAACTAAACAAACTTTTTTTGTGTGTAACAATTGAACAAATAATGTGTATATATATATATATGATCATTCTCGATTTTTTTTAAAACACTTATAGGTACAAACAAGCATGTCAAGAACAACACATATCGGTACGTGTTGTGTTCAACAAGGTCCTTAAATTATTTATTAAAAGATCATTCTAAAAAAATGAACATTTTACATGATATATATAAAAACTTGTGAATTTATATATGAACAACTGATGACATATTAATTATAAATATTTTTAAAATAAATATAGATGTAAAATATGATACACATGAATAAATTCTAATTAAATGATATTCTAAAAATACCACATTCAAATTAAACATGTCAATTCTGATATTCAATATTTTAGTCCCGTGTGATATTGTAAGGCTTTTCATGAATACGTGTACAACAATCGAGTTATCATTGTGTAAATTTATCGGGTACGCACAGAAATGCCACCTGGATCATAAGACGTGTCATGGTTTAAGGCCAGATGATTGGCAAGTGATGTTAAGGTTGTAACGTGTTAAAGAAGTTGGCAGAATAGGACTGATTGGCTCTTACTGATCCTATTATTGGACCATGACAGCCGAGCTTTTTATTTGCAGTATTTAAAAATAATAAAAATAGCATGATTTTCGTGAAAACTCAAATTTTAACAAAAATCAGGGGCAAACTTACATTGAGTCAGAGGCAAAATCAGTTGCCCCCAAATTTTGAATTAATTGTTTTAGAAATTTATAGGTTCGGATCAACTTTGTTTTATTCTATAATTTTATTTGTCTTTCTCTAAACAAATTTTAATTTGTAATATGAGTTAAATTTAGAGTTAAATTAGAATAAATTTCTTGAATTTTAATTGATTTGGAAGTTAAAGCATTGAAACTGAAATGTCATAGCATTGAAAATCACAAGTTAGAGCATTGTTTTTATCTAGTACTCAATTAGCTAATGTATTTAAACTCGATTCACTATTTTTCTTACCCCCGATGAAAATTTTGGATTTGTCCCAGAAGAAAATGCAGATCTAGTCTACGTTTTACTCGAATAAAACATCGATATTTTTAGAAGAAAAAAAAACATGTATATTTGAATAAAACACAAAACGAGATATTCAGAAAGTACATTGATGTTTGAGTGAAAAGCGGACTCGTTTCATCATTTGAAGGCGCTCTGATTTAGTCTGTGTTTCGGTTAGCATCCGAGTTTTTCCAATTGCGTTCTATTTTTTTAACTTTAATTTTTTAGATTGCTACAAATAAAATAGTCGGCCGACGGCCGAGACATGCAGGAGTCGAGTAGGGTGTATGAGGAACATCGCGACAGGGATACTATCGGATCCATATACAGAGCTAGAATCCGAAAGGAATCTATTATTGTCTCCTTTCTACAGATACATGTCTGTGAACTAGATATATATAATTTTGTCGAAATGATCTCTAGAGAAAGATGTTAACAACCGATTATAATTGTATTTGTATATATCCTTAATAAGTTAACAGAGAAGAATAAGATCTTGGACAATTAATGAGATATAGTCACATGCATGGCCAACCCTAGCTAGTTTATTTGTTGTTAGATAAAGTTGTGGGGTACTAACTAGTATAAGTTATCTGTATACTAATTTTATTTTATTCTAATATGTAGTATACCGTTAGAAATTTTATAAATTTATTTCCTTGTTACATATTACGCTAAAAGGACTCGCACTTTTTGACTTAGGGGTGCAAACGGATCCGATAGTGGTAAATATCTGTATCCGCTTTTAATTTACAGATACGGATCGGATATTAGACGGATACGGATCGGATATCGGATATCCATAGATATATAAATAAATATTTTTATAATATGTAGTAAACTATATGGTATATATCTACTATTTGAATACGGATAATTAAAATTCAAAATCATATTTGTATCCGTATCTGCACAGATATTCGGATATCGGATATCCATTTTGAATACGGATGGAGATACGGTTGGATAATATCCGACCCATTTGCACCCTTATTTTGACTTGTAGTATCATCTCTGCTTGAAATTATATAAATAATTTATCGTTTTTTATTCGAATAACATTTTTTAATTAGAAAGAACTATTCATGATGTTTTGCATGAAGAAAAATCAACTCGTTTGTTTGTTCCCTCATTATTATAAAACATCATCAGTGTCGAATTTTGTATAGAATTAATAGTCGCTGATTATCAGTAATAGTAAATTTATATGTGAAAATGCGAATATATCAGTAATTGGTCCCTTAAATAAGAAATCGACACCGATAACTACTAAATTATCGAATGAGGTGGTAGCACAGTTGACTAAAAAAAAATGTCATAAAACTGTCGGATACTCAAAGATCGAGAGTTCGAACCCCGTTGATCACCACTTTGCAGTCTCTGTGAAGCTTTCAAAAAGATAACTACTAAATTATCAAGAGCAACTAAGTGTTTATATTTAATTACTTCGGAAAATGTTAACATTTATTGACATTCCATTGATGTTGACATTTCATTATAATTAATTATGTTGGTGTTCACTCTTTAAATAAACTATTTATTTGTGTTATTATTCAATTTTTAGTTGCAATATCCATCTCTTGCATTTTATTGTTATCTTTCCTGTTCAGAAAATTTGGTAAATAATTCATCCTATGAAAACTTGAGCAATTAGAATTGTATAACATTTGAAAACAGTATGCTCCAACACATTATCTTTTAAATTTATCCTTTGCTCGTCAACTTACTCCATCAACAAATTCAAATTAATAATAACAATAAATAAATAAAGAGTATGTTCTTTTATGATTTTTCATCAACTGATTATTTATCTGTCGCACACTCGATCTAGTTTACAAAAGCATTTCACAAAATTACATAAATCTCTCAGATAAATGCTTTCGAAATTTTAAATCTCAAATAGTTGTTCTTTCTTTTAAACAGTAAACATGTCATCATAATTCAAAACATATCAATTAATTATATTAATTAATTAATATAATTGAAAATAAATTATTTAGAACCGGAAATGCTTGAAATCAGAAACACTGCAAGGCCAGATGAATCAACCGATTTAATCGATGGGCCGGCCTCTGCTATCTATTACTTATCATGCAAAAAGAGGAATCAAAACGGTGTGTACAATTATTACAAGAGGTTAAGGAGGCAGAAAGGGGATTAAATATGCGAAGTGATTTTTTTCTCTTAACAATTTGTATTATTGTCGGTCGATAAACCGAATTTTTTCATTCCATCACAAAAATTATCAATGACAACGTTTCTGAGCTGAGAAAAAAAGGCTATGCATTTCTCTTTGAAAAAAAAAACCGTTGTCAATAACAATATTTCTCATGTAAATAAAAAAATAACAAAGCAATAACCATAAATCCCAAACAATTTTAAATAAATCACAGAATCATACTTAAAAAAATAATAATCACATAATAATATTACAATTGCACAAGATTTTTAATTAACAACAATATAAAATAATCATCACAACTATAAAATTGACACAAAATTGTTCATACAATCATACAATCCAATTAAGTGGGTCTTCCATCGTTTGTTGATATGAGGTCGGCTACAAATGTGTTCACCTAAAAGACTATTTCTGGTTTGAGTTGATAGACTTAATAAATCATGAAGTGTTTTGCAATTAAAAATATAAAAAATTCAGAATCCGTAAATCCAAAATAAAATAGCAAATAAATTTAAATCTTACAGTTCTGAATTGAAGACATCTTTAGGCGGAAGCGTTAATACTAATCTTCAATGGTTTTCCTCAGATCTGATGATGGAGACCCTTTTGCGTTTTCTTTACTTCTCCCTTTTGTAAACTTATTGGACAAAAACGTTTCAGAAAAAATTGAGATCCCGTAAAAATTAGTAGGGAGAGAAAATGTTTTTAGAATCTTATCCCTTAAAATAAGTGGGCAGAAAAACGTTTTTGGAATGGCATCCGTCCAAATAGAGAAGGGGTCTTTTTATATATTCTGAGGCAACCTTTGGGACCAGTATAATTATTAACAGCAATCTGAATTTTTCCATAAAAAATTCAGATGCCTTTTCGTTAATTTCTTTAAATGAAATTGGTGCACAGTAATAACATAGGCCACATAATAAAATAAAACTAACATGAGTTACGAATAATATATAATAGATGGTTCTAATTAAACATCTCTTGGAAAATGACTATTTAATTATTACTAACAGATGTTTGAAATAGTAACTCGTAATATAATCCAACACAACAACGCATTTTAAGATTCATGTTTGTTATGTTATCACTTGTCAATATATATAGCTATTTCTTTTGTATTTAGAGGGTCCAAAATGACACGTGGTGACCGGTAACGTAACGCGTTATATGGTGTGACTGTCATATCACAGTATGTGTGATCTACACTATAACGTGACAATTCGTGTGACATGACTTCTTTCGACTAAAATTAGCACATCATGTGCATTGATCTTGACACGTTATATATAACACAACATGTAAAACGTTACAGAACAACACATGTCACGTATTGTCATGTATTGAAAACTTACTGTACGGGATAGAGAACATCACATTATCACACAATTTAACGATATGAGCATTAAATTAAAAAAAAATATATCCACAGTTTCCTCGTTGTATATAGAACGTACATTTGACGTCCCCTCATCCTTTTTACTTGATAAATCTTTAGTTATAGTTCCTTTTTTTCAATATACGCCAACATAATCCTCTAATTCTTGTTTGTAATTTTCATCCAAATTATTTTTACATTTAGCCAGCCATCATTATAGAAATTCATTTTTCTCTAATTCTCTCTATCGTCCAAAAATTGCTCAAACTGATGTAATTGTGCTCATAAATTCATTTGTAATCTTCCATTTCTTTTCCATTTGCTTCTTTGACTTCTAATGCAACTCATCTTTTTATTCCTTTTACGTGTCGCTTAAGAGAATAAAAGTGAAATTCTCCAAGTTAGGGTGATCTAGAGGTACGTGTAAATGGATCGGATATTATTATCCGGTCCGTATTTAAATTTTCAAATTCAGATATTTGAATTAATTGTGAATATGGATATGACTATGGTTTATGTGGATATGGATACGGTTTTAATTTAAAAAATAGATACAAATATATGTACGATTAGTTATCTATATTCATATTTTTAAATTTTCAGATATTCGTTTGTTTTAAAATTATGTATGTTTAGAGAGAAGAATGTTTTTTTTTTATACATTTTTATTACAGATATGATTATGTTAGTGATTAATTTATATAAACTAGATGAGTAGAACTAGGGTGTTCCTAAGTTCACCAAACCTCTTTGTGAACTCAACTCTAAAACCTATCGAATTGGCTTCAAACGACGAATTCAAAACGTTGAAATCCTTCTATCTTATGAGTAATCGATGCGTCTACATGTGAAAATTTTAAAGTTTTAAATTAATTTAGTATAAAGTCAAGTGGTCAAAATTAAAAAGGTTTATAAATTAATTTTAATGCATTCATTTTTTGGACGCCTTTTGACCACTTGACTCTATACAAAATTATTTTAAAATTTTAAAAATTTCGCATGTAGACGCATCACTCTTAAGGTAGAAAGATTTCAACGGTTTGAATTAGTCGTTTGAAGCTAATTCAATAGGTTTTAGAGTTGAGTTCACAAAGGAGTTTGGTGAACTTAGGAACACCCTAGTTCTACTCAAACTAGATATATATATATATATATATATATATATATATATATATATATATATAGAGTAAGGCTACGGTGCTTTGCAAAGCATAGAGGCCTCCGTGCTTCGGGGCTACTTTTTGGATTTTGAAAATCCAAACAACCCATCCGAACCGTTCAACATGTTCTAAATATTGAAATGTGCTTGGAGACCAAATTTTACATTTTTTGGAATTTTTTACTATTTATTAAGCCACTTTGAAAATTCCAAAATCCAACGGTAAACAGTACAAAAATTTGGACCACCGGATTTGGAATTTCCAAAGTGGCTTAATAAATAGTAAACAAATTCCAAAAAATGTAAAATTTGGTCTCCAAGCACATTTCAATATTTAGAACATGTTGAACGGTTCGGATGGGTTGTTTGGATTTTCAAAATCCAAAAAGTAGCCCCGAAGCACGGAGGCCTCTATGCTTTGCAAAGCACCGTAGCCTTACTCTATATATATATATATATATAGAGATAGATGGGCTATTATACATTGCAATGTATTGACCCCTCCGTGCATTGGACTAAAATCGTTGGATTCAAAGTCCAAACAGTCGATCCGAACCGTTCAACATGTTCTAAATATTGAAATGTGCTTGGAGACCAAATTTTACATTTTTTGGAATTTTTTTATTATTTATTAAGCCACTTTGAAAAAGTCTGATCCGGTGCTCTAGAAAATTTTACTATTTTTTACTGTTCACCGTTGGATCAGCTATTTTCAAAGTGGCTTAATAAATAGTAAACAAATTCCAAAAAATGTAAAATTTGGTCTCCAAGCACATTTCAATATTTAGAACATGTTGAACGGTTCGGATCGACTGTTTGGACTTTGAATCCAACGATTTTAGTCCAATGCACGGAGGGGTCAATACATTGCAATGTATAATAGCACAACTTTATATATATATATATATATATATATATATATATATATATATATATATATATAATTTGGCTAATATGCTACGCGTAGCATAGAGGGCCTCCGTGCTACGACTCAATTTTTGAGTTTTCAAAATTCTAACGGTCGATCCGAACCGTTCAACATGATCTCCATATGAATATGTACTTGCAAACCAAATTTTATATTTTTTAGAATTTTTTTACTATTTATTAAGCCACTTTGAAAATTGCTGATCCAATGGTCCAGAAGATTTTACTGTTGTGTACAAATTACAGTTTTTTCAATGTGGCTTAATAAATAGTAAAAAAATTCTAAAAAATGTAAAATTTGGTTTGCAAGTACATATTCATATGGAGATCATGTTGAACGGTTCGGATCGACCGTTAGGATTTTGAAAACTTAAAAATTGAGCCGTAGCACGGAGGCCTCTATGCTATGCATAGCACCGTAGACACTTCCTATATATATATATATATATAGATATATATATAGGGTCTGGCTAATTTGCTACCGGAAGCATTTCGACCGAAGTGCTTACAAGGGCATATCTTAGTATTTGATGTTCAATCAACAAATCCAAACCGTTAGACGTTCAATTTATATTAAAATGTACTTGGAGACCAAATTTTACATTTTTTGGAATTTTTTTACTATTTAAGCTGGTTTAAAAAACCGTCGTTTTTATTTAATTTCTGCAGCATTGAAAAATAGCGGTTTTCAAACCAGCTTAATAAATAGTAAAAAAGTTCCAAAAAATGTAAAATTTGGTCTCCAAGTATATTTTAATATAGATTGAACATCTAACGGTTTGAATTTGTTGTTTGAACATCAAATACTAAGATATGCCCCCGTAAGCACTTCGGTCGAAATGCTTCCGGTTGCAAATTAGCCGGACCCTATATATGGGTCATATATATATCATGTAATGACATAACAAAATTAACATGAGAAAACATGTTTTGTTCAACATAATGATCGAATATTTGAATTATATTTGTATTTCATGTTATTTTAATTTTTCTAATTTGAAAATAATTTGTTGAATAATATGTCAATTTGCTAAATATTGAACCGAATTATATCTGTATTTATATTCGTATATGTGTAATATCTATATGTGTAATATCTGAATTATATTTATATCTATTTAGTATCCAATATGTATCTATATCCGTTAACAAAAATAAAAACAGATATAAATATAATTTTACCACCGTATGCTCCGTATTCGATCCGGCCGTTTGCGCCCCTAAATTAGTTACCTCTTTTGCGAGGCTATGGTTCATAAGCTAGCAATTAATTCTCTTGTTACCTTGTAAATAAACAAGCTCATGACAGGGAGCACACAGATACCAATCCCATAAAGAATTACGCGAGTGTGCAAAAATCTTAAAGCCTATCATTTTCTTTCAAAAAGAATAATTCTACAGCGATTGGAACCTAACTAACGTCTTGTCTTTCTCAAAACGGCACTGTAGAACTGCTGTTCCAAAGCTTTAATTTAATAAGGTAAAACAATACAAAACCGTATAGAAGATTAACGGTTTTATTATAGGTTAACTGTTTTTTTAGATGGAGAATCAATTTTCATAAAGTGATTAAAGTAATGTTTTTTGTATAGAAGGTTACAAATTTGAAACTCAGACAAAATTTTCTTATAAGTATTTAATGTTTGATGGCTTGTACTTCCAAAATTGTTCTGTTACAAGGTAAAAAGACCAATAAATCTTTTCGTAGTTAGTTTGGTGCATTAATTTTTTCGTTGCTTTTTTCTTATAATTGCATATTTAAAATTCATAATTTTCAAATTTATGACGACGTTAAATATTATTATTTTCAAAAGTTACTATAAGAATTTAAAATAAAAACGATGTGGTATAAAAAAGGCGTTTAATTAATTCCTCATTTATTATAAACCATACATTACTGAAATTGAAGTTGTTCAATTCGTCAAGATATTAGTGTTAGGTACCATAGCCAACTCAGGTATGGTGAAGACTCGATGCTATTGATAGGGCCACATGCCACAGGTCCTAGGAGGAGGTTCCCGAACCAGCTGAAGAAATTAGTCAAACAAGGTCCCTCAAGGCCTTCAAACAGGACTTCACGAAACGGGTCTAGAAAAGGCTCCCGAACTGTACTTGAGGCTGGTCAAGCAGGGCCCCTCATGGCCCTCAGGAAAGACTATGCGAGATGGGCTTCAAGGCCGAATCGAAGCCCATTAAGGCCCCTAACGGCAGATAACCCCGAGACGCGAGACCCAACCCGAGACCAAGATCACTCGGATGGAGTGATCCTTGCAAACTGTCTTCGTACTGCTTGTCAAACGAATTGTCAAGCCCTAGGCCGATAGTATACGACAAGTAGTAATTCGGCCTATATAAGGCAGAGACCTGGGCCGAAAGAGGGGTTCACAATTTTACACTACACAAGGTATCAAGAGGTTAGAGTCCTTATACCTTACCTTCCTCTTTCCCTTTCGAGCCCATCTCGAGACAGTACGGCCAGTACTCCAGGAACTGAACGTATCATCCACCGCAGGGCCAATGCCTCTTCCTTGAGCGAAATGGAGACTATTCGACGCCACGAGCAGTCTAGTATCAGCACTTCTTTAGGAGCCGTCCAACATACAGAACCCGTGGTTGAGTTTATCGGGAACACTCAATCCTCTATAGATACACAGTTGGGCTAGAGACATAACGCTCCAGTGCGAGATGGGGCATATGGAAATCCGAGCACTGTAGTTGCTAACTCCCTCGTCCCATCTCCTAGAGGACCTCATGGCACTTCGGGCACTTCCACAGGTCCCATCAATCCTTCAACAGGCCTTACTGCTACTTCTCAGTCAATGCCAGATCCCAAAGCAACCGGTCTGACCCCCCAAACAGGCTGATCTCAACTTTTTTTTTCACTTCATACATCCCTCATTATCTATACTCCTACCCTCAGTACTCTTACCCTCAATACTTGCAATATCCATAATATGCATCGCCTTATCCCTAGTACCTGTATGCCACTCCCCCAGGATATTACTACCCCTCCATGGATCCCGGGCAAGGACCACCGCCACA
Source organism: Carex myosuroides (assembly GCA_028015225.1). Taxonomy (NCBI): domain Eukaryota; kingdom Viridiplantae; phylum Streptophyta; class Magnoliopsida; order Poales; family Cyperaceae; genus Carex; species Carex myosuroides. The sequence continues at coordinate 9,780,494 of CM051479.1, forward strand.
TAATCCTGTGCAGACACCCGAAGTCCGGCGGCTTCACTCTGCCCCAATTGTGCAGCAGCTAAAAACCTCGCGTGGATACATTTAAACATCGTCGGGCTTGCTTGTGGCTCCTCGCATTCGGGAGGATTTAGGGATATGCACCCCCATGTGATTCTGGTATTGAGGGGGAAATCCTTCTCTCCAAACATACCCAATATTTGGCGCAATTTCTGGGAGTTCTCCTGCGATATTGGTAGCTAAAGCAGCCTCGTCTAACTGCCCAATCTCCCAATCAATCATAGGATGGGTCTCAGAAGGCACGGTCCCGTGAGCAATAACAAGATTCTTATCCTTCTTTTCCCTTTCTTTTTCCCTCTTCTCCTTTTCTTTCTCGCCCTTCTCCTTCTCTTGCTCCTCCTTGCCCTTGCCCTTTCCTTTGTCCTTCACCTTATCCTTCGCCAAGGTTCTATTTCCCCTTTAGCCGATGGAGATAAAAGAGCCTTCACCGTGGCAGCCGCTTCCTACGCATCGCTGCTTTTAGCACCACGAGCCTTCTTGACGTTTATCTTTAAATTCACGGAAGCAGCGGTACGCTTTTTCGACTTCGTCTCGCCGTCCACCTTCTTTGAAGGGCGTTTTTTCAGCTCTTTGTCCTTTAAAGGGTTGGCAAGAACGGGGTATGCCTCGGTGCTGTCATAAACGTAATCCATAAGCCCGAAAGTTGCACAAAGCACAAATAAACAAAGCACATATGATTAGAAATAAAACAATCTAACAAGGAAAATGTGCGAGAAAAAAAACTAACATTTGACCAATTATTTGATCTTCTCTACGGCTTCCCTTTCTCTCGCAATGAGGTCATGCGAAAGATGCATTGTTTGGGTCTTCCCATTTATCTTTAAGGGACGCCACTGAACACGGAGATCTCGTAACGAAGTAATATTTTTGGGATCTGGTATATATACCCATCCCTCATTCCACGCATCAATCTGTTGCACCTTTGGAGCCTTAAGCAAAAATCCTTTGAATACCCGAGCCGGCACGATGTTTTACAGCCATAAAGTCGTCGCTCACGATATATACAGTGTAAAAATAACCGAATAGCAGCACGAACACTTCATATCCTCCTAATTGCTTGTCGAATTCTATAAATAGATGTTCAAAGCTAGCGATAGTGCACCAAGCTGTGCTGTAAATTTAGGAAGGGGCAACGTCTAAGTTTGTCAATATATCCCTCTTGAATTGCGACAGATAAAGTGATCACTCAAAAGAGAGCAATGTTTCTTTTAATATTTATAAACTCGGAAATACTATCGGTTCGGACTGCAAGTGCACAATCCTATCGAGTAGTATATTCGAGGTCGATCCACATGAAATATTGGTTCAATGCTTTGAGCGATCGAATCACAACCTTTCGAAAGGCTAGACGAAATCTGAAAATTGAGAGATATTGTTGTGATCAATGTAAATTAGGAAACAATTAAAAGTAATTAAAATAAAGATAGAGATGAGAATTCCTAGGATTTTGGCACACCATTGCCACTCAATCCGCCTTGATAATATATTCCTGTTGCGTCTGATTTCCTGTTGTTGTTTAATGAAAGACACCACATAGGTCACTGCGATTTATGTTACGCAAGAATGACAGATCTTTCACCGAGATTCTACATAGGACACTGCGAGTTTCCTTACGCAAATGACTGATCTCTTAAATACCCAAAATTACTACACAGATCACTGCGATTTTCCTTACGCAAGTGATGGAATTTGGTATGCATTTTGTTGGTCTGGTTTATAGTTTGCCAGCTAAGGTTTTCTTCACATAAACCTAATAGATCTCAACGAGACTAATTCATCCAAATAGTTTCTCTTACCATTAAAGTACTGTCACTACCCTAACGACTCAAACTAGATCATTGAAGTTAGATGAAAAGATATATCAATTCAACAACAAGAAATCATAATCAACAGAAATATATATATCAAAACATCAAGAGTAACAAGGTTTACTGCCTAGCCCTAAGAAAATGAACTTAGCCGCGGAACGACATTGTTACAAGCACTCCTCTCTTCTCCCTTTAATCAAATCTAACCTTAATTACAAAGATAAGTTATTCTTCTGCCCAGGGGCCTTATATAGGAGTGGAGGGACGTCTGGAGATTGAGTAGGGGCTAAGAAACTGATCTGGATACAGCTGTCGGCAGTTATTCCCCAAGAGGCGCCTCGGTTACGGACCGTATCACCTGATACGGTCCATATTAGGACCTTGACGGTTAGGGTTTAATGCTTCCAGCGCTATCTTCTGGTCTGTGCTAGGCCTAGTCCGTATTAGGCAATACAAACCGTAACAGAGACTTCGTCGATAAGCGTCGCTGATCCGATTGACCCGATTCTAGCTCAATTTGGTGTAAAATAGTCCTAAAACCTGTTTTCTGCAATAAAACATAAAGAAAGGTGACAGTAGCCTTTATCTCTAATTTAATAAACATAAGTGCGAGAAAATATGCAAAACCTAAGCCAAAACCCTACGTAAATCATCATTATTTTGACTTTGAGTGGTTGAGAAGATAACATTTATGACGAGATGAGACCCACACGCATTTATTGAACGCACTATGGTTTACCACTATATATACCCCTCCCCAATAGCAAAGCAAGGATGCCTCCCCAACTCTCTCTCTTAGAACTTCCATACGAACAAGCTTGGACAATGCCACTCAAACATCTCGCATGCAAGGCCGTGAGGATTCGCTTCGAGAAAGGAGAACCCAGCAACACCACACTCGAACATGAACGACAAACCAACACCAAACGAGTCTTAACACTAGACGAGGAGGAAATACTCCTCCAACAATACTCTCACACAGAAATCAAATTGCTACTGCACAACGAGCACGTCACGATAAAAGAAATCATCGACGCCACGCACGCCTCAAAACTTGTCCACAACTCCCCCATTCGCAGCTCCAGTTTTTCCTCCCTTAATACTGACGACTATCCCAGTGATGACTCTATTTTCGAAGATGTAGACAGTCTCGAAGAAAGACAAAGGCAATGGTGTGTTACCTGCAAAGCAGCGGGAAACAAAGCAAGAATGGCCAAGTGCCAAAAATGTCATTACTGGTCGCATACCTTCTATGCGGATGGTACAAAGCACAAAGGTCGCTCCGACCCAAAGTTCAGCTTCTGGGAGTGCCCATCATATAGGCCCAACCCTCCTATAGACCATAGGTTTACTTATAGGAGCAAAGCCGCCTTAGAAGAAGACGCACACTTTGAAGATACTGATAATGACGAAATGGATTATCCAATCTCGTCGAACTTATGTTTACTTTTATCATCGACTTTGTATCTTTTTCTTAATGCACTGTTTTATATTCTGTTATGATTTATGGTTATCACTCTTTCAACAAAGATACAAGCCGAAAAATCTTGATAAAACCAGAAAATGCGCGAAGCGAAAAACCTCGCTACATATCACAAAGCACGCGAGACCAACATTATTAAAAAAATGCGAGACCTAAGTTAAGGTCGCAAAGGACACTATTATAACAACACATATCTCATTATCATGAATAACGATTTTATAGAAATAAGCAAATTTTTCAGGCTCAACACAATTAAGTAGGACAAATAAGACTCGGGGGCTGAGTAGTTCACTCTACCTCGAAACACATCCCACTCGGGGGTTGAGTAGTTCCTCTACCTCGAGGCACGTCTCGCTCGGGAGCTGAGTAGCCCACTCAACACCGAGACACATTCTGCTTGGGGGCTAAGTAGTTCACTCAACCTCGAGGCACATTCTGCTCAAGGGTTGAGCCATTTGCTCGAGAAGCCTCCAAACAAAAAGCAACAAACCCGAAAGAATCAGAAATGATACATTTCGGCTTCGGGAGCTAATGATAGGGCCACGTGCCACGGGCCCTAGGAGGAGGCTCCCCAGCCAGCTAAAGAAACTGGTCAAACAAGGCCCCTCAAGACCTTCAAACAGGAATTCACAAAACGGGCCTAGAAAAGGCTCTCGAACTGTACTTGAGGCTGGTCAAGCATGACCCCTCATGGCCCTCAGGAAAGACTTTGCGAGATGGGCTTTAAGGCCGAACCGAAGCCCATTAAGGCCCCTAACGGCAGATAACCCCGAGACACGAGGCCCAGCCCGAGACCAAGATCACTCGAATGGAGTGATCCCTGCAAACTGTCTCCGTACTGCTTGTCAGACGAATTGTCAGGCCCTAGGCCGACAGTATACGACAAGTAGTAATTCGGCCTATATAAGGCAGAGACCTGGGCCGAAAGAGGGGTTCACCAATTTTACACTACACAAGGTATCAAGAGGTTAGAGTTCGAATACCTTACACACCTTCCTCTTTCCCTCTCGAGCCCATCTCGAGACAGTACGGCCAGTACTCCAGGAACTGGACGTATCAACTATATATATAGTAACAATCCGTTCAATTTGTTCTACATATTAAATTTTACTAAAAAAATAAGTTTTATACATTTCATAATTTGAAACTATTATTTTTGGTAAGAAAACGCATTGATTTAAAAAAAAAAAAAAATTAGGTATCCAATATTATAGCTTTCTCTCAATTTAAAAAAATTAGTAAAATGAATTAAAAAGAGAAATAAAATATGAATATTAATTATATTTGAAAATTTTAGACCTCCATCTTTCTCTTAAAAAAAATATTTTAGTTTCATACCATGTAAACACTTGACTCCAATGCAAAAAATAAAAGTTGTTCCATGGGAAAAATTGAACAGGTCACCCCGATGAACTAAACTTACAAAATATCAAAATAGAAGTTGGAAAAAAAAATAGGAAATTAAGCATATTCACACAAATAATGAAGCTGGAGATATCAAGAGGAGGTTTGTAGGAATTTTGTACAAGAAAACTTGAAGGGGACCATTCTAAGTCCAATCAAAAAACATATTAGGTGAAGAGCTGATGATAAATTCAAGTTTTGGTGTAGAAAATAGAAGGGAAGAGAGTGATGCTTATCTGGAAAAGGAAATAAGAGCAATAATTAAACTCCATGATTAGGTACTTAGTGTGTCCCATTAGGAGAGATTTATTGGAGCTTAGACCTCTCTATCGGTCGACTATACGACTCCTCTCGTTCGTTTGTAATGATTTCCTGTGACCAGTATTATGTACATATTTGTGCAACGCAATTTTACTGGCAGGAAACCCCTCTTCTGATTGCTCAATATTTCATGAGTTCTCTTTGTAGCATGACTTGTCTACATCCTACAACTCAAATATTATATTATTGTTAAATCTATATATTTTATAATTGTAGCATCCTACTATTGCTTATTCTCAATGTAAATCATGTCAATTGTCCTTGAAACTACTTGAAAGCTTACAAGAAAAGGAACAATATAAACACACACACAACGACAAATATATCCTTGCTAATTTATATTTCAAAGGAAAAATGCACGTCATTTATCCCTTTCTCCTTTTTAACCAAATATAATTCGTTTCTTTAACAGTAGGATATTTGCTTCTCTCTTGCCTTGCCTCGTTTCAGCATCACAGAACAATATTTCTTGGTGAAAGCACAGGGGCTACTCTTTCCTCGACACTGTTGCAGAGAATGACAAGATGATGTTGTGTTCTAGTGTATGCAACATTTTTATCACCTTATAGTTATTTGCAGTTTTAAATTTAATTTGTTTTAAGTAAAGATTATCTACCTAATTACAAGAAATACTTCTCTTGGATTTCATTACAACGCGCGTATAAGAAGGAATCTTTAGGTTCTTAGATATTTCGTCTATTCTGAAGCGACTACCGGAAAGACAACTCAAAAGCCCTAAATTATAATCCAATATTAGTATATTACCACTCTCAAAACAGATCAAATCTTGTATGTCATAAATTCATGTAATGCTTCATATATATTTTCTGATGTTGTTACTCATCATGTATTAGATAAAGAACATCTACTGGTACAAAAAGCCTCATGCTTTCATTGAATTCATATCTTCTGAGGTATCAGAATCTGAACCAATCCGGCTCGAGGTGAAAGACACATGCTCCTTTAATATTTGTGTCAAAGCATATCAGACGGTCCGGATCCAAACTCAAATATTTTGTTATCTTAGGTGATATGAATTCTGCTTTCATCAGGAGTACTAAGTTGTCTTGTCAGTGATACAAAAAATATATATATATCAAGCAAGGTGAAAAAGATGGTCCCAGTTAGATAACAAATCAAGATGACTTGCTAAAGAAAAGGATGAGTGCAAGGAATAATATTAATTCTTCTCGGGTCCTTTTGTTATAAATATTAAGCAATAAATATTAAGAGAGTATATTTGTCGTTATGTCTAATCAATATATAATGTGTATTTAATCTAAGTGGATTCATTGAAATATTTTCGAACGAATATGTTTCTTTTTGGCCAATTTATTGTAAATTTTAACAACTCAAAAATAAAAATAAAAAGGAAACGGACAAAGATTTCTAGCTATCACCATTTCGGATCAAACATTGTGGCTTCATAACAACAACAAAGTAGACACTTATCGCGAGGGAACTCCGTCGCAAAAAGTATCGTTGCGAAAAGTAGGTACTTATCACGAGGCACTTTTTGCGAGGGAGTACCGTCATAACTGTGCTTTTTCTTTTCGCAACGGTACTTTTCGCGACGGAGTTCCCTCGCGATAAGTGCCTACTTTTTGTAGAATGTCGACCGTTCATATATTTTGAGATCTGTGCACAAAAATTATCTCGTTTTAAGATTCGTACATTGTAATAAATGAAGGGTTGAAATTGAAATCGCAGGACCTGCGATCCCGTAGGATCGCAGCAGATTTGCTTCCCGCGGTGTCACCTCTTTGGCTATCGATTTAGTTGACATCATCTCCTCTGCCACAAATAAAAATTATTTAATAATAAAACCACAAACTAGATGTACAAAATGGCCGAGATTTTTATTAATATCCAAAGTTAATTACAAATTAATAAATATACCCAGAATCAATGGGTATTTCAAAAAATGTCCACACCGGCTAGATTCTGGCCGGTTTCCTCTTCCCCCAGAAGCTGGCCAGAATCTGGCCGGTTTTCTCGATTTTTTTTTAATATTTTTGTTTATATTTTATGTTGTACTATTATTGTTATTTTCGAAATTTGGACATTTTCGAAATTATTATCTGTTTAGATTTCTGTTTAGAATCTGACCGGTTGGACATTTTTCGGAGCATAGGACAGAAAGAAGATATTCTTGGAACAATTTTTATTCATGATCAATTATTAAAAGAAATGATTCAAATAGAAATTCTTTTCAAAAATCAACTCTCTTTTTTTCAAAAATTCTTTAATATAAAAATAGGATTTCATCATGTTTAAATTCTCATTTAAATAAGATGAAATGACATAATTTTGCATAACACAACTTTTTTTATACTATTAATTTACTCAAATATGAAAGGAAGCTCGTATGCAAGATAATCGTATAACATTGAAACATAATTCTCATACCTACGTTAAATTCCAATACAATTGGTTCAATTATGAATGATCTTATCTATCTTCAAATTAATTAAAATCAATCTGAATATCTTAATTTGGAAATATCTCGATTACATAATGAGTCCAAAAAAATTGTGCACCACAAATAGGAACTCATGAATAGACCTGCCATCCCGTAGAAAGACATTATGATTCCTTGTTGAAAAAAAAGGATTCTTTATTCAAATAACTGGAATACCAAACATTGATCGAGGATCAAGAAACACAAGAATTTAGCACGGAATATCAAAGTAAAGTGGATCCGTTTTTTTTCATTCCCGAAGAAGTGCATATCTTACCGAGATCTTCTTTTATAAGAAATAGTCGATCCGAATTTCTCAACATGATTTTCATATTAATATGTGCTTGGAGATCAAATTTACATTTTTTAGAAATTTTTTACTATTTTTTTAAAATGTTTGAAAATCAGTGTTTTTTTGAATTTTTTATTATTTTTTATTTAATGAAAAGCTGTGATTTTAAAAAATTGTAAACAAATAGTAAAAAATTTCCAAAATATATAAAATTTGGTTTCCAATCACATATCAATAGGAAGATTATGTTGAGAAGTTCGGATCAACTATTTTAACTTTGAAAATGGAGATATGAGCGGAAAGTAAAACACCATATTTACTTCCCAAAGTACCGTAGCATCACTATATATATATATATATATATATATATATATATATATATATATATATATATAGAGAGAGAGAGAGAGAGAGGAGGGATCAAGTTACAACAAAGTTACAACAATCATTTTTTTCATTTTCAAAGTCCAAATCGTCGATCCAAACTGTTCAACATGATTATCTAAATAAAATGTGTTTGCAGATCAAATTTTACATTTTTTTGAATTCTTTTTACTATTTATTAAGATGGGTACAAAATTCACTGGTCCGAAAATGACTATTTTTTGTAAAATACTTAATAAATAGTAAAAAAATTCAAAATAATATAAAATTTGATCTGCAAGCACATTTTATTGTGGAGATCATGTTGAACAGTTTGGATCGACGATTTGAACTTTGAAAATGAAAAAAATGGTTCTTGTAACTTTTGTAACTCAAATTTGTTGTAACTTGATCCCTCCTCATATATATATCGTACGGAAATGTACAGTATATTAGAAAAAAAAAAATTTAACATAGTTGGTAAGTAAATCTTAGGAGTGTACTATTATATCACCGACATTTTTATTAATATCCAAAATTAATTACAAATTAATAAATATACCCAGAATTAGTAAAAATTTGAAAAAATGTCCAAACCGGCCAAATTCTGAACAGAAATCTAAACAGAAAATAATTTTGAAAATGTCCAAATTTCAAAAATAACAATAATAGTACACATAAAATATTAAAAAAAAGTTTGAGAAAACCAGCCAGATTCTGGCCGGCTTCTGGGGGAAGAGAAAACCGGCCAGAATCTGACCGATTTGGACATTTTTGGAAATACCCACTGATTCTGGGTATATTTATAATTTGTAAGTCGGCAAAATGGTTATTGGCTTGTGTTTTCAATCATGATCTTCGTCGATTATAATTGATCGATCGATGTCTAATCAAATCAGATCCCGTGCTGCTCGTCTGCATCGTTTCAGGGATATATGTGATCACTAATTTGATGTGTGGCCTCTATCCAACCCCAAACTGTAGCCCCAAAATGATCTTTGAAATAACACAAGTTGATCGATTTTCACTAATTATTCTTCTTGATCACACTATATATATAGAGTCCGGCTAGTATGACATCGGTGTCATATGACACCAACTACAAAATTGATTCAATATACTTTGAATGACTAATCCAAACCGTTCAAATCTATTTACTTTATGAGTGATGCATTTATATGCAAAAAAAAAAAAAATTCTAGTTATTTTAGTATCAAATCAAACGGTCAAAAATGTTGAAAAATCAATGCATTAAAATTAACTTAAAAACTCACACATTTGACCGTTTGACTTGATACTAAATAAATTCAAAAAATTACAAATTTTGCATGTAAATGCATAACTAATGAAATAGACCGGTTTGAACGGTTTGTATTCACCGTTTGAAGTCAATTCGATAGATTTTGGAGTTGATGTTATATAGGCTGAAATGACATTGATGATATACTAGCCGGACTCATATATATATATATATATATATATATATATATATATATATATATATATATATATATATATATATATATATATATATATAGAGTAGAACTAGGGTGCTCCTAAGCTCACCAAGCCCTTCGTGAGCGCGACTCTAAAACCTATCAAATTGACTTCAAACGACATTTTCAAACCGTTAGATGTTCAATCTATATTAAAATGTGCTTGGAGACCAAATTTTACATTTTTTGGAATTTTTTTACTATTTATTAAGATGGTTTGAAAATCGCTATTTTTATTAAAATTCTGCACCATCGGAAAACAGCGATTTTCAAACCATCTTAATAAATAGTAAAAAAATTCAAAAAAAATGTAAAATTTGGTCTCCAAGCACATTTTAATATAGATTGAACATCTAACGGTTTGGAAATGTCGTTTGAAGTCAATTTGATAGGTTTTAGAGTCGCGCTCACGGAAGGACTTGGTGAGCTTAGGAGCACCCTAGTTCTACTATATATATATATATATATATATATATATATATATATATATATATATAGATAGAGAGAGAGAGAGAGATAGACTATGGTGAGTTGTGACGTTTTACTTCACGCCATATTTTCATTTTGAAAATTCAAACAACCGATCCGAACCATTTAACATGTTCTAAATATTGAAATGTGCTTGAGGACTAAATTTTACATTTTTTTGGAATTTTTTTACTATTTATTAAGCCACTTTGAAAATCGCTGATCCACTGTGAACAGTAAAAAACAGTAAAAATTTCTGGACCACCGGATCAGCGATTTTCAAAGTGGCTTAGTAAATAGTAAACAAATTCCAAAAATATAAAATTTAGTCTCCAAACACATTTTAATATTTAGAGCATGTTGAGCGGTTCGGATCGGTTGTTTGGATTTTCAAAATGAAAATATGAGCGTGAAGTAAAAATAACCTCTTACTTCACAACTCACCATAGCCCAGCTCTATATATATATACACACATAACACAACAATAAATGTTTAATATTCTATAATTGCATAAAGGTATTATTAGTCCTGAAATAACAATTTTTTGTTAGTATGAGGTGAGAGTTAAAGTTTATATATGAACTCACCATCAGTATGGACATTGGATTTTGAACATATATTTTTCTCATAGAAAATATGTAAATTATACGAGGTCATATTACATGCATGCTTTCATCTTAAATCGATATCATTATAAGAACTTATAATATACATCCAATATACATGTAATATCTACATTTAATATAGATATCCTATTATTGAGAAGAAATATTTAATTTACTAGTAAACCGTACCATAGACATAAATAATTTGAAAGATTTAAAATAATGATGAACCAAAAGTTTGATATTGTCAAATTAGATGTATCTAATATGTTTAGAGCAATATATATACATACATAGGATCCAGGTGGGACTGAGTGAGGCTAGAGGAAGGCATTTGCTCGCCATGGTTAATTTTTTTTTTTCAGAAATGTTCTTCTTATACTATAATTATTAAAAATAAAATTTAATAAACACTATTTATAAAATTATGTTTCCTCTAATTTAATATCCCTATATAATTAATATTTTTTGGATCCATCTTGAAAAGGATCATCTTGAGAAACTCTTGCATGAGTTGCTGACAAATGTTATAAAATGATCATCTCCCTAAAATTTTTATGTCTTTATATGTTTATCATTTTTTTGACCTGATAAAAATGGAGCAGAAGCTGGGGTGGAACAATCATTTCTCCAAGCATATACAAAATTTGTGTTCTGTCCCGTACCAAATTAATAATTAAATGGCAGTTCATGTGGGACATGTATGATTATTCCCTTTGTGAAATGTGACATTTGTCATCACATGGATGTCAGTGGTAGCTCATTAGTTAGATTTTTTTTAAAAACCATAATTAAAATAATTAAATTTAAATAAACGACATGATTAAATTTAAATAAACGACATGATTGCTCCGAGATTTACAAAAACCATCAATACCGAGATGCCAACTCGGTCCGAAGAATTGTTTTTACTCCGGACCAAATTGGCATTTCGGTCTGGCTGTTTTTTACAGTTCCCCGCGATTCGCGGTGTGGCACAGCGTGTAACTCTGTCTGGACCGAATTGCCAATTCGGTCCAGTTTTTTTTTTTTTTTTTTTTTTTTTAGTAGAGATACTAAGAAGAACAAAATAAAGAAATCTAACACTGAAAATTTAAATTTTTTGTTAGATTACTTCTTTTGATTTATAATTAGCATATTTATACTAAAACACACTAAATTACTTGAAATTATGTTGAATTACACTATATTACAATAAATTATGTTGAATTACACTAAATTACAATGACTTTGTTAATTATGTTGAAATACGGTAAATTACGCTAAAGTAGACCGATTATGTGTCATCTTTCATGAATCATAAAAAATAGTAAAAAAATTTCAAAAATAGTAAAAATTGGTATTCTACAAGTTAATTATGTAACTAATTTACTGAGCTACTTGGATTGAATAATAGAAATAAAAATCTTAATCAGAAACTTCAACTCAAGTTTTGAGGCTCTTCCCTTTGTTTTTTGGCGATTCTGAATTTTGGAATCCGGCATCGCGAGCACGGACGCATGCATCTTTTCGCAAGCTTTCCGAAAAGTGGTCATTTGCTGAAATCGGACACTCGAGCGTCATTTTATGACCGTTTGAAGTTTCGCTGTCGTTTTTCGCCTTTTTAGTGAAGATATCGTCCCTATTCATATGTAATTTAGCGTAATTTATCGTATTTTAGCGTAATGTAATGTAATTTAGTGTAATTTAACTAATATAGTGTAATTCAACATAATTTCAAGTAATTTAGCGTATTTTAGTATGAGGAGGGATCAAGTTACAACAAACTTACAACAATCATTTTTTTCGTTTTCAAAGTCCAAATCGTCGATCCAAACCGTTCAACATAATTATCTAAATAAAATGTGATTGCAGATCAAATTTTACATTTTTTGAATTTTTTACTATTTATTAAGATGGGTACAAAATTCAATGGTCTGAATATGACTATTTTTTGTAAAATAGTTAATACATAGTAAAAAAATTCAAAAAATGTAAAATTTGATCTGCAAGCACATTTTATTGTGGAGATCATATTGAACGGTTTGGATCGACGATTTGGACTTTGAAAATGAAAAAAATAGTTATTGTAACTTTGTTGGAACTCAAATTTGTTGTAACTTGATCCCTCCTTTTTTAGTATGAATATGCTAATTATATGTCAAAATAAGTAATCTATCAAATAATTTAAAAAAAAATTCAAATTTTGATATCTTTATTTTGCTCGTCTAAAAAAAAAAAAAAAAATACCTGGACCGAATTGGCAATTCGGTCCAGGCAAAAAAAGCCTCTGGACCGAATTGCCAATTCGGTCTGGCCTGTTTTTTTGATTTTCTGTGGCAACCCGGTGAAAAACAGCCAAAAAATAGCCAGACCGAAATGCCAATTCGGTCCGGAGTAAAAAAAATTCTTCGGACCGAGTTGGCATCTCGGTATTGATGGTTTTTGTAAATCTCGGAGCAATCATGTCGTTTATTTAAATTTAATTATTTTAATTATGGTTAAAAATTTTAAAAAAAATCCCTCATTAGTTAGCGTGAGAACAGTAATCACTACCGCCTAGTGTATTGATTTTACCCGGGAGGGTCCACCCGGACCGAGGAAACCCGTGGCCCGTACCCGGACTGACCCGTACCCGACCCTAAACTCGGACCAGACCGTCCTAAAGGATTACGTCAGGTTAAGAACGGGTCGGATGCGGTTTTCTGGGCGAAACCCGAGCATACCCTACCCATTTGAACCTGCCTACCCGAACCCGACACGGACCGGCCTAAACCCGGACCGGACCGCCCGAATCTGACCCTAAACCCGACCCAAATCCCGGGATCCGGGTCTAACCCGGCCGAACCCGACCTAACCCCCCCAAACCCGACCCGAACCCGCCGAAAACCTGGCGGGACCCGACCCTACCCGTCCCAACCCAACCCAACCCGGCCAAATTTGAAATTTAAAAAAAAACGGTACAATTTTTCTCCCAAAAAAAACCCCCATTCTTCATACATTTTCACATCTCACACTCTCATTATTTTCAATCTCTCATTCTCTCATTCTCTCAATCTCATATTCTCATACTCTCAATATTTTCATTATTCCCAAATTTTAATTTTATTGTAAAAAAAAAAAATAGTTGCAAATTTATTTCATTCTACAAATAAGCAAACGGAAATACGAAAGTAGAGGAATTACGAAGTTCGGCACCTCCTGCAAGATTTTTCCGCGAGATTAAAAGGTTAGATTTATTTTTAGTAATTGTTAGATAATTAGAATTAGTTTAAATAGGTTAATTTAGTAATTGTTAGGAATTGTTAGATAATTTTTAGTAATTGTTAGTAATTTTTAGTAATTGTTAGTAATTTTGAGTAATTATTAGTAATTTTTAGTAATTGTTAGTAATTTTGAGTAATTGTTACTTTGTTAATAATTGTTAGTAATTGTTAGTAATTTTGAGTAATTGTTAGTAATTGTTAGTATTTTTTAGTAATTGTTAGATATTTTTAGTAATTTTGAGTAATTGTTAGATATTGTTAGATTTATTTTTCAAATAGGTTATATTTGATTTTCTAAATTCGGATCTAAATTTAATAGGTTAGATTTTATTTCTTAAATTCGGATTTATTTTTTAATATGTTAGATTAATATGTTATATTTTATTTTTGAATATGTTGGATAATTAGATTTATTTTTAAACATGTTAAATTTATTTTTAATAGAATACATTTGAATATTTTGAAATATTTTAGATTTATTTTTAAATAGGTAAGATTTTATTTTTTGAATATGTTATATTTTATTTTTTAAATTTTGAAAATGTTATTTGATCATTTGAATATGTTAGATTATTGTTTTTTTTTAAATTCGGATCTAAATTTAATAGGTTAGATTTTATTTCTTAAATTCGGATTTATTTTTTAAATATGTTGGATAATTAGATTTATTTTTAAACATGTTAAATTTATTTTTAATAGAATACATTTGAATATTTTGAAATATTTTAGATTTATTTTTAAATAGGTCAGATTTTATTTTTTTAATATGTTATATTTTATTTTTATAATTTTGAATATGTTATTTGATCATTTGAATATGTTAGATTATTTTATTTTTTTTCAAAATTCGGATTTAATTTTAATAGGTTAGATTTTATTTTTTAAATTCTTGTTAATTTTTAAATATGTTAGATAAGTAAGTTAGATTTATATTTTTTGAAGAGTGAGGCTACGGTGCTATGCATAGCATGGATTGGGTCCATGCTACGGCTCAAAATTTGACTTTTCAAAATTCTAACGGTCGATCCGAACCATTCAACATAATTATAAAATGAATATGTACTTGCAAACCAAATTTTACATTTTTTCGAATTTTTTTACTATTTTTTTAGATAGGGTGTTTTTGGATGGTCCAGAATGTTTAGATCAAGTGATTTTCGAAAAATGAGTAAAAAAATTTGAAAAAATGTAAATTTTGGTTTGCAAGTACATATTCATTTTATAATCATGTTGAACGGTTTGGATCGACCGTTAGAATTTAAAAAGTCAAATTTTGAGCCGTAGCACGGACCCAATCCGTGCTATGCATAGCACCGTAGCCTCACTCTTTTTTGAATATGTTAGATTTATATTTGAATATTTTGTTAGATAAATAAGTTAGATTTGTTAGATAAATAAGTTAGTTTTATATTTTATTTTTGAATATGTTGGATTTGGTAGACTTATTTGTTTGCATAAGTTAAATTTGTTAGAGTTATTTTTGTAAAATAGATTTTTAAAATAAGTTAGAACAAGTTATATTTATTTTTTTGAATAAGTTAAATTTGAATTGGAGTTATTTTTTTTGAAATAGATTTTTGAATAAGTTTAATTTGTTAGAGACTTAGAGTTATTTTTTTTAATAAGTTAAATTTGAATTAGACTTATTTTTTTTAAAATAGATTTGTTAAAATTAGAGTTATATTTTTTTGTTCAAATTAGACTTAGAATTTTTTTTCTATTGTTGAAATTCGGCAGAGGCTTGCTGCCTTTTTTTTTTGGGTTCAAATTCGGTCTCTATCACAGAGGCTTGCTGATTTTGTTAGATATATTTTTTTTGTGAATTTTTTTTATTTACTTTAATTTAGATTTAGATTTAATTTACATTTAATTTAATTTATATTGAATTTAGATTTATATTTAAATATGTTAGATAATTTTTAATTTATTTTGAATGAATTTAATTTTAATATGTAGAACAAATGGCACATAATGAACAAAGGCGCGACGAGTCGGTGGAAGAGTGGGGGCAAACAATTTCCGCAGATTTATTCGACCCAATGCCATCATCGTACCAACAAAATATGTCTCAAATAGAAAGTAGGTTTCCACAAGAACCACAACTTTTTCCACAAAATCATGCACAAAGGACACCGCCGTATCCACAAAATCCCTCCCAAATGCCAACATTGTATTATCATCAAGATCCTAACTATTATCAACAAAATCCCTCCCAAATGCCACCACCTATTTATTATTCACCGTATTCTAACCCTTCATATGGAGGTACTGCTTCTATAGGATCAAGTCAATACACTGCCCATATTGGAGGTACTGCTTCGGGTGGATCGAGTCAATACACCGCCCCTATAGAAAACACTCCCTCGACAAGTGTCCCGGAAATTCAAGCCGAAGTTGTCCTCAAAATCCAAGCCGAAGGTGTTGCTCCCATCGAACCACCGAAGAAGAGGGAAACCAAGGTGCCCGAATACAAGGCTGATTTTTGGCGGTATTATCAAAAGACCTTTCATCCGAGTGGAGTTGTGCATACTCTAAAATGTAAGGTACGTGGTTGCAAGACTATTTACGAGTATAAACTTGCAAATGGTATGTCCACATTTAAGAAACACGCCGAAGGTCATAAGAATAAGGGTGAGGAACCACAAGAAAATGCGGACCCGTGCTTAGTCCAAACCCTTATGAACCCGGATGGTACTAGAACCCATCAAAAATATGATTAAAAAATAATGCTTGAAGAATTTGCCCGATATATTGCCCACAAAGAACAACCAATTAGTATGGGTAATTGTATGAGTTTTGCCCGGCTAGTAATTCGGGGGTGTGGTCAACCATTATATAAGAGGTTCCATCATAGAAAAATGGTACGTGAAATTAAAAAATAGTTTATCGAACGAAAAAACAACCTACGGGTTATATTTGGATATGCAAATTATAATGTCTCCATTACCTCCGATATATGGACTGAAACATGGCCTTGGGTACTCGTATTATCGGTCATTGGATCGATAATAATTGAGTTTTACAAAAAAGAGTTTTAAGTTTTCGGGTGTTAGAATCTCCGCACACTGCACAAATTATTTACCTATCAATTATTGAGGTTTTACAAGAATATAATCTCAAAAGGGATTTAAGAAACAAAATTTTTTTCTATCTCATTCGATAATGCTAGCAACAATATAGCGTCAATCGATCATTTCACCCGGTCCCTAAACCCAATCATGAATGGTGCACTGTTTCACCAAAAGTGTGCTTGCCACATACTAAACCTTACCGTAAAAGATGGCCTTAAAACAGAAGCCGTAAAGGACTTGTTAATTAAATTTAAGGGAGGCCTTGCCCATATTTATTCAAACGAGGAAAGAAAACAACGTTTCGCGACTTTGTGTGAAAGGTTGGGTTTGGGCAAAATGAGGGTACCTTGGGATATAGATACCCGTTGAAATTCCACCTACAGGATGCTGCACCGATGCATTCCTTACAAGGCGGCTATAGGGGAGATGTTGAGAACAACGCGCGAAGGACAAGATTTGGAACTCACCGAACCCTAATGGTAGCAAATAATAATGCTTAAAAACTTCCTTGGAACCTTTTTCACCGCAACCGTCAAATTATCTTGCTCGTACACACCGACGGCACATGAGTTGCTGCACCATCTCTACTATATTTCCAAGGTGTACCGTGAGATGGAAGATATGGATAGTGAGGATTCCCCTCTCTATCCGATCGTAGCAGCCATGAAGGTAAAATTTCTTAAATATTGGGAAGAGGTACCCCTCTTGACCGTTCTCGCAAACTACCTCCATTCGGCATACAAGAAGAAGTTCACAGTAAATGTACTTCAAGCCTACAAGAAAAATCTAAGATTAAACTGGAGGGATGAGGAGCCCCGCGTACAACGGGCATTGGAGGACATGTTTGCCATATACAGCGAAAGAAGAAATGCCAACCAACCGCCTTCGACCGGTGGCGTGAGGTATGAATATAAATATACATATGTTTTTAATATTTATTATTTATAATATTTACATTATTTGTCCACTAATTTTGTCTATTGTTTTAATAGTTTATCCGCACACAGCAGTAGTGGATTGTTAGGCGATTTCCAGGATGATGACGACCCGTACTCATCCCAAGGTAACACGAACGAGTTAATCAGCTATTGTTTGGGGACCAACGAAAATGAAGGAGTTGACTTCATGGATTGGTGGAGGAGGAATGCAACTGCCTATCCAATACTGGCGATGATGGACCGCGACATATTTGCCGTGCCCGTGTCAACTGTCCCTTCCGAATACTGTTTTAGTTCGGCGAACATGATCCTCACCAATAAACGAAGTAAGTTGGGTGCACATGTTTTCGAGAGACTTGTGTGCTTGAAAGACTGGATTGATGCTGAAGATCGCACGCAACATGCCATGGAAGCATCATCATCCGGTGACGAAACTCAAGAAAGCGGTACCGAGGAGCCTGAGCCTAACGAAGATTCGGACGGTGAGCAAGAGAGCGACCTATGGTATATGCACAACAACTACTAGATAAGTAGTGTCGGTATAAAATTCTAACCTTTTTTAATCTTTATTGTTATTTTTTTAAATTATAATTTCTAAATATTTCAATTGTTTCATTTTAAAGAATAATTACTAACAAAAAAAAAGTTAGAACTCTGCCTATGTTATTTTACATAGCCGGAACCAAGTCCGAAATAAAAGAGGAGGGTAACTTTTGTTTTTAAATCTATTGTTTTAAAATAATTCAGTTTTAAAGATAAAAAATAATTCGGTTTTAAACTAATTTGGTTTTAGAATAATTTGATTTTAAACTAATTTGGTTTTAGAATAATTCGGTTTTAATAAAATTTGGTTTTAACATAATTTGATTTTGTTATAACAAAAATATATTGAGTTCAAATATAAATAAATAAATAAATAAAAACAGCCGAAAACCCCCAAATTTTATTAAAACAGAAAAAAACAGAAAAAAAGCAGAAAAAAACGAACCGGCCCGGCTCGGACCGGACCGCCGACCCGACCCGCCCCGGACCGACCTAACCCGCCTGATTTAGGCCGGTAAGGGTTGGCCGACTCAAAAAAAACCTGGGTACCCCTACTCGACTGAACCCGTTGACCCGGGCTAATCCGTGAACCGTGCGGGTTTAGACCGGACCGACCCGACCCGGCCCCTTTTCAATACACTACTACCGCCAAGTTTTTTTTATTTATTCTAAGATATGTTGGAAGTTGAACTTTCTAATTATGGATAATGAATATTTAGTCGGATTTTAATAGCTAATTCCTCTGCATAGAGAGATGAGCTACGGAACATTGTAACGTATAGATTCTAATTTTGTGTATTGGATCGTAAATCGTTGGATTTAAAGTCTAAATAGTCGATTCAAATTGTTCAACGTAATATCTATATTTATATTAAAATGTACTTGGACATCAATTTTTTATATTTTTCAAAAAAAATTACTATTTTTTTAGAATGTTTGAAAATTGTTGTTTTTTTATAGTCTAGATTTTTTTCGAAAAATAACGATTTTGTATTCATCTTAAAAAATAGTAATAAATTTTCAAAAAAAGCAAAATTTGGTTCTTAGATACATTTTAATATGAAGAACAAGTTAAGCACTTCAGATTGAATTTTTAGACTTTCAATCTTGTAATTTAGAGTTCAATGCACAAAAACGACTATATATTGGAATGCATAACAGAGACAAAAGAGTTCAATGCACAAAAGCGTCTCTATTTTGTGATTGTGAAAACTAATTAGAATTCAAATCTCACTGATTTTTTAAGTTTCAACCTCTCCTATCAAGATTTTGTAATTCCGTCCATATTAAAGATCGTCGTAATATATAGATGGAATTATTTTCTATTTATTAATCCATAAATTTGACATCTGTTGATGCTGTGTGTGTGTGTGTATGTTTATAGATAAGAAAGGTACAAAAGTTACAAATTCCGTAGTGTTTATGAAAAATTTAAACCCTGTGCATGACCTTTTAGGAGTGATCCTTCAATTTAACTTGAAATCATTTAATTTATAAGACCACTCAAGTTGCAATGCTTTTGGTGAACCAGGTTGTGTGTTACTTATAAACTGTATTAGCAACCTTCATTAAGAAGATCTCCAGTAACAAAGTAGTGATGTACAAAAGGTAATGTAATTGTTTATAGAAAAAAAAAATCCATAAAAACATGGACACCCCAATTAAATACATGGATAGTATTTTGAGGTCGGCCTTAAGTCCGAAATTTTTAAAGTTATCATTCTCTAAAAAAAATAAACTAAACAATCATGAAATCTGAGTATTTTTGAATATACTATGGCCGTAGAACACCGGTGCGGCCTCAAATATGGGGGACTGCACAGCCATTCTGCGGCCCTAGCCTGGGTCGGCAAAATGGTTATGTGGCCCCAATTTTTTTTTTTTTTTTTTTGCAGAAAAATTCTAATCCCTTTGACCCTTTGACCCTTTGACCCTTTGACGTATTTGAATGTATTTGAACGTATTTGAACGGTTGAGAATCATGCAGAACGTATTTGAACTATTGAGAAATCAATTTTGTGCCTTTGGTTTCTGTGCCCTTTGGTTTCTGTGCAAGTGAGAACGTATTTTTCTTTCCATTGACTCTTTGGTTTACTCTAATCTCTTTGACCTTTGATTTTTTTGTTTAAAAGAAAAAGAAAAAGAAGGGGCCGCAGAATGCCTGTGCGGTCTCCCGTATTTAGAACCGCATTAGTATTCTGCGGTCATGGTAGATTTTAAAATATTCAGATTTCGTGGTTTTTTAATTTATTTTTTTGAGAGAATGATAACTTTAAAAATTTCGGGCCTTAAGTAAATTATATTTCCAGCATCGGATACCGTCAGTTGGATATCCCACAAATTAAAAATACGGAGTCGGAGATACGCTTTGAAAATGAAATCTCTCTCAGACTTCCCACCTGATTCTACTCCAGAAAGAGATCAACAATCAACATAAACAATAACCTCTGTTCTTATTCTCTGAAATAAAACTAGCCAGGCATGCCAATGCTTAATTTAATCCCATAAATTATGTTTGGTTGCTATTCAAATTTAAAGAGAATTTTATTGTTTATTTTATCTTACTTTTGATTAATATTTTGTTTGACAGCTTAAGTCACTGTTTGAAGTAATATGTCTAGAGGAGTGAGATGTTGAGAAATGAATTTCTCATGATAGTGGGTCATAAAGACTGAATAAGTGGCAAATAAGTTACTCAGCTTGAAGAAATAGTTTTACTCTGCTGTTATGCTATCTTACTCTTCATATATTATTACTCATTTGACAGTTTAAATGTAGAATACGAGATTTACCCTGTCTCTTAAATATTAATTAAAAAAGTAGACTAATGAGGTGCACAATGCCTTTCTAAAAGATTGGCTCATAGGTTTCACTTGCCACTTGAGAGTATGCAATTAAAGGATATGCCAATCATTTAAAGCTGCATAATATACAAGGATTTAATTGTCATATATAAAAATAGTCCAATGAATAATTGTTTAGAATGAAAGTTTTTAATTACTACTGATGTATGATTTGATTCAAATACCAACTTGAACCAATTCGGAATTTTTAAAAGACAATTTAATTCAAATTTAATTACATTTAAGAGCATCTACATCTCTAGTATTATTAGAGTTTCAGATTATCTTTAGTATTATT
Organism: Carex myosuroides; assembly: GCA_028015225.1. Lineage (NCBI taxonomy): Eukaryota > Viridiplantae > Streptophyta > Magnoliopsida > Poales > Cyperaceae > Carex > Carex myosuroides. The sequence goes on from CM051479.1 coordinate 9,802,191, forward strand.
AAAGTTTCTAATTTGAAGTAGCAGTTTCTAATTCGGTTTCAAAAATGTAAGAAAATTTTTTATTTAGAAACTATATATGAAAATTTCTTTGAACGAGATAATTAACCGGTATTTTAGTTCAGACTTATTTTACACTCGGATTGATTTGAACCTGAACTGAATTAGAATCCGAACTGATCCCATACCTGACTTGACTCATAGTCCCAAATCCATTTAACTCTACCGACACCTCAACCCATTCAACTTTAACTTATGACTCAATTGACCCGAAAAAAAACAAATTTATATTGCTACTCAGAAAATATTATGACGGTGATAACTCCTCCAAACAACTTGAGCATCAAAACTTGATCGAATATTCAAATTCGAATAATCCGAAATTTCAGATAATATTTTTCGTGTGGAACTTGCAGGTTTTAAAATTCAAATGTAATTTTTTTGTTAAATATCAATATATAACTAATTAGAACTTAACCTTAGTTTTTCTAAAACAAAAAAAAATACGAGACAATCCAAATACAGTGACCTAGAATCTGAAACAATGAACACCTGAAACAGTTATCTCACAACCTATAAGTGACAAAAAGATTTACATAAATTTTAAAAATGCAAATATTAAAAATAAAAGGTAACTAGTCAGTATGGCGTCCATGTTGGATCCGACGAAAACCATTATTGACCAATGCAGGACCATTTGTGTTAAATATAAAACTGAATAGAGGAAGCATACCTTAATCCATGATTGTCTTGTACGAGAGAGCGCCACCGATTCGGTTATTCCATAATAGCAAGGCCTTTTAGAGAGCCTCATTTGTTCTGCCTTCTCCAAAGCCTCTCACACTCTCATCTAATGGGATAATGAGAGATGAATACATGATAGCCTTGTATTCTGGGGACCAAATCATATATATACAGCCCAAGAAAACTCTTGTTTGTCTTATGTTGTAATTATTCAATTCAATCCATAATTAAATTGAATATTACATCTTAAGTTCTATACATTAAAGGTCCACACCCTATATGACACATTAATGCTCAATAAATTATATAATGCATATGACCACTTTTAATTGAGCATAAAATTGACAGTATACAATACATAATTGTTTTACATTTAGTCCAATATTGGATTAATGATCCAACAATCTCCTACTTTGACTATATGTGAAACCTTATAATTTTGTATTGTTAATAACCATAGTGAGCTCAACTTTTCTGTCATTACCGAAATGTGTCTCGAAACAATTCCGTCAATCACAAAAATCATTGTTAATATCAACAGTGGTCACATATATTGACATAACCAAATGACATGAATCATGATGTGGATGTGTAGCATGAAAATTTCTCATAATGTGATCATAACGTGCCTATTTTCAACTGGTCCACCCTTAAATGAGATCAACCTTAATAGAGTTAGAATGTGAATAAACTGAAACTTTTTTTTGGAGAAATATCCTTAAACTTTAAAACTGAAAACCGCATATGTCATACAAGCATAATTACAAACTCCCACTAAAATCTAAATATCCTCAAAAAATTGAAGATCTTTAATGTGACATGACACCCATACGAGCAACATGCTCATGAAATTTGGGTGACAATCATTTAATATGCAGCTGCAATTACAGAGTTTATGCCAATATGCTCGATAGACAAATGTCCATTCTGAAATCTTTCATTTACAACTAAGAACTTGACTTGATCTATATACTTTGACCTTGTTAAGTTTCTATTGTGAAATATAAAACTGTCGTGTTATTGTCACAAAGTAACTTGAGTGGTATTTAATTCCTATCCACTTTGTGCAGCCATGTGACAAAATTTCACATTTATATTTTCCAGTTAGATACCTCATACACATATTATAACATGCTTTATTGGCATCTACCAAAATCGAAATCAGTATACTAGATGATCTCAAATTTTTCTGATATTCGATATGTGAGTATGTAGTTTTTATTTTCCTTAAAAATAACGCAAGACTTTTTTTTTTGCTGCTATCTTATGGTCTGCTTCTGAATTACTTTAATATCACTTTAGCATTCCAATTATGTACGCACTATCAAGACACGTACAAACCTGAGAATACTTCAAATTTTCTACTACCGAAATATAGGAAATCTTTTGTATTAATTTATTCTTAAAATCATTCTTAGAGCACTGATGGAGACAAAACTCGTCTCCCTTATTTATAGAGATATCTCTTGATTTATTTTAATGCAGTCCATCTTGTAAACCTTTACGGTGTAGTTCTTTTGTGACAACTTGAGAATACATCGAGATTTCTCTTTATGTATTTTTATACCTAACACAAAAGATGCATCTCGAGATATTTCATCTCAAAAATTCTTAAATAGAAATCTCTTGATGTCAAGCAACAAACATATATTGTTACTAGCAAACAATATGTCACTGACATATAAAACCAAGAAAATAACCTTACTCCCACATAAGTTATGGTATATGCATTCATCGATCAAATTCATCTCAAAACCAAATGAGACGATCACTTGATGAATTTTGAATACCATTGTCGATAAATATACTTGATTGAGTCCATAGATGGATTTTCTGAATTTGCAAACCATATATTTTAGGTCTCATGACTCAAGTTTTATGGCCGCATCATATAAATCATATCATCAATACTACTATTGAGAAATAACATCTTAACATCCATCTAATGTAACTCAAGATCTAAAATGCACCTTTAATGTCATTATAATCTTGAAAGACTTTTAAAGTAAGTGAAGAGAAAGTATCTTTATATCCAATATCATTTTTCTATGTGAAGCCATATGCGACAAGACGTACTTTGTATTGCTCCCACATTGCCATTCAAATTCCATTACAACCAATGAATTTTGTACCTTATGGCAAATGAACAATATCACAAATATCTTTGCTTTTCATGAACTTGATCTTCATATCATGACATCTACCTACTTTACCTAGTAAATAACCTTAATGGCACGTGTTCTTCAGGTGTTGAAGTTTGCTCTTCGTATTATCATCGATTATTTTAAGGCATTTCTTACTAAATCAATAACGAACTCAAAATCCTATAGAGGAAATGCTCTAGATCACCACGCCTTGGGCTTTCTAAACCATACTCGTTGGCCCAGAAGCAGCCAATCAGGCAGTTATTGTGTTTTGAACAAAACCAGGATCGAAATCCTAAATAATGCCAATAACGCATGTGGGAATATATTTACATATTCCTCATCGAAGATAAAATCCTGAACCGTATTTTCCCCCGTAAACTCAACATCTTCAAAGAACTTTGCATGTTTTCTTTCACACAAAAAAACAACCTTGTTGTGGTATCATAAAACTAATGTTTTAATGAAGAATATAAGCTGCAATCTTACGTCCTTGTTCCTAAAGTAATTATGATAAAGAAATTCGATGATTCATTTTCTTTATTATGCCCTTAAGCGTTCTGTTTGGTCTTTCAGTCACACCATTCATAATGGACAAAAACCATACATGATGTACCATAATATGATATTGTTGTACTATAGGAATTTAACAAAAATATATGGATGTCGTTCACCTGAACCGTCATATCTACTATAGTATACAACACTACAGTCAAACTTGTCGCTTGAAATTCTTATGTTGAGTTGATTCTCAATGTCAACCATATAATTTTGAACACATCCAAAAAATATATTTTTTCATAATGAGATAAATATAGCCATATCTAAAATATTTATCTATGAACATAATAAAATAATGTACATTTTCTAAAATCCGTGAGAAAAATAGTCTACAAATATCCGAATTTTATTAGTTCTAAGACATATTGAGACTTGTTGGCTATAAATCTCCTCCAATTGGTTCGTTTTATCTTAATACAATCAATACAAATATCAAAATCTGTGTTATCCAAATGCTCGAGAATTCCATTCCGACACAAGTCTTTATCTCTTTCGGGAGATATAACCTAAACGCTTGTGCCATAATGCAACCAAGATTTCCATTGCTTTACTTTATTAACACTTCAAGTACTTAAATGAAATGACTCCATTATATTAAGCAATTATGTCTTTGAAATTTAGATTATTATAACCGAAAAAAAGACTTAAATCCAACCAATTTTGAATCATGAAACAAACCAAAATTTCTATTTCTAGAATAACAAGAAAATTCATACTTGTAAATAGCAAAAATAGAAATTAAGTTATGTCCAAAAGACGAAACTATAAATGTTTCATTGAGATTCAAATAAAATATAATCTTAAATAATAATATAACTTTCTAATTACTTCAACTTTAACTCGTCATCGCCGATATAGATGTATCTTTCACCATCACTAGGTTACGGCTACTCAAATAACCTTGCATAGACACACCGATGTAAGTTATTACACTAGAATCTATCCCCCATGTGTGTCTATGTATCAAAGTTAAATTAACCTCAAAACAAACCTATATTAATAAGCATACTTTTCTTGACATGCAAAGCATGACAAGTACTGAATTGCTTAATCCTTTATACTTTTCAGCAATTCAAAAGAAACAATTACTACCATCCGGTTTAACTGATTTCTTTTGTTGTTCCTATTGAGGTGTTGTATATGCAGCTACCATACTCTTATTTCTTATCTGTATTCCTTTGACTTTATACCTTATTGAAATTTTGATTTGTCAAGATCGTATCAACTTGAATTATTCATTCTTAACAAATCTGTTTTCAATAGTCGAAAGAAATTCATAAGCGTCAACCAAATTATTTGTAAGTGTCCTTAAATTGATGCTAGAATTGATATTAACTAAAATAAGAACAATAAACAAACACTACATACTCAGAAAAATATCCATATATAATAATAAATTCAAATAAAGGTAAATCCCATTACCTCAAGATACCGGTTCCAATAATAAGTTGTCTTTGGATGAAAATATTAATATATCTTGGCGTAGTAATCAAACACTGATAATTAAGTAACATGTCGAACAATTAACCTTCCTTTGGACCGATTAAATTGATCACACGTAAAAAACCAAACAATCATCACTGCACTTATTACCACAAGGCACACATGCAACTTTAATAAATATTGGTCTTCCTTTGAGCCACGGATATTTACACTCATTACATGCACACAATAAAACCTTTTATATTTTAAAATAAATTAATTTCTAAAGGAGAGCTCACTTTGGCGAGATGCGATTGAAACCAATCCATTTAAAATATATAACCTTAATACCTTTTATTCGAACTTAAAATTAAATCCAAAATCTAAAATTACGGTTTAAACATAAATCTAAATTCATCCTTAATTTATTAAGAATCAAATATATATGTCCTCTTTTGATTCTCAATTGCCATGTGGATTAGTCCAACCGTAATTATTCTTATGTTATACCAAAAATATGCATATGTAGTTATGTAGTGGTATCTCAATTCACAGCGTACTTGGATTTTTTTTTTTTACATCTTATCACCAAACAAAAGGTGTATCTAAATCCAATTATATTTCCTTTCGTTGTATCAATCTCTGTTCCACTCATAAATGTATATTTTACCACGATATAATTCAAAATCTAAATTCATCTCAACTTTATTAAGAATCAAATATAATTTTTTTTATTTTGATTCTCTATTTCCATGTGAATTTAGATTAATCATAATTATTTTACTCTACATTGAACTATACTTAAGAACTAAATCAAGAGGCTTAACCGAATAACCATAATGATATACCAAACATACTTAAACTAAAGGCTTAATTAAACTATTCTTAAATCAGGGGCATAATGATATACCAAACATACAAAATTTGGTCTTTGCGCGGTGTACCAAAACAAATTGGCGCTGAGGACCCTGCTGGTTCACGCACGGTGTACAGAATAGGGTATGGTCTACAGAGAATTTAATCACGTGTTTGCGCGGTGCACAGGAAAACCCTCCTAAAATTTTGAATCTGGTGTACGTATGGTCTACGATGAATCAACGCGAAATCAAAACAGTACGCTGGTTCATCGTGGCTCACCACAATTCCACTACTAGAATTTCCGCTTTTTCCAACCGTAGCAATTGTTATTTCCAACCGGAGGAAGGGTCGACGGAAATGAAATTGGGTTTTCTGACACCATTAACAATTTCCGTCGGTAACCTCATGGAAATAGTAGCGGTTGGAAATCCCTGCTGTCTCCGCATGGAAATGTTTCTTATCTGCCGTTGGAAAAACTTTTGCATGACCCATGACCCGCCGAACAGACCAAATATTATATTTTATTGAAAGTTCATGGAAATACCTCTCCCCTTACCGTTGGAAATAAGTGTGAAGTAGGGAGACTTATTATTTCCGTGGGCTACCGTTGGAAATGTTTTGTGTAATTTGTTTATATTATTTTACTGTGAAGGTTCATGGAAATACTCAAGGACTATGCCGTTGGAAATGTTTTATTGATTCAGTTTATATTATTTTATAGATAGACTTATTATTTCCATGAGGCTACCGTTGGAAAAGTTAAGTACCTGGAGACAGAAACGTTTATGTTTATTTGAAATATCCCTTTAAATGGTACATAAAAATAAATCACAGCAACAAGCAATATTTAATTGAGATAAACTAAACTTTACAATGAAAACATAAATTTTGGTCTTTAGAATAAGGTAATGCATTTAATTGAGATACAAAACATTGTGTCAAATAAAAACAATATATAAGATCTGCCTTGAATGTCTCTTTAATTTGTCCTCCTGCAATATATGTTTTTAAACATATTAGTGTTACTAAATTAGAAAAATTAGCATAAAAATCAAAGTAAGAAATAAAACTTTACTAGAAGCAAACATAGAAGCCTAAAATATTCACAACTGAAACCCATGAGATACTACTGAATTCTCCATTATTCAGTACTCAATTTAACCAAAATATCAAGTTTTCCTGTTCTTAATTGAAGAAAAATCCATATACAAGATTTTCATCTCTATTTTGATAATTTCAATCTATTAGATGTGTTAAAGTACTAGCATATTGATATGACATCTAAAAAATACTCAATTAGCACAGCGATATCGGTTTCACACAAGCAAAACTAAATTAAACCAGCTCAAAAGCACAATAATTTTCCTGAAAAAAACTAATTCAACCACTAACAAAGTTTAAAAAAAGCTAAATCTGAAAGTTAACATCAACTCAGGAGATGTGGCTTAGCTAGTATGGACTAGTTTGCCCTTTTCTGGCATGCTGATTTGTCCTTTTTATTACAATTAATTGGCTACACTATATTGGGTGTTCTTTATATGGAAATAACCATTGATGTACATGCTTTTCAGTGGACAAGTATCAAATTTTTATTATAACTAGAACTGTGATGAATAGGCATGATTTTGGTGATAGTTATACATGAAACAGTGCAGTTTTGACAGTCCATCTTTAGAAAATTATTGTGAGCAAATGGCTACAACAAATCTTATTTCTTTATATGGAAATGATGGTTACCTTGTGTAGTTTATACTAAAAAAGTTTCAAAAATTATGAAGGCTTGGAACTCAGTGAAGTTCACTGTTTTGTGAGGGTCGGCTGGTGTGCAAGGATATGAGATTCAAATGGCCACCAAAATTTGTAGAAAAATCCTTTTTAGGAGATTCTTTTTTCAGTGTGCTTGTATATGTCTGTAGTGTGTGTAAGTACAAGGATTTGATCAATTTCAGTTCAGAGTTCTATGTACAGATGTTATACTGACAGTAGGTCAAATTGGGGCTGTTTAGGCAACTAAATATACCAGCATGTGTTTGGCTTAGTTTCACTTATGTATGGGGCTGGTACAAGCATGGTTATTACTTGATATGCTAGGTGAGTAAAATCACAATTAGTACAACAATGTGTTTACCAAACGTCGGAATTGCTTTACCAATTAATATTCTTCATCGGAATCATAATCTTCTTCATCACCTTGCTCCATGTGATACTCTTCCTCCCTGCCATGCTCTTCCTCACCTTCATCTACGTGGTTTACGTCCCTTGCAATTGATTGTGGTGCAGCTGATGTTGTGGGGGGGAGGACTGTTCTTTCGTCTACTAGCTCGAAGTCGTTTTCTCCAAGGACCATACCATCCCAATCAAAGTCTGGTCCATCTGAGACCGATATTGGATTATCCGGCCTTTCATCTTGGTAAAATTCTAAGTTTGAATCGTCACCCTCGGCATGAAACCTCGACTTCTGGCTTGTTTTAAATGCCACCCACCATTGACGTCTTTCGGGCTTTTGCGATGCATATGGTAGGTAGCACACTTGGGTTGCTTGTGCTGCTAATACAAACGGCTCGTAAGTTGCTAGGCGAGAAGTATGGTTAACCTCAACAAGACCATGTTCGTGGTCCACCTTTACACCGTTTATTATGTCGAACCAATCACACCTAAAGAGAACTACCGTGTGGGCATCATATTCTAGTGCAATGACCTCTTGGAGAACTCCATAGTAATCAATTTGTGGGGCATTTGCATCCCACTCGCCTTTGATGCAAACACCGAAACTTTGAGTTGTCTTGTCTTCCCCACATGATTTTGTGTGAAATCGATACCCGTTGACTTCGTATCCTTCATAGAAGTACGCTTGTTTGCTAGGCTTGACTCCTGCCATTCGTATGTAGTAATCGTCCTCATCACGAGAATTTATTACCTTTTTTCGCAACCACTGTGCAAAACCATCTTGACGAACTTTTGGCAAATCTTGGGGGCTTGTGGCTACTCCAGAGTTGAGCATGCATGTATCAAACTCTCTGCACATTAGAATATGTCCAAATATTAGGTTTGACATTGGTTTTAGAATAGATACTTTTGGAAACATCAAAAGAAAATTCATAATATTGTACCCCAAGTACTTCTCACAGATCTCTGGACAGTTGAGGATAATATAGGTGTGTGCAGCATTAAAATCCGTGTCATCGAGAGTCCTCCGTCTTTCCCTGCCAATGAACCGGCCCGGAGTATCGAATATCGAAAGTGGCCTAGCTACTCGGGTACTTGTTCCAACTTCTTGGCCAATATTAGATTTTTCTGCAAAATAGTGTGTCGAAGTAGTACCAATTTCTTTGGCAATTGTAGCCTCCACGATCGAACCCTCAACACGCGCCTTGTTTGTGACTCTCATACGTTGTTCTTTGTTACGCCTGTAATTGCAACAATAGTTTAGTGTTAGTTGTTACAAATATCTTCATGGTCGACAAATATAAGCAATATGCAACACACCTTTCACATGGATACATCCATCGGGACCCTACTGGCCCACCCATTCTTGCCTCGTATGCTACATGCACTGCAAGATGCTCCATTGAATCGAAGAAACCGGGTGGGAATATTTTTTCTGCCTTGCACATTGTAACGATAATATTATTTTCTAAGGTTGCCACCCTCACTGGATCTAGCTCCTTGGCACAAATCTCTCTGAAGAATGCTGAAATATCACATAAAACATCCCATACGGAATCCGGGACAAAGTCCCGAAAGGCGACGGGGAGGAGACGCTCCATGAACACATGTAAATCATGACTTTTGAGCCCAATGAGGGTTCCAGTGACTAAGTTAACACACCTTGACCAATTGGATGCGTAGCCATCGGGAAACCTTACTATATCCTTGAGCCATTTTAAAACAATCTTCTTATCATCTGGAGAGAGTGCGAATGACGCCTTTGGTTTTTTCATCTTTCCCGGGTTATTATCGGCTGGAGTTAGGTGCTGGTTGGGACGATCACACAATAGAGCTAGATCTTTTCTAGCTTTTTCATTATCCTTGGTTCTGCCGCCTATGCTTAAAAGCGTGTATATCAAATTTTCGGTGAAATTCTTCTCCAAATGCATCATATCCAAATTGTGTTGCAACAGATTGTCTTTCCAATATGGTAAACTCCAAAAAATACTCTTCTTTTGCCAATGGTGAGTCTGACCATAACCCGGAATCTGGTTTAATGCTCCTTCTTTACCCCATTTAATCTCCCCAATTAAACTCACTATATTTTCAAGCTCCTCTCCCGTCAATCGTCGTGGTGGCGGATCATTCTCGACTCTACCTTTTTTAAAATTCTTCCTGTCTCGACGGAATGCGTGATTCGGAGGCAAGAAGCACCTATGACAATCGAACCAACATGCTTTTCCACCATTCTTGAGTTGAAAAGACTTTGTCTTGTCCATGCAATAAAAACAAGCCAACTTTCCTTTTGTACCCCACCCACAAAGCATCTCGTAAGCCGGGTAATCACTCACCGTCCAACAAAGTTGTGCACGCATCTTGAAATTCTCTTTTTTGTACCCATCCCATGTCATTTCGCCATGTAACCACAATTTTTTCAATTCGTCGATTAAAGGTTCGAGGAGAATGTCAATGTCCCGACCCGGATGCTTCGGTCCCGGAATGACAAGCGCGAGGAACATGCTTTCTTCTTTCATTATCATCCCAGGTGGTAGATTATACGGAAAGACAAATACCGGCCAACACGAATATGGAGCTGCACTCGAGTTGAATGGCATGAACTCATCCGTTGTTAGCCCCAACACGACATTTCTCAACTCTCCTGCGAAATCAGGATGTTTACGAGCGAAATGTTTCCAAGCCTCACCATCCGCCGGGTGTACCATCATCGGTGCTTTGTGACGCACACCTTCCTTGTGCCATCTCATATTCTTCGCAGATGATTTGGTCATGTACATCCTTTGCAATCGGGGTGTGATAGGTAGATAACGGAGTACCTTCTGTGGAATAGGTTTAGCATTCTTGTTGGGTCCAGTTGGCTTATACCTTGGCTCCCCACATACATCACATTGTGTTTTCTTCTTGTTCGCTCCTTTGTAATATAGCATACAAAAGTTAGGGCATACATCTATCTTCTCATGGTCCATGCCCAATTCGGAAACCAATTTATTTGCTTGGTAGAAATTTTCTGGCATTTCTGCACCACATGGAAGCGTGCTTTTCATGAGACCCAACATATCATCAAAACATCTTTGGCTCAATTGGTGTTTGGACTTCAAAGCTATGGCACGTGTCACAGCCGATAAGACGGTGTGTGTCTCGCATTTCACTTCACCCGTTGAGTTAATTTTCCAAAGCGGTGTTTGCGATGCTTCCATCATGTCGAACCATTTTTTAGCTGCTCCAGTAGGTGTCTCCTCATTCCAATCAAATCCTTGAGGAGCGGCATCCCTTACCATGTCTTCCATTCGGTCTGTCGCAAAGTTCAAAGTTGGTGGACTGTGTGGTTGAGAGCTAGCTGAATTGGGGTGTGGCTCGCCGTGCTTGTGCCAAACATGATATGAGTTGCAAAATCCGAAACGATAAAGATGTAGTTCGACAGTCCCCACATCTTTGTTGTAGAGGTTGTCACATGATGTACACGGACACGGGATACACTTCTGGCCCTGTCGATCGAGACGCACAACAGAGGGTTTGGACACTGCTGTTGCAATAAATTCAGCGACACCCTTCACAAATTCGGGTTCAAGATTTCCACCAGTTTTATTTCTGCCATTGTACATCCACCCCCGATCAGTTGCCATATCTGTACAGATTATATATACTTGAGTTAATTACACAATGGAGCAAGCACAAATATACAAATGACAAATATGACAAGGTAGTGCATCTGTTAAGAAAGTGCATTGGGTATAATTTACTATCTAAAAATTGTTCTCAATGATGACAAGGCAGTGCATTAAGTAGTTGGGGATTAATTAGGTGAATTTACTATCTAAAAACTGTTCTCAATTATTATCACCTTATCAATTTACTCTCAGTTTTTCATTGCTGCAACTCTACAAGTCAAATCAGTAAATAAAAATAGGTCCCTGCGCAAATGAAAAATAGAATATGTTAACCTCAGTCAATTTACTCGCCCTAGCTCACTGAACACAACAACAGATTCGGTCGGGGTCCTAGAGGAAACGAGATGAGTTAACTTTGGACGAAATGAGTTCACTTGGGATGAAACGAGATGAGCTCCAAGAAAGAGGTGGTGGAAAAGAGTGGCAGGCGAAGGGTCCAAGTGACAGGGGCCGAGGGGTCCAAGAGAGGAGCTGGCGATTAAAGAGGTAATATGAGTATGGAAGAGCTGGCGATTAAAGAGGTAACAAGAGAGGAGCTGGCGATTAAAGAGCTGGCCGAGGGGTCCCTGAAAGAAAGTACTACTCGATGCGGCGGCCCGATTCAAGAGGTCATATGTATTTCCAACGGTATACCAATGGAAATAGTGGCATCTATTTGTTAATTTAGTTAATTTTTTTGTTGCGTACCCATTGTACGCATAATATTTTAATTAATACAACCAACATGGTCCAGAGATTTAAAGTGACAAAGTGCTAGTTAAACATATTTGAAATGCATCCTAAGTTAACACAAGCAGGCCATATTTGAAATGCAAGTTAATACAATTAACACAAGCAGACCATATCAGCACACATCCTAAGACATATTTGAAATTCAAGTTAAGTCATAGTCCTAACACAGTCAGACATATCAACACAAGGTAGCGCCCTTAGAAAGTAAATTAAATTATTACAAATTGCAAGTTTAACACAGTGGATCAGAGATCCTTGGCCTTAAGAGCCCTGCACTTCCCCTCCTTTAGTAGGCCTTGGTGGTTCATTGATATCTCCCCCTCCCGAATTGCCCTCTGCTGGGTTGGGGTGGCCTCCACTCCCATTGTGACCCCCATCAGCATTGGCCTCCGACGACGGCTCCTACAAAACAATTGGAAAAAGAAGAGTGTTAGTGGAAAAGAAGAGTGTTAGTGAGAAAATCAATCAGCGAAAATACTCATTTACTAATTATATTCCAATATGATTTTCTTGTTAGCCTTATTAGTATTTAGTGAGAAACTACCATATATTAATTTATAAAAATGCTTACCGGTGGCGGCCTCACTCCACCTGCTCTGAAGAGCGCATCAAAACACGCTCTTGTGTACTCATGGTGTTTATGAAGAGCATCCATTTCAGCTCTGTGTCGCCTATCCTGGGGAGATATCTCATTAGCAAACTGGGTTCGTTCAGCTGCTAGTAACTGTGCCACTTCTACATTTGAGAAACTCCTATTCGCATCTGCAGCAGAGGTGGCAGTGCTCCTGGTTGGACCCGATGGGCTCGCCTCAACTGTCTCGAGTACTCGGGTTGACTTGCTGGTTCTTCCCCGGAAGCCAAACCCGAATAACCTGCCTCTGGAGTCCTCTCCTTTCACAGCTTTCTCCCATATTTGATCCTCTTCCATCTGATCCCCGTATTTCCCCTTAAGTGTATCAAACCTTTCCTGAAGTGGTTAGGAAAAAATCACAAGTCATAGCTTGGAAAAGCTTGAAAAAATCACAAGTCATAGCTTAAAAAAATTCAAGTGCATCAAACCTATATGTAATGAAAACAGTAACAAAAAAAGGGAAGCTGCAAGAATTAAAGCTAATTTGAATTAGGAAGTTGTATAATACACGGGGGAGACGGAATAATACAGACACACACACACACACACACACACACACACATATATGAAAGAAAGGGTGAGAAAAATTAATATACGTGAAAGAGAAAAATGAAAGTTCTTTATAGTTGGAAAAAGACAATATATAGAGGTTAAATATTTATGAATATATGCACATTAATTATTTGTGAAAGTAAATATATTAATCGCAGTTTTACAATTAGGACAAAATGATAATTTTACATTTTTGGTAGGATACACATTTAATTTTAGCTTGAAATATTTATTTTCTTATTTGTTTTCCATTTCTTGCAGAGTATGTTATGCTCCAGAACCAAGTCAATGAAGGAAATAAGAAAGGAAAACAATGAGGATTTAAAGGGAGAAAGCAATTAATATGAAAGGAAGGAGAAATAATATTATACACGTTTTAAGTAAATAAATTGTAGTTGAATTGAGAGAGAAGATAAAATTATGACCAAACATGAAATGTTTGTCCTTTGATTATTGGGGTAAAGATATGTACATAGCAGTTTTTGCTTCATGCAGATTACGTATCGTATGCAGTGGTGTTTTGGATCTATTGTCCTTGCACTTCATGAAGCAAAAACTACTCTGTCAATATCTTAACCCTAATTATATATGATGTATTTTTGGAGGCTACTAGAAGTGGATCATTAGATGTAGAAAAAGTGAGAGATACCATGCAAGATTGGAAGCATGCGGTGACTTTTGAAGTGAGAGATACCATGCAATATCTTAATTACTTTCTAATACAATCAGTCATATATATGTTTCTGTAAGCATGCGGTGACTTTTGAAGGGTAACATTATTCAATTAGTTGTTGGTTTAATTTCTAATTTGAATGTCTAGCTCAATTTAGTTAATTAGCTAGCATGCAGACTATATGTCATTCTTGGACATAAATGCTTTCACTGATTTTAGCCAAAATTATTATCAAATTTGGTTGCATTTCTATCTTCCAACAATTTCAGTTTAAAAAAGGCCACAAAAGTGCCCCAAATTAATGGCCTGGTAGATCCAAGAGCCTCTGGTGGCACATATCATGCAAATTGTCAACTACAATGTCATATTTCCACTCAGAGAAAGGCACTTTAAACTGAAATGAGTGACTCTTGTGCTAGAATTGGTTCTGAAAACCTTTATTTTTAGTATAATTATCTATCGCTAAATATACTCTATTGGACCAAAAGGAAACATAATTCTGTCATAGCAGTGTACCAGTTAATTTTAGACATGTTCATATAATCACAACAAAGAAAGGAAATTACCGCTGCCTCTTTTGCTCTCCTGGTCAGGTACACCTTTCCCTCCGGTGTATTGCGCATGTGAGTTTTATCAAAAACATCCTTCAATCCGACAGAGTCGCCCTTCTCCTTTATCTGATGTTCAAAAATGGAAGATTTGTCAGTGATGATGAAAAAAAAAATTGTTTTAAGGATGAATTTAATTAATGTAGTTTTTCAATACCAATGCTTGCTTGTGCCGAAACATACTCTTGGAACCAGTCACGTGATGGACCTCATCCTCTTTGCTTATTCTGTTACTACGGTTGGTGGCCGATTGTTGGTCCCAGTTTTTTGTGGACCATACATCGCACAGCCCCTTCCAAGCTTCTATGTTCTTGCACCATTTAGGAGGAAAGTCTTTCCATTTCTCCTTCTCATTTCCATATTTCTTCGTTAATTGTTGTCTTGTTTCATTCAGCTCACGCATGTATGCTTCCGCCGCAATCTTCTCGAAGACATCAAGACAACGGCCAATGTCTTCCTTAGGCCCCCATGAGTACCTTTGCAAGAACTGTTGGAGGATAACCAGCCGAATCCGCGATGGAAACATGTTGTAGGACCTATACGGTCCCGGCAGGTTCTCCAAAGTTAGAACCCGTACCGTGGTTATCACCTTGGTGCAAAATGGCGAGGTCGTGAACTCCGCGTCCCCGACCACCATCAGGTATGGTCTGTCATCTGGACGCACCGGGTCACGAGGCCTCGCAAGTCCCCGACCACACCTCACGTCAGATTTCCCCTTTTTTCTCTTTCTCTTCTTCTTGTCAGCTGTCTCTTGAGCTGCCGACGCATCAAGCTCTCTCCCGCAGGCCTGAAAAGCATCAGGATAGCTACGGAGGGTCCGACGATTCCGGCACCTAATGCTGCCATCATCGGTATACACCCCTTCGTTAAGAGGCCGAGGGGAGCTGTCTCCTGACTGGGGCTCTGATGCTGTCTCGGACCGAGACGGTGACCAGTCAGTAGACGATGACCAGTCAGTATGTGGGCGAGGGGAGCTATCTCCTGACTGGGCAGCAGCTGTCTCAGCCTGAGTCCCGAACTGGGCAGCGTCAGTCTCGGCCTGAGTAGGTGAATGGGCAGTAGGTGTCTCGGCCCGAGTCCCTGACTGGTCCGCAGCTGTCTCGGCATCAGCCGACTGGGCAGCAGCTGTCGCAGCATCAGTAGGTTGTGCAGCAGCTGTCTCGGACAGGGTCGGTTGTGCGTCAGCTGTCTCGGCCAGAATCGGTTGGGCAGCCGCTGGCTCGGCCCATGTCGGTTGTGCATCAGCAGCTAGCTCGGCCCTAGTCTCGGACTGGGCAGCAGCTGTCGCGGCATCAGTAGGTTGTGCAGCAGCTGTCTCGGACAGGGTCGGTTGTGCGTCAGCTGTCTCGGCCAGAGTCGGTTGGGCAGCAGCTGGCTCGGACTGGGCAGCAGCTGTCTCAGCATTAGTAGGTTGTGCAGCAACTGTCTCGGCCAGAGTCGGTTGGGCAGCTTTGGCCGTCTCAGCCCGAGTCCGGGACTTGGCACGAGGGGGGGCGGACCTGGGCCAAACCACAGTCGGGCCGATACCTCTGTTTCATGAACTGGCGGGGGCGGGGGCGGGGGCGGGGGTAAATCATCAAGTGGATTTAGCCTCTTCGATCTCCTGACTTCACGGATCACCAGTGTGCTCAACTTGTCAGTTTTTCGCTTTTTCCGGGACTGTGCACGAGGATCTGGTTGAGGCGGTGACAGCTGGACTGGGTGCTCCTTGGTTTGAGCCGGTGACAGAAGGGGGTGGGATGCCTCCAGCAGCGATGACGGTGGCAGTGACAGTGACGGTTGCTGATTGCATGTTGCGGTTGCGGTTGCGGGTTGGGGTTGCGCTTGTGGGTTGCGGGTGGTGGTTGCGGTTGCAGTTTTGGCCGGCAAGGGTTACGGTGACAGGGGCGGGGGCGGGGGCATCTGCTGTGACTGGGCAGCAGCTGTCATACTTGGGCTACGATTTAGCCTCGGGGATTTTCGACGTTGAAGTACAACAAAATGGGAGCAATCTTCGTCCCTACCATTATTTTCTGCAACAATTATAACATAGGGTAAATTTCTTAAATTACAGGGCAATCAAAGGGCAGTCAATACAGCATTAGTTGAATTATATTATTGTCAAGAGTATCTCTACCATTGGCGAGGTCTATGTATTCTCATCACGATGCATGTATTCTAAGCATCTTAATAAAATGAGATAACATAGTAATCAATTACTACGAAAATTATACAAGGGTTGATTTCAAATTGGTTTAACAGTACCCTAAAACAGAACCCTAACATAGTAATCAATTATTAAGAAAAGTTGAAGGGTATTTTCCAAAACAGTACCCTAAAACATATTATGAAAACACAAAGTAATAAACACAAGGGTTGATTTGCATAATTTCCACCGACTGACAGCCAAAATATCTCTGTCCTATTGACAAATTAATAAATTGACATATTTACCCTTGTTCTGAACAGCTCATGCTATGCATAGCTTCTCTCTTCAAATAAATCCTAAGTGTAATTAATTTTTTTATTCTAAAGACTAAACCCTTCTATTTCGGTAGAAAGAGGAGTGACATTGTTGGGAGACTGAAACAGAAATTCTAAAGCGAAAGATTGAAACCTAATAGAGAAATTCTAAAGTGATCTTTTTAGAACAGCTTATTTAGAAACAGAAATTGACATCTATAAAACAGAGATTGAAACAGAAATTGAATCAATAAATTGAAACAGCCTATTTAGTTTTAAAAAATTATTGTGGTCTATCGACCAGCACCATTGCTAGCTGGTATGGTTCTCAAATGGTATGACAAGCCGCTAATTCCTAAAGTGTCGGCATGGGCTAAGTAATCATTTAAATTAAAGGGTAATTTCATATATCCCCCTCAAAAACATCAATATTACGTATCTCCCCCTCCAAAATCACTAATTATTGAGTATCCTTTAAAATTGTACAAACTCACGTATTTACCCACTATAACTCTATAATACATCAAATATCTCCAAAACAATTAAATGATAATATTTAAAACTTTGAAATTTAAGTATATACCATTATACCCTTGCATTTATCTTCTTTCTCTCTGTCTAAACTCTGAAACTTAATAAGATATTTTTACTGAAACCTCGCTGAAAAAGCACAAGCATCGTCCTAGATGCTTGTACCAGCACCCACTAATGACAAGTTGATAACACATTGTGCAGAATTTAGACCCTGCTTCTGATTTGATTGTAAATAACTTTCATTAAGAAATTGAACATAGATAACAGATATTTGATTAGATTTTCATTTTTTCATCTCACAGTTAATTGTTACAATTTGATTGTAAATAACTTTCCATTAACTTGTTTTCTATACAATACCTTTTTTGCTAAAAAAAATGATAAGTTGATAAAATGGAGACAGGAATTTCACAGTTGGGAGTAGAATTTCAAGCAACTTTTGTGAAATGAAAATTAAATCAACAACCCTCACTTCTAAACCCTCACTTCTGAACCCTTTTTCTGTGATTCTAAACCCCCACTTCAGTTCTACATCGAATATTTCTAAACCCTCACTTCTAAACCCTCACTTCTGAACCCTTTTTCTGTGATTCTAACAAGCAACTTTTGTGAAATTAACAAAAAACCCTTTAAACTCTTACGTGTGTCGGAAGGATGCTCGGGTTCCATCGCCGCCTTTTGTAGCCGCCTTTTGTCGCCGCCTTTCTCCCAATGTCACTGGTTCGCCCTTCGATCGAGGCGGCGCAGGTAGTAGGAAGAGAGCTGCGAGGCAGTGCAAAATGTGGTTGAGTAAAAGGCTGTAACTGAGAGGAAGAATCGCGGGAGCGGCGGGGACGATCGGGTTTCTTCTCCGCTAAGTAGGGTTTTAACGAAGAGATAGAGGAGAAAGCACCGGGTGGCGTTTGGTATGTCAAAAAGAAGAAATAGAGGAGAGGGCTGGGGTTGGGCGTCTTTTCAAAAAAATCGCCAAGTCCCAGGAATTCAATCACCGACGGTACCGTAATCCCAAATTTTTTACAATTACTGGATCTGGACCGTTCCTTTAACTTGGTTCGAATCTCAAAGCCCAATAATGCGACCCCTCAGTCAGCCCGAAATAGCTAATTGTAAATGGGAGTCTTTTACGGTACCGTCGAGGATATGGATTCAAGTTCCAGAGAGCATTCAAAAAATCTCTAAGTCCCAGGGAGCATTTACGCTATCTACACCTACCAAACTTAGATATCACCTGAGGTACCGTAATATTTATTGTTAGATCGGGACCGTATGATTTTAATTACACGATTTTTGAAGAATCGAGATGATTGAGGGTGCGCCGGATCAACAAATGAATTTTGTGTCACCTCATCGAAATGGTTATCATGCTCAAAACTCTCTAATGGAGGTCTCCATTTCCGGAGTATGACCCTTCATCACCCATCAGACGGCTAGTATAAGCAGACCAACTAATTAGTGTTTTTTGTACAGCAAATAATATGATTAAAATCCTAAGTAAATAATCTCTATATTTAAAAATACCCTTGGAATATATCTTTTCATTAATTGTTGATATCATATCATTTCATTAATATTTGCCCCTTGAAATTGGGCAAATAATTACGGACCGTTCATTTTCGTATCAAAATTCAACGATTGATCTTTATCGAAATGATTCCAAATTAGTTTTTAAATGATCAAGGGCAAATATTGTACGTAACAATAAAATAAAAACATAAGTTTCAATGTGGCGAAGCTTCCATCCAACGCAAACTAATTGGGGCCATACGATGTTTGTATTTTCCGTCGGCTTGATGGAAAGGTAAACGAACATCAAATCTCATCCAACTTCACTGCAATGCTCTGAATGCGATACTCTTCGATTTGAACGGTTCTGATCGACTGTCGGACAACATACAATTGCGGGTCCTCATTAACTCATACTACAGGAGTTAATGTTCTATGTTGATACTTGATGGATGTGTGTTATTCATACAATAAGTATGTTATGCTATATTGTTTTTTTTATACAATTTTCTTTAGTAATTCACAAACATGCTACTTCAAACATTATTGAGTAAATTTCATTTATCAAGTGTGCAAATCATCTCTATTTCTAAATTAAATGTTCACATATCAAATTTATATGTGATTTATTTAACACATCAGTTCTGACTACGAGGAGCGCATGGGTATATAATCACAGGACCTTCCAACATATAAGATAAACCGCATGAAGAGGAAACTGCTCTGTCCATTTAATTTGAAAGAAAATTGTTCCAAGGAAACATTCTCTCTGGATGCATACATGCGTCAATCTTCATAAGATTTAGTCCGGACCGTTCTTTTAACTTAGCACGAATCATAAAACCCATTCAATTCGTACATCTCAAACGCTAGCCCGAATCTCAAAGATAACAGGTTATATCTCAAACCGTAAGTTAAGAGGAAGCCCTAGAGCACCTTCTCCATTTTTCGGCTTTCCCTCCCAACATTTCAGATCTGGGAGCTCCAAAATTCACCCGGAGATATTTAGGCATCATGCTTCCCCCCAAATTTCACCCAAATTTCCCTCCCATTCGCATCATGCTTCCCCCCAAATTTCACCCAGAGATATTTAGGCGGCCGCCCAAATTTTCCCTCTCACTCCGACCCTCAGTTTCACACTCCTCTCCTCTAATCCGTCGATCTCTCACAAGTTACAACACATCGCCTCTCCTCTAATCCTTGTATTTGGTCTGAGCACCTCGCTACCTCTCCATCTGGTGGCACGTCTCGGTGCATGTCCCCTCTGAAATCCGAAGAGGGGCGCAAATATCTTCTCCAATACAAACTTATTTGGTAAGTCCCCCCTGAAATACTTTAATTTCATTTCTTTGAGCCTGAGATGGTATATGTTGTGTTTTTTAGTTGATTTTATTTACATTAACCTCTTCACCTGTTAGGAATTCGATTGTTGTGTTTTTAGTTGATTTTATCCCCCAATGTCACTCCTCCAAATCAATTTCAGGGATATATCACCCAATTTAAGAGGATTTTAGTTGAAATTGATTTAAACTAAAATCAATTCAAACTCTTTCTATCCCCCAATGTCACTCCTCTTTCTATCCCCCAAATCAATTTAAACTAAAATCAATTTAAACTCCTATTTTGAAATTGGTTTAGGGCTTCATAGCATGCATAGCATGAGAACCCGAACCAATTTAAACTCCTTCTATTTTTGAATTTTGAGGCCATTCAGAAAAAGCTAGACCTCCATTTAATTGATTTTCCCATAAATGGTAAGTGTTGATCGATTGGGTTCGGGTTGTTAATTTATCACCTGCTCCTTCTATATTTGTAGAAAAAACAAGCATGCATAGCATGGATTCTACAAAACTGATTGGTTTGAAACAGAAATTGATTTATCTAAACTCCTCCTATTTTTGTAGAAAAAACAGAAATGATTGGTTTTAGAAAAAATGATCGGACAAGCATGAAATGGATGCTATGCTTGTGTTGTGATGCTATGCTTGTTTTTTCTACAGAAATAGAAGGGTTTAGTGTTTAGAATAAAAAAATTAATTACACTTAGGATTTAATCGCCCGTCAGTAAATCATTTCTAAATTGTGGAATTTTGTGATATATTGGGGTGTTGATTGATTGGGTTCGGGTTGTTGATTTTCCAAACCCGATTGGGGGATGAACATTGGGGGTTTGCGGGGTGTGCCTTGGTGCCGATTTCCTGTTCTGTCTCCCCTTGGGTGCTGGATACGTGTTGTGATTGATTTCGGTACGTATTTTGAGAGGGGCATATTATATACTTGTAGGGGCATATCATATATACTAGATCGTATACTTGTCTTGATCGTATCATGTGTTAAATACGTACCAGCAGAAATCTATACTTGTCTTGATCGTATCATATATACTAGATATTTTTCATATGTGGATATTCTGTTTTGAGATTGAGATTTTAGCTAGTACTATCAAGCCTTTCAATGCATGTGACTTGTTCTGCCAAAAAATAATAGGTCATTTGATTATTATCTTTGTAATTTTTTACATACCGGTTTGGGGCATAGATAGTTCAGCTCCTAACTTGTCACATTGTGCATTGGATATAATAATAGTTGATATCGGAAAAATAAACAAATTAATTAGTCCACACCATATAAGCATTAATTCATATTCTTTTTTTCCAACCAATTACTATTTCCACTTTTATTCATTTCTTTTGTTTGTTTCTAAATATCACCTGTTAAATACACTAAAAGTTTCTATTAGAATGCCATAAGAGTTATTACCAAATATGTTAACTTTTTCAATTAATAGCAAGGATTTAATTAGAGACAAAACAAGACAGTGTTTATTGAGGGGTAAAACAGACATTAAAAAGAATTTTTTTCTCTTTACCCCTGAATATTAGAAATTGTGATCTTAAGATAGCGCTCCCCTTTGTTTAGGTATCTTAATTTGTCCCTCTGACATCTAAGGGTGATGCTCTAGTATTTTGGTTCTTGTATCTTATATTTCCAATGATTACTATAGTAATTATTGCTTTTGTAATAACTGTTATCACTACTAGAATTTCCACTTTCCGCTTTTTAACAACCATGCCAACTGATTAAAAGTTTACTAATATATCTTTTTTAGTTTAGATGCTCATTGTTTATGTAATCAAATAAAATAAATGAACTGTAAATCCATCGACTTATATAAAGAATACCAGCCCATATTTTATCAAATTAACTTGCTGCAGTAGATTTTGATGTTTTTTTTGTCTTTTAATCTGTTCAATGCGTTAAACTTTTGGTTGTCTCTTGAGTTATGGGTGCAGAGATAATTTATAGATATCCATATTAGAGATGCACTCAGATTTGATTCTAGAGTTCTATATTTCATGATATCTAATTTGTATTGGGATTGTTCAATAAGTTCTGGTATTGTGTAGCAGTGTCCCTGTATTACGTGTTGCTTTGATATCTGGTTCCATACCATACGTAACACATATTTTTTTTATTAGAACAACAGCAATGGCTCCAAGGAAGTCTGGTCTTACAAGAGCAACACGTAAAAAGCACTCCAAGAGAAAGTGTACTTCACAGCCAATTCTTGAGGTTGGCGAGGGTTCAAATGCTGACCCTGAAAGAGAAATTACACAACCAGAACCGCCAAATAAAAAGGGTAGAGGCGCCGGAAAGATCAGAAAGTCAACAGATGTAGTGGAGGACAGACCGGTAATCTGGCCAGTTGGGGATTGTGAGTTCACGTGCAATCACCAGTTGGGCGATTGCAAACCAAAGGAAATAACAGCAGCAATCACTAGGTACCCCTTCTAACTTGAGTACTTGAAATTACACAACCAGAAATCGATATATTGTATTTAGGGATTTTATGCTTCAATCAGTTGCTTTTTTATTTATTCTGTTGTGTCAAGAAATTGGTACAAAAACAGTAGTCTCTGGTAAGTTAAAAACAACATATTCTGATGCACTCAAGGTGCTCGAAGAAATGACGAAATCATAATCTGATGTGAAACAAAAATTTGAGTGCTATCAAGGCCGATGTCTGGTTCAACTTGTAGTGTAAGGTCACAAATCAGGTTCAACTTGTAGTTGCTAACAAACGGGTTGAATGTACAGCTAACAACTAAGTGTGACCTAAAGAGATCATGTTTAATATTTGTACACCTTAGGGTTACACTGTTTAAACTTGTAAGTCAATGGCTGATATTTCCGTATTTCTATCACTAGGCTAGCCCTAAATCTCATGCCTGGACCGTTGAGAAGCTTCTTCTCATTTGATGACGCCACGAAGAAAAATATTGAGTTCTTGTTTTTGGTACCATATATTGATTTATATTCAATTTTTTTTAGGGGCAAATCTTGGCAGGGGATCTGAGCCAAACATAATTACATGGACAACCCTAACTGGGATTATCAGTTCACCTCTCATAAAAAAACAAGAAGCAAATTACATGAACTAGCAAACCAATAGCACACTACAGTTCACGTCTGGTTACAGATAGCTATCCACAGTAGATAGACTTACATTTATCAGTAATAGACTTTACTTTTAATAGACTAACTTTTTTTTGTTTTAAAGAAAAAATTCAGATACCGTGAAGGGGAAGATCCCGACCATTGCAGAAATGTTATGGAGGCGATAGCAGCAAAAAGGTATAGCCAGGAGCTATACGAGGCCAGGGACATCTGTAGGAAAAAATTTGGCAGAGACATAGAAGCATGGAAAAACCACATTCCCCATTGGTGCCTTGACAACCCCAACTGGCACGGTTTGTGCGATATTTTTTTCACAGAGGACTGGCAAGATTTGAGTAAAAAAAACCTGGTAAACCGCACCCAGTCGGGACTTTTGGTTGCCCATCACTGTGGATCAGCCAGCTCACACTAGCATTTTGGCAAACTGGTCAGTGTCATCAAATATAATGTTCCCAAATTAACAATACTTGTAAGTTATGGATTCATCTGACCTTTATGAATATTTGTTTTATTCCTTTTCATGTGGAGACAACATTAAAAAATGGAAAAGAGCCATCGATGGGGGAACTTTACCTCCATACTCATAGTCGTCGAGAAGATGGGAAATCACCGGTGGTCATCCAAATACAGTCTACCATGATGGCCGGGTCGGAACCTAATGAAAACACTGATGGTAATGGGCTTCCAGATCCAAGTACCGAGGAGCCTACAACACAGGTCCCAGATTATGATATCAACTCCTTGCATTTTGCCAACTCGAATGCGAAAGCAGTTTATGTAAGTAGTATTGTTTTCATTAATATGCATTTATTGTTACCGTAGTGCATTACAAGGTCACAATAAATATAATTTAGCAAATATGTTGTGAGCTTATGTGGCCTATATTTGTTGTCAGTTGACACCATGGGTAGGGTGTTCAAATGGTTCGGTTTATTTGGTTTTAAACAGAACCAAAAAATGATGCCATGGGTAGGGGTCAGGGGTGGATCCATAAAGGCCTACCCCTGAATTTGAATTTTTTTTTAAAGTCCAGTACAATTCTACACATGTGCCTACCCCGGGCCCGGAAATTACACGGCCCAGTCAAGATAACTAAGTGGGTTCTGGTCATTTGAGTTTTATTTTTATTCAATGTCCGTAGGAATAATTTCATTCATAAATCAAAATTTCACTACAAGAAAGGTAACAGGGCAACATTATACCAGTTCCTTGTCTGCCACTGTTTTACTGCAACAGAAAATAAATTAAACTGGGAAATTAAAAACAGCTTAGAAATAACACCTATTTTGTTTAGCCTAAGGTAATTTAAAATTGGATTGGGTTGATTAAAGCATCTACTCAGTGGTGAACAAGCGCCCATCCAACGATCTTCCATTTCTATCCCTTGCACGAAGGAATCAGTTAGCATACCCGATTAGTTAATGGGTTTGAACCCGATTAAACATATGAGTGTTAGTGAATGAGTAAAATAAGTAAATAGAATTAGTAAACAGTGATCATATATATATGCATAACTACACTAGATATTCATTGTCCTTTTTAGGCAAAAACACAAATAGGACATAATATAGAGACCCAAGTTTAAATTTCTCATTTACTGTTCTGACAAGGTCCCATATAGCTACTGAGAATGAATTCTGATAAAAAACAAGTGCTGATATTTACGTCCCTCTATCCATATATGTAACAACTAAGATGAAAATACTGTTCTTGATGCCTTTCTAATATTAATTTTATGATTTCTAATATGTTGGAACTGATAGGAAAAAGTGAAGGACATGGCGGCTGATCAGGCCACTTCTGACATGGACGAGAGCACCATGTTTCTGACAGCTGTTGGTGGATCAAGGCACGGTAGGGTGCGGGGGTTTGGAAGCATGCTTCACGACAAGGTGCCAACAGCAACCACCCGAGCCAGGCAGAAACACACAGCTTCTTCTGTCTCTGGTTTGACAAACATTGAAGGGCAGAGAATCCAAACCCGCGAAGAACTGGAAATGCTCTTAGCTGACCGTGATCGTCGTCTTGATGAGGAAAAGGCCGTGAGGGAGAGAAAATTGGCAACTTATGACTTATACTTCCGTCAATTATTCACTATGTATGGGGCGCAAATGCCTACTCCACAGGTAATTAACTAATCAATTTTGTAGTTAATTTATGGTTATAAATTTGGTTGTGTTGACAGATTTTGATATGACACTGCTGTTGGCACCATTTTGGTAGTTGTCTTTGCTGTTGAGATATAGCAATATACTAACATTACCTCATGTGCATTTTTTTAATTTTAGGATGGAGCAAACGGTTCTGGAACTCAGCTCGGTGTTGTTCCTGTAGTTCCTTCTCTTCAGGTCACACTTTAAATTTTACAAAACTTAATGATGTAAATTTTATTCATCTTCCATTTTGTGATCTACGGATTATAACAATGCTTGCATTTTATATGTTTAGGGTCATGGGCTTACCAAACAACCATCTCATGGAGGAGCTTCACTTGTGCAAATGCCCATTCCCCAGGTAATGAGTTATATAATGTTGCTTTGAGATTTAACTTATGAAAACCCGCTAAATGAGGGTTCATGTAGCTATTGGCTTTAAGTATGAGAAAACGCAGTAAAAGCTTAGTTGACTAGCTAGGGGTAGTCAATGTACAACGCCAAATTCAATTATCAAGTGGGATTAAGGGCATTTATAAGTTAAACTAGTCATATGTTAAACTACTAAAGCACGGTACTAATAATTGAAACTACTGAAGCACAGTACTAATAAGTTAAACTCTTATGTTGTCAGTTCACCAACAGGGTTTATATAAGATGTATTAGTTTTTGTGCGAAACCATCAATAATTTGTATTGCCTGTGACATAATACCCACAAATCATTTCTCAAAGGTGCATTATTTTTTTATTAAAAGAAAACAATGATACACCAACATAGTTTTATGGAAACCGGATTCGAAATTATTTTTCAACTCCATTGCAATTGTCAGCTTGCTGAAATTGGGTTGATCTCGGTAGTGTCTTTTATTTCCAGCTATTTAGAGTTCTTATGATCATTTCAATAGAATGTTTCCTTTTATTTTCATCTATTTAGCGTTTTGTCTTTTTACTCTACAGGGCATGTCTTGTACTGGTAATGTTCTGGTAACCATCATGTGGTATACATAGGGTGTTCTTATAATTGTTTTGTAAGCGCGATAGGGTGTTCTTAAAAATGTGCTTATTTTTGCACGTCTTCATCAATGATTGACACTTCTTGGTTACATAGTTTATATCTTCTTTGTTTGACACTTCTCTGTTTCTATGTGGTATACATAGGGTCGTGCTTTTCCTATGCAACAAAACCAGGGAGGTAGTTTCCAAGAACTACTAAATCAAACTCAAGCTGGAAATGATGACAATACAAGGGGTGAGGATGATATGAGCCAATGGTTCGGGCAGTCCACCTTCCACGTGAACCAGCGTTAGCTTCTAATGCGCAAAAGTGCACATTTTTTGGTTAATTTACAAGTTCTAACATATGACAACTGGAATGGAACCTTATTTTGTGAATTTTTGTTAACTCATAGTGGGTATATATTTTGGGTATATATATTGTCAATGATGCAAATGTATAGTTTTGTTGTTGTAATTGGGGCTTGCAAATTTAGGGAGGAAGGGCATGATGATTATACTATGTTCATGCTTTGAAGTTATTAAATGCTATCGATCCATTTACGAATGTGTTTTCAATCTATTTACATGTTTTTTTTATGTTTATCTGGTTCAATGTTAAATGGGGAATGTATGGGAGTACCCAATTGGTACAGGGAGGATTGTAGGATGAGGGCCAACAGATACTTTTCCATCCAGGTTATTATTTCCATGGGTATATCTTCGGATATTAAAAATAAAATTCCCATGGAAATAAATCTGGTGGGCCCACATACAACAACCGAATTGAAAATAATGTTCCCTTGGAAATACTGGGGTGGGTCCCACATACGCTGCCCTTGGAATAACATGTGGGCCCCACTATCGCTTGCCTCGGAAATACTGAGGTGGGTCCCAGGTACACTGCCCTTGGAAATAAACAGGTGGGCCCCATGCTCCCTTGCCGTTGGAAATACTGGGGTGGGTCCCACGTACTCTGCCCTTGGAAATGCTCTGGAGGGTCCCACAGACACTGCCGTTGGAAATAACCAGGTGGGCCCCGCATTTGCTGGCGATGGAAATACTCGGGTGGGGGCCACTTGCGCTTCGAAGGAAATACTTAGGTGGGTCCCACGTTCTCTGCCGATGGAAATACTCCAGACAGTGTCCGAGTGTCGAAGTATTTCCGTGCGCCCTTTTTCCAACTGTAATCGCACGGAAATACTCATTTCTGAGTATTTCCAACGGCGTCGACGGAAATAAGTGCTATTTCCATCGAGTGTTGTTGCGACGGTAGTATTTCCGACGGTAGCGCACGGAAATGAAGATTTTAGGGCTTCTTCCGACGGTACGCCCATGGAAAAGGAGATTTCCTGCCGTTGGAAGAAGCGGAAATTCTAGTAGTGTTCGATGCGAACAAAAATCACACCGCCGTTCTACCGCAGTTCACCAAATCGCGACGCTGAAGGAGCGCCGGTCTACCGCAGTGCACGGCTGTACGAGGGCTGGTCTAGTCGCAGCGGAGAAGTATTGGATTGGTCTATGCGCGGTTTAAACCATGAAAGCTTTCTTCTTTGCTACGGAGAACTAAAAATTTGGGCTTTTCTAGACGATCGAATCAGATCTCCATTACAAAAAAATTCTCCAGCGACACTTAAAATCATAATATTCTAGTTCAAAAATCTTATTTCAACACAGAGTGACTCTCATATCACTTGTTGGGACCGATGAAAACCATCATCAACCACTACAAGATCATCTGTGTTGAATATAAATTGAATAGAAGCGTACCTTAATCCATGATTATCTTGGGCGAGAGAGCGCCACCGATTCAGTTCTTCCAGAATAGCAATGTCTTTTAAAGAGTCTCATTTGTTTGTCTTCTCCAAATTCTCTCACACTCTCATCTAATGGGATAATGAGAGATGAATACATAATAACTTTGTATTCTAGGGACTAAATCATATATATACAATCTAAGAAAACTCTTGTCTGTCTTATGTTGTAATTATTCAATTCAATCCATAATTAAATTGAATATTACATTTTAAGTTCTACACATTAAAGGTCCACACCCTATATAACACATTAATGCTCAATAAATTATATAACACACTGACCAATTTTAATTGAGCATAAAATTGACAGTATACAATACATAATTATTTTACATATTAATCCAACGTTGGATTAATTATCCAACGGTCCAGACAAGATGCCATACCACATGGAGTTCCTGTCCGAAAAGGAAAAAAAAATACCATACCAAACAACCAGCAACATACGTATTACATGGACAGGGGCGGATCTTAGTGTAGTTCAAAGGTGGCTAAGCCACCCCTGTGATTCTAAATTTTTAAAATATATATATTAAAATTTAATTGAAATTTCTGTTTTATTAAGTTTGTATATAGCATAACCCTCCTCATAAAATAACAAATATTTACTTATAGTCTAGTGATTAAAATTGCTCATTGAATTATAGGAGATCTCCGATTCAAATTCCACCTTTAACATTTTATTTTATTTTTACATTTTATTTTCCAGCGATCCTTATCTAAATTTTTTAATTCCACACCTGTATGTGAAGACAACTAAATGTTGAGATAAGACCATTTGCTACTGTCCGTCGACTAGCAAGCAAGATAGTAGTTCAGTCTTTTAAAGATTCTTGCAGTTTTAGTGACTAATCTGTGACAATCTTCGGTACAAATAATTGGTGTTGTTTAGTTGTATAACTAATTATAACTACTCGATCATTGGGACCGACAGTACGTATCTAGAAATAATTATTTACTAGCAGAAATTGACATCAGCATTGAAATAATAATAGAACGAGGCAAGATATTTATTTCAGAGACATTGGGTCAGAGAACAAAGCAGGGCACGTAAATTATTTAAACACTCGTGCAAATAGTTATCTCCAAATCTTTTTTTTGAAGTCCGCCAAACTTTCTAATACGTATGTTGCTGGTTGTTTGGTATAACGTCTCTTTTATTCGGACAGGGACTCCATCGGGTAATGGCGTCCTGTCTGGACACTATACTAAACAGTTGTCTTTTTATTTTTAAAATTTGTATAAATCCTTTCTCATTTTTAATTTTCTTTTTTTCTATTTACAATCAATAAAAATTTGGCTTAAAATGATTTGATCGAACTCAAAGTGAGCCAAACATAACTAAAATGATTTGAAACCAAAGTGATCCAACCTAAAATTAAGTGATTCGCAATACTTGATTGTTGCCTATACTCGAAAGTAGTACTTGACTACAAGAATTTGTTTTATCGGCAAGGATAAGACATGATTATTGCATAGGGTAAGACCACAAAAATTGTTATTTTCAACCTTATTGTAATTACCGACGAAAATATCTGCAAAAAAAAAAAAAAAAAAACGATGTCGTTGTTATGTAATTTTATCCTTGCGGATAAAACAGATTTTTGTATGAAATTATAAAAGAATGTTTCATAAACTTATTATATCCATGATACTTTTTTCCAATGTTTTAAATATCATAGTGGTCCTTAACTGTGAGGTCTCGACTAATGCCACAACAACCATTAATAGCTGTAGCGGATGTTATGCTAGTTAGAATAGAGACAGGTTAGAAGCTTAAGATGTGGTATTTAGATATTGTACTAGTCTGAGTCTATGTAGTGACATTTCCTTGTAATTTAATATGGATATTGTTCATCAGTGGCATTTGCTGCTTTTCTTTCAGAAACACTATTAATTAGGCCATTGTCAGGATAAAGAAATATCAGAATAATGGGACTATAATGTGAAGTTGATAACAACTTTTCTGTTGTAACATTTGGTAATGTCATATAATTTGAATATCTCCATATATATATGGATTGCACCACAAGCAATTAATACATATCTCAGCGCATAACTCTTGTTTCCATGTACAGCTAATATTAATTAATTCTGTCATGTCATGACACTGTGGAACCGGGGTTTAAATTAAACCACTTGTCAAGCTGCTAATAGCTAGCTTTTGGGTTGGTTGAAAAGAGA
Organism: Carex myosuroides; assembly: GCA_028015225.1. NCBI lineage: Eukaryota > Viridiplantae > Streptophyta > Magnoliopsida > Poales > Cyperaceae > Carex > Carex myosuroides. The sequence continues at coordinate 9,833,032 of CM051479.1, forward strand.
TTGTCTGCAAGGTTGGTTAACTTGTTTTCACAAACCAACAAGAGAGAGTGAGATGTAAGTATGTAACACTATTTACAAACCAACAAGAGAGAGTGAGATGTATGTAACACTATTTACAAACCAACAAGGATGCCCTTCAGGGTCCTTCAGGGTCGGGGTTGTATGGTCCAACCGGGATGCCACCTATGCAATTCCTCTTTAACAGAGACCACCAATCATATCATGTGGTCTTGCTCTTATGCAAGACATTTCTGGCAGGCTTTTTTCGCACACTACAATATTTGTTTTCAGAGAGGCCCCAATTTCCAAGACAGCTGGGATTTAACGCAACCAGGTGCATCAAGGCGATCTCGTAAGTTGTCAAATGTCCTGTGGGCGGATGGGGCATGGGCCTTGTGGCGAGAGAAGAACAGAAGGTTCTTCTCAAATAAGCGTAAACCAGTGATTAATTTAGTAAATAATACAACAATCGAAGTGGCTTTTTGGTTGCAGAGCGGATGAGTATAGAAAATGGGGCATTATAGGCCCAGGGGGGCCTTTTGCGCCCTATTGGCGTCAATTAGAGCCAGTTAGTTTTCTTTTAATTACTTTTTCTAAGCCGGATTGGCTATCTGGACTGATTTGGCTTGTTTCATTTTGTTGTATATAACTCTTTTATTAATATCAATTCAAATGTTAGCGGCACTTCGCAGCCAACCTTCAAAAAAAAAAAATATGTAACACTATTTGGATCCTCTCCATGTATTTCGATCATATTATATATGCAAGTAGTACTGTAGTAGTCTGTTTATTAAAGATCCAAATCCATGCAGTTAATTTTACCATCACAGCATTAGAAAAGACCATTGGGTCCAACATCATCTTTGGTCCGGCTCAAATTCTTTACAAATTGGAATAAACCACTAAAAAAATTAGATTGAAGGTTGAAAAGTAAAATGCATGACAGTTGAGTTCTTTTTGAAGAAAATGAGTCTTACCCACATTTGCATTGAATTAATAGTACTTACACATGGTTAGTAACCACCAAAAATAAAAGAGAAAATATTGCTCAAAAGTCAAAATATTTGAGCTGAAAATTTAAGAAAGATTGAAAATATGAAAGAAACAAACAAACAAAGATTGAGCAGGGAGAAAAAAAAATTGAGACAAATCTTCGCTGATGACATGTTTCTCCTACAGGTACACTGGTACGCCGGTATCATTATCGGCGTCCTACAGGTACACTGGTATGCTGGTATCATTGTCAGAAACAGCAAATTTGTATGTCCAATTCAGCTTGTGAATAAGCATGACAGTCCCTGCTGTTTTGACAATCACAATGTAGAATTCTAATAACCATTAAACTACAAACACACTTTACATTTTGTGAGGAAGGATGAACTATATATATATAAAAAAATTAGATTGAAGGTTGAAAAGTAAAATGCATGACAGTTGAGTTCTTTTTGAAGAAAATGAGTCTTACCCACATTTGCATTGAATTAATAGGTTCCGTTACACTTACACATGGTTAGTAACCACCAAAAATAAAAGAGAAAATATTGCTCAAAAGTCAAAACATTTGAGCTGAAAATTTAAGAAAGATTGAAAATATGAAAGAAACAAACAAACAAAGATTGAGCAGGGAGAAAGAAAAATTGAGACAAATCTTCGCTGATGACATGTTTCTCCTACTATACAGGTACACTGGTACGCCGGTATCATTATCGGCGTCCTACAGGTTTCTCCTACAGGTACACTGGTATGCCGGTATCATTGTCAGAAACAGCAAATTTGTATGTCCAATTCAGCTTGTGAATAAGCATGACAGTCCCTGCTGTTTTGACAATCACAATGTAGAATTCTAATAACCATTAAACTACAAACACACACTTTACATTTTGTGAGGAAGGATGAACTATATATATAAAAACTTTAAAATAAAAAAAAACATCAACTAAATTTCAATATATATAATTAAAAAAATTTAAATCATAAGAGTTGCTAAGTACCCTGATTTGATTGTAGATACGTTTTTGACTATGCTGAATCTATCCCATAAAAGTGATAAAACCCTTAATTTTGAGCATTTTATGCCAAAATCGCGTGTTCTTACTACAAATATAAATAACTTGCTTATCATTCTCATCTCTCTAAAGTCTTAAAAACCAATCTAAGACCATTTTGGACTGTTAAGCGAGATATAAAGAACTGATCAAATTACTTAATAGAATAGGCAATTAAATGACAAATTTGTAGATCAATGTAATAATGATAGAATATATACATGGTAAATTATCCAAAACAAATATGTCAAGAACACCATGCAAAAGCAAATTTGCATATCATTTAATGTCATGCATGATATGAAATTATGAATCATACAAAGAATTTCCATCCAGTTGTCCTAATTAAAGTGATTAATTAAAAGTTTTGAGTTTTAAATATAATATTTGCAATGATATTAAAAGTTCTCCATGTCATAATGTCTGGCATGAGGTTATCTTTTTTGAAGGTTTTTTTTAATGAAGAAAGAGCTTAAGATATTTTTCTTTTTCATAAATTAGAACTTAAATTATTGTTTTAATTCGCATCTTTTATAGAAAACCAATATTGTAAACAACTTTGTCAAATTTAATTATCATTTATATTGATACGTTGAGAATTCGAGATCATTCTCTCTCTTTTAACTCCTCAGATTTTTTTTGTTTTTAATGCATGAGAGGGTTGCGGGTCAAGACATCCAACACGTTTTTTAAATCTCTGTTATTACAACAAAGGATTTCTACATCCAGATTTCGAACTCATCACCTCCCACATTAGTGGACATGTGCTTTTGCCACTAGACCAAAGACTGGTTTTTTAACTCCTCAGATTTGTGCAAGGGTTTTGTTGTTCAGGTTTCTTGTTGGAGGTATAAACTAGCTAAGCCGAGCCGAGCTAGCTCGTTAATAATTTGTTCGCATTATGGGTCACACATAAATCAAAGATTTTTATCAATTTAGTAGTACTGTGTGCTTCGCATGGATCACGAATCAAGAAAGAATTCCATATTTTTCATACAATGATTTTTTCTTCTCATGATAAATATGAAGAGGGACAGTGAAAAAGTTGGAAAAAATATTTATATTCTTACAAGGAGTTGAGGAACTAGCGGAACCAGCATGAGTCCAATTGAGTTACATCTTGTTTGGATGGAGAGTAGAGGGTGGGAGGGGAGGTGAAGAATATATAGAAGGGATTGGAATGGAATAGAAAGAAAGATTAACATATTTAATCTCTTCGTGTTTTGATGATTAATGAGGAAAAATAAATTTAACTTTCCTTCCGTCTTATTTTCTATTTGGTTAATTAAAATTTAGAAGGTTAATGAAAAATTCAGTAGCTGATGTAGGTTTGTAATAAATAAATTTGGATGAAAATTATATAGGTAAGATATAAGGTTGGCATTTGTGTCATTTTTTTTTTAAATATTTGCAACAATTTTTTTTCCATCCGTTACATTTTAAATTGAGAGAAAAATTGATTCTATTGATTATAATGATGCAAGATTAATCATTTTCTCTCTTGTACCCTTCACCTCCGATATAAATTTGTTAACCAAACACGATTCGAGAAAAAAAAATATCTGTTTTTCCATTCCATCCCTTCCTCTACTCTCCATCCAAACAAGGTGTTAAGCTCGGACTTATTCCTGACGAGCGGTACCAGCATAGAGCGAGCTAATTACATTTTATTTTCAAACTGATTTCAAATAAATCACGAGCTATACGAGTTTACCCTAGCATGCAAGGAGACCTCAGAGATATGTAAATGGACTAGGAAAATTTGTGCTAGAAAACAAAGAATCAAATTAAAGAAAAGGAGATGCGTTAATCAACGGAACTCTTATTCGGTATGATTAGATTTTTTTGGCGTTATCTCACATGTGCTTGCGCAGTTCTGCGCTGGTGGGAATTGGTTCCTGGATTTAATGACTTTAATTATCTAGTGGCGTTTTAATTAGATTCATTTAGTTGTATGCAGGACAAAAAAATCATAATGGTGAATTATAACTATAAAAATATTTTTAGGGTTATTTACAAACTTTTATTATTTTCAAAACAATTTAACAAGACTGAAAATAAAAATAACAAGTTGATAGTTTTATTGTTAGAAATACTATAAATTAGTCAAATTCATGTAATTTTAATATTTTTTATTACTACAATATATATTGTTAATTTTAGATCGTTGAATTAAATTGACGACAAAAGATATATCAAACATTGATCGTCAATTTTTATTCGCATCATACATTCATGGTACTTTAGTATAGATATACTTATAAATGAATTTAAAAAATAAACTTAATTTTTGAAAAAAAAATAAGATTATCAAGTTAAATATGTTGTTAAGTGATAATTAAATTATCAAAAATGACTCCGCATATATAAACAAAAAAAAAACTATATATTTAGGTTACCCGTCAACTAAAGTGTACTTTTGGACTAAAGTGCCAAATTAATGTTATGAAATCTTAGCTTGTACTTCATTAATTATATTCTTCTAGAATAATATAGCATTTGACTTATTTGATTAGTTTCTCAATTATTTGAGTGTTTATCTGGTGTAGCTATGATCTAATAAAGAGAAAGCTAACTCAAAAGTAGACATGTCACCCATGAGACCATGGCCACAATCTTTGGCCAATTATTAATTGCAGCAAGCTAAGCAAAAGTTATCCCTGGTCCCTACAAGCTAGTTAGGTGCCACAGAAGATCTCTTGATATAATCAATCTATCCGTTATAACGAGTTGATGCAACACATTTTTGTCTGTTTTACAATAATTGAAAGAACGGAATGTAGCAATCCAAGTTGGAAGAAATCTCACGGGGTACGATTTTGAGTACCCCACACGGGAAAAGATCTATCCAAACTGTACCTTGATCGCGATTTCGAAGAGAATGATGAAACAGGGGCTGATTCAGATCTCCATTAGTTTAGGGCAAAAGATAAGCTCCAGTGCTCCACTGTGATCATCAATGCAGATTTTTTTTTTAAATAGAATTACTTTAAATTATTTCAACGGAACAAGCTTTTGTCGGGCTGAATTTCGAAAACTAGCCTCCACCGATCCCTAGAATCGGTGGAGCAAAAAAAACCCAATCTACACCGGTCCTAGGGACCGGTGGAGCCTGTTTTGCACCAGCCGATACCCTCGCCACAGAAAATCCCTCATCTATACCCCCACCGATCCCTAGGACCGGTGGAGTCTTGATTTCCAAATTTCAACCCGACGGCTCCATCTGTCTCTCCCATTCCTCTCCTTCATCGTTTTTCCTCTTCCGAACTCAGTTTTTTTTCTTTTTCTTTTTCTTTTATCCTCTCAATTTACTCAATCATTTCTCCATCCAATTGTTTTAAAATTTCTGAATCGTCTAAGAGAGTTAGAAACTCTTCAGATCTACGATTTTAACAAGGTAAATATCCCTCTTTTTATAATTTTTTATTTTAGCCGAATTAAAATGAATAACTAATTTAATTTAGTTTGTTTAGTATATTTAGATTGTTTTTGTGAAATGTAGTGTTAAATTAGTATTTGGTGTAATTTAGTGTTGATTTGGAGTATATTTAGTAATTTAGTGGTAATGTAGTGTAATTTAGAGTTCATTTGATGTTAATTTAGCGTAATGTAGTGCTAATGTAGTGTTAATTTAGAGTTTAGTTGATGTTAATTTAGTGTAATTTAGTATATATGTAGTATAATTTTGTGTAATTAAGTGTTCATGTAGTATAATGTAACTTTTTAGTAATATGTATTATAATTTTTGTAAAATTAGATAAATGTGTGATGACTCTCATGAAGTTTAAAATTAGATAAAATTATAAATGTGTAAAATTAGTAATATGTAGTATAAATTTGTGTAATTAAGTGTTCATGAAGTTTATTATTAAAATCAAAATTAGATGATATGTTGTTTACATATAGTTCAATTTTGATTATTGTAACCATTTGCTTGAAAAAATATTTGTTTATATATTTATGTGTGATGACTCTCATCAGTTGCAAAAATATTTGTTTCTCAAATTTTCTAACAGAGTCAATGGATAATCCGGATTATCCAGAGTTGTTGAAATTAGCACCACAGAACCACAGGGCATGGAAAGTTCGTGATATGGTAATTTTGATTATATTTATTAATTATTTGTTGCAAATAAATATTATATGAAGTATTTGAAGGGTTTATAATGTTTTAATTCTTTTTGGCAGCCTACCTCTACATTGCAGGTAAATTCACATCAGACTAGTATTGCTTACAACAGTCGGATGGACGATGCTCTGAAGAGGTTAGGTTTGTATCAAATTGCTCGCCTTAATGATTGCAAGATTGATCCGCATTTGATTACTGCTCTGGTTGAGAGGTGGAGGCCGGAGACCAATACATTTCATCTACCTGTCGGTGAGGTGACAGTGACGTTGGAAGATGTTGCATGTCTATGGGGCTTATCGTAAGGGTAATTAATAATCAGAAGTTGTTTATCGGTTAATTTAATTAACTATTTATAAAAAATAAATTATTAATTGTATAATTCTTTTAATTTGCAGGTGACACGATTACTGGCACCAGCGATACTGATTGGGACCCATACTTAGAGTTTGATCTAGGGGCTGATCCGGCTATTTTTTACAATCACCTCCATCAGACAATGCCATATAAATATAGGATTTATAATCCTAACACACCGAAAGAACGATTATCCGTCTCTGCTTATGCGCTTAGACTAAAATAGTTGCGGGCGCAATTTAGTTTACCCTTAGAAGATTGGCACAATGATGAGATAGTTGCACGGTACACCCGAGGTTTTTGTATGGATTTATTCGGGTCGGTTATGTTTTCAGATTCAAGTGCGGATGGAGTCCCTGCGATGTACTTGCAATTCATCAATGATCTAGAGACTCCACGAGAATACAATTGGGGAGGTGCTGTACTTGCACATCTTTATCGAGAGTTGTCACGTGCTTGCCATGCGGGGGTAGACACGATAGCGGGTTCGATGTTGTTGTTACAGATTTGATCATGGACTCGATTTACTGTTGGTCGGCCTATACCCCGATCAGAGCCACCTCCCTTCGGTGGTGCCGATGAGGATACGAGGAATGCTTTCGGTGTGAAGTGGACCACTTTTCATTTGTGGCCAGAGAACCCTCACTTAGGTAAAAAGATTTATAATTCGAGATAACTTCGATAGATTTATAATTATTTTTTTAAAATTTATATTTTTTGTACAGGTGGTACAGCCACGTATAGAGATAACTTCGATAGACTAGCTGATGAGACAGTTAACTGGCGATGATCAGTTACCTCGACATGTCCGACGACAAAAGAGGTATTGGATGAGATGCGCTTACGTGATCCATTTTTGGATGGTGGAGTTTCAGCATGCAGATAGGGTCATGCGCCAGTTTGGTAAGTACCAAGAGGTCCCGCCTCCTCCTCCTCTACCATGGGATGAGATCAGTTATTTACGAAAGACATGGTATCACGATGGCAATTCAACAAGGGATGGTTGTTGGGCGATTACTCTTAGTGAGTACATTGAGAAGCCTGCATATTAATTGGAGAGCGGAGACCATATGACATGAGGAGGCATCATATGTACATGCATTGGTTCAACGCGCGTGGTATGAGATCAGTGTATCTATCAGATAACAATCCGCAAGCTCTACGACGTCAGGCTCCCCCGCGGACAAGAGATGTTGCAACACTGGCATACGCTCCTCATGGTCATAGGCATTCTCGTGTGGTTCGTACATTATTTTGTTTTTCAATCAAACTAGATTTTTCAATATTAATGTGCAATATGTCACAGTTCGAAATGTGTTATGCAGATTTCTCGAGAGATACAATTCACTATGCAGGCAATAGACATGGTGAAGACCCCGGGACAAATGGCATATGGCAAGATGATGCTCGAGAATGCTCGTGACATTATGGAGGATATTGATCAGATCCACATCTTCCGAGGCATACTCGACAGTGCTGGAATCCCTATGGAGTTGGACATGATCAATTTGGATGATGATTTCCCTGATCAGCATTATCGTCGCCCTACAACTTCAGAGCCTCCCCGGACATGGGACAACTTCATGAGCGGCACAGAGCATGGATCTATATCTCAGTTCATGATCGATGAACTAACGGGAGGCTTTAGTATGATGGGACCATCCACTGCAGATCCATGAAATCTTACAGCAGATTATGCTCCATCCACTTCAGGTCCACCTCTTGGAGTCCGTACAAGGCAGCCTACTCAGCCGTACACTCCCGGGACTGACGCCCTTGGACCACCGTGTGCGCGCCGACGAAAGCGTTAACATGTTTCGACTGAGTAAGTGCCTCTGTTAAGCATGATACCTTTTAATTTTTTGATTGGATCCATTATTTATTGATTAATGCATGATACCTTTTAATTTTTTTTTTGCAGAGGTACCTGAAGAGTAATTAGATTGGATCCATTAATATAAGGTTAATGTTAGATTGGATCCATTATTATATGTATGCTATCTGTAATGTTAAATGGACTATTGTAACTTTAATTGGACTAACTTTAATTATCCTTTAAATTATGCTTATTTGAATTTTTGTAGCATGGCTAAATGTGTTGTTTAAATTATGCTTATTTGAATCATATTTGAAATTCATGTATGTACCACTGAAGCATAATTTCTTGATTAAATTCTTAGAATACAATAAAAATGTCAAAGATAAATTCTTAGAATACAATAAAAATATCAACATAAATTCTTAGAATACAATAAAAATTCTTAGAATACAATATAAATTCTTAGAATACAACATAAATTCTTAGAATACAATAAAAATGACATGCATATAAAAAAACGAAATAATGAAAGAAAGAAGAAAGAAGAATGGAGGTTGGGAAGAGAAGAAGAGAGGAGAAGAATGGTGCGGCTGTCTGTGATAAATCCTAAACCTACACCGATCCACAGGACCGGTGGAGGCATTTTTGAAGCTCCACCGATTCACAAGATCGGTGCAGGGATATTTGGTGTGGTCTTCCGTATAGTTTGGTGTGACTGGTGCAAAACGGGCTCCACCGATCCCTAGGATCGGTGTGGGTTGTGTTTTTCTTGCTACACCGGTCCGTAGGATCGGTGGAGGCTTGTTTTCTAACTTCCACCCCACCAAGGCTTGTTCCGTTGAAATAATTTAAAGGAATACTATTTAAAAAAAAATCATCAATGCATGTGCCTCATATCACCTGAGGTACCTCACCGTTTGAGTTTGAACTTGATCCGTTCATCTTATATTAGCACGGATCTTAAAAGCATCCCGTGAAATTTTAAATAGGTTCCGGATTGACTCCAGTTTAGATCTAACGGTTCAATTCTAAGGTCATATATTAAGTTACTTTAGAGGATATGGACTCCACTAGGGTTGTTAAAGAACTGAATTCGAGCGAGTTGGGATATGCTCGTGCTTGGTTCATTAAGTAAATGAGTGAGTCAACTCGAGTTGAGAAGATAATACAAAGTTTACAACTGTGTTCGTGCTCAACTCGTTAACAACTCGAGTTAACTCGTAACTCGTTGGTAGTGTTCGGCAACCATGACTTAGAGCTTCTTAGTGCTCCTTAGTGCTCTAAGGAGTTTTAAGCTCACCGAACGGGTGCTCCTTTATCAAGCTTAATGTTACATCCTTAGTGCTCCTTTTGCCGGCCTTTCTTAAGCTTGCTCAAGTTTTTAAACCATGGTTTCACATGGCTTAAGCATTTTGTCAAGCTTAAAGCTTTCTCAAGAAAGTTGTTTTTCTAACTTTATTGCCGAACGGGTGCCCCTTAGTGCAGCTTACAATTTAAGCTTCATATGGTTGCCGAACACTACCGTTAAGACTTAAGACTAATTGATGTTTTGATTTTAAACAATTCGAATTTCTTAAAGCCAAAAGTCCTAAATAATACATAATAGAAAGCAAATTTAATTAAAATCAAAAATACTAAATCTTTAAATTTAACATCAATTGATGGTTTGGATCCAATTGGAATTGGATGGAGCATGACTTCATGTAACTCAGTTGATAATGAACGAGTTGAGTCTGCTCATGCTCGGTTCATTAAGTTAACGAGCGAGTTGATAATGAGCGAGTTTTATCAAGTGATTTATAAGGGATTTTCTCACCCCTAGACTCCACTGGTCGAGTGCATATCACCTAAGGTACCTCACTGTTTGAGATTGAATTCACTCGTCGAGTGCATATCCCATATTTTCCCTCAAATAAAATAAAAAAAACAGAGAAATCTCAGCAATTGAAAGAGCACCGCAGCAAGTGCATCGAATCTACACCATTAATTTGCGTTAAAAATTGTGTTCACTTTCAGATCCAACAATAGGGACTTCGTTACCTTTTTTCTCAAATATGTTCGAAAAAAAAAATTTGTGAAACTTTCTATGGATACGGTTTAAGAAAAAAAAAAAATGTGCCCAAGGGTGTTACGCGAGAAAAAAAATAAACAAGTAGCCGTGTGGGTGCTAATACATGTAAATTTTTGAAAAAAAAAAAAAGAAATTGATCCGAACTGAATCAGAGTATTTTTTATCGTTAAATCCTCCTCTACATTACTCTTTGCTCCGAAAAATCTTTTTAAATTCCAATTGAATTTATTTTGGTTCCCTTTATAATATAAAAAGATTTATCTGTTTAAAAAAATAAAAATATATTGTTTTGCGCATTACGATAATATTAACATCGATCATTTTATTATTTACAGAACAATAATTATTCTAATATGATATTAATTTGTAGTAAAAGTTCGTTTAGAACAAAAAATTAAAGCTGCAATTTTACTGTGTTGTTTTAACTTTGAAGATTGACAGTTTATTCTGTTTAGTTACTGATATTGGTTAAATTCAATCCGTTTGTTATATATTGGTACAAATTTTTAAACGGACCTCGTGCATTACTGGTTTTGTTCGGATCATACTCAAACGATGAGAGGTAATGCAAAATTCGGATCCTCCCAGGTACCGTAAAAGTATTGTTTAGTAGAATTAGTGAATATGTACTGTTCTTTTAACATGACACAAATCTTAAAGAAGACCCCTACATCTAAATAGACACCGGATTGATTTTCGTCCGGCTGAGAATAAATATGAGCCGTAAAATTGTGAACTCCACTTTACGGTACCTGAGAGGATACTCGTTCCATAATCAGGGGATTCAGACTTGGTATTGGCTACTTCTCTTTGACCACATGCTGGTTGTGTGACAGTCTGTGTACCGAGTCTAGTAGTGAGTTACGGAGGCCATAACTAGGGCAATAGCAGATGAAGATAGAGACCAAAAAATGCTAAGCACCTTCTATAAATTGACAGTTTTTATTTTTATTCTTTCAAATTTTCTATTTTTATAAGAATCAACACTATTGGCTTTCTCATAAAATAAAATTACGTAATACTTATTCAATTTCCAATTTCAATATCCTAATTCCACTTCTGAGCTAGAGTGTTGTTGTTCATTGTGAATAATGATAATAGGCAGCTTGTTGCTTATCTTTAGAGAGAAAGTAAATATTTAATATTAGAAAGGTGATAATAGTACTCGCATTAAAATATTCTCAAAATCTCCGAACCATAATTACCATTATTATCTGAGGAGACCATAGCTATCTGGGGACAGCAAAACTTCAACACTGAATTTTTTTTTCATATATAATATTGTCATTCTCAATTATTTAACTCTATACACGGAAGTATTTATACCTGCAAGGTAAACAATTTTTACGTAAATAATTGTCTCTCCAACCAAATTCCTCAAACATTCCCACACCATAAATACCCGGGGGAGGGCCACTCAAACTACATGGGGGGACCATATATGTTTCTAAAAGTATTAATATTGTCATAACTATCTGGGGGGACTGCAAAACTTGATATTTTTTTTTTCATATGGCGCTGGATGACGTCTAAAAGTATTAATATTGTCATAACTATCTAGGAGAACTACAAAACTTGATATTTTTTTTACATATGGCGCTGGATGACGTCTAAAAGTATTAATATCAAACATTGCAAGTATTTATACCTATGCACAGAAGTATTTATATGTATATACATGTACAAAGTTTAATTTTCATGCGTTTGATCATATCAAGTTACACATCAAAGTATTAATATCTTATTTTACAAGTATTTATGCCTATGCACTGAAGTATTTATACCTATGAGGTAAACTATTTTTGTTAGAGGAAAGTTAACGCGGGGACGATTAGGGAAGGTTGATGCGGAGATACGGCGTCCCCATTACATCATTAAAGGAAGGTTGACGTGGGAACCAATGGGGGGCTGAAAAAGGAAATGATCATATCAAGCTACGCATGCAAGTATTAATATCTTATTTTGCAAGTATTAATACTTATGAAGTTTGACGCGAGGACAAGTGCGGAGACTAAGAAAGGAGAAATCATATAATTAATGGAGACCATAGTACATCATTAGAAGAAGGTTGTTGCGGGGTTTTGAACTAAGAAGGGGGATTGATATAATTATCCATAATATTAATATAATATTAATAGACTGCTTGTTGCTAGGGCTGAAAACGGAGCCGGATAATCCGCTTCGAATCTGCTCCGAATCCGAGCAATATCCGTATCCGGATTAAACGGATCCGGATAATTCCGGATACTGATTCGGATAATTACTGTGTATGCATAATTGTTCCGGATACGGATTCGGATAAAATCCACAAACCCTAAACGGAGCGGATATCCGCATGTATCCGATTCATTTTAGTTTGATATGGAAAAGCTCAGTATATATCGGCGCTGGATTTATTTACTCTACTATTGTGGGATATATGGTTGAATTCTGATCCGGACCTTCTAATTCCCACTCTTCTTTCTTTAATCCCGCTCTTTTTTCACCCTTTCTCTTCCGTGCCCTACCTGTCCCATCGTTCTTCTCTCCCGTCCAAGCACCAATTACACTTTCTTAGGTTTGCCCCTCCTCTCCTCTCCTCCTGTACACTTTCTCTTTCTTAAAAAGAAGGGTTTCGCTTGGCTGAGGTGCTGAAATTAGTGGGAAAAAGAAGGGGCTTTGCCTGTCTCAAAACCCGCTCGCGCATCTCTCCGCTTCGCTGATACCCTATCGCTCAAAACACAGTGAAATGGAGCAAATTCCAGGTAAATTGGTACTCTATTGCGTACTCTCTGGTCTACCGTTTGCTAATTGAAATTAGGGGGAACTGATCGGGGTTGAATGAATTAAATTGTTGAAAAATTGCATAATTTCTGTATTGATTAGCGAGCTGCGCTGCTCTGCCTATATTATATAAACTTAGATTCTTGAATTTCTTTAAAAAAGCATCGAACTCAAAATTTAGTACGTAGCAACACCTGTTGTATAAATTAATTGAAATGAAGCAGCAACAATCTTGATCAAAATGGAGCGGCTCCGTTTTTTTAACCAGAGAAAGTGACGCAACATGTGCAAGAAAGCAGCAACATGTGCAAGAAAGTGACGCATTTCTTTTTTTAACCAGAGATTACCTAAATTGAACAATTACCATGGATTTAGCAAAAATATTGTGGGCTACAAAACCAGTAGCAGAAATTGAATATTAACTTTTAAAAAATTGTTATGTATATTTCAGGATTACTCAGCAAAATTGTCTGATTTTGGACTCGCGGATTATCCGGCTCCTTTTCAGCTCTAAGCGGCAAGCTAAAATGTGGTAAATTAACAATAGATGGAGCCTCTGATTAATAAATTAACTATCTTTAGAGATAACATGCAACACCTGTTGTATCAATTTATATACTTGTTACTTAAATCATTCAACTCAAACCAGAAATCGGCAGATAAAAGATACAGTGCTATAGAGGAGTACCGCTTTACAAGAGCACAACAAGGTAACAACTTCCTTTCCTGTACCCATGATCCCACTGTTAACTTCCCACTGTAACATGATATATAGCGCTGACGAAGGGCGGATTTAATTATTAAGGGCAGTCAATATCTCCGATTTTCTTTCTTTAAGATTGTACACGTAAATATCGTTATACAGAGGGCTCCCACAAAATTACGAGAATCATTTTGCTACTGGCTCCATAATTATAGTTAGTATTTTTGAATTATTACTGCATTAACATCGTATTTACTATGATAATAAAAATGAATTTAATTCTTAAATTTTTGTAGGATTCATCTTTACCCAGAAATTTTTTACTCGGTCTCTATCGTAATCGTTCACCCACCCATTTAAGTTATTATGCTCAACATGGAAATTAAAATAGTTGGAGAAGGAAATATTCTTTCTTACCATGTTTCCTGTACCGAAGTACCCAGTACCAGTAAAGTTTCCTTTTCTTGTCATTGCACAATACCTGATCTCACTAATATTTGCAAAATTTCACTATACATATGGTGCCACCTGGGAATTATTCCTTGTTAACTTTTTACAACTTGTGCTTTGATTTTAACTAGTTTTGAAGTCTACTTTTATCACATGCTATCTATGTTGAGAAACAGTTGAATCTGTTTCAATTTTTTTTGGGAATTTCAAAAGGAGTGTTTTACAACATAGAAATATGTTTTTTTGTTCTCTATTCCTGTTATTCCTGTTACACCACTGGTTCATAATAATTAAATAAAAATCTCTTTATGCAGGAAATGTCCACCAGCAATGAGCTTGGTAATGAAATAGCTAATAATATGGGGCCTTCTAATGAAGTTGGGGCAAATCAGCATCAGCAAGAGGAAGCAGCTACAATTGCTCCAAAAAGGAAAGCTTTAACATCTAAAGTATGGGTAGAGTTTCGCAGAGAGGAGACACAAGTGGAAGTTGATGGGCAGATGGTGATGCGCGTGAAGGCTACTTGCAAGCACTGTGCTAGAGTTTTTGATGGAACAAGTGGCCGAGGAACAACTCAATTGAAGAATCACTTGAAAACTCACTCTGCTGATTTACGTCAAAAGTTGCTACAAACATCCATGAAGAGTGTTGATGGTACTTGTACTCTTAGTGCATTCAAGTATGATGAAAGCGTGAGTCGAACTAAACTTCTACACATGTTCATTTTGCATGAGTATCCTTTCACTATGGTCGAACATGCTGGATTCATTGATTTTGTTAAATCTTTACGTCCGTCCTTTCCCTTAAAGAGTCTAATAACTCATGTAAAACAGATCATGGGGGTCTATGTAGAGGAGAAGAAGAAGTTGTATGATTTGTTTGCTTCGATGTCCTGTCGAGTGAGTGCAACAATGGACTTGTGGACCTCAAGGCAAAACAAATCATACCTATGTGTGACGGCCCATTTCATTGGAGATGATTGGACCATGCAAAAAAGAATCATTAATTTTATACACATGGCTGAAAAGCACACAGGGTTGAATTTGTCCAAAACTTTTATTAAAAACATGATGGGTTGGAATCTTGATCGGAAACTATTATCTTTGACCTTGGATAATGATCGGGCTAATGATGTGTGTGTTAGAGATATTGTGAATCACTTGGCTGGAGAGAATGAATTGGTTTGTGAAGGTACATATTTTCATTTGAGATGTGCAACTCATGTTATTAATCTAGTGGTGCAAAATGGGTTAAAAGGGATCAAGAATGCAATTGAAAATATTAGAGAGATTGTTATGTTGGTCAAAAGTTCTACTTTGCAGCGAGAGGATTTTGAGAAGGCTGCAAGAGAGTGTAAATTGAAAACAAGGAGGGCTTTATCCACTGATGTAGCTACTCGTTGGAATTCAACTTATATGATGCTTAGAGATGCCTTGTACTACAAGGATGCCTTTAAGCGATTACAACGGGTTGATCCGGTAAAGTTTCATATGTGCCCGACAAGTGATCAATGGGATGAAATTAGAGTCCTTTGTGAATGTTTGAAGGGCTTTTTCAATGTCACAAAACTCTTATCAGGTACCTCCTATCCAACTGCAAATCTGTTCTTTGAAGAATTTTGTGAAATTAAATTGCAAATTTCTGAGTGGTGCACGGGAGAAGATAATCGTGTATGTCAAATGGCTCTGTTAATGAAGGAGAAGTTTGATAAGTATTGGGAAAAAATGAACATTATTCTTGCTGTGGCTTGTTTCTTAGATCCACGTTACAAATGCAAAATGGTGAATTGTTATTTTCCCCAAGCTGAAGCAGAGATGAGTGTATTTTTGAGTGTTATAAAATCAATTTATGAAGAATATGCTTTGAAGTATTCTCCTCCTCTAGATGACACCCAAACTGTAGGACAGCAATCTTCTCGAGTTAGTGGATCTGCCTTTCACGAAGATCGATCAAAGAAAAGAAGATTTGTTCAGTATATTGAGGATGAGAACATTGCTATTGAATCACCTAAATCAGACTTGGAACAATACATGGCAGAAAACGTACTTCCATGGGATGACAACAATGGTCGCTTTGATATACTAAGTTGGTGGAAATGTAATGGATCAAAGTATCCCATTTTGGCAAGGGTTGCACGAGATGTGTTGGCGATCCTCGTCTCAACTGTTGCATCAGAATCCGCATTTAGTACTGGAGGCAGAGTTGTAGATCCTCATCGTAGTTCATTAGATCCTGAATCAATTGAAGCTTTAATTTGTGCTCAAGATTGGATCAGATATTCCAAGCCAGGCATGTTTATTTTATATCTCAATATTGAAATCTTTTGTTATGAAATTAAATTTTTCACTATTTTGGAAAAATTATATTTATTCACAAATATTACTAACAATTGTAGGTGCTAGTCAATCTCTTTTTAATGATATTGAGGAGCTTGTTGGAAGGTCGCATTCTACATTAGTCTCGAGTGGAGAAGGTATATGTTTAGTAGATAACATTAATATGTACTGTGGATTTATAGGTTCCTTAATTTTACAAGAACTCCAAACCTTCTTTTTCTTTTGAAACATTAATCTGTATAATTTAGGTTTTAGAAAAAAAAAAGGAATTTTGATTTGATACATGTACAGGTCAGTAAACAATGAAGGGGAAAGAACATGTTTTATTTCATTAAAAAGAAGGGGAAAGAACAGGTTTGATTTAAGCACGGTTACATTGTGTCTTTATTTTATGTTTCAGTTTTTGAGCATTCTTCATTTAGCAAATATAACTATTATTTGATTTTATAAGACACCATTTAAGTTTAAACAACATATTGAATTATTGGACCAAAGAATCCGCCACTGTACCAGAATGTCCAGATCATGATAAGATAGAAGTTGCAAATTCTCTCTAGAAGTCTTTTCTCAAATTCTGGAGGTGTAGGTTACTACCTAGAATTAGTCATAAAACTTAACTAGGTTGTAAAACACTCATGAAAAAGGAAAAAAATAATAATGGCTTCATATATACCTATGGAATGTATTGCATGATAGACTAGATTAGCTCAGGTGGAAGTGAGTTAAATTTTGATAGCTTAGTGTTCACAAGTCATACTGGATGATCACTAATCTATGGGTATGTGCATGTAAATTTTATGTACAAGTTATGTACCAGTTGTAGGTACAATACTTTGATACTTAAATAGAAAAAAGGAAGTACCAATCCTTATTCAGTTGAATTTTATAAGGATCAAGTAAATTTTATAAGGGTGCACAAGTAAATTTTATGTACCAGTTGTTGGTAGAGTACTTCATGGTTGCTGATATTTTAATGTTGTTTATTGTGTTTTTTTTCCAATAGGAACTTCATCAAATCCTTTGATGCCATGAGTAGAGTGGATGATGCTTCAAATTTAGTGGCGAATGATGTCTTAGTGTCCTTTATTGCAGAACTATAGTTTTTTGTGCATAAAGTGATACAGTTTATCTATACTAGTTTCTATGATTTTGTAGCTAAAAAATGTTATGTTTTGTTCATCGATAGTGGTATAATTAATTGCACTGTCATTTTGCAAATCGAAAGTCGTATATGCATGCTAAAAATGGTAGTTTTTATATTTCAATTTTGTTAATTAGTATTTGTATTTTAAAGTTTATATAACTCAATTATCCGACAATTATTCGTTTTGTATCATTATTCGAATCCGTATTCGTCGATTATCCGCTCCGTATCCGTATCCGTTTAAGGTGGATTTGATTTTTCATTTTGATATCCGTTTACTATCCGTATCCGTATTCGTATCCGCCCATTGAAATGTGGATGGGGATATAATATTAGCATTATCCGCTCCGAATCCGCTCCGTTTTCAGCCCTACTTGTTGCTTACTATCAGCATATAGAGAATTTTCATTTTACCTACGATTGATCCTATTATTTTTTAGGAAGAATTTTATGTATGCCCCTCAAGAACTCAGAAATTACATATTTCCCCTCTAAAATTCATAATATCATATTTACCCATCTAACTTTACAAAACTCACAATTTACCTAATTTATTGTCTTTTCTATTAAAACTTATTTCAAAATTTACTAAGTATTCATTTTAACCTTTATTAAAACAATAAAAATATATAGCTTATTTAAGAGAAATGTGCAGTCTTCTAATTGGTCGAATGTGAGAGCAAATGGTTCATTTTCTTACTTGTGACATGCACACAAGCATATGAACCATTTGTCCTTGAAAACAGACCAACTAAAAGACTGAATATTTTTCCTACTCATACTACGTATTTTTATTTTTATTTTTATTTTAAAAGGTAAAATAGGAACTTTATAAATTTAAAATTAGTTTTAATAGAAAAAGGCAATAAATTAAATAAGTTTGTGAGTTTTTGAAATTTAGAGGGGTAAATATGATATTATGAATTTTAGAGGAGGCGAATACGTAATTTCAAAGTTTGTGAACAGTAAATTAAGATTCATGCATTTTTATATTTTGTGGAAACTTAAAATGAAACAGAGCTTCTTAATTATGCTATCCATTTAATTTTTGCACGGATAAATATGTGTTCTGAGATATCTTATTGGTCTCATCCGACCCATTTAATTTTAATCGGATGACTCCTAATCCTGCAATGAGATCTAGGTACAACTCATATCTCAAGAGCATCATTTTTTATTAATAAATTCAGGCAATGTGCAATTGTGAACTTTCAAAGAATTTATCTGCCAAAAGTCCTCGAATGTAATATGCTCAAAACCCTTTGGTCTTTTTCTTCTTCTTGTTTTTTTTTTATTATGATTATTATTAAAGGATCCCGGTAACTCAAAAGAGAGACGGAACTCGTGTCACTGTGCTAACCCTCCTATTCAAAAACAAAAACCCTTGGTCTTTGACACAGCTTCTGTAATTTTTCACCAATGTAGCAAGTGCAGCAATAGGATTCCAAAATTACAAGTCAAAATTTGTTAGTTCATTGTGAAAATTCAAAATTTTAAGGTCATGTCATTCTTAGGGGAAAAAAAAAATATTCCAGGGTCATGGTGGGAAAAGAACTATTAAAATACAATAAAGCTTGATGGCTTGTACACAGGTTTTCCGAGGTATTAACCAATCAAAGGACAGGAGAAGTGTCCAAAGAGAATGATTGATTCGGTACATTATACTGATAGATTGGTACCTTGACAGTGAACAATTATGGCAAGAGGAGGTCAATAAAATGTCTCTAAAAAACGGGAGTAAAATCTAGGAACTGAATTGAGGTTACCGTGAAATGACTTCTAAAGAGGTAAGCAAAGGGCCTGTATCACCCTTTAACAACCCCTGTTAACATTGCTTTCTGATACCAAAAAAAAAAAAAAAAAAAAAACATTTGCTTTCTCCATCCATTTAATTATTAATGAGGGAATTAATATATCATCAACATTTTTTTTTTTTAAATAATTGGTAGATTTGATTTGGTGAAGAGTAGGAGAAGCTGCTTAACTAAAGAAAATGGTACAGTCAAGTACCAAAAACGAAAGCAAGGTATTTGTTTCATCAAACCTGAGACTAAATTGTCTTGTTATATTTTGCACTCTTTGCTGTACAGGAACAAGATGCATTTGGTAGTACAAATGTAATAGGGTTGCAGTGCTTGTCAAAACAAATTTTGAAGAAGCAATGCAAAGAAATCTTGTGCCGATAAGAGTTAAAAAAATAAATAAAAAAAGCAAGATATTTTGCGATTACAATACAAACTAACTATTATTACCTAGCCATGAAATAACATCAATAGGGAGAAACAATGTAAGTGCAAAATAACTACTACAACTGGCTACATTTTTGCCGCCTTAAAAGAGAAATAATAGGTAAGGATAACTGTTTACTTTCACTCACCTGCTACATATTATGGGATACAAAAAAGAATATTGTTCTAATCTCAAACTACTTGTAAAATAAAAACAGCCAAACCAAAATTTATGATTTTAACTTTCCCTATCACGCCGAGTCCTTTAGGCTGCCGCGTGGGGGCCACAACTTCTTGCGAACTATGAAAACCGACTCATTGTCATCTGAGTCAGAGTTGGGCTCAGGGTCGAGCGCAGCAATTGACTCCCACTTGAGTGCGGTTAGGTACTTTTTGACAAAGTCTACTACGACCGGTTTGTCTCGGATTATTAGGAAACCAGTGGGTCTAAGAACTCGGTCGATTTCTATTAGGAGATCCTCAGCACTGCAACCCTTTTTCTCAAGATCTGAGAAGACTGTCCAGGCATGAAGAAGGTCATACGTTCGTGGGTAGGTTGAGAAGGCCTCACACCTATGACAACAAAGCTATGTCAAAAACCGCACTTATGTTTGGGACTAAAGGCTTGGTGGTGGTGGTTGTTTAAATTTTCAGTCTTTACTCTTGTAAGAACAGTCAGGTCTCATATGGATGATGTGGACAGAGAGGTACTGTATTTTTTTAATATTTGAGCCCCACCCCCCCCAAAAAAAAAAAAAAAAAAAAAAAAGGCATCAACAAACAGACAATTATTACCAGTCATGGGTAGTGCCAATGAGGCCACGGTCATATACGATCTTGAGACTATTCAAACCATCCTGAGGAACAACATTCATCACCCACACAGGTTTATCCTTGAGAGCTGCTGCAAAAGATCCCAGGTGTGCTTTCATGTCCATCACATTTCTTATCGTGTTTGGCTTTATCTTCGGGCTCAGCATGCTCCAGTAACTGTCTACCCTTTGTTGCCATATTTCCTAGCAAAGAATTTAACAACTCAAAGTCAGCAAGTTATAATCTCCAAAACTACAGTGTGTTTTTTCTCAAGTAAATTGCACAGAGAATACTTGAAAGTATTGCCGTTTTTTGTTTTCTTATTTCAATTTTAAAGGTTTCATACTGATTTGTATTTATTTGAAACAATACTGATTACTTACATTAAGGTTCATGTAATAATAATCAGTTCCAAGGTTTCATGCTGGTTCCTAACCATTACAAGTTTTTATTAATAAAAAACTTAGGGTAGGCATATAATAGTCCCCTTTCCATACAAGTATATCCACCAAAAATGACTCATGTTATGTTGCTGCGTCCATTTTTCGATGGAAAAATTATAATAGAGGCCAAAAATTGTAAGAATTGAATGGATAGGACCCATAAATTGGAATTAGAAATTTGCTGAACCAAATTAATGTAATTTACTTATTTCTCAACATTTCATATCTTATGTATTCTTGATAAACATCATATGGGCTAATTTACCGTGTCCTTTTCAAACGTTTCCGCTGTAACTTGAAAATCAGAGAGGCGAGGAGGTGGGGTCGTCAGTCGAGCCGGCCATGGTGCCAGTGCACTCCCTCCATCTTTATGCATTTCTAAGAGAACAAATAAGTAATTAGTTGATGTAAGTTAGTTATTAACATACAATAAAAAATAAAAATAAAAATAAACTTCATGAAAGAACTTACGCTCAGTATAAGGGGTGATACATGCCTCCATAGGGACACCCCAGACGGCATCTGGATCATCACTGCTGCTACACATCACCGGCTTCGTCCCTGGGTCCCGGTTCATGTAACAATCATTGGTCAATGGCTTAACCCAGATAACTGTCTGGTTCTTTTTGGCTGCAACTCTCCAGCACATTCTCTCAACCAATGCACTCATCTCCTTCCAAATCCTCAAGTCCTCTTCGTCTTGTGCATATGCCTCAGGAGATGAGTAGGCAAAGTAGCCACCTGGCCTAAGTAACCGATCGAGTTCTAGTAGGAGTAACCCGTCTCTTTGTAACCAGTCGATTCTACACCTGCGTAAACCAAAAAGCAAAGAAGCCAAGAATCTTGTTAGGGTTTTCACTTCAATGGGCATAGTCCTGCTTGTCCGCTGAAGGATTATACCAAAGCAGAACAGGTATATTGTATTATCTCCCTAAGAGAGCTCGAATTAAATTGGACCTAGGCTGTCAATCATGGTTTATAATCTAAAACTTTTTGTTTATTCAGATATTTCATTTTGTTATTATAAATTTTGACACAAAAAAACTAATAGGATCATGAATCTATTGAAAATGCCCTAAGATAGTAGTCGATAACGATCAGCAATTCAATCCTCATATTTTTATTGGGTTTGGATCTGCATTTGGATCCTTCTTATTTGTACTGGATTTTGATTTGGATCTTGCTAGGATCCAAATCTGATGGGCAACCCTGATTGGACAAGTTAAGATGGTAACATAACCTTTATGTTTTCAATTTGTATGGAACTTAACAATAATATGAATTTTGTTATGATAGGAAAAAAAAACCCAGAAATCTAAGATACTTGCTTTGAAGAGACATACTTCTCATCTATAACTGTTCAAAAACATATAACATATCTCTGTACATAGATGAACATTATCCAGGTAGCACAGGTATAGGTGAGACCTGTAACTGACATACAACTACAGTCTGGTCTTGGTCAGGTCACAGAGTTACCATTACTATTATTACATAGAAACAACCAACTAACAAAAATACAAGCACAAAGATGGTCAATGTGCACTCTCCTAATATCTAAAATAAAAACATTGCACAAACCTGGAACAGTGAGCAAGTTCAAAGGAGCGGCTTGGATAAGGGAGACGCTTAGTGCCAAGAACACCTAAATAGGCCGGGATGCCTCTTTCAAGTGCAAATTGGATCTGGTTTTGGTGCACATCATTTGGGGCCAATGACATCGCAATAACGTTAGAAGAGAGAAGGTACCCCCCAAAACTTGCTACTCCGCATCCTACATCAAGAACCGTGCGAAGACGCCCTTCATTGTGTATGTTGTCATTCGTGAAATTCAACATCTGAATTCCAAAAATGAATAGAATCAAATAAAAGTTGACAGTATTGTTATTCATTTTTTATCCTCAAGGGCCTGTTCGGCAGGTGGAATAGTTTGGAATTGAATTGAATCAGGTCGGAGTAGCTGTCAAACTTGGTTAGATATAATGGAAAGTCAAATAGTTTAATTATTGTATTTAGTTTGAAATTTGCAGTCAAACCCCAAAGTTTCGCACTTAAGCCCCTCCCTATTCCACCACCGAAAAAAGACAATTCCATGGAGGTGGGTGACATTGTTCCAATATGACATTTTCTATGGTGGTGGAATAGGTCCAATTGCACCAGTAGGAGGAATTGAGATAATTGCACTTGTCGAATGGGGTTGGAATATCGTGCAATAGAGACTCATATTATTCATTTATTTTTCTCCCATGAGATGACCATACCAGGGCAGACACCAAAATTTCCACTAAATGAGTATAGAAATCATGCAGGTAAATACACGCAAAAGATTCTGAGGGTTGAAGAACAAACAAAAATTGGAACTATAAGACATCGATTTACTGTCAATTCAAGTATTATCAATACAATTATTTCAATTACGTTACTTTATTTCAAGACTGTTGCTATTAGTATTGAACCAAAAGAATTGTTGTTAAAAGGAATATAATAATGAAAAACAAAACACACAGATATTATTTGAAAAGAGAAAATTCATAGTAAGCCCATAGTTATCGCATACGCCTCGCAAAGCAAGAGAAGGCTCATATGGCCATCTAACTACCCAAATTACCCTTCTTTTCGGCCTCACTATGCAGCACAAAATAAGAGGTGGAGGAATATGAAAATGCCATAATAAAAGAGACAAAAAGAAGTACATTTGCAATGGAGGCTATGTATTTATCAGCGCCGTAGTGAAAATGCGTACCGCCACCAGGAAAGACAATTTTTTCACCTGCATCAACCATCCAGTTCTGATCTGACTTCTCGTGTGCAAGGTGGGTATGCGGTATGTTTGCCTTCCATACCTCGTCTCGGCTTTTTGGCCATTTAATTGGTACCTGAAATTAACAAAATTGTTAATCCTTTCACCAATCAACCATAAGTAATATATTTAGGACCTCAGGGTATGCATTCAGGTCAAATTTTGCAAGATGTGTTTTCAAGTGTATGCATATAGTAATCAACACATAGCTAAAACAAATGTATGCATATAGTAATCAACACATAAATACATCAGGTAGTACCTATAAAAGGTTAAAGTATCATACAGTAATGAAATAAGAGATCTATATCCCATGTTGATCCTAAAATACTGTGAGTTTCACCTGTTCTTCCTTCTTTAGAGATTAGCCAACCAACCTCTACATGTATCTCTTCATTTCTCATGTTTTTGTGCAGGTATTTGATAATGTGAGGTTCTATATGGCACATATGGAATTTCCCTAGTAAATAAGCAAATACCTTATAGCCTTTCGGGGGAGGTATGAGGCAATTGTAGCGCCTCTCAGGCTGGGGGCAGTGCCTCTCATAGTGTTCCATCAAGTTTAAATCAAGTTTGAGTCTCATTTGATATATTAAATTTCTATCCAAACACGGGATCAATTCTGAATGCTTGTCATCACAAACCTGGAGCATAAAAAGGAAAAGAATATAATTGGAATAAATAAAAGCTAATGAAATTTAAGCATGGCATGAGATTCAAATTATTTCGGGAAGTGATTTCATGTATATGCTCGCAGAACCGCAATACATAAAGAGAAATATCGTGTATAACCATACAAAACACACGAAGTATCATATATGCCGCTAAAAGCCACAAAAAAAAATTTCAGGAACACTCACCCTTTACCCACTTTCTTAAATGATATATGCCCAAACTACCATCATTCCTCTTTTTCTTGACAGTTCATGAGAGGAAGAAAGAAGGGGTAGTTTGGATACACTTTTCTATAGAGCTATATACAATCTTTTGATGGTTTTGTAGGAGGCATGACACCAGAATTTACTCCATTGATACTAATTATACCCATCTAGAAAAAAATCAAGCAGCATCAGTTTCCAAAACTATCAGATTTATTTGCCTGATAAATATGTGTATCAGGCATTAATAATTCATTTTTTAGGCCAGAATTTATGTTCCATCAGGTCCAGTACCCCCTATGTGTAGTTTGTACTGGACAGATCTTTTTTCTCAGCTTATTGGTTTTCTGATTGAGAAAATTTCATTGTGCCCAAGGAAAGATCACAAATTCCCCAGTTAAGTATCACAATGGTATGAGCATCCAGTATTTATGCAAGATAATAAACATATCATATAACCTCTGAAACATTAAATCAACAAATATAACTCTAGTATAAGTTACCTAAAAATACACAAACTACCCCTCAATTAATCCTCATTGCGTAGATACAGACAGTGAGGAAGGAGGGTAATTGGGCATCTCTTCAAGTAAACTAGGGCAGGATAATTTAAACTCTATTTAATGTCAACTTGGTATTTTGAATTTCTGTATGTATATATAAGTGAGAAATTGCCTTTTTCATTTGACATTTTAAGATCTTAGTTTAGGCTTAAACACTAAGCACAAAAATGAGAAAATGAAAGACAAGAATTATTAACTCACAGGAAAGCTCTTGATTCGAACTGCATTTTCAAATATCGACTCATCTGACTTGGTACTTTCGCCATCATCATCAGTACCCCAGCCTAAAGATCGTGAAAATTTGGTACCATACTCCAATGCTCCACTCTGTCCCTTCGGGCCAAAAAAGAAGCCAAAATACATGAAGAGAAAAACCAAACAAGCAATCATCGCGCATAGCAAGGTAGCACCTCTTTTACTCTGAGGCCCATCAGTTCTACCGCCTCTCATTTTCACGTAACAAAATTAATTTCTTGGTAGAGGTGGTAATTGCAAAATCAGGTATTGGATTCTGAACTATTGCATTTCAAAGGCTTGAGCTGTGATGATTCAACGTCAGTTGACCTGAAATAATTGAGGGAAAATAAAATAATTAAGGGAGAACTAGAAAGCACCCAACCAAGAAGATAACAATATTAACAAAAAAAAAAACATGTAGTCAATGCAGGGAAGGAAGGGATTCTCGAACACTGATCCAAATTTGCTAAGTTTAGAAATTTCATAAGCCCCTTGTCCCAATAAAAAATTAAAAAACCAAAAATAGGAAATCATAAATTTTCTTATATTTAGCTAATCTAGTATTTTTTTTTTCCACGTTCCAATAAACAGATATAAAGTTCAAAAGCGTGGATACTCGGAAAGGAAAAAATAACTCAAAATTTCTTCATTTACTTTGACGCCCTTCTTTTTCCACCAATGCCTAAATGCGCTCTTTAGCAAGAAATCGGAGACAATCTAATGCATTATTAACTTAAACGAAAGTAATTAACACTGATGTCTTCATAAGTTCCAATAAACCCATGAAGAAAACGACATCCACTAATCCAGTCTAAGCCGCGTCAGTGATACTTCCACCCAGTAAACTATCTTTTATCCATTGAATTCAAACAGGACATCACAATTCAACAAAATTGCGAATGAGCTGCATGACGGGAATGGATTTTTCACGAGAAAAGAAGAGCAATTTACAGAAAAAGGACTAAATTCAAAAACAACAAAAACCTGATCTGGAAAGGCGAATCGAAGCACCTACAGGTAGAGATCGGGATAAAAATAGCTCGATCTCCAACAATGCATCTATCCAAAACCAATCCGAAAACCCTAAAATCGCGCCAGAGAGAGAGAGAAGCCTTGATTTGGATAACAGGCCAATGCCAGAGAGAGAGAGTGTGTGTGTTAGAAAGCAAGGAAATGAGTGTGAAAAAGGGAGTGTAGATCTGAGAGGTGTAAATGTATTTTACTAGGAAATAAAAGTCTCATATTACCTAAAGTAACTCAGATTTTATGTTTAAAAATGGACCATCAGATTTGTTCCTGGAATCGTCCTGATTCTGATCGAACGGTGAGTATTCGAAAGTAAATTTGAGTTACTTCAGAGGATCCGGTCTCGTTAGTTCCTGGGAAACTACTTGCATTAGTTGCCAAAGTGCAACTTGCAACGAAAGGTTTGAGGTTTCTATAAATAGCGGGTTTAACCATTTGGAAGCTATAGATAACGGGTCCCAACAAGCGTATACTAAATTACTAATACAGCATAAGCTTTAATAAAATTATTATTAATTAGATTTCGTGTCATTTGTTTAGAGAAATGTCTGTCGGTGAGAGAACTAAGAAAGAACAGAATAAATTAATTAAAAATATTGTGTACTGTAGTACTCTTTGGTGCGTTCACGTGCGGGACCTCGCTTTTTTTTTTCTTCTTTCTTTTTTTTTTTAACCTTTTCTTGTTTATTCGATCTCTGATTATGTGAAAAATTGTACTGAGTGTGAGCTGGCTGGATCTTTGTTGGGCTGTAAAATGGTATGTGTGTCACTGGCCCACAGGTAAATTAGCCTTTCAAGTGAGGCTACGGAACTTTACCAAGTGTAGATCGGTGCGTAACTCCGTTTATAAATTTATATTTTTTTTTAATTTTAAATAGTTCATCTGAACCACTTAAAATAGATTTTCATATGAAAATATATTTGGAGATTAAATTTTATATTTTATTTACATAGATAGAAAAATCACTTTTCGAATGTTTAGATTCTTTAGATCACGTAATTTTCTACCCATCTGAAACATAGTAAAAATATTCTAAAAATAAAAAATTAATATTCAAATATATTTTTCATACGGAAATCATGTTGAACGATTTAGATCAATTGTTTGGATTTTAAAACTGAAGATATGAATTCATAGTACGGACTGATTGCGCTTTACAAAAAATCGTAGCCTCACTCGTGTCTTTTTATTTATTGAATGAGAGAGTTAGGAGTCAAGCTGCCTAACATTATTTTCAAACTCATATTATTACAACAAAGAATTTTCTTCATTCGAATTTCGAACTCATGATCTCCCACATCATAGGACATATGTAGATTTGACAATAGACTAAAGATTGTTTTTTCACTCATGTATTTTTTTCAAATATACAGATGGATGACAGTAATTTTTTTTTTCTAATGTTCTTTTTATTGTGTAAAAGGAAGATTCAGACTCTTATTTATAAATTCTAACTGACATTGAGTTTCGAATATACATTATTGTAGCCTGCTTTTGTTTTTGTGTTTGTTTAAGTGAAAAGATCATAGGTTTATCGGTTAACTAAAAAACGATAAAAAGATTTTAGCGTTGCAATTGGATGCTTACTGATTGATCTATCTTTTTTTTTCTTTTTCTTATAAAGTTAGGTAGCACATGCATTGAAGTATTCGACTCCCCGACAATGGTAGAATGGTACACAATTTCTCTTGAAGAATCTAAAATAGATCTAGACAAAAAATCGGATCTTACCAAATAACTGTTCATTTGCTGCCCAAGTTGCCTGATTTCAATAGATTAGGATTCATTAAATCCGATATACACTGTCTGATTTTTTATCGGATGGTTATGATCTATTTAGAACCCTTCGGTAGGTTCAGCTGGACTGGAGCTGCAATTTTTTTATTTTTAGAAAATAAAAAATTGATTTGACATTAAACAGAATAATTTTTTTTCTACAAAAATAATGAACTCTTTTTAAAAACCATCATAAAAAAATGAAAAATCCGAAACCAACTTGATTGCAAACTTTTTAAGAAATCATCTTTACCGAACTTTAATTTTGGTATGAAATTCCCATACCGATTTTCAACTTCGGTATGCATTGTTGCAAAAATGACTACACCAATTGAATCCGTCCAAGTCAAAAAGGCAATTCCGATTTTCTTTTTCAATATGAATATTTCATACCGAAGTTCAATTTCAGTTTGCATTTATTTTTTTTATCTTTTTTACCCAACACCGAATTTCAATATCATATCACATTTAAAAAAAATTACCCAATGCCGAATTCAATTTCGGAATTCCAATACCGAATTTGAAGTTCGGAATTGTTTTTTTGGATTTTCTGTAGAAGGAATAGACGGTTTTTGTAAAAAGTTCACATCAGAATTGAAGTTCGGTAAAGATGGTTTTTGTAAAAAGTCAAGTAATTAAGTTGGTTTCAGATTTTTTTTATTTCATTAGTGCTGGTTTGTAAAAAATATTTCGGATTCCGGGCTAAAAAAAAAGACTATCTAGATTCTAGGGGTGGCAACGAGTTGGCTCGGTCCGAGCTAGGTTCTAACTCAGCTTGTTAATTTTGGACCGAGCTACAGCTGAGCGAGCTGGACCTAGGATATCCGAGCTAAAACTTCAGCTTGAAATCGTGACAAGCCAGCCCCAGCTGGCTCGCTGGGTCTGACTGGATCTTGTTTTAAGAAGAAAATAAATTCTACAAACTTTTTAGATCGAGCTGGACCGAGCTAGACAGTATAAAATGCACACAAATTCACAAATTGATGCCTAGTCGAGCTATCTCGTGAGCTGGCGAGCAAGCTAGGTCCCAGCTTAAACTCGTTAATTTTGGACCGAGCTAGTGATGAGCTGGCTCGTTAACAGCTCAATCCAGTAACGAGCGAGTCACGATTAGTGGCTTGAAAAGGGTCCGGTTCGGTCCGGGCCGGTCCAAACCCGCCCGGTCCCCGGGTTGACTCGGGCACGGGTTAGCCCGGGTCAACGGGTTGAGTCGGGTAGGGGGGGCGGGTTGGGGTCTGACTCGGCCGAACCTAACCCGGTCTAAACCCGGCGGGTTAGGACGGGGCGGGTTAGATCGGGTCGGGGGTCGGTCCGGTCCGGGTTGGTCCGGTCCGGTTTGGTTTTTTTTTTTTTTTCATTTTCTGTTTTTTTTTTCTGTTTCCAGAGAGGCAGAGAGGGGCAGACAGAGGGCCAGCGGCAGATTTTTTTTTTTTTTGCATTTTTTTTCTTTTTATTTTATTTTAACTCAATATATTTTTTGTTATAACTTATAACAAAATCAAATTAAGTTAAAACCGAATTTTGTTAAAATCAAATTATTCTAAAACCGAGATATACCGAAATACCGAATTAGTTTAAAACCGAATTATTTTTTATCTTTAAAATCGAATTATTTTAAAACAATAGATTTAAAAACAAAAGTTACCCTCCTCCTTTATTCCGGGCTTGGGACCGGCTATGTAAAATAACATAGGCGGAGTTCTAACTTTTTTTTTGTTAGTAATTATTCTTTAAAATAAAACAATTGAAATATTTAGAAATTATAATTTAAAAAAATGTAAATAAAAATTAAAAGAGGATAGAATTTTATACCGACACTACCTATCTAGTAGTTGTTGTGCATATACCATAGGTCGCTCTCTTGCTCACCGTCCGAATCTTCGTTAGGCTCAGGTCCCTCGGTACCGCTTTCTTCAGTGTCGACACCGGATGATGACGCTTCCAATCTCATGCCATGTTGCGTGCGATTTTCAGCATCAATCCAGTCTTTCAAGCACACAAGCCTCTCGAAAACATGTGCACCCAGCTTACTTCGTTTATCGGTGAGGATCCTGTTCGCCGAGCTAAAACAGGATTCGGAAGGGACGGTTGACACGGGCACGGCAAATATGTCGCGGGCCATCATCGCCAGTGTTGGATAGGCAGTTGCATTCCTCCTCCACCAATCCATGAAGTCAACTCCTTCAATTTCGGTGGTCCCCAAATTGTAGCTGATTAACTCGTTCGTGTCACCTTGGGATCCCGTCGGGTTGTCATCATCCTGGAAATCGCCTAACAATCCAGTACTGCTGTGTGTGGATAGACTATTAAAACAATAGAAAAAATTAGTGCACAAATAATGTAGATATTATAAATAATGAATATTAAAGACATATGTATATTTATATTCATACCTCACGCCAGCGGTCGAAGCCGGTTGGTCGGCATTTCTTCTTTCGCTGTATATGGCAAACATGTCCTCCAATGCCCGTGTTACGCGGGGCTCCTCGTCCCTCCAACTTAATTTTAGATTTTTCTTGTAGGCTACGAGTATTTTTACCGTGAACTTCTTCTTGTATGCCGGATGGAGGCAGTTTGCGAGAACGGTCAAGAGGGGTACCTCTTCCCAATATTTAAGAAATTTTTTCTTCATGGCTGCTACGATCGGATGGAGAGGGGAATCCTCACTATCCCTATCTTCCATATCACGGTACACCTTCGAAATGTAGTAGAGATGGTGCAGCAACTCATGTGCCGTCGGTGTGTACGAGCAAGATAATTTCACGATTGCGGTGAAAAAGGTTTTAAGGAATTGTGTAAGCTGTATTATTCGCTGCCATTCGGGGTCGGTGAGTTCCAAAGCAACTCCTTCGTCCGTCGATCTCAACATCTCCCCTATAGCCGCCTTGTCAGGAATGCATCGGTTGAGCATCCTGTAGGTGGAATTCCAACGGGTGTCTATATCCCAAGGTATCCTCATTTTGCCCAAACCTATTCTTTCGCACAAAGCGGCGAAATTTTGTTTTCTTTCTTGGTTTGAATAAATATGGGCAAGACCTCCCTTGAATTTAATTATTAAGTCCTTTACGGCTTCTACCTTAAGACCATCTTTTACGGTAAGGTTTAGTATATGGCAAGCACACTTTTGGTGAAACAGTGCACCATTCATGATTGGGTTTAGGGACCGGATGAAATAATCGATGGACGCTACATTGTTGCTAGCATTATCGAATGAGATAGCAAAAACCTTGTTCCGTAAATCCCTTTTGAGATTATATTCTTGTAAAACCTCAATAATTGAATGGTAAATAATTACTGCAGTGTGCGGGGAATCTAACACCCGAAAACTTAATACCCGTTTTTGTAAAACCCATCTCTCATCGATCCAATGACCGGTAATACAAGAGTACCCTAGGCCGTGTTTACCGGCAGTCCGTATATCGGAGGTAATAGAGACATTATTATTTGCATATCCAAATATAGCCCGTAGCTCGTTTTTCTTTTGGATAAACTGGTTTTTCATTTCACTAACCATTTTTCTATGATGGATTTTCTTATACAATGGTTGAGCTAACCCCCGAATGCATAGCCGGGCAAAACTACTACAATTATCCATACTAATTGGTTGTTCCTTGTGGGCAATATATCGGGCAAATTCTTCAAGCATTATTTTTTCATCATATCTTTGGTGGGTTCTACTACCATCCGGGTTCATAAGGCTTTGGACTAACCGCGGGTCCGCATGTTCTTGCGGTTGCTCACCCTTTTTCAAGTGACCATCGGCATGTTTCTTAAATGTGGACATACCATTCGCTAGTTTATACTCGTAAATAACTTTGCAACCGCGTACCTTACATTTTATAGTATTGACAATTCCGCTCGCATGAAAGGTCTTTTCATAATACCGCCACCAATCGGCCTTGTATTCGGGCACCTTGGTTTTCCTCTTCTTCGGTGGTTCCATGGGAATGGGTGCAACAACTTCGGCGGTGGTTGCGGGGACAACTTCTTCTTGTATTTCCGGGACACTTGTCGAGGGACCGCTTCCTATAGGGGCGGTGTATTGAGTCGATCCCGTAGAAGCCGTACCTGCTCCATATGAAGGGTTAGAATAATAGTAATTAGGTGGTGGTATTTGGGAGGGATTTTGTGGATAATAGTTAGGATATTGTTGATGATAAATAGGTGGTGGTATTTGGGAGGGATTTTGTGGATACGACGGTTGAATTTGAGAGGGATTTTGTGGATAAATAGGTGGTTCTTGTGGTTGAATCCTACTTTCTATTGCCTCCATATTTGGTTGTAGGCCATCGGGCGTAGGGTTGAAAAAATCGGCGGAAGCTCTATTAGCCATACGCATCCATTCGGGCATTTCGGGGTCCATTTGTTCTACATATTAAAACCAAATTCATATCAAAATAAATTCAATATAAATTAGATTAAATGTGTATTAATTCTAAATTTCGTCTAAAATAAATCTAAATTAAATCTAACATAAATCTAAATTAAATATAAATTAAACTAATTAAAAGAAAAAGAAAAAAAAAGAAAAAAGAAAAAAAAAATTGCGAAATGGCCTCTGCCTCTGGTCTCTGCCTATGGCCGAAATAAAAAAAAAAAAATCCAATTTTGTTGAACTTCAAAAGAAAAAGAAAAAGAAAAAACAAGAAAAAGAAAAAAAAAGAAAAAGAAAAAATAAGTGTAATTAAATTTAACAAATTATAAATCTAACAAAATAAAATATAAATTATTTAAATTCAAATTTATCTAACAAATTTATTTATTTATCTAACAAATTTATTTATCTAATTCAAATTTAAAAATTTAAGATAAATTCGAATTTAAAAAAAAAAGATTATTTATCTAATTCAAATTTAATTTAACAAATTTAAAAATAAAATATAATTTAACAGAAAAAATAAGTGTAATTAAATTTTAACAAATTATAAATCTAACAAAATAAAATATAAATTATTTAAATTCAAATTTATCTAACAAATTTATAAATTTATCTAACATATTTATTTATGTAACAAATTTATTTATCTAATTCAAATTTAAAAATTTAAGATAAATTCGAATTTAAAAAAAAAATAAGATTATTTATGTCACACCCCAAACCAGGATTTCCGGATTAGGATGTGATCAATCCCCACCTCGTGTCTAAAAATCAATAAACACGCAAGGCTAAACAACATAATAATCAAACAACAGCGGAAGCGATATAGTACAAACAAGCAATAGTCATAAATATCAAATAAACATAAATATACACATCATCAGATCATCCATACAATCCACCTCGGGATCAAATAAACATAACTAGTCAAAGGGATACATAATCTATCGAGTCCAATGTATATAACAAAAACATCAGACTCGCAAAATCCTAAACAAAAGTCCCTAATCTATATCAAGTGATGTGACCGTCGGAGACAGCTCATGACGCCTCCTGCTGCGGACCGTCAGACTCTGTACCTGCCCACATCCATAAAAAGGAGGGGATGAGCGAATGATCGCCCAGTATGTGACCCAGTATTATCCCTTCAGGGATCCTCTTAAGTCAAAGCACATTTTAAATTTGAAATCTACGTATTTTTCGGTAATCGATTCACTTTTAATGCACATGCTGCGGTAATTTAAAACCTATCATAATAACTACAAAAGAAAATACATATAATAATGACATGATGCGATTATCCTATTATGCCAAAATGATGAAATTTCCCAAAATAAAATATGAGGATCAATATTATACTCAACCGAAGTCCAGTACAATAGGTACTGTGTGTACAAATTGATATAGTAATAGTACGGATAATTTTGTCACCCTGTGCCGTGCCGAGTTCAATCAAATTGAATTTGTATCTCAAAAGTGACATAACACAAGGACTGCGATCAGAGGGGCAAAGGTACCCGATGCCTATTGACATCGAGCTTTGCCCACACAAGAAGGGCACGCTAGCCGATGGTTATATCGAAATTCGTGTAACATCCAAGGACTGCGATCAGAGGAGCAAAGGTACCCGATGCCTAAGGACATCGAGCTTTGCCCACACAAGAAGGGCACGCTAGCCGATGGTTACACTTAATTCCATGTGTTTTCCTTCTCTAAGACGATTCATCACCAAACATATAAAATAGGAGAAAACTACAAGCAATGCGTAAGAATAAGTCAATTCGTCTCCTCATGAGCAGAGACGAAACTCCACCATCCGGCCAGATCAATGGGACAAGGGCTCGTGAGCGGCCCATAACAATAAAAATAAAATCTGCCACCGCAACCTCGGCAGCCGTACTAGGCAAGTAGCTCCTAATGTAGGGGGGGTATCTCCCGAATCGTCTCCGGACTCGAGATCGGTCCGCACAAAATGAAAAATGATCGAAAATGATATAATACCAATCTCATGCATATAATAATAATAATCCTAATAAGACCTCTAAGGGATCAAGTGATCCCTCAGCCCAATGACCCACGAACCGTCACGCATCCCATGCCTACGTGACGGAAAGCAGTCATTCGGTCTTCTATCTCACGCTCACCAATGCACATGCTTAACTACAATAATATGTTGTCCTCTACGAGAAGGGGACAACTAATATCCTAATATATTATTAATTAAATTACACTACTCCTAAGAAAGCATTAAATTTGCAATTTAGAAGGGGTTGTGCAAATCCTAAATTACAGTTCAGAAAGGATTAAACATGCTCTAATGCAACTACAAAATTTAAAGTGCGGATGTCAGGTCAAGTGGTCGACTGGTGAGAGTACGCCACGAAAGAAAATACAGATATCCCACACCTGATAGCTGTAGGGGTAGAACGCTAGCGCTAGAAATCACCGCAATCTGCACGATCCTCACCTGCTCCGGTGTAACCGTCAGCGGGATCGTACCACGGATCGAACTCAGTGTAGGTCGGCTGACCTGTAATTTAGTCGTAACTTAATTAGAGTCTAAACTAAGTATTCGTAACCCTTATTACCCCGTTTGATTATTTTCACTAAGTGGTCGTATTTAATTAATTAATTACTAAGGTTCGAATCTGATCAATTGGTTTGGTCGGTTTGACTCGCTTCCGACTAAACGTAAAATTGGTCCAACTCTAATTAAATTAATCTAACGTACTTAAATCGTTTGTTATATTTTAATTTGAAAATAAACTGCTCATCTAATTAGTTAAATACCTAAGTAATGTTATTTACGGGTCCTTATGATAATTTACGTAAAGAATGAATTACGTTTATAAAATTATTATTTAATCTTAATTTAACTACTTAAAAATAAAATAAAATAAAAAGTGAGTTTCTTAATTAATTTAACTACAATTAAATTTAAATCCTAAGTACTTAACATTAAAGACTTACTTATTCTACTTAGTAAAATTTTGTAATCGTAATGATTCGAAAGTGTTAATATGTTGTTAATTAATTGTCCTTTATTAATTAACCACATATTTTATTTATAAATCATTTACTTTATTTAAAACTACATTCGATTTAATCTAATATTTACTTAACATTTACAATCCTAACTACTTAACTTATTAATTAATTAAAAATCCTAATTAATCTACATGTGTTGAATTATTTTTATTGGGTGTGTTTCGGGATCATACAGGTGTCCATATAGGGTTGTATAGTATCTGTTCAAATTATGTTATGAACTCTCACTGAGGCATCAAGACCCGGACGGTATAATCATTTCCCGAATTAAATTTAAGTTTACATAAGCATCCGGTTTTATTCGGTTACATTATTAAAACCTAAATTTTAAAAGCCGTCATTTTATTCCGTCAATCCGAGGCAACAATTATTTCTTTTTATTTAAAAATCTGCTAAGCCCAATAGATAAAGGCCCAAGCCTCTTTGAATTTATTAATAAATTCATATTAAGGCCCCCCAACAGAAAATTAAAAAGCCCAAATCCATTTTTTTTTTATCACAACAGCCACGGCTCAACAGTAACAAAGGCCCAAAGCCTTATTTCAATTAAATCAAAGGCCCATTACTCAATTAATTCTTTTAGGACCGGCCCCTTATTAAATTCCAAAATTCACCATTTCTTCTAAGTATCGCAGGTTCAACAGAGAGCAACACAGAAGCAAAAACAAGGTCACTGGTACCCATTACCAGTAAGGGTCACTGTGCTGTACCAACTAGTACAGCAACACAATCAATAAGCACAATACAGTACCGAACCAGCACAGAACAGAACTGCAAAAGTACACAGCCAAATCGGTCACAAGGCAAGGCAAACACCCAAGCAAAACCAAGGCAACAGCAATGGGGGTAGTACCAGTAACACACATGCACCCGAGACAAGACAAAACCACATAGGCACGAAGGCCGCAAATCACAGAAAAGGCTCAAGGTCGCGGTCAAGCAAGAAGGCACAGAGGCCACAGATCAACAAAGGCTCACAGCCAGCAATAGCCAAACAAACCCGAAGGCCACAGGTCAAGCGAAATGGCACGAAGGCCACAGAACTAGGCATCAGCCGCAAGCCACAAGGCAAAAACCAAAATAATGAGTTTAGGGTTACCCGGGAAGAGCAGATCGCAAGAACCGAAAACACCAAGCAAGCACCGAAGGCAACAGAATCACAACCGAGAGCACCCAAAACCCTAGGGTTTGTAAATCGCAAGCAACACGGCAACAGAAACGAGAGAGAGGGATATGGTTCTCGGCTTGTGAGTGAAGGAAAAAGAGAGAGAGTGAGGAGGTGGTAACAGTGGAGAGAATAGAGAGCAAAAGAGAGAGAGAGTTGAGTCAATAGGCAGCGGGAGAGAGAGAGCAGAGAGGGGTGTGATTTTTTTATCGCCAGAGAGAAAATAGAGGGAGAGAGGGGTGAATCAGCGAAAAATCCCAAAGAGACAAAAGGGAGCGGAGGAGAGAAAGACAAAAAAAAAGGAGGTGAGGTGTTCTCTCGCCAGAAGGAGAAGGGTCCGAATTTTCAATAAAATCCAAAATTTTCATTTTTAAAGTTTCTATTCCGATCCAAGTAATTGTTCGTGTAACGAGTCGCTTGTTTAGCTTATTCACATAAATTTCTATAATTTTGATCAAAACCATTATTACAATCAATATGCGTCTACAATCGTTCAATTATTTTATTCGTCTAATTACTATCAGATTTCGTTTCATTTTTTTTTTTTTTTAAATTTAAATTTTTAA
Organism: Carex myosuroides; assembly: GCA_028015225.1. NCBI lineage: Eukaryota > Viridiplantae > Streptophyta > Magnoliopsida > Poales > Cyperaceae > Carex > Carex myosuroides. Next base: position 9,870,768 of record CM051479.1, read on the forward strand.
TTAGCTGAAATTTTGATTATTAGGTTAATTAAATAAATCAATTATACGGGTTATAACATTCTCCCCCCCAAATAAAAAGTTCGTCCCGAACGATCGAAAACTACTCGGTCGATGCGAACAGCTCCGGATAGCGCTCTCGCATCCCGTCCTCGAGCTCCCATGTCGCCTCACGCGGGGTATGATACTCCCACTGCACTAGTACTCGACGAATGGTGCGCCGCCGCAGCTCAATCTCCTGCACGTCCAGGATGCGAATCGGACGTGCCTCGTATGTCAAATCCGGCTCGACCTGTAGTGGCTCATAATCCAGTACGTGTGCCTCACTACGTACGTAGCGTCGAAGCTGAGATACGTGAAAGACATCATGTACACCAGCGAGGGATGGAGGTAACGCAAGTCGGTATGCGGTGCGACCGACTCGCTCGAGAATCATAAATGGGCCGATGTATCTAGGTGCTAACTTGCCCTTGACTCCGAACCTCATGACCCCCTTGCGGGGCGAAACTCGTAAAAGCGCGTGCTCGCCAACCTCCATGCTGAAATCTCGACGCTTTGGGTCCGCGTACTTCCGCTGGCGATCTTGTGCCGTCTTAAGTCGGTCTTGGATAATCCGCACCTTATCCGTACACTCCTCGATCAGCTGGGGTACGGTAGGGCAGAACGAGCTGGTAGATCCCCAACATACGGGTGTACGGACTGGATGCCCGTATAACGCCTCGAATGGCGACATGCCGATACTCGTGTGGTAGCTACTGTTGTACGAGAACTCTGCCATGTGCAGATGATCCGTCCAGTCGCCCTGCATCGTGAGAGCGCACGATCGTAGCATATCCTCTAACGTCTGTATCGTACGCTCTGACTGACCGTCCGTCTGTGGGTGATGAGCGGTGCTGAATACTACATCGGTCCCGAGAGCCTCGTGAAAACTCTCCCAAAAGCGCGAGGTGAAGCGAGGGTCACGATCAGATATGATCGTAGTCGGGACTCCATGAAACTTGTGCTGATGTCTCATATAGAGTAGGGCCATCTCCTCTCCCGTCAGTCCGTATCGATAGGCGATGAAGTGCGCCACCTTGGTCAAAGTGTCGACTATGACCCAGATCGCATCGTCTCTCGACCTAGTCCTAGGTAGTCCTGTCACGAAGTCCATCGTGATGATATCGAACTTGTGCTCCGATTTCTTGAGTGGCTGTATAAGCCCATGCGGTCTCCGTCGGTCGGCTTTCACCTTTTGGCAAGTCAGGCATTTGCTAACGTACTTCGCGATCTCTCGGCGCATGTTCTTCCACCAGTAGTGGTCCTTGAGGTCTTGGTACATCTTCGTCTCGCCAGGATGAATCGCGTAGACCGAGTCGTGTGCCTCCCTAAGGATCCTGTCCTTTAGGGATGCCGTATCTGGTACGCATAGTCTGTCACCGAGTCTCAAGGCACCATCGTCATCTACTCTAAACGGGAGACGCTGGCCCGCGGCAATGGCGGCACGAGTCCTCTCAAGCAAATCGTCGCTACTCTGCGCTAGTCGTATCTCGTCAATCAATGTCGGCTGTATCACCAAAGAAGCTACCACTATCTCGCTGTTACCGCTAGTCTCGCCTATCAGCTCCTCCGACGGAGCAACCCACAAGTCGAGTCGTCTCATGTCCTCCAGTAGATGGTGCTGTCGCGTAATCATCGCAGCCAGGTTACCCTGACTCTTGCGACTCAAGGCGTCGGCCACCACGTTGGCCTTGCCCGGATGATACAATATCTCCAGGTCGTAGTCCTTCATTAGTTCGAGCCATCTTCGCTGCCTCAGGTTGAGATCCTTCTGTGTGAAGACGTACTTCAGGCTCTTGTGATCAGTGTAGATCTTGCACTTGTCTCCGTATAGGTAATGACGCCAGATCTTCAACGCGAAGACTACGGCCGCCAACTCTAAGTCGTGGGTGGGGTAGTTCCGCTCGTGCGTGCGGAGCTGCCTCGAAGCGTATGCGATGACATGTCCCTGCTGCATCAATACGCAACCTAATCCGTACCGGGAGGCGTCAGCAAAAACGGCGTACTCCACACCGGAGATAGGCATCGCGAGAACCGGTGCGGAGACAAGGTGGCGCTTGAGCTCTTCGAAGCTACTTTCGCGCTCGGGAGTCCACTCGAACTTGACTCCTTTCTGCAGTAGCTGAGTCAACGGTAGGGCTAGACGTGAGAATCCCTCTACAAACCGTCTATAGTAGCCAGCCAATCCTAAGAAACTACGAATCTCAGTGACGCTCTCAGGTCGCCTCCAGTCAGAAATGGCAGATATCTTATGCGGGTCCACCGCTAACCCGTCCTTAGATATCACGTGTCCGAGAAACGCCACCTTCTCAATCCAAAAGTCGCACTTCGAGAACTTGGCGTATAGCCGATGCTCTCTAAGTCGCTCTAGCACCAATCGTAAGTGTGTGGCGTGCTCCTCCCGACTCCGCGAGTAGATCAATATGTCGTCAATAAAGACTACAATGAATGAGTCCAGGAAGTCCGTAAACACCGTGTTCATGAGGCTCATGAAATACGCCGGTGCGTTCGTCAGTCCAAAGGACATGACGCGAAACTCGTAATGTCCGTATCGGGTCCGAAAGGCAGTCCTCGGGACGTCGCTCGCCCTAATCTTCATCTGGTGATATCCGGATCGTAGATCGATCTTCGAATACACCTCTGAACCCTGGAGCTGGTCGAACAAGTCATCGATGCGTGGTAGAGGATACCGGTTCGGCACCGTGCACTTGTTCAACTCTCGGTAGTCGATGCATAGACGAAGGGATCCGTCCTTCTTCCTCACGAAGAGGACAGGGGCTCCCCAAGGAGACGTGCTCGGTCGTATGAAGCCCTTCTCGAGAAGGTCTTCGAGCTGCGTCTTGAGCTCTCTAAGCTCGGCAGGCGCCATGCGATAAGGGGCTCGGGCGATGGGTGTCGTGCCTGGCTGGAGCTCTATACAGAACTCAACCTCGCGAGCTGGAGGCATCCCAGGTAACTCCTCCGGAAATACATCGGTAAACTCGCTCACAATCGGTATGTTGCGTATGTCTACCTCCTCGCTCTCCGTCAGGACTACAGCTGCGAGATACGCGCTACACCCCGCGGTGATCAGATGGGTCGCACGTAGAGCCGATATGATAGGAAACCCGGTTCCAGGTTTCCTTCCTCTGAAGGTGAACGACACCTCATTCGGACGACCAAATCGTACGGTATGTCTCTCGCAGTCGACGATGGCGTGGTGCGTGGTCAACCAGTCCAGACCCAGCAGGACGTCAAAATCTCGCATGTCAAGAACCGTAAGGTCTACTGCTAGGTCCCTATCGGCGATACGGACTTTTCGGTCCTTACAGATCCTGTCCACCAGAACCTGCCTCCCGAGAGGCGTCTGTACCTCCATGGCCCGAGTCCTAACCTCGGTGGGCCACTCGTGGGTACTCACGAAAGCTAGGGCTACGAAGGAATGACTAGCTCCCGTATCGATAAGGGCGTAAGCCGGACACCCCGATATAAATACAGTACCTGTGATGAGATCTACATCATCGTGCGTCGGGCCGCCTGTAGGGGGAGGTCCGGGTAATGGCTCTCCCTCGGGGGTCTCGTCAGCAGGTATCTCCTCCCCAATGGTGGCATGAATACGCGCGGAGTCGCGACCAGTCTGACTGCCACCTCCAGGTCCACGTCCTGACCCGGATCCAGATCTACCACCTCGCTGCGTGTTGCCGCCGAAGCCGCTGCGGGGTGGCACCGGCCCACGTAAATCAGACTGTCCCCGACCTCCTGAGAAGACTCGATCAGAGTACTGTCTACCACCTATCCGCTGCGGACAGGCGTTCGCCCAATGATCAGTGGCCTGGCAAATGAAACAGGCACCTGAGCGAGGAATGGTCGGTCTCGGCGGACCGCGAAACTGCTGAGGCTGGGGCTGCCTCACGATAGGCTGGGAGGAGGTGTCTCTACCCCGACTCGGGGATGCGGTGATGTCGGTCCGGGGTCGGACACTCCTGTGCTGGAGTCTCTCCAGTAACTCCGCACTATCCATCAGGGACTCAATGGATGTACTAGGGTAAGAGGCCACGAGACAAGCCAATGAAGGCTGTAATCCCTCGATGAAGCGGAGGCGTCGGTCCTGTGGATCCGCAACTAAGTCAGGGGCGTATCGCGATAAGCTGATGAAAGTGGTACCGTACTGACGTACGGTACGGCTACCCTGGGTAAGTGACTCAAACTGCTGTCTCAAAGCACGAAGCTGTGCCCTACCCATAAAGCGACGGCGAAAGACCTCGGTAAACCACTGCCACGGTATAGGAGGACCGTCCACGTACTGGGGCTGCTGTGTAGCCCACCAATGACGGGCATCTCCGTCAAAAAGTGTCGCAGCCAACTCGGTATGGAACTCCACAGGAGACCGAGCAAGACGAAGTGTCTCCTCAACGGAAGCAAGCCACTCATCAGCGGCAGTATAAGTACCACGCCCGTCAAATCGGAGCGTGTGGAGACGTATGAAGTCGCGATGGGCGGCGGTAAAGGGGTCGACTATAGCGCGACCCGCACCTGCTCCCTGACCCGTAATCTGGGCCAAACCATCAAAGAACTGTCGCATGAGCTGCGCCGCATCCGGTGGAGGTGGAGGCTGCCTATCTGCAGCACCACGAGACGGACCTGCTCGAGACGAACCAGCTCTACTAGAACCAGCCCCTCCATGGGGTGGGGTCGCTGCGCCCTGACCGCGTGCCACAGAAGGCTGAGAACGTACAGACGGGGCACGGACCTCAATAGGTCGTGGAGATACGCTACCGGCAGAGAGCCCGGAATGAGCCTCGGGTGGCTGGGATGCAGCCCTACGACGCCTATGGGGGTGACGGTCGTCCATAGTATAGCTGCAACAGAGATATGGATATACAATCAAGGAATGAAAATGAGTCGTATGATAAGGAAAAGAGTTCATTCGCCGATGTCTACGTGAGATACTACTTAGAGTATCGGTCAAGTGCTTTGACTTATATATATATATATTGATATTTATCAACTTATGACTTTGCTTTTTATTTGTTTAGTGAATGGTATTCGGTTTATCGTACAAAGGATTATGATAAACCTGGCTCTGATACCACCCAAAGGATGTCACACCCCAAACCAGGATTTCCGGATTAGGATGTGATCAATCCCCACCTCGTGTCTAAAAATCAATAAACACGCAAGGCTAAACAACATAATAATCAAACAACAGCGGAAGCGATATAGTACAAACAAGCAATAGTCATAAATATCAAATAAACATAAATATACACATCATCAGATCATCCATACAATCCACCTCGGGATCAAATAAACATAACTAGTCAAAGGGATACATAATCTATCGAGTCCAATGTATATAACAAAAACATCAGACTCGCAAAATCCTAAACAAAAGTCCCTAATCTATATCAAGTGATGTGACCGTCGGAGACAGCTCATGACGCCTCCTGCTGCGGACCGTCAGACTCTGTACCTGCCCACATCCATAAAAAGGAGGGGATGAGCGAATGATCGCCCAGTATGTGACCCAGTATTATCCCTTCAGGGATCCTCTTAAGTCAAAGCACATTTTAAATTTGAAATCTACGTATTTTTCGGTAATCGATTCACTTTTAATGCACATGCTGCGGTAATTTAAAACCTATCATAATAACTACAAAAGAAAATACATATAATAATGACATGATGCGATTATCCTATTATGCCAAAATGATGAAATTTCCCAAAATAAAATATGAGGATCAATATTATACTCAACCGAAGTCCAGTACAATAGGTACTGTGTGTACAAATTGATATAGTAATAGTACGGATAATTTTGTCACCCTGTGCCGTGCCGAGTTCAATCAAATTGAATTTGTATCTCAAAAGTGACATAACACAAGGACTGCGATCAGAGGGGCAAAGGTACCCGATGCCTATTGACATCGAGCTTTGCCCACACAAGAAGGGCACGCTAGCCGATGGTTATATCGAAATTCGTGTAACATCCAAGGACTGCGATCAGAGGAGCAAAGGTACCCGATGCCTAAGGACATCGAGCTTTGCCCACACAAGAAGGGCACGCTAGCCGATGGTTACACTTAATTCCATGTGTTTTCCTTCTCTAAGACGATTCATCACCAAACATATAAAATAGGAGAAAACTACAAGCAATGCGTAAGAATAAGTCAATTCGTCTCCTCATGAGCAGAGACGAAACTCCACCATCCGGCCAGATCAATGGGACAAGGGCTCGTGAGCGGCCCATAACAATAAAAATAAAATCTGCCACCGCAACCTCGGCAGCCGTACTAGGCAAGTAGCTCCTAATGTAGGGGGGGTATCTCCCGAATCGTCTCCGGACTCGAGATCGGTCCGCACAAAATGAAAAATGATCGAAAATGATATAATACCAATCTCATGCATATAATAATAATAATCCTAATAAGACCTCTAAGGGATCAAGTGATCCCTCAGCCCAATGACCCACGAACCGTCACGCATCCCATGCCTACGTGACGGAAAGCAGTCATTCGGTCTTCTATCTCACGCTCACCAATGCACATGCTTAACTACAATAATATGTTGTCCTCTACGAGAAGGGGACAACTAATATCCTAATATATTATTAATTAAATTACACTACTCCTAAGAAAGCATTAAATTTGCAATTTAGAAGGGGTTGTGCAAATCCTAAATTACAGTTCAGAAAGGATTAAACATGCTCTAATGCAACTACAAAATTTAAAGTGCGGATGTCAGGTCAAGTGGTCGACTGGTGAGAGTACGCCACGAAAGAAAATACAGATATCCCACACCTGATAGCTGTAGGGGTAGAACGCTAGCGCTAGAAATCACCGCAATCTGCACGATCCTCACCTGCTCCGGTGTAACCGTCAGCGGGATCGTACCACGGATCGAACTCAGTGTAGGTCGGCTGACCTGTAATTTAGTCGTAACTTAATTAGAGTCTAAACTAAGTATTCGTAACCCTTATTACCCCGTTTGATTATTTTCACTAAGTGGTCGTATTTAATTAATTAATTACTAAGGTTCGAATCTGATCAATTGGTTTGGTCGGTTTGACTCGCTTCCGACTAAACGTAAAATTGGTCCAACTCTAATTAAATTAATCTAACGTACTTAAATCGTTTGTTATATTTTAATTTGAAAATAAACTGCTCATCTAATTAGTTAAATACCTAAGTAATGTTATTTACGGGTCCTTATGATAATTTACGTAAAGAATGAATTACGTTTATAAAATTATTATTTAATCTTAATTTAACTACTTAAAAATAAAATAAAATAAAAAGTGAGTTTCTTAATTAATTTAACTACAATTAAATTTAAATCCTAAGTACTTAACATTAAAGACTTACTTATTCTACTTAGTAAAATTTTGTAATCGTAATGATTCGAAAGTGTTAATATGTTGTTAATTAATTGTCCTTTATTAATTAACCACATATTTTATTTATAAATCATTTACTTTATTTAAAACTACATTCGATTTAATCTAATATTTACTTAACATTTACAATCCTAACTACTTAACTTATTAATTAATTAAAAATCCTAATTAATCTACATGTGTTGAATTATTTTTATTGGGTGTGTTTCGGGATCATACAGGTGTCCATATAGGGTTGTATAGTATCTGTTCAAATTATGTTATGAACTCTCACTGAGGCATCAAGACCCGGACGGTATAATCATTTCCCGAATTAAATTTAAGTTTACATAAGCATCCGGTTTTATTCGGTTACATTATTAAAACCTAAATTTTAAAAGCCGTCATTTTATTCCGTCAATCCGAGGCAACAATTATTTCTTTTTATTTAAAAATCTGCTAAGCCCAATAGATAAAGGCCCAAGCCTCTTTGAATTTATTAATAAATTCATATTAAGGCCCCCCAACAGAAAATTAAAAAGCCCAAATCCATTTTTTTTTTATCACAACAGCCACGGCTCAACAGTAACAAAGGCCCAAAGCCTTATTTCAATTAAATCAAAGGCCCATTACTCAATTAATTCTTTTAGGACCGGCCCCTTATTAAATTCCAAAATTCACCATTTCTTCTAAGTATCGCAGGTTCAACAGAGAGCAACACAGAAGCAAAAACAAGGTCACTGGTACCCATTACCAGTAAGGGTCACTGTGCTGTACCAACTAGTACAGCAACACAATCAATAAGCACAATACAGTACCGAACCAGCACAGAACAGAACTGCAAAAGTACACAGCCAAATCGGTCACAAGGCAAGGCAAACACCCAAGCAAAACCAAGGCAACAGCAATGGGGGTAGTACCAGTAACACACATGCACCCGAGACAAGACAAAACCACATAGGCACGAAGGCCGCAAATCACAGAAAAGGCTCAAGGTCGCGGTCAAGCAAGAAGGCACAGAGGCCACAGATCAACAAAGGCTCACAGCCAGCAATAGCCAAACAAACCCGAAGGCCACAGGTCAAGCGAAATGGCACGAAGGCCACAGAACTAGGCATCAGCCGCAAGCCACAAGGCAAAAACCAAAATAATGAGTTTAGGGTTACCCGGGAAGAGCAGATCGCAAGAACCGAAAACACCAAGCAAGCACCGAAGGCAACAGAATCACAACCGAGAGCACCCAAAACCCTAGGGTTTGTAAATCGCAAGCAACACGGCAACAGAAACGAGAGAGAGGGATATGGTTCTCGGCTTGTGAGTGAAGGAAAAAGAGAGAGAGTGAGGAGGTGGTAACAGTGGAGAGAATAGAGAGCAAAAGAGAGAGAGAGAGTTGAGTCAATAGGCAGCGGGAGAGAGAGAGCAGAGAGGGGTGTGATTTTTTTATCGCCAGAGAGAAAATAGAGGGAGAGAGGGGTGAATCAGCGAAAAATCCCAAAGAGACAAAAGGGAGCGGAGGAGAGAAAGACAAAAAAAAAGGAGGTGAGGTGTTCTCTCGCCAGAAGGAGAAGGGTCCGAATTTTCAATAAAATCCAAAATTTTCATTTTTAAAGTTTCTATTCCGATCCAAGTAATTGTTCGTGTAACGAGTCGCTTGTTTAGCTTATTCACATAAATTTCTATAATTTTGATCAAAACCATTATTACAATCAATATGCGTCTACAATCGTTCAATTATTTTATTCGTCTAATTACTATCAGATTTCGTTTCATTTTTTTTTTTTTTTTTTAAATTTAAATTTTTAATTAGCTGAAATTTTGATTATTAGGTTATTAAATAAATCAATTATACGGGTTATAACAATTTATCTAATTCAAATTTAATTTAACAAATTTAAAAATAAAATATAATTTAACATATTTAAAATATAAATTAGATTAAATGTAAATTAATTATTAATTACGTAAAAAATAAATCTAAATTAAAGTCTAATTGAAATTTAAAAAATAAAGTCCAATTCGAATTTAAAAAAATGTCTAATTCAAATTTAAAAATTTTAAAAAAATAAATCTAACTATCCAACAAATTCTAAAATAAGAAATAACTAAAAAATCTAACCTATTTAAGATTATTTTCGAATTTTAAAAAATAAAATCTAACCTATTTCAAAATAAATCCGAAAATAATAATAAAATATAATAATCTAACATATTCAAAATTCAAAATTTAAAAAATAAAATATAACATATTTATCAAACAAATCTATTTATCTAACCTATTTATAAATAAAATAACTTATTTGAAAAAAGTAAAATATAACCTATTTCAAAATTAAATACAATAATCTAACAAATACAATAATCTAAAATCTAACATATTTGAAAATATTCAAATGTAACCTATTAAAAATAAAGATAACATATTTAGAAATAAATCTAACTATCCAACAAATTCTAAAATAAGAAATAACTAAAAAATCTAACCTATTTAAGATTATTTTCGAATTTTAAAAAATAAAATCTAACCTATTTCAAAATAAATCCCAAAATAATAATAAAATATAATAATCTAACATATTCAAAATTCAAAATTTAAAAAATAAAATATAACATATTTATCAAACAAATCTATTTATCTAACCTATTTATAAATAAAATAACTTATTTGAAAAAAGTAAAATATAACCTATTTCAAAATTAAATACAATAATCTAACAAATACAATAATCTAAAATCTAACATATTTGAAAATATTCAAATGTAACCTATTAAAAATAAAGATAACATATTTAGAAATAAATCTAACTATCCAACAAATTCTAAAATAAGAAATAACTAAAAAATCTAACCTATTTAAGATTATTTTCGAATTTTAAAAAATAAAATCTAACCTATTTCAAAATAAATCCGAAAATAATAATAAAATATAATAATCTAACATATTCAAAATTCAAAATTCAAAATTTAAAAAATAAAATATAACATATTTATCAAACAAATCTATTTATCTAACCTATTTATAAATAAAATAACTTATTTGAAAAAAGTAAAATATAACCTATTTCAAAATTAAATACAATAATCTAACAAATACAATAATCTAAAATCTAACATATTTGAAAATATTCAAATGTAACCTATTAAAAATAAAGATAACATATTTAGAAATAAATCTAACTATCCAACAAATTCTAAAATAAGAAATAACTAAAAAATCTAACCTATTTAAGATAAATTCGAAATTTAAAAAATAAAATCTAACCTATTTCAAAATAAATCCGAATTTCATAATAAAATCCAATAATCTAACAAATCCAATAATCTAACATATCCAATAATCTAACATATTCAAAAATCTAACAAATATAACATTTATTTGAACAAACAAATAAATGTAGCTTATTTATCTAACAAATTTAAAAATAAATCCGAATTTAACAAATAAAAACTAACAATATTAAAAATTACTAACAATATCTAACAATTACTAAAAATTACTAACAATTACTAAAAATTACTAACAACTACTAAAAAATACTAACAATTACTAACAAATAACAATTACTCAAAATTACTACAAATTTCTAAACATTACTAACAATTACTAAAAAATTATCTAACAATTCATAACAATTACTAAATTAACCTATTTAAACTAATTCTAATTATTTAACAATTACTAAAAATAAATCTAACCTTTTAATCTCGCGGAAAAATCTTGCGGGAGGTAGAATGAAAAAAATCATTCGTAATTCCTCTATTTTCGTCTTTCGTATTCCTTTGCGTATTTGTATTTTGTAGAATGAAATAAATTGCAACTCTTTTTTTTTAAACAATAAAAATAAAATTTGAGAATAATAAAAATATTGAGAGTATGAGAATATGAGATTGAGAGAATGAGAGATTGAGAATAATGAGTATGAGATTGAGATGTGAAAATTTATGAAGAATGGGGGTATATTTAAGGGTGTGTTTGGGGGGGGGGGGAATTTGCCGTTGGAAACAGTAAAAAGAATTGAATTTCGGGTTTCACGCGGGTTGGCTCGGGTTGACTCGGGTCCCGCCGGGTTAGACCCGGGTTTCGGGGGGGTTAGGTCGGGTCTGACCCGGTTTCACGCGGGTTAGGTCGGGTTAGGGTCGGGGTAGATCGGGTTCACCCGGGTTAGGCCGGGTTTGGGGGGTTCAGCCGGGTTTTGGGTCGGGTTAGGCCGGTTCGGGTCGGTTTTAGGTCGGTCCGGGTCGGGTCCGGGTGGACGGGTTGACTCGGCGGGGGGAAGGTCGGGTTTCGCCCAGAAAACCGGATCCGACCCGTTTTAGACCCGACCCATCACTCTAGGACGGGTCGGGTCGGGTTCTGAGTCGGATCCGGGTCGGTTCGGATCCGGGTCACGGGTTTGCGCGGGTCAGGTTGGACCGTGCGGGTTTTGTCAATACACTAGTCACGATCGAACCACGACCTACGAGCTTTTTTTGCCAAGACATACTTAGGGTTTTGTCAATACACTGTAATTTATAGTCTTTTGGTGGGAGGTTCAGCTGAGTGTGTATCCTCTGAGATATCTCAACTTTTTAGTGACCGACGTGTACGGTGCCAATTCGGGGATAATAGTGAGCAGTATTATTTGAATTTTGAGATTCGTGCAGAAGTATTTTAACGGTTGAGATTTTCCAGAAAAACACTCAAAGTTTGAGATATCTGAGAGGATTCGAATTCGGTTCAGTTGCACTGGATAGCTGAAACAAATACCTACTGTGTCGCATGCGTAATGATGACGTGGGCCCGTTAGGAAGTGGTCCAAGTTACGCGTTGACCGTTTAATAGTGTAGGACCTGTAGCCCTGTAGGTGAACCAGAAATGAAGATAGAGCGCATTTCCTCTCGACATGCGGTAGATGTAATTATTAATTTGGTTTAATCTTTCGAGTTTCCCCTGGGAAAATTAAGCATGAGACCATATGCTTCAATATAACTCGAACATAGCAATGCAAATTGTGCGGCACTCGAACACTGCTGAATTAGATAATAAGTTACACGAGCGGACTCAGGATTTTCGTCAGCGGTTAAAAAAATATTGAATTGGATTTAAATAACTAATTAGATTTAAATCCATTAACTAATTAGATACTCAATAAAAACAATGCTTTAACTTATACTTTTCAATGCTCTGATTTGTAATTTCTGATGCTCTAACTTATAATTTTAATTACCAATCATAATTCAAGAAATTTATTTTAATTTTAACCATAAATTTAATCCGAATTACAAATCAAACATCCAGAGAGAGCAAAAAAAATTTCAGGGGAAGGCAAAGTCGATCGGAACGTCCCGATCTCTACTAAAACTCAAAATCCAGGGGGGGCAGCTACCCCTCCTGGGACCATGTGGGTCTGCCCCTGATAAGTTCACTGGAGGTTACTGATTATTCAAGTTTAATAAAATATAAAATAATATGAAAATGAATAAGCATATTTCATTAGTATTTCAGAAAAAAAAATAAAGTAATTAATTGAAGTAAATATAAAATTTAATAACGAAAAGATAAATTAAACTTAAGTGATCAGTTCTCGACAAATGACTAAATTCAACTCGGATGAATTTACCACCATAAAAGGTGAAATAGTGTTTTGTTGTAAAATTTTGAGTAAATTTAGATGGAGGTCACTAAACTTTGTCATTTGTTACGAATTTGTCACTCAAGTTTGATTTGTCCCTTTTAGTCATTCAACTTTATCATTTGTTCCAATCAAGTCACTTTGTATTTTTCCGCTAACGGAATATACTCAACTGTAGAGTGACTGAACCGTTAAACTTAAGTGATCAGGTTTTTACATTTTTCATATTTTTTGTATGAAAGATTCCAACCAATCAAGGGCGAGTCACTGACTCACTGCGGTGCCTAACTTTGTCATATGCTCTGCTACCTGATTTCTTTGAAGAAATAAAAATGCGGTAGTACCTGATAACATATAATAGAGCCTTTTGAGCATCTATGTTGTATTGATACGGGTACGAGTATCGTATCGGATACGATACAGATACAATAATATGAGAATTTAAAAAAAAAAATACGGATATGCCGATATGGATATCGGATATCGATACGATACGAATATGATATGGGTACGGAACCATATATGAAGTATCATAGTAACATAGGCTAGCATTGACATAACATTTTTAGAATAGGCCCATTTTTGGGGGAAGAAATCGACTGTTATTCCAGTGACAGCCGTTTAGCTTTTTTCGTGCACGAATCTCGACAAAGACACTTTTTCATACACAAATCTCAACAAAGTTGAACGGCTTTCATTGGAATAACATGGTCCTGTTATTCCAATGGAATAACTGCCGAATTGTTTGCCATTTTTTAGGGGAGAGGATTGTTACCGCATTTTCCACTAATACAGTTTATGAAAAATTAATATAGCAGCAGTTAATTAAGATAATTTCAGACAGAGAGAATAAGGGAAGTTTTGTCTGGATATGCTAATTTTATTAGATTAACACGTTAGACATCTGATGAAAGATTGCAAATCACGAAGGCCGTTTTGAAAGAGAATCCAACTTTGATATATAAAAATTTAGAACATTATTTTAAATAACAAGCCGAAAATAATACAAATCCCGCCTGTAAAATCCAACAAGATTTGCTGCATAAGCATAATTTTGGATCTATTTACGAAATATGATAAATATTTTAAAGCATAAACAGTCTTTTAAGATAACAGATTTTCATATTTCGCAAATAACTAAAATATATTAATAATGATTGACGACATAGTTTTATTTCATATTATATTCTTGATCAATCTCTTGTTTAACTGCTTCACATTTTTCTCAGAAATGCTGGTTACTTTAGATATTAATGATTTCATTTGTCTATTGCATTGAATATACGTTAAAAAAGCGAGAATCATCTTTTCATCTTTTTTTTTGCCATCAACATATCTCTTATCTTGGCCCCACAGAAATAGTGGATAGAAATTAGTAAAAAAAATCTTTTCAGTTTTCTATTTCCTTTTCCTGAAGCAACATTAACTAATATAAAACACAACCAAATAATTACATCAAAATTTCATTCCTACCCCCCCCCCCCCCCCCCCCAATGAAACAAATGAACAAACACGCAAAAAAATGTTCTGAGGCACCACTACCTTTGACTCGCTACTGTCAAAGAGGACGCTTATCATGTTTCTATTTCACTTAATCCTCATAAAACCAGTAATCTCAATCAAGAAATGATGGAGGTTCTTTCTGAATTTCTGACGGTTTGGTCGGTCGAGAGAAATGGAGAGATTGTTCAAGTTTGTCAGATTATTAAATGCACTTGCTAGCCTTGATTTCAGAGCTGGATTTGATTGGCCTTCCAGTAACTCTTGAACCAATCTCTGCACAAGACAAGAACCTGAATCAATTTAAAAAAACATGCAAAAATTCTTCGACTATGAATTTAGAGAGAGAGAGGGACGGAGACCTGGTAAAGCTCTTGCTCGCACAAAATTAAAGGAAGGCAGGCATCCGCTGCAGAACCTGCTAACTCCATTCTATATACAAAAATGCAACAAATACAAAATTAATAACAATTGAAGCAAACATTGATGTCTCATGTTGATTATAGGTTTATCTAAAAAGACAAGGAGAATTTTACTGGAACAAGTTACTCTAGAACATAGTAACATCATCCAAAAGGACGATCAAACTAAGCACACTAAATGCTTTAACCTGAAATCCTCGAAGAGAAGAGTCTGAAGGAGCAATCTCAAAAAATGGTCGGTCACACTTGCTTGCAATAAACCATTAGACCCCTGTGATTCCAGAAGTCGCAAATTGAGCCCCTCTTTGCCTGATGATCTCTCCTTAAAATGGTACGATGCGAGAGAACTTATGGCAGCTAAACAATTCTCAACAATGTCTACGTCCTGCTAATATAAATTGGTAAAAAATCGAATCGGAAGAACCCTAAAGGAGTGATTTTCTAACTATCAATTGATCTAAAATTCTGGACCATCCGAAAGTAGTGATTTTCTAACTATACAAAAAAATAGTAAAAAAAAATCTAAAAAATGTAAAATTTGGTCTCCAAATACATTTTCATATAGAGATCATGTTTAACGGTTCAGATCAACTGTTTGAACTTTGAAAATAGAGATATCGATCCATAGCACAGGCCGATCTGTAATATGCATATTACCATAGCCTCACTGTTTAATTAAAGCACTTGCCTCACTTCTACAATTTCTCTTTTAGATTATCAAAATTTACTCCTTGTTTTAGTGCATGAATGGAGCTTCCATCTCATAGGGGAAATTTTTTCAAAATCCACAAAAAGTTTTTATCAATATTTTATTTTAGTAATTTTGAAAGTTTGTGTTTGGCAGTTTGGGGCTAGAATTGCAAAAAAAAAAAAAAAAAAAAATCACAATAGAAAACGGTATATATTTTTAACAAGGCTACTTTTTCTTCATTTCTCGACATTAAGTAAATGATATCCGATATGAAGCATTTTCTGTCTCATATAACAATTAACTAAAATGTGTTTGTGCATGTGTGATTGTTTGAACATGTTCACCCTCTAAAGTCATAAAGAAAGGAAATCGATATATGATAGTTAATATTACCTGATGACGTAGTCCAAGATCTAATGTCGAAATAATATGTGTAAAGGCGTCCTTGTTCAATTGTGCAACCTTTTCAGGGTACACTTCCAACATGTGCGACACTAGTGCAAAATACTGGGAAAAAAAATTCAAGTGAAAAACTAAAGATATGGCATGAAAGTTTGTCTCAAATATTATCCAACATGCCCCTGCAACAAGCACCACAATAACAAATACACCCTAACAAAACAAAAAAAAAAAAAGATATATATCTCACATGCAAACATTGAAGAATCAAGAAACTGTAAAGATGATTACTTATCAAGTTAACAATTGTGCATTCAGAATTCCACAATAATGGAACAAATTTTCCTGTTGTGCATTAATACTTGCGCATCTTTTTGTTCTTGTGAATAAAGATTCTGATCTTTGCAATGGAACGAGATAAATATTGTTTTTTTTTCTGATAGATATCTACTCAAAAGCACCCTTTGTCCTAATTCTCTAAAATACCCTTATCATCCATCTTAACTTCCTCAAATTTGGTGGGTGTGTGTGTGTGTGTGGGGTTGGGGGGGGGGGGGGGGGGGGGGGGGGGGGGGGGGGGGTTTACTCTATCTTGAAGTAAAGAGCGGTACATAATATCCTACATCTCTTAGGCATACCAATTTGTGTGTATATTCACATAACACTTACATCACGGCTGAGTTTTGGATACTTGAGCAGGTCAAGAGAAATTAGAGGAGTAACAATGTGAAGCCCTACATATACGACCTGAAAAAATATCAAACAAACATATATGATAAAAATACGAAAAGGAATTGAGTAATCAGACAGATATATGAATTACAAAATTTATATACCTCGGCAATATCTGGGTTATCTTCTTGTTCAGCATCAGTAGAGAAATCAACCTGATTGTTTACCATATAAGATCTCAAAATATGAAGTTAAAAAGTTGTAGAAGAAGGTATTACCAAATCTTTCGAACACATATTTCTCAGAAGCTGAAGTAAAGCACGCAAATCTTTATACTTCTCTGATTGTGACTCACTCCGCAAGCTCGAAGAAAGAGAAAGCGATATCTAGAAAAGCAAGACCAGTTTCCATTAAATACCTGGGATATGTGAGGATTCTCCCTTTTCTCTATGCAAATCTCATCAATATTTCAGACAACTTTACAAATAGTACCTAAATTTTTAGTATCTTAGTTCTCATCATTTATACATTAACACCAACTGTTTCACTAAAAAGGAAACCCCCAGCATTAAAACCAAGGATAAACTAAATCAACTAAACCCAACTGCAAATGAAACAAGATCTAATCTTGGCTAAATTTTAAGTAAATTGGATCATAGGGAACAATCTTCATGGCTGATAAATTTATTAATACTTCACAAAATATATCCTTTTCATTAAAACATGTCCAAATGATGTGTTAACTTAATAAATAATTTCATAGGACATCTGAATATTTGCAAACCGGATCTGGTAGCCGAGCCAGGTTGGCCGGGCAATAGCTTCTATTCGGGATAATGGTTGCTTCATCTTAGGTGCCACTTTTATGAAAGCTCATGGATTTGCACAAGTATGACAATATAAGATATCTAAAGAAGATCTTAAATAATACCTTGCCAATATTGTGAGATGAGTAAATTTGGAGAAGCTGCATGCAAAAGTAAACCAAAATCGAGGTCTCTTTGGCACCAAGAAATACAACTTGTGCATCGACAAAATCAACCACAAACTTGAGTATCAAGTAAACAACTCCTGACTAAAGAATTAGAAAATTTGCACAAGAGCAAACCTCAGTAGATAAACAAAATAAACACTACTCATAATTTAACTGCTGCTTTTCAACTAACACAGGAAGTTGTCTATGGTATATGGTACAGATATTTACTATTACCAGCCAAACACAAGTGGTGTGAGATTTTTATAGTCTTTATGCTACTGTCCTTTTATTTGTTTTCAAACACAACTAATATCTGAATAACACCTAAAGTTTCAGTATTTGCCCCCAACACCAAAACAATTAAATTAGTGTGATGGTAGAACTATGTTTTATTATAAATTAATTACTCTACCCACCATTGGATTACTTTTTGTATGAAGCACAAGTTAAACTAAATCAAGCTATATGCTAACATAATGCTGGTTGCAAGTTTATATACCATATTTGAGAAAATTTGTTTGGGCTGGTATGAAAAACAAAGAGCAATTTGGTAATATTTTGTTTGACTTACCTTTTGGTTTTACCCGTTTGGATGTTAGTTGAAAATTAGTGCAAAAATAGTAGATGCTGATGGCAAATATAACACAGGTTTATGTCATTTGGAAGAGAAAATAATACTCTGTAGTTTGCAAAACAGCAAAAGTATCATTTTTAGAGCAAAAATTGCAGAATATCCTTAAAACATCATGATTTTCACATTTTGGTCCCTTAAAGTTTGAGGCCCCATCCAATCCTTATTATGGGTTTATGTCTTAACTATTCATCCATACACAATGGTAAGAACCACATAACTCAAAATCTTATTACACCAATGATGGGAACTCCCCGACATTAGGGAGTTAAAATAAAAAAAAAAATGACACTTTGTTTCAAGTATCATAATGTAATTTACCTCTAATTTATGGTGATATGATGGGTAGAAACTTTTAATATATACCTGATTTTTGTAAATCTCAAGGAGAGATAAGAGAGGGTTCATGACAGCATGTCCCATTTCAAAAATAGCCTTTTGAGTCCTTGGTTGAGTTGCTCTAACAGCTCCTCTTAGCCTTTCCAACAAGCAACTGACCTACACATTTCCAACAATAAATATTTCCTGCCATGAACAATCTACTGGTACTGATTATTGACTGGTAGGATAATGCATGAGTTTTTTGCCTTTTCCTCTTTTGGTCTCTTTATTTATATCTTGCTAGATTAACATTTTTTTTTACAGCAAACAAAGTTTGACCCGACTTGCATGAACTGTTCCAACCTGAACCAAATACAGTTAATCTAAGAAATTTAGAAAAGTCAAAAGCCCATTGCCACCTCTTTTTTTAGAAATTTACTGGAAACGACATAAGAAGTCTGGACTCTGGAGCACAAAACATAAACCCGAAAAGATTCTAACCCAGATGCAAACTGACCTGCCCAATCGCCGCATCTTTTTGTGTATCAAGCAGTGATTATGAACTGTTACACCGGACAGATATGTTACAAGTACAGGTACAGTAATCCATGGCTCATGGTATGACTTGTACTTACCATATATATGGCATCTGCCTGCTGTGCAACAGATTTGAGATCGGTTCTGCTAGTGTTTTCTACAAGACAGGTTGTCATGGGCCCTATCACATCTTTCAGGTACCTACATGCATATGAATCGGAAAAAAGTTTAGTAAATCTAATTAGGAAAAAAAAAATACAATTGAAAAATTGTAACTTGACTCACTGAAGTGAAGCTTCAGAATCTTTCAGGCATGCAGCTGCACAAATGAGTGTTTCGGCAAGAGAACGCTTAAATAAAAATGTACAATAAGAACAGTTTCCAAGTACAGTGAGGCTATGGTACTATGCATAGTGCAGATTGGTCCGTACTATGGATTAATATCTTCTTTTAGAGTTCAAATAGTCAATCTGAACCGTTCAACATGATCTCCATATGAAAATGTACTTGCATACAGAAGTTTACATATTTTAGAATTTTTTTACTATTTTTTTAGATAGGTAGAAAATCACTACTTTTGAATGGTCTAGAATTTTTAGATCAAGTGATTTTCTACCTATCTAAAAAATAGCAAAAAAAAATCTAAAAATGTAAAATTTGATCTACAAGTACATTTTCATATGGAGATCATGTTGAACGGTTCAAATCTACCGTTTGGACTTTGAAAATGGAGATATTGATCCATAGTACAGACCAATCCGCACTATGCAGAGTACCATAGGCTCACTCTTCCAAGTATATAACTTGATCAGAGAGTATATAAAGGTCAGAACACACAAATATGAAGCGGACGCTTAGCTATTACCTGAGAACGAGCACTAATTGAAAACAAGATACTTTCATTTGCAAAAGCTCTTGCGATTTCTCGCCACGATTCCTAAGTGTACAAAATAAGACAAGAAGAAAAGAAAAAGAAAATGCAGTATAAATAAATACAATGCACTTTCAAGATTATTAGAGGACAAAAAAACTACTAGGAATGAGGAATTTGAACTGACCAACTGAACAAGGCGAGAGCAAATATGTTTCCTTCTAACAAGCACAGCCAGTAGCTTTTGACATGCCAATGCCTGAGAACATAAACTTTAACATTCAAAACTAAGGCAGCAATGTCAGGCCCAGGCCAACCCAAATAGACCTGACTCAATGAATTCTATGATCGGGTTCGTGCCTCACTTCCCTGACCCTCTGATGGGTAATTCGGGTAAAGGTTGATGGGTCATAACCTGACCCAGCCCATTTACCCTTTTTGCATGTTTCGGTACTAATAATTCAGCTCAAAGTTTCAAGAAAATGCAAAACTAAATAAATAAATATTCAGCAATAAAATTTGAATCCACTTTTATATTATCCTTACATAAAAGTCCGAAACAATGGACTTCAGCCTCTGTTTTGATTTTTATTATATTTCCTTTACAAGTGAAACTTCCTGTTTACAGCCTACTGCCTGCAGTAACCCCACTTCATTCATAAATACCATCTAAACACAATACAAAAAGACCAAAACATATAAATATAGCATTCCTTTAGGTTTCGTACGGTACTCTTCGATGACATACCTGGAGTTCATTTTCACCAGGATACATAGTCAGTGCCACCAGAGAAATTCGTATAGCCGAATCAAGAATAATGTCCCCTTGGTTATTCTGCCAGCCAAAACTTTGCAAGATTTTTCGTGAAGGTTGAGACCCATTTGTTACCACGCCTTCAGAATCAGTTTCTTTAATGTTTCCCATGCTAGTATCGAGTGGTACTAGGTATGTTGCTACCCATCTTGCAAGAAACCAAACCACAGCCTGTACAACACCAAAAAAAAAAAGGCGTTATATAGTTTTAGTCACATCTAGTACTAGTCAGAGCTACATTACAAGCATGTTCAAGGCACGATCATTTTAGATCCTTCACCAGTTAGTAAGACAAACTAAGAGAGAGAGGGAAAATAAAAATCAGAGGGGGGAAGAGGGGGGTTGGGGGGAGGGAGATCTCGCTCATAGGCAATTCAGAAAAGTACCTCCATGAGTCGGGGGCTAAAATATGCTGATCTCACAGCAGGATCTAGACACTGCCTTGAAAAATTAATAACTGACCTACAGTGCAGAAGAAAAAAGATCAAAAGTTATACCACTTACAAATAAACAGAAAAGGATAAAAGCATGATCAGAGGAAATGTGTCTTTTATCTGAAATTTCAAATGAATCACAATTTCAAAACAACTCCAGCCAATCTGCTCCAGTATCTAGCTTTATCTAAACCTTGATTTGAAAAATAATTTAACAGAAAAACAAGTATACCATGAAAGCATGACGACAGGATGTTGTGCCGCTTCGACCACATCTGAAAAAGCTGCCTGAAGTAGCTCTGGGATCTGTACCGCATGTAGTTACAATTGGAGTATTATCATGCAATGGCAAATAAAAATGTGATTTTGCAAAGTGTAACTTGTATTTTTTTTTTTCCTAATTTGCAAACACAGCCTACTATTTCAGATTTGAAACTCATGCAAAAAATTATGTAGGATTGTTGCAAACACAGCCTACTATTTCAGATTTGAAACTCATGCAAAAAATTATGTAGGATTGTTGCAAATAGCCACACCTCCAGTTAGATTTATGTGACGGAAAAATGAATTTCATTAAATGTGAACAACTTTGCCCCTAACTTCTGACTTTCCCTAACCCAGCCGAACTAAAATCAGGCTAACTAATTTTGTTACCTTTTAGTATACCTTAGTACACATAGTTAAATACTGTTAGATGCATAAGATGCAGAAACAAACAAAAAATAAATCACTATTTTAGAGCAAATGCAACGACATATCAGTACAAAACACCCATATAAATTTTGAAGCCAATTGCAACTTACAAGCAATGTCTCGCCTTCTCCTGAATCTGTTAAAACATGACCGGTTATAAGTAATAGCCAATACAGCTCTTCCAGTGTACGAGTTGGGTCACTATTGCCAAGTTCCTGATAAGGTAAACCAATCAAGACGTTTACACAAGATGTACAAGGAAACACAAGATGTACAAGGAAGAGATAAAACACAAGTATAAATGTATAAACAGATGGCTCAGTCAAATCTTATTTAGGCCATGTCGGATAGGATGAATATCGGGTTTGTTTGGGTTTGGGTTTTCTTGTATTTTGGTATGTTGGGTTTAAGGTTGTCTTAGGTTTTGAGTCATCCAAGCTTGGTCTTAGATCAGGTTACATTTCGGTTGTTTTAGGTTACGATCTAGGGTTTCGGTCAGTCAGGCTTTAGGTTGTTTCCTGTTTATTACTCAGGTTCAGATGCTGTACAATTTCAACAGATTTGTTTGTAAGCAGTCAGTGTTTGAGCAGATCTAATATGAGTCATCAATGTCAGAGCAAGCTCCATTTTTAGGTCCAGTCAAGTTTTAGTTGACAATCTTTTTAAATATTTTTAGTTCTAATCAAGTTCGGTTGGGGCAGGCAAGCCCCTGATCAAGGGTGAGTATCCCCTGCGGTACCCTACCGTGTAAAATAACTCCCAGCCGAGCCAAAATCATTTTGGTGCCTATTTGGATTATAGGGGGTCCGCTTTGAGATTCGTTCCAGGTTAAAACGGACGATGCAAATCTCATTCTTCACGTTAAAGTACCGCACTGGATCTGAACCACCCTAATCAGAAGTCGAATTTTTTCAACTCTAGGTAAGAGTGGTGTACCTGGCTCAGGGTACCAAAACGTTCTTGGAATAGCCTTGCAAGAAGAGGGACAGTCGATTCAGCTCCCAGACGTGCAATGATAGCATAAGAAGCTAACCTTTCATCTCTCTCTGCAAGACCAAAAGTTCTCAAGGACAAAGGAAAACGAAATACAGTCTCATGCCAGTGATTAATTGATTATCCACATTCAATAGAAGATTTAAGAGTGCAGGTATTATTGCACAGTTCAGGCCAGAGGCGAAGGCAGGATTTTAATCTATGGGGGTCGCGCATAAAGGCTTGGTTGTTGTTGTTGTTGTTGGGGTAGCGCATAAAGATTTATAGTGCTCAAATTCTTCTTCTTGAAAAGTATGGGGGTCAGCTTAAAAATTTTATAAAATAAATGGGGTCAAGTTTAGCATACATATAGCAATTTTATCTTTAAAATTATAATACATAGTACAAGTTTAAAGGGTTTTCAGAAAAAATGGGGGTCAATTCATTTAGCAAATGTAAATCCACCCCTTGGTTGAGGCTATAGTTATAGTGCCAGTTAGCAACTAAATTTTTTTGTGCTTAACTGTTTATTAGGCCTTTCTTAGTTGTAATGATCAATTTATGGCAACAGTAGAGGTGTTTTATACATGCATAATGATCAATTTAACCATCCATATGATATCTTACTCGAGATAGAGGCATGAAAGTACTCAGAATTATCCGCATCCTCAAAGGCAGAATCAGCAGCAGCTATGAAAAACAAAGAATCATAAAAGATATAGTAGGTTTATATAAACCGTGTTAATTAAAGAAACCTCCTAATACATGCAAAGCTCTCACTAGATTGTACCTAAAGTGGTGAACTGGTCAATCACCTTTGATTTATCCCCTAAACACTTCTGAACTTTCATGTTGTCCCAGTCAGGTCACTGCTATCTCTTTTCTGACATAAAAGCAATAAGAATAAAAATGTCCACCCATATTTTTCTCTACTTCACAGTTCTCTACTAACTCCCAAGCGATGTTCTTCTCATTTCCCTTCTCTATTTGCAAACGAAACAGAGAGAGAAGTTGAGAAATTGGAAGGAAACAGTTACCATTTCCTTTGACTATATTGACAAAAGAGTGACCTAATTGGGAGAATAAAGTTCAGTGCTTTTGAGCAACCAATCTATCACATGGTTGTAGTTGAGTGATATCTGAAAGATTTTACAGTTCGAATTATTTTACCCTTTAAATGTGACTCAACAATGACATTAAATAAGCTTGAGGCTGCATAAACACCATCAGTAGAGATTGAGCTCCTATCTGTACCCATTCCCTGGCAAAATACCAAACAAAAAAAAAAAAAAAAATCTTTTTATGCGCCTTAACCAGTGGGAGCAGAGAAAAAGAGAATAAGAAAAAGACCAGAAACTTTTGGTTAAGTACGGTGACTGATTATAACATCAAGCCCCTATGCCAAAATAATTTTTTTTATTTTTGTACTTGTTGCGAAAGGAACATAAAGCACCTCAAGAATAACATTCCATGTCTCCAATAAGATATCCAGAGACTCCTCAACCCAAGTCTCCTCTTCGCGCCGGAAATTCATTAATGACTTCACAACCTCACATGTTAAGGCCGACAAAAGGTGTACAGTACCATACGGCCTGCCAAAAAAGAAAAAAAAATGATGTTTACATTGAGTTACTTGGCTTATCTTCATCTTAAGTTTTTTCTAGGCATTATACTATCAATTCTAAGTTCAGTTTATCACCTCAAAGACTTCAGGATATTATCAAACAGAGCTGTAGTTGTCAAAGATGCCATCGAAAGCAATGCATGGCAACCATCTACGAACTCACTGTTGAAATATAAGAAAACAATATAAGCAATTTAATTAACATTTTTACCACCAGTTACTTTTTTTATTTACCGACTCAAACAGAAAACTTAAAAAGAACCTTTCACTTCCACCAGATCTAATTGATGCTGCAATGACATCTGGAGGCTCTACCCACGGCATAATAGCCGACAGAATTTGTATTAGATGCTTCATTTGGGTCTCTCCATTATCTAAGACAATTTAAAACAAAAAGAAAAGAATCACAGTCTATTTTCTTGACACCAACAACTCTACTTGATATTTGAATTTTCAAACCCTTTACAGTACTGAACTTCCATGGTGCACCAATTAAGAACAACAACAATAATAATAAGAATAATAAGAACAACAACAACAACAACAACTTGTTGATCCAAAAGATTTCATATACAAATTGGTAATAAAAAAACAAAAAAAAACTGTACCAGAAGGAAAGACAGCCCCAGCCAAGGAGCAGAGTTGCACAATTAGCTGCCGAGCAGCATAGGCAAGGGGAGAATCGTTCCACAGTGTATCATATGAATATTTCTCTCTCATTGCGCCGTAAAAGTTCAAGAGCCAGTTGGTGTGGCCACAGGAGATGAGTGTGTCCCTCCATGCCGGTCCTGGCTAGAAGACCAAAAAACAGAGAACAATTGTTTGACACTACACCTCTACTTGTAGTTACTAGGCTTTAACACCAAAGAAGAACTAAATTTAGGATTAAAACACTGGTAGTCAAACTACAGTCTTTAGCCAGCTAAATTCTAAATAGTTTACATTGTGGTATCCCGAAGTTATTCAAGTCAGATCAAATAATAACCTATCTACAAACCATGGTACTCAGTCAGTAAACATAACGTATTTGCCCATACCAAAATCAGGTCTTCGTGATAACATCATTTTTTTTTTCTTTTTGGTTTTCTCTTTGTTCTGTTATTTACTTTCTTCTTAAAAGAAGTCTATGACTAGAAAGCACATTGATTTCCTGGAGCAAGTAATCAACATAGCACCACTACTATTTTAATGTTTCGCTGTTATTCTCAAAATTCATTTTTCTAAGAGAAACAGAACTACCTTAATAAGAGTACGATCGAATTTCTTCAGCACCACTGTGTCATGCCTGATTCCAGATGGTAGCACATTCGATTTAGTACTAGATTTATCAGATACAGTAAAATTCCAGTTCAAAATATTAAACATTAGCCGGATTGCACCAGAACAAGCCCGTTCTTCTGACACATTTCCGTTTGAATTCATTATTTTATCTGCAAGCCCCAACATAGCAGCTTGAGCCCAACAATAGAACTCCTATAAAAAAAGTATATAAAAAAAGAGCTTAGATAAAAGAGTTTTGTAACAGACATTTTTCTAATATTAATTCTTCGGTTGGTTTACGGAAACAGTATGAAGTAATTCTGATGCTGCAATTAGTATCTATACATAGGAAAATAAAAAACTAAGTTGATAAAAAAATGCTAGTGATAGACCTTCAAATAATTAATCTCAAAAGATGAATGACACTGTTCATGAAATTCTCTTGGCAAACCCATAGCTGATGAGGTTGAAGGTGAGAATTCTGACACCTGCATAAAAATCCCTCAAAATGCATTTAAAAAATATATAACGTCATTAAATGAATTATAGTTCAAAGATCGTTAATCAAGACAAATACCAACAACTCGATGAAATGAATCCCAGCATATTGCGGGTCACAGCCATGTACACCAACGATAGATTGCTTCACCTAAAGACAAAAGGACAGTATAAAAGGTGCAAAATGCTATTGTAAACAGTTATTTGCAAATTGTGCAAAAGAATAAATATAATATACCTCATTGAATATAGCCACTTTCTCTGCTTCTGAAAATTCTAACCTAGAAGAGCAAACAAAGAGAGGATACAATCAATTTAAGATTTCTCCAGAACATGAAATTAAGAGCGTTATCATATGAGCTAATAGTCTCAAACCAAGTGCTAAAAAGAACGTAGTGAGTGCTCAAGGATACTAGTAGTAAGTTCAGTGTATCCAGGGGCGGATCTCAAGGTAGTGTAGGGGGTGCTTAGTGACCCTCATGATTTCAAAAATATTCATCATGTGTATAGAAATTTAATTGAAATTTCATTTTTTTAAGTTATATAGTTCAGCCCCCCTCATAAAATATCAAATGTGTGCTTGTAGTCTAGTGGTTAAAATTTCACATTTTGTTGTGGAGACTTGGGTTTAAATCCCAGTGACAACACATTATGCATTTTTACGTTTTAGCCCCCCCAATCTAAATTTTCTAGTTCCGCACCTGAGTGTATCGGTACCATCCATGACCTACATGGTGCATGTACTTACCAGGCTCTTTTTAGTAATCTAGCTGCCACAGAAGAAACCTTTGACTGTACGTATGCTTCAGGTGCACTGGCATGCTCCATGACATAGTGCAGAGAGAATCTGGGATAGTTTTACAGAACAGTGGATCAGTTAATAGGAATACCAGTAAAGTCTGAGCAGTTCTTTTCATGCCTTTTTGGTGTTCAAGGTTTAATGAACCAAGACTATGTAATACTTGTTGATATCAGTGCTGGACTAGCTCAGGACCATACAAATAGCGCTTATATAAGGTGTATAGAAATTGTAGATTTACAGTATTAAGCTTCTTTTGTTCTCTATTGTAAGGAGTGCCCATTCTCTAATTGCAGCATCTCCAATCGCACCAGCAGCTTGAAATCTTGCACTTGCCATTTGTGATGCTTCTGAAAATTAGTAAAACAAAAAATTAATTAATTAATAAATAAATAAGAGACACTTGGACCTTCCTATAAAGCAGAATACCGGATTGATATCGGCTTCATCATTATTTCACCTTCGTATTGAATTTTTTGGTTTCTTTGATGCTTTATCACAATCGAGGCTCGTAAATGTAAGATTT
The DNA here is from genome assembly GCA_028015225.1 of Carex myosuroides. Lineage (NCBI taxonomy): Eukaryota > Viridiplantae > Streptophyta > Magnoliopsida > Poales > Cyperaceae > Carex > Carex myosuroides. The sequence continues at coordinate 9,898,407 of CM051479.1, forward strand.
AAGAGCCTATTTGGACTAGGTAAAAGATTAAGTTGTGAACCAAACTGGTAAGGTACACAAATTGTTGGTAACTATGAGATTTAATAACTCAATCAACTACAGTGTTATTGATGCTTATTACAATCAAGGGTCGTAACCGTAAAATTTAAGACCTTAGTTGGACTACATTAGAGATTACTTTGTGAACCTGTACCATTGAAATCAGGTATAGTGTTGTTCTGATCTGATCAACTAACTAAAATCTCTAACCGAACTGATACTGGTACTGGTACTGTACACTAACGTGCCACCAAATTGTTAAAATTGCATACCAAGAATGAACCGGCAGGTCTGATAAGGCATGGAAGAAGAACGAAGTGAACCAATAACCCTCTCTACTTCAGCGGGATTCATGTGCATCTACAAAGCCAACCGGAATTATTCATTTTACAGAAAACTAAACTGTTAACCTAGATATACTCAGATGTGGCGACCCTATCTGGAAAAGCATAAAAAATAATACAGTACACTTCAAACTATCATTGCCGCAAAATAATTGGGTTCACCTTAATTATTCTGAGAGCACGTATTTATTACCTATAAACCGTTTTCCAATAATTCGAATATTTTTCATATGGGAAGAAAAAATCCCTCGATTTTCTCAAATTTCCTTGGTTCCATCACTCAGCACTAAAACAAATAGCACGACGGGCAACTAAAAGTGTTGATTGGAGCTATCTGGAAGACTAAGCACAAAATTATACAGTATGGTAACCTAGATATACTCAGATGTAGCAACACTATCTTAAAGAATAAGCATAGAATAATACAGTACACTTCAAACTAACATTGCTGCTAAATTACTGGGTTAACCTTTAATTATTCTGAGAGCACGTATTTATTAGCTATAAGCCGTTTTCCAATTATTCGAAAAAAATTCAAATAACAAGAAAAAATCCCTCGATTTTCTCAAATTTCCTTGGTTCCATCTCTCAATGGGCGACTAAAAGTGTTGATCGAAGCTTACCTGAATGAGCGAACAAGCATGTTCAATCGCATGCATAGAAGCTTGAAGGGTTTGCAAATCCGACGCTACTCCGGGAAAACCTTGCATTTTTAGCTTTATCTATTAATTCTATTCGCCTTCTTCTTTGTCTAGGGTTTACTGAGATTTTGCGCGCGCTAGAAGGAGAAGGCAAAGAAGAAGAGCAATAGAGCTAATTGAAGGCGAGTAGAGAAGAAGACATACTGACGAACAAGTCACTTTTATTTAGGCAAAAAAAAAATAATAATATTGTTTTAATTAAAACTTAGGATTATAGATGTACTTTATCGTAGATCGAATATAATATACAATAAATTAAAGTGAAATTGACGCATTAGATATCTATGACAAAAATAACTAAAATTTAAAATACATCATTGGTTTTATGTTCCAATAATATCCCCACATCTCTATTTCCGATTTTAAAATTTGATCTGAACCGCTCGACATGATATCATATTAAAATATGCTTAGGAATCAAATTTTATATTTTTTGAAATTTTTTTACTATTTTTTTAAATAATACAAAATCACTGTTTTCAGATGGTTCAGAAGCATTGATTTTGTACCTATTTAAACAAATAGTAAAAAAGTTTAAAAAATAAAAAATTTGGTCTCTAAGTACATTTTAATATGGAGATCATGTTAAGTAGTTCGGATCGACTATTTGAACTTTAAAAATAAAGATAAAGATGTAAAATATGATTGGAACACAAAATAGTGCATTTTAACTCTACTCTTACTCCAAATTGATGCACGTTCTATTTAAAGAGAAAAAATTATATCAATAATTGTAATTTTAAATGATTGATACTATAAATTAAATGTATTGTAAAAAAAGTACATACTTGATAGAAATAATTACTTCTACTAGCAACGAGCCGAGCTGAGTTGAGCTAGGGATAGCTTGTGGCTCGTTAGTTTTTAAAGCGAGCTCGTGGCTCTCTCATGGCTTGCTCATTTTCAGACCGAGTCTAATACGAGTGAGCTTTCTCCGAACGAGCCACGAGTCGCGTGCTTTTTTGCCCTGCGGATGGCAACAAGCCGAATTATATGTAGCTCGTGACTCGCTTGTTTCTAAAACGAACGAGCCAGGAGCGAGCTAATATTAGAGTTCAAGTTAAAAAAAGTGGCTCGCTCATTTTCAGACTGCTTGAATGTATGTTAAAAAAATTTTGAAAAAAAAATATATATTGACCTCAAGGGTCACAAATTCTTCAAATAAAATAACTTAGGAATAGATACCAATTTTAGCTTACGATATCATACAACAAAATGCCCATCCCCTCACAAACACCTCCATAAGAATCCAAAATGCTCCCATACAATTCTCCAATCATCCAAGTTAGTTCGTGCATCCAAACAGCACAAAAATCACCAAAAAAATAAAAAGACTAAGCAAACACAAGTTAAATATCGACATGAGCGGACATGTCAAAACCCAACAATCCTCCATCAATAGTAGTCTCCTCCTCGCTGCAAATCTATGTCTTCAAATTTGAATTGCAAGCATCTCTTCATCAGTCTCCATATATATGGTAGTGGTAATTCCAGTATGTGACTGTGATATTGTTCGGTTGGAGAGAAAGAGGAATAGATTGAAATAGAGGTTCTTAGTTGAACAACGAAGAAATTGAATAGAATTGTGAAAATTAGAAAAGTGGAATTGAGTTTGTATTTTTGCAGTCAATTTTTTATCGTTGTCGAGCGAGTAACCGAGTGTGAACCGAATGTGATCAGGTCAATCTCTCCTCCACTCCTTTCCTTTCTCTCTTTGTCACCTCTTCTTGAGCAGACTTAGGGATCTTAGTGTCTCATACTTGAATTTTAAAATGGGGATCTAATCCCTTCATAATCAGAGTATAAAAAGGAGCTGATGGAAAATTTACTAGATTTGCCTCCTGGCGATCTCCAAGTGACTATCAATTTTTCCTATCTAGGAGCACAGGCAAGTGCCACAATTTGATATATTTCTAATTATTATGAAACCACCATGTTGAAAAAATTGGTGGAATAAAATTTTGAAGTTGAAAAATTTTTAGACTGGTGAGACGTGTCTACCTAGTTGCTAAAAACAGAATAACTAAATTAAATTGTCGCTGGCTAAAAACAAAAAGTGGTTCATGGGAATAATATTGGGGACAAGACTCAAGAGGTTTGGGATAATAATATTTATCCATTGATAAAAATCACACTCATTAATTGTAAGCTTATAGGCTATAATCCGTCAGCATGTACTCTTTTGCATTTTGTACGATCCCCTAGTGTGTATTTGCCACAGAAAAAGCAGACGAAAAGAAAAGAAAAGTTGGACATAAAGTAAGTAACAAAGAGCATAACATGGAGAACCAACTAGCTTGTGGTCTAGTAGCAAAAGCAATGCTCTTCGTGTGAAAAGTTGCATGTTGGAAATCCGAAATAGACAATTTTTATGAATATTAAATAGTTAAGTATCTTGAACTTCAACTTTTACTTAAAAAAAGAACAAAACATCATTGCTCTTTTGAATTTGTTAAAAGTTCTTATAAAAATAAATTAGTGCAAACAACAAATTGCAAATTAGTCTAACACTACATTAAATCGTACCGTAATTTAAGCAGCTCTCAATACAAGTCATGAACCGACAATTAATATACATGGAACTAGGCCAAAATTAATTTTAGGATGCAAAACAAAGATGGGACCACAGAGTCAGTACAAGTGATGCACTAATTTCACAAAAACAATATATGGTTGTCTGGTTGTGAAGTAACATGTAAAATTAATCTCTTGTTCCATAAAGTTATCAAGCTTGTATTTAATACATGAGGAATAACTTAAATTATCTTTTCAGACGGATTAAATTACTTCATATTTATTCTACTTGTAGAGTCACTGTTATAAACAGAGATTAATTTTCCCGATTAATTTAAACAATAATTTAAGTTATCAAACGAGATGTAAAATAAAGGAAGTAAAATGGAAGAAATATATAATCCTTCTTAAATTTAAGTAGCAACCAAACATGATCTATATGAACAACCTCCTGAGAAATCCTTAGTAATGAGAAGATCAGGAGCTAATGGCTAACGGCTTCATAACCTGCGGTTGCAACATCTTGTCAATTTCCTTAGCAGCACATGCATCTGTGCAGCATTCCTTTAGTCTGGAGGGTCCCACAGGAGTAGTCTTGCTTGTTTCAGACGAATCTTTTTGTTTCCTTCGACGGGTTTTCTTCGGGACTGCGGGCAATTCTTTCCCGGATATGGAATCAGTGGGTGCCTCAACACCTTCTTTCTTCTTGTATCTACGTCCCTTCTTGGCAATGCCACGACTCGAAGAAGATTCTGCATTCCTTCTTTCACTTTGAGCATGTTGAAATGGATAGGTTTCAGGGGACATGTAGGGGGATTCTTCCCTCGTAGGTCCCGCTGAGGCTGAGGCTGAACTGCTGCGTTCCGATGATCTCGGGTCTTCTAATCCTCCGATTAACGCCATGTCTATGGAATATATGTTTTTTTTTTTTTTTAATATAGATTATTAAACTTATTGTTTTAGAGATGAATTTTTTTTATAGGTATGTTGATGTATCCATGTGGTTAATTACCTGCTGAGGCCCATACAGTTCCTGTTGCTGGGCTATCTGAGCCATCAACTGTAGTGGGTAGTGGTGCTGAGTGGTACTCTTTCATCTAATTTTTCACAGACAAATAAATAATAAGTTGAGGTCTTTATTGTTATTATTGTTGTTGTTGTTTCAGCTTAAACAAAGAAAATAACAAATTACCCAGCTGGGTCCTTCATCCGTTGAATCCATTCCGATATGTGCCACGTGTCTGACGTTTGTCGGAAAACCGATCTGCATCTCGGACTCTCTCCCCTCTGTGATAAACAAAGCATCTCTTTTTATGAGTATAAAATCTCAAACATTCATATTTCATACTACATTCACTTGCATAAATCTCATTAGTAATATGCCACCTCTGTATTTTCATTTTTTTTTCTAGAATGCTAATACATGTCCCAAATATTATTGGTTTTGGATTATTCATCAATTAGAGTTTGTCACATTATTGTATATATTTTTTTTCATAAGTATCAATTTTCCATAAATTTAAATTTACACCGAATATTATCTGCATACTTGCTTTATAAAATATTTGAGAAATGTAGATTTTACTAACCGAAAATTTGAGAAAGATAACGTATAGGCCTGAGGAAGCCTTTCTTCATCTTAGAAGCCATTAATGGATGTAGTGAAGAGAAATGTGATGGTATTCTCCTCTTTTATTTCCTACTGGACATAGAAATAATATATGCTTTAGTGAGGCAAATATATATGCCGGGGGCAAAATCAGAAAATTGAAATAGGAGACTGGATTAATAAGTATTATGTAATTTCATAATATGAGGGACGGACTAATAGTATATTTTTTTGTAAAAAAAAAAATTAAGGATAAAATTGAAATTTTTTAATTTATAGGGAGTGCTTAGCACCCCTTCCCGTCTATCTACTTCCGACGATGTATATATGTTCATATCTCAAACTTTGCCCGAATTTACAAGAGCAATATAGACAAAATAATAGTTCAATAATGGCAATTTACATTTTAATTTTGCTATGGTTTGAAAAAACACACAAAAAAACTATATTTGTAAATTCAATATATAAAAAAAATCAGTACCTCGCTATAAAAATCTACGCTGCTCGAAATAATTTTCTAGCTTTGCTCCTGAAAGAAAAATGCAATAAAAATGAGTTGTGAGTTGTGAGTCTTATCTCATTTTAGAATAATTAACAATTGAGATAAAAATCACAACATAATATTCTCCAAATATTATAGTATTAGCACATTTGAAATCATGAAAAATCAAAGAATCGAAGGAAATATTGGGTTAAACTTTCTTCATAAAACCAAAATGTGAAATTACCTTTGGAACGATCATATATATCAGATGCATTCAGATACAAATAAAAACCAATTGCCGTGGTCAATTTAATCCCTCTTAAGAATTTGTTTTTGTTTATCCCTCTTCCTAAAAGGATATTTATTTATTTTTCTTTCAGATAAATTCTCTCTCCAAATCCATTTGAGGAACTTAAATTCGTTTTATAAAGGCTAAGCCATTGGTTGGTTATCTTTTCATAGAACAAAACCCATGCGTTAGTTGCTCTTTCTAGCTTATAAGATGGCACGCGGTAAAATGAATGGCTCTTGCAAATTCAGAACCAATTTTGGTATATCTATTTTTCCTTGAAGGAAAAATCTCAAAAGCACCCCTGAACTTTTGCGTTTTGATTAGCTCGCCCTTTCAACTATTTTGGTAATTTCATTCTAACTTCAAATTTTGTGTGGCAATTTCATTTGTAATGTCAGGGAAGTATGATAATTTCATCAATAGAAAAAATTATTTTAGTAAAATTTCTGTCAAAATGCCATGTTGACAAAATATTAATTATTATTAGTTCATCTATCTCAAAAATTAATTTATGGGATGTATGAGAATTTCTTTTTAAATTTCTGAACACTAAATTGCACGAGTGCAATGTCTTTAAAATTAAATTTAAAGTGATTTCAGTCTAATTTCATGAATGTAGATTTTGCTCAATAAAGTGAATGCTTTGGTTATTCAACTAAGGGTAAATGATTTTTTTCGTAAAAAAAAACTTTTGTCTCATCTCGCTACTATTTGCCCCGCATTAGTGTGTAATAAGTTAAAAAAAAATTACACAAATTTAAATTAATATAAATTCACCGTTATATAAATAATTGATACTTGATTTACACTTAATTTGTATGATCTTTCCAATTAGCAAACCTTTTAAACTAATACAAATGTATGTGACATGAAAATATCTGATTATGGTTTGAGCCAATGGACTCCAAAACTTTCATTTTTTACGACAATTAGCATGTCCTAAATAATGATCTATTTCATCCCAACATTTGGAATAGTGTACAGTGAAATTACAGTGATCGTTTCAAGTTCTCAACAACTCAAAAATCCTTAAATCTATATATTCTAGGGAAAAAAATTTGAGGCGTGTATTTCTTTTTGAATTATTGTTTCAAGTCGTTCAACTTTAAATATTTATGACATTTTTTTAAATTCAAACATATTAAATGAAAAATATTACCTTAAGTATCAAGATTTTTGAAGTAATAAATGATTGCTGCGAGAAGGGTTATCCATAATAATATTTCTTAGCACGTACTGTGCAGTAAGTAATACAAGATTTTCCGACATTTTTATTAATATCCAAAGTTTAATACAAATTATTAATTATGCCCAGATTTTCAAACTTTCGCTAAAAATACCCAAGCCGGCCAGAAAATGGCCGGCTTACTCCCTCCCTAAGCCGGCCATTTTCTGGCCGGCTTGGTACTTTTTTTTTTAGACCCGCAAAAACTCTATAAAAGAGCACCCCTTCCTTCAGCTGAAAGGCACACAACCCGAGGCAGCTCGCTAATCACTGTTGAGGTAAATTTTTTTTATTTTTTTATTATTTTTTATTATTATGTTTTATTTTATAGAATAATTAATTATATTATTAAAAAATTAATAATAAACCCTAAACCCTAAACCATATAACCCTAAACCCTAAACCCTATAACCCTAAACCCTAAACCCTAAACCCTATAACCATATAACCCTATAACTCTATAACCCTAAAACCTTAAACCCTAAACTCTAAACCCTAAACCCTATAACCCTATAACCCTATAACCCTAAACCCTAAACCCTAAATCCTATAACCCTATAACCCTATAACATATACCCTATACCCTATACGGTATACCCTATACCCTATACCCTATAACCTAAACCCTAAACCCAAAAAGAAGTAGTAACCAGTCAATTGTTTACTATGTAGTTACCTGACAATTGTTTACCATTTAGTAACCTGGCAATTGTTTACCATTTTCTAAAATGTAGTTTGTTTACCATGGCCTTTATTTCATTACACTATGGTGGGAAGATGATTAATAGTGCACAAGGGGCGTATTACAATAAAGATGCAGCTCATTCATTAATGATTCCAGATGACATCTCACTTTTGGACCTGAAATCTATAGTTTACACACACACCGGTTACAACCCAGAAAGGTGGGACCTAGAATTGGCAACCCGATATTGTCATCCCTCAAGCGGAAAATAGATGGTTGCGAAACTGGTAGATGAGAATACGTGGAGAGGCATGTTTGGTTATTTGAGGTCCGAAGGGAATTTTCTAATAGAAATATTTGTTAGAAGAGTTCCGGTAGAGCCCGGGGTTGGAAGTTCGGGCTCTAGATCAGTGGCACCACAATATACCCCACAACCAGAAACCTACAGACGTGACTCCACCTTACCCCTCAACGAACCTGACCCAGAACCCTACAACTATGTCACTCCACCAGCACCTCAACGAAGACACTCAGTTGCATCCCCACCTAGACATAATCGAGGCAGACCAAGACACTCAGTTTCAACCCCACCTAGATCCGTAAATGTGGCTCCTTTACCGTTACCTCCAGTATCACCTTACCCCAGACCTGCACCAGTAGACGATGCAAGCTGCCCGGACTTTGAAGATATTAATGAAATACCGGAGGACGATCTGAGGAGCGGGGATGAATTTAAGAGAGAAATGTGGGGGGATTCATATCACATGGAAGGTTGCGATGAAGACGGGCCGGTTGAAACAGCTGAAAGGCACATGGGTCGTACTGATGAGGGGGGTCGCTTAGTGGCCGGACTGATACGCACCTGTTCCCATACCTCAATGATGTTTCTGAGTTTAGAGAAGCAGATATTGGTTATTATGGGCAATGGATTGAGTACAAAGGTGAGCTGACTGCAAACCAATATTTTAATAGCAAAGAAGACCTAATGAAGAAGATCAGAGAGCACCATATAAAAAAGAATCAGGAGTTCAGATCTTGGAAAAGTGACAGGGATCGGGTTACTCTGCTGTGCAAGGACAAGAATTACCGTTACGAGCTTAGGGCAAAGCCGACGGGATGTGGAGACGCATGGGTTATAACTAAGCAAGACAAGCCTCACACATGTAGGACTGAGAGTACGAAGGACGACCACGAATGTCTGACGGCAGCACTCATTGCCGATGTCATTGAGAACAGCATTAAAAAGGACCCGTGTATGAGCATCCAGACGGTGGCAGACATTGTTTTGTCTGTGTATAACAATGTGACACCTAAATACAACCGACTGTGGAGGGGCCGTGAGCTGGCAATAGCTCGACAATTTGGGAGTTGGGAAATTTCGTACAGCTTGCTGAGACCACTGTTGCTTGCAATTTGCCACAACAATCCCCGCTCGACCCACCAATTTCTGACCAGCCCGGTACGGAATAAGGAAACAGGACTAATCATGCCAGGTGTTGCCCAGTTCAAAGCCGTAGCCTGGGCGTTTGGTCCATGCATTGCAGCGTTCCAGTACTTGAGACCAGTGATCAGCATCGATGTCTGCTTCTTGTCTGGGCAATATGAGGGGAGGCTTTTGATAGCTTGCGGCTACGATGCCGAGAACCAATTGTTGCCTATTGCATTTGCAATTGTACGGCAGGAGGATACTGAGAATTGGGGTTTTTTCTTGCAGTGGTTGAGGAATGAAGTGCTCGGCCCGTGTAAATTTGTATGTGTCATATCGGACCAGCACAAGGGGATCAAAGCTGCACTGACAGCTGAATACGGATGGCCTCCCGAGCTTTTTGTGCACAGGTATTGTATGCAGCATGTTGCTGACAACCTGGTCAAGAACTATGGAGGAGACAGATGGTACGGATGGAGGTTCAGGGAAGGAGCAAAGAGGAAGAAGAGGAGATTATTGAAAGAGATGTTCGAAGATTTTGCTCATGTATGTCTAACTTATAACATTTCGTTTAATTATCTTATAAGAATTTTATGAAAATGAAATAACACCCCTTTGTTTTTGTGCAGCTAAATCCGCAGTGTAATGCATATTTAAATAGAGTGGGCAAAGTACGTGCTAATGATGTGATGGAGTCGTCCAATTATGAGAAAATTTTCCAAACCTGTGACGGAGGATACCGGTTTGGTATCATGACAACAAACGGCTCTGAGTCGCTCAACAATATCTTCCGAATGAGTTGTAGATTGCCTGTTTGTGCCATAGTGGAGGATATGTTCTACACGTGCAACAGATGGTTTCTTCAGCGGCGTCAGCGAGCAATGGAATTACAAGACAAGGGACAGGTTCTGTCTGACCGGGTTTTGCAGAAGATCAGAAAACATTGGGAGAAAGCTGGAAAAATGCGGTTGGTGCGTTACACGTAGGGCCAAGGTCAGTACCAAGTTTCATCCCCAAATGAGTACGTTCCTTGCACCCGTAGCGACATGGGCAACATGGAACCCACTCACAGGGAGTTCATGTATATTGTGACACGAGGTCCCGACAGACAAATGGAATGCACTTGCAGAGGTATCCAATTAACTTCTATTCCATGCGCTCATGTCTTAGCTGTTTGCCGTGACCGAAACTGGCAAGAGGACGACTTTGTTGCAGACTGGTATAAAACGAACTATCTTGTGAGTACTTGGAACCATGTGTTCAATCCAATTGGCAATATGGGAGACTGGCCTCCTAATGTTGGAGACAGAATCCTTCCGAGTAGTGGTTGGATTAGGAAGGGGAGGCGAAAACACACCCGTCGTGTAATGACGATGGATGAAATTGAAGGTAGACGAAGGGGACATCAGGCTCGCCGTTCCACTTCCAATAGGCAACGAAGAGGTATGTAACATTCATCCAAAATTATTTTTCTTTTAAATTTATACCAACTTACTAAGTAACACATGCAAATGCAGAGGCAAAAAACGCAGCAAATGCGGTAGAAAATGAGCGAGTAATGGCGTCGGGAAGTGGGTCCGGAGGGTCACGGCGTAGCACAACTACGAGCCGTTTAGATGCAACTGCTATGTATACCGAAGCAATGGGAGAGGCGGTTGCCATAAGAGGAGAGGCGGTTGGGGTGCAAGGGGAGCCATATGTCCAACCGAGGAGGTCCACTACTAGACGCACAACAAGAGCATATACAAGCCAAGCAGGGCCATCTGGAGCCCAGGCCGGCCCATCTAGTGAGCAACCAGAGCCACCTGGTAGACCATCTCGTAGGGCATCTTTCGCAAGTGGTTTACTATGGGGATTAAATTTTAGACGTGGTAGTAATAAGTGATTTATATGCATGTTGTAAAAATTGTGTGGACTCTATTTGCATTTTGTGTGTACTTTATTATTTTGTACGAAACTCAGAAATAAAATATTTGACTCTAATAGAAATCACCTAAAACAAAAATAATGCGGTTTAAAAAAAAAAAAGTACCAAGCCGGCCAGAAAATGGCCGGCTTAGGGAGGGAGTAAGCCAGCCATTTTCTGGCCGGCTTGGGTATTTTTAGCGAAAGTTTGGAAATCTGGACATAATTAATAATTTGTATTAAACTTTGGATATTAATAAAAATGTCGGCAGGATTTTCTTGCTGATAAAATATAAGAAAAAAATTAGCTGGGAAATTATAATCTACACAACTAACTTTGAGCAGCTTTGACTAAGACTGTTTTCCATTTATTATTGCTTAATTGTCCGGAAGTTATATCGGCAGTTCAGAACAGGATGAGTTGTATTTAGGGGTGAAAACGGTATGGATGATATCCGATCCGAATATTATTATTCACCATTAAAATTTAAAATTAGACAAATATTATGAACTTGATATTTTTTTAATATTATTTTAATAAATATCCAATTTGAACCGAATTTGTGTCCGGCTGATATCCGATCCATATCCGAAAAATAAAAAAGGCCGCTCCGTATTCGCTTGTTTTCACCCCTCGTTGTATTCTCAAGTAATTCGGGAAAAAAAAAGGATTAAAACAATAATCCAAAAAATGACGCGATGTCAACCTTTATTTACAAAAAAGCGAAGATGGCCCATGCAGGTCTCGAACCTGCGACCTTCGCGTTATTAGCACGACGCTCTAACCAGCTGAGCTAATAGGCCGTTTTGATTAATGATGATTATTGTTTTATATAAATAATTATTAGATTAAGATACTAGAAATTATTTAATTATTTATATCTTTTCACATCTATTCTGTTGGAGTTTTCTTATGTATATAATTGTTATCTCTTTTTGAATGTCAAATAATTATTGAATTCGAAATTTTTATATTTTTGACATCGAAATCTGTTATGTTCTATTTTTTAATGTCAAGTAATTGATATCTATTCTGAATTTAAGATGCTGCACAGGCACAATTATTTTATATGCTGCACAAGCAAATTTCTTTTACTAAATTTAAACTGGTTAGATTAAATTCGAAACAATAAATATAATGTATTGCGTTAGACATGATTTACATCACTTTATGTATGATAACTAGGATTGGAACCCGCACTCCCCATGGGACTAGGATATCTTAATTGGTGATCCGAATTATGCAAATCATCAGCGGTCTAGGGTATGAACTTGGAATTCAGATCCAGTGCATTACCTGACCGTGTCTGAGTTATCCGTCTTAATATGACACGTATATCAAAAAGCAGCCCTCCCATATTTGAAATAAACTCCGAAATGATATTGGGGATTACAAATTGTGCAATACCTGGCGCTTCGGATTACGACAACTGTGAAAGTTGCAACTTTTACTTAGTTGTTTTTGTACCATTGACTATTTGCAGATTCTATTCTACATGCCAAACTTGTTAGATCAGAGGGTTTCAGTTCCACAATTTCTGATGCCACAAGTAAATATAATCTGGGAAAAGAAGTTGAATTCTTCGCTTGTTTGGGGACAAAAGAAACATTGATCTCTAAGTTTCCATGCGAAAAAATGATTGTTCAGTACAGAGATCCATAGACCCTTAGTTTAAAAATGATTTTTACAAAAGAAAAGAGAGAAAAGATTGTTACAATTCGGATTTACTGGAATCAGAAAAGGTTGAAGAGAAAAAAGAAATTCAAATAAGGAAATTCACAAGGATATATGTTATAAGTATAACACAACATTTTTTTCAACTATTGTCACAACCAGCATGCAATATACGCCCCCAAATCTAATATCCACTGCAAACAAAAATACATTTAGAAGGCACTTATCCAGCTGTTAATTGCCTAAGCCGCACATATCCATTGCTATCCAATACAAGACAACTACAAATGATTGTTCAAAATTTCGGCCCGATACTTAGAATAAACAGGTTATTGCTGGACCACCAATTGTCAATACAAACTAAACCTGATGCCTCACTGCAAATTTGAGGCACCTTTCTAGCCACATAACACGCCACTTGCCTTTTGCACAGAATAAAAAAATGAATTTCAAATTAGAACTGCACAGTAAAACTTTAAATTAGTCATCTGGCGATGCGAGCTGATGCCATGATCCCACGCAAGATTTTTTTGAAAAGATAACAGTTTCATCACTATCCAGTTTTCCCGCATCTAATTAAACAAAAAAATCAAAATTAATAGATTTATACAAAAAATACAAGGCTACTTGGTTTCTCTCTGCTCTAGTTCAATGTGAATTTGGATTTGTGCCATTTGAGATTCTGATATGCATCTCAGTTTGGAATGTTTCACTCAAGGACATCTTTTTTCTAGCTAGCACATCTCTACTTTCTCTCTCTGATGCATCTATATTTTGGAAATCCTGTATTTGGTATTACACAGAATATGGAAATTGTATTATGATACTATGGATGGAGCTTTTGTCCAAAGGGCTTTGGACAAAGCCTCATTCAAAGTTAGTCCTAAACCATCCGATCAATTTGCATGAACGGTTTAGATTTACAGGACCATTTAAATTTATTTATTAAGTTATAAATATGTTTGCATGAATCTTAACGCATATCAGATGTTAGGACTGGTTTTGGATGAGATTTTGTCCAAAGCCGTTGGGACAAAACCCAATTCCTTCTATAAGAATATGTTGTGATTCATATATATAAACTCAGGGTATTAACTGTGTAATATGAAAACTTCTGATAATAATTATTATTTTTCAGTTTCAATTCTATCAAAATCTTGCACAATCTCCTTTAGAGAGAGAGAGATTACATCAAAATGGAGCCTCGAGTGACGAGTCATCCCATACATCACCGCTTCCGTTGGAGGCATCTTCACCATCTTCCTCCATTGACAACCTTATATACTCTCTATGTGCAAAACGGTCCCACTCAGTCATTGTTGGGTTCTCCCTTTCCTAATGAAAACAAAACAGATGAAGTATCAAAAGATATTGAAAATAATCTTATTTGACAAAATTTTGAGAGAATCATGGTTATGCCCCTTAAAAAATATTTAGTACAGATAGCCGCGAAAACATAAAAAAAAAAAGGTACATATGGCCCCTGTTAAGCATGCCATCTGCAAGATGTCTCCCTCAGTGCTTGCGGGCGTGTGTGGTAACACAATATGGGTTTTAAGCAAGGACTGCAAAATCAGAATCGGAATCGGAAGAATCGGTCGGAATCGGCCCAATTAGATAGGAAACTCGGATTTTTTTGACAAAAAACTTGTTTTGTACTAAAAAAGGAGTTAATTTTTCTACAAAGATTATATTCAAATAATCCACTAATATAATATAATATAAACATTCAAAACATGATAGAGTTAATTTTAAATTTAAAAACATAGAAAACACAAACAATTTAAGAAATAGTAATTGATAAATTATTCGGCACGAAAATAACTTTCACTACTTCAAAGAAAAAAGTAATGTATAAAATACCTAAACATGTCTTCTAGCAAAACACCAATGACAGCACAATTTTTAAAACAATCCATTCCAACATTAAATGCTTATTTTAGCTACACAATTATAGAATTGATCCGGATTCATGGTGAGCCAATAATTGATAGTATATCTAAAGAAAAAAAAATGTACAACGCCTATGCACCAAGTCCCCTCAAAGTTTTAATGCAGAAGTTCTTTCTTCTTCCCATTTACCCGCCCAGTTTCTTATTTTTTCTTCTTTCTGCTGCCCCAATCCAAGTCTCTCCGCTACCTCTCTTCCTACTCCCCGATCCCAGCTATGAGAGAATCGGCCCAAATCGTGAGAATTGGTCCGATTCCATCAATTTTCGAGAAAAATCGCACGCCGCGTAACTCGGTCAAAAATCAGCTTAACGTCGGCCGATTTTGCAGACCATGGTTTTAAGGGGAAAAAAATATGAATTATGTTTTGATGCATTAAAGGAAATGCCATAACTACACATAGTTTTACTTATTTGTTTACAATGACGTTAACTCAGGTTGTTCACTAATTTAAGTAATGTTGACATAATTCAAACGTATCCCTGGTATTGATCATACTTATTTTAGTTTTGTAGGGGCATTCTTGATACTTGTGTGATTTTGTAAATTACAACTCTCCATGACATTCCACATTTCATAGGGAGTGATCTCTTTAGAGGGATTGCATGGATAGACCAGATTCAGCTTACAATATTAAACTGCCCTTACCTGACGAATGAGAAACGGATCTCGCGTCTCGAACGCCATAAACTTGTTGAGATTAAACAATATGTTAAAAATATTCCCCGAAAGCTTGGACTTCTTTAGGTCACGCAGAGTAAAATAGCCGTCATTCTGCAATCAAATCAATACTTTCAGACAAAATGGTAGTATCATGTTTTAATTAGGAGTAATCAGATTTAGATGGAAATGACAAACCTCAGGTTTAATCATATCAAACATCTGACATAAAATATCTTCAAAAAGAACAGGTTCTTGGGCCATGCATTCCATTCTGTGCAACTGCTCCTCATAGAAAAATTGCATCTCATTAGGAGTAAGGATCCCATTGCCATCCAGATCTATGCACTTGAACCTGACATTGTAGAGGTAACAAATTTTAGACTAAAAATAGAGAGTACTCTTTTTTTTTTTTTTACAATCTGACAATTGGAACTTACCAGTATTCAATACTAGGCTCAGACGACTTATCCTCCTCTGACAATATAAAATAAACAAAATCTTCATATCCCATTTTTCCTTCGCTGATGCTTGTGAATTTCCGGGGGACCTAACAGCAAAAACACATCTCATGTATTTAAAGAAGAACTGAGATCAAAAGAGGAATTTGAAGGCAGTATTAACTCGACAATAACCAAAACAGGAGTAAGTGGCCTCAACTGCATGCTTTGTTAGAATAAGTCGCAATAATTTTGAGATGGGGGATTTTACGTTTAGCTTTCTATTTTAGTTACCAGAATAAAACTAAACTCCAAGGATTATCATTAATTCCCCCTATTACTTCCAGAAACATAGATTAGAAATATAATTGACTTCCCCTTCTTACCAATCAATTCCCCTTGTTCCCAGAGAGAGAGAGGAGATACTTGGAAGTCCCCTGCCAAGGTTTCAGAGAGAGAGAGAGAGAGAGAGAGAGAGAGGATTGGGGGGAGGGTATACCTGAGAAAATATCCTATCAACAATTCTGTAGGTCAGAGAATGATTGCCATATCTGATTAGGTTCTCCTTGTCAATCAAAAAGTCATGATCTGTGTCCAGCTCCCAGAACTTGCAATATATCACATAAAAGTGCTCATATGAGAAGTACCTGTACAATAGATTCAAGCACCATAAATATTTTTGACGAAATAAAGATTTTCCTTCTCATGTTGAAATAAAATAGGACATCCCACCAAACTAAGTTATTGATAAACACCATTTCTAACTTGGTAGCCACTACCAAGCAATTTCCCAAAAAAAAAAGATAAACACTATTTCTGCTATAACTGTTAGAACTTAGAAGGGGTTTTGAACCAGACAGGCTATCTCGCTAATGGACAAACCGTGTGAATACACAAACTTTTAAGTATAAAACTACCTTAAAACTTTGTTGATATCGTCCTCTTCGTCTAGTTGTTGCATGGCAGTAACCAAATTTCCAAGCTTGAGGTCTCTAAGAGTTATACGGCCATTCCCAGATTTATTTATGAAGTAATATATCCTGTATATTACCGTCTCCGCTGCAGTAAAATTTGACATCACAAACATCAGATTTGCTTACAAAGATATTAGCAGATTGCTTTGTATGACAAATCATGAATTTCTAAAAATATATGTTGATAAGGATATAGCTTATAATGAACCAAGAAAAAGCAAAGCACTTTGTAAGAGTTTATGACTACTAAGATGTCCGCATTCACAGATTTAATATAATTATACCAGAGTCAATTGGAACAATAAGGACCAGAATTGAGGAACAATATGGACCAGATTGACAAAATGTGTACCATATCTCTCCTGAAATTCAGGTGTGCCCTGCAAGAACTCCAGTCCAGGATGAGTTGCCAAGAGTTCCCTAAGGATTGGCTTAAAATCGTCCTAAAACAAAAACAATAAACTGAAATTAGAAATGGATCACATGTATTGATAAGTAATACGAAAGTTTAGCTAAGAGATTTACTTAATTGTTATAGCAACAGAGAACAAACCTTCATGAGATGGTCTAAATTTGGCTTCTTCAATATGGTAAATATTTGTGTAGCTGCATCCACTGCCATCATATTGCTATTTATCCAATAGTCGACGAATGCATCCCTGAAATCATATATATGTGACGGATATTTCTAACATACTTGTTCAAAAGAAAAAGAGGCCTACATAAAAGGACTTGCATACCTTGTTACAATTCCAGTTTCACCAGTGTCAATCTTTCGGAAGAGGGAACTGGAGAGGAAAGCTGGTAGCTTACATATATCCTTTGTAACAGATCTAAACTCTAAAGTCAGAAGAAAAAAAACGCAAAAAAGAGTGAGTCATAAATTCATGGATCTGACTTTGCAAAAATAGTATGCCAAGTAATTTACTATTTTCAAATAAAAACTACCTTGAATAGAAAGCCCCTCGCCTCCAAAGAAAAGGTGGTCGAGTCGAGATAGGCACTGCTCCTTCACATCTTTGGTAGGTGGACGCCCATTTTTGAAATAGAACTAACAAAAAATAGATAATGGAAAAATAGACCTTTAGAAATAGAATAATTCAAATAATATAACAGATATACAAAGGTTTGTTTTACCAGTTATCAGTTAAAACATCTCTCAACCAGTTGGTTCATAGGCACAAGGGACGAACAGACCACCATTGGCTGGATAAATTTAACAGATGAGGTGGCAAATGGTTTCGGCAAATCAGGTTTTTGGACATACTGTGTTTTGGTGGTCTCAAATCAGGTTTGGTTATTTTAGGTCATGGATTGACTAGCTAGGGCCATCTGACATCTAAAAGATTTGTGTTCGGTTAAATAAATCTCTTTCATGATTTATTTCGGGGTAGGGTAGGCTCTTGAGTTGGGTCAATTTGGTAATTTATTACAGAACCCATTCATAAAATGTGCTGGACAGCATAAAATGATCAGAAAAGAAGTACCTGAGGTATAACTTCTCTGACGGGTTCGCTGACTAATTTCAGAGGAGAACCAAGGGAGGAGGGGCCCACAGAGGAGGCACGGCGCGCAAATCGAGGTGAACTGGTAGTGCTGCGGGGGGAGAGAGGTGGCGCACTCCCGGCAGGGAACATAGAAGGCAATGAACCACTAATGTTGGCATTTGTTGCAGTGGTACTGCAGGAGATGTTTATCGACCCTCCAGCTTGCGAATCTTCGATCAATGACTTCACCTGCAGGCATGAATAAGGTAAGAGAGACGCTTTCTAGCGCATTTTGCAAACAAATTAATTGATATGTCTTCTACTAAACTAGTAACAATATTTTCTTACTAAATCTTCTAGCGTAATCGGCAAGCTGGTGCAACAGGTGAATTGTGCCGCCATGACTTATCAGAACGGTGACATATATTGTCTATTATACAAGATAGTGCCTTTAGCCCCTCCATATTTATTTATAGTACAATAATTTTATAAAAGAGAACTTAATTATAGCGTTTTTTTTATATTAAGATAACACCTATTCGTGACATGATATAGAATACCCAAAATTAGGAATATCTGCATTTGCGATGGAGATAATTTCAATTCATCTTTCTTTGAGAAACCACAACCAAATATAGATATTACAAAGTATTTTTCTCTGTTATTTTCATGTTCCGGAGTAAGAATGAAAATTTTAACCCCACCTAAGCACCTAGTTCGCCTATTTAGCCCATCTTGCTGTTTCAAATCAAATATAAAAAAGTAATAATGTGGATATAAACAGAAAACAAAGGAACTTGATTATAGTTTTTTTATTACATTAAGACAACACCCATTGCTCACATTATATTGGAACACCCAAAATTAGATATATCTGCATTTGCAATGGGTAACTTCATTTCATCTATCTTAGGGAAACCACAACCAAATATGGATATTACCAAGTATTTTTCTCTATATTTGTCATGTTCAGGGTAAAAATGCAAATTTTAACTACGCCTAAGCACCTAGTTCGCCTATTAAGCCCATCTTGCCGTTTCAAATCAGATATAAAAAGTAGTGTGAATTTAAACGGAACAATAACGGGGAACCCATATAATCCCGACATACCTGTGTACACTCAAGCATGCGTGTAGTGTCACCAAAATCTAAAAAGAAAGAACGAAAAGGGCCAATTTTGGAATTTCCCGGAAAAGAGATCCTTCTGATACATGTCACATGTATTAAAGATAGAGATAGATTCGGAAAATCTGACTAAAAGGAGAATTCTGTCTGCACTCGCATAAATTACATGTAACCAGAATCCATAAATCAAGGATAATCAGAAGCAATATATTATTATTGCACTTCTATAATTTTTTAAATTTTTTAGGGATCGTAGAATTCACTTTATCCAGTGCTTTATATCTAAATGTTTCCCAGGAAAGGAGAAAAATACAAATTTCTTATTAATATTTCCTATACCGGATCTCAATTCAAGAAACTGAGTAAACTTGCCGAAACTTCTAAGCTACTTTTTAACTGATTAAAACAATTTAACTGAATTCTCCTTTTAGAAACTAACAGCAAGCTCTTATAACCCAATTTTTCCATCACAGATCGAATCCAAGGGCCATCTTCCGCGCTAATAAAGAAAAAAAAAAAAGAGTAAAAAGACTCTTACCGATTTGGAAGTCTCTGGAAGAGAAAGCCACTGGCGATACAAGGCCTCAGGAAGACTCGGCCTTTCCCTCAGTGCAAAAGGAGATAGCTCCGGCAATTGCAATAGGTCAAGGTCGAGAGACGCCATGTCCCTTCCTCCACAAGGTTCTTGCCTCTCCACCTCCATTTAACACCAGATACTCTACCTTCACTCATGCAACGGCAAGAACACGAAGAAGAAGACACAGAGCAAAGCGCTCGCTGTCTATTCAATTAACCAGCCTTTTTTTGCCTCTCAAACCCTAAGAAATAGATCGAGACTGAGAGAGAAATTGGAGGCGGGGTAGAAAACCTACTGAGAGAAGAAAAGAGCTTGATCGATCTCTGAGAGAGAGAGAGAGAGGAAAGAGTAAGAGCGAGCGAGCGAAGCGATATACAACACAGGAAGCAAGAACGAAATTGGGGAAAAAAAAGGCTTTAATAGGGAAAATTGGAAAAAGGCCAAGAGGCAAAAGGGAAGTATATTATCAATTTCTCATCACCAATTAGGGCTTCGGGATTTCTCATCACCAATTAGGCCAAGAGGCCAACGCTTGATGAACTTCAAAACTTATTGAAATAATTTCAAATAATTTAATCAAAATTATTGAAACCAATTTTCTTTACAAATAATGTATTTACATATCAGATTTATAAAATTTTGAATTAATTTAGTATAAAATCTGAACAGTAACAAAAAAAAATATGTTCATTTTTCATTATTTTTTAACAGTTTAACTTTGTACTAAACTATTATAAATTTGATATGTGAACACATCACTCGTTAAGTAAATTAATTTGAATAATTTATATTTTTCGTTTAAAATTAATTTGATAGACTTTAGAGTTAAACTCACTGATCAACTTAAGAACACCTTCGTTCTATTCTGATAAATTATAGGTACAAAGCAGATCTGAATGTGTCAGCATACAATATAATTAATGAATTATAAGTTCAAAACAGATGATAATATATTTCATTTCTATATAAAAAATACGTGATTCAATTTCCGTAAGAAATATTTAAAAAATAAATATCAAAATTTATGAAATTTCTTATTTCCAAAAGAGATTTAACCCTTTTTTAAGTATCGAAGGTCAAGACATCTAATTATTTAATATTCGCAACGGATTTTTCTATACGTTTTCTATTTAGATTTTGAATCTATGACCTCCCACATAGAGAGCATTGTCTTTACCACTAGACCAGAAGATAGTTCCAAGATGAACTTCTCTGTGCAAAATAAAAAGTCTGGATAATGCAACAATATAAGTACACTATAATATGAGTTCGGCTACGCTACTTATATAAGCATATCGTGACATATGTTTATAAGTCATTTATCCGTTTTCAAAGTTCAAACAACAAATTCAAACAATTTAACTGGATCTCGGGGACTGAAGTTTATATTTTTTTAGAATTTTTTAAAATGAAGATTTTTCAGAAAAATAATGTATCAAGATACGCACAAAAATTTTCATTTTTTGACCGCTTGACTCGATGCTAAATTAATTCAAAAAAATTTAAATTTTATATGTAAATGAAGTTCTCAAAAGGAAATCGGTTTGAACGGTTTACATTTGATGTTTGAACTTTCAAATAAATAAATGATTTATAAGTATATGTCATAATATGTCTACACAAGTAGAGTGACTGGACTCCTGTAATATTTATTGATGTATTCTAACTTTTCATAGCACCGCAAGTTTATTTTTATCATAGAACCTCCATTGTAGCGCCTTATTGATTGTTTATTTGTTTATAAGAATTTGAGAGCAAGAATTGCCCTAGAATATTTTAAAACATATACCGTTTGGTTCAAACTTTAATATTTAAGTATTTAAAATTGTTAATTATAGCTATTGCTTGACTAATCAATTTCTATTAGAGTCATTGTGCATTGAAAAACAAACTTTGTTATTGTATTGTTAATGTGTTTTTCATCTTGCCAATGTTATTTTGTGTACTTACAGTTCGTTATCGTTACGAATTTAATGACAATGAGGGTTGTCCTATATGATTTTTTTTTAAAAGAGGGTTGTACTATTTGTTCTGGGGATTGTATATATCCTCTAAATGATGAATGTGTCTCTCTCTCGTTTTTTTTCATTTAGAAATTAGAAATTAAATCTTTAGAAAGAGATCGATTGATTTCTTTCCATAGATCAAACCGCATCATAAATCCCAACGCGAGTGTTCGGCACGAATGACTGAAGAGGTTAAGCCACCTTAGGTCTCCTTAAACCTCTTAATCTTTCTTAGTTATTTAGTCAGCATATTTAGTTATTTAAGTGGTCCAAAAGATTAATTCAATTTAGGTGGCGGCCCAAGAAATTTCACCAACATATATAATTATTTTCAGTCTAAGATTCTTTCCAGAGTAATTGAATTATGTTTGTTCTATGGTGATTCGAACCCACGCCACTTTGGTTGAGTGTCAAAAGTCATAACCACTGTACTAGACTACTTATGTGTTAAATACTAGTAACTATCATATTTAATTTATATTTGAATTAAGCCTTTAAATTATTTATTTAAGGTTTGGTTTAAATTATGATAATGATTAATCTAACTATCATAATTTAAATAATAAAAAATAATATATATATATATATATATATATATATAATAGGCGTATCGTATCTTAGATTTTTGAAAATTGCCGTATCGCCGTATTTGTATTGTATCCGATACGATACCCGTACCCATATCCATGCAACATAGACGAGGATTAAGTTCACCTCCTTTAGCTTCATTTTGTCCGAATCTTAATCCTTTGTCCGAGTATTAAGGCACCTTTACTTTTTGATTAAACCTTCTTATATTTTACCAACAGATTAAGACAACCGAACATGAGCTCCTTAGCGCGATTGAGATTTAATCCTAACTATATATTTGCCTGAAAATCGATCCTGGTCACAGATTTTCCTAAAACTGTTGGGATCACATCATTGATACGGTTCCATCTATTTTTTGAAAAAATACACGATATATATATAGAGCTGGGCTATGGTGAGTTGTGAAGTAAGAGGTCATTTTTACTTCACACTTATATTTTCATTTTGAAAATTCAAACAACCGATCCGAACCGCTCAACATATTCTCTATATTGAAATGTGCTTGGAGACTAAATTTTACATTTTTTGGAATTTTTTTACTATTTATTAAGCCACTTTGAAAATCGCTGATCCGGTGGTCCATAAATTTTTACTGTTTTTTACTGTTCACAGTGGATCAGCGATTTCAAAGTGGCTTAATAAATAGTAAAAAAATTCAAAAAAATGTAAAATTTAGTCTCCAAGCACATTTCAATATAGAGAACATGTTGAGCGGTTCAGATCGGTTGTTTGGATTTTCAAAATAAAAATATGGCGTGAAATAAAATGATGTTTTACTTCACAACTCACCATAGTCTCTCTCTCTCTATATATATATATAGGAAATTGCTAATATGCTATGCATAGCATAGAGGGCCTCCGTACTACGGCTCAATATTTGAGTTTTCAAAATCCTAATGGTCGATCCGAACCGTTCAACATGATCTTCATATGAATATGTACTTGCAAACCAAATTTTACATTTTTTAGAATTTTTTTAGATAGGTAGAAACACACTTGATCTGAATGGTACAGAATTTTTAGATCAAGTGTTTTTCTACCTATCTAAAAAAATAGTAAAAAAATTATAAAAAATGTAAAATTTGGTTTGCAAGTACATATTCATATGGAGATCATGTTGAACGGTTCGGATCGACCGTTAGGATTTTGAAAATTCAAATATTAAGCCGTAATACGGAAGCACTCTATGCTATGCGTAGCACCGTAGGCCCGTAGCCAACTCCTATATATGTTCATTTTTCGTAATTTTTTTTTAAAATTAATAATAAACCCTTCTCTCTCTCACCGAAATCCATTATTCTTTTACTATTTATTGTGTTATATAGTACTTGCAAGCTTTTAAGATACAGAGTTTAAGTGGACATATAAAATGTTTACACGGATTTGGATATCTGTGTCAACAAGTTTCTGTAATAAAATAAAAAAATATTTCACAGATTTTTGACGATTAACAACGAATTAAGCTCTGCAAAATGGTTTAAATCTATTTCTAACGGTGATTAACTTCCATATAATTCCAATTAATGATATTGATATTTTCAAGTTCATACCATATTAGTACAGTACAGACTAGTCAAGATTGACACTTCATTAGTGTGACTTCATAATTTTTTTTTCTCATATGTCTTAAATTTATGTTTTTTTTATTATGTAGTATTGAACTATTAAGTTTGAGATCTTGTAATGTTAGACAATATTAGTGCTGTTTTCAGGGGCGGATCCAGGATTTTCATCAGGGGGGCAAAAAAATATCGAATCGGGTTTAAATAGCTAATCGGATTTAAATCTATTAACTAATTAGGTACTCGATAAAAAAATAATGCTTTAACTTATACTTTCCATTGCTTTGACTTATAATTTCTGATGCTCTAACTTATAATTCTAATTACCAATCAAAATTCAACAAATTTATTTCAATTTTAACCCTAAATTTAATCCGAATTACAAATCAAACATCCAGAGGGGGGCAAAAAAAATTTCAGGGAGAGACAAAGTCGGTCAGGACCGATAAATCTCTACTAAAACTCAAAATCCAGAGGAGGGCAGCTGGCCCTCTGAAACCATGTGGATCCACCCCTGGCTGTTTTGGTTTAAGAAATGAGACATGTAGTATACAAGTATTAGTTTACTAAATTTACTGTGTTGTTGTTGTTGTGTGTTATTTGAAATTTGTAAAACTAGAAAAATAGATCTCAATAAAAATTACGCTGTTGAATGTTGTTAAATACTTTTAAAAGCTTCAGTACTTGTTATAATTTTCGATTTTACTGGGAAATGTCTTAAGGTTTGATTGAAAGATTAGGATTTTCTCTCAGTAGCGAAAAATAATAATATCTATTTCACAATAGATAAAATTTATAAGTGATAATTTCTATATAAGATCTTATAGTCAAGTGAATCTAGAGCATTAATAAATGAATTTTCCAAAACTAAGAATCTGGATAATATAAAACAACCTGATTAATTGCATAAAATTCCTACAAAAACATACAAACATTTGTTCTATTTTAAATGAAGAGAGAGAATGAAAAAAAAGTGTTCGGATTATAATAAATAAGGAGAGATAATATAATCAGATAAACAAAGATGTTAATAATGTGACATAGATAAAGATCTTGAAGCTAAACTCTATTTATGGAGCATTATGTCATAACCATCACATCTTTACATAATAAATAACCTTAAGACTCTAATTATGAATAGATATGACTAAGAACATCTACATCAGAGAAATCAGAAGAAAAAAAATTAAAAAAAGTTGTCAAGCATCAAACATAAATTAAGCTAAACTCTATTTAAAGAAAGATTTCTAAAGAGAAAACTAAAACATTGTTTGGGGCGGAACTATAAAACTTTGATAGAGGTGGCTGAAATTAAAATATACAATTATGGTGAGTGAAATTTGAACTCAAGTCATCTCAACCACAAATTAGAGCTTTAATCATTAAATTACAACTAAACATTTGTTATTTATTGAGAGTGTCTGAACTATATAAAAAGTGAAAAAAAATAAAATTTAATTAAATTTTTATATACATAATTAAAATTTTAAAATGACTAGTGACCTTTGACTAGTTCAAATTAAATAGCATTGCTAATTAATTTGTTATCAATCCACGACAAAACACATACGTCTAAACAAAAAAAAACAAAATACTAAAACATCAATCACACTCTACAGATCTGCTCTCCTTTTCTTCAAAATTATTATAATCTGCAGTTATGTCATTATGCCCCTAATTTTTAGAAATTTCACCTTCTATATATACTAGCAAGCTGTTGGCAAGAAATAATCTTTCAACTTGTTATGCAACTTGTCGTAATAATTCTTAAATCAGAAAATACACACTTGATATTGACAGAGTGCATATCTCCTGCGGTATCGCAGGGCATAGAATTAGTCTAAGCCGAGCCGTAAGAATTTCAAGCCCGTTTGACATACCGAGGGCTCACTTTAAAGATTTGTACAAACTTATATTTTTTTTTTGAGTGAAATTGTACAAACTTATATTGAACTAAAGCGGAGTCCACAACTTTACGGTCTAGATTTAGACTCAGCCAAGTCTAACTCAATCTAGTGCTTATTGAAGATGTAGGGGTCCCAAATTCGTATATGGTTAAAAGAACAATCTGAATCCACTAATTTTAAGATTCTTTGTTACGGCTCCACTTTACAATATCTAAAAAGATATTTGTTCATTAAATAGTTTGGTAGTTTGATTTCTAATTTTTTACTTAAAAACTAATTTAAAGTGTCTGAGGTAGAGTTTTGATCCGGATATTGATCGGAGGGTTCAGATTCAAATGTAAAATTTGAATTACTTTAGAGAATCCGGACCCGGATATTTAGTAGGTGTTGACGTAGAAATGTAGAATTGATATTTTTGTTAACTACTTCATTTCTTTTTATTTTGAAAAAAATGAGTCTACGGTTTCTCCTCAGTCAATTTCTTCAGATAAAAATAAGATTTACGTTTTTCAACTGTAGATATCTATAAAGATTTTTTCAGTCTGATTTCAAAACTATAATTTTCTACATATCAAAATTTCAAAGTGTTGCTTAAAGACCTTGTATTTGCGGCTAGATCAAAATTTTATCCTCCTCATCAATCATTATTACCCATATTAAAATTTAGTAAAAAAATTAATTAATTGACCAAAAAAACTAAAAAGGTCAATGATTAGAACTCAGTGAAGTCAATTCATCAAATACTCATTTAATAAAAAAAAAGTCCAAAACATCAATGATTATGAAGTCAATTCATCACATACTCAGTGAAGTCAATTCATCAATGATTATAACTCAATAAGTCAATTTAATATAAAAGGGAGAATTTCGTGTATACCCCTTAAAAACTTTGAAATAATACGTATTTTTCCCCTCTAAAGTTCATAATATCATAAATACCCTTCTAAATTTAAAAAAACTCACAAATTTACCCGTTTTATTGTCTCTTTTATTGGCAAAACATCAAAACCTGATATGCTCATCATCCACGAGTCATGAGATAGATAATTTCCAACAAAACTTGTGCAATCAACTAATCACACGACACATTGCATACGAGTAAGCATGATAATCAATTTAAATTTCCAAAATTCAAATTTATGCGCAACAACTGATGGCAATTCTGATAGGATCTTGATAACAGTTCCCGCACTTTAGTCTTCGTACTATTTCCGCACTATAACAATCATAATTGCTTAAGGGACCGCAAAAACTCTAGCGTGTACTTTTTTTTTTCTAAAGTATTAATACTTATGCACACAAGTATTTATATTTATGCACAAAAGTATTTATACCTATAAGGTGAATAATTTTTACGTAAATTAATGGCTCCCCAATCAAATCTCCCAAACGTCTCTACACTGTTCCCGCACTATAACTACCATAACTGTATGGGGGGACCGCAAAAACTCCAGCGCTGATTTTTTTTCCTATAGTATTAATACCTATGCACAAAAGTATTTATACATATGCACAAAAATATTTGAACTTATGAGGTGAACAATTTTTACGTAAATAATGGTCTCCCAACCAAATCTCTCAAACGTCCCTGCGCCATAAATATTTGTAGGGGACCACTCGAACTAAATGGGGTGGGGGACCATACACGTTTCTAAAAATATTAATATTGTCATAACTATATGGGGGGCCGCAAAACTTGATATTTTTTTACATATGGCTCTGGATGACGTCTAAAAGTATTAATATCAAGTATTGCAAGTATTTATACCTATGCACTGAAGTATTTATATGTATATATATTGTACAAAGTTTAATCTTCAGGTGTTCGATCATATCAAGTTACACATCAAGTATTAATATCTTATTTTTCAAGTATTAATATCTTATTTTGTAAGTATTTATACCTATGTGCTGAAGTATTTATTCTTATGAGGGTAACTATTTTTGTTAGAGGAAGGTTAACTCAAGGACGATTGGGGAATGTTGATGCGGGGATACGGGGTCCCTACTACTTCATTTGAAGAAGGTTGACGCGGGGACTGGAAAAATGATGATCATAACAAGTTACGCATCAAAATATTAATATCTTATCTTAATTCCAAGTATTTATACCTATGAAGGTTGACGCGGGGACGAGTGTGGGACTGAAAAAGGGGACCATATAATTAGTGAGAACCATAGTACAACCTTTTTCTATTATTGCTGCGGAGACATAGAGGGAACTGGAAAAGAGATATTCATATAATTATTCATTATGATACTGTGTTTGGTTGGGATTAAGCAGTGGTATCATCTAATTTTAAATCAGACCCTAAGACAAACATTAATTTATGGTGGACTAATTTGATGATTAATAGCATCATTCAGGGGAACTGAGACCAATTATGAGATTGCTAACTCAATGTCTTCTTATTACATGCTTTTGATTATGAGACTAGAACTTTTTTTCTCGAAAAGTTTGTTCAAATAATTCACAGTATTTATATATCGGAACCAAAAGAACAAATAAAAAATTTAGCTAATTATTAATCCATTTCGCTTGATCATTTTGTTACTCGCAAGAATGTACGAACTCGTAGAAGTATCCAACAATATTCAAAATTTCATGTTGTAATTTTCTTTTTCTGTAGGGAAAATTTCCTACATGCCACTCCAAAACTTGGAAAACACCAAATTGCCACCCCAAAACTCAAAATTTCCTACATGCCATCTTAAAATCATCTAATTCACCATATTGCCACTCCAATACATTTCATATACGTTTTTGAACTGAAAAATGTTGTATAAAAATTAAATTTTCGTATTTCCTATTTTACCCTTCAACTAAAACAGAAAACTTGATAAAAAAAAATGGAGACCTGCAGTGTTGGTCCCTTCGCCTCTTCCCTTCATACCTGCGCCTCTTCCCTTCGCCAACTCCTGCTGGCCCTCTACTCCGCCGCTGGCCCTCTACTTCGCCGCCTCTACTCCGCCTCCGCTGCCCTCTACTCCGCTGCCCTCTACTCCGCCTCTTTTCTATCCAATGCTCCACTAATCTGCCCTCTACTCCGCTGCCCTTTACTCCGAGTCCATTCTACTCCTTGCAATTCAGCATCTCTATTTCCTGTTTTAAATCGACGGATTAGATTCAGCAATTCAGCATCTCCATCTTTGGCCAGGTACTGATCTGGTTCACCATTTTAGTTAATTTGAGACTTTTCAGCTAATTTGGTCTGGTTCAGGATTGTTGTGGTACCATCTTATATTTACGGAATTGATTCGATTTAAAGCTTTGTATTGATTAATTGTTCATATAATAATTGAATATAAGTAGGTTTATATACTGTACAAGCCTACAAGGCTTAAAGAGCTGTTGAGAATTTGCCTAAGAATGGAAAATAAGAATAGCTCCGTTATTGCCATAAGTAGAATAAAGAAAGGTAAAATTTGTAAAATAACATCTAAACTATATTCAGATTCTCTACAATGTAGATTTTGTTATGTATTTCTAACAACTTCATGCTTTTAATGATTTTCTTGTCAGGAAATTTCTACTAAAGTGATATCATACACCAAAGATATGGATGTTTGACAAAAATGATAGTAGAGAAGTGGAAGTAGTGTCGGAGTCACAAATACCAGAGATGTTTAGGATGTTCCAAAATGAAAGAAAAATATCACTTCTTGTAGTAGTTTGTGATTTGGTTGGAAGCTCGAAATGTAGTGGTACGAATTCCACTTATCCATGCACTTCATCTCAACCGTCACCAACCATAGCACTTGGTAGTCAAAGTCATATAGGGAGCTCCCACGGATGTAATATGTCAGGTCAACCTGATCAATCTGATAACCTTGACGAATATGTGGGATTCAATGAGGAGAGCCTGTATAATTCCGAAGTTGAGGGCGATCTTGCTCATGAGGGTGCTAACCATGATAGCGAGGGGGTACACGTGGATGAGGAGCCAACAGTAGAGGCTGTTGAGGATAATGTGGATGAGGAGCCAGCGGTAGATGATGTTGTGCAGTGCGAACCTAACACTTGCTTTGACCCTGAAAATCCTAGAATATGCCGGTGTGATCAGACCCTGAAAATCCTATGATGTTGTACACGACTATTATTCAGTTCACAGATTCAGAGTTGCATATGCCGGTGTGATCAGACCCATGACCGACAAATCACAATGGATCAAGCATGATCTGGGGTTCACGGTTCATCCACCCAAGACGAAGAGACCACCCGGGAGGCCTAAAAAAGAAAGGATCCGTGGTTGTCTTGAGAACAAGTCCAAAAAACAACACCAATGCAAGAGATGCAAGTAGTATGGTCACCAAGAAAGAACATGCAAAGCTCCACTTTTCGGCGATACAGAAGATGCCTCAATTTCTGGACCAAGCACCAACAGGAGGTATTATGTTTCAAGTTCCACTTTCCGACTATTATTATGTCAATCTACTTTTCAAATAAATAATAAGCTTCATGTTTTCTTATGTGCAGGAAGAGACCAAGGAAGACTCGGATGGATACAGAGGGTTGAGAGTGCTATTATTATTTTTTTAGGTTGCTTGGTTGTTAGCTACTTTGTTATGTTAATCTAATTGGTTGTTAGCTACTTTGTTATGTCAATCTACTTTGTCAATCTACTTTGTTAGCTACTTTGTCAACATTTGCTTTGTTACCTACTTTGTTAGCTACTTTGTTAGCTACTTTGTCAATCTACTTTGTCAATCTACTTTGTCAACATTTTCAATTTTTCACTGTCTAACTGTTTACGGGCCGCAATATTCCAGTTACGGGCCGCAATAAGCTCTACCTTCCAGTTACGGGCCGCAATAAAGAAATCACGGGCCGCAATATTTCTCTGTCTATCTTTTTACAGGCCGCAATATTCCAGCTACGGGCCGCAATACTTCAGCAGGTTTCACTGTCTCTGATATGTTTTGTTTCGGGCCGCAATGGGCTTCATTTCGGACCGCAATAAATGTGCAGATATCCAATCAATATATTTTTATAGCAAAGATCAAGTCCAATCATTTTAGATCAAGTCCAATCATTTTAGATATCCAATCAATATATAAATATGACATAAAGATCTCTGAAAATTAAACATCCAAGGATTTTCATAAATTCCTAAAGCTCTACCTTAAAAGTCTAACATAACCCTAGTCTAACATTCAAACATCAACGCTATTTGCATATTATTACAATTAAAATACCGATCATCACAAAGACAATGATAGCAACAAGAAATTTGATTTGCTCCACTAATTTAAAAAGACGAGAGTTGTGTTCCTTCCATTCTCCCATCTCAACACCATATCGAGCTTCATTTCTACGAACGTCTGATACCACATGCTCGACATCACTCCGTTGTTTCACAATTCCTAATTCGCCTAGAAATTCCTCGTACTCCTCCTCCCACATAAAGAAATTGCAACTATAAGACCACTGCAATTACACAAAAAGTTCCATTGAATGAGAAATTGTGCTATAAGACCACTGCAATTACAAATTGCTCTTTACAAGAAATTGTGCTACTAAATGCTTTCTCTATTATCATGATTTTTGGTACCAGTAGAGGTTTACTACACCTCTCTCAAGCAATTGAATGAGAAAACATAAAAAATATCGAGCAAGTCTCATGATTTTTGGTACCAGTAGAGGTTTACTACACCTTTCTCATGATTTTTGGTACCATAGCCCCAATCCAAGAAAACAAATGCAAAAGAAGATTAAATTGCTAACATTACATACCGTTGTGTTTTTTTGACACTTGTAAAACACTTTGTTTCGATTTGCCGGAGTTTGGCTCACGAGCTTGATCACTTTGTGGCCACAGTTGGGGCACGGCACCATCGGAGAGGAGTGGCTAGGCTGGGCCGAAGATGTACTCACTGG
Organism: Carex myosuroides; assembly: GCA_028015225.1. NCBI lineage: Eukaryota > Viridiplantae > Streptophyta > Magnoliopsida > Poales > Cyperaceae > Carex > Carex myosuroides. Next base: position 9,930,463 of record CM051479.1, read on the forward strand.
GCCGGCAGGAGGTTAGGCGGAGGAGAAGTTAGGCCAGTAGGGAGGAGAGGCGGCGGAGTAGAGGGCCAGCAGGGGATCAGCGGGAGGTTTGGCGAAGGGAAGAGGGGAAGAGGCGCAGGAATGAAGGGAAGAGGCGAAGGGACCAACACTGCAGGTCTCCATTTTTTTTTATCAAGTTTTCTGTTTTAGTTGAAGGGTAAAATAGGAAATACGAAAATTTAATTTTTATACAACATTTTTCAGTTCAAAAACGTATATGAAATGTATTGGAGTGGCAATATGGTGAATTAGATGATTTTAAGATGGCATGTAGGAAATTTTGAGTTTTGGGGTGGCAATTTGGTGTTTTCCAAGTTTTGGAGTGGCATGTAGGAAATTTTCCCTTTTCTGTATGACCTTCAACCCAAAAGGGACTAGTTTCACAAATATTGAAATTTAGTGGATATGGAGATAAATTCACGTCTTCACATTTTGATTTTGTCGAGTTCTCTCGGGCGGGCCTGGATAGTGGAAAGGCTACATTTTAACGGATCAAATCGGGAATCAAGGCCCAGTAAGATCCATATATTCCGGGTCCGATCTGAATAAATCTGACCCGTTAATAAACTGTGTCGATCCATTCGGAAAGGTCGGCAAATAGGAATTCGTATCCTCTGCATTAACTCAAAAGGGAATCATTTGAGTTAATGCATCTGGACCATCCGATATACTTTAAGATTCGTGTAAATTAGATCCGCACTAATAGTAAAGGGTCCTCTGTTAAAATCAGACAGCCGGATTGGCTCCATTTAATATCAGACGGGCGGGATGCATTAACTCAAAAGATTCCCTTTTGAGTTAATGCAGAGGATACGTGTTCGGCAAATAGGAGGTCTTCGCATGAATTTCCTTAGTTATTCGAGTGTTAGATACACCTGGATCATCTCTACTCCGAGTCACTTGTGGGTCCAGTCGGTTCATTCGGTCCCCAATGCTCGGACACCGAGTCTATCCATGTTACCTGTATCAATTTCTTCTCGTCTTCCTTCGTTCTGTCATGATTTTTAATCACTTGCCGCGGCAATTTTATAGAAATCTTAATTGTTAAGCTTTGATCGAAGGCAATAGCTTGTTAGTTCTCCGGGGATCAACGAAACTCGAGATGAACCCCTTTGCCAAGAAGCCCAACGCGCGAGGTGATCTGTTTTCCTATTTCATTTGCTGAATTAAGCGCGATTTTTTCTTATTCTTTTAGTTCAGACAATTTATGCGCTAAATTTGTGCTTTATTTGCACCCTTTCACTTTCCCTAAACTGAATTGTGCTTTGGTTTTGTAGGAAGCTCAATTGTCTTAAATTCTGGGTCAAATTTTTATGTTTGATTGACATCCAATTTCTTGATTTGAATTGAATGACATTTCACTAACAATAAGTTTATTGACAAAGAAATTTCAATGAGTAACTTTATGTTATACTATCATGTCAAATAAATAATGATACTTAGCTTTTGGGTAGTACGTATGTACTGATTTAGTAGTTTCCTCAATAAACTGTTACTTCTTAATTTTACTGTAATTGAAATTTTAACACATCTTACAGCTTTCTTCTCAATATTGTACAGAGGCACTTAGAAACAGTAAGAGGGAGATGACACATGCTACAAGAGGTAAGAAGAGATGATTTATAACAAATATTTTAATTTGGAAATATGATCTCTATGTTTCAGCTTCTATGCTGTTTCTTTTTCTGAACAGAAAAATCGGAAATAATCCAACATGATATTTTCTTAATCCAGTATAAACTAGTAACCTGAGGAGATCATATAATGCACCTATATTCAATTTGATTTCACTTTTCTCTCAATTATTCTTCAAATGATCACATTTAGAATATCCATGTCTACTTTCTATTATAAATACAAGTTTTATAGCTAATTTATCTGTCTTATACCATGTCAGGCCTAGAAAGGGAAATTGCAACCTTACAAGCCGAGGTAAGTAAACCCATCTCTCCGTTCCTTCTTCATAGTCACATTAAATGAGGCTTGAAAGGGGGATTAATTGAATGGGAGATTTCTAAAAGAAGAATTGTCATATATGCAAACAGCACCACAATTTTTAAAATTTTGCAATTAATTCTAAATACTCTTGTTTGATATTTGCAATTGGAGACAGCCCGTTAGGTTGGTATGGTGGCTACTATGTCAGTAAATATCAATGGTTTACAAGCTTTGCCATTAAGCACAAGGGGAAAAAATTCAAACAAACAAATTTAAATGTCTGGCTTGGAGTCATAATGAGTTTGTTGTTTATGGATTGATACAAATATGTCGGTTGGACTTAATTGTCTTGTACCGATCTTAATTTCTAAGTGTCGGGTTTACTAAAAATTGTTGGGTTCAAATTGGATTTCATGATTATATATATTTTAGATCTATGCTCAGACTTGTAAAATTAAGCAAGCAGATCCATTCCAGACTTATAATTCTTTTTCTTTCAAATTACAGGAGAAGAAACTGGTTGCTGAGATTAAAAGGTCTGCCAAAGTTGGAAATGAGGTTAGTGCATAAAATTTGTCTTATAGTAATAAATTCTATGGTAGTACTTTGATCTAAGTATCAATATGTTGTTGATACTTTGCAACCCTTTCTGTTGTTTTCAGGTAGCAACTAAAGTTTTAGCGCGCCAGCTTGTCAGGCTAAGACAACAGATTGTAAAGCTTCAAGGAAATAGAGCACAACTGCGAGGCATAGCGACCCACACAACGGTAAAAATTATATTTTATATGCAGGTTCATACCTGTTTTTATAGTACTTACCAGTACCTGGTGGTGTCTACCAGTACTAGACATTAATCTATGCATTAATATTTTGTTAAACACAACCAAGATAAGAAGAATATATAGAGACTTAATTGCTACCTAACAAACATGGTGTGGTGACATACTAGTCCGGGCGGAACCAGAAAATTTAGATTGGGGGGTGGGGTCTAAAACGTAAAATGCATAATGTGTGGTCACTGAAATTTGAACCCAAGTCTCCACAACCACTAAGTGGAGTTCTAACCACTAGGCGACCAGTACACATTTGGTATTTTATGTAGTATTTTTTGAGGGGGATTATTTTATATATAAACTTTAAAAAAACAAAAATTCAATTAAATTTCAATATACATGATTAAAAAATTTAAAATCACGGGGTGGCTAAGCACCCCCTAGCATATATGTAGATCCTGCCCTGAATTACTAGTTGAGTTTATACTAGTGCAGTTCTAATGGGTTGTTTATCACAATTTGGTGTGATAATTCTTAATATGGATATCTAGATTTGAAAAACTTGGTTAACTTATTTATGAATAAATTATCTTATTTGCATTTTTATGCATTGTTAATATTTGAAATCACTCTCTATTAGGCAATGCATGCGAATACATCTGTTGCTGCTGGATTAGAAGGCGCAAGCAAGGCTATGGGAGCAATGAACAAGGTTTTGTATTTTACTTTTTCTATTTCTGTTTGTTGATTTTATTTTATTTAGTAATCTTTAATCCTTTTATTAACTTATATTCCATCCATAGCAAATGGATCCAGCTAAGCAAATGAAGATTATGCAAGATTTTCAAAAGCAATCTACTCTAATGGATAACATGGTAAGCATATCAACTTGTACTCCTTTTTCATTTAACTGAATTACTAAAAGATTAATAAAAAATAATTAAACTAAAATATGGATATGTTATCCAGACTGAGATGATGTCCGACTCCATCGACAGTGCATTAGACGATGATGTGGCAGAAGAAGAGAGTGACGAATTAACCAACCAGGTAATATTTTCAGAATTGCTCTTGTCCGTATTATCACCGCTAGTTTAGATAACATTTTTTTTCTTCTAATTTTCTTATGTTGACATGTTGTAGGTGCTTGATGAGATTGGTATCGACTTGGCATCACAGGTCTGTTTCAGTTTTTTCTCTTTTTGCTATTCTTTTTCAGAACCTAAACATTCCCTTTGTTTTTTTCACCTAAGTGAAAAACTTTAGCTGATCTTAAAATTTGAAATTTATAGTTATCTTCTGCTCCGAAAGGAAAACTTGCTGGGAAGAAGGCACAGATTGATGACAGGTTTTCATCTGCCTGCTAAATTCTTCTACTTCTCCCCATTCATAGATAAATTTTAGAGTGAGGCTATGGTACTATGCATAGTGCATATTGGTCCGTACTATGGATCAATATCTCCATTTTTAAAGTTCAAACGGTCGACGTGAACCGTTCAACATGATCTCCATTCAAAAGTGTACTTGTAGATCAAAATTGACCTTTTTTAGAATTTTTTACTATTTTTTTAGATACGTAGAAAATCACTTGAACTAAAGATTCTATTAGATCATTCAAAAGCAGTGATTTTCTACTTATCTAAAAAAATAGTAAAAAATTCTAAAAAATGTAAAATTTAATCTGCAAGTACATTTTCATATGAAGATCATGAACAGATCGATTGTTTGGAATTTGAAAATGAAAATATTGATCTATAGTACGGACCAACATGTGCTATGCATTATACCGTAGCCTCACTCTTAAATTTTATTCATTTTTTCTCTCATTTTTCCCAAAAAAATTAAGGACTTTGTACAGTGAAATTAATTACTGATGCTTTAATTATTGGGATGCCTTGCAGTTGGGAAAATGAGGAACTCGAGAAGAGGCTCGCTGCTCTGAAGGGCGCCTGAGGTCAAGTTGAGCAAATCCCACAATTTTTTATTTTTTTTAATACTGTCTTGTTCATGTTTTTTTGTGTTAAAGATTCATGAACCAGTTGCAACAGGTTATTCTGTGTATTAGGAAAGTGTAAATACGGTTTGAGAATGCATAAATGCTTTGTGCTTTTCTACAGAGTGAATTATTTGTGAACCAGTTCATGTATTGGATAACGAATTGAAGAAAAACGGTGTAACGGGAAAAAAAGATATTTATCGTTCAGTCCGTATCTATACCCGTAAAAGCATTCGTAAAAATTATATAAAATATTTGTATCCAAAAACGACTAAACGGGTATGATATATGCATATTATAGATCGTCTGGTGTTATTGATTCATATTTTTGTTTTTAAGGGTCTAAAATCTACATGGAAACAAATTTTATGCAGCTTGGATCCACTATTTAGAATTTGAAAACAAAGATATAAATTTATAGCACGGACCGCTCTGCTCTGCTCCATATGAAAATGTACTTCGAAATTTTTTTACGCTTGGATTGAATGTTTAGAATTTGAAAAAAGGATACAAATTTATAGTACGGACTGCTCTGTCACCATATACTCATTCTTTGTATCCATATCCACATCTCCATTCTTATATGAAGCATGTAGATGTTATGATCCGTCAATAATTTTGATTAAAAGATGAAATTTTGGATTGAATATCAGTGATCAAATATTCGGATTCTATGCATTTTTTTGTGTTTTTACGTATAGAAGTCCAAATTTATTTAGATACGTACTCGCCACATGCAAATTATATCATCTTTCTGATTGGTCCTGATTCCTTTCAAAAAAATTTAAATGTCATTCAAAAGAATTTTTGAATTGATTGATAATTGATTGGTTATGTTTTTTATTTCTTTCTACTTTTTTTTTATATTATTTAAGGAATGTTACTTATCATTTAATATGTCATTTTATATGAGATTTTTTATGAAAATATGTCAAAAAAAAATAAAAATAAAAAGTATGTCATTTGATATCTTATTTAATATGTCATTTAAGGAATGTTATTTGTTATTTAGTCTAATTTTTTTTATAAAAATATGTCTTTTTGTATGAAATTTTGTTTTGATCTCTTATAATATGTCTCCGTTGTAATGCACATCATGATATTGGAAGCAAACTCCAGACTCACACGAATCCGAGTAATGAAAGACAAGTCCAAATCAGCTTTGTCTACGAAGAAGGAAGCTATAAGTAATGGAACTAGAAAATACAGATATCTGTATAATAAGATGGAAGTAGACGTCGCCAATTTATAATCTTTTAAAGAAAATATGATGGATATCCAATAACACATCAAAATTTATATCAAATAAATTTTTTAGAAATCCGCTCGTTTACACCCCTAAATCCATGAACTTACTCTTTACCTGCGCATGCTTAATTCAATTGCATGACTACATCATTATGATGCAAATCAAATATTTGACATGCTCCTCCATCCCTTTATTCTGGCACAATGCTAAGGTACATATGTCAATTCCACATGCACAGAGAAAAATAATCAGACATTTAAGTTTGGTACAAGTTGGCATGAATGAACATACAATTTCATATGTCAATTCCAACAATTCTTCAGGTGTATATTTTTTATGACAATACAACAACAGTTGAGTTTCTTACACAGGCTTCCTTCTCTCTCTTATCTCTCTTTTTTTTTTTTTTTTTTTTTTGCACAAACATGAAAAGTAAAAAATATAGAGCGCTGACCAAATTACCCCTCTCCATATTGCACGACAGTACACAGCCAACGATCTTATAACACTCTCCCCCGCACAGCGAAACAAGCAAAAAACCCTCCCAATACAAAACATCAGTCAAATTAATTCCAGCCTGATCTTTTTCCCTCACTTCACAACTTAATGAAACAAGAAGAAAATGAAGGGATTCAAAAGAAAAGTAAAGAAAACTATGCATACATGAATACTTTTTTCTTTCAATAGAACTTGAATTGAATGAAGCAAAAGACTTGCTTCTTCACTTCCTTCTCTCGGCACTAATAGAAAGAAATTCGAAATTCCGGAGTGCTGAGGGGTCTTCCCTGGGGACTGGGCCCCGCGAGGTGGCAGTGGCGCGAGCTAAGGGAGATGCTCGCGCTTCAACACTGCCGGAGTGGTGTAGCCTTTGGATCGAGGATGGACGGCTGGTGCTGCTTGACATCACGCGGGTCGTTGACCGATTAATGTCATTTGGGTCGCCTCCTGAGGAGCTCGGTGGCCGGCTGGAATAGTAGACTGCGCGTTTAGAGGTGCTCCCATTGCGGGAGGAAGAGGCACGTGTGGTGGCCTTCTCTGCTGCATCACTCTGCATAAAAATTATTGATTTAGATGTATATTCCAGTAAGAGACTCAAATAATAGATTTAAAGACAATATGTTTTGTGTCCAGCAAATGTTTCAGCTCACATCAAATTGAAGTGCTTTGTTTCAGGTAACTTTAAATTTCAAGTTTATTTTGTATGGTTGAGACCGTGTTAAGGTTATTTAAAATTTAAATTTTCAACTTCTTAGGTCTGGTTGGGATCACTCTGCATAATAATTTTTTATTTTTAAAGATGATATGTTGTGTGTACAGTAATACTGTTACCAACACTACTGCCCTCTTGAATAATACAATACCAGTTGATTAGGATCCCAGAAAGCTGGTCTGTGTAGATTTTAGGCAAATGTTTCAGCTCAAATCAAATTAAAGTGCTTTGTTTAAGGTTATTTTAAAATTTAAGTTTATTTTGTATGGTTGAGGCCATGTTAAGGTTGTTCAAACAGTTAAATTTTCAACTTCTCAGGTCTGGTTGTGATCAGTGTTAGGTTATTCAAATTCCCAAAATATCAGCTTTGGTTATTCGCTCAGTAAGGCAGTAGTAGCAAATGACCCAATCCTGTCAAGTAGTTTCAAACGTCCAATCAAAATTAAGAATGTTTTGGTGCATCTACCAGGTAATATTAAAAAAAAAATGTCACCTCTTTAGTGGAAGCCAATGCATCCTTCAGAGTTCTGTGCCTTGTCGGTTGTTCGCCATTCTGGCCAGAAGCCGAAGTACTTTTTCTTGTAAATGTTTCCACTGCACCAGAAAACCGATCCTTTATCTCTTGCCCCACTGTAGCAGTAAATTAATAATTGCAAAGTTCAGTTGCAATGATTATGATAAACAAAAATGACACCATTGCTTGGGTTTAGAGAACAGACCTGAAGTTTTATCGACTCTTTCGTTAGATGGTCCAACACCACCTGGTTTCACATTAGGCTATTTAACAAAAAAAAACATATATATAGATGGGTTAGTTACTTCAAAGAATAATACAAATATCAAGTAGTACGATTTGATCGATTAAAACCAAACAATTTGTATTGTCAAACCAATACATAATGGTGGCATGAATTTTGGCACCAAAAAACCTATGCTATTGCAATGGCCGAGAGCACAATACACAATTTAAAAAGACAGATAAAGAATCATACTCGCACTCTTGTGTTGGCGCCGATTTGAGGGTACTTGAGTATAGTCCAATCAAATACATAGTCAAATTGATAACCTGAATGAAGAAACATAGTCAATTCATTAAATTTTGAGACTGAATATGCTCAATAATTGGCAAGGAACAGGGTTAAAAAAACTATTGACTATGTACCTTCTCTGATAAATAGATCACGGAATAGCCTCTTCAAGTAGGAGTAGTCTGGTTTGTCTTCAAATCGAAGGGAGCGGCAGTAATGGAAGTAAGAAATAAACTCAGGTGGATAGGATTTGCATAAAACCTGGTTCAAAATATATATTTTTTTTAATTTGTATAGTTAATTCTCTTCAAAAAAATCTTGTCATTTAAGGTTAGAAGATTGACAAAAATCAAATACCTCAACAGGAGTCAACATTTTCTTCTCACTGATTTTATCATATTTTTGTTTCTTAGTGCCAGCTTTCAGACCTTGCCATGGGAGGCTAAAAAGAACATACAAAAAATAATTTTAGTAAATGTGAATAAAATAGCAAGCTAACTTTGAGTACACGTAACAAAACTTCCGGAGTTTGAAATTTATCAACCACTAGTACCTTAAAAAATGACATTGCCCCTATCAGAAGTCCAAATTCTCTCAATTCTTATCATTAAAAAAGGTCATTTTCTAACAATAAAAAACTTCTTGATGCCAAGCACATGGGCACTAGTATTGGATAATGGTACAGGTATAGAAAGAAGTACAGAATCTCCAGCATTATTTTTCAAATTTCACATTATTTTTAGTGATAGAGTAGAGAATCCTAGCTTTACTGCATTTTATCTAATGGTAACCTAACTCAATAATCATTTGGGCCAGCTAAGATTCTTCTGACCCCGGTTTTGGGCCCCTTCATTGGTCAGAATGTTAGATCCTTGTTCTTCTATAGACTAATTCAAGAGATATGTATTAGCAAGCCACTATATAATGAAAATAATTAAAATTTATATTACTCTCTTTCTAATTGATCTCCGTTCATTTCATTAGAATAAACATGCTTATAGTCACATTAAGGATTATCCAAAATATATATTGAAACATTGGAAAATTCGGCTTTCGTTAACCTGTGAGATAATAACTACTGCTGCGAAATTGTACTGCCATACATAATAATGAAGAATTAGTCTAGACCTAAATTAAATTATCACATATTGAGTACGAGAGAATCTCAAATTTCTAAAGGGGAAATATCATAATTTAGAGTTTGTATTAATACACACACAATTATACAAAACATTAATACAAAGTAGAATCAGAAAATGAAACAAAGAAAAGTTAAATCTAACCTTCCTCTAAGAAAATACATGAGCACATAACCAAGAGATTCTAGATCATCCCTCCTGCTTTGCTCTATACATTAAACAAACCATACATTAACTCAATGATATGAACCAATGAAGGTTAGGCAATTTCATTTTCTTATTAAGTCTTCTTTTCCATTATTCCCAATCCATCCAAAACATGATTTTAATATACCACCAAGAAATATCATCCAGAAAACATATAAAATTCAAGTAAACTGAATGGTAGATTTTGTATACAAAAAGGGGTTCAAAGGGGAACTGATCCTAAGTTTGAGAGAGAGAGAGAGGGGGGGGGGGGGTGCAGATTAAAATGCATACCTACTCCAAGATGAGTATTAACACTTGCATAGCGTGCCGTACCGGTAAGGTTCTTGTTCTCTCTTCAAATTATTAAAAACAGGTAATTAGTATGGATTCAGTAGTATAATCTTCAAAATATGCTTCTGTATTGGGAGAGAGTTCTTCAAATTTACAAGTTAGAATTCCATTCAAAATGTTACCTGTAAGGAATGTGCTTGTGAGTCTGGAGATCTCTATACTTCTTTGCAAGGCCGTAGTCAATGATATAAACCTGGATATACAATAAAATCGGGACATCAACATTAGTCTTATAAAAATGAATTTTCATAGAGCAGCCTTTATATATTAATGTGAAAGTATATTAACTAACCTGGTTGGCTTTTCGGCCTAACCCCATGAGGAAATTATCGGGCTTAATGTCACGGTGTATGAAACCCCTTGAATGCATGTACTCAACCCGGTTAATCTAGAAAAAATCATAAAAAAATTAAGATAAATTTCTCAGCATGTATAACCTTCAAGAGGGAAGAGTATCCCAACAAAATGTCAGTATATCATATTACCCAGTGAACAATAGTAACATGCATACCACTACCAACCTAAAAATTATTGCATCTTCTATACCCTTACTATATCATACATAATGGGAAAGAAGAGGGGTAGTTTGGGTTTGTTTATGAAGCTTGGGCACAGTGGCATGTGTTCAACATTTCAATATTTTGCAATGGTGAAAAATGAAATTATTCCAAACAGACAAGTCACGTACCAGCTGATCGGCAAGCATAAGCACAGTTTTAAGAGAGAACTTTCTATTGCAATAGTTGAACAAATCCTCTAAGCTCGGCCCAAGAAGGTCTATCACCATCACATTATATTCTCCCTCCACACCGTACCATTTCAGGTGAGGCACCCCAGCTTCATTTAATAAAAGAAAACAAATACGTGAAAAATCAGCATGATATTATTATCCTCGAACTAAACTACTACAATTACAACCAAGCCTTTAGTCCCAAACAAGTTGGGGTAGGCTAGAAATGAAACCCAATCATAGTCATAAAGTCAAGGTAGATAGTAATAAAATGAAAAATAAATTTTGTAATCAGCTTACTTCCGCCTTGTAAAAGCATGTACACCTTCGACTCATATTGGAGCTGGGGATGCTTTGATTTCACCGATTCCTATAACATTATAAAAACTTTTAAGATAGCAATCCATAAAGATTATATAAAGGAGAAACAGCTCTATGACTTCTGTTATTTTACTTCTAAATTAATAAGATCAACTTTTTCTCTTGAGTTGTTGCTAGCTACAGACTTATGGTATACGTGAGTTGCACTGTAATGAGTTCAATAATACAGCAACTAAAGCATTGTTGTGCAAATAAATGTGGATAGGAAAACCGCATACCAGTTTAATAGCCACTTCCTCACCAGTTTGTATGTTGACACCTGAAATATATTGAGAAATAAGATAAAACATACACTATGACATATCAAATGAAGTTATTGTCAATAACAAATAAAAGAGACAATTACACACCGAGATACAGCTCTCCGAAAGATCCGCTCCCGATCTTTCGACCAAGCTTAAACTTCCCACCAATCACATGCTCCATTTTATTTTAAAGCACCAATACGCCACAACTAGGAGAAATTAATAATATGACCCAATTTGTATAAATCCTCAAGTTTCCAGCCAATTCAGAGAAAACCCTCTTCTCCACTTCCTCTGGATTCCCTTCACCACTAACACCAATTCTCTTTCTAGTTCTTCAGATTCGACAAATTAACAGCCCGGGATCAAAATCCAAGTAGATATTTCCTCAAAATTACTGAGAAAAGCTTCCTCTTCCAATAAAGACCGAGAATTTATTTCACAAGTTGCTCTTCTCCACTCTCCAGCACAAAAAACTCAACAAATCTGCACCTACAATTCAAGTCGGTGCAATTCCCAATGCAATTGAAATTGCACAGCCAATTTAATAAGGGAACCCTTTAAAGTTCTAAATCCATATCAAATACCAACGTTTCTCCCAGCTCCCCACAGACCTCGAGATTCAGGAAGTCAACATTCGAAATCCGTCAAAATCCGAGAAATTTCCCAACACTCCGATCGATTCGGACCGTGAAACCCCAACTTCCAATCCAAATTTCTCCCAAATTGAGGACGAAATCGCCTGTCTCAGATTCTGTGAAAAAGGGCGTCGATAAAAAAAAATTGAAAATTGCAAAAATGCGGGTTTGGGGATTTGAGTGGGGGCACAGATTCAACAAAAAAATGTGTAAAATATTGAACAAGTAATTTTGTTTAATCTGTGAAGAAAAACAAAAGCAGAGATTAGGGGATTGTCGGAGAAAGGCGAGGGACAAAGGCGGAGAGGCTGGCGCAAAAGAAGGGAATAATAAGGGGTGCATTAGAAAAAGAGCCACTAATATTAATCTATTTTTTCAATTCACGCCACCCGTTTCTACGATCTTCTACTTTTGCCTGCCGTGGCATTACACAAGAAAGATTTTTTTTTTTTCTCATCTTTGCTAGGGCTGAGATTTTGAAAAAAATTGTCTTCAAAATTTTTAAACATCATTGTTGTAACTTAAGCAATACGAGTGGCAATTGTTTTTCTAATGTGAGATTTCATGATAATTATTTGAATGAGGACCAATCAAAATATTGTTTGTCAATTGTTAATGTGTACGTATATAATTTAAGATTCTAAAAAAAAACACAATTAAACTTGCTGTTAATTTGTCTGATGTCTTATGAATCCCTAGCATAAAATTCTCTAAAGACACATTGTTGTTTAGTAGCACTTAAAAAGTATTTAAATCAATTTAATTGTTACGTGATATTCTGTTCAATGTCGTTAAAAGTTTTTCAAAAACTTGACATCGTATTAGTTTTTTATTTCTAAAAAGAAGGTGGGATTATTTGTCCACCAAAGTAAATAACAAATTCTAAGAAAAATATATTTCCAGCATGCAATGTTTAATTCATACGTTGAAGTATCACTTTTCAGACAACTTTTCAAATAACATTGAAAAATATGTTGTCTTTTTCTATATGTTTAAATGATTAGTTCATAATTCACGTATTTAAATAACTATTGTAGTCATTTACATAAACCTATCAATCATAAAAATAATTCAAAGAGTTTATACTTCAATGGAGGTTCACTTTTGATGCAAATATTTAGCATATTATTTTATTAATGATTTAAAATATCAGTAGTGATAGTGTTTTTTTTCTTCTTCTTTTTGAATGAAAAAATCTTAAATATTTAGAGAAACAATTAACACGATAGTGTTCTCTTAATTTCTTCTGGACTATAAGCATACAAAGTTTGATAATTTGAGAAAATTAATGTCCAAAACATATAATATAGTATATTAAAATACTAATTTACTCAATTTATGTAATAAACTAGAATAACCTCCAAAAAAATTAACAAGTTTATTTAGACTGTTATAGCTTATAATTCAATCTTCTAATGAACAAAAAAAAATGTACGAACTTAAAAGGTGTGATGTGTCAATCGGATGTGGAAATTCGTAAAAATGGATAGTGATCAACAACGAAACGAAAAGATAATAATAATGGCGTTATGGTGAGGCCGAAATAAAAATGAGTGAGCTGGTAGGTTCTATTTCTTTAACAAGTAAAACGAACTAATTAGGATGTTGCTTGAGCTCTCCCAAAGTAGCATCTCCCATATCATTAACCAAATACTTGATATTAGTCATTCCTCATTTATTCAAAATTAGGAAAGTTGAACATTACAATACAGTCGCAAAAATTTAACGGAGAATCATATGAATTTGTTAAAATTATTCTTCTCGAAACTCATTGGCAATTTTAATATGATTTTAGTCATGTAACTAGTATGCATAAAACTTATTGACTTATATTACAATTTAGTTTAAAACAGTAACCATTTTTCACTGTATAAAGTCCTTATACTTTTGTTAAGTTATTTGTTGATTAACACTTGCAGTTAATATAATAATCTTTTTGAAATAGTTTTTTTGTTCTGCATAATTGCTTCGTTGAACACCAACTAAGAAACTAACTTTTTTACTTGCCAAAAGTACAATTTATCCATGTTAATTTATTAATTTATTTTTCAAAATAAAAATATATATTGTGAATTATTGTACATTCAACTAATTGTGAATAACCACATTGTACAAATAAATCATGTTTACAAGGGAGATATCTACAATGGGGGTGTTAGTAGGAGCTCTGTGTCAACATCTTAATATAATTAATTCGGATGTATCATTGTTGTCTTTGGATTAGTTAAAACCGGGCCAAGCTAAAGTCTACTGATCTTCTGTGACACGAAGAAGTACAGCCAATGCTGTTAAATCTTATATGTTAGGCCCAACCAACATCAGCAATGAATTAATGGTGTTAATACATAGCACAATCAGATCTAAACCTCTAATTTTGAATTAATGGTGTCAAGAGCATACACATTATTAAATTCATTCTAATAAACCCTAGGTGATGTTGTAAATCAAATTTAATATGATTTATGTGGATGTTCAATTCATTGCCCCACTTCTTCCACTACTCCACTACTCCACTACTGTGGATATTCATTTTCTTCTTTATTATTGTAACATCTCTTTCTAGCCTATAAATAGAGGCTTTGTAAAAGCAAGAATGTACATACAATTAGAAGAGAATAAAATTCTGCAATTGCTCTCTATCTCTCTTGTCATTTACTTTACTTTTGTTGCAACTTCATTTTAATTTTACAACACGTTATCAGCACGAATTGCTCGGAAGAAGTTGCAAAGTTATTATGTAAGTAATTTATATGATTGATTATTATATCTTTCATTAATTTAAATTTCATTTGAATTTTTTTTTATTATGTTTATTTTAGTTTATAAGAAGCATTCCTTGAAGTGAATGATGGAATAATAACCTGAAGTTATTATCAAAACTAATTGTTTATCAAGAACCTGAAGTTCGTATTACTCGAATATAATAATAAGAATAATAACATGAAGTTATTATTATAATTGTTTAGAACCTGAAGTTCTATTTGAAATTTTAATATAAAATTAATATAATAACCAGCAGTTATTATAGGCTACTGGATGAATAATAACCTGAAGTTATTCCCAATTAAAACCTGAAGTTTTATTAGAAATTTTCATATAAAATTAATATAATAACTAGAAGTTATTATAGGTCATTGGATGAAAATATAACCCGAAGTTATTTCAAATTAAATTTTACATCCAGTCAAGCAATTTAATAACCAGAAGTTATTAAATAAGTATTTTATTATAACTTGAAGTTATATAATATTAACCTGAAGTTATTAATACATTTAAATTTATTTATTTATTTATTTATGCAATTTACATATTCTTTTATTTATATTTATTCATCTCCATTTTCACAACCTGAAGTTATGATATTAATAACCTGAAGTTATGGCATTAATAACCTGAAGTTATGATATTAATAATCTGAAATTATTGATACGTATTTATTTTGTAGTACATATGACAAATCTCACAAAGTTTGAATTTATCTCCTTTTTCATTTATCATAACTCGAAGTTATGGTATTAGTAACCTGAAGTTGTATTTTGTTATAAATACGTATTAATGAAAAATGAGAAAGGAAAACATCCTGAAGATGTTTGTTACAGATGTGGGATGACAAATCATTGATTGCGTACCTGTCGTACGCCCAAGCATTTTGTAGGGCTTTATCAAGCCTCAATTAAGAAAAAAAAAATGTGGAAACTAAAATGACCCCGAATATGAATGCCATATAGATACACATTTTGATGTATCAGATTTCTTCCATAATGTGGATAAAGAAATAAACACTTTACTAAGGGAGAAAATATAATGTAGAAGTTTATGTTTATAAAGGTTTAGTTTACATTTTTATTTTTATATTGTATGCAAATAAAATTAATGAATAAAGTTAGTTTATTTTTATTTTAATTTATTCTAAAGGAAAATGACTGACGCAATGGTAAGTAAAGAAGATCCATGTTTAGTAGACAGCGGAACAACAAATACCATATTGAAAAGTAAGAAATATTTTTCACAATTGCATCTTGGTGAGACTAATATCCACACTATATATGGCACAACTAATTTAATTGAAGGCTCCGGAAGAGCTTGTATTTTGTTACCTGAAGGAACAAAATTAATAATAGATGATGCATTATATTCAAGTAGATCCAGAAGAAATCTACTAAGTTTTAAAGATATTCGAAAGAATGGTTATCATATTGAAACTATGAATGAGAGAAATTGTGAATATCTTCATATCACATCTATTAAAAATGGCCAGAAAATTATAATGGAAAATATGCAAGCATTGTCTTATGGACTATATGGTACTTATATAAGTACAATAGAATCAAATATGGTTACTAACCAGAAGTTAGTTGATCCAAAGTTATTTACTTTGTGGCATGACAGATTGGGTCATCCAGGAAATATAATGATGAGGAGAATAATTGAAAGTGCAAATGGGCATCCCCTAAAGGACCTGAAGATCCTATTATCAAAAGAATTGACATGCGAAGCATGCTCTCTTGGAAAACTAATTACTAGGCCATCTCCAAATAAAATTGGACCTGAAGTTCCTTCATTTTTAGAAAGAATTCAAGGAGATATATGTGGGCATATTACACCTCCATGTGGACCATTTAGATATTTTATGGTGTTAATTGATGCATCAACACGCTGGTCACATGTGAGTTTGTTAGCAACAAGAAATGTTGCGTTTGCTAGACTATTAGCACAAATTATCCAATTGAGAGCTCATTTTCCGGATTATCAAATTAAAAGAATTCGGCTTGATAATGCAGGAGAGTTTACTTCTCAAACTTTTAATGATTATTGCATGTCTATTGGAATTACGGTAGAACATCCAGTGGCCCATGTTCATACACAAAACGGTCTAGCAGAATCGTTGATTAAAAGGTTGCAATTAATTGCTAGACCTTTACTTATGAAATCTAGTTTACCGTCTGCTGCATGGGGACATGCCATATTACATGCTGCTGCACTAATTAGGTTAAGGCCAACTGCAGATCATAGGTATTCCCCGTTAAAATTGGTCTCCGGAAGAGAACCAAATTTGTCCCATCTAAAGGTATTTGGTTGTGTAGTATATGTTCCAATTTCTCCTCCACAACGCACAAAAATGGGACCTCAAAGAGGGTTGAGAATTTATATTGGTTTTAACTCTCCTTCTATTATTAAATATTTAGAACCATTAACAGGAGATATTTTTACAGCAAGATTTACTGATTGTCATTTTAATGAATCAATATTCCCAAACTTAGGGGAAGAAAAACCAAAGCTGGATAAACAAGTAACTTGGAATTCATCGTTATCTTATCTTGACCCCCGAAGTGGTCAATGTGAACTCGAAGTTCAAAAGATTATAAATTTGCAAAGAATTACAAATGAATTGCCTGATGCATTTACAGATACAAATAGATTTACTAAATCGCATATTCCAGCTATAAACGCACCTGCTCGAATTGACATTACAAAAATATCTAATGAATCTAATATGCATAGAAAACATGGAAGACCACTTGGTTCTAAGGATGTAAATCCACGTAAAAGAAAAGAGCAGAATAAAGCAGTTGGTCCAACCCCAGAAGAGGTTGATGGTAAAACTCCTGAAGAAGTCAATAAAATCCTAGAAGAGGTTGATAGTAGAACTCCTGAAGAAGTTGATAAAATCCCAGAAGAGATTAATGGTAAAACTTCTGAAGAAGTTGATAAAACTCTAGAAGAGGTTGATGAAGTTCCAGAAGAAACTCAGGTACCTAATGATTATGAGATCTCAATAAACTATGTATAGAATAGTACAATATGGAACCGAAATGAAACATGTGCTGATGAAATTTTTGCATATGCTATAGCAATTGATGTGCTAAATGAGGAAGATTATGTGCCAAAAACTCCTGAAGAGTGCATGCATAGAAATGATTGGCCAAAATGGAAAGATGCCCTGAAGGCTGAATTAGATTCGCTTGAAAAGCGCAATATTTTTGGACCTGTAGTCTTAACCCCTAAAGATGTTAACCCTGTAGGTTACAGATGGGTATTTACAATAAAAATGAATGAGAAAAATGAGATTGTGAGATATAAAGCAAGGCTAGTGGCACAAGGCTTTACACAAATACCTGAAGTCGATTATGAAGAGACGTATTCACCTGTAGTGGATGCGATAACTCTCAGGTTTCTAATAAGTCTCACAGTTACAGAAAATCTAAAAATGCGACTTATGGATGTCGTAACAGCATATTTATATGGTTCACTTGATAGTGACATATACATGAAAATCCCCGAAGGATTGAAAATGCCTGAAGCATATAAATCAATACCTAGAGAAATGTACTCTATAAAATTAAGAAGATCTTTATACGGACTAAAACAATCATGCCGAATGTGGTACAATCGACTGAGTGAGTACCTTTTAAAATAAGAATATAAAAATAATATAATCAGTCCGTGTGTTTTCATTAAAAGATCAAATCTAGGTTTTACAATCATTGCAGTGTATGTTGATGATTTGAACATTATTGGATCTCTTGAAGAGATTGAGAATACTGCAAAATTGTTGAGAAATGAGTTTGAAATGAAAGACCTTGGTGTAACTAAATTTTGTCTCGGCCTGCAGATCAAGCATCTAAATAATGGAATATTTATCCATCAATCAAATTATATTGAAAAAGTACTAAAGAGATTCAATATGGATAAAGCTCATCCTTTGAGCACACCAATGGTCGTACGATCGTTAAATACAGAAAATGATCCTTTTCGCCCGCAAGAAAATAATGAAAAAGTGGTTGGTCCTGAAGTACCATACTTAAGTGCAATCGGGGCATTATTATATCTTGCAAATAATACAAGACCCGATATCGCATTTGCAGTAAATGTGTTAGCAAGATATAGTTCCAAACCAACCAGAAGACATTGGAATGGAATTAAACACATATTTTGATATCTCTGCGGAACTAGAGATATGGGGTTATATTATCAAAAAGATACAAAATCTAAATTAATTGGATATGCAGATGCGGGATATTTGTCGGATCCACATAAAGCACGATCCCAAACGGGATATGTATTCACTTATTGTGGAGCTGCAATTTCATGACGATCAACAAAACAAACTCTTACGGCAACATCATCAAATTATGCCGAGCTTATCGCCTTATACGAGGCAGGTCGAGAATGCGTTTGGTTACGGTCAATGATTCAAAATATTCAAGAAGAATGCGGGCTTGAAAACATTAAGAAAAACCCTACTCCACTGCATGAAGATAATGCAGCATGCATTGCACAAATCAAAGAAGGATATATCAAAGGAGACCGGACTAAACATATTGCGCCAAAGTTCTTTTCAACACATGACCTACAAAAGGAAGGCGTAATCAATGTTTGCCAAGTCCGATCAATCGATAATTTGGCAGACCTATTCACAAAATCTTTGCCGACAAAGGTTTTTGAACAACTCAGAAAGAAGATAGGTCTACACCGATTGAAGAATATTCAATGATATCTAAATAAGGGGAAGCGTTATACGCACTGTACTCTTTTTCCCTTAATCAAGTTTTTATCCCAATGGGTTTTTCTTGATAAGGTTTTTAATGAGGCAGTACACGGTCCGGAAGTATCGTGTTAATATTGATCCTGAAGTATCATATTAATAGCGTATAATGAAAGATGAACATCCAAGGGGAAGTGTTGTAAATCAAATTTAATATGATTTATGTGGATGTTCAATTCATTGCCCCACTTCTTCCACTTCTTCCACTACTCCACTACTCCACTACTATGGATATTCATTTTCTTCTTTATTATTGTAACATCTCTTTCTAGCCTATAAATAGAGGCTTTGTAAAAGCAATAATGTACATACAATTAGAAGAGAATAAAATTCTGTTATTGCTCTCTATCTCTCTTATCATTTACTTTACTTTTGTTGCAACTTCATTTTAATTTTACAACAGGTGGCAATTTCTTTTACAATTTTAGGGATGTATAATAGTTTTATAAAATGAAATTACTTCTAAAATGTCATGTTGGCAAAAATATTAATTTATATTCACTCATTTACTTATGAAATTAATTTATGGGATGTATGAGAATTTCTTTTTTAATTTATAAATGCTAAAAGAAATCAAAATTAATTGCATGAATGCAGTGCTTGTAAAATTAATTTAAAATTAACTTCAGTTATTTCTATTCTAATTTTATGAAGAGGAGGGTTCCACTGCACCCTCTTTTGGTGCATCTAACGTGCACCCAAAACTCATATCTTCATTTTTAAAGTTCAAATAGTCGATTCGAACCTTCCAACGTGTTCTTCATATTAAAATGTGCTTGGAGACCAAATTTTACATTTTTTGGAATTTTTTTACTATTTTTTCAGAATTTTTGAAAATCATCACTTTGCTGAATTTCAAATTATTGTTTAGTTTCATCAAAAATTCTGAAAAAATAGTAAAAAATTTCCAAAAAATGTAAAATTTGGTCTCCAAGCACATTTTAATATGAACAACACGTTGGAAGGTTCGAATCGACTATTTGAACTTTGAAAATGAAAATATGAGTTTTGGGTGCACGTTAGGTGCACCAAAAGAGGGCGCAGTGGAACCCTCCTCTTTTATGAATGTGGATGAGTTAACTAATTAAATGTCCAATCTGAGGTTTTTCTTTGGTATCATGGAAATTGAAATTCCTTGTCGTAATATTAATGTAATATTTTCCATCTACTAATAAAATATTAAAAAAAATCGTTTACTTGGATTAAGATTATTGCATGAAAAGCTGATTAAGTCACAGTAACTTTATATGCTATGCTTTATTATATCACACCACATGAAAAAAGCTATTCTTTAGACAACTTTATCAAAAAGAAGCATACTCATTTCGCTTTTTTAATTAAAATATTCTCAAAGGAGGATCATAAAACACTCACCGATGAACATGGCATGCAATGCAAAACCGCCCAATGATCGTGGAATTAAATCTTTCATATAAAATTCCTGAAAACGACATGATAGAAGCATAATAGAAGCATTTTAATGTCAAGGTACTTATCTCTGAATCATTAGTCACAAATTTTAAATATTTTAATCATGTATATTAATTTAATTTTTTTTAATTTCTAAAGTTTTTTATAATCTTTCATTATATTAATTGATTTTTTTTATTTTTGAAGTTTTATATAATTCAGTTTCTTATAATATATAAAATGTGTGTTTATAGTTTAATGGTCAGAATTTCACTTTGTGATTGCGGAAATTTACGTTTAAATCCCATCTATTACACATCATGTATTTTACGTTTCAATCCCCAATCTAAATTTTCTTGTTTCACCTATGTTACTCCTGATCCATTATCCAAAGTAAATTTTTGGCAACAATATGTTTAAAAATTGTGAATAGCATTGCTTTTTAAGTTTCAATCCCCAATCTAAATTTTCTTGTTTCACCTCTATTATTTCTGATCCATTATCATAGTACAATTTTTGCAACATGTTTAAAAATTGTGAATAGCATTGCCTTTTAAGGTCTTACACATAATTGGGCTTGGTTAGGCGTGCACCCAACATAGAATTATTTTGCTACTCTTAGCTATCTTTTTGTCAGGCATGGCCATTTAGACGAATTCGCGTCCTCTGAGATATCTCATATTTTGCGTGATTTTTTGGAAAATCTCAACCGTTCAAATACGTTCTACACGAATCTCAAAGCTCAAATAGTACTGGCCTGTGCGCTATTCCCGAATAGGCACCGGACATGTCGGTCACGCAAAATATGAGATATCTCAGAGGATACGCACCCCATTTAGACCATCTCAGGTTGAACGTACACTCTGCAAGTGAGGTTGTATAGTACTATGTATAGTGCAAATAAGTTATCAATATTTACATTTTTTAAATTCAACTAATCGATTTTAACTACTCAATATGATTTATGAAAATGTATTCGGACACCAAAATTTACAATTTTATTTTACATTTTTTTACTATATTTTAGACAGGTAAATAATCATTACTTTCGGATGGTCCATAATTTTTAGATCAAGCGATTTTCTACCTATCTAAAAAAAATAGTAAAAAATTAAAAAATGTAAAATTTGACATTCAAGTATATTTTCATTGCATATCATATTGAGTGGTTCATATTGACTATTTATTACTTTGAAAATAAAAATATGGATCCATAGTACGGACCGATATGCGCTATGCATAATACCTAGCCTCACTCTATATTGTGCTCCAGAAATTAAGTAGGTTCTAATTTTTTATTTATTGAAGGTGGTACAATCGTACCATCTGTTTTCGTTACTGAAAGCACCAATATTTCTATTAAATTAAAAACTCTGTTCTAATTCAGCCACTTATAGTTTCTGCTCTCAAATGTGTTAGAAATTAAACGGAAATAAAATTTTATGTTATCCTTGCCCTTGTGTTATAATCTCAAAAGATGAATGGAACTTAAGGGAAAATTGGGAAGAATCACTTAATGAAAAATTTGTTAAAGTTTTAACCGAGTCTGTACCTGCAATCAGGGAAAAAGAACAGTCTGGATATGGTCCCAGCCGAGCCAAAAGAAATTCGGTGCCTATTGTAGATATAGATGGTCCGTTTTGAGATTTGTGCTAAAGTTAAAGAATGGTTTGAATTTAATAATTGTAGGTACGGTAACTGGGCTGATCCGTATTCGTAAAATTGGATTTCTGTGGGATATACAAAACCACAATTTGGGGTAATTAATTTACTCTTTTATTTATTTTATTTTCATTTTATTTAAAAAAAAAGACAATCGGGATCACACTCTTACTGTTCTTTTGAGATTATATTTTAAAATTTTTGATAGGCTAAAATGTGATATAAAATTTTATAAGGTCTCAGAAATAATTTATGAATATAAAAATATATAGGACAGTTATAAAACTTACAGTCATAGCAGAGTGTTGCAACCTTTTTTTCATGAATAACTAGCAAATCCATGAACAGCAACACAACCCAACTCAGCATCAGTATCCCTTATAACCGTCTATATAAGGATAAAACATCAATGAACTTAACTTCGATAAGCCGGCAGTTCGTGTTGGATCCTTGAACTATTGCTCCATCGCCTTGTTTCTTGTTGATCATTGAAACCGACTTTTCACGTGTCAACTACCTTGCCATTGCGATCTGCACCATAAATATCTTGCGCGGGAGCTGATACAGAGTTGGTTAAACTCGACCAGGCTAGCACCTTAATACATATCCATGGTGCTTTACATAGAACAAAGTATCAATTACAAATGTTTTGATGCCTTGATCCACTGAGATAAATCCTTATTTGTCTTTGTTGTATCGACTTGTAGCATGCAACTCCATTGATACTGGTACAAGCACAGCTTAAATTTGGAGTTTGTGCAAGGCAAAATCAGATCTCTGTAGGTATACCCTCCATTGATCAGACAAGCATAGGTTGGAATGCTATTTGCTATTTGCTATTTATAATTATTTAGTTATTTATGGTCAATTAAGTTTTAACTCAGCTTAGTCAATTTTTTATTATCAAGCTCCATTTCTTAACTTCATTTGCTAATTATGATGAATAGTAGATGTTTATTTGGGTAAATTCATTCTATGTAATTAGTATAACTCGTATGTAATTTATGGGCTTCGGTTTCATCTCAAAACGGCCCAATTTGTTCTGTACCATTGTGAGATATCAAAGTATCGGCTGTATATAAAAAAAGGGTTAATTTTCTAGATACTATTGAAGACGTCTTCAATTTTCTATTTACCTTTGTACTCTTGGTTATATCTAATATATTTCTCAATTCGGATTTTTCTTTTCTATTTACTCCTTGAGTTAATAACTCACAATTAAATATTGTCTAATTTTTTTTTTCCCATCATACCCTTACCCCTTCTCTCTGATTTAAAAAGCTAAGATCCAGTTACATACATCTACACAAAATCCAGTCCGTCCATTTGCTCTAAAATCCATGCAAAATCAATCTAAAAGAATCCCCTTACAAATTAGGAAGCAGTTCATTTTTTTCAGGGCAAATAGAAGTAAATTGAGGGTATTTAAAGTCGCCATTCATTAGGCTTTCAACCCTGTTAGGCCGTTAGATCGAATTTCATTTTGATTGTAATGAACAAATGGATTAAAGAATTAGTTCTCAAATAATGATCTCAGATCATCATAAATAATATGTCAAGGAAAATACTCATTTTGCAATGGGTGACTGGTCACCTGACCCGTTATCCTGCTGTTTATTTTATTTTTTCCTAAATGGCGGCAAAAATTAACTGAAATAGGACTATAGGAGGCTATGCATTACCATTGAATGGTATGAGACCATGCTAAGATGATGTGCTTTTTTTTCATAAGACCCTCAAGTCCAGAGATGCAAATTCTGAAGATAGTCGATCCTCACATTTGAGCGAATCTCTGGCCTGACAGTAAATTTGGAAAAATAGGAGATTGCAATCACATCAGCAACATCCGATTTTTCAGATTGCTAGGTCAATGGATTAAAAAAAAGGGAGATCTCTTTTAGGACTTCAACAACATTCGAGGACACCTAAACTTGAAGATATTAAGATTCCTGAGTATCATAGGATACTATTTGAGTAGAAAATTTTATAATGTAACTGGATCTCAGTTTCTTAAACCAGAGAGAAAGGACAATGGTAAGATGAAAAATAAATAAATTAGATAATATTTATTTGTGGGTTATTAACTTAAGAGATAAATAGAAAAGAAAAAAAGTTGAGGGATATGTTGGATATAACTCAGAGTACAAGAGTAAATAGAAAATTGATTCTAAAATTTTTTTTGGGCATTTTAATTTCAATAGAAAAAGAGTAACATTTTTATAAAGAAAAGAAATTATTGGTAATATCCCTAAAATACTTTAGACACAGACCATGTTATTACAGTTATTCTCTAGTACATTACATATAATTCTATGAGAGAAAATTTAGTAATTAATTCTAACCATCCGATTAAACAAGGGTAAATAGAAAATGTTTGATTTGTTTTTAATAACTCCAAATTTTGATAAGACATTATATACTAATAAATACGAATATTCGTGAATAATGTCTTATCAAACATGAGTGGATTTTGAGTACATCTTGACATTATTTACTAATAAATATGATCTCGGGATCCTCAACAAGAGGAGGGATCCAACCAGGATTTCTGTCAGCACTAATTGGATTTAAATAGCTAATTGGGTTCAAACCTATTGACTTATTGGGTACACAATTGCAATTCAGTTCCTATAACTATGTTTATTAAAAAATATGTTATAATCATTGACACCGTATTGAATTTTTTTTTCTATGCTAATTAAAAAATTCGTTTGGCACAGTTCAAAGTGGAACTGTTCTTAGCAAATTAGCAAATTGAAATTAAAACTTAGATAAAAATTTAACCGAAATATATGTATAAAGTAATAAAATGTCCAAAAAGTTCAGCCAGCTCATTTCCTTAGAATTGTAATAATAGGTCCTACCGTCAGACATTTCTTGTTTTCTTCTTCTCATTCATTATATTTACAAAATAGAGGACTGCAGTCATAAAAAAACGAAATACGTAAAATCAACCAAAGCACAGAAGGAATCGGTTCAAGAATCAGACTAGCTCAGGCCAGGGGTAGGCACTACATCGTTCCAAGGGTAGGCACACTGAACAATTAGTACTGGATCGAAAATAAAAATTCAAATCCAGGGGTAGGCACTTGCCTACCCCAATTCCTTCTTGGATCCGCCGTTGGATCCAACTACACCATTTTATTGTGATACAGCTTGACACCATATATTTATAAGTCATTTTTGCGATTTCAAAATCCAAACAATCGATCTGAACAGTTCAACATGATCTCCATATTAAAATATGCTTGGAGACCAAATTTTACATTTTTTGGAAATTGTTTACTATTTATTTAGAATTTTTGAAAAACATTGTTTTTCAATGGTTCAGAATTGTCTGAAAACAACAATTTTGTACACATCTTAATAAATATTAAAAAGTTTCCAAAAAAATGTAAAATTTGGTCTCCAAGCACATTTTAATATGAAAATCGTGTTGAACGGTTTGGATCGGCTATTTAGATTTTAAAATAGCAAAATGACTTATAAACATATGGTGTCAAGCTGTGTCACCATAAAATGATGTAATTGGATCCTCTTGTAACAAAATTACATTTATTTCAGATGATATGGACTCAAGCCTGAACCTGAGCTCGACGCAGATGGTATATCTCAACATTGATTAATGATGCTTATTAGTTTGTTAAAGGACTAAAATATAATTAATAATGCATATCAACTCGTTAACGGACCAAACCAGTCAAATTTGAACTCTGCTCATGAGCTACCGAGCTAAAACAAACCAATTCATTGTCATCTCAAATCTGAATCGAACGAAATAATTATGAAACTTTTTCGAACAATTCCTACAAACTACAAACTACGAGTTTTTCTGCCAAACCAAGTAGTAGTATCAATTTAGCCTAATGAGTGTTTGTGAGTAAAATTTCCAGTAAAATTCATTAAGGATGCTCCATTTGAATAATTGATGGAGACTCCAAAGATGAAGACCTGCCATTAGTCCCTTTCTTCTGAGATGCTCAGCTGATGATGCCTTAACACTATCCTTCTCTCAAGATCTGCATGGTATTCTGTTCAGCAAAGCCCCCATTTTCACATAAATATCACCAGTTTAATTAACAGAAACACCTCCAGATGTTTGTTCAGCAATTAACAATACCTCAAGATATTTGACAGTCTAATTAGATATTTGACAGTCTATTATTCAATATATATTTATATCACATATAAGCCCATATGTTGTAATTAATTGAAATTAATTCTAACAATCTCCCACTTGGGCTATATGTTTATCCGAATAATATATATTGATGAAACCGAATTGAGTACTCAAACTATACTGTCATAGCCTTTTGTGTCATCAACCAATTCCGTCCATCAATCATATTCACAAGGACTTAAGCAGTATTCGTCTCATAAATCGAAACTAAACCAACATAAATCACTGTGTAAACATAACTGAATGACATAAATCATGAAGGGGATGTGTAGTTTGGAAATTACATGCAATGTGATCCACATGTCTATCTCTAATTTGGTCACTTTATCTTAATTTGATTTTGAGATCAATCATAAATTCAGACTGCATACTAAACTGAATAACTTAAGTCTGAATAACTGCATGATACATACAAATAACAGAATATCATATAATAGTCAACTGCATGATATCTGTAAAAGTATATAATATAAAACATAAAACATGATACATAAAATACAAACTCCCACTAAATCTGACAATCCTCTTTAACATAGATACCCATATGAGAGACATGCTCGTGAAACTGTTTGGGTACCAATCCCTTAGTCAGTGGATCTGCTAGCATGAAAGCTGTACCAATATGCTCAATACTTATAAGTCCACTCTGAACTCTTTCCTTCACAGCAAGAAACTTAATGTCGATACGTTTGGATTTCGACGAGCTCCTGTTGTTGTTGGAATACAGTACTGCTGAATTATTGTCACAATATATCTTGAGTGACAACTTAATAGTATCCACAATACGCAACCCAGTGACAAAATTCCTTAGCCATATTCCATGGTTCGATGCCTCGAAACACGCAATGAATTCGGCTGCCATGGTGGAAGAAGCAATCATAGTCTGCTTTGCACTCCTCTAAGAAATAGCTCCTCCAGCCAACATAAAAATATAACCAGATGTTGACTTCATGCTATCCACACAGCCCGCAAAATCAGAATCAGTATATCCAATGACCTCAAGCTTATCTGATCTCCGATATGTCAGCATGTGATCCTTCGTTCTTTGCAAGTACCTAAGTACCCTCTTGGCTGCTTTCCAGTGATCCATCCCAGGATTACTGAGATACCGGCCTAACATTCCTGTGATGTACGCAATATCCGGACGCGTACACACCTGAGCATACATCAGACTTCCTACTACCGAAGCATATGGGATCTGGTGCATTTCTGATTTTTCGAGTTCTGTCTTTGGACACTGATTGAGACTAAATTTGTCTCCTTTTGCAACAGGGGTATTTCCTAGTTTGCAATGTTCCATACCATATCGCTTGAGAATTTTATCGATATATGCTTGTTGTGAAAGCCCTAAAATACCCTTATTTCGATCTCTATGTATTTTAAGGCCTAACACATATGATGCTTCACCAAGATCTTTCATATCAAAATGCCTGAAAAGAAATCTCTTAGTTTCATGCATCATGTTTATATCGTTACTGGCAAGCAATATGTCATCAACGTATAAAACCAGAAACATAAACTTACTCCCACTGAACTTGTGATATATGCATTCATCCACCAAGTTAGGCTCAAATCCAAATGAGACAATTACTTGATGAAATTTGAAATACCACTGTCGAGACGCTTGCTTGAGTCCATAGATGGATTTCTTTAATTTGCAAACCATCTGCTTTGAGTTATCGTCATCAGTCTCAAAGTTAGGTGGTTGCACCATATAAATGGATTCATCAATGTCACCATTGAGAAACGCAGTCTTAACATCCATCTGGTGTAACTCAAGATCAAAATGTGCCACTAAAGCCATGATAATTCTGAAGGAATCTTTCATAGACACAGGTGAGAAAGTTTTCGTAAAGTCAATGCCTTCTTTCTGTGTAAATCCCTTAGCAACAAGTCGTGCTTTGTATCTTTCCACATTACCTTCTGAATCCTTCTTGGTCTTAAATATCCATTTGCAACCAACATGCTTCACATCTTTAGGTAACGGGACGATATCCCAAACTTTGTTGTCATATATTGACTTTATTTCATCATTCATGGCCTCGATCCATTTCTGAGAATTCGCACTTTCCAAAGCCTGACGGAGACTAAGAGGGTCATCCTCCATCATGCCAATGTCGAATTCATGTTCTTGAAGAAACACAACATAATCCTTAGATATTGCACTTCTTCTCTCTCTGGTGGACCGCCTTAAAGGCACTGTTTCTTGAAGTTCTTGAGATGGTATAGGTTCCTCTTCAACATCAACATTGTCTTGTACTGGATTCTCTTCCATTTCTAGAGGTTCATTTACTGTAGGTTCATTCACTGTACGATCCTGAACCAATGAGTCTCCAGATATTCTTATTACAATGGGTACCATTGCTGGCGCCTCTTGTATAGGAGAATCTTGTTTCTCTTCAAAGACAATTTGATTTGTATTTCCCCCTTGAACCATAACATCCTCAAAGAACTTAACTGTATTTGTCTCGAAAATTGTTATATTAGTGGGATCATAAAACTTGTACCCCCGGGACCTTTCTGCATATCCGACAAAATAACAGCTAACTGTCCTTTCGTCCAGCTTTTTCTCTTGTGGCCTATAAGGCCGAGCTTTAGCCGGACAACCCCAAATTCTAAAGTGCTGGAGACTAGGCTTTCGCCCAGTGCATAATTCATATGGAGTTTTGTTTGCTGCCTTAGTCGGTACCCGATTTAGAATATATGCTGCTGTCTTAATTGCTTCTCCCCAGAGGTTTAATGGAAGTGAAGTATGAGAAATCATACTCCTCACCATCTCCATTAATGTTCGATTGCGCCTTTCAGCCACACCGTTCATTACGGGTGAACCCGGCATTGTATACTGTGGCACAATTCCATTTTCCTCTAGAAATTTAGCAAAAGGCCCTGGACGTTGTTCTCCTGAGCCGTCATACCGACCATAGTATTCACCACCATGATCTGATCTGACGCTTTTAATCCTTTTGTTGAGTTGTAACTCAACTTCAGCCTTGAAGGATTTAAATGTGTCCAAAGCTTGAGCCTTTTCTTTAATTAAAAATATATAACCATATCTAGAATAATCGTCAATGAAACTGATAAAATATACATGTCCATTCCTAGTAGCTGTAGGGAATGGTCCACATATGTCCGTATGTATCAGTTCAAGGACGTCTGTCATACGATTGGCTGTATATTTGCGCATGCTCGTTTGTTTGCCCTTAGCACACTCTATGCACGGACCGAGATCCGACATGTCTAAGGGTTGCGAATATCACTTTGAATAAGACGTGTAATTCTCTGTTGAGAAATATGACCTAAACGCTTATATACTAAATTCTTGTCATGATTATAGCTAATTTGAGCATAACGTTATTTAGTAAATTCTAAATAAGATTATTTGGTTATTTCCAAATATAAGCACAAAGTTTTAGTTGTCTCTAAATAGAAGCATAAAGTTATTTGGATATTTCTGATTATTTCACTATTTCTAAATAAAAGCATAAAGCTAAAATTATATTTTGGAGAATACTAAAGTGTTTTTAAAGCCTAGTATTTATTTTTGATGAATATAGTTAACATATGAAAATTAGTTTATTCTAATTAATTAAAGCTCCCATTAGTTACTATATTCTATTTAGGACGAGTAGTCATTTTAGGATACGTCCTAGAATAGGCTTTAGGCATAGTTTTAGGATCTATTTAAAGGCAATTAGGATTTACGTGTGTCATTTTGTACAAGTTGAGCATTGATTGTTCGCAAACGAACCTCTCTGTGTGAGACAAGTGCAGGGTGGCACATGACAAGTTTAAAATGACGTGCTAGAAATGGATGTGAGTGTTAGCTTTCCCAAAGGAGGGTTAGCGCTTGCTGAAATTGTTTAGTGCATAAGGGTAGTGTACAAAAATAAGTTGCAACACACATGGACTAGCGATGTCTAGAAAAGCATCGGGGGCTTGGAACTTAAGCGATCCGTCTGTGATCCTCCTCCCCCCGTTGACTGGCCTGGTCGTTAGTTCATGGATATGTTAATTTGACCCAAAGGTTGATTGACAAAAATGTTACATGTTTGTACTTTATTCACTACACCAGAGTGCTTGAAGGTAATGATTGCACCCAAAGGTGTTTCATTAGTGAATGGTGCTTTGGCTAAAGATTTAATGGAGCAAATAGTTTTACACAGGCCTTTAGATAGATTTTAAAATTATGATTAAGGATCAAATCGTGACGCATCGTATCTAAATTATTTCCTTGTTCTTGAATTTTCAGATCTAAACATAATGTCAAATCTAAGTCAGATTAAGCCCCTCATGGGGAACAATTTCAAACAGTGGGAGGAAAAGCTGAAATTAGTCTTAGGGATCATGCAATTGGACACAGCACTGAGATTTGATCGCCCCAAGCCTAATAAAGAGGGTGAGGAAACTCCCCAAGAGAAGGTTGATATTACGAAATGTGAGCATTCAGATCGCATGTGCATAATGGTGATGAAGCAAACGATCCATGAGACTTTTCGAGGCATAATACCTGATACAGAGACCGGCGCTATTAAATACCTTAAGGCCCTTGAAGAGAAATTCACAAAGAGTAAAAAGACTGAAGTTAGTACACTCTTTGTGAAGTTGGCAACAATAAAATACAAGGGAAAAGAAGGGGTTAGAGAGCATGTTATTGAGATGACAAGACTGCAACGTGCCTTGAAAGGGCATAATTATGACATCTCTGATGAGGTTCTCATTGAGTTCATTTTTTTGTCTCTCCCGTCTAACTTTAGTCAATTCAAGTTGACTTATAATTGTCAAAGAGAGACGTGGACACTACCTGAGTTTGAGGCTCAGTTGGTGCAGGAGGAAGAGAGACAGAGAATGACTAAGGGAGAAAGTGCTCATGTAGTAACATCTAATCCTAAGGGTAAAGGCAAGAAGCGCAAGTCTACTGCCAAGGAAAAAGGACCCACCAAAGAAGCTGCAAACAATGTCGCAAAGAAAAGCAAGAAGGAAGATACTTCTGCGGAAGCAGAGGAACGGAAATGCTTTTTCTGCAAAGCGTCAGGACATACGAAGAAATTCTGCACCAACTATCATGCATGGTTGGCAAAGAAAGGTATGTCTCTCGCTTTAGTTTGTTCTGAAGTTAATTTAAGTTCTGTATCTAGATATACTTGGTGGATAGATTCAGGTGCAACGTCTAACATCAGTATATCGATGCAGGGTTGCCTAAGCCATCGCAAGCCAAGTGAGGCGGAGCGCTACGTTTACGTAGGAAATGGAAACAAAGTAGAAGTGAAAAGCATAGAAAAATTTAGATTATTATGTAGGACAGGATTTTATTTAAGTTTTGATGCTTTAGTGGTTCCATCCTTCAGAAGGAACCTAATTTCTGTATCTTATTTGGACAAAAATGGTTATGTATGTTCATTTAGTAATGAAAATTTCAGTTTGTGTCAAAATTCTAAGCTTCTTGCTTCTGGTATCCTGTCTTCTTATGATAATCTTTATTTTCTAGATATAGACACTTCACATTCAGAGGCACTGCATATAGATAATAGAAAACGTAAATTAACTTGTGAGAAATCAGCAACATTATGGCACAAGCGATTAGGACATATCTCTATGAAAAGGATAAAACGTCTTGTGTCTAATGATATTCTCCAACCTTTAGATTTTACAAACTTAAGTGATTGTGTAAATTGTATAAAGGGAAAACAAACTAATAAATGTAAGTATGATGTAAAAGGATGTAATGATGTCTTAGAATTGATTCATACGGATATATGTGGTCCTTTTCCAAAGGCTACAAGAAATGGTCACCGTTACTTTATCACATTCATAGATGATTATTCAAGATATGGTCATATTTACTTAATAAAAGAAAAGGCGGAAGCATTAGACGTGTTCATAAAATTCAAAACGGAAGTTGAGTTACAACTTAACAAACGTATAAAGTCCATTTGTTCTGATCGTGGTGGTGAATACTACGGTCGTTATGATGGATCAGGAGAACAGCGTCAAGGTCCCTTTGCAAAATACTTAGAGGAATGCGGAATTGTGCCTCAGTATCGTTGCCAGGTTCACCTGCAATGAATGGTGTTGCTGAACGGTGAAATCGCACCCTTAAAGACATGGTGAGAAGTATGATTGTTCGTACAACTCTACCTGAGAATTTGTGGGGAGAAGCCTTAAAGACTGCAGCATACATACTTAATAGAGTGCCTACTAAAGCAACTAACAAGACCCCTTACGAGTTATGGGTTGGGCGCAAGCCTAGCTTGAATCATTTGAGAGTTTGGGGATGTCCATGTGAAGCTAGGCCTTATAAGCCAAGTGAAAAGAAACTGGACGAAAGGACCGTTAGTTGTTACTTTATAGGCTATTCTGAATGATCTAGGGGGTATAAATTCTATAATCCAACAGAACATATAGTTTTCGAGTCAGGAAGTGCAAAATTTTTTTAGGATAATGAGTTTGTGGGGAAGATATGACAAAAGATATTTTTGAAGAAGAAGAGACGAATGAGAATGAGACTATGGACCAAAGTCCTGGTTTTGTTCAAATTCCGATTGCATTTAGAAATACATCTTTTGACAATGTGCAAACTTCATCATCCCAAACAACTCAGTTAGAAACTCAACATGGAATAGAGAACACAAATGGACCTGAATCCAACCCAAACCCTGACATTGCCATGACCAATGTTGATGGCCTAGGGCCTGTGGGAGATTCAGAAGTTGGTAATGATGTTCCTCCTCCTGTTGAAGATCAAGTTGTAATTGAACCTCAAGAAAATCTAGAGCCTGTGCCAATTAGGAGATCTACTAGAGAGAAAAGATCTACACAATCGAAGGATTATGCATATCTTCAAGAACATGAGTTTGACATTGGCATGTTTGAAAATGATCCTGTTAATATCAAACAAGTTGTGGAAAGCTCTAACTCTCAAATATGGATTAATGCCATGAATGAAGAGATGAAATCTATGTACGACAATGACGTTTGGGATATCGTTCCATTGCCTAAAGGCAAGAAATCCGTTGGTTGCAAATGGATATTTAAGACTAAGCGGGATTCTAAAGGCAATGTTAAAAAATACAAGGCACGTCTTGTTGCGAAAGGTTTCACACAGAAAGAAGACATTGATTATAAAGAGACTTTCTCTCCAGTTTCATCGAAAGACTCTTTAAGGATTATATTGGCGCTTGTAGCACATTATGATTTAGAACTTCATCAGATGGATGTAAAGACGGCATTTCTCAATGGTGACATTGATGAAACAATCTATATGAAGCAGCCAAAAAACTTTGTATCAGGTGATGCAGGGTCTATGGTTTGCAGACTTAAGAAATCTATCTATGGTCTAAAACAAGCATCTCGACAATGGTATCATAAGTTTCACAAAGTTGTTAGCTCATTTGGTTTTGAGTCTAACATAGTAGATGAATGTATATACCTTAAGTTTTGTGGAAGTAAATTTATTTTCTTGGTTTTATATGTAGATGATATATTGCTTACCAGTAACGATAATGACATGTTGCATCAAACTAAGAATTTTTTATTTAGGAACTTTGAAATGAAAGATCTTGGTGATGCATCATTTGTTCTAGGGATTGAAATACTTAGAGATAGATCTCAAGGTATTCTAAGGTTATCCCAGAGGAACTATATCGATAAGATTCTAACAAGATTTGGCATGCAAAACAGTAAACCAGGAGATACCCCTGTATCAAAAGGAGATAAGTTTAGTCTAAAACAATGTCCCCAAACTGACTTAGATAAAAACATCATGAAAGATATTCCCTATGCCTCAGCCGTAGGTAGCATCATGTATGCACAAGTATGCACGCGTCCGGATATTGCGTTCATTACTGGAATGCTAGGGAGATATTTAAGTAACCCAGGTATGGAACACTGGAAGGCAGCCAAGCGAGTGTTGAGATACCTAAAGAGAACTAGGGACTATATGCTCACGTATCGGAGATCGGAACAGCTCGAGGTCATTGGATATACCGATTCTGATTTTGGAGGATGTGTCGACAGCATGAAGTCAACATCAGGATACATCTTTATAATGGCAGGCGGTGCCGTGTCATGGAAGAGCGCTAAGCAGTCATTGATAGCCTCCTCCACTGTGGCAGCTGAATTTGTCGCATGCTATGAAGCATCTAATCATGGCGTATGGCTGAAGAACTTCGTCACAAGGCTGAAAATTGTGGATTCTATTCAGAAACCACTCAAATTATTATGTGACAACAATTCAGCAGTGTTATACGCAACCAACAACCGAAGTTCATCAAAGTCGAAGCACATTGACATTAAGTTTTTGGTTGTAAAAGAGAGAGTACAAAATAATGAATTATGTATAGAACACATAGGTACAGACTCCATGATTGCGGATTCTCTTACTAAAGGATTACCACCCAAGCAGTTTCACGAACATGTTGCTCGTATGGGTGTAATATCTGTTTAGGATAGTTAGAAAATGTGGGAGTCTGAATATGTTTTAAGTTTTGATGTTCTATGTAATGTAATTGTAAACAGTTTTGTTAATATATACAAGTTGCATTCAATTTCAGTTTCATTATTTCTTTCTTTAAAGTTTAAAGTATTTGACCTCACTAAAGTTTAAAGTTTAAGGTGACTCAATTAGAAATAGGCACATCTAATCACACTTGCGTGTAATTTCTAAACTATACATCCAAATCAGATTCATGTCATTCAATTATGTTGACAATGTGATCTATGTCGGTTTAGTTATGCATAAATATAAAAGTAACTACTGCCGCTTAGGTTCTTTGTTAGGATAGTTGATGGACGGAATTGTTCGGGAAATACGATAATTAAAGACAGAAAAGTTGCGCAATAAGGATAAGAACATATAATTAAAATGTTACACTTGTCCAAGTGGGAGATTGTTGGATTTAGAGACGTCTAAATACAATAAATTAAGTTGGACATGCGTGTATTATAATTATATGTCTAATACTGTCACGAATATTAATGTCAAAATAAGTGATTAATTAAGGAATGGCATTATACGTATTTCAATTAGGATTTGGAACCGAAAATGTATAGAAATAAATTTGATTAATTATAATTGTTAATGGACCGATTATAATTAGTCTAACTAATATACATGTGATAATTTCGGCACAAACTTGAAATTAGTGTAAACTAATTTCAGCACTAAGCTGGAATTATTTTTGGCTATGGTTATTTTGGCATGTTCTTTTTAGCTATGGTTATTTTGGCATGTTACGCCAATTTTAGGCTATGGTTATGCTAAATTGAGGACCTGGCACTTGTATTTAAATGCTGAGTCTCCAAGGCTTGCAATCACGATCACAATTGTCTGCTCCATTAAAGACGAGATACTCTGTCATATTTTTCGGATAGCCAGAGAAAAGAAAGAGAGGATTGCAAGTTCTTGGAAGGACTCGAGAGCCAACAACTCAAGTCAAGACCAGGAGCTTATCAACCTAGAGCCTTGGAAGCTGTCTGATTGATAGCATACGGAGGCTTTTGAAGATGGAAAGTAAGTTCCGCTGTGCATTAAGTTTAATTTTCTTGCATAGGATCCTAGGGTTTTAGGTTTTAAAGTAATTAGGAAAACCCGAAAATACAACAAGTGGTATCAGTGCAGCTGAATCCTGATGTGTTAATTTCTGTCTAACGTTTCGAGTTTTATTGTTCAAGGTCTCATTATAGGAAGCAATAGTATCTAAAGCATAAAGATTGTCCAAAACAGATAGAAAACCAGTAGCAACCAAATTGGAGTTTTGATACAAACCAAACTTTCTATCTCCAAATGAACAAGAAAAACCTAATTTGTCCAATGCAGAAATAGAAATCAAGTTCCGCCTAAAAGACGGTACAACAAAAGTATCAAACAAATCCAAATACAAGCCAGTTTTCAAAAGTAATCTAAAATGCCCTATAGCTTCAACTTCTGCATTGTTTCCATCGCCCATATAGATGTATCTTTCACCATCACTTGGCTTTCGGTAACTTCGACAACCCTGCATAGACACAGAAATGTGAGTAGTTGCACCTGAATCTATCCACCATGTGTCTATTGAAACTGAAACTGCATTAACTTCTGTACAAACAAAAGAAAAATTAATACCTTTCTTGACACGCCATGCGTGATAATTGGTACAATCCTTCTTCACATGCCCTTCAGATCCACAGAAGAAACAACCCTTTTTCTTTTCTTTATTCGGCTCCGATCCGGTAACCGGTTTCTTGTCCTTAATGGGCTTCTTCTGCGAACTTGTAGTTGCAGCATCTGAATTAGCCTTACGTTTCTGTTTCCCTTTTCCCTTAGAGGTAGAAGCAATGTTTGCACTTTCGCTCTTGTCCGACTTCAATCTCTCTTCTTCCTGAACACAGTGCGAGATGAGTTCATTAACTGTCCATGAGTCCTTCTGACAGTTGTAACTCACCTTGAACTGTCCAAATGAGGCAAGAAGAGAGTTAAGGGCCAAATATACTAGCATATCATTCGATATATCTAGTTTATGTCCCTTCAGTTTTGAAGCGGTATGCATCATTTCAAGAATGTGCTCCCTGACATTGCTCTTACCATGGTACTTCATTGTGCAGAGTTTGTTTAATAGAATGCCTATTTCAGCCTTCTCATTCCTAACAAACCTCTGCTCAAGTTCCTTAAGATAGTCTTTAGCAAGAGTGGAATCAGAAACTGGTCCCCTAAAACTTTCAGGAATGGTCTTTTGCATGACCCGGAGACACAAGCGATTTGACCTCATCCACCGTGCATGTGCAGTTTGTTCCTTTTCAGAACTAGTTTCAACAGGCACAGGTGGTTTGACTTCCTACAACGCTGTGTCTAGGTCAAGACACCCAAGGATAATCTCAAGATTATCTTTCCAATCCTTGTAATTAGAACCCGTCAGCATCGGAATGCTATTGATGCCTGCTGTAAGATCAGTAATCTTTGCTGAAAAATATTCACAAAGAACGAATCAAATAACCGAATTATAATATTTAAAATCAAAACAAGGCATATTCCATCAACTAAGTATCTTCGAACAATAAGTGCTCTTTGGAGTCAATCATTATTCTAAGATAAATAGGTGTAGCAATTGAATATAACAGTCCATTTGATGTCAAATAGTCAACCTTCCTTTGGGCCGATTAACTAATTACATCCAAAACTTAATGACTATTACCCATGCATTACCACAGTCATACACATACAATACTTGATTATTGTCTTTCCTTTGGGCCAGTCCAATAACCAAACTCATATGTATATTCACTGTGTATAAATTGGCAAATGATTAACGCCGGTATGAGAGCTTACTTTGGCAAGATGATACCTTTATTAATCATTTTTCAAAATATATCTTAATCTGAAGCCTTCAAAATGATTTAATATTATCCAAAGAAACATTTATCAAAATTTGGCTTAACCGAATTATATCTGATAGCTTAACCAAATAATTTAATTATTGCAGCGGAATACCAAAACAATGGCTTAATCGAATAATAACTCTGTTCTGGTTCGGCCATAATCTACAAATTATTCTTTATTTGACAAGGCCGAATTAAATTGATGTAAACGTAATTAGATTGTTAAAATTAATTGGCCAATACAAATCAGAACTATCTTTATTCATGGTCAATTTTCAATACCGATTTGAATAAAGCAAGAGCATTTCTATCAATTGACCACGGAGTAAACGTAATTAGTTTGAACCATGCACAATCAGAAAATTACGAAATACCAAAATCAGAGTTACGCCAAAAACATAGTTACGCCAAAATCAGAAAACAGAGTTACGCCTCTAACTTGGTCCAAAAAATTTCAAATAATTAATTTCTGAAATCTTAAAAGAAATTGATTGTGCAGAAATTAATCGGTTCAACTAGAGTAGGCTCTGATACCACTTGTTGGATTTATATCATGCAAAATCATACCGCAATTCATAAACCCTAGATTTGCCATGATCCTCTAGTGAACTCTAATCTGAAATTCTAAATTACCTTGGTCCATAGCCACGATCTTCCAGAGAGACACAATTACCGTTGATCATCGGAAGCCTTTAGCCAAGTAATCCCTCTCAAGTCCGATGGAGAGAGCGAGAGAGGCGGCAGTGGCAACACTCTGTTCTGTACAAGGAGAAATACCCGATTCTAGTTCTGTACTGAAATTCCTCTTCTCTTCCACTCAATTTTCTGTTTTTCTCTCTATTTCAATTTTCGGCAGAGAGAGAAATATTCAATAGAGAGAGAGAGCCGAAATGTTTTTCTGTTATTAATAGCCGCATTCCAATTTTGAATAGGCGCCTTTTATCTTATCCATTAATTAATTAATTAATTAATCAATCAATTAATTAATTAATTAATCAATCAATTAATTAATTAATTAATCTTGTTTCTCTTATTAGATCTGTAGCCTATTATTCTTATTGGATCCTTAGCATGTCTTGATTCAGAACTTGTCTTATTGGGTATTTCCTTATTTACAGAACATTGCCGTATTTAATCGTGTTCTCCAGGGACTAATAGCATAATTGTATTATTACTAAACTTTATATAATTTAGACCATCACTAAATCATAAAGTTATTAATACGCATTCTACACATTAAAGACCCCACTTCTCATGACACATATTGAACCCGATAAATAATACTTAATTTGATCACTTCATAACGAGTCTAATTAGATATTTGACAGTCTATTATTCAATATATATTTATATCACATATAAGCCCATATGTTGTAATTAATTGAAATTAATTCTAACAAATTCTACTTCTCAAGAAGAAGATTCACAAGTACAGTAAGTAAGCTCGAACTTGAGGTCAAACATTCGATTTGTTCGGATCAATGCCCCCAAGTAATCTATACTAACGGTCATAATCATATTAAATTAACAGTGCAAAAGCAGGCTTGTAATTAACAGTTTGTTAAAAACCTGAGAAGTTAGTTGCTGCAATTAGCTTCTATTTTAAAAACGCCAAATACTGATAACCAATGTTTGTAACTTTTCCATCAAGAAAGATCAGTTGTTACACCAACTCTGAGGCTAATACTAGGTGAAGTGCTAAAAGTTAGCATTTATCTCCAAAAAGAAGCTAACAAATAAAAAAGATTAAAACAAATTAAAGGTGCACAGTGCACACACAAAATCAGTTGCCTAAGTGACAAAGAACAATCGTCAGACAGATATGTCCGGATTGGAAGCAGCAAAGTAAGCCTCCACCAGCTCTGGCGCTTCCTTCTTGTATGGTTCTAGATACCTCTCAAGGAACATCTTTTCTGACAGACCGCATGCAGTTGAAAGGTTACATCTTTTCTTTAGGCCTTTTGCAGCCATGCTGCTCAGCACATGATGCCTCAGAACCAAATTTTTTTCTAAGCTATACTGTAGCAAATTAGGCTGAGAAGCTATGCTCCCGGGCGTTAACTTAGCCTCTCGGATAAGAAAACCCATGTTTGATTTTATCTTATTCTCAGAAGTTGCAAGTACACGAGGGGCTTTGGTGAAAGCACGATACAACTCTCCCTCTGACCAGCCACATGTCATCTTGAAGATCTCCACCTTTGTTTTAAGTGTATCTTTGGTATAACCACAAAGCGCCTTAAATCCGTGAATGAACAAGCCTGATTCTTTTTATTCCCAGCTCTTCGAAAAACTGGAGGGTCTGCCTCAGAGAATATAGGTTTCTGCTCACACTGTGCCCATGCATGAGCACCGCCACAATATCTCAATTTGAAAATCGGTATTCTTAAATAAG
This sequence comes from Carex myosuroides, assembly GCA_028015225.1. Taxonomy (NCBI): domain Eukaryota; kingdom Viridiplantae; phylum Streptophyta; class Magnoliopsida; order Poales; family Cyperaceae; genus Carex; species Carex myosuroides. The sequence goes on from CM051479.1 coordinate 9,970,908, forward strand.
TTTATTCTTGGAATAACATAGTTGTCATTTGTCAAGGTCATATGTGAGTAACAATCTGTTCCTCTGAACGATCTTTAGAAAAGTCTGGTCATTGTTTCCAACAAAATCTCTCCAGAAGAGGAGGGACAGAGTATTTTTCAATAAAAGGGAAGCTGGGGTATATCGAATCAACTGAACTAGGAATTCCCCAGAAAAACCCCCATTTTCAATTCAAGTACCTTTGGTTTTAGGGTCTTCTCCACGTTGGAACCCAGAAGAGGCGGGTAGAACGAAACAGCAGCCTTGATCTGATCATCTGATAGACCCGTCTCTTTTAGGAATCTCACGACTGACTCAGGCCGATCAGAGGATTTGACTGAAGTGAGGTGCCCGTCTGTCGAGCATTTGAGTGTCGGTCGGGGGAGAAGCCGAAGGAAGAAATGAGATACTTGGCGAGGAAAGGAAACTCTATCTCCTCCTGTTTCGAGGGTTGGGTTGAAAGTGACAGCCGGAGAAGAGGAGGCAAAAGGGCTAGATGGTGACTGTGGAAAGAAGAGGGGGGAAACAATCGAAGTTTTCTTGCAAGGAACGAAGACATTGTTGTACTGTAGTCTGTAGCTAGCCCCAGTGGAAAGCTCACTTTGATTTTTAGAAAGAGGGAAGGATTCCGAGCAGTGCCTCACTTTGATGCATCGGAATGGGCTACAAACCGTCCGATCCGTTTTAAATTAGTACGCACGAAAATAAAAGCGGACGCAAGCAGAACATTAAAGCAGAGCGCACAAAACAAATTATAAAACTTTCAGACCATTCAGTTGTTTGTTTGGCTCACTCGTTATTGGAATCTTCTTTGTTTATCCGGATTATTGAATATTAGACAATAGAGAGAGAAGTAGGTCTGCTCATGGGACCTATTTTTAGGTTGTGAGCTTCACAACCGTCCGATTTACTTTAAGATCCATGCGTATGACAATTAATGCAATCACACACAAATATAAAGCTGAGGACACATATCTTAAAGCGGATTGGACAGTCCTGAAGTCCATCAAACCTAAAGTAGGTCCAATGAACATCGGATCTACTCCGAAGTCTTGACAATAATATCCTTAATTTTTGAACTCACATGAACATATCTCATACTGCATTTATTCATGTAGATAACTGACATATGCATACGTTCATAATTTGAGTAAAGATTTGTCAAACATTTAAAAATCTGAAATTGTTATCAAATTAACATTTAAAAAATCAATATACACAAATCTCATTATCGGAAGATCTTTTATTTTATATATATTAAAATGTTTTTCAGAACGTTGATAATTTAATCAATAATCAAGATGATTGCTTTCTTTGCCCTCTAGTTAATGAAGCCATTGCGATATATCAAAGTCTTGCATATCTTCTCTCACAAGGACACGTCTTGTGCGAATCTTCATATAATATGAAGCCATTGCCATCTGTACCAAACATATCTTGAGCAGGAGCTGATACGGAGTCAGTTAAAAACTCGACCAGGCTGGCTCCTTTTTACATATCCACGGTGCTTGTTATACACAGAACAAAGTATCAATTGCATATGTTTTGATGACTCGATCCACCGTGATAAATTCTTAATTCATCTTTGTTGTATCAACGGTCAACCTGTATCATCCAACTTCATTGGTACTGGTACAAGCACATGAGATGATCAGCTAGCTCGATCTGTACACACCAACCCGGTATAAGTGGCTGGTTTGACAAGAGATTAGTCAATTCTATATTATCAAGCTCCATTTCTTAACTTCATTTGCTAATTATGATAACTAATCAGTTCTTTATTGGGTAAATTCATTCTATGTAATTAGTATAACCCGGCATGTAATTTTATGGGCTTTGGTTTTACTTGGGTTTAGATGGACCGAGGTACTCATCTCAAAACGGCCCAATTTGTTCTGTACCAATGCCAGACTGAGAGAGAGTGGGGGAGTGAATAAAAAAAAGAAAAAGCAATGCCTCATTTTCATATATTCTGATTCTGATTCACTACCTGAGTTCGACGAGGTAGAAGGCAACAGAGAGGCTTCAATAGCTCAGACTCGATATTTACTGGTATCAGCTGATCAGTATGGTTTAGATAGGCTGAAACTGCTCTGCGGAGAGAAACTATATGGATCCATTGATGTGAATAAATTGGCGACAACATTGACTTTGGTCAAGCAGCATGTGTGGAAATTCGAGGTGCTGTTGTGCTGACAGAGGAATTTGAGCATATGATTAGAAATAACACCACAATTCTAAAGGAACTCTGGTGGAAGAAGAACCATGGCAACTGAATCCTATTATTTGTTCAGAGTTTCCAATATTATGTATCTCTGTTAGATGTCCAATGTTAGGCCTTTAACTGATATACCGATATAATATCCTTAACAATTTTACCAATGTATAATGTTTAGGAGAAGAATATCTTTGTATTCTTTTAAAGTGCATTAGCTAATAAACTGCGAGTTAACATGTTTCCTTTCGGAGCAAATGATTACTATAAAATTTGAAACTCAATGTTGAACTTTCTACCTGTTAGTACTGCGAAGTCTTTTCTTAGTATGTGCAGAAGTGCACACATCACTCTGCAAAAATATGAGCTCAAAGAACTGCAAGGCGATAAACTCCACTAGAATGGCACAATTCTTGTAATTTCTGTGCAAGCTGGTACCAGTTCTCCACAGACTTAGTTTGTGCATGTTTAACGGACCTTAATTAACACTGAAGTAGACTTTATTCAGATGCTACCTCAGGGGTCAGGGGCACTTTTGTGCTACCTTAAAAAAAATACCTATGGATTAGAAAAGATACAAATGCCCATTTTAGTATTCTTTCGGTAAATGATGCATGCTAGATTGTTACGTAGTAGCCCAGATTTCAGTCTTTTCCAATTTGGGATTCCTTGACCCTAATTTCATTTGTTTTGTTTTGATTCTAAACTCCTGTCTCTATATTTTACATCTTTTTGTTGTATCTATTAGCATTGTGGCTCGGATTCCCTTTTTTTATTAAGTATCAGTACAATGTACATTCAGTACCATCCCATGTTAGAACTTTCCCTTGATCAAGATATGATCCCAGAATATAACCTTTTAGAAATAAACATCACTTCCAGATGGTAATTGATAATTTAATTGATTCCAATATGTGAAACGATAATCCGTAATGCAACTAATTCCGGTTAGAAATAAAGCTGCAAAGGACCGACCAAATTGATGAATCACACCTTTTGTAGCTGCAATTCTTGCACAATTTGAGGATACAAAATCAACAAGTCGAATCTGTTGTGTTGTTTGATCGCCTCACAACTTCACCCCTAAATCTGTTATACATCATAATGAGATCTGGTAACAACTGGATAAAATACATGCATAGGAACTCTCCCCAATGTTAAAATACATGCATATAGAGGTAAAAAGAGTAGGGATTTGTATAGACTTATAAAAAATTGGGTTAGGGTTTTAACAGAGGGAGAGGGGGGCCCTGAATTGCTTCTTTTTGTCAATCCTTCAACCCTGCCAGAGGTGACCCTCCATCTACTAATTGATCAGTAAAATCGGAAAGAAAGAGCAAATTTCGAAAATAGTTGGAACAGAATCGAAAGCACAGAGGAAAATCGAACTTCAAAAAATTAGAAGGCTTATCGTCAGCTCGATAACAGTAAAAATCAACTGAAACCAGATTTAATCAATAAGTAACCAAAAAAATGAGAAATCATAAAAGAAAAAAAATCTCGGAATAATAGGATTGATGAAAAGGGAAACAAAAGGGTAATGGAAAAGAGAAAAAACTTATTCTGGGAGAAATGGGAAAAAAATTTGGACCATTTCTCGATTTGTGCGTGTCCTGCGCATGCTAATCTTCTCTGTATCGTTCCAATTTTATCGGATGTCTCCGAAGAGACAATAGTCTTCCTTCCACAGAGCTATATAAATCTTCTTCGAAGATATAAGCGCTTCTTGTGGGATTATGTAACAATCGTGAATCCCGAATAACGGAGAGTGATAATCATTTTTGGAGGATATCGTCGGGTTAGACAGACCGGATCCATACAACACAAACCCGGCTTTACGGGCCCTCAATAGGAGGATTCCAACATCAGCTGGTCTGGGCTATAGGCCCAATGACCCCTTTCTTTTGAACTCTCTCGGGATGGATGCCCATGCAAGCACACCCATTGATCGCCAGTGCCATAATTTGCATGCCCGCATCAGCGGCTGGGTGCTCTTCAACTGCGGGCTACCCGACCCAAATCCAATTGAAAGGCGCAAGCTAATTAAACGAAAAGAAAGTAGCACTGTAAGTATTGGCGGGAAGTATTTTCTTTTTGCTCGAAAATTTTGACAAACTTCTAGCTGGCATGAGTACATTAGGCACCCAAAAGTGACAAAGCTATAAAATATATATTCATTCATCTATTCCATCGTTTATTCAATCAATCAAGAACATGGCATTTTCAATATTGCCAAATTAACCAATTTACATCTTCAATAAATGAATCACCAGCAGAACTCAGGTGTGATCTACTGTTTTTTTTAAGGAGAAACCCGTAGGTATTTTAGATTAATTGAAATAGCCTAAAGATTACATTGACATAAAAGAAAAAAGTTCTAAAAGGAGATACCAGCAACTACTTTAAAACATTAAAGTCACCTAATTGAAAAGTAACGACACCTACCTAAACTACCCGCCTATTCCAATTTCTAAAAAATAAAAGGGTGGAGGATCTATTTGCAATTTTCTCCCTACTCTTCTGACAGCCTCATTTCCACTCACCAGCAGCTGCAGCGGTGCCTCTGCTCCATGGATGAAATGATATGTTACCCGGATACTTTGTATATGGTTCCGTATCTGTATCCGATACTTATCGTATTGCCGTATCAATACTCGTATCGTATCGCCCAATACCTGTATCGTATCGTGTTAAAAATTGCCGTATCACCATATTATTATTATTATTAGTAGTAGTAGTATTTAGTATTAGCCTTACAATGGAGATCCTCTGAGTATTTATAAAAATATTCATACCAGTTATTTTCTGGCCAGTACCCTATTTATTTAAATACCGACCATTTTCTGGTCGGTACTCTATTTATCTAATTACCGGGTATTAAATGGCCGATATCCTTAATATTTTTTTTTGCTGTTTTACACCCTATAAAATATCCAATTTGTTCTCTCTACCCCTCACAACTCACTCAACTCACAAAAGAGAAAGGGAGGAAGGGACAGAGAGAAAGAGAAGGCGACTTTTGAGGCGAAAAAACCGATATTTGAAGGGGCCAAAAGGATGAACAATAGCAACCGAGGTATAGTGAGATGAGGGTCAATTAGTGATCGAAGTAAAAATGAGAGAAAAAAGTACAAGTGTCTAGTATGCCCTGATAAAAAGACATGTCAATTATTCATACAGCTGGAATTTCTTAGTTATGAAATTTCAGACGATAACTTTGTGGAAAACCCCTACGGCTATGGATTGAAAAAAAGAAGGTTGATCCAGAGCCTCTAACATCGGACGATGAGTTTGTTCCGTGTACTTATACTGGTACCACTTCGTCTGCTGTGACTGATCCAGATCCGGCAAAATTGGCTCGTTCTAAGAAGTAGTATTAGTAGGGTTTAAAATTTGAATGAATTTGAGCTGGGTTCTAAGAAGTAGTATTATTGTAGTTGGATGAATTATGTTGTAAATTTTTTGAGAGTTTGTTTAAACTTAATGTGTTTGTGTTTTATTAATTAAATTAGAATTACTTTTTATTTAGTAGTCACGTGTTGTTTCCTTTAAAGATGAAGGCGTGAGAAAGAATTCAGAGTCACAATTAAATTCGCAGCCAAGTCAGACTTGCATCACAAATTGCAAATAAAAAAGAGTCTCGTAGCCAATTCAGAGTCACAATTAAATTCGCAACCAATTCAGAGTCTCGTACAAAATAGTAAAATACACACAAATTGCAAATAAAAAGGACCACACAATTTGCAAATAAAGTCCAAATAAATTGCAAATAAAAAAGTTATGAAAGCAGCATCTAAATAAACAAGTTCACAACATGCATATAAATCACTTATTACTACCACACCTAAAGCTAAATCCGCAAAACAAACCAGTTCCAGAAGATGGCCTACCAGATGGCTCAGCTTGGGTTCTAGATGGCCTTGCTTGGCTTCCAGATGGCCCTGCTTGGCTTCCAAATGCCCTTGTTGTACGCCTACTAGTTGACCTCCTCGGTTGGCTTCCAGATGACTCTCCTTGCACCCCAACCGCTTCTCCTCCTATGGTAACTGCCTCTCTCATTGCTTCTGCAAACATAGCAGATGCATCTAAACAACTTGTAGCTGTGCAACGCCGTGACCCTCTGGACCCACTTGCCTCTGCCATAACCAAGGTTATAAAATGCAGTTTTCATGCGGTAAGCGGAAGACCACCGCATACCGCATATACGGTATACGGCCGCATATGCGGATTTTTATGCGGACTTATATATGCGGAAGTTATTAAATAAATTATACTATTACAAGTATTCATTTGCAATTTAGTGATTAAATAATGGATAAATATAATATTACAAATCTTAAACACAATATATATTCATATAAGCATCCCTAAATCTCTAAATTTCACGTTAACTTTTGGCCTAAGTACCATGCTCAACAATTCTTATATAAAGGCTCAACATTTTTAAATCTTTAATAATAAAATAATAGGGAAAGTAGGGATGCACAACGAATCTTTGATTATAAAGGCCCAAGCCCAACAGAATATGTAGGCGCGTGAGATAATGGTCCATACTCCAGCGAAGGTTTGCTGTGGCGCTGTGCACTGTGTTTGTCCGGAAAGAAGTTTAATTTTTTAGTCCCACAATATCTGAACAAAAAAAAAATTAGTGCTCCCTACTCTATAAAAGAAGCTGTGAACTACTTACCCCACTACTCATTTGGACTCCGCCTCGGTTCGAATTTGAATTGGATTTCGGTTATCACCGGGATTCACTTCAATTAATAATATTATTTGGATTCAAACGAATTTGAATATTTTAATGAATAAAATATTTAATATGCATTTTATTACATTCAAATGGATATTGGATGTTATGCGGATTCTCTAAACCCAATATGGGGAATGCGGATCATATGTGGCCGATTATGTTATATGCGGCAATAATTATGCGGCTGAATATGCGGCCGCATTTGCGGAACCGCACATGCAGAACCGCACATTAAACCGCATATTGGTTTTTCATGCGGTTTCCAACCGCATACACATATGCGGCCGCATGAACCGCATTTTATAACACTGGCCATAACTCGCTCATTTTCTGCCGCATTTGCTGCGTTTCTTGCCTCTGCATTTGCATTTGTTACTTAGTAAGTTGATATAATTGGAAAGAAATATAATTATTTATGAATGTTACATACCTCTTCGTTGCCTATCGGTAGTGGAACGGCGAGGCTGACGCCCCCTTCGTGTACCTTCCATTTTATCCATATTCATTACATGACAGATGTGTTTTCGCCTCCCAACCCTAATCCAACCCTTGCTCGGAAGAATTCTTGTTTCAGTATTAGCAGGCCATTCTGGCATATTGCCGATGGGAACAAACACCCCACTCCAAGTACTTTCAAGATAGTTCACAGTATACCAGTCTGCAACAAATTGGTCCTCGCACCAATCATGACAAACAGCTAAGACATGAGCGCATGGAATAGAAGTTAATTGGATCCCTCTGTAAGTACATTCCATTTGGTTGTCGGGACCGCGTGTCGCAATGTACACAAACTCCTTGTGAGTAAGTTCCATATTGCCTATGTCGCTGCGGGTGCAAGGAACATACTCATTTGGGGATGAAACTTGGTACTGATCTTGACCGTGCGTATAACACACCAAATACATTCTTGCAGCTTTCTCCCAATGTTTTTTGATCTTTTGCAAAACCCGATCGGAAAGAACCTGCTTCTTGTCTTTTAATTCCATTGCTTGCTGTCGCCGCTTAACAAACCATTTATTGCACTTGTAGAATGTATCCTCCACTATAGCAGCCACTGGTATTCTACGGCTCGTTCGGAAGACATTGTTGAGCGACTCGGAGCCGTTTCTTGTCATGATACCAAATCGGTATCCTCCATCACATGTTTGAAAAATCTTCTCATAATTAGACGGCTCTATCGCATCATTATGACGTACTTTGCCGACCTTCCTTAAAAATGCATTACACCTTGGATTTAGCTGCACAAAACAAAGAGATGTTATTTTATTTTCAGAATAGTCTTATAAAATAATTAAACAAAATGTTATAAATTAGACATACCTGAGCAAACTCTTTGAACATCTCTTTCAACCTTCTTGGCTTCTTCTTCTTCGCTCATTCTCTGAACCTCTATAGTACTATTTTTCTTTCCACAGTTCTGGACCAGGTTGTCAGCAACATGCTGCATACAAAAACCTGTGCACAAAAAGCTCTGGAGAACATCCGTATTCTGCTGTCAGTGCATCTTTGATCCCCTTGTGTTGGTCCGATATAACACAGACGAATTTATCATATCCGAGCACTTCATTCCTCAACCATCGCAAGAAAAAACCCTAATTCTCGGTATCCTCATGCACAATTGCAAATGCAATAAGCAACAATTAGTTCTCGGCATCATAGCAGCAAGCTATCAAAAGCCTTCCCTCATACAGCCCAGACAAGAAGCATGCATCTATGCTTATCACTGGTCTCAAGTACTGAAACGCTGCAATGCATGGACCAAAAGCCCAGGCGACGGCCCTGAACTGAACAACATGTCTCATAATTTCTCTTGATTCTTTATCTCGTATCGGACTGGTCAGAAATTGGTACTTCGACATGAGATTCTTGTCATAAATTGCCATCATCAGTGGTCTCAGCAAGCTGTATGAAGTCTCCCAAATCCCAAATTTGTTGGGCTATTGCAAGCTCACGACCCCTCCACAGTCAGTTGTATTTCGGGGTTACATTGTGATAGACAAATAAAACACAGTCTGTCACCGTCTGGATGCTCATACAGGGGTCTCTCTTAATGCTTCTCTCAATGACATCGGCAATGATTGATGCCGTCAGACATTCATTGTCGGTTCTTGTATACTCAATCCTACATGTGTGAGGCTTGTCTTACCTCGTTATAACCCATGCATCTCCATATCCCGTTGGTTTTTCCCTAAGTTCGTAATCACAACGCGGGTCTTTGCACACCACATGAATCTGATTCCTGTCACTTTTCTTCATTCTAATCTCCTAATTCTTAGTAATATGGTGCTATCTAATCTTCTTAATTAAATCATCTTTGCTTTTAAAATATTGGTCCGACGCCAGCTCACCTTTGTACTCAATCCGTTGCCCATAGTAACCAATATCTGCTTCTCTAAATCAGATACATCATTGAAGTCTGGGAATTGGTACGTATCAGTCCGGCCACTAAGCGGCATATTCTTATATATGGCCACAAATTGAGCTGTTTCAACTGGACCATCTTCACCACAACCCTTCAGGTGATCAGAGTCCCAGTTTTCTCCATCAAATTCATCCCCACTTTGCATATCTTCCTCTGAAATTTCATTAATATTTTCAAAATCCGACGCAATTTCACCGTCTACTGGTGCCGGTCTAGGGTAAGGTTCTGGTGGCGGTAATAATAAAGGCGCCACATGCACGGGTCTAGGTGGGGATGAAACTTAAAGTATTGGTTGAGGTCGTGATTGGGGTGCTGGTGGAGTGTAGGGTCTGTCTGTTTCTGGGTCAGTGTATGGTTCTTGTTGTGTTGGAGGAACGGCGAGAGTGTATGGTTCTCATTGTATTATATAAGTTGACGCAACTGAATTTTGGCCAGAACTTCCAACCCCTGGCTCTATCGGAACTCTTCTAGTGTAGATTTATATTATAAAATTTCCAGTGGCCTTTAAATGGCCGTACACCCCTCTCCAATTACTTTCATCTAGTAGTTTCGCAAGGGTATATTTCCCGGAGTTTCCACTGCAAACTCGGGTTGCCAATTCTAAGTTCCACTTTTCTAGGTTATAACCAGTGCATGCGTAAATCATGGATTTCAAGTCACAAAGTGAGATATCATCGATAATCATAAATGAATTAATTGTCTCTTTGAAGTAATAAGCCCCGTATGCATTACTAAGAACATTCCCACCATAGTGTAATGAAATTAGGCCATGGCAAACAAATTACATTTTGAAAAATGGTAAACAATTGTCAGGTTACTAATCTACACTGAAAAATAATTAAAAATAAATAAAAAATTAAATACATTAATTATTTTATTAATTTACAAATTAAATGAGTGTAAATTAAATGGATCATGTATGTATACATGTAATGGTCAGTCCACTAAACCCTAAAAAATTAAATGAGTGTAAATTAATTATATTTAATAATTTAAATTAATTATATTTAATAATTTAAATTAATTATATTTAATAATTTAAATTAATTATTTTTAATAATTAAATTAATATTTTTTAATAATTATATTAATTATTAAAAAAAATTAAATTAAATAAAATAATAATTTTAAATTAAATAAAAAAAAAATATACCTCCAAGGAAGAGGAGAATTTGGAATTGAGTTGAGTGAGTTGTGAGGGGGAGAGAAAAAGATGGGTATTTTATAGGGTGCAAAAAAATAAAAAATAAATAAGAGTACCGGCCATTTAATAACCGGTAATTACATAAATAGAGTACCTGCCAGAAAATAACCGGTATTTAAATAAATAGGGTATCGGCCAGAAAATAGCCGGTATGAGTATTTTTATAAATACCCAGGGAATCTGGATATATTAATTAATTTCTATTAAACTTTGGATATTAATAAAAATGTCCGCAATGGAGATGACAAGTATAAAGTATAACGAGTAGAACTAGGGTGCTCTCGAGTTCACCAAGTCCTTGGTGAACTCAAGTCCAAAACTCATCGGATCGGCTTCAAACGACGAATCCGACCGTTGAAACCCGTCTACCTTACGAGTGATGCGTCTACATGCAAAAAATTTTAAATTTTGAAATTAATTTTGCTTAGAGTCAAGTGGTCAAAATTAGAAGGTTAATAAATTAATTTTAATGCATTCATTTTTTGACGTTTTTTGACCACTTGACTCTATGCAAAATTAATTTCAAAATTTAAAATTTTTGCATGTAGACGCATCACTCGTAAGGTAGACGGGTTTCAACGGTCGGATTCGTCGTTTGAAACCGATCCGATGAGTTTTGGACTTGAGTTCACCAAGGGCTTGGTGAACTCGAGAGCACCCTAGTTCTACTCAAGTATAACTGCTTTTCTTTCACAAAATAATAACCTGGACATCTTGTAGTACTACAGAGTTCATTTTAGCTTAATCATTTACCTGTCAAAAATGTTTTCAAACTTATTTGTTCACTCTGGTCCTTACTGGTAAGATGGGTAACCATAAATATAAAAAGTCACGAGGAAATTGGAGATGCAAAACTATCTATTTACAGGAAAAAATATAAAGAAAATTGTCTAAAAAATCCTGATATCCTGGCATAACAGGAAAAACATTCCCTACTTAGAAAATAAAATTATCAACAAACTTTTTCATCTATCAACTAAGGTAACGTTATATAAAAGAAAAAACAAGCATACATCACAATTACAATTGATTTTCTTAAATCTATATCCTATAAAGCATTTGCAAAAGAATACAATGAAAATGAACAAAAAAAAAATTATGTACTACCTCCGGAGGAGGTATCAAACACCGAGAAACTCTTCATTTCAGTTTTGCAATAGAGCCATAACTGTATATATATATGTAGCAGATATACATTTTCCTTCCTTTTCTTTTTGATTCTGTGTTGTGGCTTTTCTATGTTCTTTTTTTTGTTTTTTGTTTTAAGACGAAGATGAGCTGCTTCGGCTTCCGGAAATCTCTAACCGGGATGGATACCGGCTGAGATTCCCTTCTGATTCATTAGAGGGATCATCATCTTCTGATGATTCTGAAATTGTGCAAACAATAAAATATATTATACAAAATTATACATAAATTATATTAGCTTGGGATAGTAATATTAGATTGATTATCTTTGGAGAACCCAAATGTCAAAGGAAACATCATTAATCTACAAAAAAAAGCATGTAGGGATGCAGTAGATTTCTAGTATAGTGCATGAGACTTGATAAATATTCAATAAACAAAAATGCTAAAAAATATTACCAAAAAGAGACTTGATAGTTGGCCTCTTTGATTTGCTCACTTTTTTCAACTCGGCTGCAAGGTGCGAACAAACAATAGGTTAGTAAATAGTGAAGACAGACACAGACCTGCACGTGGAATAAAGAGGTAAAGATTTTAACAGAGCAGTTTTGACTTCATACAGCTCACGAACTATAGAATCGAAACAGCGCTGCATATGTTTGTGCGCTGCATGAAACCAAAACTGCTCTGTTAAAATGTTTATCCGAATAAAGTGAAGAAACAAAAACAAACCTATTCCAGAAGCTTCATGCTCATTCACAAGTTCGAAGTTTTTATATGTATAGCCGACAAAATTCAAATCCTTCGAAGAAAGCATCTGGAGATGAATAGAACAACAGTAATTAAGTACTTTTTTTCAAAATTTCAGTCGGCAAAATATGCAACAGATATCTGTCCTGAGAGTGCATATGAAATTAGATTTTACCTTTCTCCAAGGGCCCTTTGATGAAGCCCTGCAGTCGAGAGGCTGGCATCCCTATTGCGTGAAAGAGAGAAATTAGCAATATCTTTTCTAAATTATGACATCTGTTTATATTTTTCGTGATTGTTTTTTTTTTCTTTCTGCTTTTCACACATAACACTCCAAACAAAGGAGAAAACAAACAATTATTTGACAAAGGAAAAAAGAAAGAAAAGATACATATACCTCATCGAATTTCTCGAAATTTTGAGTGTCCAAATCATCATTGACTTGAGGTACATACGCAGCCTCCATTTCATACAGTCTGTCCCACTCAACTCCTCTAAACCATGGATGTGCCTGCACTCGAAATTTGTTCTTAGAAACCCAAAAAATACTCATAACTAAGACAATTGCAAAAAGCAACAAAAAGGTAGAAGTACCTTTATCTCATGGGCACTCCTGGTGCCAAGTCTCTGGTCAACATTGCATAAAAGTTTACTCATTAGATCTTTCGCCTCTAGACTTAATTTTGCCTCCTCAGGAAATTTTAAGTGTGTTCTCCAATTTACTATCTGCATAGATGATGCATTAGTTTAATATATTGAATGAACAGTGAACCTATATATATTCAATTAGAGAGAAAAATTCCAGTAAGTCATGATAACCTACAAATAAAATGTCTCACAACACCAAACAACGCTACTTTATCATTCTTTATATAGAAACTAACTGTGCTAAAGTAGGTCAGCTTGGGTATATTCCAAAGAAATTGGGGTGTATGGGCAATATTTTTCACATTTTGTAATAACTGCGTGGCATTTCATTGGTTCCAATGGTATATGTGACATTCTAAATTTCTTTCAGTACACCAAAAGTTGGCCCATAGAGATTTCACCTTCCTACATGTATTCATAGGTTCGTCAGAATAAAAAGGGGGATAACCAACCACCATTTCGTACATGATAGCTCCGAGGGACCACCTACATAGAGAGATGCGACATGATTATATGACACCAAAGATATCATACAGTTATAACCTTTAGTATATAGAAAAGAAGGAATTACCAATCACATTCCATCCCATATCCCTTCTTCAGAAGGACTTCTGGCGCAATGTAGTCAGGTGTGCCAACTGTGGAATAGGCCTACATAGATGCAAGGGCATTTTTATAATTATAACAATTACTTTCAAATTAATTTACCTACTATTCATAGAATAGAACACTACTTAAAAATTATCAAGTACGACTTAAACACTATCTGAAAGCTCAGCACAAAACCTTTAAATTTTTGGAGATCGCTTGACAGTTTTTCCGAAAAGTGTTTCCAGAACACAAAGTTCAGCTTAAGACATTACATTTAACTTTTTAAAAAAATTATAATATGTTATAGCCTGCAGTCTTTACTCTTTAGGACATTTTCAATCAAGAAGAGCAAACCTAATAAGGACATTTCGTTACCACAAAACTTTTCCACTAAATGTAGTTTAGACGCGGAACACTATTTGCATTCTAAAATACCATTTACCATTTTTAAATATATTAAGACATAGTTTGAGGTCTGATTGCCATCTCAAAGCTAGCAGGGCCAATATAGTAATTCTAGAACTCAACTAACCAGTGTTCTCCTGTTCCTTTGCCAATTTTCGAGCTGCTCCTGCTGCGTGCGCTTAGGCCGGTTTTCGCCTAGCAGAGACCCGCTACTTTGACTTTTGTTGTAAACAACATCTTTTTCATTCAAATTCGGGAAATTTGTTGCATCAAGAGGCTTACACAGTCCAAAATCTGACAGCTTTAAATGTCCATACCGGTCTAATAACAGGTTGTCTGGCTTTATATCCCTAAATCACAATCAAGTAATTTTATTCAATTGAAATGATTATTTTACGGAAAAGAAGGTGAACCCAACAAAATTGACCCTTTTATTTTTAATTATGTCATTCGATTTAAAGCTAAAAAATGCTGCTTTTATTAAATTTATTGTTGCATCCTTTTTGGGGTCCATTAGAAGTTGCTAAATCAGGTACCTATTGTTACAGTATCAGAAACACTGAACCCCAATAATGACGTGACTAATCTCATATATTAATTTTCTGATCCATGATGATACCAATTATTAGATATCAACTAAAATATTTTAGGAGAATTTGCACAGAAGTACCTGTGGATGTAGTTGTGCTTGTGAATTGACTCAATAGCAAGAACACATTCAGCGACATAAAACCTGGTCTCGTCTTCAGTAAGTGTATCTTTACGCATCAAAAGTGTCATCATGTCACCTCCCGGCAAATATTCCATTATTAGGTACAAATAATCGGAATCTTGAAAAGAGCAGTACAGCTTTACTATGCAATTGCTGTCAACCTCTGCTAATAGATTCCTCTCTGCTTTTACATGCTCCACCTGAGACAGTTTAAGGTACGGTCATAAACTGGAGAGGGAGAGCACTAATTATCATGGGTCCCAAAATAAGAGAGAGGTTGTGTACCTGACCTCGACGAAGCATCTCTGATTTTTTGAGCTTCTTCATTGCATACACATTTCCTGTTGTTTTCTCCTTACAGATCCTCACCTGCAGCATTAATGAGATAAATAATTGACACATTGCATCCTAAACATAACCTAAAGAAAAACAATTCCAATGATAAAATCACATTAATTCCAATAGGGTTAAAATGCCCCATTGTTTTCGTGCCCCAATCATGCCTCACATCCTTATCTCCATTTTCAAAATCCAAACAGTCGATCCGAACCGCTCAACATGATCTCCATATTAGAATGTACTTGGAGACCAAATTTTATATTTTTGGAAACTTTTTCTTTTATTTAGATAGGTACAAAATCACTGTTATCCAGAAGATTATGCACCATCCAAAAACAGTGATTTTGTACCTATAAAAAAAAATAGTAAAAAATTCCCATAAAAATATAAAATTTGGTCTCCAAGCACATTGAATATTCGTGTTCGGATTGAAGCGCGAAAACAATGTGACATTTTAACCCTACTCTTGACCAATATCTCATTATGGGAACAAATTAATAATAATTTGTATAAGTTAGAGGTAGATTGGAGAAACAAGTATACCTCCCCAAATGCACCTTTCCCTATCATAGCAACAATTTCGAAATCCTCGACGCCCATTTTGTGCCTTTGCAGTCGCATATATTCTGTTTCTTTCTTCTCAAAGTATTTTAGTATATTGGTTTGTTCCTCCTCTGACATGTCAGTATCAGCTAACTTCTTCTCCAGGTTATCCCTCCTGCAATCATCAAATTCACTTATTACAAATTGTAATAAATTATCATACTGGCTACAAAAGAATATGCATAATTTCCATTATAGCAAATTCTAACATTTCAGCCAAATTCCATTATCCTCACCAGTTAGAATTAGACAAACTCAGACTTGGATCCAACCATATTCCCATCTAACAAAAATATTCCAGACAATTGAAATTTTAGATGGACAAAAATTGAAACCACTTTTAAATTAAATCAATGTCCAACTATTTCCTACCAAAGGTATACCAAAAACAACAATCCCTCATCGCAAACCAAAAAAATTCATTAAAAAATTAATTATTAAGAACAACATTCATACCTTTCCCTCCTCTCTTGCAAATTCTTGATCTGTTCTTTATAGTGATTCTCAATGTATTGCTTTGCAGCGGCAACTCTCTGTTTAGTTGCATTAGATGGCACATCCTCAACTCCCCCATTTGGGGGTAAATCTTTCTTTTTCACAGCCGATTTCTCCTTCGGCTGAAGCTTGCTCAACCAACTCCTCGCAGAACTCATGTTTCAAACTATAATCCTATTAAATGGGAAACTGATCAAGTCGAAAAGTTTGATTTCGAATCTCCTTTCCCTCTTTCAAGCAAACTCAATTTCGGAAATCATACGAAATACCATACTCAACCGTCAACCCCTTCTAGCGAATCCACTGATTATACCAATTCCACGATTGAAAAATTTAAATAATACGAGAATTACCACAATGGTTGCTGAAAAAGAAAGATATCAAAGTGAGAATGCTCCAAAACAATTCACAACCTAACCCACCAATTCAACCGAAATATTAATGTGAGATAATGGAGAAGAAGAGGTGAAGCAGAAACGAGAAAGAAGGAGCGAAATCGGGAAAATGGAGCAAGGAAGGTAGGTTAGTTATTTCTCAATTAAAAGAGAATTAGTGATTCTATTAGAGAGGCAACTAGCGAAAAGATCGGATTACCACTCGCCAGATCGGCTGTAAGAGCCAAAGAAGAGATCAGATACAATAGAGGGATATATTTGGAATTTATCCTTGACCTGACAAAAGAACCCCAATTTCCTGATAACTTATCTTTGTAGTTTTACGTGTAGCAGGTCAAAAGTTAAAATCAAATGAGGTTATGTACGTAGAGTTATACAGTATGATAGTACAGAAAATATTAGATCATGGAAAAGACGCGGGAGGCCGTCATTCCCGCTCCATCAAAGCAACAGGGGCTGTCTGGATAATGGTATCAGGGTATATGACAACTGTAAATACCAAACACGAATATTACTGTAATTTACTATTATCCAACGTGGCATCACATAATTGGTCAAAATTAGCATAGTAAATATTCGAAATTCATGAATAATTGTCACATTCATGGTTCGAACGCAATGCAAATAAAATTGAGAGATATTTTATTATGATATAAATAATATATAAACAACTGACATTTACAAATCACGTATTATTCGTAAAATTTATTAAATTCAGGAAATGAATGATATTTGATGAATTGTTTTCATATAAATTATTTAATTTATCATTTGTTGGGTGATATGCTGAAAAAAAAATTAATAGGACAGATATAATTTGAACATTATTATTCAAAAACCAATTTAGTTAATGGAGAAAATGAGCAAAAACACAATGGCACGCAACATATTAGTATAAAGTAGTAAATAATATGAGTTGATTGGGTTGTGACATGATGGATTCCTTCGCGAGAGAGACTGGCAGCTTCATTTGTTTTTCCGATTTTGCAGGAAACGATTAGAAATTTGAGAGAGATTTTAGAATTAGAAATGTCGGCAATTTTACACCAAAGCCCTTCAATTAAAGAACTTTTAGCAACCGCATTCAAATACCATTGGAAAATATTTGTTCATTTGGACTGCTAAATTATTTAATTTAATTCAATTGGAGTTTAAAAATTTCAGTTCAGTTGACTTCATAACCTACAACGCTGCTTCAATTCTGACATTAGTTCCTCATTTTGCCAACACTAAGCTGTTTGTCAGATGATCATGTGATATAATCATATAAACATGCAAATTACGTCTAATTTAGGAGTAAGTATTTTTTTTTCATGCCTAGCTGAATTTGGTTATCTTTTAATTTTTCTTAAAGGAATTTGCTTATATTATTGTCTCATCAACGATGTTCTTATTATTAGTTAAAATATGTTACGTTGGATTATATAGAATGCTATTACTTGAATATTTTACTAAAATTTAATCTATTATAAACAGAGTCGGAACCAGACTTTCAAACTATGAGAGTCAAACGTGATGGGTATTAATCATTTATAATTTTCATTCTGAAAATGGGAATCATTTTTACGGTATTCGTGATATTTTACTCTAAACTAATAAAAGATTATATATAAATACAAACAAATTCAAAATAAAAATGGGGTCATTCAACCTACATCCGCCACTGATTATAAACCCACATAACCCTTATCTACTTAATTTAAGGAATTATGTATCATTTATATTTTAATTATTAATTATAACTAGTTATGGTTTTATATAAATGATTTTTTTGTCAATGAAACTCACAAAATTTGCACAAGTTGAAAGCTTGAAAAATGTACAAATTCAATGGATTGTAAGTTATTGTAGTTTGTTATGAATTGAAAATATCATAACCTTTACTATGAATTGGTTCGGAAACGCTTATGCTTACACCTTTTTCCAAAACAAAAGTATTTCAGTATACAAATAAAAATGTATATAATACTGAAATAGTTTAGTTTCATGCAAAAGATCTTTTCTGCTTCTTCATAAAAATAAAAAATTCTCTGCTTGCGCCGACATTTTATTAATATCCAAAGTTAATTACAAATTAATAAATATACCCAGAAATTCTGGAATTTTAGAAAACTGACCAAACCGGCCATTTTGTGGCCGGTTTTTGATTTTTTTTTAGAGACACTATGAAGAGCAAGATAATGAAATCTACCACTAAAAATTCCAATTTTTTGTTTAAATTATTTGTTAAATTACTTCTTTTGATTTGATTAGCATATTTTTACTAAAATACACTAAGATTACTTGAAATTATGTTGAATTACACTATATTACATTAAATTACGCTAAATTATGTTAAATTATGTTGAATTACGCTAAATTACACTAATTTCGCTAATTATAATGAAATACGGTAAATTACACTAAACTACGCAAAATTACGCAAAATTAGGCCGATTTTGTGCCATCTTTCATAAATCATAAAAATAGTAAAAAAATTCCAAAAATAGTAAAAATTAGTATTCTACAACTTCATTATATAACTAATTTACTGAGCTACATAGATTGAATAATAGAAACGAAAATCTTAATCGGAAACTTCAACTCAAGTTTTGAGGCTCTTTCCTTTGTTTTTTGGCAATTCTGAATTTTGAAAAACAGCATAGCAGTCACTGACGCATGCGTATTTTCGCAATCTTTCCGAAAAGTGGTCATTTACTTAAATCGGACACTCGAGCGCCGTTTTATGGCCGTTTGAAGTTTCGTCGTCGTTTTTCGCCTTTTCAGTGAAGATATCGTCCCTATTCATATGTAATTTAGCGTAATTTACCGTATTTTAGCGTAATTTAATATAATTTAGCGTAATTTAACGTAATATAGTGTAATTCAATATAATTTCAAGTAATTTAGCGTATTTTAGTACAAATATGCTAATTATACATCAAAAGAAGTAATCTAACAAATAATTTAAACAAAAAATTTGAATTTTCAGTGTTAGATTTCATTATCTTGCTCTTCATAGTGTCTCTTAAAAAAAATAGTTTCTAATTATAAATCACTATGAAGATAAAAGAGAAACAAAATATAGTTTCTAATTATACATCACTATGAAGACACATAGTAATTTACCCGAATTTACTCTATTTTAGCGTAATTTAACATAATTTAGCGTAATTTAATGTAATATAGTGTAATTCAACATAATTTCAAGTAATTTAGTGTATTTTAATATAAATATGTTAATTATACATCAAAAGAAGTAATCTAACAAATAGTTTAAATAAAAAATTCAAATTTTCAGTGTTAGATTTCATTATCTTGCTCTTCATAGTGTCTCTAAAAAAAAAAAATTAGAAACCGGCCACAAAATGGCCGGTTTCTGGAGAGGAGGAAACCGGCTATAAATAGCTGGTTTCGGCATTTTTCGAAAATTCAGGGATTATGAGTATATTTATTAATTTGTAATTAACTTTGGATATTAATAAAAATGTCGGCTGCTTGCGTATTGTTTTAGTAAATGAAAGATGGTTTCCACTCTTGGTATAAAAACAAATAGTTTTAGCAAATGTTTGCTTATTTTTGGTAAACCCCATGACCAAGCAACCTCCATTTTCCACCTATAAAAAATAAAAAATAATCCTAAGCAAGCTTCTCATCATTAATACTCGGTTAGGCAGCCTAATCTTACGAAATCTTAACACGGTTAGATATCACTCTTTAACAAGCCGATATTTTTTGTTTGTAGCATTTAAAATAATAAAAATTCATAACTAGCACAAATGCACAATTTTCATAAAAACTTGAATTTTAGTCGAAACATGAATGTTTTCAGAAAAACATCGATGATATGGTGAAACTCAGAACGAACACAGACTAAGTATGTATTTCACTCAAACATCGATATTTTCAGAAGAAAAAAAACATCAATGTTTCACCCTTAGTGAACGCAAACTAGGTTGCATTTCACTAAAACATCTATGTTTTCCCCCCTGAAAATATCGATGTTTCATCCTTATTTGACCTTAGTTTGTATTTTTACAAGAATCCGAATTTTTTCCAACTGCGTGCTACTTTTTTAATTTTAATTTTTTAAAATGCTACAAATAAAAAATGTTGGTTTAACAAGTCAGAGAAATGTCACACAATAATTAAATAAGCATTCAAAGGCATGAAAAGTCAATGAAAAAATTGTGATGGTCATCATACCCTTGGAACAAAATAATTTACTAAAATCAGCCATAAAACCCGCCTTGATTTATTGGACCGAACGAAAGGTTCAAATATTTTTCATAGTCAACGGCTACCTTGAAAAATCTGATGCTAAATATGCATTTTCTTTTTGTCTTTTGGGGAAGAATTAATAATGGTAGAACATGTTCTCCTAAACTTTTTAACTCTACCTTAGAAAGTTGACCCGATGGCCACAATTTGTTTATGGCAACGGTTTATAATAAAAGGCCTGCCGTAAAACGTTTCATTAAATAATTATCATCAAATAATAATACCAATGTCTCGTGCATTGTTTTTATCGTTCAAAATCTCCGGCTGCATCAATAACAATATGTTATATTATGTTTATTTCAAATCATTTTTTTCTTTGTTTTAGCATAGTAACTAAATTGAGATTTAAAAAAATAATTCAATAAGATCTAAAATGCGGATATAATTTGATAATGATTCATTTTTTTTAATTATGTATTTAAATATATCGAAAACCTGAAGTTCTTGGAAAAAAATATGTGAATAATTTTGTAAATTATTCATTAAATTCGTAAAATTTCCGAATAATTTGTAAATAATTAATTTTTTAGAACCCGTATAATTCATCCAGTCTTTTTAGAAAGTGTTAAAAACAAGTAATTTTAAATTTTTTTATAAATCTTGTTATTATGTGGAGGGAACTCACTTGTAGTTCATTGAACTACCAGGAGTTCACTCATACCATATGTGAGAAATTCACTTCCAAATGAATTACATTTGTTGCAGAAAATAAAAAATAGAACTGAAGAAACACAAGAAGAAAACTAAGGAAAATAAATAATAAAAAAGAATCGAAGCGTTTCCCACTGTCCTGTTATCTTACCAAAAATTGGAAATTATAGATAATAAAAAGATTTCCCTATAGAGATGAGAAACTAGATGATTTACATCATTTCACAGAACATTTTTGGAGTCTCAGACAATGCCAGTGCATTTATAGTACATCATTTTGAAAGCAAATGCCTGGAAATCGAGGTGAAAATACTAACAAATAGTTCTGTTCTAAAATGGAAACGATCCTGATTCAATTCATTTATATATCATGAACATACAGCCTCTAAATGGAAAAATGACACATCCTAGAAAATAGTCGAGACACAGAACAAAACCAGTTGCAAATTTTACGAGCAAAGAAGGTAATGCAAATCCCACAAATGATTTATATGAAGAAAAATAATATTACAAAAGGAGCTGTAAAAGAACAGCTTCGGCATAACTACACCATGTTCCTCATCCATACAACATAGTACATCAGCTTATATAACGGGGCTTCAAATAAGGATGAAACAAGGAAAAATAAAAGGAACAACATGACCTCGGTGATGCTTATATTAACCAAGAGAGACAAAAACTCCGCAAAGTTTATATCAGCTGCTGTCATATACATTTTCTTTTTTTCTCATTTCTTTTGCAGTTTATGTACTTAAAAATCTGCCCATCCGGAAGCTGAAGTTTTCTTAGTCACTGTGCTGGTTGTTGTTGAAGGTAAATTTTTCTGCGAGCAAATGTAAGTTGATTTCAGTAAGTGGGCTTGCATAAACAATTCTGATACATCGTGCAAGTACGCTTATGGTGATTTATTTTTTTAGAACTTAAATATTCAAATTTTCGCAAAAGGGATTGATTGTTTTTTCTTCTTTGAAAAGTAGATGGAACCGCACCAATGGTGCGGTTCCACCAAAGACAGCTACTGGAACCAGCAGTTGTCGGACAAATCTGTGGTCCCAGAAACCTGCACCAGCTGGAACCGTATCATTGGTGCAGTTCCATCTATTTTCTGAAGAAAAAAAAACAATCAATCCCTTCTCCTAAGACTTGAATTTTTAATTTCTACAAAAATAAAAAGATCGCTTATTGCAGTATTAATTGATATTGTTTCTCTGTACATTTGTGGTTAAGGAATAAAGGATTGAGCCGCTATAATTTAATATTTGGCTAACACTAAGAGTGTCTAAAACAGGTACGCTATCAGGTACCAGTAGTGTTTCCATTAGTGTATATCAGCCATCAATAGTCACGTCTATACAAATATAGATAGAAATTGGAAACGAGAATACAAAAAATCAGACCTGAATAGATGAAAGATCAGAGAAAGGGTCGGGACTCGTGCCTCTCAAAGAGCCTTTCTGCTTTGTGGTCCCCACATTCTCATGTGGCGGTGCCAGAAGACTTGTCTTTTGAGATATTTTCGCAACAGCAGGGTCATTAGGTGGAGGTGGCAATGGTGACCTCAGCTTCCCAACAGCAGCACCTGGTGGTGGTGCCAGGAGACTACCCGCCCCACCCACCGTCGCCTTCTGCTTAGTGGGCCCGACTCCTGACAAGCCAGCTGACGTAAGCATGCCAGTGCTGACCCCAGTGCCAGATGTCTTTGTCTTCACGTTTATCCTGATTGTTTCTCCTTCCTAAAACATATGTGTATAATAATATTAACTGAAAAACATAATTCATAAACAATGTTGAGTAAATATTATGCAAAGTCAGTAAACTATACCCAGGGGTGGAAGAATGCATAGGGTAAAGGGTGATAACTGCTAAGGACACCCCCTATACATTGAAATTGCATTTTAATCCTTTCATTTTTTCAAGTTTTGCAAAAATTATTACTAGTAACCCCCAGTATAAAATGAAATTACATGATATTCATCTAGCCCCCCCCACCTCTCTAGTTCCACCCCACCACAAATTGGTTAAGCAGCTTTTACTGGTTCCCTTCAAGTCAATAAACTTCTAATTTGTACCAATCAAATAACTCCATCCATCTCCTTCAAATAAACAAATGGTATAACTTTTTCTGTCCTTCTCTCCATTATAATCTAATTTCCCATTCACGGACAAATCAGGCATGGTTTGCATTCTGCTATCTGGTAGTGGTACGGTTTAGCAGGAAACATCTCAGTTAAAGAAGCGTTCAAAAGAAACCTGACAGAGTTGTGATCTGCCAAATGGAATCAGTAAACACCAAATTCAACAGCCTCTTTCAATACCAATAAGACAAAAACGAACATCTTTTCTATACCAAGAATCCCATTAAATGTTTTTCATATAAACCATGTAAGGAAATAAATTGCATATCAAATATGTTCCAAATTTTGTACCTTCAATCGGCGGTTAACCATAGGATTTATGTCGATATGGTTATCTTCCCCCTCCTCTCCTACCACCTCTTCATTCTCCCTCTTTAGATACTTCTCGTGATCTGACAACGCCACATTAAAGTCAAATGCCTCATTTCTCTCATTAAACCCCAGCCCGACAAAAGCATGTTTACCCGTCCCATCCTCGATTTTAATCACAAAATATCTAGAAGAATCTAGAACAGTTTCCACAGACTGTTCTCTCTGGCCTGGATAAACAAAACAGGCAGCAAACAGTTCGCCTGAGGCAGGGTCCTCAAGACGAACCTCGCAACGGGTCCCGCA
Source organism: Carex myosuroides (assembly GCA_028015225.1). NCBI lineage: Eukaryota > Viridiplantae > Streptophyta > Magnoliopsida > Poales > Cyperaceae > Carex > Carex myosuroides. The sequence goes on from CM051479.1 coordinate 9,995,244, forward strand.
GGAAACCACGCGGAGACGGCCTGACCAGATCTTGTCAGACTGGAGCCACTCGCCACATTTGTATCCCCCGCTACTGGCACGTGGCGGTATCTTGTAGACTGAGACCTCACGCACCACTAGTAGTGTGTGCTCAAAGGCCTCTTCTTCTTCCTCGAAGGAGGAGCCTGACATTATTAGAGCTTCTTACTCAAAAGAAAGACATTGTTAAAGCCTTAATCTGCAAAGTAGAAACAAAAAACAGAATTAACAGTATATAAAGGAAGCTAATTGTAACATGGTCAAACCCTATATGCTGAGAAAAACTAGAATATAACATGTCATATTCTTTTGCTTTACTTGTTAACCCAAGTTGAAAGGGGAATTATCTAAGAGTATTCTCTTAAATAAATTTGGCTTTGCCTTTTTTTTTTTATTGTGATTGGTACTTTGTGCCAAAAGAAATTTGAAGAAAAAGATAATAAATACTTTTTATGAGTTATAACATGTTTCTCAAAAGGGAAACACATATTAACAAGTTCATTATCTGTGACTAGAACTTCGTGTCTAAGCTTTATGAAAAAAAAAAAGTGAATCGCAGATAGAAGTAAGTATGTAATGGTGTCTTCAAATAGAGAACGATCCAACTGTTATTGAATACATTTGGTTGTTTTTTTTTTTTACGAATTATCAGATACATTAAACTTCAGTTCCTGCGGAGCTGAAAATAAAATGTAAACTTTTATCTGTTTGAGAATCTGATGCTTCCAATGAAGTTTACTAAATGGATATCTTTAGATCATGAAGAATTAACAAATTCAACAAGCATGGCACAAATTTTAGCCTGTAAATTTCCAGTCTTTCGTAGAATCTAAACTGGAAGATATTGGTCATACAATTATACAACCGAACTACCTGCTGATGCCTAACTAACGAAAAAGAAGCACAAATTAAGACACTGTAAAGCTAAATCTGAAAGAAAAACAGCAATTTAAAATGATGGATGGCAGAAGGAGAGGAAGGGAGGTCAGATCTCGTACGTTTTGAGGTTAAGTTGACGAAGATCGAGCGAAGGAAGGCTCTAAAAATGGAGGATTTGAAGAGACGTAGAGAGAGAGAGAGAGAGAGAGAGAGAGAGAGAGAGGTGATGTGAGGTGAGATGTTTGTATTTGAAAGGTGGAGGTGAGAACTCAAAAGTGCAAAACGCGGAGACGTGGGTGCGAAGGGAAGAATGGTGGGGAAGGTTGTGGGAGAGAGACGACTGGTAATCTCAAATAATCGCTCCATTTCCTACAAACTGGAGATCTCCCTAATTTGCATCTTTTCTCTTTTCATAAATAATCTCTGCAAAGAATATTAGTTATGTTGTTATCCGTTCCGTCGTAGCATGTTAGATCACGTCATGTCACATATGTCACATCATATGTGTCTCTTTTTGATCAAAAACGGCACATCACGCTAACTAATACGGTCATGTTGTATGACTAATTTTTTTTTTACATTGTTTCTTTATTTTTATTTTTTTAAATATTTTTTTTATTTTTTTAGCATCTTTTCTTAATTAAACATGACTAATTATGTCACATTTAGTTACATTACGTGTGATTACACACGTTAAAGTGTATAAAGATATATTTGTATATGAAAGTTTAAAGTGTGAAAATATTATTTTATCTCTTTAGAAAACAAGAGAGGTGTTTTGAAGGACGAGAGTAATAATTTTGTTTTGTAGGATATCTACAAAAATAAATTTGATTATAGACTATTTGTGTAGATCTTGTAGTGGATCTGGTCATTTATAAAAAAATTCCAAAATTGTTCGTCCCAAATGGCCGGATCTCTCCAATTAATATTGCCAACAAATCAATAGTGGAGGATTTGTTTGGTAATCCCTTGAAATAATAAAAAAATATGATAGCACGCTTTTTCTATTTAAAAATGATTATAAAAAAGTTCTAAATAATATTAGGATAATAAAGATACACAACTATTATTTGCTATAGAATCAACAGTTGAATTCTAATGATTTTTTGAGGAATGGTTAATCATTTCAAGTTGACTAAAATTACTACATGTTCTATCTAAAATTCTAAATAATAAAAATACATCCACTTAATTTTTTTAAAATTTAGTGAAATGGACCGTTCATATTTCACCTTTTGATTGCCAACAAAAGAACTATAATAATGTCACGGTTTCTATTTTATCGTGTAAAAAACGAAATTATTTTACCAGTGGCCAGAAAGATATTTTTCTGAGTTACTACATATAAAAAAGCTACACGTATTCGTTAGCAAATCTCAGGGATCTCTGTCTTATGCACAAACTCCAAAAGAAAGCTACAAACGAGCAGTCTTTCATCTCCTCCAGCAACTTTTTTTTTGGTCATATTTGATTGCCACTTAAATTAAATTAATTTTAAAAGAAATAAATTGCTTACTTTATTTTATTCATATTTTATATTTTATTTGATAACTTAAATTAATATGCATGAAAGAGTAAGATGTTAAAAATAACTTTATATATAACAGTGAGTTCTACAAGCAAAATAAGTATAGAGTTAAGTTAATCTATCTAAAAAGATGAAATAGCTTACTCTGAATTAATTAACCTACTCCATATACTTCTTTTTTACTTCTTACTTAATAACTTTAAATATAAATAAAGACTTTATTCTACCTCCTACCTCATAACCAAACATAGCCTTTTGTATCTAAATTTCTCTAAAGAGAATCAGCGGTCGTTCTCAAATACTGGGGGTCTGGGAATGAGCTATCATCTTTAGAAAAGACAAAAGAATAAACTTGGAATCTCAAGACCTTCCATACCTACTAAAATACGGAACCAACTCCGCTGCTCGCCAAATAGGCGAGCAGGACCTGCTTTTCTAAATCGAACCGTTCATCTATGTTGACATCCGTGCTTGAAAAAAACTCAACGGTCTGATTTTGAATAGCAGGGTCCTGCTCGCCTATTGGCGAGCAGCGGAGTCGGATCCACTAAAATACAAGAAAACTCCAAATAAAACAACCACGTGCAACCTTGACTTGCCAACCTAACTTTGACATACACGGCATATACATCATCACCTTAATCACATATTCACATGTGAGCTTCGTTTTAAATTTTAAGCAAAATATGTTACTTAATATAAATATGCTAAAAGTTGTCTTCGCCAAATTCTGGCCGAAATTTTTATTAATCGAAAAAAAAAATATTGACATTGAAGAACGTTTTCACTGGAATTTGAGATGTAGCAAAAATGTGATGGTTCATAACCTCTAGGGCACTGTAACTGGACGTTATAAACCACAACGTCAAGTTAATCTGATCGCTAATTATCTCTAATTAACAAAAACACTGTAGCGGACGTTATAGACCACAAAAAAATCGCAAACTGAAGTAAGCAAAAAAAAAAAACACTGTAGGTGGACGTTATGGACCATAACGTCTAGCTACAGTGTTTTTTGTTAATTAGAGATCATTAGTGATCAGATTAACTGGACGTTATCGACCATAACGTCCAGCTACAGTACCCTGGACATTATGGACCATCACGTTTTTGCTACATCTCGAATTCCAACGAAAACATTCTTCAATATCGATATTTTTTATTTTATTTTCTATTAATAAAAATTTCGGAGGACATGAACTTGACATTTCAGTTCATCCTAGGGGTGCACAAAAAGCTCACGACTCGAAACTCAGTTCGGAATCAATTCGGATTCAACTCACTAATAACTCGAGTTAAAACTGACTCGAGTCAAAACTGACTCGAGTTTATTGACTCGGTTGATTTATGAGTCGATTCCAAATTACTCCTAACTCGGTTCGGAATCAACTCGGTTTGACTCACATCAAATTCTAATATTTACATTTGGTACAGTTTTTTTTTTCATTGATACATTTGGTATAGAAGAAGTATAGAAGAAAGAGGAAGATAAGTAGAGAAGAGAACTGTGTATTTTTAATTATGTATTGGCTATTATATTTTGTATTGTCTTTAATTGTGTATTAATTGTGTATTATTTTGGTAAACTATGTAATATATCTTTTGTTATAATTAAATTAGATTGTCTCACTGTGTACTATGTTATGAGTCACGAGTCGACTCACCTCGACTCGAGTTACTCGCGAGTTGATTCCAAATTGGAGTTTCTGACTCGGAACTGGATTAGCGATTCGGACTCAACTCGGCTCATGAGTTCACGAGTTGAATCCAAGTTGTCCTCGATTCGGACTCAACTCGGCTCATGAGCAGCCCTAGTTCATCCAGATTTCACGTAAATCAGGTGCTCTTTTCGCTCCTCTGCGAATTATCTTGCAATTCTTTTGGTAAAAATATAAAAAATAATGAAGGCGATATTATGAATCATGTTTGGCTACTAACATGTCTTTTGGCCAAATAAAAATAATTGAAGTCATAGAGAAGAGAAGCGATTTAATAGAAAAGAGAAGGCTATGGAGGATAAGAGATGTGATCCAATAGAAATCAAATCTCTATTGGAATAACTTAAAAACTACTTTTATTACCAATTTATTATTTATTTTTATTTTTGCAGAGGAATTGAACATGTTGATTTATTGTACTTGTACCAGAGAGGGAGAAGATGAAAGAGAAGGAGAGAGAGGTAAGGGCCCGGAATTCGTTTCCCTGCTATTCATTTTTATTTCTAATTCGTCCAATCTATGATGAACTGATCTGATCATACCAAAAGATTCTTGAATATTACTAGTCGATCCAATCCGACTTGTTCATTATAGATCAGACGGTCCAAAAATGAAACACAGGCTGCTGCGTTCATGGAATAATTAACAGCAGATACATGCCCAAAGACTTTACTTCACAAAAAAGTGAAGGTCATAAAAAATATCTATGCACCACAATATATCCATCAAACACTTTACTTCACAAAAATAACAAAAAGTTTATAAGAAAACTTGTGCAGTCCTTTTTGCAAAAGGCCAACTGAAGCTAAACAAAAACATACCAATATACAAAACCACCCAAGTAGCTAACAAGCACCAGCCACTTCATAATATATTCTCATAAAATAAAAAGAATGCACCAAAATTGAACTCACCAAGTTTTTTATTTAGGCCACCAAGAAGGATCTTCAAACGTAATCCCCTTCATCTCCAAAGCATCCAACAAATCCATATTAACAAGCTCTTTGGTATTTAAGTCCCCAGAAAAGAGCTCAATTACCTCCTTCAAGTTGCTCGGCATCCTATTGGTCCCAGATCCTTCCTCAACCATTGGATCAAAGATCAAGTCTTGGGTCTCCTTGTTGAGCACCTTTTTGTGGTTAGAGGAGGTCAATGTGCACTTAAGACTAGGCTGGTTTCTCTCTGAGAGAGATTTGAACCGCCTCTCAGGGCACTCGAGACTAGGCTGGTTTTTGCTGAGAGAAGATGAAGGCAAAAGGTTTACGGGTGGTACAATGTTGGATAGAGGCGGTTGTTGATTTTGGGCAGGGGAAGGAGAAGGCAAAGGGTTCACAGGTGGTATTATTTTGGAGAGAGGTGGTTGTTGATTATGGGCAGGGGAAGGAGAAGGCAAAGGGTTTACAGGTGGTATGATTTTGGAGAGAGATTGTTGATCTTGGCGAGGGGAAGGGGAAATATTGGGGTTTAGAGGCAGTGTAAAGGTTGAAGATGTACTTTTGTTCTCTTCACACCATTTCTTTGCCTCAGAAACTGTAACACTGTGAATCTCCAGTGATGTCTGAACTGGAGATAATGGTGTCTGCACTAGATGGTTGTGACTGGAGACATCCTTGGGATGAATGAAGGGAGAAGAGAATTCTACGACCTGTGATTGTACTGGATTGATCGACTTCCCACTCTGTTCCCTGAAAATGGAGAGGAATAGATTTTAAGATAAAAAATGGTGTTTCTGCTTCTATTTTAGATTGTGCGATTATTGCAATACTATTGTTGCATCAAAGGAACCGTTCAACAAAATATAGAACATATCAATAATTAAAAGATAACAAAGAAATAAAGAAAAAAGAAAAGCAAAAGATTCTAGTTTCAACAAGTTAACCCAAATTATATCTTAGTTTACCTTTGACAGTAGCAGAAAAGTAGAACAAAACAAACAAATGAAGGATACTAATAGAGATAAAATCTGCCTTGAAATTGTCTCTTGTGTGACCAGCTTCTCAGATTTGATTAGAGGAATTATTGCCTTTGGTTCTTCAACCTGACCCAACGCCATTCCCTATCATAATTAAAATAAATACATATAAAATTATGAAAATTACCCGTTCATTTTCGGTTATTGGTTGTACTTCTACTGTTGAGTAAAATACAAGTTTTCTCCTTTCCATTTTATTTTTGTTGGTTGGACTATGCTAGTCAGGTCTGGTAAAGGCATGTGTTTGTATGGAACATTATTCCATATGTTGATTTCACTAAACACAAAATTCAAAAGATAAACCTCAACCAACATGTCCACTAAACACAAGTAACAACAAGTAGAGGTGCCACCCTATCAGGTAATCCTTAGTTCCCCATGCCCATTCATTCAAATCACATAGAAGTACCTGATTTAGTTTCTTAACCCTCTCAACAAATTCATATTTCTCTTCATCTGCACAGCATTTAGAAAATTGTTGAATTAATAAATATCATTAATTTTAATTCGAATAACTGAAAGGCAGGAGAGAGAGTCTTTAGTAACTGGTTTTGAATAATATCTAGTAAGAGCTCCCATCCAGAAATTCAAAGTCCTTGCTAATAAAACCACTCAAAACCAATAAAAAAAAATGCAAAAAAACAGAAACAACCCAGTCCAAACCGAATTCGGATCCAGTGAAGTAACCCAATTTTTGGGTTTTAAATCGGGACCGTCTGATTCGGATCCGAGACCATCCATCCTGAAGTGGAGCGCACACATCCCGACGACGGATTCGAATCCCGAGACGATCTCGAGCGACAGAATCGAATCGGACGGTCCCAATCGAAAACCCAAAAGTTGGGTTACTTTAGGGGATCTGGACCCGTCCAAACCACGGGTAAAGATTCTAACAGAGCAGTTTTGGCTTCATGCAGCGCACAAACCATATGCAGCGCTATTTTTATTCTATAGTCCGTGCGCTACATGAAGCCAAAAGTGCTCAGTTAAAAATATTTACCCCAAACCAAATATACACGAACTCAAGGTCCTTGAAAACTTACAAAAGGTAGGGGTCTCAGTCACTTCCCCGTCAGATTCATCGTCGCCGCTACTTCCATCCGACAAACCAAGAACCGAAGAAATAACCTGTCCAGCGCTTGATGCTATCCTGACGAGCCACTTGTCAGGTGGTGGCATCAAATGCTGGTTCTGGTCGGCGCGAGAATCGGGGTTAGTGTTTAGAGGCGGAGAAAGGGGATGGTGCTGGTTTTGACTGAGGTTAGAGTTTGAAGGGGAGGAATCGAGAGCGGAGTAGAACACATCCTCGGAGGATGCTGACATGGCCACGACGGAGGGGGAGTGGTAGTGGTAGTGGTAGTGGTAGTGGGTTGAGGAGAACCAACTGTAGATGTTCACCTTTTGAGTACCAGGGTTTAGGGGTTTTGTTTTGTTCATCTGAGCCGTGGACTGAACATTCGATTCGTCCCAGCGCAAATTTTGATGCAGATCAACGGTTCAGTTAAAATTAAATTATTAACTAAAAAAACTATATAAATATTGCATAAATCAATTTTATCTTAAATTACTAAATAAAATATATAAAAAATATTACAGAAATCAATCTAATAATAATAAAAAAATTATATAATTATACGTACAAATAAACTAAATTATCATACATAATTGAGTAAAGCTAGCATAGTCTTAAGTCTACCAAAGGTCTTGGTGCTCTTAAATCTAATACTGTCGGATTTGTTTAAGATTCGTGCTATCACCGATGATCGCTGTGAGCTTTGCACAAACGGAAACGAAGAAATTTAATAATTTCGCTCCGTCATCTCCATTCAAAGCTCCAGTTCCTTCTTCTCCCCTCCCTTCGTTTCTCTGTCCGCCTCCCTCCTTTCTCAAATTCTCCTCCCCCGCTTCTCATTTTCCCTTCTTCGTTAACTTTCGCCACTGTCTCCTTGACTCGCCTACAGCCGGCTTCACCACTTCGCTCTCACCTCTCCCAATCCGCTAGGGTTTCTGTCGCGTGCACGAACGTTCACTCTCCCTTACATGGGCCCTCCTCTCACTCTCTACTAGCACGTGGTAGAGGCTCTCGGTGGCTCCTCTAGTTGCCTCCTTGCACCTGTGATTTCTCCTCTCAACCCCTTCTTTCTATTCCCCGAGGTACCATATACCTCCTTTGAGCAATTTTTCGATTGCAGGTTAGTGTATGATTTCATCTTGGTATTTATAGTATTAAGGATTATTCATGGTTATTTTAGTATTAACTATGAGGGGTTATTCACAGTTTCTCATTATTGTGGCTTCAAGTGATTTAACATGCAAATTAAGGGCAATATCTATTATACCAGTGACACCCAAGTTCCTTATGGTTGCAACTTACATCTAACAATTGTACGGATTCGTGTGATGAAAATGTATATATATAACTAAATACTGGCAATTTTACACCTAATTTTAGCTTGAGTTCAAACTGAAGAAGATTTCAAACTAAGAACAATACATTATTTGCAAATGACAAATAATGTAGGTGTTGTTTGTACTTTGTAAAGTAGTTTAAATATGTTATACGTAAAGTATTGAGTGTGATTTATAAAAATCCTAACTGAAATGTAAACTAAAGAGACAAGTGGTTCTTAACTTGGTAAGAAGATTAACAAGGTTCGAGTGAGAACAAACTAGCGCCTTCCATGATGGCCATCCTAGTTCTGATAAATTGATGAGGTAATATTGAAGTTTCATTTTTATGATAGATTGTCATTTCTAATTCATTTAATATAATTCTATCAATTTTGTTGTCTCGTATCTTATTATTTACAAGAAGCATGAAAATAACAATGTAGATAATTATCTTTTGATGAGACAAATAGATGCCCACTTTTTATAATCTGTAATGAGGAATGGTTCATGTAAAATCTGATTAGCTCAAAAAATTCAAGCAATTTTAGGTTTATTTTAATACTTGTGCAATGCTACATTACTCAGTTGCAAAATAATTTAGCAAGTATGGCCTTCTTTGGCTTAAAAAATGTGACCCTTTAAATCAGGTTTTGGTGGACTAATAGCACTTGGTGAACAACCCAAAACTAAAATTACATTTCACTTGTGCAACTAAAGCCCTAATTAGTTATGCAATTATGCCTCCATTAGGACATGGTTTGCTCAGCACAAGCTGTTAAGAAGAAGAATGGAATTGACTTGGCAATTTGGACAGTCAGGGGATTGCTTATTGGAGTTGTCAGAAGCTCTATTGATCCATACATTTGGGTCTCCTTCCCCGCACCAACATGTCTTATTTTGAGTTTCATTTTCTCCATTCTTATTAGAGGCCATTTGTACTAGAAGATGAGATACAAGGCTTTATGCTTTCTAAAAGCACCTTGTTTGCAATAGATTTAATTGTTCAGAATATGCCGAAAACCGAAGAAGCACCCGGATGCATATGCTGACTTTGTGACTTGTAGTTGGACTAATTTTTTTTTGGATGCAATTATGCAATTTTTTTTACTAAATTTTTATTTTGATAAAATTGTCAGATTGTTATATTGTTGGGGGTTAAAACACATTTTTATTGGAATTGTCTTTTAGTAATTTCTTGTCATGTTGTAATGTTGTTTGGACTACACTGAAGTTGTACTTCACTAGCTTCACTAAATGTTCACAACATGTGATTTTACTGCCTTCTAAACACCTCTAAGTGAGAGGCTGAACAAACAGAACAATTTAAACACGCCTCTTAACAGTAAAGAATATTCTTAGTCAGAGCACATAAAAAGGGTATGGAATGTACTATCTTAACAAAGTGAAATTATAAACTGAACAATGCTTACAAAAAAAAAAAATCCTGGAGCATTTCTTTGATAGTCTGATAGCACACATACAGGTTCAAAGGAATAAACAGCTTATATAATATAAATAATAGTTACATCAATTTAAACATTTAGCGCATTAAGTTATAATACTACATTTTACCTATATCAAAATATAACCACATAATTTACTATACCAAAATATAACCCAACATTTTACCTATACCAAAATATAGCACCACATTTACCAATATCAAAATATAGCCCCATAGTTAGATTTACAAAATGACCTAATCTGTTTCACCCCGATGCCAACTCCAATTACAATTCTTCCTTGGAGAAATGCTGAAAAGAAGATTAAGATGTATTAGTGGCCTGAAGGCATGTCCGAGCATTGTGCCCTTCTTTCATGTGACAGATATACAAGTTCTCATCTTTTTCCCAATTAAATGTTTAAACCTTGTTTTCGCTTCCTCTTGCATAGTGGTTGAGGGGGATCTCAACAGTTCATCTCCTTAATAGCTTCACCACTTTCGATAAGTTGCTTGTCAATAGTATTGGCCACAAGAACATAAAAATGTACCTAATATATTACCTCTCAGCATCAGACTGTAGGGCTTAACATAAAAATAATTTCACATGTGAAAAGCCTTAAACTTATGACTTTTGAAAAGATAACTCCATCAATTTTTTGACCCCAAGTTTATCAAAAGTTAATTGTAGATATTATTTTTGAATTTTTTTGAAGAATGTAAGGACTAAATTGTAATAATAAAATGAGAGTATGGGTTCACTCAAGCTTCACATTTTGATTTTTTTTATCAAACAAAATCTTCAATTCTTCATTATTGGTTCTATTAAAAGTGTGAAAATGACAGAATAATGAGATATTTTCACAAATTGAACGATCAGCTGTTACATAAAAATAAAATGCAATAAAGGGAGGTATACGGTACCTTAGGAAATAGAAAGAAGGGTTGGGAGAAGCAATCAAAGGTGCAAGGGGGGCAACCGGAGGATCCACCGAGAGCCTCTACCACGTGCCAGTAGAGAGTGAGAGGAGGGGCCACGCAAGGGAGAGTGATTGGACGCGAAAGCAACAGAAACCCTAGTGGATTGGAAGAGGTGAGCGTGAAGTGGTGGAGCGGACTCGAGGGAAGGCAAGGAGAGAATGGCGAAAGTTGATTAAGAAGAGAAAAAGAGAATGGGAGGAGGAGAACATGAGAAAGATAGGAGGGAGGCGGAGAGCGACGAAGGTAGAGGAAGGAGAAGGAACTGGGGCATTGAATAGAGATGACGGAGCGAAATGATTAAATTTCTCCGTTTATGTTTGTGCAAAAGCTCATCAGAGCGATCGTGATAGCACGAGTCTTAAACAAATCCGACGGTATTAGATTTAAGAGTAATCTTGATAGACTATGCTAGCTTTACTCTACATAATTTTATATTTATCAATTACTCTAGTCTATTAGATATGAAATAGCTCTCATCCGTAATCTTATCTAATAAATTAACATATTTCTTACCCATATTCATATTCATTAAGTTAGCAATTTTTTTCTTACCCATAAAATTTCGGGTTTTGTTGACACACTTTAGTGCAATTTTTTTCTTACCCATAAAATTTTGGGTTTTGTTGACACACTTTAGTGCAACTTTTTTCTTACCCATAAGGTTTCGGATTTTGTTGACACCCCTCAATGTTGGAATTCATATTCTCTGAGGTAACAAAATATTTCTATTTAGATCATGATTGTCTGATCAGAATTCGTATCAATTAGGTTCAAAATAGAATGCACGAGTCTCTTTAATATTTATGTGGATTCTAATTGGACAGTCAGAATCTAAATAGAAATATTATGTTACCTTAGTTGACATGAATATCAAGTGCTGGACATTCTATAGTCCATATCTACTTAGGCTGTGCTCCAGACGGGGGATGTGGAGAAAGAACGACAAATTCACTGTGTAGAGGTGGGAGCTCGTGAAATTAGAGCTGACTAGACGAGCTCACCTGCTCCAGAAGGGAAGAATCAGAGAGGGAGAGAAGGGAAACGGAAGGGAGCGAGTACTGTTCAAAGAAGAGTGACAAGGAGATTTTGACGAAATATGTCACCTCCAAATCAGAGTGTAGGTTTTACTGTTCGGAGGGTTCGTCTCCCCCGTCGCCATTCCCTTCCTCTCTTTAATGAGTGGTTTCCCCTCCGATACTGGAACACAGCCTTAAAGCACGTGAATCGTCACGGTCAAATCAGATTAAACTAAAAAACTTTTAAAACAAACAAATATGTAATTTTAATTCATCCGATTTTGATCAGATAACTCGAAAGAAATTCAATATTTATCTCATCACTTTATGGCACATAAATGGCAGTATATATAAGCTCCTTTGCGCTTATCCTTTTCCGTACAGCACGGTACATCATAATGCATAATTATACGCTTTTTAGAAATAATATCATTATTTTGTTCATATGTAATTCAAACACACATTTTTCTTGTATAACGGGGTATATTGTTAGTATTCTAAATTATTTTTTAATTCGAACAACACGCAATATTTTAAATATACAAAATTAACACTATTTCGTACTATCTGAATCTTTCTACCGTTATTATGACATGCTAATTGGAAAAGTAATATTTTTATAATCCAAACGCTCAAAGGATCAACTCCTATCTGAATGAACTAATACATTTGATTGTATTCAAAAGATCTAAACAAAACCGCCGTTAGTTTAGATTGAACAGACCTATCAAATCTGATGGAATGGTTGTGCATAATTAATTGTCAAATATGTTCAAATTAATCGAAACAATCAGACTATTTGAATCATTTTTTTAAAATGAAAAGATAAACTTACTAAAAGTAATCTAATAAGTTCCATATAACAAGCCAAATTCAAAGTTTGTTCAACTGTTTTTTATTGACGCAACTTGTATTCACCTCATATTTTCTTTACTTTACTAGTCAAATATTTCTCAGGAGGGACGATCTATAGATGGGTGTCAACAAAATTTTTTAAGTAGTCAGTGATCAAACTTAAAATTTTATTACTTGTTACCTTTAGCCTAATGTACAATCTAGTGCGGAAGAAATTTTTTTATTACTCAATAATTTATTTCTCAATCACAGGCCAAGAGAACCTTTTTTTAGATAAAGGGCGGAACTAGAAAATTTTAACGGGAGTGACTGAAAATTAAAATGTACAATTGTGGTGAATGGAATTTAAATCGAAGACCTCTCAACTATAAAATAAAGCTTTAACCACAAGACTTCAACTAAACATATATTATTTATTAAAGGTGGCCAGACTATATAGAAAGTTAAAAAATATAAAAATCAATTAAATTTCTATACACATAATTAAAATTTTAAAATCATAGGAGTGGCTTAGCCATAAATCCGCCTCTGCTTAGATATAAATATCTAGACTCTACTCTTCTTGGTACATGGAATTTTTTTGGGATTTTTTATAGTAATTTAACAATTAGATCATAATATATGTAATCCTTTTACGGTTTTATCATACAAATTCATATCACCTCATTCAACTAAGGTAACAGAATATTTCTGTTTAGATCCGGACCCATTTGATTGGAATTCACACAAATATTAAAGAAGCCCCTTGCATTCCTTCTCAGACAGGATTGGCTCGGATTCTGATCGGATAGTCCAGATCTAAACATAAACATTCTGTTACCTCACAGAGGATATGGACTCTTTTAATACTGATTTCTAAAGCAACGTTAATTTTGTATTTAACTTTCAGAGAAGTAGAGAACAACAATAATTAGGGACGGACCAACAGAGAGCATACAGAATTGCCATCCAGACATTAATTTCAGACTAAATTATCTAATTCCATACCAATCCACTGTGATAATAACAGGTCCAGTACAAGCACATCAAGATTTGATTAATTAATTAAGGAGAATATTAAATTTGAAAACAACAAGGCGAACCTAAAGAGCGACAATTTATTTAAGAAGGGACCTCGCCAGGTGCTCTCTTGCGGTAGCCAAAGCTTGAGAAATTGTCTGCACAAGATAGGAAAATCATCCAGATTCATGAATAAAAATGCAAACTTTTTATATTTGTAAATGAAAAGCTAATATGTAAAACTAAATTAAAAAAAAATCCTTATATTACAAACTCTAGAAATTGAAAAACAAAAATACCTGCTCAGAAAAGGGCACAGCACCGTCAACTGCATTTGTGGCCACCTTTCCAGCAATGTTATTAGCATCTGTCTCCAGTATTATCCTACAAAAAAAAAATGTCAGATTAAATTGCAAAAATGCATATGCTTAATGGACGAGATCACAAAACTTAAGGATTTAAACTACTGAGGCAAACTAAAACTGTAAAAGATACATTACCCGCCATCCACAATTTCGTCGATGCACAGGAGAATTAAGTCGAGGTTCTCAAGAGCAGTTCTCTTCTCCACATCATTCCTAGGTAAGTAAATACAAATTACACAGTGCAGTAAATATTCATTCTAATGTACTATACAATTGGTCCAATATAATTTTCATATGGACAATCCTGGTTAACAGGTCATGTTACAGTAAGCTTAACAAGGCAATTTTTGCCAATACCATACATTGAATGAAGAGATTAATATAAGATTGACACCTCATGCTTCAAAGCAAATATTAAAATATATAACCAATAAAGAATTCATGTACCTCAGGAGAAGTGCAATAGAATCAGTGAAGCCTTGAAGAACACTAGCTAGTATGAGCTCATTCTCATCATCTCCAGCCGTCACAAAGAAATGAAGGTCGTGAATAAATTTATACACCACAATATATCCATCAAACATTGTTATCTCAGCTGCATGAATAAATATAATTATTAATACAACAGCATAAAGTAGTATACAAAAAGAATTCAAGAAGAAGACCTGCAACACTGTCACCAAACAATTGTTTTCATCAAATGCAAATACAATGTGTTTTTCTTAATTAATCATGCATGCCAATGTAAGTAATTTAATCCCTTTCTGACATATACGCAAGATATAACATTACATTCACTGGTACAGTTTATGACATTGTTAACTATATGGTGCATTGTCCTAGGAGTCTCACTGGTATATTACGAGTTAAAAAAAACATAATAAGCTCATAATGCATCTATTACGAGGAAAAGAAAGGCAGAACCTTCTGAGCGCGCGTTTGTCTTGAGAGTTTTGGTGAAAACAGATTTCTCAAAGGCCAACTTTGCTGCATGAGTCGGCATATCATCGGAAAAATATTTGACAGCCACACGCTTCCCTTCTGAATCCAATAGAAGAATATTCTTCACTGTCGGACATGATTCCTGACAAAACCAAACAGTTCAAGTAGTACCAGAAAAGGAAAAAAAGAGGAAAGAACATAACGTTGTCATTTGAATAATCGCACAAGCTAAACCCATTATTCCTCTTAATAATACAAAGAAGTAATTCAAATAACTTCCATTCTGGACAACTTCAGTCTAATGGTTACCAGGCCGTACCTGGCAGTACCAGACCAGTACCTGTTTGGTAAGGATGTTGGTCTTTTTTTTTTTTTTTTTTTTCCTTCTTCTCATTTTTCAGATTATACAAAGGTATTTTGGTACTTCAAAAACAACAGGCGTGGATAAAAGAAATCAATATAACCGGAACAAAATAATAGGATAAAAGCTTTAAAAGGAACACTAACCTTGGAGTAGTCTCTGTATTCATGCCCCATGTTTTCTGATCCAGAACCGCAAATACAAAATTTATATGATAACCTAACAAAAAGTAACAGAATCAGATCCAGTATAAGAAGATCGAATTAACTCATAACGCAATTGAAGCAGGTAGAAGCATAGATCCCAAATCAAGATAACATTGTATCCAGCAAAGCATACTGCAAATTTTAGATCTGAGCTCAATGTTTCTCGTCGAACTAAAAAGAAAGAGAAACGACAAATATATTTCAGGGATTTTACCGCCAAAATGCGACTATAATTACGATCCCAAAAATCTTAGAGCGAAATCGTAGTTGCAGATAAAAGAAATATGAATTCAAGGAAGATAGAGCAAGATTTAGAAAATACCTACAGAATTTTTTTTTTTGGAGGAAATACCTACAGAATTTGCGCGAACAGCACAGCACTAGATGTCTAGATCCGATCCGAGAAATTAGCGAGAGAGAGAGTGGGAGAGTTCGGTGTAAGTCGGGTTGTAAATGTAATTGTATTGAGACTGGAAATAAACACGTGTGCTCTTCGCGGAAAATATAATTGGGCTTGGTCCATGTTGGGCTTTTTATCTTCAACAATAGTGATCCATTTATAAAAAACGGTGTTGCATTGAAATCCTTTAGAATTGCGCTGAAGTACTTGTGGCCTTTAATTTCCGCCTGCCTATTTCTACTATCGGGTACAGAGGTCAGAGGAGGACAGCTTGGGTCCGATACCCATCCGACTCAAATTTAGATTCGATGGGTTTCGGGACCGTCCGATTCACTTTATGATTCATGCGCATGAATATAAAAGTAGATGCAAAAGTTACGGACACGAATTTTAAAGCAGATCGGATGGTCATCAAACTCATCGAACTCACTTTGAGTCCGATGGACATCGGACCCAAATTGACCTCAGGTCAGAGGGGGTCGTTGGATTGACAGATTAATTAGATTATGTTATTAATGAATTTAATAGGGTCGAATTCGTTCATTAAATCTGCTCCTCATATGGCTGAACGTGGACCCTCCTGTTTGCCTTTGTCTGTCTGTTAGGAGTGGGGACGGCGGTCCGATGGACAATGAATCAAAATCAATTAGATCTGTTTAATTCGCACTAAAATTTGTGCATACTTAATCTATCCGAGTAAAGTAGAGATTGACTCTACATTCCAGCAACTCAAATGAGTTTCTAAATAACTGTTAACTATTTTTTAGAAATTAAGGTCTCTAAAATTTCTAACTCTCACATTCCTAAAATTAATTTTAGAGTTTCTATTAAGCCACGTCCGCAACAAATTAAAAAGGAGAAATAATTTGAGCCAATCATTTGATCAATATGAAATTTATAAACAGTTTTTTAATAAGAAACTTGACTGCATAGTTTCTAAATAAGAAACTCTCCCACATCTCAGAAACTGGATTAGAAACTGTCACATCAGATTAGAAACTCTGATAGTACCACAGATGTCGATGCTCTAATAGAGATTCAGTGCCCAATAACTACTATATATATAGGACAGTGCTACGGTGCTACGCGTAGTATAGAGCCCTCCGTGCTACGGCTCACTTTTTGAGTTTTCAAAATCCTAACGGTCAATCCGAACCATTCAACATGATCTCCATATGAATATGTACTTGCAAACCAAATTTTACATTTTTTAGAATTTTTTTTATTATTTATTAAGCCACTTTGAAAAAACACTAATTTGTACACAACAGTAAAATCTGCTGGACCATTGGATCAGCTATTTTCAAAGTGGCTTAATAAATAGTAAACAAATTCTAAAAAATGTAAAATTTGGTTGCAAGTACATATTCATATGGAGATCATGTTGAACGGTTTGGATCGACTGTTAGAATTTTGAAAACTCAAAAAGTGAGCCGTAGCATGGAGAGGCCTTTATATATGCGTAGCATATTAGCCAGATTCTATATATATATATAGAAATCCTTAAGAAATGGAATTTGACTTCATCAATTGTGGGATCAACTTTGGGGTGATTTAAAAAATCTCTCTTCTCAAGTTTTGCCAAGAAAAGAAAAGAAAGTGATCGAAGAGCGCCAAGGAATAGAGTCCAATGATCAGTCAAAGAAGAATGATCTGCCAAGAAAGGAAAGCGACAACGATCAATCAAAAAAGAAGGAACTCCCAAGAAAGGAAGGCGACAGTGAGCACTAGAGAATGGAGTCTGAGGATCAATCAAAGAAGAATTTGCCAAGAATTGAAAGAGAGCAAGCGCCAGAGAATGGAGTCTGACGACCAGTCAAAGAAGGTTTGTCTCTCTCTTTTTTTTTTTTTTTTTCTATTTTGATCTTCTATTATCTATTTACCTCTTCTTTTTCCTGCATTATTTGTTTAGTACTTCACTTATTCATTATTTGAGAAGGGTTCAAGTTTTCCATTCTTGATAATTTTTACCTTTTAAATTATTAATATAAAAACTTCAAGAACAAAAATGACATAATAAAATATTAGATTTGATTAATGAGAATCAAGAATTGAAAATTTGAGTTCAAGAATTTGTTTACAATAGTAGATTTTTACACCTGATGTTTATTAAAATAAAATTGAAATGTCGTCATTTGTGTGCATGTAGTAAAAGTGATTCCGACTACATCTTAGAGTATTATTTTGATTTTTTATTTTTAGTTTTTGAAGTAATTGAAAAGTTTTAATATAAATAATGGAGAGACCAAATGGAGGCATTTGACTCCTCTTATTATTTTATTATTATATTAATAAATCTTAATTAATTTGTCTCATTCTTGTGGAATTACATCCTATCATTTTTTTTTCAGAAACAATTACATCCTATCATTATTTTTTGTTTTATAATCTGCATTGAATTGTACTTTGGTATTTATGTCAAATAGGCATGATGGAGATATTATAAGGCAGATGTACCAAACCCAATAATGTTGTTCCAGTGGTACTCGTCTGATTGCTGTTAAACAAAAGAGTATGAATAGCATCTCAATACATACTACTGAAGCATTGCTAATCCTATCATTATTGGCTGTAGAATTAATATGTTAGCATATTTTTCACTCTGAAACTATGTTTTATTAATTGGCAGTTTATATTTTTATCCAAATTGAACTTGTAAGAAGCCATCACCAAGAAACATCTATTACCTCAGCTTGCTTTCAATCAATTTTCTGAGATTATGAACAATTTTCATTATGTAGATCTTTGTGAAGATGACAAAAACTATGACCATTGATGTAATAAACACCGATACAATTGATGAAGTCAAAACCAAGGTGTAAAAAATAGAAGAGATTGCATCGAGCAAACAAGCGCTGTTTTTTTTGTCAGACTCACCTCATAGGCACCCAAACCGTAGAGTACTATAATATACCCACAAACTCATGCATCGATAATTTGTATGTCAAAGATGCATGTGGTATTACAATTTCAATCCAGACCCTCACCAATTCTTTTTCACTCCATAATATGAAGATCTTGGACACCATATTAGAAATTAAGGCTATGATACAGGATAATGTGGGTATACCTTCTGATCAACAAACTCTCATCTTTTCCTGTAAAATGCTTGACGATGAAAAAACACTCGCATCATGTGGTGTACAGAACAATGCTATGCTTCAGATGTTGACCCGACCTAGTAGTACTCTGCAAGTTCATGTGATATCAATTCAGGGTTCAACCACAATCCTTGATGTGCAGAACTGGTACACCATAGCTGAGTTGAAGCTCATGATTGGTCTCCCACAAGACGGTCAACTCAAACTCTTCTTCTCTA
Source organism: Carex myosuroides (assembly GCA_028015225.1). Classification (NCBI taxonomy): domain Eukaryota; kingdom Viridiplantae; phylum Streptophyta; class Magnoliopsida; order Poales; family Cyperaceae; genus Carex; species Carex myosuroides. Next base: position 10,014,638 of record CM051479.1, read on the forward strand.
ATCAGTAGTTGGATGACAATAAAACATTGTGTGATTACAGGATAAATGATTATGTTGTGTTCAAAGTCAAGCCGACGCCTCTGATTAAGATCTTTGTTAAGACCCCTGAATGGAAGACCGTTGTGATGAATGTAGGTGCGTATGAGACACTTTCTGATGTTGTTGTTCGAATTGGGGATAGGCTGAATCTTGATCTAAGGATTTTGCAATTCATTGGAATGGACGTTACCTTTATAATAACAACTCTACGGGTTGTAAGAGCGGTATTGAGCTTCTTAATAGCGATTCTATGGTTGGTGAGATCGGTATTGGGGAAGATTTGACTTTTTTATGTAGTACGCATTTAAGAAATTTGAATGTTAGTGCAAGTAGACTTTCTGATGTTGCTGTTATGAAATTTGGTTATACATATTAATATAGTCCGAATATTTTTAGCATAGCTACTGGATATGTCATATAACTGATGTTTTTCTTTTTTCTGGTGAAATATATTGATGTTTGTAATATATGTGCTCCGGTTTGGGTTGTAATGAAAAGAATTAAAAGATACTTTCTTTTCCTTTTATTTTGAGTCTCTCACTGTTTCAAGATCAAGTATTATTTTGCCTTCTCATGCATGTCTTATAATTCCAGAGTCAGAAATTAAACGAGAGAATATTCCAATTTCAACTATGGAGCAGGGTACCTGTAAGTGCCTTCCGACCTCTTTACAGTTTACATAACGAATGCTTAACAAAGGTTCCTCTGTCATTTAATTCAACCGCGAGATCAAAACTTTCGAATTTTATTTTTTTACCATCTTTGAAAAATAAGATAAAACCCAAACGCCATTTGTTTTGAAGAAATTTAATTTGGATCATCCAAAAACAGTGATTTTGCATATATCTAAAAAAATAGTAAAAAAATAAAAAATAATATAAAATTTGGTCTCCAAGCACATTTTAATATGGATATCATGATGATTGGTTCATATCGACTGTTTGGACTTGGAAGATAAACAATATGTGACACGATGAGATATGAAAAACACGAGGTATTTGAACTCTTCTCTATATACATTATGAATTAATTAATCAGTCACATCGTTAGTTGTAAAGAACATATGCATTCTCTAATTGTGCTTTATCAAATGTTATTGTTTTTCTTTTTAAATTTTTCCTTACAAACGAAAAGGATAACTTGATTTTTCTTAGTTCAATATTTCATTTTTTTTTATTTTCGTTGTGAATTTAACGCAATATCAATATCCTTTTTACCATGTATTTGCTTGCCTCTTTAGGTCTGATTTGTAAAATTCCTGCTTAACTAATGAAAAATCGCTAGGCCGAGATCCCTCTTTGGCTCTTCTATTCTTGGACTAAGCCTGACTGATAATTTGGCTCAGCCCCTATCATACCTGATTTGTAAAATTCTTGCATAATTACTGAAAAATTGCTGAACCTCATACCTGATTTGAAAATTTTCTGTAAATTTGGTTTGCCCACCCCTGCTTATAAGTTGCAACTTCGTCAAGAGACTTAATTAAGAATATCTAGCATAATCATTTTGCTCATTGTTAAAGTCACATGCTGAACAATTAACATATCAACAACACAGTACAAGTGCTACCGATGCTCCATCATTTGTCTCATATAGAAGGAATTGTGCTGCCGGAATCAAGGATCTCGTTCACTGCTCAGGTAGACCATCTCGATTTTTCTTCCCCGGTCGTTTTCTGGCTCACCGTTGGATCTTCACTTGCATCAACACTTTGACTATATATGCAATTTGTAGCAAATATGTAACAAGTATCAGGCTGAATTTAATATATAAGTGGGCTCATAATTTAAAAACCAATTTGTAAATGAGCAAGTACCTTCTATCAATTTGTTTGTCTTTGACTACACCTCAACTGATAAATTCGTTTATTAAGCCTGGATTGGTGTGGATTTAACTGTATTGTACGACTATTAACAAAAAAAAAAATTCAAGATTAGTGCTGTTACAAAATGATATTCAGTACCTTTTGGTCCCTTGTATAGCAAACATTTATCCCAATTTCGTCAGTGAACAGAGCATAACGTGAGCAAAATGGCAGGAAATTTATAAGTGATGCAATGTAATTCCTAATTTTCTCTTCCCTATCTCTCTATTGTAATTAAAAAATGGTTAAATTGAAGTACAAGATGTCAATACTCTGTTTCTTTTTTCCTCGCTGTTGTCTCGCGCGTGCTCTCTCTCTCTCTCTCACGGAGACTTTAATCCGACGAATTTCTCTAATTTTCGTTGCCATTTTTTCTTGCAAGATTTTTTTTTTCTTGTAGAAATTTGTTTATGCTCTCTGAGAACTTGCTCTATCATCTGGAGTGAGGCTTTGGTAATTATATATTACACACGGTGGGTGGCATTATGCACATACTACATATTATAAAAAATAAAAATAAAAACTCTAATACAAAATGACATATTTTCATTAAAAAATATTAACTTAAATACAAATAACAATTCTAAATGACATATTAAATAATATCTACATGTAAATAACATTTTTTAAATGACATATTTCATTAAATGATATACATATTTTTTTTTATCTTTTTAACATATTTTCATACAAATGACATATTAAATGACAAATAACATTCCTTAAATAATATAAATAAATAGAAATAAATGGAAGCGTGACCAATCAATTATCAATCAATCTCAAAATTTCTTAAATGACATCTAAAAAATGGAAATAAATCATGACCAATTAGAAAGATGATACAATTTGCATGTGGCGAGTACGTGTCTAAATAAATTTAGACTTATATACATAGAAAAACATAAAAAAGATATATAAAATGAAAGTAATGCAAACTATTTGATTAGGGGGCTGATATTCAATCCAAAATTTGATCATTTAATTGTAGCCGTTGACGGATACGTGCTTAATATAAGAATGAATATATATATTTATATCTACTTAAAAAGTCCAAATAATCTGAACCGTTTAACATGATTTTCATCTTGTAAGCCAAAATTTATATTTCTAGAATTTATTTACTGTTTTTTAATCTGCTTTTTGATGTCACTAAGCTGCACCTAGTTTGCTTCTTTGTTGTAGCGTAGTGCCGTAGTTTATTGTTGATTTCAAAGTATCGATCAGTAGAATATCACTTAATTTGAAAATTGTAGGCCATCTAAAAGCAGTGATTTTTTACATATCTCAAAAAATAATGAACAAATTTAGAAAAATATAAAATTTGGTATGGTTCGGATTAACTGATTGATTGAGCTTTACAAATAGAAATGTGGATTCATAGTGTGAGTAATATGACTATAATAATTGGGCTCGTACTGAATCGATTTTGTTGCTCACATAGTGGGCCCAGTAACTATTATATATAGAATAAGGCCCAATGAAATTACTTAGAAATGAGATTTAAATAATTTAATATTGTCGGATCATATTTTGCGGTGATTTGAAAAATCTCTCTTCTCAAAATATTGTCGCCTCAGGTTCAACGGCTTCTGCCAGAAGGAAAGTGATCCAAGAGCGTCAGAGAATGGAGTCCGACAATGGAGTCTGAAATTCAGCTAGAGAAGGATCTGCCAGGAAAGGAAAGTGACGACAAGCGCCACCGAATGAAGTCTGAGGATCAGTCAAAGAAGGTTTGTCTTCTTCTTCTTTCTTATTTAAGCCGCTATTATATATTTACCTCTTTTTCTCTTTGCATTTTTAGTTTAGTGCTTTACTTATTCATTATTTGAGAAGGGTTTAAGTTTTCCATTTTTGGTAATTTTTACTTCTTAAATTCTCAGTAGAAATTTTCCTTTTTGACAATGCTCAGTAGAAAATTTTCAAGAACACAAATGGCATATATAACTTTGTTTGATAAGAACCAAGAAATGGAAAAATAACTTCTCGAAATTGTTTAAAATACTAGATATTTACAAACTCCCGAATCTTGATGCCTATATATGAAAAGAAAATTTAAACGTCATCATTTGTGTGCATATAGTAAAAGTGATTCAGATCACATCTTAGAGTATTATTTTGATTTTTGAGTTTTAATTTTTGAAGTACTTAAAAGTTCTAATACATATGGAGGTATTTAACTCCTCTTTTTATTGTGTTATCACGGTATCTTGGAGTAAGAAATATTTTTTGTGAGGGCCTCATTAACCATCTGATCAAAAAAGCACCAATTAGTTATCAATGAACCTGATGAGATCAAATCTATGAACATTACTTAAAGCATGTTTATCTCTGTGCTGCCTATTCTTGTTTTGTTAAAGCCTTATGTGATGCACTCCCACGAATTCAATTACTGGTACCAGACTTTCAAGATCCTATCCCTTCTATTGTGTTGAATGATCGAGACAGCCTACAATGGAGATGGAGTACCAGCGGTGTGTATAGCGCAAAGTCAACCTATTCTGTACTAATGGGGGGAGGGAGGATTAAATGGAGATACTTGAAGGCCTGGTCGGCTAAATGCCCTCCAACGGTGAAGATCTTTGTTTTCTTAATGATGCAGAGGAAAATCTTGACTCATGATGTACTGCTCAAGCGGCACATCAACTGCCAGCCACAATGCGTCATGTGCAACTCATGCTCCCTTGAGACAGCTCTTCACCTTCTAATTCGCTTTTCTTATGCAAGGCAGGTTTGGCATTCTCTTACTCAGAATCTGGGTTTTCGTATCATGGTACCGGGAACGAAAATGGGACTGGTTTGGGAATTCTCTAAATCAAGGGTCTTAAGTGACAAAACAATGAAAGAAGATGTGTGGATGGTTTGGTTTATGTGCACGGTATGGGAGATATGAAAACAGAGAAATGCTGTAATCTTCCGAGATAAACTTTGGTTGACAAGTAAGATTGAGTCAGAAGCTAAACTTTGGTTGAAATTCTGTTAGGCGCTCAGGTGTAAAGGATGACATTTGGAGAAAGCTAGGGACTATTTTTGTCAATTTACATTTTTTGCATTGATGTAATTTTGTTATTGGCTCATGTAAGAATGTTGTTATATAATATATCCTTGGTTGCATCTACTAAGTTTCTCAAAAAAAAAAAAAAAAAAAAAAAATTCTGTATCCTAAGGGCCAATTAAAAGAATTTTACGACTTATTCTTTTAGGAAAGAAGTTTTTTTAGCAAGATTAATATAGAAAAATTTAGAAACTTCTCCGGCAGTTATTTAGAGATCCTTTTCTCCAACCAAAAAAAAAAAAGCTATGGTTTAATGGACTGACACTTTTCTCCAACCAAGTAATTATGATCGACCAACTATAATCTAATGAATATTGTTCTTTATTGATATATTAATAAATCTTAATTAATTTGTCTTATTCTTTGGTAATTACATCCTGTCATTATTTTTGTTTTATAATCTGTAATGAATTGTACTCGCTATGTCAAATAGACATAATGGAGATATTTTAAGGCAGATGTACCAAACCCAATAATATTGTTCCAGTGTTACTCATCTGATTGCTGTTAAAAAAAAGTATGAATAACATCTCAATACATACTATTAAAGCATTGCTCATCCTATATACCATTAGCTGTAGAATTAATATGTTAGCATATTTTTCACCCTGAAACTATCTATGCTTTATTAGCAGTTTATATTTTTATTCAAACTAAACTTGTAAGAAACCACCACCATTCACCAAGAAACAACATACCTCAACTTGTTTTTCAATAATGTTATGAGATTATGAATAACTTTTATTTTGTAGATCTTTGAGAAGATGACAAAAACTATAGCCGTGGATGTAACGAACACCGATACAATTGATGCAATCAAAACCAAGGTGCAAGACAAGGAGGTGATTGCATCGAGCGAGCAAGAACTGTTTTTTGGTCGGACCCACCTCATAGGTCCCAAACCCTAGACTAGTATAATATAGCCACAAACTCATGCATCGACTCGTATGTCAAGGAGGGGATTACAATTTCAATCAAGACCCTCAAAAAATCTATTTCACTCAATGTGAAAACCTCGGACACAGTATCAAACATAAAGGCTATGATAAAGGTTAAAGAGAGAATACCTTCTTATTAACAAACTCTCATCTTTTTCCGTAAAATGCTTGACAAGGACCAAATACTTGCATCATATGGTATACACAACAATGTTGTGCTTCAGATGTTGACCCGACCTAGTAGTTCTCTTCATGTTACTGTGAAGTTAATTGATCGAAGAGCTAAAAACCTCGAGGTGCAGAGCTAGTACACCATAGCTGAGCTGAAGCTCATGGTTGGTCTCCGACAAAATGCTCAACTAAAACTCTTCTTTTCTGATCAGTAGTTGGATGACAATAAAACAGTGCATTATTACAAGATAAATGATTCTGCTGTTCTCAAAGTCAGGTTGGCTCTTTATAATTAAGATCGTTGTTGGGTACCTTGATGAGGTATCCATTGAGATGAATGTGAATGCGTATGAGAAACTTTCTGATGTTGCTGTTCGAATTGTAGAGAGGATGATTCTCGATCCCGAGAAATTTGCAATTCAACATATGGGACGTTTCCTTCGTGGCAATTCTACAGTTGGTGCGAACGGATTGGGGATGGTTCGACTCTTGAAGTAGTATCGTTAAAAGAACAAAAGGGGGATTGTTCAGTTTTATGATGAAATGGTGATAATAACATAGATGCTGATATTCTCTGCAACGCTTTGACAGAATTATTCTCTGTCTAGCTAGACAGTACCTCATACATTTTACTCTATTGTAGTTACATGTAAATCTACGGTTATTCTCTGCTTAGCTTTCTATATATACACATATATCTGTAATCAAATCAATATAATTACAATGAATGAATAATGCAAAATTTCTTCTTTCTATCGTCTTCTCTCTTACCATACCTAAGGTTTTTTTTTTCGGCTGGTGGAATCTATTGATGTTTGTTATATATGTGCTCCATTTGGGTTTTGATGGGAAGATTTAAAAGATATTTTACTTTCCTTTTTATGTGCGTCTCTCACTGTTGTAGGATTAAGTATTATTTTCCATTGGCGTGCATGACAGCATGTCTTATAATTTAGAGCCAGAAATTAATCGAGATAATGTTCCAATTTCAACTTGCAAGTGCCTATTCCAACCTCTTTCCATAATGATGCTTGACAAAGGTTTCTCTCAATTATTCAACCGCGAGATCAAATCTTTGGTATCCAAAAAAAAAAAGTTGCTTTTATTTTTATTCCTTTGATTATATATTTTGGGGACAGACAAAATATAATGAAACCATTGCACTTGCATGTACCGCTTGGGTACATTTTGATGCATGCGAATAATATTAATTTAAAAAATAATGCTATTATTTTCATTTTGAATGTAATTTAACTATTTTTTTTACTCTATAAAATAGTGTTGGGTTAGTGTCATTTTAACTAATTCAGCATTTTATGCATGTCTTTGACGAGTTAAGTAGTTAAGGGCAATTATATTTTACTCCACAAATGTTGAATGCAATTACTAATTACTCCACAAATGTTGATGCAGGAAAGGAATGTTGTGATGTAATTTTTGATTATAACTTGTATTTTATTTCATTTGACTATTTCTCTCTCAAAGTAGTTCAACCCTTTGTACTGGATATGGTTAAAGGAAAAAAAAAACACAGTGATTAACCTCCAACTAATTAATTCACATAACAAGTTTATAAAGCAAACCTTTTTTTGAAAATTTATTAAATAGAATGGAAATAAATAAAAGGGGTCTTTTTGCAGAGGCACCATAACAGAAATCTGATTTCTTAAAGTCTCAAACACAAATCTAAATCATAAACAAATAGAAGAAAGTTTCAAACATGTTTATGTGGATTTACAGATTTATTTCAACTGCAAACTTCATGAGAAGTGCATTCCAATTTTTGGTCAACAGAAATTTGACTGTGTCCTGCCCCTATGTCCATATTAAACAAATTTTCAATTTGTTTTATTTTTGTTAAAAAAATATTGTTTAGTACTTCAAAATTTAAGTTGAAGTTTATGATTCTCAACACTTAAATATTTTTCATTTATTTCAAACAAAAATAGTCCGTTTAAGAGAATTTAATTTGATAATAATTAACATCTTAAAATTGAAAATTGAGTACCATTATTTTTAAATCGTATCTGTTGCCTTGTAACAAACGTCGCTGAAGTTAAAATATTGCATTAAAAAAAAAAATTCCACACATACCTAACCTGCGCACCACTCAGAATTTGCGCATACCTAGTTCGCATACCACGCGCAGACTAGCTCCGGTCTAGGGTGTCAATGACACCCTTTTATCCATTTATCCGATCCATATCGTATCCGAAAAGACGGATAAGAGTAAGATTTTTTTTTCGTTAGCTTATCGGGTACGGTTAAGGATAATAATTTTTTTCGTTATCGTAACCGTTATCTTACAAGATAATTTTTAAAAATAAAATTATATATATAGATATATATTTGTATGAAGATAATGCATGATACAATAAAGTTTTGTATTTTACTAAATTTTATAATACAAATTAGTTGTATTCATTATTATTATTTTCTTTTTTTTCTTGTTTTGAAAAATATTTTATAGAAAATATAAATTGAGATGTTAATGGCACTTTTTTATCCGTTTATCCGACCCGTACCGTATTCGAAAACACGAGGAAGGGTAAAGATTTTTCTTCGGTATCATAATAGGTACGGCTATGAAAATGTCTCCACCCGACCCGTATCGTACCCATTGACACCCCTACTCCGGTTCATGCTAAGATCCAAAATTTGACTAAGGCTTTTTAACATATGATGTTGTTTTATTTTTGTCGAAAAAAGAAAAGTTATTTGGTGCCTCAAGATGAAGTTTATGATCCTCAATGTTTATGTATTTTTCATTTATTTCAAACAAAAATAATTTGTTTGAGAGAATTTAATTTAACAATAACTAATATTTTAAAATTGAGTACCGCTATTTTATTTTATTTTTAAATGGCATGTCTGTCGCTTTGTACTAAGAACATCTGCATCCCTGGTATTATTAGAGTTTCTAATCTTAGATGACAGTTTCTTATCTAATTTCAGGAATGTGGGAGAGTTTCTTATTTAGCAACTATACATAAAAGTTTCTTATTAAGAAACTGTTTATAAACTCCATGCTGGCCAAATGATTGGCTCAAATTATTTCTCTCTTTTAATTTATTGGTAACGTGGCTTAATAGAAATTCTAAAATTAATTTCAGGAATGTGAGAGTTTAGAAACTTTATATATCTTAATTTCTAAAAAGTGGTTAACAGTTATTTAGAAACTCATTTGAGTTGTTGGAATGTAGATGCTCTAAGGTCGCTAAGTTAAAAATGTTGCATTTTGAAAAGAAACATTCCACGCATACATAAGCTGCGCAGAGTTTGCACAAACCTAATCCGCATGCCACTCTTAAAGTCAGACTAGCTCCGCGTTCCTGCTAAGATCCAAAATTTGACTAAGCAATGTTTTTTATAAGTTTGTTTTTTACTTCATAGATAAGTCTACACATGTGCTCACGTGAAAATTGGTTGATCTAGGACAAAATAGTCACATTTAAAATAAAATCAAAGTTATAAATTTTCTTTCTTTGATGAATGTCTTTAAATCCATCCCTTCTTTTTCTTGCCTTACCTTTCCATTCCCCCCCCCCCCCCCCTCCCTATTCAATTTCTTGAACTCTGCTTAAGTTGCTAACTCTAGATTTTTTTTTTTTTAAGTACTAAATAAAATAATTTCGGCCACAACCACAATGTGAAATTCTAACCATGTTTACAAGTACATATTTGATATTTTATGAGGAGAACTAAACAATATAAAAACTTACAAGAAAAATACTATTAAATTTCAATATATATATAATTAAAAAATTTGAAATCATAGGAATAACTAAAGACCTTTTTGGATAGAAAAAAAATATCCAATACGAAGGAACTGACAAAGAGATACGTAAACTTACAAGCCAGTCCCTCCAAAGTCAAAAATAAAAAATTATCTTATATTATGCTGCATCTTAATCAGCATTCATCTTTAGTATTTATAATTTTTTTTCTTTACAAATTTGAATAAAACAAGACAAACAACAAAAAGAGAAGAAAGAAAGAAGATTATCCTAATACGCACACAATTAAAATTTATAAACATTCAACTAGAAAGGTGCTATACGAAAAAAAAAAAAAAAACCATAGTTTAATATAGATAGTACCGCTCCTTTGAGGCTATGTGATTAAAATCATCTCGCGGTATCGCTCCAAAATTGAAGCAGAGGATGAACTTTGAGGCTTTTTTTTTTAAATATATGATTGGTTTCTAAATCCAAGCAGCACATATTCTTTGTGTTGAAATTTAGATATCATGTGTTTTTCTATTTACGAATTTAACAAATATAAAATTATGAAGCTGCATGGTTAACATTTTTTAAGAAAGATATAATTAAAAAAAAAATCCAATTTACAAATTAATTTCTAGGTAAACATTTTCAAAATAGTTTTCAACGCTATGTGACGGATATAGCAATCTAGAACCTATATATTGAATTCTGATAGATATAATCCTAGACGCATTTAAATTAAACAAATTATATTTTTTAGTCAACAATTATAAACTTAAGAATTATTATATTATGAATATTAAGTCTGGGTGTTCTTAAGTTTACCAAGTTTCTTTGTGAACTCAACTTTACTAACTTATTGGATTAACTTCAAACGACAAATCCGAACCGTTGAAACTCACATATCCACATTATGAGTGATGTGTCTACATGCAAAAAATTAAAACTTTCAAATTAATTTAATATCAAGTCAAGCTGTCAAAATTAGAAGGTTTATAAATTAATTCAGATTTTGAACACTAAATATGTAACCTAGTTTTATTCAGTCATTTACTGTTATCTGGTTTTTATTCTGTTATTGTTCTCTGATTTTTAATGGTTAATTAATGGTATGATACCTACGGGTTTTCACTCTAAAAAAAAATATCAGTTTTGTTAGAATTTTGACAAAGGACATTGGATTATTTTTATTTTTTTAATGGACGGTTTAATTCATACAATGGAACCTCCATTTACAATCCCCTGATGAATAAATTGGTCCAGTAATTAAAAAGAAACCTCCATTTGACATCAAGCGTTAATTCTCTCCATTTAGTGTTCAAAGTTGATCAATATTTTAATGCCTTGCAATCTAAAGACTGTGCTATATACTCTCTGTCAAGTTTAGTTATTTTTAAAGTATTAAATAAAGTTATAAATATAATGTGGTTTCATAAAATAATTGTTTATTACTTTCGTCTAGCTTGGATATCATTTAATCTTCTATTAAAAACTGAATATGGTAAGGGATGAAATTTTATTACAAAGTTGATCAATATCTTCGTTTTCAAAGTCTAAATTGTCGATCCGAACCGTTCAACATGATATCCATACTAAAATATGGTAAGGGATGAAATTTTATAATTTTTGAAATTTTTTTACTATTTTTTAAGATGGTAGAAAATCACTGTTTTTTGAACGGTTCAAAAACAGTGATTTTGTACCTATCTTAAAAAATAGTAAAAGAAATTCAAAAATTATAAAATTTGGTCTCCAAGCATATTTTAATATGGATATCATGTTGAGCGGTTCGGATTGACAATTTAGGATTTGAAAATGAAGATATTAAATATGAGGCATGATGAGGTATGAAAAACATGAGTATTGGACCCTCCTCATAAATAATTATAAACTTCAAATCGCTTAAAAAAAAAACTTGTTCGTTATATTTATTATTTAAATCAATGAGACCAAAAACACTAATATTATTATTAAGGACAAGAATGATAAACAAAATAACGTGGTCAAAATATAAGCTACTGAATCTCCAACATTTTCATATATTGTTTATTAAATATTTAAAACTATGTCCTATCTGAAAAATTGTTAAAATATTATCTTGTATATGTTCAATATATAAATTTGAAGCCAATGTATACATTATGAATTTGCAATTTTATTAGGCTCTAGCCATATTGTAGATCAAGTTTATCCACAATGTATTTGTATTAAAATATTTAACAATGCATTAAGTATTGCTATCATTTTTTTATTGGGAAACTGAGAATAACAAATTCTGTGTTAATTTATGTGTTTTTTTATGTTTGATGGTTGAAAAATTATTATGAGAGATACATGTCTCAATTATTATTCATTTCTAAATTTTAAATTTCTTATCAAAGAATGTTTATATTTTGATAAAATATTTCCCTACACAGGTGGCGTCCCTAACTTCATTTAAAAAAAAATCATAATATATAGTTCATGATATAGTTAGTGGGAATTAAGAGGTAAGGAATAAAAATTAGATACAATTACGTACCGTGCTATATTTACAGTCAAACTGGTTTACTTGTAAATATAATTCATACTTCATTTGAAGAAAATGACTAAATTTAGACAAAAGTAAAAGGTAATTAATTAAAATTAGATAAATTAAAGTTTAATAACAAAAAAAAAACTAATTTTTATATAAAGTTTCCTGACCAGAATTTTTTTTTATCCTCATTTGCATTAATTAGAGCCATAATTGTTCCAACTCCGTGACATTTAATTTCTTTATTGATTCAAGCTTCATGAATTAATTTCTATCAACAACTATCCATTATCCCATTTAGTGAATTCTTAATTTCTTGGAAGTGACCATACATATCATCACCCTTTATTTTTCTCTGTTTCAACCTTTCTGACTCAACTCGTATTATTACTTGCTAGTCACAGACAGATGGGCCCTCAAATAGTAGTAACTCACCACAGGAAGGTTATTAGAGGATACGGAACAGAAGAAAAAGCAGAAGAAAACCTGTGGCTGTCAACTCTTGGCTTGATTTGACTGTAGAGAATAAATGCGTAAGTTGAAACGATGGCAAAATTGAAAACAAATAATTAATCAATTTAATGTATATGTAGAGATTTGGAGATTTGGCGGTGAAGAGAGAGACATCAGTACAAACAAGAGAGAGAGATCATGAAAGGAAGTGGCGAATTGGGTCTAAGAATGAATAATTTTTATGCGGAGATAAATTCTTCCTTGATGCATACAATGGCAAGTTATACTGCATATCAATGTTATTTCTATTTTCAGTCCCTCAAAGTTTTACTTCTTCTTACTTAGTTGCATGCCATGCACTGACAAATGCTCTGTTTTCTCCTTGATTGCATGCAGAATATTCCAAGCAAGTTTGCAAATATGTTTGTAGGATCCATGAGCGAAACAATTGAACTGGAAGGTCCAAGTGGATATACTTGGCATGTGAAAATGATGCAGTCTGATAACACATTTGCTCTTCAATCTGGTTGGAAAGAATTTGTAACTGCTAATAAAATATACGAAAATGATATTTTAGTTTTTACATACAAAGATATTTCCTCTTTTAAAGTGCTAATCTTTGATCGGAGTGGATGCGAAAAAGTCGCTCCTTTCTTTGCAAAAAATATGAACACGAAGCCGGAGTCAGAGAAGTCGAATGACAGTCCGATTCGAGTAAGTGGAGCACCTTACCTTGAGGTTAAGAAAGAGATCATATCTCTATCCTCTCGTAGTAGTGACAATGATGAATCTTCTTGTGAGATTTCAACTCGTGCCCCTCGAGCATGCGCAACTGGAGAAAGGGTTTGTGGTAAGGGGAAACAAAGAGGTAGGTATATATCTTGTTCATATTAGTTATTTTTCAACTTTTTAATCTTTTATGCATCATTGATTCTATTTTGTGAAGGAATGTGATTGATCCTTCAAAGATATATCAATGTTTAATTTAATAATATACTGGAAACTTTTATTACTCGTGATATGAAAAGAATGCATCCTCTTGGAATCAAATACAAGCAGCAAGCACAAATTTCTACAGTTCTACTTGAATAATTTTAATTTCCAAAATCCCCTGCTATATTACGAAGATGGCAAGTAGCTGTGTTCTGGAAGTTTCTAAACAGCATCAGCAAGTGACAAAATTATATATTTCGAATTAACAAATTTTCGAATTAAGTTATATTGTTCTTGATTGAAATAGTATATGAGCTGAAAGTACTGCAAGATTCTGCAATTTGAATCCTATAATTGTTTCTTCCCCAATTCTGAAAGAAAACAAGAGAAATGAACTTATGACGTTTAATTTCTTGTTGTAGATTTTGTACAAGAATCAACCGAGAGTGAGAGTAATGCAGGAAAGGATAATAGAGCTATGAAACCTTCCAGGCTATATGTTGTACCCCTCAGGACCCATCTGACACAAGCTCAAGAGGAGATTGCTAACAGGATGGCCCGAAAAACTCAAAAGGATAGTCACTTGCTCGTCAAAATCTTGACTCCATCTGATACTCCTTCAAGCAGGGATTGTACACTGGTACGTAAGCATTTTTTCTGTGGTCTCAGTTACTAAAAATTACATTGCTGGAAGCAAGACAAATATATTACATAATGGAAGATATAAATATCTACCACATATGCAATTAATCTTTCTATCTTATTGTACTATGTTACTACTATGTACCAGAGGTTACCCATTGGTTTTGCGTGCAAAGTTCTTAAGAGCAAGAAGAAGAAGATTATGCTGTTACCTGCCGATTTAGATAAGAGAAGCAAGACATGTACTGCAAACTACTACAAGAATAGAAGTGGCAGATCCATAGGTCAAGGTTGGCGTAAATTTTTATGCACAAATGGACTAAAGCAAGGGGATCTTTGCCTTTTTGAACTAAGAAAGCAAGAAAAACGAGGAATTCTGACCATGGTAGTTCATTTCAATAGGGGTAGTAGCTAAAATATATTTCTTGAGATTTCATTTTGTTTGCAAAGCACACCCTGTTGTCATTTGCAATGAAATTATTGCTTGTTAATTACTTCTAAAAGTAGCAAATCAGGTGTAATTTGCAAAGGTCTCAATGCTAAATATATGCATCTGGCATGCTAACTCATGTGTTGTACAAATGTGTTGGTAATGCATATGCTTTTGTATTAGATTTGAAAACTAATTTGTTGTAATTGTCAGACAAAAACTAGATATGGTGGTAAACGGTGTTTATTGCGTAGTGGACATGCCAGTTCACTGTTGTTGGTTATTTGAAGTAGAAGGATCAATTTGGCAATAATGAAAGAAAAGGAAAAAAAAATGTTGTGCCTAGAATAAAATCTTTCTTCTCCGAAGAAGTTTGGGGTTTTCTTTGATTTCGCACCCAGTAAAGGATGATTTATGTGATTTCAAAACCAGTCAAGGCCACAGCACCCTAATTCCTTTTTTGGGGTTTCTGTGATTTAGTTCTTTCCTTGCTGATTCTGGTAAATCCAGTAAAAGCTAAGAATGATTTCTGATTGATTTATTTCTTTGAATTAGTGTTGTTGTCTATTACAATCTTGACTGATCTTTGATTTATTTCTCACTGGTACTATGGCTGAATGCATTGTCCTGAACCCTTGGTACTAGTCTGTTCCAGCAATGAAATACTTGTTGGATCTGATTTGCTATTCAGATAGTATTTGATTTTTCTTGTTAAGCTGTTCTTTCTCTTTTTTAAACACGAGCGGAATGATATGGCCAGTGGCAGTGATAATCCAAATGATACATTAAATTCATAAATTGGAGTACCTTCTTGACAGGGCTGTCAGATTTGAGAACCACTTGGTTATCACTTTTCCCCAGAGTTAAGTTTCATAAATATAATAATTATTAAAGTTCATAATTATTGACTAATAAATATAATCTATTTGATTTAAATGCTTCCTAGATCCTCCCGGATCTCAGACGTTCAACCGTATTGCATTTTGTCTATGTATGCTTAGCTGCTTGAGTAACAGTGTAATTTAATGCTGGTTTTCTGCACTTAACAAGTATCAGTAGCAGACTTAATGTAACCTTTGATATCTCTTAATGGAAAAAGTAAAATCTTTAGTTGCCAGTTTTTGGCATTTTTGAAATAGAAGCTCATTTAAGGCAATTGACGTCTCAGTTCGGCACATTTGCTAGATAACTTATTATACTTATGCATTATCCTAATTATAAACGGGACGTTAGCAGGAGACAAATTTGTTAGCATAATCCTAATTTAGATATGTTTTCAATTGTTAGTATAGATTAATGGAGGTATTGCTGCCGAACAAGTGTGTGCTGGCCCTGCAAGGACAATATTCCCTACTGCTCAGAGTAATTTCATATAAGATTTTTGACTGAATTTTCCGAGTATTTTTAGGTCTCATTGATGTGATTACTTTTTTATCTCAATTTGCAGGAGAGGACCATATTTCTATAAACCCATACATTTTTTTTTTTGGGTTTGTATAATGTCATATTTGAACTTGAATTCAAGCTCACTTGATGTACTTCCAATCTTTAGTCGAGGGGTAAAATGTAAATCGTGAACTGAAAGTCCGAGGCCAATAGTCCTGACTTGGATAGAGGAGGAGAATGGTGGAGGGGAAGAGAGAGGAGAGAAAGAGGTACATTTATCTTGCTCTCGAGTTAAAATTATAGGAGGTGAATGGATATAATTTTTTATTCATTTCTTCAAAATTTGTTCCCTTTCAATTTAACCTCCTCGTGTTCTTCCCTTATCTTTTCTTCCCAACTCTGAGACCCTAATAGAAATTAGTTGTGGAAGCCACTAAGCTTTAATGACATCAAGTGGTACATGATGTTTTGCTTGCTTTTGTTTTGGAAGCTCTCCTCTAGTCTTATAGGTCGCCATTATCGAGGCATTCTGGTCCATTGGATACACTTTTAGATATTTTGGCAGAGTCAAATTCAGATCTGTGAATCATGGTGCATTTGAGTTTTTGCCAGACCTTAATAAGTGCTGAAATTGAAATGAACCTCAGAACCATAAATTTTTGCTATTAGTTGTAATAATGCAGGTGTGTTAAAATTATTTTAATTTTGTGCCATTACAATCATTTTGGGGAGCTCTAAACAATCGAACATGATCTATATGACATACTTTAGATTGCTTTCTGAATTTCGTAACGGAGAATCTGGTCTTTGAAAATTGTTAATCCTATGGAATATCTGCTATGCACCTCCCGTTCAACAGCAGAATTGCTGCTGCTGTGAAATAAGAGATGCACCGGTATTCCAAAATAATCTTGAAAAGGTGTTTGTATGCTTATCTGGTCGGCAAACAAAAGCAGGAAATAAATCTGCTGTTATTCCAAAAGCAGGAATAACAGGAACTTGTTATTCCGATCCCAACCGTTCAACCTTTTCCATGCACGAATCTCAACAAAAAAAAATTTCAATGCGCAAATCTCAACGAAGATCAATGGTTGAGATGGGAATAACAGGTTCCTGTTAGCTTTAGAATAACAACAGATTTATTTCCACAAAAGCAACGAGAAGATTTTTTTGCTTCTTTCCCGTGTTTTCTTTCCCCGACATTTTTATTAATATCCAAAGTTTAATACATATTATTAATTATGCCCAGACTTTCAAACTTTCGCTAAAAATACTCAAACCGGCCAGAAAATGGCCGGTTTACTCCCCCCCCTAAACCGGCCATTTTCTGGCCGGTTTACTCTTTTTTTTTTTTTTAGACTATGAATAGCAAAATAGTAAAATCTAACACTAAAAATTGAAATTTTTTGTTTAAATTTTTTGTTAGATTATTTCTTGTGATTTATAATTACCATATTTATACTAAAATACACTGGATTACTGTATTTTACTGTATTTTCAAAGTCCAAATCGTCGATCCAAACCGTTCAACATGATCTCCACAATAAAATGTGCTTCCAGATCAAATTTTACATTTTTTTGAATTTTTTTACTATTTATTAAGATGGGTACAAAATTCAATGGTCTGAATTTGACTAGTTTTTGTAAAATACTTAATAAATAGTAAAAAAATTCAAAAAAAATGTAAAATTTGATCTGCAAGTACATTTTATTGTGAAGATCATGTTGAACGGTTTGGATCGACGATTTGGACTTTGAAAATGTAAGAAATGATTGTGGTAACTTTGTTGTAACTCAAAATTGTTGTAACTAGATCCCTCCTCAATTAGAATTCTAATGAGAAAATTATATAAAATATTATATAGATCTTGTTGTCATAATAATAAATATTATATAATTATATGTACAAATATAAATATTATCATATATACTTTATATTTATCAATAACCCTATAATATAATAACTATAAAATAAATCACATATATAACTTTATTCAATAAGTTAACAATAGTTTTTCTTACATGTATCCTTAATTCCTTATTCAATAAGTTAACATAATGTTTTATTACTTATACTGATAATACAAATAAAATAAATAGATTACCGACAAACAACAATCATGTTTATTCAGAATGAATCTTTGATCTAGTGGAGGCAATGATCTCCGTATAGAAAGTTGCAGATTCGAAATCCGAAAAAAACAATTTTTGCAGATTCGAAATTACAGTAAATTACTGTATTCACTAAATTACATTACATTACGGTAAAATACAGAAAATTATGCTAAATTACATATGAATAGGGACGATATCTTCACTGAAAAGGGGAAAAACGACGGCGAAACTTCAAACGGTCATAAAACGGCGCTCGAGTGTCCGATTTTAGCAAATGACCACTTTTCGGAAAGCTTGCGAAAAGACGCATGCGTCCGGCCAGAAAATGGCCGGTTTAGGGGGGGAGTAAACCGGCCATTTTCTGGCCGGTTTGGGTATTTTTAGCGAAAGTTTGGAAGTCTGGGCATAATTAATAATTTGTATTAAACTTTGGATATTAATAAAAATGTCGGTTTCTTTCCTCACTACAATTTGCATGCCATATGTAAACCAAGGATAATTTTGTTTAGTAGGTCCTTGTATGAAAAAGGTGGATCAATGTTTCATGTATACTCTTCAAAAACTTTGAAATTACGTATTTGCTACTCTAAAATTCATAATATCATATTTACCCTTTTAAATTTAAAAACTAACAAATTTACCCAATTATTTGTCTTCTTTATTGAAACTCGTTTTAAATTTATGAGGTACACATCTTTGCCTGTCCTTGCAGGAAGTTGAAAGGATACATACACTACTAGGAGAGATAAAACAATAACCGTACTTTGAGATTTACAAACTCTCAAGCTCGCACAAATTCCACCAGCAAAAGAAAAACAACAGTTATAAATATGACATATTTTGTAGACAAACAATTCGGACCATTATAATATGTATAACCAGATTCCATAACATCTCCAATCATCTACATGCGCTAACATTATATATTTCTTAATAGGGAGAGCCTAGCTATCCTCCGGAATCCATCCCCATTTCATCCTCCAGTCAATAACTACTTTAATAGCTACTAACTACTTGGGGGGACCACTTACTATTTGGAGACCGTCTAATATCTGAAATATTTTACAACTGGCGCGAGCAAGTAAGTATTCACATATAATAAATCAAGTATTCATCTGTAATACATCAAGTATTCACATTTAAGATATCAAGTATTTAAAAAAAAAACTGGACACATCACTCACCCATCTTTTACACGTTTTTAGAGGTGATTTTTTTTTCTCCGTTCAATCTAACCAATATTTTTGACGATCTGTGAGAAATTTTGCAAATCTAAAACCACCAACGTCTTCTACACAATTTTCTCTTTCAAATGAGATCCATGACGACATACTTTCGAGTTGTCCGTTGCACAAGTATTCACACCTCGTCATGCAAGTATTCATCCCTCATCGAGCAAGTATTCATCATCGTCGTGTAAGTGTAAATAGTTCATGTATAAAGAATATTACAAGCATATGTGCATACCTCGATTAATTTTACAAGAGCGCGCAAGTATTCACATATAATAAATCAAGTTTTCATCTATAATACATCAAGTACTCACATTTAAGATATCAAGTATTTAAAAAAAAAACTGGACACATCACTCACCCATCTTTTACACGTTTTTAGAGGTGGTTTTTTTTCTCCGTTCAATCTAACCAATATTTCTGACGATCTGTGAGGAATTTTGCAAATCTAAAACCACCAACGTCTTCTACACAATTTTCTCTTTCAAATGAGATCCATGACGACATACTTTCGAGTTGTCTGTTGCACAAGTATTCACACCTCGTCATGCAAGTATTCATCCCTCATCGAGCAAGTATTCGTCCTCATCGTGTAAGTGTAAATAGTTCATGGAGGTGGGAGACGGAGGCAGAGGTGGGAGAGGGAGAGGGAGGCGGAGGCGGAGAAGGAGAGGATGGAGAGGGAGGCGGAGGCGGAGGTGGGAGGCGGAGGCGGAAAGGGAGAATCATCCTCGAATATACTACTCGATAGGATTGTGAGCTTGCAGTCCGAACCGATAGCATTTCTGATTTTATAAATATTAAAAGAAACATTGCTCTCTTTTGAGTGATCAAGCTTTTTGGCGCCGTTGCCGGGGAATAACGGTTCATTGTGCAAGGCCTCGCGAGACGTCCTTACTTTGACCATTGAATCCAATTAATTAGAAACGCTTAGATTTCTTTTTATTTTCTGCATTTTTATTTTTCTTTTATTTTCAATTTCGTTTTTATTTTTATTTTCTTTTTATTTTCAGTTTTTAGTTTAATTTTCAGATTTTATTTTCTTTTTAGAATACAGCACGCTGGCCGAATCATCCGTACGAAGGTCCGAGAGAATTGCTAGTAGGAGAGGACAATTCGCTTCCACATCACTGATAAGAATCAATCATAGTTCTTCATCGAGTAATTCTGAAAGCGAAGAAGACTCAGATTCAATCAACATGAATATCCCACCGAACGAACCGATCAACAATGGAAGACAAAACAATGGTGATAATGAAGTTCACGATGCAGCAAAACCCAAACTTCTACGAGACTATTGCGTACCGCGCGCGAATGATCCTAATTCTAGTATAAACCCGCCGACTGTTACGAACCGTAATTTTGAGATCAAACCTGCTCTCATAAATATGGTTTCGCAATAGCAATTTGGAGGATTTCCACATGAAGATCCACATCTTCATTTTTCGATTTTCCTAGGGATATGCGAGACGATAAAGATCAACGGAGTTACCGATGAAGCAATCAGGCTAAGGCTATTTCAATTCTCATTAAAAGATAAAGCAAGAGCATGGTTATTTTCCTTACCGGCCAATTCCATTCAAACTTGGGACCAATTGTTTAATGTGTTTATTGCAAAATATTTCCCACCATCCAAAACTTCGAGGTTTAGAAATGCAATTACTAATTTTGAACAAAGGGATGGTGAAACATTGTCTGAGGTATGGGATAGATATAAGGATATGTTAAGGTGTTGTCCACATCATGGTCTAGAAAGATGGCTGATTGTCCAAACTTTTTATAATGGTCTAAACCCTACCGATAGGTTGTCTATTGATGCTTCCGCAGGAGGAGCAATCATGAACAAGGAACCTGACGAGACTTACAACCTAATTGAAGAGATTGCAATCAACCAACACTACTGGATCCCTGAGCGAAAGAAGCCAACTCCAACGCCTGGCATGCACCGAGTAGATGATATATCCATGCTGAGCGCAAAGATTGATGCTTTGCAAATGGCACTCAACAAGCTAACCAAGCAGCGAACGGTAGCAGCAGTCAATGCCGCAACAGCATGTGGCTATTGTGGAGGAGCACATGAGATGACCGAATGTATGAACGTAACAGAAACTGAGGAAGAAATGGAGCAAGCAAACGCAATCGACAATAGCTTTCGACCTCAGCTCGCCTACAATACATACCATCCGAACAACCAAAACCATCCAAATCTCTCTGTTCGCGCAGAAGCGCAACGCAAGTTTCGGTACGCTTGAGGGCGTACCTTTTAAAACCGCGCTTACACTTCACGAGTAAGGGTTGCAAGTGCACAACCCCTATCGAGTAGTATAATCGGGTATCGATCCACAGGGACGGGCAATTGCTGGGTTAGAATCTACCAAACTCAATTAAAAACTAGAAGTGAGAAGGTTTTGGTTTGGTATTTAAGTTCCTAAAAGATCAATTCAAACAAATCTGACAATGCAAACAGATGTAATAAAATGCTAGAAGAAATGTAAACTGTGTTTTGATTATGGATAAAAGGCGTTTCCAGGGTTTCAGATTTCATCTGTGATCTGCCTCTAGTGGTACGGCCCGTACCAAGTTGGTACGGCCCGTACCAAGTTGGTACGGCTAGGCCGTACTCCACTTGGTAAGGCAAGGCCGCACCACTCTGGTAAGACCCGTACTGGCTTGCCAGAACAGAGCTTACCAGTTCGAGTTGATGCATTCCTTGCTGGTACCTTGTGCTAAACTCTTTAGAAAGGTTCAATTGACCATACCTAAGGTTCCTAAGCCTCAACCGTCGTGTGTTGGATCAAGATTTAGGTTGGAATGCAATTGATTGCCTTTTAGGGATTTTTACACCTCAATTCTCATGTGTTGATACAGATCTACCCTAGCTGGTTGATTGGAGACCTAAGGCACCCTCTAATCTGTCGATTAGAGGAGAATTCAACCTCTCGGCTTCAATTCGAACAAGTCTATCCTAAACAATTGATTTGGTTGAGAGATTGAGATGATCACATGACCTTGATAGGTTTGATCTAGACCTAGAGGTTCATCATACACAATCACAGCAATCAAAGCAAGAGATGGCAAAGAAAATCACAATCAATCAATCAAAAGAGTTCATACAAGATACAAGTCAAAGAAAGTCAAAGCAAATCAAGAATCCATCTCTAAACCCTAGAAACTGAAATAACTACTCACAGCACATGATCTGATCTAAAAATACAATAAAAGGGATAGAGAAAGCCATGGATCGAAGGGATCGAGAGGATGAAGCTTGATCCGTCGAGTTTCGCCTCTTTCCTCTTCCTTCCTTCTTGCTCCTAGCTCCTTAGCTCTCTTTCTCTCTCTTACTGTGCTCTCAAATAGATCTGGAATGGAATGAATATCGAAATTGGAGAGTTCCCCGCTTTAAATAGCCTCTGCCAAAATTTGAATCTGTCAGGCCACCTTTAGGTACGGCCCGTACCAAATTGGTACGGCCAGGCCGTACGAGGCGTGATGAGCTGAAAAATGGCTAAGTCCGGTAAGACCCGTACCAAACTTGGTAAGGGCCGTACCAGATCATCCCAAATCGTCGTTTCTTCGTGTGTTTTGCTCCAAGCCTGCAGAAAACAAACAAACACTCAGCAGTACCAAATTCTAAAGATATATCGATGAAATGCACATGATTCTGGTGAATTAGGGCACGAATCTGGTACTAAAACAGGCCTAAAATAGACTAAATATGCGAGGTATCACTCTCATACGTAAACAATCAAAGGCCTGCTGCACCCCAATAGAACTATCAACCACAGCCCAATTATCAACCGAGATACAACAATCCTCAACAGAATTATCAACCAAGGCAATACAATCAACCACAGCAACCTGACATCACATCTTTAATGGAGAGATTCCTAGAGAAGCAAGATAAGGCCAACGCCGAAATCGCACAAAAGATCGAATCCTTAACAAACCGCAACAAAGACTTAGAAGACAATGTCTCTAAGATGGCAAAAGAACTCTCGAGTATTACACGCGGAAAAGGCAAATTTCTGGGCCAACCGGAAGAAAACCCAAGAGAGACTTGCAAGAGCATAACATTAAGGAGCGGTACAGCTTATCAGGGACCTCCCATGCCCGATCAAACTTCTGATGAGATGCATGTAGAGCCATCGCATTCCGAAGAATACGAGCCGCAACCACCGGAGCCACCCGTATTCGAAACGCAGGCAGACCCTATCGAGGAGCAGAATGACACTGTAGGTGGAGACGAGCGACAACCCGAACCTGAATATATTGCACCACCACCCTACAAGCCACCTCTGCCATTCCCTCCAATGCCGGCCAAGCCTAAGATGGAGCCGCAATTCGCGAGATTCATGGAGACACTCAAGCAATTACAAGTCACAATCCCCTTCACTGAAGCAATCGCAAGCATACCCTCGTATGCTAAATTTTTGAAGGAGATTCTTTCGAACCGTAGTAGACTCCAAGAACTCTTAACAATTCCGCTCAATCTGGAGTGTAGTGCGCTCGTGCAAAGCAAATTACCGACAAAGTTAAAAGATCCAGGAAGCTTTTCGATACCATGCACAATTGGCACAACGGATTTTAAGAAAGCTTTATGTGATCTGGGGGCAAGCGTTAGTTTGATGCCAAAGGCGGTATTTGATAAATTGAATTGTGGAGATCTATCACCAACTCGAATGGCATTACAACTGGCTGATCGGTCAATTCGGTATCCTGAGGGAGTATTGTTAGATGTACCGATCAAAGTTGGAGATTTTTGGATACTTGGAGATTTTGTTGTGGTCGACATGGAAGAAGATGAACACATTCCAATCATCCTAGGAAGGCCATTCATCGCCACATGTGGAGCAATGATTGATGTCAAGAATGGGAAAATTTCACTGAATGTCGGAAAGGACAAGGTCACTTACGACATAAACAGAGCTCTAAAATACCCTTCTGACATTGATTGTGTCTTCAATTTGGGCATCACTGACGAATTTGAAGAGGAAGAATACCCATTCGATGAATTTGAAGAGTTCATGGGTTTAGAGGATCTGGATAGCCTTCTTGGAAGGGAAGATGACGAAGCGCAACCTGAACAAGATTTCACCACTAAACCCGACGAGGTTTATAATGAAACGTGCGCAAGTTGCACCACTAACGGAGAAGAAATTCCCGTGTCCAAAATCCTACAACCTGTATTTTCCAATACAGTTAGTAGCGAAGAGAAGAAAAAAGAAAAGACAACCTCTCCTCCGCAACTCGAACTTAAACATCTTCCACCCAACCTACAATACGAATTTCTAGGTCCAAACCGAACCTATCCGGTGATTGTTGGCTCTCAGCTTGACAAGACCCAAATCGGTAAACTCGTCAGTACACTCAGGAAGCACAAGAAAGCCATTGGTTACACGATCGATGACATCAAAGGCCTCAGTCCTACCATTTGCATGCACCGAATTCTGCTAGAGGAAGATCACAAACCTTCACGAGAACCGCAAAGAAGGCTCAATCCTAACTTGAAGGAAGTGGTCAAGAAAGAAGTCCTGAAGTTGCTAGATGCAGGCATCATTTACCCCATTTCTGATAGCAACTGGGTAAGTCCCGTCCAGGTCGTTCCAAAGAAGGGAGGCACCACAGTTGTGAAAGGAGATAACGACGAAATGCTCCAAACAAGAGTCGCTACAGGGTGACGAATGTGCATTGATTATCGGCGGCTAAATGTGGCGACAAGAAAGGACCACTACCCTCTTCCGTTCATCGATCAACTGTTGGAGCGACTAGCAAAGCATTCATACTTCTGCTACCTTGATGGATACTCCGGCTTCTTCCAAATTCCAATTCATCCTCAAGATCAAGAAAAGACCACATTCACATGCCCCTACGGAACTTTCGCATACCGGCGCATGCCCTTCGGGTTGTGCAACGTCCCAGCGACCTTCCAAAGAGCCATGGTGTCTATCTTTTCAGATTTTGTTGAAGAAATAATGGAAGTATTCATGGATGATTTTTCAGTTTATGGGGATACCTTCGACTCATGTTTGAAGAACCTGTCTAAAGTTCTAAAAAGATGTGAAGAAGTAAACCTCGTATTAAATTGGGAAAAATGTCATTTTATGGTACATGAGGGAGTTGTGCTTGGTCACACCATTTCCTCTAAGGGATTGGAAGTTGACAAAGCAAAATTCGAGGTAATTGAAAAGCTAACTCAACCAACATGTGTTCGTGACATTCGCAGTTTTCTTGGTCATGCAGGTTTTTATCAAAGATTTATCAAGGACTTCTCAAAAATCGCAAAGCCACTCTCAAACTTGACCATGAAGGATGCCGAGTTCATCTTCGATGGGAAATGTATCGAAGCATTCAACACACTCAGGAATGCTCTGATTTCAGCACCAATTCTCCAACCACCTGACTGGGACCTTCCTTTTGAGATCATGTGCGATGCAAATGATTACGCAGTAGGAGCAGTCCTGGGACAGTGGAAGGATAAGAAGCCCTATGCAATCTATTACGCGAGCAAAGTTCTAAATGAAGCCCAATGCAATTACACAACAACTGAGAAAGAACTACTCGCAGTAATCTTTGCAATTAACAAATTTCGATCTTACCTTGTAGGTTCAAAGGTCATCATCTATACAGATCATGCAGCAATCAAGTACCTCATCAACAAGAAGGACGCAAAACCTAGACTCATCTGATGGGTACTTCTCCTACAAGAGTTCGACATCGAAATTAGGGATAAGAAGGGCACAGAGAATTCGGTAGCCGACCACCTGTCAAGACTGAGACAACCAAGCAGAATGATCAACCGATCGATGATTCTTTTGCTGACGAACACCTCTACTCTGTAGAGATAAGCAAACAGCCATGGTACGCAGATCTGACCAACTACATTGCATGTGGGGCTATCCCACTCGACATGACATTTCAGCAAAAGAAGATATTCTTGGCAAATGCTAAACATTTCTACTGGGATGATCCTTACCTCTTCCGCCTTTGTGTAGACGGAATACACAGAAGATGTGTCACACATGAAGAATCGAAAGGCATCATCCATGACTGCCACTCCTCGCCATATGGTGGCCATGCATCATTCCAA
Organism: Carex myosuroides; assembly: GCA_028015225.1. Classification (NCBI taxonomy): domain Eukaryota; kingdom Viridiplantae; phylum Streptophyta; class Magnoliopsida; order Poales; family Cyperaceae; genus Carex; species Carex myosuroides. The sequence continues at coordinate 10,041,223 of CM051479.1, forward strand.
AAGACATCATTGAAAATTTTTCAAGCAGGTTTTTATTGGCCTGACATCTTCAGAGACGTTAAAGATTATGTCTCCCGCTGTGACGCATATCAACGGACGGTAAACATATCTAAACGTGATGAGATGCCACAAAATTCGATCCTAGAAGTAGAGATTTTTGATGTTTGGGGAATTGATTTCATGGGACCATTCCCAAGCTCAGGTAACAACAAGTATATCCTCGTAGTAGTCGACTATGTCTCAAAATGGGTGGAAGCAATTCCAGCACCCTCAGCAGATGCAAATGTAGTCAAGCGACTGTTCCAGAAGATCATATTTCCAAGGTTTGGCATCCCTCGAGTAGTGATAAGTGATGGAGGATCGCATTTCATCAACAATCAATTCAACAATCTTCTGAAGAAATATGACGTCTCACACAAGGTGGCAACACCTTACCATCCACAAACCAGTGGATAAGTAGAAATTTCAAACAGAGAAATCAAGAACATCCTGCAAAAGACGGTGTCTTGGTCCAGGAAAAATTGGGCACTCAAACTAGACAAGGCACTTTGGGCCTACAAAACCTCGTTCAAAACTCCGATCGGAATGACACCTTACAAGCTGATCTACGGAAAAGCTTGTCATCTGCCGGTGGAATTAGAACACAAGGCATATTGGGCAATCAAAACGTTCAATTATGACCTTAGGGATGCGGGCAAAAAGAGGCTACTAGATCTGAATGCACTAGATGAACTGAGACTCCATGCATACGACAATGCAAAGATGTATAAAGAACGGGCGAAATTCTACCATGACAAAAAGATTAGAAAAAGGGAGTTCAAGGAAGGAGACACGGTGCTTCTCTTCAATTCACGGCTCAAACTCTTCCCCGAAAAATTAAGATCCAGATGGACGGGACCATACAAGGTCACTTACGTGTATCCTTATGGAGCAGTCCAAATATGGAGTCAAGAAACCGGGCATTTCAAAGTGAATGGCCAGAGGCTGAAGCATTACATCGCAGGAACGAATGATGAGCATAAAGAGACATATTCCTTCGGGAATCAGCCAAGCGATGGATGAAATCAAAAAGTCGAGCTAATGACTTTAAACAAGCGCTTCTTGGGAGGCAACCCAAGGCCACTTTCGCTTTCTTTTTCATATAAAAATTCAAAAATCAAAAAAATATTTCATCTGATCCTAAACATTATACTGATCACAAGGTTACTAATCTTACCTATATGAGGAGATGCTGGAAGACTTTGGTCGAAAAATTCGAAGCCCGTCACGAAGATTTACTCTCTGTTACGGACTGTATCAGTCCAATACGGGGTAGTTCTCCAATACGGACCCATCTCGGACTTGGCGCAAGAAAAGCATAATTCAACCCAGAACTGCACAATGGTTACGGACCGTATCAGTTGATACGGACCGTATTCAATGTGCAGAAATAACCAACTCTCTAATTCTGGCGCTCCAAGAAACAAATTCGAATTTTAGCCAAATTTAACTTCCCACTACTATCACCTCCTGCACATTCATCACACCATTTCACTGCCATATAAACCTTTCATCCACTTTCCTTTTTCCTGCACCATTTCATAGAATTTTCAGAAAAAAATTTGCATCATGTCCACAGAAATCCTCAAAGTCAGGCCCTTATCAATCCCGTATCAAGTGGATACGGCCCGTAACAGAGACCGAAACCAGAGAAAAATGGTGCACAACAGCCCTCGTTCCTCCGGCTCTCAATCCGACGATAAAAACACCTTCGTAACAGCCATGGAGATCAAATTCAACAACAAACAAGAGTTCGACCGTGCTCAAACAATGCTTGATCGCACCATCGCGAACAACAAAGTGATGTGTATCAATACCATGAAAGTTCTTGGATGCTATGATTATGTGCGAGTATCCCTTAATAATATCAATTTATGGGATTTGGCGGACCGCCTACGAACCACAAGAGTCTATTTGAGACCCTCCATCGAATTTTTATCGACACTACAATGGAATGGCGACATGATCAAATACTGATTGTTCAACCGCCCATTTGCCATAACAATGGAGGAATTTTGCAAGGCGCTGTCCATCCCCACAAATGGCGAAACCGAATTAGGCACAAGGGAGAAACGCATGAAGTACTAGAAAATGATCGCAATTGATGAGCGCAAAATATACCGCAAAGACTCACGCCTCATCTCTTCGATAGAACTAAGGTATATTCATATTATTTTGACTAATTCTATATTCCCAACAGGAAAGGACACAACGGAAGTGCGAGAGAGGGACATTTACATCATGCGTTGCATGAAGAGCCACAAGCATCAACCGCACATTGGACACCACATCTTGCACCACCTCACATCGGTGGCCGCCGACACAAAGAATAATCACGTGGTTTCCGTGGGTTGTTATGCAACCCTCCTTGCGCACCACCACAACTTCAAACTCATCGGCAAAACTGAAGTATTCGGCAACAACCGCCTTAATATGAACTACCTAGTGAACAACAATTACGTGCAAGCGGTATTCAATGCACACACAGGTGACATAAGGTACACGCTGAAAATAGGCGAGGGAATGACCCTCCATATCGGAACGGATAAGGGGTCATTCCAGTTTGGATACGAATCTGAACAAGGAGATGATGCACGAAGCGACGAGGAAGAACCAATAGAGGAGGAACCAATTGAAGAAGAACCAATCGAGGAGGAACCAACCGAAGAGCCCATGGAGGAAACACATAGCGCATCACACCACTCACCCATCCACCATCATGACATGGCTTTCGTACGCCACCTCATTCTGCAGCGCGAAAGCACCAACGAAGCAAACTCCATGCCCGCACCTACCGGATGGGATCAAGAGCCAACCATATCTCAACCTCGCGAACCCGGTCCAACCGCGCGTTACGCCAACAACACCCTCGAGAATTTGAAGAAACGCACACGCTACTTGGAGGAATACTTGGACAAGGTAAACAAAGCCCACGAGAATTTCTATGAATACTGCCTTTCCAAGGGAATACCATTCACACCACCGATTCCATTCACCCCACCACCACCCCTTCGCGACGAGTAATCTGTGAGATCTTTCTTATCCCTCTCTTAATTGTTTATTTTCTTGCATTGAGGACAATACAAAATTTAAGCATGGGGGTAGGGGTAAGAAATTAGTTTAGGAATTGCATTGTATCTAGGATCATGGCATGTAGGACCCTTATTTTTCATTTTTTCGCTAGCAGTTTTACTCAATCGGGACCGCTTCTCAAGGCTTAACCAAGATAAGTTGGGAGGAACGATTGAGGTTTTTATCTAGCGCGCATATAGGCATTTGCATTGATAGGAGCATGTAATTTAGGAGTAATTTGCATGTAGGATAATCAAATAGGAATTGTTTTAAATTGAATTAGACTAAGGTTTAGACAATTGGCCATGATATCAAAAATTCAGAATTTTAAAAATAATTAGTGATCTCAAAGTGAACAATTAATTGCTAACCATGAGTGTTGACCAAAAATCGCAAACCCTAGAATTTTTATTGTTGAGTAATTTATTTTTGCAAAGTCTTTTAAGCTTGATAGTGTTTTAGAATACCCATTTATTATAGATAGACCTCTAGCGAAACTATGCAATAATTTCTTGTATGAATGAATACTTGGAATTGTGTGTAATCATGGTGCTTGTGACACAAAAATACTTTATTTTTCAGAAAAAAAAAACAAAAAATACAAAAAATCAAAAAAATCAGAAAAAATAGAAAAAATCAGAAAAAGAAAAAGAAAGCATAGAATAAAAGATGGAGGATAAAAAGAGCACGGGTGCCTACGCAAGACTGGTTACCAATAGGCTCAAGAAAACCTCCCAAATTTTAATTCTTGTACATATTTATTTTTTTAAAAATAGTCACAAGTACCAACACACTTAGTTGTCATACTTTGCTCCAATCAATTGGGAAGGAAAATCAGAATTTATATCATTAGAATTCCTATTGATTGGAAGGGATCCATTTATAATCGAAGGGGAAATTAATACTCTCAAATTTAAGGATATTTGTGAAATAAATTGTTCAATGATAATTTTTCTAGGGTAAGCATAATGACCAATCATGGGGTGAATAAATTGTTCAAGGGAGAGGTCATGAATATTTTTAAGTTCTAAATTTTTATTGTCATACCAATTGTACCAAACCTAAGCCCTAATTTAATTTTTAACAAGACCTTGAAATTGTATGGTTTAACCTAGACCGGATCTTTGACCAGCTGAGATGTCATTGCTTGAGGACAAGCAACAATTCAAGTTGGGAGGCGTGATCAGAGTCAAAATAATAATGATTTACGTAGGGTTTTGGCTTAGGTTTTGCATATTTTTTCACACTTATGTTTAATTAATTAGAGAAAAAGGCTACTGTCACCCTTCTTTATGTTTTATTGCAGAAAACAGGTTTTGGGACTATTTTACACCAAATGGAGCTAGAATCGGGTCAATCGGATCAGCGACACTCATCGACTAAGTCTCTGTTACGGCCCGTATTGCCTGATACGGACCAGGCCTAGCACAGACCAGAAGATAATGCTGGGAGCATCAAACCCTAACCGTCAAGGTCCTAATACGGACCGTATTGCCCAATACGGTCCGTATCCGAAGGCGTCTCTTGGGGAATAACTGCCGACAGCTGTTTCCAGATTAGTTTCTTAGCCCCTACTCAACCTCCAGACGTCCCTCCAGTCCTATATAAGGCCCCTGGGCAGAAGAATAACTTATCTTTGTAATTAGGGTTAGATTTGATTAAAGTAAGAAGAGAGGAGTGCTTGTAACATTGCCGTTCCGCGGCTAAGTTTCTTTTCTTAGGGCTAGGCAGTAAACCTTGTTACTCTTGATGTTTTGATATATATATTTCTGTTGATTATGATTTCTTGTTGTTGAAACAAAATGCTTTTGTGATTTACTATCTCTTCATCTAATTTCAATGATCTAGTTTGAGTCCGTTAGGGTAGTGACAGTACTTTAATGGTAAGAGAAACTATTTGTATGAATTAGCCTCGTTGAGATCTATTAGGTTTATGTGAAGAAAACCTTAGCGGGGAAACCATAAACCAGACCAACAAAACGCGTACCAAATTCCATCACTTGCGTAAAGTAAATCGCAGTGATCTGTGTAGTAATTTGGGGTATTTGAGAGATCAGACATTTGCGTAAGGAAAATCGCAGTGTCCTATGTAGAATCTCGGTGAAAGATCTGTCATTCTCGCGTAACATAAATCGCAGTGACCTATGTGGTGTCTTTCATTAAACAACAACAGGAAATCAGACGCAACAGGAATATATTGTCAAGGCGGATTGAGTGGCAATGGTGTGCCGAAATCCTAGGAATTCTCATCTCTATCTTTATTTTAATTACTTTTAATTGCTTCCTAATTTACCTTGATCACAACAACATCTCTTAATTTTCAGATTTCGTCTAGCCTTTCGAAAGATTGCGATTCGATCGCTCAAAGCATTGAACCAATATTCCCTGTGGATCGACCTCGAATATACTACTCGATAGGATTGTGCGCTTGCAGTCCGAACCAATAGCATTTCCGAGTTTATAAATATTAAAAGAAACATTGCTCTCTTTTGAGTGATCACCAAGAAAAAAATGTAATCGGCCAAGGTCTTTGATAGAAAATTGTTTTTGAAGAGTATGAATCAATTTGTGAATCATTTCCAAACTAGAGCCGGTGACGATTATATCGTCCACATAAATGAGAGCAATGAGGGTTATACCAATGGAAGAAAAGATAAAGAGAGGGATCGTATCGAGAGGCCTTGAAACCTTGAGTGAGAAGGGTATTGCTTAAGACATTGAGGCTTTGGATAAACGGCACACATGATGAGGCTTGGTAGAATCAACGAAACCCAGTGGTTGTTGCATAAACACCATTTCTTGAAGATCACTATGTAGGAAAGCATTTTGAACATCAAGTTGGTGAAGAGGCCAATCACGTGTGAGAGCAATCGTGAGCATGAGGCGAATCGTGGTTGGGCGCACAACGGTGCTATAGGTCTCAAAATAATCAATTCCCTCTTCTTGAAAAAAGCCTTTAGCTATAAGCATGGCCTTGTACCGTTCGAGAGAGCCATCGACACGTCTTTTGACCTTGTAGACCCACTTGTAACCTATCACATTTTAATTAGGAGAAAGGGGAAGTAACTCCTAGGTATAATTAGAGAGAAGGGCAACATGCTCCTTGGTCATCACCTCGACCCAATGAGGATGAGATTTCACTTGATTAAATGTTTTAGGCTCAGTTTCTAGAAAGGTTTCAGTAATTAAAGCAACCCGATTAGGTGGAAAATTAACTTTGCGACTCCTTGTGATCATTAGTATATGAAAGATAACTAGAAGAGGATATGAAAGACAATCAGTAGGACCTGAAAGACAACTAGATGAAAATGAAAGACAACTAGTAAAACATGAGAGACGACCAATATAACATCAAAGACAACAAGTACAAGATGAAAGACAACTAGAAGAGATGAAAAACAAAACTAGAATATGAATAACAACTAGTAGTAGATTGACAACTAGAAAAAAATCAAAGACAACTAGTAGAACATGAAAAACAACTAGTAGAACGTGAAAGGCAACTTGTAGAACATGAAAGACTAACAGTAAGACAACTAGAAGAATATGAAAAACAACTTGTAGAAGATGAAATACAAGTAGAAAAATATGAAATACAACTAGTAGTAGATGAAAGATAATCAGTCGGACATGAAAGACAACCAGTACAAGATGAAAAACAACTAGTAGAAGATGAAATACAACTAGAAGAAAATGAAAGACAATAGAAGAAGATGAAATATATCAAGTAGGACATGAAAGACAATCTGTAGGACATGAAAGACAACTAGTAGAAGATGAAAAACAACTAGTAAAAGATGAAAACTTACTATTAGTAGTTGAAAGACAACTAGAAGAAGATGAAAGACAGACAGTAGAACATGGAAGACAATCAGTTGGACATGAAAAATAACTAGTATAATATGAAAAACAACTAGTATAATATGAAAAATAACTAGTAGAACAAGAAAAACAACTACAAGAAGATGAGACATCAAATTGAACATGAAATACAACCAATATAAGATGAAAGAGAACTAGAAGAAGATTAAATACTATAAGTAGAACGTGAAAGAAAACTAGTAAAAAATGAAAGACAACTAGAAGAAGATGACATACAACTACTATAAGATGAAAAGACATCCAGTAGAACATGAAGAACAACCAGTACAAGATGAAAGATAACTATTTGAAGATGAAATATAACCAGTAGTAGATGAAAGATAAACAATAGAACATTAAAGACAACCAATACAAGATGAAAGATAATTAGAAGAAGATGAAATTTAACTAGTAAAAACAACTAGTAGTAGATGAAAGACAACTGGAAGAAGATGAAAGACAATAAATAAAATATGAAAGACAACTAGAAGAAGATGAAATACGACCAATAGTAGATTAAAGACAACTTGTATAATGTGAAAAAAAAATTGTAGAACATGAAAGAGAACCAATACCATACGAAAAAACTAGAAGAACATGAAATGCAACTAAAAAAAAATCAAATACAACTGGTAGTAGATGAAAGAGAATCAGTAGAACATGAAATACAACATATAAAACATGAAAGACAACTAGTGCAATATGAAAGACAACTAGAAAAAGATGACAAACAACTAGTACAAGATGAAATACAACTAGAAAAAGATAAAACAAAATAACTAAAGGAATATAAAAATAACTAGTAGTAGATGAAAGACAACAGAAGAAGATTAAAAACAGCCAGTAGAACATGAAAGACAAACAGCAGGACATGAAAGACAACAAGAAGAAGATGAAAAACAACTAGTAGAAGATGGAAAATAACTAGTAGTAAATGAAAGACAACTAGAAGAAGATGAAAGACAACAAATATAACATGAAAGATAACTAGTACAAAACGAAAGACAACTTGAAGAAGATGAATTACAGCTAGTAGAATGTGAAAGACAATCAGTAGAACATGAAAGACAACCCGTACAAGATGAAAGACAACTAGAAGTAGATGAAAGATAATTAGAAGAAAATGAAAGACAACCAGTAGAACATGAAAGACAACCAGTACAAGATGAAAGACAACTAGTACAACATGAAATACAGCAAGTAAAGATGAAAACAACTAGAAGAAGATGAAAAACAACTATTAGAATATGAATAACAACTAGTACTGGATGAAAACCAACTAGAAGAAGATAAAATACATCAAGTAATACAACCAGTTGAAAATAAAGGACAACCAGTACAAGATGAAAGACAACTAGTTGGCTTTCATCTTGTACTGGTTGTCTTTCATGTTCGACTGGTAGTTTTTCACGTTCTACTGGGTTGTCTTTCATCTACTACAGGTTCTATTTCATGTTCTACAAGTTGTCTTTTATCTTCTTATAGTTGTCGTTCATCTTGTAGAAGTTGTTTTTCATCTTGTATAGGTCATTTTTCATCTTCTTCTAGTTATATTTCATCTTCTACTAGTTGTTTTTCAAGCTATTCTAGTTGTCTTGCATTTTGTACTACTTGTCTTTCATGTTCAATAAGTTGTCTTTCACGTTCTACTGGTTGTCTTTTATCTATTACTGGTTGTATTTCATTTTATTGTAGTTGTATTTCATCTTCTTCCAGTTGTATTTTATCTTGTAGTGGCTGTCTTTCACCTACTACTGGTTGTATTTCATCTCTGCTAGTTGTCTTTCATCTTCTACTGGTTGTCTTTCATGCTCTATGGGTTATCCATCATCTTCTTCTTGTTGTCTTTCATCTTGTACTGGTCTTTCACGTTCTACATGTTGTCTTCCACGTTCTACAGGTTGTCTTTATTTTCTCCTAGTTGTCTTTCATCTTGTATCAGTTGTATTTCATGTTCTACTAGTATTTCATCTTCTATTAGTTGTTTTCCATCTTCTTAGTTGTCTTTCATCTTGTACTGATTGTATTTCATGTTCGACTTGTTGTCTTTCATATCCTACTACTTGTTGTATTTCATATTGTACTAGTTGTCTTTCATCTTCTATTAGTTGTTTTTCTTAGTTTTGTAGTTATCTTTCATCTTGTACGGGTTGACATTCTTGTTCAACAGGTTGTCATTCTTGTTCTACTGGTTATCTTTCATCTACTACGGGTTGTATATGATCTTCTACTAGTTGTTTTTCATCTAGCACAATTCATTTTTCATGTTCTATTGGTTGTCTTTAATGTTCTACTGTCTTTCATCTACTACTGATTGTATTCATTTTCTTCTAGTTGTCTTTGATCTTGTACTGGTGGGATTTAATGTTCTACTAGTTCTATTTCATCTTCTATTAGTTGTTTTTCATCTTCTTCTAGTTGTTTTTCTTCTTGTACTGATTGTATTTCATGTTCTACTTGTTGTCTTTCATGTCCTACTACTTGTTGTTTTTCATCTAATACTAGTTGTCTTTCATCTTCTATTAGTTGTTTTTCTTAGTTTTGTAGTTATCTTTCATCTTGTACGGGTTGACATTCTTGTTCAACAGGTTGTCATTCTTGTTCTACTGGTTATCTTTCATCTACTACGGGTTGTATATGATCTTCTACTAGTTGTTTTTCACCTGGCACAATTCATTTTTCATGTTCTATTGGTTGTCTTTCATTTTCTACTGGTTGTCTTTCATCTACTACTGGTTGTATTCATTTTCTTCTAGTTGTCTTTGATCTTGTACTGGTTGGATTTAATGTTCTACTAGTTCTATTTCATCCTATATTAGTTATTTTTCATCTTTTTCTAGTTGTCTTTCATCTTATACTGGATGAAATACAACTTGAAGAATATGTATTCATTTTCTTCTAGTTGTCTTTCATCTTATACTGGATTTATTTCAAGTTCTACTAGTTGTCTTTCTTCTTCTGTTAGTTGGTTCATCTTCTTCTAGTTGTCTTTCATCTTGTACTAGTTGTATTTCATGTTCTACTTGTTGTCATTGATGTCTTGCTGGTTGTATTCATCGTCTTCTAGTTGTCTTTCATCTTGTACTGGTTGTATTTGATGTTCTACTAGTTGTCATTCATCTTCTATTAGTTGTTTTTCATCTTCTTCTAGTTGTCTTTCATCTTGTACTGGTTATATTTCAAGTTCTACTTGTTGTCATTTATCTACTACCGGTTGTATTCATTTTCTTCTAGTTGTCTTTCATCTTGTACTGGTTATCTTTCATGTTGTACAAGTTGTCTTTCATCCTCTATTAGTTGTTTCTCATCATCTTTCTACAAGTTGTCTTTCATCTTGTACAAGTTGTTTTTCATTTTGTATAGGTCATTTTTCATTTTCTTCTAGTTATCTTAAATCTTCTACTAGTTGTTTTTCAAGCTATTGTAGTTGTCTTTCATTTTGTACTGGTTGTCTTTCATGTTCAATAAGTTGTCTTTCACGTTCTAATGGTTGTCTTTCATCTATTACTAGTTGTATTTCATTTTCTACTAGTTGTTTTTCATCTTCTTCTAGTTCTCTTTCATCTACTACTGGTTGTAGGGGTTGTCTTTCATCTACTACTGGCTGTATTTCATCTCTGCTGGTTGTCTTTCATGTTCTACGAGTTGTCTATCATCTTCTTCTAGTTGTCTTTCATTTGTACTGTTTGTCTTTCGTGTTCTACAGGTTATCTTCCACGTTCTACTGTTTGTTTTTCATCTACTACTGGTTGTATTTCATCTTCTACTAGTTGTCTTTTATCTTCTTCTAGATGTCTTTCATCTTGTAAACGTCATTTTTTGTGTACTATTGGTTGTCTTTCACGTTCTACTTATTGTATTTCAACTATTACTGGTTGTACTCATTTTCCTCTAGTTGTCTTTCATATTGTACTGGTTGTATTTCATGTTATGCTAGTTGTCCTTCATATTATATTAGTTGGTTTTCATATTTTCTAGTTTTCTTTCATCTTGTATTGGTTTTATGTCATGTTCTACTTGTTGTCTTTCATCTAAACCTGATTGTATTCATCTTTTTCTAGTTGTCTTTCATGTTGTACTGATTGTATTTCATGTTCTACTAGTTGTCTTTAATATTCTATTAGTTGTTTTTCATCTTCTTGTAGTTGTCTTTCACGTTCTACGGATGTCTTTCATCTACTACTAGTTTTATTTCATCTCTTCAGGTTGACTTTCATCTTGTACTGGTTGTCTTTCATTTTCTACTGGTTGTATTTCATGATATACTAGTTTTTCATCATGTACATGTTGTTCGGATGTTCTATTTATTGTCTTTCATTTTCTACTGGTTGTATTCATTTTCTTCTAGTTGTCTTTCATCTTGTACTGGTTGTATTTCTTGTTCTACTAGTTGTCTTTCATCTTTTGTTAGTTGGTTTTCATCTTCTTCTAGTTGTCTTTCATCTTGTACTGGTTGTATTTCATGTTCTACTTGTTGTCATTCATCTTCTATTTGTTGTTTTTTATCTTCTTCTAGTTGTCTTTCATCTTGTGCTGGTTGTATTTCATGTTCTACTTGTTGTCTTTATCTACTACTGGTTGTATTTATTTTTTTCTAGTTGTCTTTCATCTTGTACTGGTTGTCTTTCATCTTCTATTAGTTCTTTTTCATCTTCTTCTAGTTTTCTTTCATCTTCTACAAGTCGTATTTCATGTTTATCTTGTTGTCTTTCATGTCCTACTACTAGTTGTATTTCATCTTCTTCTACTATTTGTTTTTCATATTTTTTTAGTTGTCTTTCATCTTGTACTGGTTTTCTTTCAAGTTAACTAGTTGTTTTTCAAATTCTACTGGTTGTATTTCATATTGTACTAGTTGTCTTTTATCTTATTCTAGTTGTCTTTCATCTTATACAAGTCATTTTTCATGTTTTATTGGTTGTTTTTCACATTCTACTGGTTGTCTTTCATCTACTACTGGGTGTATTCATTTTCTTCTAGTTGTCTTTCATCTTGTACCGGTTGTATTTCATTATCTACTAGTTGTATTTCATCTTCTATTAGGTGTTTTTATCTTCTACTACTTGTCTTTCATCTTGTACTGATTGTATATCATGTTCTACTTGTTGTCTTTCATCTTGTACTAGTTTTCTTTCATCTTCTATTAGTTGTTTTTCATATTATTCCAGTTGTCTTCCATCTTGTACTGGTTGGCTTTCATGTTCAGCAGGTTGTCATTCATGTTATACTGGGAATCTTTCATCTACTAGTACAACGTGAAATACAACAAGTAAAGACGAAAGACAACTAGAACAAGATGAAAAACAACTATTGCATATGAATAACAAGATGAACTGGTTGTATTTCATTTTCTACTAGTTGTCACTCATCTTCTATTAGTTGTTTTTCATCATTTTCTAGTTGTCTTTCATCTTGTACTAGTTGCATTTCATGTTCTACTTGTTGTCATTCATCTACTTGTACTTGTTGTACTCATTTTCTTCTAGTTGTCTTTCATCTTGTACTGGTTGTCTTTCATGTTGTACTAGTTGTCTTTGAACTTCTATTAGTTGTTGTTCATCTTCTTCTAGTTCTCTTTCATCTTGTACTAGTTATATTTCATGTTCTACTTGTTGTCTTTCATGTCCTACTACTGGTTATATTTCATTTACTTCTACTTGTCTTTCATCTTCTACTAGTTGTTTTTAATATTCTTCTGGTTTTCTTTCATCTTATACTGGTTGTCTTTAATGTTCGACTTGTTATTTTTCACGTTCTACTGGTTGTTTTTCATCTACAACAGGTTGTAATTCATCTTCTACAAGTTGTCTTTTATCTTCTTTTAGTTGTATATCATCTTGTTGTCATTTTTCATCTTGTATCGGTCATTTTCATTTTCTTCTAGTTATCTTTGATATATTAGTTGTTTCATAAGCTATTATAGTTGTCTTTCATTTTGTACTAGTTGTTTTTCAGGTTGAATGAGTTGTCTTTCACGTTCTACTGGTTGTCTTTCATTATTACTGGTTGTATTTCATTTTTCACTAGTTGTTTTTATCTTCTTCTAGTTGTTTTTTTCTAGTTGTATTTCATCTCTGCTAGTTGTCTTTCATCTTCTACTGGTTGTTTTTCATGATCTACGGGTTGTCTATCATCTTCTTCTTGTTGTCTTTCATCTTGTATTGGTTGTCTTTCATGTTCTACAGGTTGTATTCCACGTTTTACTGGTTGTCTTTCATCTTCTACTAGTGGTCTTTTATCTTCTTCTAGATGTCTTTTATCTTGTAAACGTTGTTTTTTATGTTATATTGGTTGTCGAAAATGTTCTACTGGTTGTCTTCCATCTACTACTGATTGTATTTATTTTTCTTCTAATTGTCTTTCATCTTGTACTGGTTGTATTTCATGTTCTGCTAGTTGTTTTTCATATTCTATTAGTTGGTTTCATATTTTTCTAGTTATCTTTCATAGTATTTATTTTATGTCATGTTCTACGTGTTGTCTTCTTCAAGTTGTATTTCATCTTCTAGTGGTCATTCATGTTGTACTGGTTGTATTTCATGTTGTATTAGTAGTCTTTAATATTCTATTAGTTGTTTTTCATCTTCTTGTAGTTGTCTTTCACGTTCTACTGTCTTTCATGTACTACTGGTTTTATTTCATTTCTTCTAGTTGTCATTCATCTTGTACTGGTTCTGGTTGTTTTTCATTTTCTACTAGGCTGTATTTCATCTTCTACTAGTTTTTCATCATGTACATGTCGTTTTCATGTTCTATTGGTTGTCTTTCACGTTCTACTAGTTGTCCTTCGTCTACTACTGGTTGTATTCATTTTCTTCTAGTTGTCTTTCATCTTGTAACTTGTTGTATTTTTTGTTCTACTAGTTGTCTTTCATCTTTTGCTTGTTAGTTTTCATCTTCTTCTAGTTATCTTTCATCATGTACTGGTAGTATTTCATGTCCTACTTGTTGTCATTCATCTTCTAATAGTTGTTTTTCATCTTCTTCTAGTTGTCTTTCATCTTGTACTGATGTATTTCATGTTTTACTTGTTGTCTTTCATTTACTACTGGTTGTATTCATTTTCTTCTAGTTGCCTTTCATATTGTACTGGTTGTCTTTCATGTTATACTAGTTGTCTTTCATCTTCTTCTAGTTTTCTTTCATCTTCTACAAGACGTATTTCATGTCCTACTACTGGTTGTATTTGATCTTCTTCTACTTGTATTTCTAGTACAAAATGAAAGACAACTGTTACAAGATAAAAGAAAACTATAAAAAGATGAAAAACAACAAATAGAAGATGAAAGACAACTAGTACAAAATGAAAGACAACAATTACAAGATGAAAGTCAACTTCTAATACAGCCAGTACAAGATGGAAGACAACTAGAAGAAGATAATAACCAACTAATAGAAGATTAAAGACAACTAGTATTGAAATACAACCAGTACAAGAAAAAAGACAAATAGAAGAAAATGAATACAACCAGTAGTAGCTGAAAGGCAACCAGTAGTAGATGAAAGACAACCAATAAAACATTAAAGACAACTTGAGGAAGACAACTTGAGAAAGATAAAAGACAACTTGTGGAAGATGAAATACAACCAGTAGTAGATGAAAGACAACCAGTAGAACGTTAAAGACATCATGTAAAACATGAAAGACCACCAGTACAAGATCAGAGACAACAAGAAGAAGATGAAAGATAACCAGTAGAACATGAATGACAACCAGTACAAGATGGAAAACAACTAGAAGAGATGAAATATAACTAGTAGTAGATGAAAGACAACCAGTAAAACATGAAAGACAACCACTACAAGGTTAAAAACAACTAGAAGAAGATAAAAAACATTTAGTAGAAGATGAAATACAACCAGTAGTAGATGAAAGACAACCAGTAGAATGTGGAAGACAACCTATTGAAGTTGAAAGACAACAAGTACAAGTTGAAGAACAACTAGAATAATATGAAAAACAAATATTCGAAGATGAAATACAACTAGAAGAAGATGAAATACAGCCAGTAGTAGGTAATGAAGGACAACAAGGAGAACATTAAATACAACTAGTACAACATGAAAAAAAAACTAGAAGAAAATGAAAAACAACTAATTGAAGATAAAAGACAACTAGAAGAATATGAAAAACAACTAGTAGAACATGAAAGACAACTAAAGAAGGTGTAATACAACCAGTAGTAGAACATGAAACCACAACTAGAACATGAAATATATCTAGTACAAAATGAAAAACGACTGGTACAAAATAAAAGACAACCAGTACAAGATGAAAGACAACTACTAGAAGATAAAAAACAACTAATAGAAGAAGAAAGACAACTACTAGAATATGAAAAAAAAATTAGTAGAAGATGAAAGACAAAAATAAGACGATGAAATACAACCAGTAGTAGGACATGAAAAACAACAAGTAGAACATGAAATAGAACCAGTATAAGAAGAAAGACAACTAGAAGAAGATGAAAACCGACTAACAAAAGATGAAAGACAACTAGTAGAACATGAAATACAACCAGTACAAGATGTAAGACCACCACTACAAGATGAAAGATAACTAGAAGAAGATGAAAAAACAACTTGTAGAAGATGAAAACCAGAAGAAGATGAAAGAAAACTAGAATAAGATGAAAAATAACTAATAGAAGATGAAATTCAACTAGAAGAAGATGAAACACAACCAGTAGAACATGAAAGACAACTAGTACAAGATCAAAGACAACCAGAAGTAGATGAAAAACAACTAATAGATGATGAATGACAACTAGTATAACATGAAATTCAATCAGTATAATATGAAAGACAACTAGAAGAAGATGAATACAATCAGCAGGAAATAAGGACAACTAGTAGAACATGAAATACAACCAACACAAGATAAAAGAGAACTAGAAAAAGATGAAAATCAAGAAATAAAATATGAAAGACAACTAGCAGAACATGAAATACAACCAGCACAAGATGAAATACAACCAGTACAAGATGAATACAACCAGTAGAACATGAAAAACAACCAATAGAACATAAAAAATGACATGTACAAGATGAAAGAAGAAGATAAAAGACAACAAGTAGAAGATGAAATACTACCTATATTAGATGAAACACAACGAGTAGAACATGGAAGACAACCTGTAGAACATGGAAAACAACCAGTACAAGATGAAAGATAACAAGAAAAAGATGATAGATAATCAGTAGAACATGAAAGACAACCAGTATTAGATGAAAGACAATCAGTAGAACATGAAAGACAACTAGTAGAACATGAAAAAACTAATTGAACATGAAAAACGACCTGTACAAGATGAACGACAACTATACAAAAATAAAAGACAACTTGAGATGAAAGACAACCCGTAGAAAGTGAAAGACAACCATTACAAGATGAAAGACAACTAAAAGAGATGAAACACAACCAGTAGTAGATTAAAGACAATCAGTAGAACATAAAAAACAACCAGTAAAGAATGAAAAACAACCAATAGTAGATGAAAGAAAACCAGTATAATGTGAAAGACAACTTGTTGAACATGAAAAACAACAAGTACAAGATGAAAAACAACTAGAAGAATATGAAATAAAATAGTTTAATATGAGAGACAACTAGAAGAAGATGAAACACAACCAATAGTAGGACATGAAAGACAACAAGTCGAACATGAAATACAAGCAGTACAACATGAAAAAAAAACTAGAAGAAGATGAAAACCAACTAACAAAAGATGAAAGACAACTAGTAGTACATGAAATACAACAACTACAAGATGAAAGATAACTAGAAGAAGATGAAAAACAACTAGTAGAAGATGAATACAACAAGTAGAAGATGAAAGAAAACTAGAAAAAAAAAAGAGGAAAACAACTAATAGAAGATGAAAGACAACTAGTACAGCATGAAAGACAACCAATACAAGATGAAAGACAATCAGTAGTAGATGAAATACAACTAATAGAAGATGAAAGACAACTAAAAGAACATGAAAGACAACTAGTACAAGATGGAAGACAACTAGTAGAAGATGACAAACAACTAATAGAAGATAAATGACAACCAGTAGAACATGAAATACAACCCGTATAAGATGACAGACAACTAGAACAAGATGAATACAACAAGTAGAACCTGAAAGACAACTAGATAAAGATGAAAACCAACTAACAGAAGATGAAAGACAACTTATACAACATGAAATACAACTAGTACAAGATGAAAGACAACTAAAAGAAAATCAATACAACCGGTAGTAGATGAAAGACAACCAGATGAACATGAAAGACAATCAATAGAACATGAAAAACAACTAGTAGAAAATGAAATACAACTAGTACAAAATAAAACATGTACAAGATGACAGACAACTAGAAGAGATGAAATACAACTAGTAGTAGATGAAAGAGAATCCGTAGAACGTGAAAGACAACCAGTACATTATCAAAAACAACCACTACCAGATGAAAAACAAGTACAAAAAAATGAAAAATAGCTAGTAGAACATGAAATATAACCAGTAGAAGATGAAATACAACCAATAGTAGATGAAAGACAACCAGTAGAACGTGAAAGACAACCTGTTGAACATGAAAGACAACTAGAAGAATATAAAACAACTAATAGAAGATGAAAGACAACTAGAAGAATATGAAAAACAACTAGTAGAAAATGAAAGACAACTAGAAGGAAATGAAATACAACTAGTAGTAGATGAAAGACAACCAGTAGAACGTGAAAGGCAACCTGTTGAATATGATATGAACGACAACCAGTAGAACATAAAAGACAACCAGTACAAGATGAAAGACAACAAGAAGAAAATGAAAGACAACTCGTAGAACATGAATGATAACCAGTACAAAATAAAAGACAACTAGAAGAGACGAAATACAATCAGTAGTCATGAAAGACAATCAGTAGAACGTTAACGACAACCTATAGAAAATGAAAGACAACCAGTACAAGATGAAAAACAACTAGAAGAATATGAAATACAACTATTAGCAGGACATGAAAAACAACAAGTAGAACAAGAAATACGACCAGTAGAACTTGAAAGATAACTTATTGAACATGAAAGACAACTATTACAAAATGAAAAACAACTAGAATAATTTGAAAAACAACTAGTTGGAGATGAAAGATAACTAGGAGAAGATGAACAATGACCTGTACAAGATGAATAATGACATGTGCAAGATGAAAAACTACCTATACAAGATGAAACACAAGTTGTAGAAGATGAAATACAAGTTGTAGTAGATGAAAGACAACCAGTAGAATGTGAAAAACAAACAGTTGAACATGAAAGACAACTAGTATAAAAAAATCTGAAAAACAACAAGTAGAAGAATATGAAATACAACCAGTAGTAGGACATGAAAAATAACATGTAGAACATGAAATACAACTTGTACAAGATGAAAGAAAACTATAAGATAAAGAAAAACACCTAATAGAAGTGAAAGACAACTACAACATGAAAGACAACCAGTACAAGATGAAAGACAACTAGAATAAAATGAATACAACCAATAGTAGAATAATTACAACAAGTAGAACATGAAATACAACCAGTACAAGATGATAGACAACTAGAAGAAGATGAAAAACAACTAATAGAAGATGAATGACAAGTAATAGAACATGAAACACAAGCAGTATAAGATGAAAGACAACCAGAAGACGATGAATACAACCAGTAGGACATGAAAGACAACAAGTAGAACATGAAATACAACCAGTACAAGATGAAAGACAACTAGAAGAAAATGAATGCAACCAGTAGTTGATGAAAGAAAATTAGTAGAACATGAAAGACAACCAATAGAACATGAAAAACGACATGTACAAGATGAAAAACAACTAGTAGAAGATAAATACAACCAGTAAAAAATGAAGACAAGCAGTACAAGATGATATGCGACTAGATGAGATGAAATACAACCAGTAGTAGATGAAAGACAATCCGTAGAACGTGAAAGACAACCAGTAGAACATCAAAGACAGCCACTACAAGATGAAAGACAACTAGAAGAAGATGAAAAAGAACTAGTTGAAGACGAAATACAACCAGTAATAGAAGAAAGACAACCATTAGAACGTGAAAGACAACTAGTACAAGACGAAGACAACAAGAAGAGGATGAAAGGCAACTATTTCAAAATGAATAACAACCAGTACAAGACGAAAGACAACTAGAAGAAGATGAATACAACAAATAGTAGATGAAATTCAACTAATAGAAGATGAAAGACAACTAGAAGAACATGAAGTACAGCAAGTATAAGATGAAAAACAACTACAAGAAAATGAATACACCTATGGAAGATGAAAGGCATCTAGTAGAATGTAAAAGACAACCAACAGAACATGAAAAACGACCTGCACAAGATGAAAGGCGACTAGAGGAAGATAAAAGACAACTAGTAGAAGTTGAAATACAACTATAAGTAGATGAAAGACAACCAGTAGTACGTAAAAGACAACCTGTTGAACAAGAAAGACAACTAGAAAAATATGAAAAACAACTAATAGAAGATGAAAGACAACTTGTACAGAATGAAAGACAACCAGTACAAGATGAAAGACAATTAGAAGAAGATGAATACAACCAGTAGCAGATTAAATACAACTTGTAGAAATAAAATACAACTAGTACAGGATGATAGACAACTAGAAATCGTAGACGAAAAGACAACGAGTAGAACGTGAAAAACAACTAATAGAACATGAAAAATGACCTGTACAAGATGAAAAACAACTATAAGAAGATAAAATACAACCAGTAGTAGATGAAAGACAACCAGTAGAACGTGAAAGACAATCTGTAGAACATGAAGGACAACCAGTATAACATGAAATGCAAGCAATACAAGATAAAATACTACAAGAAGAAGATGAAAGACAACCAATAGAACAAGAATGACAACCAGTACAAGATGAAAGACAACTTGAAGAGATGAAATACAATCAGTAGATGAATGACAATTAGTAGAAAATTAAAGACAACTAGTACAAGATGAAAAACAACTATAAGAATATGAAAAACAGTCACTACAAGGTGAAAGATAACTAGAAGAAAATTTAAAAATACTAGTAGATGATGAAATACAACCAGTAGAATATGAAAGACAAATAGAAGAATATAAAACACAACTCGTAGAAGATAAAAGACAACTAGAAGAAGATTAAATACAACCCATAGTAGGACATGAAAGACAACAAGTAGAACATGAAATACATCTAGTACAAGACGAAAGAAAACTAGAAAAAGATGAAAAACAACTAATGGAAGATAAAAGACAAGTGATACAAAATGAAAGACAACAAGAAAAAGATGAATACAACAAGTGGAAATAAAATGCAACCAGTTCAAGATGAAAACAACTAGAAGAAGGTGAAAAACAACTAATAGAAGATGAAAGACAAATAATAGAACATGAAATACAACCAGTACAAGATGAAAGACAACTAGAAGAAAATGAAATACAACTAATACAAAATAAAACACGTACAAGATGAAAGACAACTAGAAGAGATGAAATACAACTAGTAGTAGATGAAAGACAATCCGTAGAACATGAAAGATAACCAGCAGATTATCAAAAACAACCACTACTAGATGGAAAACAAGTACAAAAAAAATGAAAAATAGCTAGTAGAAGATGAAATACAACCAGTAGAAGCTGAAATACAACCAGTAGTAGATGAAAGACAACAAGTAGAATGTGAAAAACAACCTGTTGAACATGAAAGACAACTAGAAGAATATAAAACAACTAATAGAAGATGAATGACAACTAGAAGAATATATGAAAAACAACTAGTAGAAGATGAAAAACAACTGAAGAAAATGAAATACAACCAGTAGTAGATGAAAGACAACCAGTAGAACGTGAAAGGCAATCAGTAGAACATGAAAGACAACCAGTACAAGATGAAAGACAACAAGAAGAAAATGAAAGACAACTAAAAGAGATGAAACACAACCAGTAGTAGATTAAAGACAATCAGTAGAACATGGAAAACAACCAGTAAAGAATGAAAAACAACCAATAGTAGATGAAAAACAACCAATAGTAGATGAAAGAAAACCAGTATAATGTGAAAGACAACTTGTTGAACATGAAAAACAACAAGTACAAGGTGAAAAACAACTAGAAGAATATGAAATAAAATAGTTTAATATGAGAGACAACTAGAAGAAGATGAAACACAACCAATAGTAGGACATGAAAGACAACAAGTCGAACATGAAATACAAGCAGTACAATAGTAGGACATGAAACACAACCAATAGTAGGACATGAAAGACAACAAGTCGAACATGAAATACAAGCAGTACAACATGAAAAAAAAAACTAGAAGAAGATGAAAACCAACTAACAAAAGATGAAAGACAACTAGTAGTACATGAAATACAACCACTACATGATGAAAGACAACTAGAATAATTTGAAAAACAACTAGTAGAAAATGAATACCACCCTGTTGGGGCCCTTATCAATACTACCACCCTCGCTAACCCAGTTCACGCACCAAATAGGCTGGTGCGCGGACTGGGTGGGCGCACCAGGTGGTGCACTGACTGGGTTGGCGCACCAACCTCTTCTGCCTATTAAGGCACCACCTCATGTAACTGTGTTCATTCCATTCGACCCAAGGCAGCAGGCAGCAAAGAACATTCTCGCAAAGACCAAAGAGCAAGTTTTTTTCACTCTAGTCCTTTATATTTTTTTTTTAATTATTTAATTACTTTTTTAATTTTTTGTAAATTTATTAAATGTTGGGTTTGTTCTGTAATTCAGGTAACTATGATTGAAATTGCTTGTTATTTTGGTGGTTATTACAAGGGCCCAATGGAATTGCTTGTTATTTTGGTGGTTATTTTTAATTATTACAAGGGCCCAATGGTGCTTATTACAGTACCCAACCCCAGAAAATGTTCAATATCGGCTCGGATTTAGATTTCAGCGGTATAACTAGGGAAGTGTACCAGGAACTGGGTATTGACCCGAATTATTACGAACTGATAATTTCTGCCAGAATTAATATTGGCCAAGGCAACCAAACATGGTTCCAACAGCTCCCTGTACTAGACGATAGCAGTTGGGGGTTGTATACCCAAATGACATTGAATTTGACAACACTTTTCAAGTTCCTAGAGTTATATGTGGTTGCCAACCCCAGACAGAACCGTAGACAGAACCCTAGACAGAACCGTACACAGAACCCTAGTCGGGGCATGGATCAGTCAGTGACGGGTCCTACTCGGGCCCTAAATTTAGCGGGTACTAGTCGGTGCCCATCCACGGGGGCTGGTCCTAGTCGGTCCCCATCCGTGGGGGTTGGTTCTAGTCGGGGCCGATCTCGGGTTCCATCCTCCAGCTCTAGCTGAAATCGATCTAAACCCCAGAACCACGTTATTATACTGACAATACAGACGAGGATCCTGAAGAACGGGAGGCAGAGGAAAATTGGGATGCTAGTGACGACGGTGGGCAGACAGCAGATCACAGTGACGAGGAAGACAATCGTCCCGTGCTGGGTATGCGAAAGTGTCCGATATCGGGTCGTAGAGAGAGACACCCGTTTCCAGCTTTTCATGACACTTCGGGGTTTGAAGAGGCTGACCACATTTTTTTGCGGGTTCAGAGGTTCTTTTTTGAACTTATATGAATTTTTTATTTCTTTGAAAATTTAATAATTTAAATTTTTTGAATTTTCAATTAGGTTGGAGAAAGAACAATGGTTTTTGAGGGGATGACGTACAACGACAAGGATCAAATGAAAGAAAAAATCCACCACTGGCACATAAAGAAAAATATCGAGATCAAACAGACACACAGCGACACAACAAGGTTGAGGTTTAAGTGCGAGAGCGACAAGTGCAAGTGGGGGTTGGTTGCGAGGGCCACAGGCTTTGGTTATACTTGGGCCATCACGAAGAATGAGGTACCGCACACATGCCACGCAGATGCATCCAGGTCAGATCATGCGCAGTTGACGTCCTCTATGGTCGCCAACTGCATAAAACTTTCTTTGGAAAAAAATGCTGATATTAGTATCAGAGCTATCAGGGACCTGGTTGCTGAAAGGTATGAGGGCATCGTCCCAAAATACAACAAATTGTGGCGTGGTAGAGAGTTAGCGATTGCCCGGGCATTTGGTAGTTGGGAGGGGTCTTACGGGCTTATTGTCCCTTTGTTGGAGGCAATAAAAAGGGCAAAACCAGGAACTGTGTATGAAGTTGTTTCCAAGCCTTCAGAAAAAGCAAATTACCGGTATTTTATGAGGTTGGCATGGGCATGGGGACCGTGTATAGAAGCAGTGGGTCACCTCAGACCCGTCATCAGTATCGATGCTTGTTTCTTGTCAGGTAGATACAAGGGCAAGTTGTTGATTGTCACCGGATATGATGCGGAGAACCACCACTAGCATTTGGATTGGTAGAGAGCGAAGAGTTTGAGAATTGGGGGTGGTTTATGAAGTGGGTGCGAGATAATGTAATTGGTAGTTGTAGGTTCATGTGTGTGGTCTCTGACCGGCACAAGGGCATAAAAAAGTGTTCATTCAAGATGATTTGGTTGGTCAGAGGAGAACGGGCAGTGTGCCCACAGGTTCTGTTCTCAACACGTGTTTGAGAATTTTGGAAAACACACTCAGGATAAGGTTGCTTCTAAATTCTTCAAGATGATGGTTAAAAAGAAGAAGCGAAGAAGATTACAAGATGGCCTTGATGCAATCGGAAGGCAAAATCCTGATTGGCTGACGTACTTGGATACATGTGGCAAGTATAATGAAAATGACGAGGAAGAACCAGCTAAGCCATGGAAGGTTATCAAGCTATGGATGACGGGAGTCGTTAGGAAATAATGACCAGCAATGGTTCTGAATCGCTGAACAATGTCTTCAAAACTTCTCGCAGGTTTGTTATTCACAATTTCCATAGTTTACAATTAATGAAATATTTTAGGTTATCTTTATTTTAACTGTAAATTGTAATTCTCGTAGGTTACCGGTTGCTGCAATTATTGAGGAGACGTTTTACAAGTGTGTCACATGGTTCGTTCAAAGAAGAGAGAAGGTCGTGGAATGCCAACAAGAGGGTCAACTTTTCTCCACTCGTACGCACTTGAAGCTGAACAAGCACATCCAGAAGACTAACAAAATGACCGCGATTGCATTCAATAGATCCGAGGAATTCATGGTGACATCACATGGTGAGAAAATCCCATTTGACATAGAGGCAGGCAAATGAGTGTACACGTCCCGAGACTGTAGGTACAAGGTCGTTGTGCAGAACGACCATGAGGTGGAATGATCTTGCCAAAAGCCTCAGCTGACCGGAATACCATGTGTTCATGTGATGGCAGTGTGTCGTATAAGGTACGAATGTGTGTTAAAATTTCATACTAATCTTGGATGATGAAACTTACAAATGTGTGGAAAATGTAGGAACTACGATCCAAATGTCTTCGTAAATTACTATTACAACATTCAAACGCTTATCGACACATGGAGTGGAGAATTCCACGTGTATGACAATCAAGGTGATTGGCCGCCGCACGAAGGGGATATCTTAACGCCAGAGCACCGGTTAGTGAAGTTGGGTCGGAGAAGACACAACCGGATCCCAATGTGGATGGACATACTGGAAGGAATGACAAGGAGTCACCAGACCAACAGAGCTACCCTCGAAAGGAATGCGAGAAGGAGAATGGATGCTGGGAACCGTACCCACTAATGTCATGGTTAGGGCTTTCTGTTTATGTAGTAAGGTTAGGGTTTTCGATTATGTATTATGGTACAAACTTTCTGTTTTGTATTAAGGTTAAGGCTTTCGGTAATATTTTATGCATTGTGTGTTATGTTTTAATATACTATGACTGCGGAATATGTATTATTGTGTGTTATGTTTTATCTATGGTGTGTTGTTATATTTTAATGTATTATGTATTGCGGGATATGAGATCTAAAATACGCAACACAAAAAGTAATATGAAAATAATATCTAAATACGCAACATAAAACTAATATCGAAATAACGATCTAAAATACGCAACATAAAAATAATATCTGGTGGTGCCTTAATAGGCAGAAGAGGTTGGTGCGCCAACCCAGTCCGCGCACCAGCCTATTTGGTGCGCGAACTGGGTTAGCGAGGGTGGTAGTATTGATAAGGGCCCCAACAGGGTGGTATTCATTTAATTTGGATTTTTTCTGATGGTAACAATAAAAATTTCGGTAACTAGGAGAACATGAAAAACGACCTATACAACATGAAAGACAACTAGAAGAAGATAAAATACAACTTGTAGAAGATGAAATGCAAGTTGTAGTAGATGAAAGACAACCAGTAGAATGTAAAAAACAACCAATTGAACATGAAAGACAACTCTAGTATAAGATGAAAGACAACTAGAAGAATCTGAAAAACAACAAGTAGAAGTTGAAAGACAAGTAGAAGAAGATAAAATACAACCAGTAGTAGGACATAAAAGACAACATGTAGAACATGAAATACAGCTTGTACAAGATGGAAGAAAACTATAAGATGAAAAACATCTAATAGAAGTGAAAGACAACTAGTACAAGATGAAAGACAACCAGTACAAGATGAAAGACAACTAGAATAAAATGAATACAACCAATAGTAGATTAATGACAACAAGTAGAACATGAAATACAACCAGTACAAGATGATAGACAACTAGAAGAAGATGAATGACAAGTAGTAGAACATGAAACACAAGCAGTGCAAGATGAAAGACAACCAGTATAAGATGAAAAACAACTAGAATAATATGAAAACAATTAATAGAAGATGAAAGACAACTTGTACATAATGAAAGACAACCGGTACAAGATGAAAGACAACTAGAAGAAGATGAATACAACCAGTAGTAAATTAAATACAACAAGTAGAAAGAAATACAACTAGAAGTAGTAGATGAAAGACAACCGGTAGAACGTGAAAAACAACTAATAGAACATGATAAATGACATGTACAAGATGAAAAATAACTATAAGAAGATCAAAATACAACTAGTAGTAGATGAAAGACAACCAGTAGAACGTGAAAGACAACTTGTAAGAACATGAAAGACAACCAATACAACATGAAATACAACCAATACAAGATAAAATACAACCAATAGAACATGAACGACAACCAATAGAACATGAATGACAACCAGTACAAGATGAAAGACAACTAGAAGAGATGAAATACAATCAGTAGATGAAAGACAATCAGTCATACGTGAAAAACAACCAGTAGAAAATTAAAGACAACTAGTACAAGATGAAAAACAACTAGAAGAATATGAAAAACAAATAGTAGATGATAGACAATCAGTAGAATGTGAAAGACAACAAGTAGAAACAATAATTTAAAAAACAACTAGTAGAAGATGAAAGATTACTATAAGAAGATGAAAAATGACATGTACAAGATTAAAAACGACCTTTACAAGATGAAAGACAACTAGAAGAAGATAGAAGACAACTTTTAGAAGATGAAGTACAACCTGTTATAGATGACAGACAACCAGGAGAACGTGAAAAACAACCAGTTGAACATGAAAGACAACCAGTATAAGATGAAAGACAACTAGAAGAATATGGAAAACAACTAGTAGAAGATGAAAGATAAGTAGAAGAAAATAAAATACAACCAGTAATAGGACAAGAAAGACAACAAGTATAACATGAAATACAACTTGTACAAGATGAAAGAAAACTAGAATAAGATGAAAAACAACTAATAGAAGATGAAAGACAACTAGTACAACATGAAAGACAGACAGTACAAGATGAAAGACAACTAGAAAAAAATGAATACAACCAATAGTATATGAATGACAATAAATAGAACATTAAATACAACCAGTACGAGATGAAAGACAACTAGAAGACGATGAATACAACCAGTGAGACATGAAAGACAACAAGTAAAACATGAAATACAACCAGTACAACATGAAAGACAACTAGAAGAAGATGAAATCCAACTAACAGAAGAAGAAAGACAACTAGTAGAACATGAAATACAACCAGTACAAGATGAAAAACAGCTAGAAGAAAATGAATACAACCATTAGTAGATGAAAGACAACCAATAGAACATGAAAAACGACATGTACAAGATGAAAAACAACTAGTACAAGATAAAGTACAACCGGCAGAAAATGAAAGACCAGTACAAGATGAAATACAACTAGAAGAGATGAAATACAACTAGTACTATATCAAAGACAATCAGTAGAACGTGAAAGACAACCAGTAGAACATGAAATACAACCACTACAAGATGAAAGATAACTAGAAGAAGATTTAAAAATACTAGTAGATGATGAAATACAACCAGTAGAATATGAAAGACAACTAGTAGAATATGAAAAACAATTAGTAGAAGATAAAAGACACCTAGAAGAAGATTAAATACAACCCATAGTAGGACATGAAAGATAACAAGTAGAACATGAAATACATCTAGTACAAAACGAAAGAAAACTAGAAAAAGATGAAAAACAACTAATAGAAGATGAAAGACAAGTGGTACAAAATGAAAGACAACTAGAAGAAGATGAATACAACAAGTAGAAATAAAATACAACCAGTTCAAGATGGAAGACAACTAGAAGAAGGTGAAAACCAACTAATAGAAGATGAAAGACAACTAGTAGAACATGAAATACAACCAGTACAAATGAAAGACAATTAGAAGAAAATGATTACAACCAGTAGAACGTGAAAAACAACTAATATAACATGAAAAATGACATGTACAAGATGAAAGACAACTATAAGAAGATAAAAGACCACTTGTAGAAGATGAAATACAACCAGTAGTATATGAAAGACAACCATTGAAAGGTGAAAGGCAACCTGTAGAACATGAAAGACGACCAGTACAAGATGAAAGACAACAACAAGAAGATGAAAGACAACAACAAGAAGATAAAAGACAACCAGTAGAACTTGAATGACAACTAGTATAAGATGAAAGACAAATAGAAGAGATGAAATACAACTATTACTGGATGAAAGACAATCAGTAGAACGTGAAAGACAACCAGTAGAATATGAAAGACTACCACTACAAAATGAAAGACAATTTGAAGAAGATAAAAAACATCTAGTAGAAGATGAAATAGAACCAGTAGAAGATGAAGTACAACTAGTAGTAGATGAAAGACAACCAATATAACGTGAAAGACAATTTGTTGAACATAAAATACAACCAGTATAAGATGAAAAACAACTAGAAGATTATGAAAAACAAATAGTAGAAGATGAAATACAACTAGAAGTAGATGAAATATGATGAGCCCAAATTGAACGACTACTTTTAAAGATTTATAAACCCTAATTTGTACTTACGTTCTGGTCACGAGCGCATGATTCTACCTTGTAGTATAATTGGCGTGTCATTCCACAGGGATAATGTATTAGATTTTTAACACATTTCACTAGTCAAGGTTATCAGTGGGTTTTTACAACAGGGTTCAATACTCTAAAGGTTTGATGCGGTGGTGCTAATTGTGCTAAAGTTAGAGTTAAACAGTAAATAGAGGACCTCTAGGACTCAGGTTCTCTCCTTCTTAATTATTCAAAGTATAAATTTTGACATCTCTCTACGTCGCATGCAGCACTATCACTGTCGCATGCGGCCTAGATTGTCCCACAGCTACCCCGCACGTGGTACTGTCACTACCCGCAGGGTTTGCTGGGTTCTTGCTTATGCGATTTGAAAGGTTTTCTGATCTTGCAATTGACTTATGGGCTATCAAGGCTTTTAGGTACGCAATTATATTCTTTCCCGATACTACCTCACAGTTTAAATATCCCAAATGCCCTACCTAATCTAGGTGTTTCCTAATATAACCTAAATGTAAAATTTTATGTTATCCTGCCAAGGGAGCCAACTGGGTTCTAACCCTAGTCTTTGAACCGCTGCCAAGCCTCGTTAGCCGAAGTGCCTATAGTACTTATATGCATTCTCCCACTCACACTGCGATGCAATGACTAAACACTTATTGGTATGTGGAGGGTCATTGACGAAAACTATGTATGCAAGGAATTAATAAAAAGAATTTAAATAATAAAGAAAACTCAAATTAGCATAAATAAAATATAAATTTATACTAAAACATAATTAAGAATTCGAGTACAACCCTCACCCTTGAGATGAGAAGTTTAGCTTCTCGTGGCCATGGCAAAATAGAAGGAATAAAATAAAGAAAACATAAATTACAACCCAATTGAAGATGGATGAACCTCTACCTCATTAGATGACACCTTCTTCTCTTACTTGACTTCCGATAGCTACCATTCTCTCTCTAAGTACTCTCTAATCTAACATAGCAATGAGAATTGCTAATCTCGATTCTATAGACTTAACACAATTATGCACCCCAAATCCTATTACAAGAGGGGTATTTATAGCCTTCCTAATATGAGAGATGGAGTAGTGGAAGTAGTGGAGGTCCAAACTTAGAGTGCACTCCAAGTCTGGATAGATGAAGCCAAAAATAGATATGAAAACTTACCGCTGAAGCAATCGCGTTCTTTCAGAAGAATTCTGCCAAAAATAGCATCAATGGTGGATGATCTGGTCCCAAGGAAATAGTCCACAGATTGAGTTCACGGATTGTGCGGCATAAGGAGGCCGCACGGCTTCCTAACTTAGCAGATTTTCTTGTAATTTCATCATTTTGCATGTTGTGTACTTCATGTGAGATGTTGTATGCTCCATGTGATGCCCTGTTTTGGTGCTATCTTCATAAATCGCCTAAATATGACACTTTTGCTCTGTTTTTGGCCTAATTACGCAACTTTCTCAATAACCTGCCAAAAGACCTAAAAACACTTTTGGGGTAAATAAATTGGGAAAATGGCTACTTTGCCTTCGCTTTTCACCATTTTCTGAAAAAAAAGATAAGTGATTTTCTCTATATGTTTTAGCTTCATCAAAATACATCCAGTAGTAGGTAATTAAAGATAACAAATAGAACATGAAATGCAACTAGTACAACATGAAAAAAACTAGAAGAAGATGAAAAACAACTAATATAAGATAACAGACAACTAGAAGAATATGAAAAACAACTAGTAGAAGATGAAAGACAACTAAAGAAGATGAAATACAACCAGTAGTAGGACAGGAAAGACAACAACTAGAACATGAAATAATCTAGTACAAGATGAAAGAAAACTAGAGAAAGATGGAAAACAACTAATAGAAGATGAAAGACAACTATTACAAAATGAAAGACAACCAGTACAAGATGAAGACAACTAGAAGAAGATGAATACAACAAGTAGTAGATGAAATACAACTAATAGAAGATGAAAGACAACTAGGAGAACATGAAATACAACAAGTACAAGATGAAAGACAACTAGAAGAAAAATGAATACAACCTTTAGAAGATGAAAAGCAACCAGTAGAATGTGAAAGACAACCAATAAAACATGAAAAATGACCTGCACAAGATGAAAGACAACTAGAGGAAGATAAAAGACCACAAGTAGAAGTTGAAATACAACCTGTAGTAGATAAAAGACAACTAGTAGAACTTGAAAAACAACGAGGTGAACATGAAAGACAACCAGTACAAGATGAAAGACAACTAGAAGAATATGAAAAACAACTAGTAGAAGATGAAAGACTAGTAGAAGAAAATGAAATATAACCAGTAGTAGGACATTAAAGACAACAAGTAGAACTTGAAATACAATCAGTACAAGATGAAAGACAACCACTACAAGATTAAAGATAACTAGAAGAAAATGAAAAACAACTAGTAGAAGATGAAATACAACCAATAGAAGATGAAAGAAAACTAGAAGAAGATGAAAAACAACTAATAGGAGATGAAAGACAACTAGTACAACATGAAAGATAACCAGTACAAAATGAAAGACAACAAGTAGTAGATGAAATATAACTAATAGAATATGAAAGACAACTAGAAAAACATGAAATATAACTAGTACATGATGAAAGACAACTAGAAAACGATGAAAAAACAACTACTAGAAGATGAGTGACAACTAGTAAAACATGAAATACAACCAATGTAAGATGAAAGATAACTAGAAGAAGATGAATACAACCAGTAGGACATGAAAGACAACAAATAGAATATGAAATGACAACTACAAGATGAAAGACAACTAGAAAAAGATGTAAACTAACTAACAGAAGATGAAAGACAACTTGTAGAACATGAAATACAACTTAATACAAGATGAAAGACAACTAGAAAAAAATGAATTCAACCAGTAGTAGGTGAAAGATAACCAGTAGAACGTAAAAGAGAACCAATAGAACATGAAAAACGACATGTACAAGATGAAAAACAATAGTAGAAGATGAAATACAACTAGTAGAAAATGAAAGACGTACAAGATGAAAGACAATTAGAAGACATGAAATACAACCAGTAGTAGATGAAAGACAATCCGTAGAACGTGAAAAATAACTAGAAGAAGATGAAAAACAACTAATAGAATATTAAAGACAACTAGAAGAAGATGAATACAACCAGGTTTAGATGAAACACAACAAGTAGAACATGAAATACAACAAGTAAAGATGAAGGACAACTAGAAAAAGATGAAAACCAACTAATAGAATATGAAAGACAACTAGCAGAAAATAAAATACAACCAATATAAGATGAAAGACAACTAGAAGAAAACTAATACAACCAGTTGTAGATGAAAGACAACCAGTAGAATATGAAAGACAACCAATAGAACATGAAAACCGACCTGTACAAGATGAAAGACATCAAGAGAAGATAAAAGACAACTAGTAGAAGATGAAATACAACCAGTAGTAGATGAAAGGCAACCAGTAGAACATGGAAGACAACCTGTAGAACATTAAAGACAGTACAAGATGAAAGACAATAAGAAGAAGATGATAGCCAACCAGTAGAAAAGGAAAGACAACCAGTACAAGATGAAAGACAACTAGAATAGATGAAATATAACCAGTAGTAGATGAAAGACAACTAGTAGAATGTGAAAAACAACTAATAGAACATGAAAAATGATCACTCAAAAGAGAGCAATGTTTCTTTTAATATTTATAAACTCGGAAATGCTATCGGTTCGGACTGCAAGCGCACAATCCTATCGAGTAGTATATTCGAGGTCGATACACATGTAATATTGGTTCAATGCTTTGAGCGATCGAATCACAATCTTTCGAAAGGCTAGACGAAATCTGAAAATTAAGAGATGTTGTTTTTGATCAATGTAAATTAGGAAGCAATTAAAAGTAATTAAAATAAAGATAGAGATGAGAATTCCTAGGGTTTCGGCACACCATTGCCACTCAATCTGCCTTGACAATATATTCCTGTTGCGTCTGATTTCCTGTTGTTGTTTAATGAAAGACACCACATAGGTCACTGCGATTTATGTTACGCAAGAATGACAGATCTTTCACCGAGATTCTACATAGGACACTGCGATTTTTCTTACGCAAATGTCTGATCTATCAAATACCCCAAATTACTACACAGATCATTGCGATTTACCTTACGCAAGTGATGGAATTTGGTACGCGTTTTGTTGGTCTGGTTTATGGTTTCCCCGCTAAGGTTTTCTTCACATAAACCTAATAGATCTCAAGGAGGCTAATCCATACAAATAGTTTCTCTTACCATTAAAGTACTGTCACTACCCTAACGGACTCAAACTAGATCATTGAAGTTAGATGAAGAGATAGTAAATAACAAAAGCATTTTGTTTCAACAACAAGAAATCATAATCAACAGAAATATATATATCAAAACATCAAGAGTAACAAGGTTTACTGCCTAGCCTTAAGAAGAGGAACTTAGCCGCGGAACAACATTGTTACAAGCACTCATCTCTTCTCACTTTAATCAAATATAACCCTAATTACAAAGATAAGTTATTCTTCTGCCCAGGGGCCTTATATAGGAGTGGAGGGATGTTTGGAGGTTGAGTAGGGGCTAAGAAACTGATCTGGAAACAGCTGTCGGCAGTTATTCCCCAAGAGGCACCTTCGGTTACGGACCGTATTGGGCAATACGGTCCGTATTAGGACCTTGACAGTTAGGGTTTAATGCTTCCAGCGCTATCTTCTGGTCCGTGCTAGGCCTGGTCCGTATTAGGCAATACGGACCGTAACAGAGACTTAGTTGATGAGCGTCGCTGATCCGATTGACCCGATTCTAGCTCCATTTGGTGTAAAATAGTCCCAAAACATGTTTTCTGCAATAAAACACAAAGAAGGGTGACAATAGCCTTTTTCTCTAATTAATTAAACATAAGTGTGAGAAAATATGCAAAACCTAAGCCAAAACCCTACGTAAATCATTATTATTTTGACTCTGATCACGCCTCCCAACTTGAATTGTTGCTTGTCCTCAAGCAACGACATCCCAGCTGGTCAAAGGTCTGGTCTAGGTTAAATCATGTAATCTCAAGGTTTTGTTAAAAATTAAATTAGGGCTTAGGTTTGGTACAATTGACATGACAATAAAAATCTAGAACTTTAAAAATATTCATGATCTCTCCCTTGAATAATTTATTCACCCCATGATTGACCTCATTATGCTTACCCTAGAAAAATTATCATCGAACAATTTATTTCACAAATATCCTTAAATTTGAGAGTATTAATTTCCCCTTTGATTATAAATGGATCCCTTCCAATCAATAGGAATTCTAGTGATATAAATTTTGATTTTCCTTCCCAATTGATTGGAGCAAAGTGTGACAACTAAGTGTGTTGGTACTTGTGACTATTTTTTGAAAAATTAAATATATACAAGAATTAAAATTTGGGAGGTTTTCTCGAGCCTATTGGTAACCAGTCTTGCGTAGGCACCCGTACTCTTTTTATCCTCCATCTTTTATTCTATTTTTTTTCTTTTTCTAATTTTTTTTTTTGGATTTTTCTCATTTCTGATTTTTTTGTATTTTTCTATTTTTCTGAAAAATAAAATATTTTTATGTCACAAGCACCATGATTACACACAATTCCAAGTATTCATTCATACAAGAAATTATTGCATAGTTTCGCTAGGGGTCTATCTATAATAAATGGGTATTCTAAAACACTATCAAGTTTAAAAGACTTTGCAAAAAATAAATTACTCAACAATAAAAATTTCTAGGCTTTGCGATTTTTGGTCAACACTCATGGTTAGCAATTAATTGTTCACTTTGAGATCACTAATTATTTTTAAAAATTCTGAATATTTGGTATCATGGCCAATTGTCTAAACCCTAGCCTAACTCAATTCAAAACAATTCCTATTTGATTAACCTACTCCTAAGGAAAAATAAAAATGCAAGCTAGCTAAAAAGCTCAATCTAATCATCCTAGGATTATCGGTAAAGCCTCCAACCCTAGTCAAAAATTGAGTAAAACTACTAGCACCTAAGAATTTAAAATGGGAAATTTTTTAAAGATACATGGTCAATTTACCTCCTACCCCCCGAATAAAATTGAGCATTGTCCCTAATGCTCGAGAGATAAAAATAAAGGAAGTAGTAAAGTAAAAGACCGGGGAAAGATATACCACTCATTGCACCTCAATCCTGAGGTGGTGGAGGTGGAGGTGGTGGTGGGCGCTGGATCTCCTCGTAGAATGACGGGTCGAAGAGTCCGTATGGTGGTGGCTGGTATGGCAACCCGGTGGCGAGGGCATGATGGTAGTACTGCTGTGACATGTAGCGGGCCTGCTGTGCCTCCCGCCTGTTGTTGGCAGCATATCCTCGCAGCTCGTCCATGCCCTGACGAACCTCTCCTACGTAGGTACGCATCTCGTCATACTGCTGGTCAAGCCGGGTATAAGTGGTCCTGGTGTTGATGGAGAATCTCTCCATGTTCGCGTTGACCCTTTGGACAGCTTGGAGAACTCGGTTGTATCCACTCTGAGGGGCATCGGATGGTCACGCTTCTTCTGCTGCGAGCGCCTCTTGCCGAGCCCTTTGCTCATTTGCTGCCATTTCTTGTATGTATGTGGCGGCTACTGCGGTTTCGGCTCTATCTTCTTCTTCAGCCTCGGCCTCTAGGGCCGCAAAATCAACCTCATCATCGCTTTCCTAAGCGGCCTGTCTGCCGATAGGGGCCACTTGCCTCCATTTTTGTTGGTTTTTGAGAGGTAGTGGCTTGCAAGGCATTTGAACCCTCCTGCTTTCGATGTTGTATAAGTATGGCTCGGGAGGTCTACCGCTGATCATTCTCATCGCGGTGAGGCACTCGATATCTAAGAATCTCATACCGGTGCCTTCTTTCAAGAAATCTACCTCGATTCTGAGTTGGCGAGCGAGGATTGTTGCCATGGCACCAATGGAGATGTTTCCTTTACCCCTTTTGTTTGTTCCAATCGAGTGGATGTGGTTGCAGAGGAAGTGGACGATGTGCGGAGGCTCTTCCGGTGTGATGAGCATACATTTGAGGATGTAAAGCTCGGGGAAGGTGACTTTCGCACATGTCTCACCTCGAGCGAAGAGAGAATTGCTGAGAGCTGCCTGCATGTACCGGAGCACTGGATGGACAATGTGGCTGGCAACTCTGGGGTCACTGATACGGTCGTTGGTGATCAGCTTCCAAAAATTCCGCTCGTCATTGTGTGCTTGCGTGCCTTCATCTTTAAAGACAAAGATGTCGCAGAAGTCATGCATTGACATTATCTCCTGCTCTTTGTTCATCAGCTGAAATTTAATTATGTCATTTTCGGAGGAGAAGGTGGCAATGAACTCGCGGGTGAGGTCGTCATAGGCCGGGACATCCACCAGCTTGTTGAGAAAGTCCCAGATGTGAACCCTTTTTGCTAGGGTTTTGAATTGGGCGAGGAGGCCGAGCTCTTGAAGGGTTTCGATATGGATGGCCTTGTGGTTGATGATTTTGTTGTCTTCCAGCTTTTCGAAGACATTGGCGTGTGCTATGAAGGAAAATTTTATGTCCAGGGGGTTATGTTCTTGCCCCTCCATTGGTTGTGGTTCGTCTTGTGGAGGAGACTCCGGCAATTCTTCCCGTTCGGGGTTTTGCTCAGGTGATTCGGGTGGTGGATGTTGAGAAGAAGACTCCCCCCCTCTTCTTCTTGCCTCTACCTGTCAAAGCTTTAAGAAGACCATGTGTTTTTGAGGCCATTTTGGGGGTTTATTGGTCACTGTTACGGGTCGTATTGGGTTGATACGGAGTGGTTACGGACCCGTGTGCTGGTGAAAATTGGTCAAGTACAGGACTTAATACGGACTGTATTGACAGATACGGACCGTATCGGACTGATATTGGTTCTGGTAAAAAGTCGAAAAAACCCTAATTTTTTTGTATTTTTCGTGATTTTTGGTATTAGACTAAATCTAGAAAGGAAAACAATTCTAGAACTAAATTGCAAAAAGGAATAAAAGACTAATTTAAGAAATTAAACTTAAAATTGAAAATTAAAGAGGGAAAAGGGGAAAACAAAACCGAAAATGGTAAAGATCGTGTTCTCGGTGGATACGGGTAGGATACGACCCGTATTAGCAGTTGGTGGTTGTGCGAGAGGTGGTTGACGCGATCTTCCTTGGTGGCCGGCGGTGTATTGCGAGGTTGGCTCGGGTTTTTGCAATAAAGGGGAGAAGGATGAGAGGAAGGAGGAAGAGAAGTAGAGAAGGAAGAGAAGAGGAGAAGAGAAACGGGAGAGAGGGCTCAAAAATAGAAAAACTTCTATTTTGAACGGTTACCCAACTTCGCGCCTCTTCGTTAACGGGTTTTTAATTCCAGATCGGTTTTGATTACGGACCGTATTGGCTGATACAGTCCGTAGCCAACCCGAAATTTTTGATCCTGATAACTGTTTCTTGTCTCTTCCTCTGGATACGGTCCGTATTGGCTGATACGGGCCGTATTTGCTACTCTCCCTATTTAATCTAACTCCCTGCTCCGTATCTGCTGTCATAATCCGTATTGGCTGATACGGTCAGTAACAGAGAATATTTTCTTGACTTTTCCAATGTTTTTAACCGAGCCCTTCCTCTAGCATGTTCACCTGGTCGTGAAAAATGAGTGGATGTGATTCGTCCCCCAGTTAAAGTCCTAAGCAAACTAGAAATAAATATTTATAAGAAAATATAAAAGTGGCCTTGGGTTACCTCCCAAGAAGCGCTTGTTTAAAGTCGTTAGCTTGACTCGGTGTTTTGTTAGTTCCTTCCAGATATCCTCTCGTCAATGCAAGTGGGTTGCTTGTCGGGTGGTTCACCTTCAGCGTCTTCCGTGGTCTCATCATCATTGCCTTTGTCGAAAAAGTCGGTTGGTGTTTGAGGTCCGGGGTCGAATGCCAGACTCAAACCGAGTACTGCTTCAACCTCGTCCAGTCTTTG
Source organism: Carex myosuroides (assembly GCA_028015225.1). Taxonomy (NCBI): domain Eukaryota; kingdom Viridiplantae; phylum Streptophyta; class Magnoliopsida; order Poales; family Cyperaceae; genus Carex; species Carex myosuroides. The sequence goes on from CM051479.1 coordinate 10,078,569, forward strand.
AGAAATTGCATCGAGTTCCTCGCGGAGGTTTTTGATTAATGCAAGGGCTAAGAGAGAATAATTCCTGTTGTTTGCGATATTATGACTCTTGTTCAGATCATCGGTTTGTGTTGTCACGGAGGTTGGATGGATCTGACCGTCATCTTGTACAATAAACAATCTCTCCATTTCTACTTCGCGCATCGTTTTTTCGATGTATTCAAATTCATCCATTCGCAATTCATCATTGCCATACTCGTCCGCTGTTTCCAAATTGTAGACAAGATTTATGTCAGGTGGGACTTTGGTTTCATTCATGTTGAAGATCATCTTGTTATCGCCAATATTGAGTGAAATCTTCCCATTCCTAACATCGATCATTACCCCACATGTGGCGAGGAATGACCTTCCAAGGATGATCAGAATCTGCTCATCTTCTTCCATATCAACTACCACAAAATCTGCTGGTATCTAGAATTTACCAACTTTGATTGGGATATCAAGCAACATTCCTTCAGGATATCGAATTGATCGGTCAACTAGTTGCAATGAGATCCTTGTTGGTGATAGGTCTCCACATTCCAATTTATCGAATACCATCTTAGGCATCAGACTCACGCTTGCTCCCAGATCACACAAAGCTCTCTTAAAATCGGTTGTGCCAATGGTGCATGGTATCGAGAAGCTTCCCGGATCTTTCAACTTCGTCGGTAATTTGCTTTGCACGAGCGCACTACACTCCAGATTGAGCGGAACTGTTGAGAATTCTTAGAGCCTATTTTGATTTGAAAGAATCTCCTTCAGAAATTTAGCATACGAGGGTATGCTTGCGATTGCCTCAGTGAAGGGGATTGTGATTTGTAATTGCTTGAGTGTCTCCATGAATCTCGCGAATTGCTGCTCCATTTTATGATTGGCCGGCCTTGGAGGGAATGGCAAAGGTGGCTTGTAGGGTGGTGGTGAAATGTATTCAGGTTCGGGTTGTCGCTCGTCTTCACCTACGGTGTCATTCTGCTCCTCAGTAAGGTCTGTCTGCAGTTCAAATACGGGCGGCTCCAATTGTTGCGGCTCGTATTCTTCGGAATGCGATGGCTCTGCATGCATCTCATCAGAAGTTTGATTGGGCATGGGAGGTCCCTGATAAGTTGTACCGCTCCTTAATGTTATGCTCTTGCAAGTCTCTCTCGGGTTCTCTTCCGGTTAGCCCAGAAATTTGCCTTTTTCGCGTGTAATACTCGAGAATTCTTTTGCCATCTTAGAGACATTGTCTTCTAAGTCTTTGTTGCGGTTTGTTAAGGATTCGATTTTTTGTGCGATTTCGACGTTGGCCTTGTCTTGCTTCTCTAGGAATCTCTCCATTAAAGATGTGATGTTAGGTTGCTGCGGTTGGTTGTATTGCCTTGGTTGGTAATTCGGTTGGGGATTGTTGTATCTCGGCTGATAATTGGACTGTGGTTGATAGTTCTATTGGGGTGCATCAGGCCTCTGATTGTTTGCGTATGAGAGATTTGGATGGTTTCGGTTGTTCGAATGGTATGTATTGTAAGCGGGCTGAGGTCGAAAGCTGTTGTCGATTGTGTTTGCTTGCTCTATTTCTTCCTCAGTTTCCGTCACATTCATACATTCGGTCATCTCATGCGCTCCTCCACAATAGCCACATGCTGTTGCGGCATTGACTGCTGCTACCGTTCGTTGCTTGGTTTGCTTGTTGAGTGCCATTTACAAAGCATCGATCATTGCGCTCAGCATGGATATATTGTCTACTCGGTGCATGCCAGGTGTTGGAGTTGGCTTCTTTCGCTCAGGGATCCAGTAGTGTTGGTTGATTGCAATCTCTTCAATTAGGTTGTAAGCCTCGTCAGGTTCCTTGTTCATGATTGCTCCTCCTGCGGAAGCATCAATAGACAACCTATCGGTAGGGTTTAGACCATTATAAAAAGTTTGGACAATCAGCCATCTTTCTAGACCATGATGTGGACAACACCTTAACATATCCTTGTATCTATCCCATGCCTCACACAATGTTTCACCATCCCTTTGTTCAAAATTAGTAATTGCATTTCTAAACCTCGAAGTTTTGGATGGTGGGAAATATTTTGCAATAAACACATTAAACAATTGGTCCCAAGTTTGAATGGAATTGGCCGGTAAAGAAAACAACCATGCTCTTGCTTTATCTTTTAATGAGAATTGAAATAGCCTTAGCCTGATTGCTTCATCGGTAACTCCGTTGATCTTTATCGTCTCGTATATCCCTAGGAAAATTGACAAATGAAGATGTGGATCTTCATGTGAAAATCCTCCAAATTGCTGTTGCGAAACTATATTTATGAGAGCAGGTTTGATCTCAAAATTACGGTTCGTAAGAGTTGGCGGGTTTATACTAGAATTAGGATCATTCGCGCGCAGTACGCAATAGTCTCGTAGAAGTTTGGGTCTTCCTGCATCGTGAACTTCATTATCACCATTGTTTTGTCTTCCATTGTTGATCGGTTCATTCAGTGGGATATTCATGTTGATCGAATCTGAGTCTTCTTCGCTTTCAGAATTACTCGATGAAGAACTATGATTGGTTCTTATCGGTGATGTAGAAGCGAATTGTCTTCTCCTACTAGTAATCCTCTCGGATCTTCGTACGGATAATTCGGCCAGCGTGCAGTGTCCTAAAAAGAAAAGAAAATTTGAAAATTTAAACTAAAACTGAAAATAAAAAGAAAATAAAAATAAAAACGAAATTAAAAATAAAAGAAAAATAAAAATGCAGAAAATAAAAAGAAATCTAGGTGTTTCTAATTAATTGGATTCAATGGTCAAAGCAAGGGCGTCTCGCGAGGCCTTGCGCAATGAACCGTTATTCCCCAGCAACGGCGCCAAAAAGCTTGATCACTCAAAAGAGAGCAATGTTTCTTTTAATATTTATAAACTCAGAAATGCTATCGGTTCGGACTGCAAGCGCACAATCCTATCGAGTAGTATATTCGAGGTCGATCCACAGGGAATATTGGTTCAATGTTTTGAGCGATCGAATCACAATCTTTCGAAAGGCTAGATGAAATCTGAAAATTGAGAGATGTTGTTTTGATTAATGTAAATTAGGAAGCAATTAAAAGTAATTAAAATAAAGATAGAGATGAGAATTCCTAGGGTTTCGGCACACCATTGCCACTCAATCAGCCTTGACAATATATTCCTGTTGCGTCTAATTTCCTGTTGTTGTTTAATGAAAGACACCACATAGGTCACTGCGATTTTTGTTACGCAAGAATGATAGATCTTTCACCGAGATTCTACATAGGACACTGTGATTTTCCTTACGCAAATGTCTGATCTCTCAAATACCCCAAATTACTACACAGATCACTGTGATTTATCTTACGCAAGTGATGGAATTTGGTACGCATTTTGTTGGTCTGGTTTATGGTTTCCCCGCTAAGGTTTTCTTCACATAAACCTAATAGATCTCAAGGAGGCTAATCCATACAAATAGTTTCTCTTACCATTAAAGTACTGTCACTACCCTAACGGACTCAAATTAGATCATTGAAGTTACATGAAGAGATAGTAAATCACAAAAGCATTTTGTTTTAACAACAAGAAATCATAATCAACAGAAATATATATATATCAAAACATCAAGAGTAACAAGGTTTACTGCCTAGCCCTAAGAAAATGAACTTAGCCGCGGAACGGCATTGTTACAAGCACTCATCTCTTCTCACTTTAATCAAATCTAACCCTAATTACAAAGATAAGTTATTCTTCTGCCCAGGGGCCTTATATAGGAGTGGAGGGACGTCTGGAGGTTGAGTAGGGGCTAAGAAACTGATCTGGAAACAGCTGTCGGCAGTTATTCCCCAAGAGGCGTCTTCGGTTACGGACCGTATTGGGCAATACGGTCCGTATTAGGACCTTGACGGTTAGGGTTTAATGCTTCCAACGCTATCTTCTGGTCTGTGCTAGGCCTGATCCGTATTAGGCAATACGGACCGTAATAGAGACTTAGTCGATGAGCGTCGCTGATCCGATTGACCCAATTCTAGCTTCATTTGGTGTAAAATAGTCCCAAAACCTGTTTTCTGCAATAAAACACAAAGAAGGGTGACAATAGCCTTTTTCTCTAATTAATTAAACATAAGTGTGAGAAAATATGCAAAACCTAAGCCAAAACCCTACGTAAATCATCATTATTTTGACTCTGATCAAAAAACGACCTGTACAAGATGAAAAATAACTATAAGAAGATAAAAGACTACTTGTAGAAGATGAAATACAACCAGTAATAGATGAAAGACAACCAGTAGAACGTGAAAGACCTATAGAACATAAAAGACAACCAGTACAACATGAAAGACAACCAATATAAGATGAAAGACAACAAGAAGAAGATGAAAGACAACCAGTAGAACATGCATGCATGCAATTAGCACACCAATTAATATGCATATGCAATTGGGGACCTTCAAACTATATAGGCAACAACCAACAGAATAATTCTCCTAATTACAAGTATTGCCACTAACTGTAGTTGTTCCTAATTACAATAATACCTCTAACTAACTAACTGCTCCAATAACGTTGGAGACAACATCTATGTAATTATTACCATTTCATAAAAATCCGAACAACTCTTGTATGTTTATAACAATACTACTTCAAGACGCGAATCATCCCCAATACCGCTCTCACAAACTATAGAATTACTATCAAGGTCACGTCCTTTAAGCTAAATTGTGAATTGCTCAGGATTGAGTTCCAGCCACTCCCCAATTTGACAAGCAACATCAGAAAGTTTCTCATATGCATCTACATTCATCGCAACGGGCACCTCATCACGGAACATGACAAAGATCTGCATTCGAGACTTCTTGACTTTGAGCACAGTATAATCATTTATCATGTACTGACGCAATGGTTTCTCATCATGCAACTCCTGATCATACTCAGAACAGAAGAGTTTGAGTCGACCGTCGACACTAATGATGTGCTTCAGCTCAGCTATGGTGTACCAGCTCTGCACTTTGAGTTTTATTGCTGAACCCTGAATTAACTTCACAGTAAGATGCATACCAGTACTAGGTCAGGTCAACATCTGAAGCATAGCATTGTTGTGTACACCACATGATGCAAGTGTTTGGTCCTCGTCAAGCATTTTACCAGAAAATATGAGAGTAATTTGTTGATCAGAAGTAAACATCAAATAATGTATCATAGCCTTTATGTTTGATACGGTGTCCCAGGTCTTCACATTAAGTGCAAAAGAGATTGTGAGGGCCTTGATTAAAATTGTTATACCATCTTCGACATCCAAGTCGATGCATGAGTTTGTGGGTATATTATAGTAGTCTAAGGTTTGGGTGCCTTCAAGGCGATTTTGACCAAACAACAGCCTTTGTTTGCTCGATGCAATGTTCTCCTTTTCTTGCACCTTGGTTTTGATTGCATCAATTTTATCGGTGTTCGTTACATCGATGGCTATAGTCCTTGTTATCTTCGCAAAGATCTACAGAATGAAAATTATTTATAATATCAGAACATTGAAAAACAAGTTGAGGTATGTTGTTTCTTGGTGGTGGTTTCTTACAAGTTCAGTTTGGATAAAAATATGAACTGCTAATAAAGCATAGATAGTTTCAGAGTGAAAAATATGCTAACATATTAATTCTATAGCCAATGGTATATAGGATGAGTAATGCTTCAATAGTACGTATTGAGATGATATCCATACTTTTTCTAACATCAATCAGATGAGTGACACTGGAACAACATTATTGGGTTTGGTACATCTGCCTATATTATATCCATTATGTCTATTTGACATAATAACAAGTACATTTCAATACATATTACAAATAAAAAATAATGACAGGATGTAATTACACAAGAATGAGACAAATTAATTAAGATTTATTGATATATCAATAATGAACAATGAATGATTTAGCTTATAGTTGGTCGATCATAAATACTTGGTAAGTCTCTTGCCATTTCAAAAGTGTCAGTCTATCAAACCATAGCCTTTTCAGAAAAGGAACTCTAAAGTTTCTAAATTTTTCTATATTAACCTTGCTAAAAAAACCCATTTTCTAAAAGAAGAAGTCGTAAAATTCTTTTAATTGGCCCTCAAGAGTCAGGATATATGAGTTTGTTAACAAAACAAGAATAGGCAGTAGAGATAAAGATGCTTTAAATAATGTTCATGGATTTTGATCTCATCAGGTCCATTGATAAATAATTGGTGCTATTTTGATCAGATGGTTAGAAGCCCTCACAAAAAATATATCTTACTCTAAGATACCGTGATAAAAAAATAATAAGAGCACTTCTTGATATTGTTTACAATACAGCAATCTAGTATTGTAAAACAATTTCAAGAAGTCATCTGCCTTAATTCTCATTAAACAAAGTAAAAAATGTTTGATTTTTATGTGCTTGTAGATGGAGCAATATAGATCAAATCTGATCTTTTATTGTGTCAATTGTGTTCTTGAAGTTTTCTGTTAAGAGAATTTTAAAAAGTATAAATTATCAAGAATGGAAAACTAGAACCCTCCTCAAATAATGAATAAGTAAAGCACTAATTAACTAAAAATTCAAGGGGAAAAAGAGGTGGATATATAATTGCAGCTTAAAATAGGAAAAAAAGAAAAAACGAACCTTGTCTGACTAATTGTCAGACTCCTTTCTCTGGCGCTCGTCGTCGCTTTCCTCTCTGGGCTGATCCTTCTTTGACTGATCCTTCGACTCCATTCTCTGGGGCTTGCCGTCGTTTTCCTTGCTTGGCAAATCCTTCTCTGACTGATCGTCAGATCTCTGGGCTCCCTGTCGCTTTCCTTGCTCGGCACATCCTTCTCTGACTGATTCTCAAACTCCATTTTCCGGGACTCACCGTCGCTTTCCTTTCTTGACAGATCCTTCTCTGTCTGATCCTCATACTTCATTTTCTGACGCTCGTCACCGTCACTTTCCTTTCTTGACAAATCCTTCTTCGACTGATCCTCAGACTTCATTTTCTGGGGCTCGCCATAGCTTTCCTTGCTCGGCAGATCCTTCTCTGACTGATCCTCATACTCCATTCTATGTTGCTCGCCATCACTTTCCTTTCTTGACAGATCATTCTTTGACTGATCCTCAGACCCCATTCTCTGACGCTCTTCATTGCTTTCCTTTCTTGGCATATCCTTGTTTGAAGGATCCTCAGACTTCATTCTTTGATGCTTGTCATTGTTTTCCTTTCTTGATAGATCCTTCTCTGTCTGATCCTCATACTCCATCCTTTGTTGCTCGCCATTGCTTTCCTTGCTCGACAGATCCTTCTTGGAAGGATCCTCGGACTCCAATCTTTGGCGCTTGTTGTTGTTTTCCTCTCTTGGCAGAACCTTTCCGGACTCCATTTTCCCGCTCATCGTTGCTTGCTATTCTTGGCAGAACCCGAGGAGACACTGAGAAGAGAGATTTTTCAAATCACCCCAAAGTATGATCCTACAGTATTAAATTCCAAGTCAAGTGATTTCATTGGGCCTACTTCCATATATAGGAGTTTTTGGACCCGAGAATGTTGTTTCAGTCCGGACCCACTAAAAGATTGACCAAGTTCTCACTAGTGACTAGTCACTTCTCAGCGAGCAGAAACAATTTTCTTAAAAGATTGGTAGGCTCCGAAATATAGAGAAAGAGATATTCGTCGGATTAAGTTTCCATAAGAGAGACAACATGCAGCGAGAATAAAAAGAAACAGGGCATATACTTACATAGAAAAATTGGGAAGGGAAAATAGGAATTTCATTTAGAGTGAGAATACGGTACTATGCATAGTGCATATTAGCTTGTATTATGAATTTATATTTTCATTTTAAAAGTTCATACAATAAATTTGAACCATTCAACATGATCTCTATATAAAAATGTATATTTAGATCAAATTTTATATTTTTTTACAAATTTTTTACTATATTCTTTAGATAGATATAAATTATTTGATCTAAACATTCTATATCATTAAAAAGTGTTGATTTTCAATCTATCTAAAAAAGTATATAAAATTTTATTGCAGGTATATTTTCATATGAAAAGCATATTGAAGAGTTCAAATTGAGTCTCTTGACAAATTGAAGTTGCAACTTATAAGTGGAGTCATACATGTTAAAAAGGAGCTAGATTAATATATGTGCTTGGGATCAAATCAGAGTATATAATTAAATGAATCCGATAATCGGTTAAATTCACAAAGAAAAATAAAAAAGTTGTCATATATCCGTTTCGTTTAGAAAAAAAGAGAAACATTAACATTGATAAAAGGACAAAGATATATGAATTTGTTCTTTACAACTAACGACGTGGCTGATCAATTCAGAATGGATATAATGGATATATTACATAGTACATATCAATTTGAGAAGAGAGATTTTTCAAATCACCTCAAAATATGATCTTACAATATCAAATTGCATTTCAAGTGATTTTATTGGACCTAATTATATATGAGAAGAGTTAAAATATCTATTGTTTTCATGCTCTAATTATGTCTTATATCTTTATCTATGTTTTTAAGATTTAAAAAGTTAATATGAACCGCTTAATATGATCTCTATATTAAATGTGCTTGAAGACCAAAATTTATATTTTTTTTGAAATTTTTTACTATTTTTTTAGATGAGTAAAATATCACTGTTTTTAGACCGTCCAGGAACACTGCTCAACATTAACGGTTCAGATCATACTGTACATTTTATAGAGTAAAAGATATACATATAAATTGCATGATCATTTTACATATAAAATGGCTAAGAATATGATCTACACTGTTCACCTCAGCTTTGCGTCAATTAAAAACAGCCCTGTTAAAATTAGCACGCATTCTTTAACGCTCGTCGTCGCTTTCCTTTCTTGGCAAAACCTGAAGCGATAAGAAAGATTTTTCAAATCACCCCAAAATAGGATCCGACAATATCAAATTTCATTTCAAGTGATTTCATAGGTCTTATTCTCTATATGGTAGTTACTGCCGACATTTTTATTAATATCCAAAGTTTAATAGAAATTATTAATATACTCAGATCTCCTTGAGTATTTATAAAAATATCTATATCGGTTATTTTCTGACCGGTACTATATTTATTTAAATACCGGCCATTAAATGACCGGTACTTTGTTTATTTAATTACCGGTCATTAAATGGCCAGTACCCTTATTTTTTTTTTGCTGTTTTACATCCTGTAAAATACCTATCTTTCTCTCTCTACCCCTCACAACTCACTCAATTCAACTCCGAATTCCCCTCTTCCTTCAGGTGTATTTTTGCTTTATTTAATTTTAATTTATTATTTAATTTAAATTATTATTTAAAAAATTAATTTAATTATTAAAAATAATTAATTTAATTATTAAAAAATATTAATTTAATTATTAAAAATAATTAGTTTACACTCATTTAAATTATTTTCAAAATGTAGTTTGTTTGTCTTGACCTTGATTTCATTACACTGTGGTGAGAATGTTCTTAGTAATGCATACGGGGCTTATTACTCTAAAGAGACAATTAATTAATTTATGATTCCTGATGATATCTCACTTTGTGACTTAAAATCCATGATTTACCCACGCACTGGTTATAACCCAGAAAAATGGAACTTAGAATTGGCAACCCGAGTTTGCAATGGAAACTCCGGAAAATATACCCTTGTGAAACTACTAGATGAAAGTACTTGAAGAGGGGTGTACGGCCATTTAAAGGCCACTGGAAATTTTATGATAGAAATCTACGCTAGAAGAGTTCCGATAGAGCTAGGGGTTGGAAGTTCTGGGCAAAATTCAATTGTGCCAACTTATATAACACAACGAGAACCATACACTCCCGCCGTTCCTCCAACACAACGAGAGCCATACACTGACCCAGAAACAGACAGTGTCCCTACACTCCACCAGTACCCCAATCACGACTTTAACCAATACTCCAAGTTTCATCTCCACCTAAACCCGTGCATGTGGCGCCTTTACTATTACCGCCACCAGAACCTTACCCCAGACCGGCACCAGTAGACGATTAAATTGGGTCAGATTTTGAAAATATTAATGAAATTCCAGAGGAAGATATGCAAAGTTGGGATGAATTTGATGGAGAAAACTGGGACTCTGATTACCTGGAGGGTTGTGGTGAAGAGGTCCAGTTGAAACAACTCAATTTGTGACCAGATATGAGAATATGTTGCTTAGTGGCCGGACTGATACGCACCCATTTCCAGACTTCAATGATGTATTTGAGTTTAGAGAACCAGATATTGGTTACTATGGGCAACAGATTGAGTACAAAGGTGAGCTGGCGTCGGACCAATATTTTAAAGCAAAGATTATATAATTAAGAAGATTAGAGAGCACCATATTACTAAAAATCAGGAGATTAGAATGAAGAAAAGTGACAGGGATTAGATTCATATGGTGTGCAAGGACCCGCGTTGTGATTACGAACTTAGGAAAAAACCAGCGAGATATGGAGATGCATGGGTTATAACGAGGCAAGACAAGCCTCACACATGTAGGACTGAGTATACAAGGACCGACAATGAATGTCTGACGGCATCAATCATTGCCGATGTCATTGAGAGAAGCATTAAGAGAGATCCCTATATGAGCATCAAGACGATGGCAGACTGTGTTTTATCTGTGTATGACAATGTAACCCTGAAATATAACTGACTGTGGAGGGGACGTGAACTTGCAATAGCCCGACAATTTGGAGTTAGGACACTTTATACAGCTTGCTGAGACCACTGATTATGACAATTTGCAACAAGAATCCTGCTCGAAGTACCAATTTATGACTAGCCCGATACGAGATAAAGAATCAGGAGTAATTATGAGACATATTGTTCAGTTTAGGGCCGTCGCCTAGGCTTTTGGTCCATGCATTGTAGCATTTCAGTACTTGAAACCAGTGATCAGCATAGATGTATGCTTCTTGTCTGGACGGTATGAGGGGAGGCTTTTGATAGCTTGCGGCTATGATACCGAGAACCAATTTTGCCTATTGCATTTGCAATTGTGCATAAGGAGGATACCGAGAATTGAGTGTTTTCTTGCAGTGGTTGAGGAATGAAGTGCTCGGATATGATAAATTCATGTGTGTTATATCGGACCAACACAAGGGGATCAAAGCTGCATTGACAGCAGAATAGGGATGGTCTCCAGAGCTTTTTGTGCACATGTTTTGTATGCAGCATGTTGCTGACGACCTGGTCCAGAACTGTGGAAAGGAAAAGTGGTACGGATGGAGGTTCAGAGAAGGAGCCAAGAAGGTTGAAAGAGATGTTCGAAGAGTTTGCTCAGGTATGTCTAATTTATAACATTTCGTTTAATTATTTTATAAGACTATTCTGAAAATGAAATAACATCTCTTCGTTTTGTGCAGCTAAATCCAAGGTGTAATGTATTTTTAAGAAATGTGGGCAAAGTACGTTTTAATGATGCGATTGAGCCGTCTAATTATGAGAAGATTTTCCAAACCTGTGATAGAGGATACCGGTTTGGTATCATGACAACAAACGGCTCCGAGTCGCTCAATAATGTCTTCCGAACGAGCCGTAGAATGCCTGTGGCTGCCATAGTGGAGGATATGTTCTACAAGTGCAACAAATGGTTTGTTCAGCGACGACAGCGAGCAATGGAATTAAAAGACAAGAAGCATGTTCTTTCCGACCAGGTTTTGCAAAAGATCAGACAAACATTGAGAGAAAGCTACAAGAATGCATTTGGTGCGTTATACGCACGGCCAATGTCAGTACCAAGTTTCATCTCCAAATGAGTACGTTCTTTGCACCCGCAGCGATATAGGTAATATGGAACTTACTCACAGAGAGTTCGTGTACATTGTGACATGCGGTCCCGACAACCAAATAGAATATACTTGCAGAGGTATCCAATTAACTTCTATTTTGTGTGCTCATGTCTTAGCTGTTTGTCGTGACCGAAACTGGTGCGAGGACCAATTTGTTGCAGACTCGTATACTGTGAACTATCTTGAAAGTACTTGGAGTGGGGTGTTTATTCCCATTGGCAATATGCCAGAATGGCTTGCTAATAATGAAGCAAGAATTCTTCCGAGCAAGGGTTGGATTAGGGTCGGGAGGCGAAAACACATCCGTCATGTAATGACGATGGATAAAATAGAAGGTAAATGAATGGGGGCATCAGCCTCGCCGTTCAACTACTGATAGACAACGCAGAGGTATGTAACATTCATCAAAAAATATATTTCTTTCCAATTATACCAACTTACTAAGTAACAAATGCAAATGCAGAGGCAAGAAACACAACAAATGCGGCATAAAATAAGCTAGTTATGGCAGAGACAAGTGGGTCCGGAGGGTCACGGCATAGCACAGCTACAAGTCGTTTAGATGCATCTGCTATGCTTGCAGAAGCAATGGGAGAGGCAGTTGCCATATGAGGAGAGACGGTTGGGGTGCAAGGAGAGCCATTTGGAAGCCAACCGAGGAGGTCAACTAGTAGGCGTACAACAAGGGCATTTGGAAGCCAAGCAGGGCCATCTGGGAGCCAAGCAGGGCCATTTGGAACCCAAGCAGAGCCATCTGGTAGGCAAGCAAAGCCATATGGTAGGCCATCTAGTAGGCCATCTTCTGGAACTGGTTTGTTTCGCGGATTTAGTTTTAGGCGTGGTAGTAATAGGTGATTTATATGCATGTTGTGACTTGTCTATTTCAATGTTGCTTTCAGAACTTTTTTATTTACAATTTGTGTGGACTTTATTTGCAAATTGTGTGGTCCTTTTTATTTGTAATTTGTGTGTACTTTACTGTTTTGTATAAGACTTTGAATTGGCTGGGAATTTAATTGTGACTCTGAATTGGCTAAGAGACTCTTTTTTATTTGCAATTTGTGATGCAAGTCTGACTTAGCTGCGAATTTAATTGTCACTCTGAATTCTTTCTCACGCCTTCATCTTTAAAAGAAACAACACGTGACTACTAAATAAAAAGTCATTCTAATTTAATTAATAAAGCACAAACACATTAAGTCTAAACAAACTCTGAATTGATGAAATAAAGTCTACAAAATAGACACTAAATAAACTCAAAAATTTACAACCTAATTCATCCAACTACAATAATACTACTTCTTAGAACCCAGCTCAAATGCATTCAAATTTTAAACCCTACTAATAATACTTCTTAGAACGAGCCGATTTTGCCGAATCTGGATCAATCACAGCAGACGAAGTGGTAGCCTTACTAGAATATGTACACGAAACAAACTCATCGTCCGATGTTGGAGACTCTGGATCAACCTTTTTTTTTCAAACCATAGCCGTAGGGGTTTTCCACAAAGTTATCGTCTGAAATTTCATAAATTCCGGCAATATGAATGATTGACATGTCTTTTTATCAGGACATACTGGACACTTGTACTTTTTTTTCTCATTTTTTCCTCGATCACTAATTGACCCTCCTCTCACTATGTCACGATAGGACAACTTACCTCGGTTGCTATTGTTCATCTTTTTGGCCTCTTCAAATATAGGCCTTTTCGCCTCAAAAATCACCTTATTTTTCTCTTTGTCCCTCTCCCTTTCTCTTTTGTGAGTTGAGTGAGTTGTGAGGAGGAGAGAGAGTACCGGCCAGAAAATAACCGGTATGAATATTTTTATAAATACTGATCTGGATATATTAATTAATTTCCATTAAACTGTGGATACTAATAAAAATGTCGGTACTGGGCCCTATATATCGGCTAGAAAATCGCTCAGTACGGGCCCACTAAATAATATCCTTTCTATAGTCAGCGAGCCAGCAAGCAAAAACAAATTTCTTACAAAGAACAGAAGGCTACGAAATTTACCTCTGACCGGAACGCGGAGCAAAACAAAGAAATCTGAAATGCAATTCACGGCGTGCGTCTGACCGGAAGCGGAGAAGCCACGAGATTTCAGTTGACCGGGATTAGAAAATCCTTCGAATTTGACGAGAATCGTACGGATTCAGTCGACGGTACCGAAAACCCCTTCTCCTTCTCTTCTTCTCCGCTAGGTTGAGCTTTAGAGAAGAACTAAAACTCCGACTGGACACTACTACTACTGCTACTACTACTACTCTTCAAGGTGATCTCCGTTTCGTTCTAAATTTGACTTTTTTTTCTGTTATTTCTGTTCAAGGTATAATCGATGGCATGAATAGTAAATTACAAGAATAAGCTGACTTTTTTTTTAGTTTAACCAAATGAATTGTCCTTGGTGCAAACATTCTTTCCAATCAGAAAATATTAATTCTGATTCATCTCTAGTGAAGTCATCTTATTGAAAAGAAACATTGTTTATTTACATTTTGTACTTTTGTTAATCTGGGTCTCGTGATGGATTGTCCCAAAATGTAAGAATCAGATTTTACATTTTCTTGGTGAATTGGATTTTACTGTTTCTTGCTGCGGATTACTTTCAGCTGTGTGATATCTCAATTATGTCTCGTACAAATGCAAACAGAAATGAAAGAAGTGATTTGAGAAGTAACATCTCACCCTTAACAGCCTTTGTTATTATTTTTATTGTTTTCCTTTGACTTTTTGCCACTAGGAGGCATTCTTTGAGTGGAGTACACACAACCCAAATTCCTAGTTCAACCATTGCTCAATCAAAGTCCCCTTTTGGAGATGCCCAAATCCAACCAATAACATGCAATCTTGGCGTTCTTGCGCATGCTCCTGGCCGTTTGGTGCTGCTGTGATTTCTCTAGCAGTGTCGATTGCTCTAATCCACCTCTTTTTGACGCCTCTATTTCCTTCTCCACTCGATTTCTTCCAGCAATCAAATTCGAATCCATTGCTTGATGCCAATTCATCGGTGGTTTCGACTCTGAAAGCTCAGTTCCAATCCAATATAGATGGGTCTGTGACGTACCGCGGGGCTCCTTGGAAACCCGAGATTGGTCGATGGCTCGCCGGCTGCAGTTCAAACTCAACTCCAGTTGATATAGTTGAAGTATATGCTTTATATTCAAATTATTTCAAGATTATTTAGTTAGTATTGATTGTGTTCCATTCTGGTCCAAAACCCAGATTTACCAGTATCAGTATCAGAGTGCAAGGAGATTGTATTACTCGGTCATGTCAATGTTGCATTTTAATTTATGTAGGTTTTAGGTGGCAAAAAATGCAAGAACAACTGCAGTGGACAGGGGATTTGCAATCAGGATTTGGGAGTCTGCCGGTGTTTTCACGGATATGCCGGTTAGTGAAGTTAATCATGTACTTTTGGCAGAGTATTATGAGTGAGGCTATGGTAATATACATATTACACAATGGCCCGCGCTATGGACTCATATCTCCGTTTTGAAAGTTCAAACAATCGATTTGAACCGTTCAACATGATCTTCATATGGAAATGTACTCAGAGCAAATTTTATATTTTTTTATATTTTATTACTCTATTTTTTAGATAAGTAGAAAATCACTCGATTTGAAAATTCTGGACCATCCAAAAGCTACGATTTTTTTACCCATCTAAAAAAATAGTAAAAAAAGGTTCTAAAAAATATAAAATTTGGTGTACAAGTACATTTTGATATGAAGATTATGTTTAAGGCTCGGATGGACTGTTTGAATTTTAAAAATAGAGATATGTATCCAAAGCACGAATCGATCTGTAATATATGCATATTACCATAGCCTCACTCGAGTATTATACAACAACCAAGCCTTTAGTCCCAAACAGTTGGGGTAGGCTAGAAATGAAACCCAACCGGAGCGTGTGGGTTTCATTCCATAAAAAGGCTGTATTTTACGTTGGCTCGCCACGCCTATCACAACCCTCCTCCTTTTTCCTGGCTTGGAACAGGCTATGTAGAAACTACATAGATGGAGTTCCTCACTTGAGTATTATAGTCAATTAAAATTCATAACAACTTTCGTCGTCCTCTTGACTTGTGTAAAGAATCTGGTCTGATTCAATTATTGCAAATTCAAACTTATGCAGGGAAATCATGCGAAGTGGCGCTGCAATTGGAGTGCAACCAGCCAGCTTCTAAAGACCGACCATTTGGGGAATGGTTGGTTTCAATCTGTGCAGGGCATTGTGACAAAACACGGGCAATGTGTTTTTGTGGAAATGGAACCAAGTACCCAAACCGTCCTGTTGCAGAGTACTGTGGCTTTCAGACAATGTAAGTTCAGGCAATGTAAGTAGGAGAGTTACTCACTGTCACTATTTCTCCTGTCAGTAGTGTAGTAAGGCTTTACAGAAGTGTTCAAATAGTATCACCCCTAAAGTTCCTGTCCATCTTTGAATCCTCAATTTCTCAAGTGGAGTTATTGATATCAACTCTGCATGCTTAATTTGCCTTTTGTTGAGAAATCCGACTTTGCAAAGTCGAACTGAAGCCATATCTATACAATTGGACCTTAGTCCATTATACCTTGTATTTGCTCGTAGCCTTTTAATTTCTGCATGCATCTAACTTTTGACTTTTCCTTAGACCACCTGCCAAACCTGGTGATCCCGAACTCACGGATTGGACTAAAGTTGATTTTGACAACGTCTTCAGTAGTAATTTAAGTAATCCTGGGTGGTGCAATGTGAACCCACAGGATGCGTATTCGTCTCAATTGAAGATCAAAGAGAACTGTCATTGTAAATATGACTGCACATGGGGGCGATTCTGTGAGATTCCTACCATTTGCAGTTGCCTCAACCAGTGCTCTGGACATGGTCATTGCCGTGGTGGGTTTTGCCAGGTACATAAGTTTAACGGTCTGAATTGGTTCTGGTTATAGCACATTTTAAGAAGTGCGTGAGGGATCAACATAATATTGTGTAATGTAATAGTCCAGATTAATTTTGTTTAGTAGCAATCTTAAGAAGTCCGTGGAGAATCGACTTACAAATAGTAGTGGTATTATCTGTAATACAACCTGGTTACCAATGCAATGTATTTAGTAAGGAATTTAAGCAGAAGTAATTTGACAAGTAAGACCTTGTGTCATTTTGCAAAACTTAACACAATGAAGATTAGTATCTGAGAATGAAAATGATAGAACAGTTGTATAAACTCAATTTAAACAGGTATCTGTTTTCTTGGATTATTTTTGTTTACTTTATCTGAGTCATTTTGTCAGTGTGACAGTGGATATTATGGGATAGATTGCAGCATTCCAACTGCTTCGGTTTTGCAAAAATGGCCGGCATGGCTTAGACCTTCTATTGCGGAGGTGGAACATAATAGTCCAAATGTTGAAATTGTTGTTAGAAAAAAGCGACCTCTTATATATGTATACGATCTACCTCCAGAATTCAACAGCCATCTCCTAGAAGTAAGGATTCATTTTTCACATTTTATGTTCCTTTCTTTTGTTGAAATTAAGACAAGGTTTACTAATTTGAGCTTTCAAATTTTCATACTTGGAATAAGTTTACAATCTGTACCTAAATAACTATACCTAATTCTTTTATGCAGTCTTATACAATTTGTCCTGAAAAATTCACTTTTTGGGCTTAGTCTGACAATTTATCGAATTCTGTGGTTGCAATGTGTAACTATGAAACTTACCAAATTCAGTGGTTGTTGTTTCTTTGTACTTTTCTTTTTAGTTAAAGATGTAGATGCATGATGAAATCATTTGTTTACCTTCTCTTGGGCAGGGACGGCATTACAGGATGGAATGTGTTAACAGAATATACAGTGGAGATAACAAAACTATTTGGACCGAACATTTATATGGTGCGCAGGTACTGTTTTAATCATGTTATTACGTTCAGAAAACAAATTTATGGAGAAAAATTAAAAGGATTACTTACTGAAACAAATTATTTGAAAATTGGTATTTTCTGGGTACTCCGCGGCTTTGATTGTCACATTTTACCGTGCCAGAATGACCTTTGATTATTTGTGATTTCCTTAGATGGCTCTTTTTGAGAGCATACTTGCGAGTCCTCATCGTACCTTAAATGGTGAAGAGGCAGATTTCTTTTACGTACCTGTTTTTGATCAATGCATTATAACCCGGGCGGATGATGCACCTCACCTCTCCAATCAGGTAAATGTTTTTTACTCAATAGAAAGGATTATGGTCAAATTTTGGCACAATGGCGCAATTTCTGTTCTCTAGGTTTAATTTCTGTTCATTTGTTGTTTACTGTTGCATAAATTAGGGTTTAATAGGGAACCAATTGCAACATCTTGATTCTGAACATCAAATCAATTTGAATACCTAAATAATTTAACCCCAGTCGACATCTATTGGAACTTGCTGGTCAGGTCTTGGAATGTCTCGTTAATTGAATTTGAGCATATTAGTCGACGCATACAGAGGCGGATCCACTCTCAATGAATGGGGGTCAATCATTCATTTTCAAAATTTTCATACTTTGACACGATTTTGTTATATAATTTAGAATAAATGCTATGAATTCTATAGAACCTGACCCCCATACTTTTCGTGAAAATTTTATATGATTGACCCCCATATGAAACTCCCGAGGTTTGACCCCAATATCTTGAAGTCTGCCTCCGCTCAAGCATTACTTGCAAGTCTGCCATATGCTCGGATGCCCATACGTGCCTAGTCAGTGCACATATGCTTTGTTGGGACTAGGGAGTGCTACAATGCAACTACATGCGGTGTTTCAAGTTCAAACTTTCTTCATATAAGAGTATAATAACAACAGAAAAACTAAAATACTGTAATCAATTGCGATGAGCATTTCTCATAATATGAATCTCTAAAGGCTTCTAGAAGTGTGCTAATCAAAATATTCCCACAATCAAAGAATGCCAAAACCACATCAGACCATAGACATCATGGGATAGCAAAAGAACAAAAATAAGTTTGTAAACACTCTTAAATTTCAGGAGCATGGATTTCAGAGGACATTTATGGCTCTCGATTACTATAAAAAGGCTTATGACCACATTGTCGAACAGTATCCTTACTGGAACAGATCTTCTGGAAAGGATCATATCTGGGTACGTACATACATGACTTATTTGTTGAATATTGGTCTATAAAACGGTTTAGATGTTACTGACAATTTTTCTTTTTCT
Organism: Carex myosuroides; assembly: GCA_028015225.1. Taxonomy (NCBI): domain Eukaryota; kingdom Viridiplantae; phylum Streptophyta; class Magnoliopsida; order Poales; family Cyperaceae; genus Carex; species Carex myosuroides. The sequence goes on from CM051479.1 coordinate 10,097,585, forward strand.
GGTGAAATTTTTTTACATAGTATTTATCAACTTGTTTGGGACTAAAGGCTTAGTTGTTGTTGATAAATACTAAACCAACCAACCAACAACCAAGCCTTTAGTCCCAAGTTGTTGTTGATAAATACTTTTTTTACGTAGTATTTATCAACAACTTGGGACTAAAGGCTTGGTTGTTGGTTGGTTGGTTTAGTATTTATCAACAACAACCAATCCTTTAGTCCCAAACAAGTTGGGGTAGGCTAGAAATGAAACCCAACTTACGTAGTATTTATCATATTTGCAATAATACCGATATTTGCAAAACTTGCAATCATCCCAACCTTGAGTTGGTGTGAGTGAAAAAGGCAAATTACCTCAATAATAATATAGGAGTGAGGTTATGGTACTTCGTTTTCAAAATCTAAACAGTTGATCTGAACTGCTCAACATGATCTCCATATAAAAATGTAATTGGAGACCAAATTTTACGTTTTTTAGAATTTTTTTTACTATTCTATTAGATAAGGTAGAAAATCACCCGGTCTAAAGATTTTAGGGGCCAAATATTTTACCGATATTTCGTTTGTTTTGCAAACACACGTAAACTTGATTATAATGTGAATTGTGACACTTCTAGTTTTGATGTTGGATCAGTTCTTTTCTTGGGACGAAGGTGCATGTTTTGCTCCAAAAGAGATATGGAACAGCATGATGCTGGTGCACTGGGGAAATACAAACACAAAACACAAACACTCCACCACTGCTTATATTCCTGACAACTGGGATCCCATACCTTCGGAAAGAAGAGGGGACCATCCTTGCTTCGACCCGCAAAAGGACCTTGTGCTCCCTGCATGGAAGGTGCCTAACCCCGGTGCCGTGTGGTTAAAACTATGGGCCAGGTATCATTGAAATCTTAATAATTTCAGTTGGTCAAATCTTCTATCAATAGTTAAAAAATTTAACAACTTTTAGAAGGATGGCAAACTTGTACTAATGATAAATATCTTTTTCTTTTTTTGAAATTCTATTTATTTAAATACTGAAAATGTGAACGGGTGTCAATTAGGATGCAACTATATGTGCTAATTATTTTATTGAAGGGCTTTTGTGTCCAATAAGTAGCAGCGATTACTGTTGTGATTAATGGTAGTGTTATATTATATGTCTGGAAATGAGGAAAAAAGCTCACACTATTTTGGCAAATTAAATATGTCAAATCTCAAATGAACAAAACAAACAAATAACAAACTAAAACATGACTTATTGAAATGGTGTGGTACAATTGGCATGTCCTTGCAAAATACTTTGTTTAACACATGCTTTGTATAGTCATCGAGTCTGACTTAATTTTTTTTTTTTCTGATTTCTCAATAATAATTGCAACAGGCCGCGCAAGGAGCGAATGACACTCTTCTATTTCAATGGTAATCTTGGACCTGCATACGAAAATGGCCGCCCAGAAGACACGTGTGTATTTTTATTAAAAGAATATATGATTTGGTTGCATGTAAAAGCTATTCATGTGGAACAACTTGATGCATTTGGCTATGTTGAATTGAATTTGTACCTTTGGAACAACCACTTGAAATAGGGGCCAAAACCAACATTGGATTTGAGTACAACTCATCATTTATGGTGAAATTTTATGTTGGGTTTTTTCTCATGATCTGAATCCAGGGTTTACCAAAAGGAAGTATATCCCGAAATTTAAATAAAGAACCCTGATAGGGTAGAAATTAACAAAAATAAAAAAGAGTTTCCCAACCCTAATTGGTATTGGACGGTTCAAACCATTTTTGTGATATTATCAGGACCTTGATATCCTTTTTGTTTGCGACTCATGTTAGGTATAGCATGGGACTTAGACAAAAGTTAGCGGATGAATTTGGTTCCTCACCTAATAAGGAGGGTAAGCTTGGAAAACAGCACACACCAAATGTAATAGTAACTCCTTTGAAATCTCCCAAGTACTATGAGGAAATGGCAAGCTCCCTTTTCTGTGGCGTTCTTCCCGGAGACGGATGGAGTGGTCGAATGGAAGACAGTATGCTCAGCGGTTGCATCCCTGTAATAATTCAGGTACCAAAAATGAACTTCACTACAGTTTGGAATTTTGATTGCAATCCATTTGGAGACTTGTACATTCTTTGTAAGTACTAGGCTTTAGGCAGGGGCGGAGTTACATTTGCTAAATGGGGGTCAATTGACCCCTATTTAATCTAAAAACCCTTTAAACTTGTACTATAGATTATAATATTAAAGATAAAATTGCTATATGTATGCTAAATTTGACCACCATAAAAACCCTTGTGTGCATATTGACCCACATAGATTAAAATGGCTATATTTACATTTACAGGAAATATTTATGTGCACCCCCATAGATTAAAATCCTGCCTCCGCCTCTGGCTTTAGGGGAAGGAAGGAGGAATTTGAAAAAAATTCTTTCTTTTTACATGGTTTGCAAATATACCGCTACTTGTTGAATATGTAATGTTGCCCTTTAAAAGATAAAGTAAGCCTCGCTTATCTATTTTTCTTAATGTTGTTTTTTTAACAAATGAATGATCAATCTTATTCAATTAAGGTCACTGATTCAAATTAGTGCAACAACCGAAGTTCTAAAATCCAACTCACTTTAGGGGCTTGGTTTTGAATATCTTAATTAAGTACGCTGTACGAATAATGAAAATTCTATATTCGTGCACTTTTTCTAGTACCTTTTGCCTGTAGCCATTTTTTGGATGTGGTCATGTATCCCTTTGCTTCTGCTTCCGGTTATTCATATTGATACTATACCATACCTAATCTTTGTAGAACAAATAGATTTTTAATATGCCTAATTATCTATTGACATTATTGTGTTTTGTTGCATGGCTTAATGGCAGGATGGAATTTTCTTACCATATGAAAATGTGCTAAACTACGAAAGTTTTGCAGTTCAAATCCTTGAAGATGATATCCCAAACTTAGTATCTATTCTTCAGGTATGCTATGCTTCTTAATCATTCAAAATAATTGGTTTATAAACTTACAAGAAATAAAAGCTACCATTTTTTTCTTGACATGACAGGAAGCACCTTATGTTATTCCAAATTGCAATCCAATGCATATTAGTTTTGTTTAGTACCTTGTTTGATAGTGTGGAATACCTCTTGGTGATTATATTATGAACAGACATGGGTTGGTTTGAACAAGTATGTTTTTCTGACATTTAGATATTAGCAATTTATCTATGACACAGTTTGAGGTCTTTTTCCTAATTACAGGAATCACAAGGTGCTTTGTGTAAAAAGTTTGTTAAACTGCTGACTCTGTGTTTTTATATGCTACTATTTTGAAGCGATATAATGAAACAGAGGTAGAGCATATGTTGAGCAATGTGAGGAGCATCTGGCAGCGGTTTCTGTACCGTGACTCTATTTTGCTTGAGGCAACCAGACAGCGAGAATTGTTCTCTAAAGATGAAGCCTGGGCTGTTGAGTTCTCTAAATTGAGTGAAGATGATGTCTTTGCAACTTTTATACAGGTTCAACAAATTTGCAAAATTTCATGAGTTAGGCTATGGTACTTTGCATTGCGCACATCAATCCGTACTATCGATCCATATCTTCGTTTTCAAAATCCAAACAGTTGATCCGAACCGTACAACATAATTTTCATATGAAAATGTACTTGGAGATAAAATTTTAAATTTTTTATAATTTTTTTTACTTTTTTTTAAATAATTAGAAAATCACCTAATTTAAAAATTCTGGACCATCCAAAATTAGTGAATTTCAACCTATCTAAAGAAAATAGTAAAAAAAATTCTAAAGAAAGTAAAATCCGGTCCCAACTGATTTTCATATAGAGATCATATTGAGCAGTTTGGATTGATTGTTTGAACTTCGAAAACGTAGATACGGATCCATAGTACGGGCTGATCCACGCTTTGCAAAGTACCATAGCCTCACTCAAATTTATGGCTGCTTTATTATTTGGAACTGATCTTTTAGATTAATGATGTACCATGAAGTACAGATCTGAAAGCAAAGTAACCTAAATAGATTTTTATTTCAGCCAGCATTTCATTTGAGTTTGGTTTGAATAGGTGTTACACTATAAGTTGCATAATGACCCTTGGAGGGGAACTCTGCTGAGACAGCACAAGGCTGGTTTGCCAAAGGCGTGTACATAAAATAATGTCATGGAAGAAGATTTTACAGTTCATTTATTCTTTTAGGTTGCAGGGTTAGCGGTATACATTTTTGCATTTTTGGAATGTCTTGATCCGAAATGAAATATACTAAGATCTAGAATAGGGGAAATATGGATATTTTTTTTTCTTCTGAGAAAGAATAATATGTATGGCATAGGAATAGAAGTTTGTTTTTCCAATTATGATACAAGATCATTTTTGGAGCAGGCATTATTGCCATTTTAAATGAAATTGCAACTTTGGTGCCTTTCTTTTTCCTCTCTCGTGTTGACATAATTTTGGGTTTGTTTCACTCTCTATGATAACCGTTGGCTAAATTTAAATGGGACCCAATGTTAGTCTCTTTTGACTTTTGAACTAGTTGTGTCATCATCTGACATGACTATTTCCTAAATTAAGCTCTTGTAAACAATGTTAATAGATTATTAAATTTGCATTGAAAAATTATGATTGTGGTTTTTTGCACTTTTTATTCTTGTTTTAATTTTTGATTGTATTTGAGTAATTCATGAAACATATTATGTTGACATTCCTTTTGGTATCCATCATGCACTGATATCTATCTGTCAAGTTGTTAGTAGGAATGTCAATTTGATGATAATTTGGAGATTTTTAGTAAATTGTGGAAATTCTTTATAATGTGTTTTTTTAGGATAAAGGTGAGACAGGCCCAGATTTGATTTTTAATTGAAACTGGTACACGAGTTTTGTAACAGCAAATAAGAAATGGGTAACAGCATTGGTTGTTAAACTATATGCCCACTTATATATTAAAGTTTGCCTATACTAGTTGCATATTTGCTAGTTGCATATATAGTCAAAAAGTGTTGATGCAAATGGAGATCTGATGGTGAGACAGAAATCGGGGAAGAGAAATACAGATGGTCTCCCTGAACAGTGAACGAGATTCCGGATTCCGGCCGTATAGTGTTTTCAAGAATATGATCTACATTCTACACTATGCGAAGCTGTCTCGGCTAACCAAAAGCCACATAGAATGCAATTGTCTCCGTGAGCCAATTCCTTTTATGCCAGATAATTTATCAACGACCTAAAAACCCTTTTATCCTCCACCGAAATATTCCAGAACTCAGTTCTATATTCACTCTCAGCTCAGCCATGACAAGAGTTGTGCGTGCCATTTGCTTAAAAAATAGGTTTCTTTGTGGGGGGCTATCATAGCCTTCCTTGCTTAAGTTCATATTAAGAAGTATAGTTTATAGGCATTTTTTTCATGTATGCTGCGTAGTAATATTTTAAGCCCCTAGTCATTAATTAATCACTAGTACATTCTTTTTTATCAAATAAACAACGTTTGTTGCAAAAAAAATCCAAGCATTATGCCATTTTAGGGCTTTTTTTTATTGCATTAAAACATTACACTGCTCATTACCAGGATTTTGGTTCGATAAGAATGTTGGAAACACCCTCAAAATGATGATCATGAGTGAGGGACTCAATCACTTGAAAAAACTTATCGCTTGCATCTCCATCAACGTGAGAATCCGTCTTCTCTGTCTCCTACAAGACAAGCATGCAGTCTAGCTGTACTTTACTATGATATATCTTGCCTCCTTGCTTTCATGCGTAGCAGACTAAGACTAACAAACTGAAAAGTAATCTCGCTTTACCCTATCCCCAAGCACTTCCATAGATAGACGAAGGCTCAAGAAGAATCAAAAGTGTCTGGGTAAAGCTCAAGTGATTTCCCGTCATTGGTGTTGAAAATAAAAGATGATAAGAAAGGATTGATCTCAGTCATCCATCATTGATTAATTAGATTAGAGTCATAAAAGTAGAATAGGAACTGTACAGTACCAACGGTACATTTAATAGCCGTTAGACTTTTTGTATAAATAGAACTTAGAAACTTTGTAACAGTAGACAATATACAAGAAAAAACATTCATAGCATTTTTTCTCCTCAAATCAAAATTGTCTCATAATTCTCATAATTCTCAACATGGTATCAGAGCTTCAAGCTCGATTCTGATAACTCAAATATCCAATAACCCAACAAAGCTTCCGATAAACCTTCAATCAAAACCATAAGTAGTGCAAGAATGGATCAATGGGGGCAGCAATCTCACGAGGCTACCAACCCATCGAAACTTTCTCCACAATTGCTAAATGGTTCGAATTACATGTCATGGGCCAAATCAGTCTCAATTACCCTTAGTGGTAGAGACAAAATCGATTTCATCACAGGAGAACAAAAAACCAGAACTGGCCAATCCAGAGAGGATAACCGAGGCCGAGAAAATTCAAATCCGAAAATGGCAAAAGGAAGACCATTATGTAATGTCTCTTCTATATGGATCAATGGAACAACAAGTTCTCGATCTCTTTCTCCAAAATTGCAACACATCAAAGGAGCTATGGGATGAAATCCGATCCTTTTATGGACAGCAAAAAAACCATTCCCATGTTTACCGTTTACAACTTGAAATTCAGCAAGAGAAGAAATGAACAAAAACCCATTTAGAATATCTTGCTTCTTTAAAGAAGAAGTACGATGAACTTGATGTGTATCGGCCATTCAAAACCAACCCAAAATATCTCAAAAAACGAAAAAAAGAAGATCGAATTTTCTCGTACCTCGCGGGTCTTGATGCAAGCTATGAGAATATTCGGTCACAAATCATCCGAGCACCCGACCTTCCCTCTTTCTCCGAGGTAGTCAATCAAATCCAACGAGAGGATTCCTTGCGGGAGGCCATGGGGGGTCCTCAAGCCAGCCATGGCGAAGGACACGAACCCCACGGCCACTCCGCCCGAAATCTTGAGCCTCAAAATCATGCCGCCCGAAACTCTAGTTTTCAATCTCACCCAAATCGACCAAATCAAAAGGGGGAGAGATGCTCTCACTGCAAGAACGACGGCCATAAAGCCGAAAGGTGTTTTTTCCTTCACCCGCACCTCAAACCAAGGTGGTGGAAGGACGGAGACTCAAAGAAGGGAAAGGGCGACGGGGAAGAAAGAAGAAAAGAGAAAGAGTTCACGCGTGGAAGTGGGGGATTCACATCTCAAACCGGATCCGGATCTAGTAATCTATCTGGTCCGACCGAACCGGGTGCAAACCGGGTTAATGAGGGTTTTTTCGTTGGCGGGTCAAGCTCAAACGGGTCAGGCGGAAATGGGTCAAATGGGTCAGCGGATCAACTGCAACAATTGCTCCAGCAGCTCTCTGTGCTGATTTCAAATCAAAATCCAGTTCAAAGATCCTGTGGTATTGTATCTAACTCTAAAAATTCTAATTTATTTAACCAAATAATTATTGATAGTGGTGCAACCGACCACATGTTTGGAAATGAAAAATTTCTTACCAATCAACAATTGCCAAAAAATAACAAATATGTGGTAGTTGTCAATGGTATGAAAGAAAAAATAAATAGTATAGGTGAAATTATTTTGTGTAATAAAAAAATTAGTGATGTTTTATTTTTAAAATCTTTCCCTATTAACCTACTTTCGGTTAGAAAATTAACTCAAGAATTTAATTGTGAAGCAATCTTCTCTTGTAAAAATATTGTATTTCAGGACCGGGTAACCGGGGAGAAGATTGGTGAAGGTTTTCTCGAAAACGGGCACTATCTTTTGAATTTACAAGAACTAAATTTTTGTGCTTCGGCAAGCTCAATTAATTATGATAGATGGCACAAAAGACTTGGGCATCCCTCCGACAAAATTTTAAATTGCATCTTAGACTTTCCAAAAAACAATTGTATTAATTGTGATATTTGTAAAATGGCAAAACAAACGAGACTTTCCTTTTCACTTTCTAATAGTAAAAGTGAAGCTTCGTTTGATTTAGTCCATTCCGATGTATGGGGTCCGGCCCCAATTATTTCTTATAATGGATTTAGATATTTTGTTATATTTATCGATGATTTTTCTAAAGCTATATGGTTGTATTTACTTAAATCCAAAGATGAAGTATTTAATTGTTTTCAAGAATTTCTATGTCTCATAGAAAACCAATTCAATGCTAAACTTAAAATTTTTAGACCGGATAATGGAACCGAATTTGTAAATAAAAATTTTACAACTCTTTTTAAAGAAAAGGGAATTATACACCAAACAACATGCATAAACACTCCCGAACAAAACGGAGTGTCGGAAAGGAAAAATAGGCATTTAATAGAAATGACTCGTGCATTACTGTTTCAAAATAACATTTCAAAATTATATTAGTCGGATGCAATTCTTTGTGCTACTCATCTAATTAATAGGCTACCTAGTGCTACTCAAAAATAAAAGTCCAACCGAAATTCTTTATTAACAAAAAAAGAATCTTGATTATTTGAGAGTTTTTGGTTGTGTATGTTTTGTTCATATTAAAAGGAAAGACAAATTTGATTATATGTCAACCAAAACTATTTTTTTTAAGGGTATTCATCCTCAAAAAAGGGTTACAAATGTTACGACCCAATTAATAAAAAAGTTTTCATATCTAGAGATGTAATATTTTGTGAAGATGAACCATATTTAAAAAAAATAGAAATTACCAAAGGTACACATGAGAATATAGTAAGGCCAAGTATGTCCTATATATATGATCTAGATTTTATACCAAGTATGGATAGTGAAATTGAGCCGAATAATAATGAAGAAGAAATGAATGACAATAATAATGATAATGACAATAATGATAATAATAATAGTGATAATAATGAGGAAGAAGAAAATACCATGGTACGAAGATCCATAAGAGTTCGTCAACCATCTACCAAACTTAGAGATTTTATAACCTATACGGCACAATACCCCATACAAGACTTTGTATCATATGAAAATATCTCATCTAATTATCGTGCATTTCTTACCACCATTGAAAATGAGATTGAGCCAAGCAATTATATGAGGCTATAACCAACCCGGTATGGTGCAAGGCCATGAAAGAAGAATTAAAGGCTCTTGAAAAAAATAATACTTGGGTAATTGTTCCATTACCAAAAAATAAAAAACCCGTTGGGTGTAAATGGGTGTACAAAACCAAACTTAAAAGTGATGGTTCCCTCGAACGGTATAAAACCCGATTAGTGGCCAAATGGTATACTCAAACCTATGGTATAGATTACAATGAAACCTTTGCACCTGTTGCAAAAATGAATACCGTTAGAATTTTATTTTCTATTGCGGTAAACAATGATTGGAATTTATACCAAATGGATGTAAAAAATACTTTTCTTCAAGGAACACTTGAAGAAGAGGTGTATATGACACTACCACCGGGCCATGAAATGGAAAATATTTCTAATATAGTTTGTAGGTTAAATAAGTCAATCTACGGATTGAAGCAATCTCCTCGGGCATGGTATGGCAAACTAAGTTCATATTTAATTTTATGTAATTTTAAAGTTAGTAGCGCCGACCACTCTCCATTTACCAAAATTGAAGGAAAGAATATAACCATTGTATTAGTATACGTTGATGACCTAATAATTACCGGAAACAATTTTGAGGAGATAAAAAAAAATTAAATCTCAATTAAAAAATAAATTTGACATTAAAGTTCTAGGATACTTAAAATATTTTTTAGGAATAGAAATAGCCTTTTCAAATAAGGGCCTCTTTATTTCACAACGAAAATATACTTTAGACTTATTAAAAGAAACCGGTAAATTAGGGTGTAAACCGGCCTCTACACCAATTGACACCAAATATAAATTAAACACCAAGGATGAAGAACCTTTAGAAGACATAAGCCAATTTCAAAGACTCGTAGGAAAATTAATTTACCTTACGGTAACCCGTCCGGATGTTTCTTTTTCTGTAAGCCAAATTTGTAAGTTTATGCATTCCCCAAGAACACCCCATTTGGAGGCCGTAAATAGAATATTAAGGTATTTAAAAAAGAATCCCGGAAAGGGCATAAAAATGATGAATAATAATTTTAACAAAATATGTGGCTATTCCGATGCAGATTGGGCCGGTAGCTATGATAGAAAATTCACCACCGGCTTTTGTACATTTGTAGGCGGGAATCTAGTCACATGGAAAAGCAAGAAACAAAATGTCGTGGCTCGATTAAGTGCGGAAGCGGAGTATCGGGCTATGGCATCCACCGCAAGCGAATTAATATGGATTAAGCAATTACTTAGAGACATGGGTGTTAAAATTGATCAACCTATGAAGATGTATTGCGATAATAATTCCGCTCGACATATCGCCTCGAATCCGGTATTTCATGAGAGAACGAAGCACATAGAAGTGGATTGCCACTTTGTTAGAGAAAAAGTCCAAGCTAAGGAAATAGAGACACCTTTTGTATGTAGCAAAGAACAACTAGCGGATGTTTTTACCAAAGGCTTGGACCCGACACATTTCGAGACTATCACTAGCAAGCTAGAATTGTATGATATATACCTTCCTAGCTTGAGGGGGAGTGTTGAAAATAAAAGATGATAAGAAAGGATTGATCTCAGCCATCCATCATTGATCAATTAGATTAGAGTCATAAAAGTAGAATAAGAACTACAGTACCAATGGTACATTTAATAGTCGTTAGATTTTTTGTATAAATAGAACCATAGAAGGCAAAATCGGCCGTTCTGGAGCGGAATCGGCCGTTTCGGATCGGGATCGGACGGTACCGATCCGATTTCAGGCCGATTTACGCAGTTAGTGAAGATTTCGTCAAATTTCGGCCATTCCGGCCTCATTCCTGTCAAATTTTGGCAGTTGCGGTCTCATTCCAGACAAATTTCATCCGTTTCAGACCGAAATAGACCGATTCCTCCGAAACGGACGAAATGCGAATTAACCAAACTGAAAAAAAAAATTTGCGCTCTCTGAGACTCGAACCCGCGCCCTTCAGCATGGCAACCAAACTCAACTCCACCACACCACATAATCTTTCTTGTTTAAAAGCACAACTCATTTCTATATACCATATTTCAATTTGAGAAAACCATTCAACCATGGATTGACTGTAATAATTTGATTGTATATTTCAATTTGAGAAAACCATTCAAGCATAATTTGAGAAAACTCATTTCTAAATATTTCAATTTGATTGTAATAATTTTTCTAAATTTTTTTTATCAATTTTTTTCTATTTTTTTAGTGTAAAACAAGCTTCTGATAAAAAAGTCTGATTTTCCGATCCGATTTGGCCGATCCCGACCGATTTTTCCGATCCGGATCGGAATCGGTCGGTGCCGATCCCGATCCCGATACCAATTTTTCCTTCTATGAATAGAACTTAGAAACTTTGTAACAGTAGACAATATACAAGAAAAAACATTCATAGCATTTTTTCTCCTCAGAATCAAAATTGTAGAAATAATTCTCATAATTCTCAACAATTGGCAAGGGGAAATGTGATACGTATGCTTTTAGGGCACTTCCTCTTAGGGAAAGTATCTAATTCAAACTCGTATCTGAGGAGCATCTTCCAACCTGTCCGTCAACGGCTTATCTCAAGTCTGCTTCCTTCTGCCTTTCCAAACAGCAGGAAATGTGTATTTACTTAACATTTCCTCTTTCTTGGTTTAATTTGTTTCTGTTTGCCTTGGAATGGAAGGCAAGGATCAGTTCCTCGCAATAGAGGAGCGCAGCGGACATAAATCACTTGTTCGCATTTCATTGAATTTCAGGATTCTTCATTTGGAAAATAAAAAAACAGCCTTCCTTCTGCCTTGCGAGACACTTTTCATAAGGTGTAGCTATATAGCTGAGCCAACGTTGCTTTCCTTTTTCGAAGATTAAGGTCTCGCTCACTGAACAAATCACATTCCTAGTTCTTCATAACAGAAAAAATATATTTGAATTTTGGTTGACAGCTCCACTTAATTTGATGGGAAGAATACGTTGGGGCGGACGCATGACATTCTTCTGCTGAGAGCCTGAGACAGCACAAGTGTTGAAGGAATAGGAAAGGAAGTCAAAGCAAGTCTCAAAGACCAAGCACTATTTGTTTTGTCGATTCCTACCTGGCTTCGGCAACGTTCAATTCAAATAGTACCTGTAGGCTCAACTCTCAAGGTAAACAAGGACAAAACATGTATAGGGAAATTTATATGATAGCCCTTCACTTTTGTAAGTATAGGAAATTGAAATGCTGTATACCAACACAAAATCAGCCCTTGTGGAATAATGGATGAAGAGCAGGGTGGTGAAAGGGGTGACATTTCTGATTCTTCTTAACAGATTATGAGTCCTTTTGTTAGTTTAACTGGGTAATTGTGGTATTTTGGTTGTTTAAAACTCCAGTACTAGTAGATGAAAAATAACAGTATATCTAAACCTGACCTGTGCTAGACTTGCAGTGCTTCATCATGGTTACACTGATTATATTGGTAGAATTCAGGAACGGAACTAGCAAATTGAGTTCAGAGCGGCTGAAAAATCTAATGTAGTATAATTTCATTTTATAGAGGTGGGGGTTGCTAAACGTATTTGTGTATACAAAAATTACAAAATTTAATGTACAAAATTACAAATTTTCAATTTACAGGGATGACTTAGTGTTGGGGGATCTTAAAGGCCAAACACTTACGCCTTATCTAGAGATCAAACAATTACATCTCATCTAGGGGTTAAACACTTACACCCCGGAGAAGAAGAAACAATCTCCACCTTAAACCTAAGGACCGTCCTATGCCAAAGATACCCGAAAACATAATCTTAAGTGCGGAATTATACCTGATTCCATGCCGTTTTCCATGGAATATATAAAAGTCTTGAGCAAGCCGTCTCCGTGAGCGCGAGACAAGTCTTTAACGGCAAGAAGTCCTTCTCGCCTTTGTGGTTGGGTTGTGGATTAGATCTTCCAAAGCAACACGACACGCCCTTGAGAAATCCTCTCCAATTTCCTTATGGATCTCTCCTCTCAATTCTTTAATGGAGAAAGAAGGGAGAATGTACTCAAAATTCTGTCTAAGAATAACTTCTTTCCAGAATTATGAGTTGAGTTAGTTATCTTGTGTCTTGGGGACCCATCCTTATATAGTATTACACATTTGGCACCGCGAGTGCGTCTGCACTGGGACTCAGTGCGTCCGCACTGGGACTCAGTGCGTCCGCACTGGGTTAAGACGCGTTCAAATAACTGCTTTTCTTTCAGCCCTGAATTTTTCCTAAGTCCTGAGTGCGTCCGCACTAGGCTCGGACTTTTCTCAGTTTCTGCACTGAACTTCATAAAATTGGCTAAGTCCTGAGTGCGTCCGCACTGGGGCTCACTGCGTTCGCACTGGGCTCGGACTTTTTCCATTTCTGCACTATAGTTCAGAAAATTGTCTAAGTCCTGAGTGCGTCCACACTGGGGCTCAGTGCGTCCGCACTAGGCTCGGACTTTTTCCAGTTTCTGAACTGAAGTTCTCAAAATTTGGCTAAGTACTGAGTGCGTCCGCACTGGGGCTCAGTGCGTTCTCAAAGCAGTTTTCTGTATTTGCAAATCTCAGAATCAGTCCATTAATGATTTGATCTTTGCCCAAATTGTTCTACACATTTATAGACCACATCCTATTGAATACATAGATTGTCTAATGTCTTAATTCCATATTATATCACTTTAATTGTGACAATCATATTGACAATATACAATTCATAATTATATTACATATATGCTCAACGTTGGATATATGATCCAACACTTAGCTCCCGTTTCCCCTCACTAGAGAGATGATTTATAGGATCTGATCGGAATATTAATCCTTTTTAAAGTTGAAAATCAAAGAGCAACTGACCAGGAACCATATTTGATTGTCTTGGCCAATATTAATACTTGCAGTTATAATTAATCAGTTCATGATAGTTTGGGTCAATTCCCAGTTGCTAGTATACTTCTCTAGTTATACCTCTAAAATCTAAACTCGATCCAATATTGAACATTTTCGAAGGTTGAGTACTGTAATAAGCACCATTTGACACTTGTAATACCTCGCCACCAAAATAAACAACAATTTCAATCATAGTTGGTTGAATTAATGAACAAACCTAACAATTACAAATTTAAATTTATATTAAAAAACTATTAAATAATTCTAAAAAAAAAGGACTAAGCTGAAAAAACTCACAGTTAGTTGCTCTTTTGGTCTGGATAGAATGGTAAAAAATTCGCTCATATAGCATAGACAAATTGGTGCGCGAGCTGGGCTTGCATGGGTAGTGGTTTTTGAATTTTGAAATTTAGGATAATAACTAATTAATTTTGATTTATTTTTCCGTGTGGTGATTTTTGAATTTTGAAGTTTAGGATAAAAACTAATTAATTTTAATTTATTACCGTGATAACTAAAAAAATTTCGTGAAAAATAAACTTACTTTCTCAACTTTTGATGCATGCATGAATGCATCTTGCACCTATCCAGCCTAGTTAAATAAGTGCAAATTAAATTGAAACCTGACAAGTTAAATAAGTGCAGGTGCAAATTAAATTCAAACTCAATTTGGTGGCAAACACAGGCATTTAATAAAGAACCAACTCTCACCTTGACCTTGCTTAATCTCTGCCCTCCATCTGTGCATCCGTACTCCCACAGTAAAACCCTTATTTTATTATTTAGAAAAGAGAATATTTTTTTAAACTTTTTGTAATCAAGTTGAATTTTTGAAAAATATTTAAAAAATATTAAATGCATAAATTAACGCATGGATATTTTTTTCAAACTTGAGTTTGAATTTATGTATTATAATAAAAACCCTTTTTGAAACTATTTTTTGAAAATTTAGCGCTGAAATTTGAAAAATAGAGAAAAGAGAATAGTTTTCCTACCGGAACCTACCTTCTCTAAAAAAAAATTCAGAAAACTCTCCGTTATTAAAATAAGACGCAACTTAAAAATATATTCATATGAAAATTATAACAACGTTCGTATTTGTATTTTGCATTTTCAGACTATTTTATTTTGAAAAATAGATCCGCTAATTGGGATCTCCAATTACAACATTGACCAGTAAATAAATCACTAGTACAAAAAACCCCTTCACCGACCCTCAACCACCGACTGTTTTAATATGTAACAGTCGGTGTAGAGACTGCTGGTAAAATCGTAAATAAGAAGAACCTCAACACCGACTGTTCCATTACAAAAAACCGTCGGTGAACCAACACCGACTGTTTTTTAAAAAAACAGTCGGTGTTGCTCATACCCTACACCGACTGTTTTTTTTAAAAAACAGTCGGTGTTGAGCAGTGACCAACACCGACTGTTTTTTTTAAAAAAACAGTCAGTGTTGCTCGAACCCTGCACAGACTGTTTTTTTAAAAAAACAGTCGGTGTTAAATGGAAATTTTCGGAACCGTCGGTGATTTTCGTTCCGAAAATTTTCGTTCCCGGGTTTATCTCTTTCGATTCATTCCGAAAATTTTTGTTCTCGGCTTTATCACTTTCAATCAGCGGCGAAGAATTTCATTTCCCTAAATTTCAATCAGCGGCTTTATCTCTCTCCCCCTTCTAAATCTCTCTCCGCTGCTTTGAGACGGCCGAGACCTGAGATCGCGCGGGAGAGGTAAAACCTGAGATCGCGCGCTTTCAACGCTTGGATTCCGATTCAGCTTAAAAAGCGCCACGCTTACTCGACCTCTCTCTCTAGGGTTCCATCCTTCATCCATCCATCCATGGCGGATAGCAGCGGCGGCGGCGGCGCCTCTAAACTGAAACAATCGAGGAGTTTCGACGGGAACGATGCCTATATTAGAGCAGATAAGATCGATCTAACGACTTTGGATATACAGCTCGAGAAGCACTACACGAAAGGCTGGACGAAGGATAAAGCTGCGAGTGGAGGAGGCGCACCGCAAGGTCCGAGAGAAGATTGGGAAATCGATCCGTTAAAGCTCGAAATCCGATACGTGATCGCTCATGGCACCTATGGTACTGTCTATCGTGGCACCTACAATGGCCGAGATGTAGCAGGTATTCAATTCAATCTCGTTTTTTCAATTTTATGAAATTTGTGGTTGTTAAATCTCTATCAATGAATACTTAATACTTAGAATTATCTATTTGGCATGAAAGGAATCGGGTTTGAAATTTCATAGGTCCAGATGTGAGATGTGCTCCTCTTGCATGAGTAAAAACTAAAAAGTGTATGTGATTAGAGGTTCTAGTAAGGATTGTAGGCTTGTTCGGTATCAGTCGCGGCAAGATTCGAGGGGATTGGGGATAAAAGCTGAGAAAGAGGCGATTTTCTCTTGACAAAACTTTTCATGTAGATCTTCCTATTTTAGGTTTCTGAAGGTTGTCTCTGGCTTTTAGGTTACGAAATACATATTATATTTATATGATTGTTTGTTAATCAGTGGAAATGATCTGGTAATGGGAGCTTGATTTGTGTTCAATGTTGTCGTTTGATTTTTCAATATTTTGGATGTCGGTTTGGTTTTATATATGCAATGTATTCCTTTATTTTAGATTACTTTTTATTTTAGATTACTGTTGTAGTCTTGTTATGTCAAGCTTATTCGTTGTCTCATGTGCTCAGGTGAAAAACTAGGAGTTTGGTTAGCTCTCTTTCCAACTGTATACCTCTCGGCCGGTACTGCAACCGCTTGGAAATACAGGTAGAACATACACTACTTGAACAAATAGTTCTCTCCCCCTCTTTTATGCTTCCTTGCTTGTCTTAGTTTCACTGCATTTTTATATTCATAATATCACTGCAATTTGTTGAGCCAGTTGAGGGTTAATTGGCATAATCTAGGGTTGGTCACTGTTGCTGGGTTTAACCGCTTAACCGCTTAAGCAAAATCTAGTTAAACAGTTGAGGTTTAGCTGAGCTTAATATTTGTCTTAATTACACTACTTAGAATTTTGATACCAGTTTGCAGTGCTATACAACACTTGCTGGACATGACCTTGCCGGAGCAATACTTTCTAAAGCTGACAGAGGTAGTATCAGTTGTTTAGACATGGCATAACTTCTTTTTTTAATCAGAGTTCTGTAGATAAGGCTGTTGGTTTTCAAAATTGCAACAAGAGCAAACTCCCTAGTTTATTGGGAAATTCAAAGTTAAGTACTGCAGTTATTGATGTTTAACACCCTAATATGGTCCAATTTGCTACTTTTCACTAATTTTGAATTCATTAAAAAGAAGTCTGATACTAGTTGGGTCTGAATAGTATGGTACATGAGTGAAAACCAGCTTCCAAATTTCCAAAACAGCTGTTATTGAACTCTTTATGCTTGAAGCCTTAATTCAATCATTGCAGTATGCTGCCTCATTAAACCTAAATTATATTCTAGTTAAGCCTCCATTAGAGTTATTTAAAAATATTTCTGAAATGAAACCTAACAGTTGCCCTTATTTTAATTAACTACAATTGAATGCCTAATTTGACAAGGTAAGTAAGTACCCATTAGCAGTTGTAATTACTGCACGTGTTCTGGTATGAATCCAAAATCTAGTCTATGAGAGACCCTAATCAAACTTTGCAAGGAAAGTTTAGTTAGTCTTTTGATTGCTTTTCAGGTTATCTTAGGAGAGGAGGTGGCACTATTTTTGACCTAGCACAACAAATCTGTGATGCAGTTCAGGCACGGGCTGATATTGGTGAGATTTGTTTCTCAAAGTTATTCAAATCATGTTATGTTTGTTTTCTCAAAATTATCTAAATTGGTTAGATTTCTATGTATGAGAATAATATTCATGCAGAACAATTTGTATAGCATCCTCAAGATTATTAAATAGTCAAATATAGCCTTACACATTCTTACTATAAAGATAATTAACTATAAATAATCCCCAACATGATGGGTGCTATTTGCAAATTTGGTAACTTGGGGGGTTTAATTTGCAAATTCTTTCAAAGCTTTTAATAAGTGATCTAATATATTTTAATGTTTGTCTGCAGGTAAGAATCATGGTGTGATCCTTATTCCAGAGGGCCTTGTGGAGAGCATACCAGAATTATACGCCCTTATCCAAGTACATTACTGATAGCTTCCTTACTTTGTCTATTATAATTGTATGCACTAGTTGGAATGTTGAAATATATTTTTCTTTCTATTCTTTTGGAAAGGAAATACATGGTCTTCATCTAAAAGGAGTGTCAGTTGAGAATATCTCTTCTCAGCTTTCACCTTGGGCTACTGCTCTGTTTAAATTCCTCCCTCCTTTTATCAGGAAACAGGTCCACTCTCTCTCTCTCTCTCTATAAAAGTACCGAGCAGCTTTATTTATTTATTTAGTTATTTTTTTTCATAATTTGGTGTACATTTGACCCGAGGCATTCTTTTACTGCTTTGCAGCTGCTACTGCATCCAGAATCAGATGACTCAGCACAGCTTTCTCAGGTAAAATAATCTCTGAATTTTCATGAATCCTTTATGGCGAAGCTATTTTGGCACTGCAAAATTTGTGATGAAAAGGAAATAAATGTGTCTATTCTTTTTATATTGAGACAGAGAAGCTTCTTGCACAGTTGTTTGAATGAGAGATCAATAGGCGCTTGGTTAGTTTTCTTCACACCTTTCTTTTTATATATTTTTTTTGTATACTCCTGGGTAAAAATCAAGATCATTGATCACATGTGCTTTTTTTTTTGTTTTGTGATAATTGTAGAAGGAAGGCACATACAAGGGAAAGAAGTTCAATGCGATATGCCATTTCTTTGGTTACCAGGCCAGAGGCTCTCTTCCCTCTAAGTTTGACTGTGACTACGCATATGTATGGGTTTATTTATGTACTTGTTAGTTCATTCTTTTATTTTTCATGTATGTCCCACAAAATTTTATATATTATGCTATCTGTTCGCTTACTGTAATAGTATACTGATTTTGCAAAGTGGCCCTGCTTGTATAATTCTGAACTTATGAATTATGTTGTTTATTATTGTGTTATATATGTAAATTCTGAACTTCTTAGCTGAGTAATTAAAATGTAAGATGACCCAAACTTTGGCTTGCCAGTTGTCACGTCTACAGGTGCTAAAAAAAAAAAAAAAAAAAAAAAAATTTCGGTGTTGGGCACCTACACCGACGGTTTTTTCAAAAAAACAGTCGGTGTTGGGCGCCTACACCGACTGTTTTTTCAAAAAAACAGTCGGTGTTGGGTGCCTACACTGACTGTTATTCACCCGTCAGTAAAGATTTATCTATACCGTCGCCGCCATCACCGACGCCTCAATAACAGTCGGTAAAAGGGTTTTTTAACAGTCGGTGAAGGGGTTTTTTGTACTAGTGAATAATTAAAAATAAAATATTACTTTGGACTCCAATTTAAAACTAAAAAATGTCATGGTAGCTGTTATAAGAAAATAATTAAACAACATTAATTCAGTGCACATTCTACCAAAAAAATCATAATAGCTGCTATAGAAAATAAAAATAAACATTAAGTATATATAGACTCGTCCATGGTAGCCTAAAGTTTCTCACGGCAAAACAATATTTTACCTTGTCAAAGAACTTTTAGTTAAAAAAATTAAACTGAAACTTCAGTTCTCTGATTGTTGCAATTGACATTATATACAAGTCTTCATTTTTGAATATATTGTGGTTCGAAAATTAAGAAAAAAATATAGTTAGGAATACTTTCTGTCCAAAATTTTATTTAGGATTTTTTTTATTTGCCCTCTTTCTTCACAATTTATATTTTCCCTTCTCGTAGTATAGAAAAAAAGCATTGTTCTTTATCTTCTTTAGTTATTTAGTTATTTGACGCGACTTAATTCAGACGGATTAGTACATTACAAGACTCAAAAATAAAACGAAGGATTAGACATACCTCCTCAATATGTCTTAATTATATGTAAAATAATTAATTATCTAGTATGCATTTTAAATTACTTTGGATTTGTAAATGAATTTGCCTTCCCGATTCAATTTTTTTATATTAGTTAATTAGCTAAGATAATTATAATCATATAAATTAGTTACATTCTGTTTCACTAATTATCAGGGATTAATTAGCTAAGATAATTTTTTATACTAGGGATTAATGCTCTTTTCAAAGCTTACTTTTTTAAGCATGCATTCACCGTTCAATTCAAACGCATGTTGTTAACTTACATGGATGCATGCATCAAATATTTGGTCTGAATGTATACATCTAATTTTAAGTTTTCCTGATTTTTCATAATTATCAAAATACATGCATCAAATGATTAGCAACATCATACTGAAAATTGTGAGGTTTGTGCGTTCTTGCTGCTCCAATTTAATAATTGTAAATTAAATCTCTCATATGATAAATGCGCGCTTTAATCATTTGATGCATGTATTTTGATAATTATGAAAAATCAGGAAAACTTAAAATTAGATGTATACATTCAGACCAAATATTTGATGCATGCATCCGTGTAAGTTAACAACATGCGTTTGAATTGAACGGTGAATGCATGCTTAAAAAAGTAAGCTTTGAAAAGAGCATTAATCCCTAGTATATATTATGTAAAATATTTGGAAATAAGAATCAGACCAAAAGAAGTTCCAATACAAATGAAAAGAGCATTAATCCCTAGTATATATTATGTATATAATATTAAATTTAAATTAATATTATATTTTAAAATTATAAAAAAATTAAAATAAATAATGGCCCAAGTAATTTCCTCTTTTTTTTGTTTTCGATAAAAGTTAACATAACGCCATTTGGGTAAAAAATTTAACAGAGCGGTTTGGACTTCATGCAGCGCACAAACTATATAATCAAAGCATCACGCATATAGTTTGTGCGCTGCATGAAGTGAAAACTGTTATGTTAACATCTTTACTGTCATTTAAATTCATGCATTGAATGCAAATAAGGAACTAGATTCCGAAAATCTAGCGTTACAGAATCTGAATTATGATAGATGAAGTGGATTCACCAAATTAGAAAAATTAAGTGAATTCATCAAATTGATAGACTAATAAGCCAACTTTATTTTATTTAATTATTATTTAATAGTACGTTAGTAACTATTAAGTTCAAACCATTCACATTTTGAATCACTTAATTTACAATTGCACTTCAAATCTCATCATTTATTATAAACATAATGCATAATATCGATCATATTTATAATATTAATGATAAATTTAATATTTACTTTTTAAAGTATAAAAAAAATTTAAAATAAATAATGATGTAAGTAATCATGTCTATAATATTGTTTCCGATTAGATGTTCAAAACTTTTTATTATCAAACATAATACAATACATTGGGCCCTGTAGTGAGTTCAAATGCAGTTGAGTACCCTACCGTGCAGAATGAGGAATTCTAGCCATCCGATTTAATTTGGCACGGATTTCAAAGACGTCCCAGTGCATATATCACTGGCCTATAAAAGCATCGCTCGGGTAAAATTTGTGTAGAGTGATGTGGTATCTCAGATGAGGAACGGACTCTGCTTCTTTTATGAGAGAAAAGCATAGTCTTGTTTTTTTATCTCAACCATTCAAAATCATTGAGAACTGTGTATGAAAAAAGTTCTTTTATCGAGATACGTGAATGAAAATTTTTGAATGTTTGAAATCAGAAAAGCAGTAAAGGCTTATCCCTCAGATGATACGCTTTCTCTGTAATTTATCCTTTTTTTAAGTCAAATAAAGTAAAACGTGGCAACGTGGTATTGCTAAGTGTTCTATTATTGGAAGAGGATTAGAGATTAGATTGTCGCAGGTAACCGATAAATCAAATTAAATTCGAAACCATTTACTATTCACAGGAACCGATCTCGTAATGAATTCATATGACCTAAAGTCAATTGAATTTGAGTTTACATCCGGACCGTTAAATCTCTTTTGGCACGACCGAATTAGCTCAAATTTTAATTGAACAGTTCGGATCTGAACTCAAAACATGAATTTCTTAGAGAATCTTGAAATACTGTGGTATCACCATCTGGACCTACTCTCGTATACCGTAACATTTTTCCAAGCAATTTCTTCTGTCTTCGTCTCCTCTCAGCTCACCTCCTCTCTCAACTCTCTCTTGCACTTCAACTGTTTGTCAAAATGTACCTGAGAAGTTTTGTCGCTCCAAGCACCAGTTTTGTGAAGCCACGCTTCATACTTGTTGCCTAAAGAAGTGCTCTACCTCTTCTTTCAAATTATAGAAGACAGACTATGACTAGGATCTCTCTAACTGTGGTAAGACCTATGTGTTCCTGTGCCAGCTTCTTTAGGTGTTTTGCATTTATGCCAGAAATTTAGCACCTTGGTAGATCGTGGTGACTGTGCATGCATGTTGCTTGAAAATGCCATAAATGTTAGTCTAGAATTCAATTTGTCAACTCTTTTCATGGGATGGGAAGTATCCTTTGCTTCTTTAGTAGAATGGAAGCACACTAGAAATACTATTTCATGAATGTATTATTTGCATATTTAGTAGAATGGAAGCACACTAGGATTTGTGGTGGTTATCACCCGGGAGTTAAAACTTATTTCGAGGTTACACATACTGGTGAAACTATATATATACTTCAATAGATCACATACAATAAAAGAAATTCATTGTTGGATCAAGCATATCTCTTAATTAAGCATAATGATTACTATTATTCTATGAGCAGGTTACAGTTCGACTTCTGACCTATATAGGACTACCAATTCGGGTTTTTTAGCTATTGACCCGAGCTGTACCCGAACTGTACGGGTGTTCATTGTCTTGGCTCTGTTTCAATTTGTAAGGTAAATTTTAAACTTTCCATTGCTATGTTTTTTAATTTCTTTGTAAAAAATAATGAGTAATTGGTTGGTTGAGACCATAAATTGGGCTGGTGTTCCAATGCTTATTTGTAATTATGAGAGTCATCAACTCTCTAACTATAACGTTACTGGTACTAGAAATTATAGTTTAGATCCTAAACATAGAACCAATGTGTAAAGTGAACAAAAAGCAAACAAGAACAGTCCCAATTAACTATTGAGCTCTGGTCCTAAAAGTTTTTAGTTGGTTTGATAAAGATTACTTCAGGCTCAGTAACAACTGGTATAGGAGTACTGAACTTAAAACATTAATGAAGTAAATAGGAGTTCTCATTGACCATATCCCTGGCTGGAAAATCACCAAAAAACCCTTCTGGAAGTGCTTAATTTTATTATACAACTGTCCTTTGCTATACGCCTATACCTACCTAAGCATAAATCTAAAAATAATTACAAAAATGTATAGCACAAAAAAGACATCTGGGCAGTACCTAACTGCAGCCTAATAACATCATAGCTGATCTGATTGAAATCGTGCTTATTAGACTGTACCTAATTGTGTTGGACTATTTACTTTGTGCATTGCCATTAAACACACATCATGTACTGACCTGCAAGACTTTAGAGCTTTATGCAAAATCTATTCACCATTATTTAAAGTTGTTTACTTTGTAGGTAACCTGTTGATAAATTGTAGCACACATTCAGTAAAGGCCTTGCAGCCGACTTCTCTCATCGAAATGAGACGGCTAGTTCTTTGGATTTCTGTCCATACAAGTCGAACAAACAGGTGTATCAGCCCATATTCTAGAAGCAGTTTTGAGGCTACCACCAATCTTAAGTTATACCTGAAAACCATCTAAAAATAGAGTTGTGACCATTTCCAATACACAGCCATGGGGATCCGCCAATTGGAACTGGTTGTAAAAGAACACTGTCGGTGCGGCAACCTTACTATTAAAGATGCTCTTCAATTTTTTGATCGCTTGTTGGCTGCTAAGAGCCCGACACCATCCATCTATTCCTTTAATCATCTCTTTACAGCCTTAACTCGTATGATGAACTCGAACAGCCATTATGCAACTGTATTTTCACTCTATAACCGCTTGACCCAACCAAAAATAGTCTCAGCTTCGCCCTGTATCTGCACCTATTGTATCTTGATTTCCTACTGTATCCGAATGAATTGGCCAAGACTAGGCTTGGTTTTTTTGGGGGGGTTTATTAAGGGCGGGCAGAGAGTTGAACCTAGCATCTTCAATCCACTACTTAAGGGCCTTTGTTCTCAGAATAGGATTAGTGAGGCTGTAGCCATGGCGTTCAATAAAATGCCAAAACTGGGTTGCACACCTAACGTGATCTCCTACAACACTGTTATTGATGACCTTCGTAAAAAAGGCGCAGTTAGTAAAGCATTTAGTTTGATTGAGCGAATGATATTAAAGGGTATTGTGCCGAATGGTATCATATTCCTTATTAGGAATACTATCATATTTTAATCATTTATAAAATGAATCAACAGTGAACACATACTTATTAGACCACCTCCAGAGTAATTTATCATATAAATTATTATCTAAAGAAAAATGTGGAAATGTGTGTTGTAATTCCTGCCATTCTTGTAAATTATACCCCAGTTAATTGTTTATTGAAAGATAAATGTAAAATGAAAATGAAAAGACCTTCAACTGATTGTGTCATATTCCTTCAAATATATTATTAATTTATAATTATTATAATTTTTTTTGTAGTTTTCTATCATAATTAGATATATAATATAAATTTTAATTTTGGTATATTTAATATTTATTTATAGATATATGTATAACTAATTTGTTGTATTTTATAAAATTTAAATTTGGTTAACTTTCATATTCAAATTTTATTTGTCATTTGTATCCGTATTCTTGCGGATTAATAAATCTGCGTATGTGTTCGTATTAAAAATAAAATAAAAAATGTCCTCTTCAACGCATTTCGCCTTATGAGTCTGTACCCGTACAGCTTCTGTAGACCTGTACGTAAGGTAACTAAAATCTTGAGCTTGGATCCGATGTACAGGATCTGTTAAATATTCGGGCCAATGAAGTATCCGACGGTTAGGATCCAAAATCAAAATTTGAGTTACTTGGGTGATATGAATTCGGGGGCAGCGGGGCCGACAACATAACGACCTCGGAATCCATATCCTCTGCGATAACGGACCGTTTGAGATAATTTTTAGACATTCGATCAGCATTCGGATACTCTGATATTAGTGCAGATCTAAATCAGACAGTTCATAATTTAACTCGAAATTCGAGTTATCTCAGATGATATGAATTCCTCTATCAGAGCTCCAGCGTAACGCCCCACACGTGACCGAATTCGCATCGTTTGAGTGCGTGACTTCTCGGAAAATTTCGACCGTTCAAATACGTTATGCACGAATCGCAAAGCACAAATACACTCCACGTGACATCGGCCTCTTGCCTCTAAAAGCAAGTAGCAACTAAGCTTAATTTCACTTCTTTTCAATCCCCCCCGCAAGTCTTTTAAGAATCAAATGTCGAAAGAGTATTTCACAAAAATCAAGAATAGTATACAGGTACGATCGATCTTCTCTCTATTTTATCTCACTTCAAATCATGCGCACACATCGATTGTTTAACTCCTCTGTTTGTGTTTTAATAACTTGATTTCCTTTTTGGTAACTGTGATTTATTTAGAATGAATAGACTTCTTCTTGATTTCTTTTAGTAACTATAACTTATTTAGAAAGAATAGGCTTGTTCTTACTGAATACAATATGATCTCGATGCTTTAGGTTAAGCTCCGGTGCAAATGCACTGATAATTTCTCACGAATTTTTTATTCAATTTTCATTCTAAAAATCAGGATCTAGGAATGATGTCTACAAGGAAAAGAAGTGATCTTTTATCTCGTTGTCTGTGTGCAAATGTGCTTCTCATGTTCTACTTTGTTCAGCATCACCTTACACTGATCCCTTAGATGGTAAATTCTCAAATGCTTTTGATTTATTTTGTCTTTCTGTATGGAACGTGGAAATCGAGCCCTGGAAGTACTGTTGTGATGAATGGTTTGTTATTGAGTTGAATTGAAGTATCTGTAGTTTTGTCAGTATACCTGCTAAGCCCTTGAATCCTTTGAAATCAGCTTACACTGCTCATCTGTTATTAGATACTTTTAATGCAAATTCCTGTACCTAAAATATATATAATTTAGTATAATGTATCCAAGTTCTGGCCAATTACACCTATTTTGTACTATTGAAAGGTTAGTTGCCTGATTTGTAGATTCACAATTAGAAAAGCTGACAATATACTTCTAATTTTATAAATTGTTGTGTCCAGTGAGAACTTTGGAGCATATGTATGGGTTATTCCATCATAAAACTTTGTTAATTGGTTGGATGGCAACTGGAGGGGACCCATGTAGCCAGAACTGGACAGGTGTCTCTTGCTCCGGGTCTTCTATCATTTCCATGTAATAATACTTTCTTGTAAACTTAACTCTAGTGATAGTTAAATTCAACACAAACAATTTAAGAAATTTTGATTGATTTTTGTTATATATATATATAGAGAGAGAGAGAGAGAGAGTATGGCTAATTTGCTGCTGGCAGCATTTCGGCCAAGTGCTGCCAGCAGCAAATCTGCCATTCTGATGTTCAAACAACCGATCCGAACTGTTCAACATGTTCTAAATATTGAAATGTGCTTGGAGACCAAATTTTATATTTTTTGGAATTTTTTACTATTTATTAAGCCACTTTGAAAATTCCAGATCCGGGTGAACAGTACAAAAAGTCTGGACCATATGATCTGGAATTTTCAAAGTGGCTTAATAAATAGTAAAAAAATTCAAAAAAATGTAAAATTTGGTCTCTAAGCACATTTCAATATTTAGAACATGTTGAACGGTTCGGATCGGTTGTTTGAACATCAGAATGGCAGATTTGCTGCTGGCAGCACTTGGCCGAAATGCTGCCAGCAGCAATAGCCATAGTATATATATATATATATATATATATATATATATATATATAAATTTTTCATGTGAAACTTGAAGAGAAAGTAAGTGGCCTTGCACTTGGTGGGCAATGAGTTCTCACCTCCTCTCTCTACTTTCACTCACTCACCTGTAAGTCCATTTTCATGCATTTTTCATTTTGTGTATTTCCAAATTTTAAATTTGACTATTCTCTTTAAAACTGAAATGTTTCTTTAATGTGTTGCAAACTACAATTACATGAAAACTTCGAAGCTGTTGTGATTTATGAAAATTAAAATGTGACAACTTTACATGTACGGACATGAGCTCCAATAATATTTCTGGGCTTCTGATTTACCCACAAATCTCAAGTATCTGTAAGATTCATTAAATAAATAGAGTATCAAAAGAGAAGGATGCGTTTCTCCATTAAGATGCATTTTATCTATATCTTTATTTATTGCAGAAATGTGAGCTACAATAATCTGTTCGAGGTAGTTGGCAATGCATTCACAGATATGACGAGCTTAGAAATATTGTATGAAACTTAATAGTAAATATTCATTGAATAAAATTTTGCATTTCCATTTGCAATTTAAATGCTATTATTTCAAACACATTTCTTTCAGGGATCCATCATTTAATAAATTCTCAGGGGATCTACCAAGCTCATTTGGTTCATTAATTACCAAATCTTCATTCTCTGTAAGTATTATCTCTTTTATTCTACCTTTTCAAATAAATAATAATTAATCTACTGATATTCTTCCCTCATATCCCTTCTCTCTTAGATATATACTTGCAACATAACCAGTTCACAGGCTCAGTCAAATTTTTGGCAAATCTCCATCTAACAAATCTGTATGTCTGCTCTATTATCCTTTTATTTGTAAATCTTTAAGATTTGTCAATATTTATTTGTAAGAAATATTGTTCGCTAAACACTTATATTTGTTCTCAGGAATATCGAAAATAACTACTTCAGTGGTTACATTCCGAAACAATTTGAGCATACTCTTGAACTCGGGTATGTCATATAATAGAATTTGGAACATACCTGTACATGGTGCTGACTAAAAACAAGAGATGCCCAATAAAGCCTGGTATGGTGGTGTTGACTTAGAACCAGGCTTAAATTTGACAGCCACTGTCAAATCCCTTTCAAAAAAAAAAGACTTAGAACTAGGCTTGATTACTTGAAAAAAAGGCTTCGATCCTTTGACTCAGTCCTTAATTAATTTACAACTGAAGAATATAAAAACACATCATATGTTTTATTAAATTATAGTATTTCTCTAGTACTGATCAATAGGCATAATGTAAATGTTTTTCAGAATTAGAGGCAAACAATTCGGGCTGAACCGAACTTTCTACCGGAAATTCCACATAAAGGACTAGTATCAGAAACCAAATACTGTGGCTATTGCTCTTGTGGCAACAATCACATTAATGATCGATTTTGCCTTGATGGTTCCCAATTTCCCCTCCACAACCCCCTCCACTGTTTCAGGGACAAGCGTTGCTACGGACCCCCACACCAACGGGCCCAACTTTTAGCCTTATCCAGACATGGCTCATCTCCACAGTCTCCAATTGGACCTGCAGCACCTCCTAGGGAAGCCAAATTTAAGAAAGTGTTGGAAATTGTCATCGGTAGTTCGGCTATTATGGCGATAGCTGTGACCGTGTTGTTCTACATGTCACCGAAATTACCAAGGGCGGCATACTTTAGAAGGGTCTGCAACACCGTTGGTGATTGTATTCTACTTTTCGATGTCATTGTCAGATTGATATCAAACGATAAACGTACTATTGAAACCGAGCTAATTTTTGTTGACATGCAAAATTTATAAATTTTTAAATAAATTTAGTATAAAAGTTAGAGGTACAAAGAGAAAAAGATCTTTGTACGTTATTTTAATTTCATCATTTTTTAGCTGATTGAATATGCACTAAATAAAATAAACAATTTATAAATATAGTTTATAAACCGACTATTTATGAAATAAATCAGTTTTAATGATTATAATTAATTGTTTAAAATTATATTAATAAGTTCTGAAAGTAAGCTCACCAATCATCTTAACAGTAATGCATATTAGAATTACTCTATTTGTGTGTAAAAAATATAAATAAAAAGAAGTATTATCATGTGACTATTTGTCACAATATAATATTTTCTATTAGTAATTTCAAAATATATATCACTTCAAACTAATAAATCGTAATTATTGATTACGGTCTTTATCACAAGTGATATGTGCCCCTAAAATTTAATGAGTTGAGTCATTTATGTATAAAATCAAGTGGGCAAGCAAAGACAAATAATTATTAAAATCCCTAAACAAGTTTTTATTTGATCCAACTGTTCTTCGGCCTCTTGATATTTTAATAAGAAAGTTGCCCATATTATTTTTTATGATAATAAAGAATAAATGATATTTTAAATGTTAGATATTCAATTCTAACATCCAAAATTATTTGTGGCCTAGCTGAAATATGTTTGAACTAATTCAGCATGAAAATTGCTTCAGTTAGACAGATCTCTAATTTGTTTGTACGAAAAGTGACCTACACATTAAATTCAGGCAAATGTTACATATGATTTTTTAAACGAGTTTCTTATTTCTTTCTTTTTTGAAAGAGGCTGGACATAATTTTTAGCTCGGAATTCAAGTTGCCTCAACTATAAATACATCATCCAAAGCAATATAATATAGAATGAACTTATCTAAATTTAGAAAGAGATTACATGACATATAATTAAATAATCTACAATTACACTTTGATCAATATTAAATTTGTTATTTTAAATTGCGCTAACTTTTATCTCTATAGTGGGACTAATTGGGCTTAATTAGCCTCCAGTAACATTTGAGCCATTTTCCTTTTCTGACCGCAACAAAGTTAGTCAAAACTAAGTCAAAAGTATTTTGGACATGTTTGAAATATAGGAGACTTGTTTCAAAATTCGTACAAATTTAAATTAAATGATCCGAACTGAACTTAATCCTGTCACCTCACCTTATCCGAATTTGTAATAGTTTGGGCAATTAATGGCTATATTTAATATTCACACCATGGTTGTGACAAATTCACGACAATAAAATGAAACTACTTTAAAGTATGCACCAACACATACATGTTGTGAATAATCACAAGAGTAAGATATAAATTTGATGAATCATCTTAACAAAACAAACAAAAATGAAGCATATGAGTATGCTTTATTTTTTATTAGTGTATGCCTGTTGGAATATTACAATACCTAATAGTTCATAAACTGGACAAACGAATTACCTTTCAAAGAATAGTTAACTTTTCTACCTCAAAAAAAGAATAGTTAACTTTGTACTTGAGAAATTGGAGGACAACCAATTTTATGAATCAATTCACATGCAAAAAGGCTTAGAACCAAGCTTGATTACTTGAAAAAAAAGGCTTCGATCCTTTGAGTCAGTCCTTAATTAATTTACAACTGGAGAATATAAAGACACATCATATGTTTTATTAAATTATAGTATGTCTCTAGTACTGATCAATAGGCATAATGTAAATGTTTCCCAGGATTAGAAGCAAACAATTCGAGCTGAACCGAACTTTCTACCGGAAATTCCACATAAAGGACCAGTTTCAGAAACCAAATCATGTGGCTATTGCTCTTGTGGCAACAATCACTTTAATGATCGTTTTTGCTTTGATGGTTCCCAACCCCCCTCCATTGTTTCAGGGACAAGCGTTGCTACGGGCCCCACACCAACGGGCCCAACTTTTAGCCTTATCCAGACATGGCTCATCTCCACAGTCTCCAATTGGACCTGCAGCACCTCCTAGGGAAGCCAAATTTAAGAAAGTGCTGGAAATTGTCATCGGTAGTTCGGCTATTATGGCGATAGCTGTGACCGTGTTGTTCTACATGTCACCGAAATTACCAAGGGCGGCATACTTTAGAAGGGTCTGCAACATCGTTGGCGATTTATTTTGTTCAGCATCACCTTACACTGATCCCTTAGATGGTAAATTCTCAAATGCTTTTGATTTATTTTGTCTTTCTGTATGGAACGTGGAAATCGAGCCCTGGAAGTACTGTTGTGATGAATGGTTTGTTATTGAGTTGAATTGAAGTATCTGTAGTTTTGTCAGTATACCTGCTAAGCCCTTGAATCCTTTGAAATCAGCTTACACTGCTCATCTGTTATTAGATACTTTTAATGCAAATTCCTGTACCTAAAATATATATAATTTAGTATAATGTATCCAAGTTCTGGCCAATTACACCTATTTTGTACTATTGAAAGGTTAGTTGCCTGATTTGTAGATTCACAATTAGAAAAGCTGACAATATACTTCTAATTTTATAAATTGTTGTGTCCAGTGAGAACTTTGGAGCATATGTATGGGTTATTCCATCATAAAACTTTGTTAATTGGTTGGATGGCAACTGGAGGGGACCCATGTAGCCTGAACTGGACAGGTGTCTCTTGCTCCGGGTCTTCTATCATTTCCATGTAATAATACTCTCTTGTGAACTTAACTCTAGTGATAGTTAAATTCAACACAAACAATTTAAGAAATTTTGATTGATTTTTGTTATATATATATATAAATTTTTCATGTGAAACTTGAACAGCAAGATAAGTGGCCTTGCACTTGGTGGGGCAATGAGTTCTCACCTCTCCTCTCTACTTTCACTCACTCACTCACCTGTAAGTCCATTTTCATGCATTTTTCATTTTGTGTATTTCCAAATTTTAAATTTGACTATTCTCTTTAAAACTGAAATGTTTCTTTAATGTGTTACAAACTCCAATTACATGGAAACTTTGAAGCTGTTGTGATTTATGAAAATTAAAATGTGACAACTTTACATGTACTTATTTACACTACTAGAATATCCAGTAATAGCAACGGTAGGAAACACCCCATTAGCAAGCGCTACGCTTGCTACAAGCCCAAAAAACCTCATTAGCAAGCGCTACGCTTGCAAATACTACCGTTGTATAAAGCCCCAATGCAAATACTCAATTTCAGACTTATTAGCAAGGGCTACGCTTGCTAATACTTTTCTCTAGGCTTTTGCATGAACCGCCCTTGCAAAAAGTACACTTGCTAATAGTTTCAGAGTTGGAACCCAACAAGAGTATTTGCAAGGATGTCAGGTGTGGGCCCCATCTGAATATTTGCAAGGTTAACAAACGTGGGCCCCATATGGTTATTTGCAAGGCTAGCAAATGTGGGTCCCACCTGACTATTTGCAAGGATAACGAATGTGGACCCCACCTAACTATTTGCAAGACTAATGAATGTGGGTCCCACTTGATTATTTGCAAGAATACCATTGATACTTTTTACATGCTCCAATTCTACAATCCTCCTTCCCTGTACCAATCTGGTACCAACCCAATAATCTATTACATTTTCATTGAACCAGATTTACATAAACACATTGAAATATAGATATAACATTTAGAGTGAGCCTATGGTGCTATGCATAGCACGGATGGGGTCCGTGCTACGGCTCAAAATTTGACTTTTGAAAATCCTAACGGTTGATCCAACCGTTCAATGTGATAACCATATGAATATGTACTTGCAAACTAAATTTTATATTTTTTCGAATTTTTTTACTATTTTTTTAGATAGGTAGAATTTTGATGGTTCAGAATTTTCAGAAAACACTGATTTTTCTACCTATCTAAAAAAATAGTAAAAAAATTTGAAAAAATATAAAATTTAGTTTGCAAGTACATATTCATATGGTTATCACATTGAACGGTTGGATCGACCATTAGGATTTTAAAAAGTCAAATTTTGAGCCGTAGCACGGACCCCATCCGTGCTATGCATAGCACCATAGCCTCACTCTAACATTTAATAAGCATTATTCAACATAGTACAATTATCATACATTGTACCAAAATACATTACAACAACAACACTAAAATGAACTTCTAAATATACCCAAAATATATCAACCACCCCTTAACAAAAATTTACAAAATAATTTACAGTCAAGAAATTAGTTCCATAATTCTGAAACTTGCCATTAGCACCAATCATAAGCAGCAGCATTTAAGAACGTTCAAAATAGCCTTTGCAATCAGATACCTAATGAAATAAACATTCAAAATATTAAATAATGAGTATTTGAGAGAACAATATTGATGCAAAACAATGCTATTTTTTCAAAGCTTAATAATCAGGTTAATATCTCAAAGCTTATCTCAACAACCAATTGACAACCAATTATTGATAATATCTCAAAGCTTAATAATCAGGTTTTAGATAAGGAATTGACAACCGATTACTGATAATCTTCCCATTAACAAAAATCAAATGTTTTGGTTATAATATATTAATAATAATTATATATCCCTTGTATTTAATAATAATTATGGGGGAATTTTTTTCTAAGAAATTTCACCTTGCACAAAAATATAAAAAATTAAATCAGAGAGTATTTACCTTTCAACATTCTCTTTAGGTAGGTTGGTCAAAAAGAGACCTGAATCACCACGAAGTGACTGTAATTTTCACAAGAACACAATCATATAGTAAAACATAAATATTACGGTTTTCACTATAGCATCCACTTTCTAAATAAGAGGTTTATGAGGTGTACCTGCTGCTGGATGTGAGTTGTTCTTTAAATTTCTTGAAGTTCTGATTTCTCATGCGGTTTTATACTGATCAAGCCCTTCTGTTCAGCGGCAAAGGATGCTATATAGTTATACAGAATCACTTAATTTTGAACTAATTAAGGCCAAATTGTGAAATAAATTAAGGCTTGAAAGAGTAAATCTGCAGTACTAACCATGACACCATAAACACCTTCAACAGTGAACATCTCAGCATCGTTTCCAGAGTCACCACACACAAGTGTGTTCTTTGGTGGTTTTCCAATTGACCCAAACTTTTTTAGTAGATATGCAAGTGCCTGTCCTTTTCCAGCCTCTTTTGGCAACACATCGAGAGCTAATTAATCCAAAGCTATAAATGATTTTTACGTCTAGCTGTTTAAGAAAGGAAAACAAATGTTGGATTATGCAAGTGCCTATTCCAATTTCTATTGTCTATAAATGAACTCAATGGTTCAGTCTAGTAACAAAACAAATGCACATTGTACAAAAGACAAGAAATTTAGGAGTTCATCTTACACCACGTTGTGTCAGGCTAGCATACAGAGGTGTAATCACTTCTTGTGCTTTCTCCTTGGGGATGTTGAAGCTGACCTTATGTGGACCCTGGTCCAAGTCAGACTACACCCACCAAAAGTTAGCTTTAAAACTCTATAGAAATAACAAAGAACTCACAATCTTTTCAGCATACAAACTTAAGCTTGTTATTTTGTAAAAAACTATCCTCATAAAAAACTATCCCCAATACACTTAGCCCTAATGCCAATAACTTAGAAAAAGGTCAACTGACATAGTGAATATAAAATACACTAACCTTGTTGTGTTCAGTGGGTCAGAACCCCTCTTTAGTCACGTGAGATGCCTACAACAACAGTCTAAATTCATGTCTCTAAAATTTAACATTATTTATCTGATTCCCTTTGGACTATTTTCTGGTAATTTGGTGCACTACACAGGATTTCAGAGAACACGTGTAGAAAAAACTGCATATAATCCTTCCTAGTATAAAGTAAATAAATATGCTTTATTCAAGGGCATTTCTCATACTTCCCATATTTGAAAATTGAGATGTTAAATTAAGACACCTTCAGGCAATCAGGCATGTGCAGTTTACGGTTTGAGATTAACTCCTAGTGACTGTACAATGATACTTCTCATACTTCCCATACTTCCCATATTTGCTAAAAAGATTCCCTTCACTTTACGGTTTGAGATTAACTCCTAGTGACTGTACAATGATTCAGTAGCAATTGATCCAAAATTATAGTGACGTTCATTTGCTAGAATACTATAGCAAAATCAAACTCAAACTCTGAATCGATTAAATACATCTTATCTCAAATTGTGAATTTAATTACAACAATCGATTAATTCACTGCCCCAATCAAATGTTATGTACCGATCAATACCTGTACCACATCCAGTGCCCCTCTTAGCAGCACCTCATCCAGAGCCTCCCTTCCTGCAAAATCCTTTCACCACAACCGTGTACAGTACCTGAAAGGAATATACAAGGCATGAAAAGGTTTCACAGGTACAGTACAGTACCTGAACAAACCTGAGACTTATTGCCTGGTACGGAGCTGTTATCACAAACACCATTGTTAGGAAAGCAAGATCCAATTCACCTAAATCATCAATGAAAACAAAGGTGTTTCACACTGTAAGGATTATATCCTAAAATATGAAAAATTGACAGAAAGGCAGTCCACATACCATACTCCCCCCTGCAAAATAAAGTCGTCGATTCAATTGGCTATTTCCCGATCGTAAATATTTTTCGCTCACTGAAAGTTTAAATCTTCTAGTGAGAGAGGTCAACCGAATTGAGAAGGAGCCCGTCAACTGCTTGTAGAAATGTTTTGCAATCTTAATTCCTACAAATTGAATTGCAATCTTAATTCCTGCAAATCTGTTATGCAATCTTTTTAGTAAATAGCTTGATTAATCGATAAGAATTCAAGCAGTACTAGTTCTAGCAAAAGAATTAAGGAAAAAATGTCAAGGCATACCTCAATGTGCTCGTCAGCCCCGCTGTCCTAGCCCCGCACCTCGTCAGCCGACCAGCCCCGCACGCCTAAATCTCGCCTCGCCTGACCAAATCTCGCATCCCCTGACCACATGCTGCACCAGGCCAGCGATCGCCTCACCTGAGCCGCCTCCAGCCTCGCACGAGGGTTTGGTGGTAGGATTATGTATGTGTGGGGGGAGGCAGTAAAAGAGAAAGAGATCGGTGTTGATGCTGAGGGGCGCCCGTCTGAGGCGAGAGAGAGAGAGATGGCGGAGAGGTTTTAGAGAGTTAGGTTTTATCGTAAGAGGGGGAATCAAAATTCAGGAGGGAAATGAAAATTTATGAAGGCGCTGAAATGAAATGTTTGGAGAGAAATGAAAATAAACCCTAAGTCCACAGAGAGGAAAGATAAAAGTTCTGTATCGTATTTACTATGAAGACCTACATACAAATTCATAAGCTCAAATTGTATATGTTTTATCGAATCTGTACATATGTAAATCATAAAAATTATTTTGTTAACTTTTAATTTTATTCTGACTTTAACAATTGACTTTTATAAAAGACCACTCAACTTAATTTATTTTACAATAAATTTTCATTTTGTCGTCATTCATTTAATTATCTTCAATATATAAATGAAAAAAATATATAGTTTACAAATTTAACAGTGAATATTTTATTAAATTATTTTTTTTTCCAAAATACAAGTTATAATTGTAAATAGTTTCACATTCGTTCTTAACCACTAAATTCAAAATTTAAAATAAACTCAATTATTAAATATCTTACAAAATATACACAATGCATGAATTTTATTCTCAAATAGTTATACACGATAATGAATGGAAGAACATGTTTATGAATTACTAAAAGATTTGTACAAAAAAACTATATAGCACAACATGCTTGTTGCATAAATAACTCACATCCTTCAAGCATCAACATAGAACATGAACTCTTGTAGTGTGAGTTAATGAAGATCCACAAGTATACGTGTTGAGTATTTTAGATATAATGATTTTGTACTCTTTTGCCTTTAATATTTATAAAACCTTCGTACTCAATAAATAGGTTAGTTGCAAGCGCACAACCTATCGATTGTAGTATTTAGGTGTCGATCCGCAGGGAGAGAGGGAAACACTAATTTTTAATAAAGAAAACTACTTCTAAAATTAAACAATAAAAGTAAAGTGGGGGGGTTTGTTCTTAAAATCCTAAGTTGGGTTCAATACCCGAAAAAGAGGAGTTTCAAACAATAAATGTAAATAAAATAAAGGAAAGAAAGATTGGTTTGTTTTCAAGTTTAAGGAGATCTAGGGGTATTCGGTCTACAATTCCTTGCTAATTCTATTTATTCGGTTTGTTTAAATTCATGTTTGATTTGATGAGGTTTCTAACCTATGTTAGCCTTTGGAACAAATATTAATACGACTACTTTGCGCTCTATGAATTAATGTGCCTCGAATTCTAGGGCTGTCACTAACCTAGAGGGATATTTAATCTCATGCTACAAAGCATATATCGATATTTGTTCTAAGGTGTCCTAATTTAGGATTTGCCTTCTCCTTTCGGTCCTTCACCAAAATCCTAACTTTAATTTCTATAGTTCCGGATTGGATATCAAAGTACGGTCGCTTCTAACCCAACCCTAAGGTGTGTCTTTATGGTTTCAATTAGTAGTCTCCTCATGACCAATGCCGGAATTTAATAAATTTAAAGCGGAAAGACCCGATCAACGGGATTTCAAAACTACTTCAATTCAATAAACCCTAACCAGGTGAACTCAAAGGAACGAGTACTAATGAAATTCATAAAGAATAAATCACAGAAATTAACAATCAAATCCGATAACACAATCATAATAAAAACAAATATCCGAATAATCTAGAATTAAACAAGTTCATGCATTGACCTAAACCCCTAGAAAGAGAACTACTCTCTCTTGGAGAGATCCATTACAAAGATTGGCAAAAACAATAAGAAATAAGATAAAGAAATGATTACACCCTTTCTTAGATCTAAAACCTCGATCTTGCCGAATCCTTGCCTGAATCTTCTTCTTCTTCTCCTTCCTTGGAAAACCTTCTAGAATTTCTGCAGAATCTCTCTCTCTCAATTTGAGGAAAGATGGATATAATAATGGATATGTACAATAATGGATGATGAGAGAGATGAAATTCTTCTCCTTTTATAGCCAAAGGCCTTGCCCAATTTAGAAGATAGGAGTGGAGTTAGTGGGGGCACTTCTCAGACTGCCATGCCTATTATTGGCCTTCTAAAACGGGTTCCTTGGAAGCCAAGAATAGAAAACCTCTTGAAAATGCGAATTTCTGGCTGTCTGCGAGTCCAGTGCGTCCGCACTGGTGGTGAGTGCGTCCGCACAGGGTCGCACTGGCTCCAACTTTCCTTTTTGTTCCAAGTTTCATTTTCTGGATTTTCTGCAAATTTTCCTGAGTGCGTCCGCACTGGATCTTAGTGCGTCCGCACTGGGAGACTTTTCAGGCTGATGCGGCCATTGATGCAGCTGTACAAAATTATACATTCCGAATTTGGATCTGGTTCCTTCATGAAAGTTGTAGATCTCTTTGTCCTGGTTCCGTCAAGCTTTGAATCACCCAAATCGGAGTTCGTATGACAAAGATATGGCCAAAATACGAACTGTGTGTCGGCTGAATGCGTCCGCACTCGGGTCAGTGCGTCCGCACTGCGCTCGGACTTTTCTGTTTTCTGTCTGATGGCTGAGTGCGTCCGCACTCTGGGTCAGTGCGTCCGCACTGCGCTCGGTTTCTCCTGTTTTGCTCTGAAATTCAAACGGGCATAACTTATGATCCGTAACTCCGTTTTCGGTGTTCTACCACTTTTCGGAAAGCTTGCGAGAAGATCTACAATTTGCTCCATTTCCTGTAATTTAAATAGACTTCAGCAGTAACTTGATTCTTGGATATATTTCATTATATTCTCTATTAAAATACAAGATATTTGGTGTTATTATGTGATTAAAACTAGATCGAATGTATATATAATTTAGACCTATCAATACGTTGTCTGATGGTCGATCGGAACCGTTCAAATTGAAGAATATCACATTCATTTCATTGTAGTGAAGTTTGATAAAATTTTATATTCATCTACCTATCCATCAAGCCGACGGAATATACAAACATCGTAGGGCCATAGACACTTCACGTCGGATCAAGACTTCTACATATCGAAACTTCAGTTTTTTTTTATGGTTGCGTTCAATGTTTTCCCCTGATCATTTAAAAACTAATTTGAAATTATTTCACTGCAGATCAACCGTTGATTGCTTATTCAAAAATGAACGGTCCGTAATTATTGGCTCAATTTTAAGGGGCAAATATTGATGAAATTATATGAAATTAACAATTATAAGCATTATTTGGTCACTGGGCATGTATAAATGTAGAAAATATATTTTCAGAAATTTATTTATATTATTTGATGTACAAAAATCACTAATTTTATCATCTGTTGATATGAGCCGTCTGATGGGTGATGAAGGGTCATGATTACCAATGTTGAAGGGGTAAACAATGATGAAATTCTATAAAATTGATAATTACAAATATGATTTGGTTATATAAACCGTTAAAAATTTGAAATATTTTTTAATTGTTTTTATATTATTTGCTGTATATGTTTTATCAAATCTGTACATATGTAAATCATAAAAATTATTTTGTTAACTTTTAATTTTATTATATATAAATGAAAAATATATAATTTACAAACTGTTTTCATCCGCCTCTAACTATCACAATAAAAATTGTTTTCATATAATTTACAAACTGTTTTCATCCTATTTATAGCATGCAATTTAATTATCTCGTAAAAATATCATGAAT
The DNA here is from genome assembly GCA_028015225.1 of Carex myosuroides. Taxonomy (NCBI): domain Eukaryota; kingdom Viridiplantae; phylum Streptophyta; class Magnoliopsida; order Poales; family Cyperaceae; genus Carex; species Carex myosuroides. The sequence goes on from CM051479.1 coordinate 10,136,862, forward strand.
TATACAACATGTATCAAGTAAGGGTTTAGAAAACATCCAGTATCAATTTTTTTGGATTCCCTCCAAATTTCTGTAACTTCCCTCCACATCATTTTGGTTACCGCCAAATAATAATCCATATGCCTCAAAGTCCTTAACGGCTTAACCTAAACGATAATAATCGATTTGTACATATGCAAATATGAACCGTCTGATTGAAATTGTGTAGCCTAGATTATCAATGGACAACTCCATTTAATGACAATCTATTTTATTATATTAATTTTAAAATTGGAGGTGTCTCATTAACAGATGGGTCCCACTAGTCAGCTTTAATTTTTTCATTACGTCTTCCTTCTCTAGAAAGTTTCTCCCTTATCTTTTTTTTCCCCTTCTCTGGTTGGTTCCTCCTCTCTTCTCCAAATGAAATTCCATTTCCCTCAAAAATGAAAAATCAAAATCAGAACCTCTCCTCTCTGTCACCTCAAAATATTGCGCTCTCTCTATCTCTCTCTCAAACTCTCCACTGTGACCGGAGCCCTTCTCCAACACCAACCCCGATCCTTCTTCTCCAGCGTTCTCTGTCCCGATCCCACCCCACCCTGTTAAGTCCCGTCGAAAACTTCCAAGGTGAGATTCGAAGCTTGCAAGCTCAGATTCACGAAAGGAAGAGATGTTTGCCTCCTTTCAAGTAACTCTCACACGTATCATTCTTCTTCTCTTCTTTTAGGTGGATTCATAATTTATGTTCTAAAATTTGTTTGAATAATGAGCGAAGGCTCTCTTGTATCAATTGGTCTGACAAAATTAGTTCCAATTTTCAAGATCTACTATGATTATCTGGTCTAATTCTCAAAATTAGTTCCTTGTTGTACATATTTTTAGTTTTTGAAGTTGTATACCGGTGTTTGATTATGTGCACTCAAGGTGTTCGATGAAATGACATAAGTGCACAAGCTTTTAGTAAACTGATATAATTTTCTTCGTTGGGTAAACTGATCTCATTACCGAAACAGGGATGCATGCCTTTAAAGTGTTCGACAAAATATCCGAACCAAAAAGAAATTGAAGTTAGTAATAAAAAATGTCTACCTTCACCCGTGCAGCTGCACGGCTTTAAAAAAAAGTCTACCTTCCATCATATATTCTTTATAATAACATTAATTGAATAATTAGTGTGCCAGTTGAAACGTTCAACATTTTCCACAGATGGTCTCAATTTACTTGCATGTTAGCACTCTTATATGTTTTTTTTTCACATTTTTCACAGATGGTCTCAATTTACTTTCATGTTGCCTTCTTTTAAAATAGAAAAATACAAATAAAAAACAAGTTAGGACCTCAATATAAAAATCTCATGTACTGTTCTAACAAGGCCCGTGTAAACCATAAAAAATGACTTTGATAAAAAAAAAGGAGGAACTAAATATTTGATCTCTTGATTGTTGATCTTTGCTCTTCTCATGCATATAATCCAAGATTAAAACCCCCAAAAACGGATTTGAAGTTAGTAATTGTGTGTATGTCAGTGTTAAAATGCCCTAGACCAATCCCCAAGTATACCCAGAAGTGATGTACCAGGCAACCAAATAAGAGAAAACAAAGTAGCAAACTGTTGGTACCAAACAGCCCCAAAACATCACTCTATACAAACCAAAATTAGAACCATATCTACACTTTGAATTTGATCAAACTGTTTTATGAGCTAATAAAGGACATTTTCATGGACAAACAGAAACAAATTTCATATTTTTTATGATTTTTGTACAATTTCTGAGAGCATTTTAAAATTCTGATTCTGAAAAAAAAATGGTACTGTACCAGGCTGGTACACGGACTGCCTCTCACAAAATCAAACAAGAGGAAGGGAGGATAAAACACGGTACTGTACCAGGCTGGTACACGGACTGCCTAATAAAGGTACACGGACTGCCTCTCACATTTTCATTTGAAGACGGTATGGATGGAGAAAGGGAGAAATCCGGTAGGCTACTACAAATGGCTAAAACAAGAGGACTGGGAGGCGTTTGTTGCTTTGAAGTCGACCGAAGAGTTCCGGGTATCTAACTTGTGCCAAATTTATGCTTATTATTTCTCGATATGTACTTATCTTTCTAAAATTAACTGATCGTTGCATTGTTTCTGTGAAGGCAAAAAGTGATGAAGGCAGGAGGCTCGTTGCCTTGAACAAGTATCCACACCATCTAGGGTTAGCTGGTTACGAGGGTAAGAAGGCAGAATGGAGGAAAATACTGGACCAAAATAAGGATTCTGACTCACCCGTGGTTAGGATCCAAAATCCTAGGGGCCAAGATTGGTTCATGGGTAGATCCGAGGTAACCGCTGACGGGAGGATAGTACTCCCAAAGGATTTGCAACCCGTGGCTCAAAGAATGGTAAGAGTCCTTTGTTATTACTTTGTGACACTCATGTACAAAATTATAACTCCGAAGGTACATCACTTGATCTTTTGCTATAACTAATTCTTCTACTTGAACAGTTGGAGGTGGAGGAGGAGGTCAGCTCGGGTGCCCGGAGTGTCGAAAGACAAAATGATTCATTGGCCGCAGCGCTCGAGAATCCAGAACACCCGGGTCGAGTAAGGGGTGTAGGGGCCTATAGGGGCTGGAAGAAGGTGTTCCGAGTGGAGGGAGAGAAACCTCGAAGAAAAGCTCGTGCCAAGGTAAACAAAGACGAGATAGTTGCGCAGATACGCGCGGAGTTGAGCAAAGAGTACGACTCAAGGTTTGCTGAGATGGAATCAAGGTTTTTGAGCCAAATTAGATCAGCAACTACGCATCCATCCGAGCAACCACCTCCCATTTTGCCGGGAATTCGACGAAGTAGTCAAGCATCCGGCACGTGGGCCTTAGACGATTTGGATAATTTCAAGGTAATCAACACTTGTTCATAATATAAAAGGTAATTAAAACCTGTTTGTAACCTTGTTATACAATATCGCACCATTAAAATAAACAAATTTCTGATAATTGCAGGACCCCAGAGCATGCGACCTCGTCCTGTGGCCTGATAGTGTTCCTCTGACCGTTGCTAAAAGTGTTGTACATCCAGGAGCCAATACTGTACACTTACCTCAGCTAAGGCCTGACCATGCATGGGTGCATGTTGACTTAGTCGTGGATGGATGGCAGCGCGTACCCCTTCCTGTCCCTTCCGATCTCATGCTTGTGCTTGATGATGCACGGATGTCATTTGTCCAGTGGCCCAAGGGTCAGATTATTTTGGATCAGGTAATCCATAAAAAAATTCATTTATTTTGTTACATTCAAATCATTCTTATTTGTTATACTTGAATAATCCATTTATAATTTGATACAGACACGAGGAGGTGATGTCACCGGTACGGCAATGTCACCGTTACACCAGGAGGTGGCTTGCGACGTCGGGGCTGACGCGCCACAATCACCACACCGTCCTATGGTCACCGAAGAAGAATACAGCCGTTTGCCCAATGATTTGCGCATTCTCCACGACCACTTGATGACGGCGCCCGAAGGCATGAAGGATATCATCATCCCTGTCCCACCTAGGATGTTTCTACACGAAGGCAGGGATCTCCTGCTGTCGTTCCAAGACTTCAAGGACATCTTCCACCACTCGTCATCCGAAAAATGGCTCGATGTGTCATTCATCACCATTTTCCTCATGTTAGTGATCAAAAATTATTTTCATTATTGTATAGAACTCAAATATATATTCTAATTACAATATTATGAGTTTTCAGGAAGCTAGTCCGAAACTGTGATGAGATGGTTGAACAGAAGAACTTGTGCATATTTCTGGACCCGGAGAAAGTGAGTTCTACGGCAGTGACATGTTATTCGGATATGGCTATCGAGTACATGTGTTCTGCGATGCATCGTGCTAAGGCGGAGGAGAAGAAATTCATTCTCATGCCATACCACCAGAGGTTAGTTCTAATCTTAACTTATGTGTTGTTTATATTTTAATTAAAGAATTGTATAAAGGAAATAAAAGTTAAACATAAAAAAATGAAATCACACCATCAACCATAGCAAACACTTGTGTCACTATTATATGCTAAAGTACTATAATTCTTCTCCTCGATCCCACAGCAAACATTGGTGTTCGATTATCATTGTGCCGTACATAAATGTGGGCATAATTGTTGATTCTTGTAAGCCCAAAGGAAGGATCGCGCTTGACAAGTGCAAAGCTATCTTCCCTTTTGTGAATAAGTAAGCAATAATAATTCATTAGGTTTGAATTTCTTTCAATCATATCAAATTATAAAATTGCTAATTACATTCACTCAATTTTGTAAGGGCTTTTGCGAAATATATTAAAGAGGGAGGATCAGATAGCACGGGCACGCGCGAGAAATCTAAGTTGACTTGGAAGTGGATGTTGGTGAGCACACTTTATGAGTTAGTAATTTCATATCTTGTTCAAAAAAATATTGTCATTCTAACAAAGGCCGCTAAATGTAAATTTCAGAGCCCGCAACAGTTGGAGGGTTGGGAATGCGCTTATTACACGATGATATTCATGTTTGACTTTGTCGAAAGAATACAATTTCTATTCCCAAAAGCGGTATGTACTTCATATTAATTGTTCCTATATAATAAGCAATTGATATCTACCTTTTATGAAATACTAACTATTATCAAATTATAATTGTAGAATGTGACAAAGCAACCGCATTACACCAAGGATCAGATCGACGATGTGCGGTGCATGTGGGCAAGGTGGTTTACCATGGAATTTTGTAATCCTCGATATGGATTTGCATAGAGTTGTATAAAATATTGTATAATTTAGTATATGAATTTCTTCCTAATTAATCTGTTTCGAATGAATTTATTATTGCTATATGAATTTTGTATAATTCTGTCGCAAAAAACTGGCTAGCAAAGCTAGAGGCTAGCCCAAAAACAAAATATAAAAAAAAAAATTAGCTATTTATACACGGATATTTAACAATTGTCCGTGTATGATAGAAAAACAAAAAAAAATTAGCTATTTAACACGGATATTTAACAAATGTCCGTGTATGATAACTAAGAGAGCTACACGGACATTTAATAAAAATCCGTGTAGAAAGCGTAATCATACACGGATTATTTATAAGTTGTCCGTGTATGATAGCAGTGCTGGAGGCGAAATACAAAAAAGATTATTTATTTATACACGGATATTAACCAAACGACCGTGTATGATAGCTAAAAGAGCTACACGGTCTTTTAATAAAAAACCGTGTATAAAGAGTAATCGTACACGGTTACTTAGGAGATATCCGTGTAGCTCGGTAACTTGGAGAGGGATACCCCAGGTCTTTGTACACGGCGGTTTACAAAGTAATCCGTGTAGAAATTGTTATAATCTCACACGGTTAAATATCCGTGTGTAGTTTCTGACCTATTCATACACCCTGGATTTAAACACGGCAGGAAATCCGTGTAGCTCTTCCATTAATGTCCGTGTGCAAACTCTTTTTCTGTAGTAGTGTCCATTGAATAAAATTTTGCATTTCCATTTGCAATATTTAAATGCGATTATTTCAAACACATTTCTTTCAGGGATCTATCATTTAATAAATTTTCAGGGGATCTACCAAGCTCATTTGGTTCATTACGAAATCTTCATTTCCCTCATGTCCCTTCTCTCTTAGATACTTGCAACATAACCAGTTCACAGGCTCAGTTCAAATTTTTGGCAAATCTCCATCTAACAAATCTGTATGTCTGCTCTATTATCCTTTTATTTGTAAATCTTTAAGATTTGGCAATATTTATTTGTTTGTTCGCTAAACACTTATATTTGTTATCAGGAATATCGAAACAATTTGAGCATACTCCTGAACTCGGGTATGTCATATAATATAATTAGGAACATACTCCTGTTAGGGCTGCACAAAAAATTCGTAGTTCGTAATTCGATTCGAGTTTGATTCGAAAAAACTCGTAAAAAATTCGATTCGAAATTGAGTTCGTTCGAAATTAATTCAAACCAAACTCAAACTGGATCTAATTCGTTCGAAATAGGTTCGCAAACCAAACTTAGTTCGAAATTAACTCAAACGTGAACCGTTGATTTCCGCTAATAATGAACTTTAATGTTTTATTTAGGATAATATTTGGGATTGTAATAATTCTAAGACTTTGGTGATTGTTCTGTACTTCTATTGATATTTAAATTGTACTTTGAATACTTTGGATATTTGAAAACTTTGGTGATGTTGCTCCTGTTGGCTATTTGAAAAACTTTGGATTATGTGATTGTACTGAACTTTGATTGATTGTACTAAACTTTGGTGTTTGATATAAATTTTGGTATTTGTAATGAACTTTGATATAAACTTTGGTGTACTGTGTAATTAGAATTCAGAATGCCTGAGTTTTTATTGAAGTGCTGTAATTTTAAACTATGGCCCAGCCATAAGTCATAACTCGTAAGTCGTAACAAAGTTCGTAAAAGTTTGGAATTGAGTTCGTAAAAAATTCGATTCGAAATTGAGTTCGTTCGAAACTGAGTTCGTTCGAAATTAATTCAAACCAAACTTAGTTCGAAATTAATTCAAACCAAACTCAAACAGGAGGTAAGTTCGATTCGGTTCGGTTCGTTTGCAGCCCTACTCCTGTACATGGTGCTGACTAAAAACAAGAGATGCATGTTGAGAAATAAAGGTTGAAAGGGAATAATCATAGGCTCAGACCTGTGAGGGTATTTTCCATCATCGCCTAGTTTAGAAAAAATAAAGAGCTCACTGTATTGTACAAGAACTTCAATTTATTTTTCTTTTTTCTGTTTAGGAACTGTACCGTTACAATTATGTACGGACAGAGTTTTAGGACCGTTATACCTTCTGGCTATAAAGCTTGTAACAAAGAGTGAGAAACTAGTGATTCAATAAGAAAGCTATTTCATCATATTAATCTCTCAAACAACCCTTATTAATTTCAACATGGTATCAGAGCACCTCTGATCCAAAGAAAGCTTCCGCATAAATCTCCAATCAGCCAAATTTGAAACATTACTGTCAAAATGGCAACTGATATACTAGATCCAACCTCTCAAATTCAAAATCAAACCAACACAATACAAATGCATTATGCTGATTTCAACTTATCCCAAAAATTAACCAATGTGCCTCTGAATAGAAAAAACTACATACCATGGGCCAAAGCAGCCAGAGTCACTCTCAAAGCAAAAGGCATACTCGGGTATGTCAATGGCAACAAAAAGAAACCCAAAGAAGGCACTGATGCTCAAGAGGAGTGGGATATGATTGATAGTCAAGCAATGACGTTAATCACCAATTCCATTGAACCACAGTTGTCTACCTCTTTCTGGACTTGCGAAATAGCAGATGAGCTGTGACAAGCAATCGAGAAACAATACAGCGATAAAAAAAGCCATTCCCAAATTTTCCAACTCAAAAACGAAATAGCCAAAATCACACAAGAGTCAAGAGATATACCCGAATTAATCGGGCATATAATAGCCAAATATGAAGAACTCAAATTATACAGACCACCAACCACTGACCTGACGGTGCTCCAAGAAAGAGAAGAAATGGACAAAGTATACACCTTTCTGGCAGCCCTCGACTCTAGCTATGAAGCTGTTAGAGCTCAGATTCTTCTTTCCACTGAAAAATTGACATTTGACGATGTCACAGCCCGCATCCGGCAAGAGGCAACTAGGCGAGTTGCAATGAAAACCGCCGATTTGAACCGAAAGCCGGAAGCTCATGCCTTCTCAGCCCAGCACCTCAACAAAGGAAGAAAGGGGGAGATCGACAGGTGCTCCCACTGTAAGAGGGACGGGCACACCCAAGATAAATGCTGACTGCTTTATCCTCATCTCCGACCCAAGAGGAATGATCGGAATCCAGAGGCGGCGAAGAAAAAGGGTTTTTTCAAAAACCCTGATTCAAAAGAGGGGGAGAGAAGGGGGCTTATCACTACTAGAATTTCCGGATTTTCCAAGGGCAGCCTATGTTATTTCCGAAGGTAGGAGTGGCCTACGGAAATAAAATCGCCTTCTCTGACACACTTAATAATTTCCGACGGCAGGCCGACGGAACTAGTCGCGCATGGAAATCCGAGCTGGACCACTATGCCCATGGAAATGTTTTACTGATCCAGTTAATATTATTTTTTGATTAGACGTAGTATTTCCATGAGGCTACCGTCGGAAATGTTTTGTTTCTGGAGACAGGACCTTTTCTGTTTATTTGAGATCTCCCTTTGAATGTTGGGCAAAACTAAATAACAGCAGCAAGCAGTATTTAATAGAGATAGTTAAAACGAAACATTTAATTGAAAACATAAATTTTGCTCTTTGGACTAAGCCAATCTATTTAATTTGGGTACAAAACATATTCACGGATGGAAGCAATAAGTAAGATCTCCCTTTGAATGAATCTTGTGTAAAAACCTGTTACAAAACAAAAAAAAAAAAATGTTAGAAAAGGCATTTGACCAAAATGCATTACTGGATAGTAAAATATTAAGTAATTTGAAATGCAAAAAGTAACACATATGTCAAAACACTTACCAATTAATACTCTTCATCGGAATCATCCATGTCTTCATCATCTTGCTCCATGTCATGCTCTCCCTCACCCTCCTCTATGTTGTTTTCATCCCTTGCCAAACTTGGCGGTTCATTTGATGTTGTCGGTGGAAGGTTTGTCGTTTCGTTCACTAGCTCGAACTCATCTTCTCGTTGGAGCATACCATCCCAATCAAAGTCTTGTCCAATAGTTGGCTCAATTGGATTATCCGGTCTTTCCTCTTGGTAAAATTCAAGGTTTGCATCGTCGCCCTCGACACGAAACCTCGACTTCGGGCTTGTTTTGATTGCCACCCACCATGGGCGTCTTTCGGCCTTTTGGGATGCATAAGGTAGGTAGCACACTTGGGTTGCTTGAGCCGCTAATACAAAAGGCTCGTAATTTGCAAGGCGAGAAGTATGCTTGACCTCAACAATGCCATGTTTGCGGTCCACTTTTACACCGTTTATTATGTCAAACCAATCACACCTAAAGAGAACTACTTTGTGGGCATCATACTCTAGCTCAATGACATCTTGGAGAACTCTATAGTAGTCGATTTGTTCGCCATTTGCATCCCACTCTCCTTTTATGCAAACACCGCTACTTTGAGTTACCTTGTTTTCTTCAGATGATTCTGTGTGAAATCGATACCCGTTGACTTCGTACCCATTGTAGAAGTACGCTTGTTTGCTTGGCCTGACTCCTGCCATTCGTATGTAGTAATCGTCTTCATCACGAGAATTTATTACCTTTTTGCGTAACCAAGGTGCAAAACCATCTTGACGGACTTTTGGCAAGTCTTGTGGGCTTGTGGCCACCCCATTGTTGAGCATGCATGTATCAAACTCTCTGCACATTAGAATATGTCCAAACATGAGATTTTGATATGTTTTAGAGTAGATACTTTAATTTGAAAACATCAAAAGGATATTTATAAGATTGTACCCCATGTACTTCTCACAGATCTCAAGACAGTTGAGGATGACATAAGTGTGTGCCGCATCCCAATCCTTGTCATCGAGAGGCTTTCGTCTTTCCCTGCCAATGGAACGGCCCGCATTGTCGAATATAGAAAGTAGTCCCACCGAACGGTTACTTGTTCCAACTCCTTCTTGGCTAATCTTGTCTTTCTCTGCAAAGTAGTGTGCGGAAAATGTACCAATTTATTTGGCAATTGTAGCCTCCACGATTGAACCCTCAACACGTGCTTTGTTCGTGACTCCCATCATTTGTTCTTTGTTACGCCTGTAATTGCAACAACGGTTTAGTGTTAGTTGTAAGCTTAGTGTGCCTTAAGTAAAATTTAAAACAAAAATCCAAAGCACAACACACCTCTCACATGGATACATCCATCGAAACCCTACTGGCCCGCCCATTTTAGCCTCGTATGCTACATGCAGCACAAGATGCTCCATTGAATCAAAGAAACCGGGGGGAAATATTTTTTCCATCTTGCACATTGTGACAACAATATCTTTCTCTAATTCCGCGACCCTCATTGGATCAAGTTCTTTGGCACAAATCTCTCTAAAGAATGCTGAAATCTCACATAGAACATCCCATACAGGGTCCGGGACAAAGTCTCGGAATGCGACGGGGAGGAGGCGCTCCATGAACACGTGTAAATCATGACTTTTAAGCCCGGTGAAGCTGCTCGTGGTTATGTTAACCATCCTTGCCCAATTAGATGCGTAGCCATCAGGGAACCTTACTACCTCCTTGAGCCATGTTAAAACAATCCTCTTATCATTTGGAGAGAGTGCGAAGGGTGCATTTGGTTTTTTTAGATTTCACGGGTTACCATCCGAGGGAGTTAGGTGTTGGGTGGGGCGATCACAATAAAGAGCCAAATCTTTCCTTGCTTTTTCATTATCCTTGGTTCTACCACCTATGTTTAACAGCGTGTATAGCAAATTTTCTGTGAAATTCTTCTCCAAATGCATCATATCCAAATTGTGTTGCAACAAATTGTCTTTCCAATAGGGTAAACTCCAAAAAATACTTTTTTCTGCCAATGATGGGTTGTACCATAACCCTCAATTTGTTGTAATCCTCCCTCTTTACCCCATTTAATATCTGGGATCAAACTCACTATATCGAGCAGCTGCTCTCCCGTCAATCTCGGTGGTGGGGGATCATTCTCAACTCTACCTTTTTTGAAATTCTTCCTATCTCGACGGAATGCGTGATCAGGAGGAAGGAAGCACCTTGTACAATCGAACCAACTTGCTTTTCCACCATGCGCGAGTTGAAAGGCCTTTGTCTTCTCCATGCAATAATAACACGCTAATTTGCCTTTTGTACCCCACCCACACAGCATCTCATAAGTCGGGTAATCACTAACCGTCCAAAGAAGTTGTGCATGCATCTCGAAGTTCTCTCTTTTATACCCATCCCATGTCATTTCTCCATTTAACCATAAATGTTTCAATTCATCGATCAAAGGTTCAAGGAGTATGCCAATGTCCCGACCCGGATGCTTTGGTCCCGGGATGACTAGCGCAAGGAACATGCTATCTTCTTTCATTATCATCCCAGGTGGTAGGTTATACGGAAAAAAAAATAGCGGCCAACACGAATATGGAGCTGCACTCGAGTTAAATGGCATGAACCCATCCGTTGTTAGCCCCAACCAAACATTTCTTAGCTCTTCTGCAAAGGTGGGATGTTTCCGAGCGAAATGCTTCCAAGCCTCACCATCCGCCGGGTGCACCATCATCGGGGCTTTGTGACGCACACCTTCCTTGTGCCATCTCATATTCTTCACAGATGTTGCAGTCATGTACATCCTTTGCAATCGTGGGGTGATAGGGAGATAACGAAGTTGCTTTTGTGGAACGAGCTTTGCCTTCTTATTGGGTCTAAGAGGCTTATACCTTGGCTCGCCACATACATCACAGCGGGTCTTCTTCTTGTTCGCATCACTATAATATAGCATACAAAAGTTAGGACATACATCTATTTTCTTATGGTCCATGCCCAATCCCTCGACCAAACGTTTCGCTTGGTAGAAATTTTTAGGTAGTTCTTCACTAGGAGGAAGCGTGCTTTTAAGTAGATCCATCATCCCATCGAAACATGCTTGGCTCATTTGGTGTTTCGCCTTCAAAGCAAAGGCTTGTGTCACCGCGGACAAGACGGTTTGTTTTTCGCATTCCATTTCACCCGTCGAGTTAATTTTCCAAACCGGTTTGTTGTTAGCATCCATCATGTCGAAGAATTTTTTAGCCGCTCCCATAGGTGTCTCTTCATTCTAATCGAATTCTTGACCAGCAGCATCCCTAACCATGTCAACCATTGGATCAGTGGCTGCGTTCACAGGCGGTGAATTGTTCAATGAATTTGGATGTGGCTCCCCATGTTTGTGCCACACTTCATATAGGTTGCAAAAGCCATGGCGAAAAAGATGCAGTTCTACGGTTTGCACATCTTTGTTATAGAGGTTGTCACATCTTTCACACGGACACGGCATACATTGCACACCTCTATCATCGACATTCACAACGGAGCGTATGGATAATGCTCGTGCAATAAATTCGGTCACACCATTCACAAATGTAGGGTGAAGAATTACACCCGTACTTTTCCTACTATACTTGTACATCCATTCCCGATCAGTGGCCATTTGAATGACTATCTGTATAAAATAGGGTATGAGTTAATTATATGATCCCTCAAACACAATTTCACAAGACGGCTATGTTTTCATTTTTTGGTTCTTGAGTCAGTGGCTGATTAATCAAGCACAGTGGCTGAATAATCAAGCAAACACAGTGGCTGATTTTTTGGTTCTTGAGTCAGTGGCTCATTTTTTTGGTTCATTTAATTTCACAGTGGCTGGATAATCAAGCAAACACAAGCTGAGATAAAACTGAAAATGGGCTGATTAATCAATAATGCAATGTGCATTCTTAACAGGGAACAAGAGCTTACTTTTGTACAGGAGAGGAATAGCGCCTGGAATTAGAGCTCAAATCAGATGAACAGTAAGAGCCTGTGGACTTGGAGCTAAAAAAAAGAGGAGGAGGAAGAGCCCCTGGACTTAGAGCTCCAAGGAGAGGAAGAGGAAGAGCTCAGTTGCGGCAAGGGTGGAGAGATCATGGATTTACAGGTCCGGGACTTAAAAGCAGAAGAGCTCCAACACTTAGAGGCTTAGAGCTGTCTTAGAGAGGAAGAGGGTCGAGAGATCCGGGACTTAGAGCTCAGTTGGGGCAAGAGTTCAAATGAGGCGACTGGGCATAGTGTTTGAAGAGCTACACGACATAAATTAGACTGAGATGGGGCGAGCTGAATGGGAAGAAAGATATTGGAGGTATTTCCATCGGTTTACCGTCAGAAATGCTGGTGTATATTATCTAAATGTAGTTACATTTTTAGAGCGTACTCAAAGTGTACGCAGCTAAAATTTTGTACCTGAACCGAAATAAAAAGAAGAGACATCTTGCAAGTACTATAGTACTTGTGCAACATCAAATGAAATTGACAAGTTAAATGAGAAGATACTTATGCAACATCCTAAAAAAACAAGAAGAGACATCCTACATTTAGATAATATACACAAGTTAAATGAGAAGATCCTGACTACCTTGACACATCCTACACGACATAAATTAACAAGTTGGTTTGACTACCTTGACACATCCTACACGACATAAATTAACAAGTACTTGAGTACCTTGACACATCCTACAAATTATATGACATCTGAATAATTAGGTTAAAACATCCTAAGTTAAGGGTTCAAACAGTCCAATGAAATCCTAGCTACAAGTTAATGCGAATGTTATTATATTATTACAAAACATTATCCTTTTGCAAGAAAGTAACACAGTTTATGGACGATGATCCTCTTCCACACCAGAATTGCCCTTGGATGGTTGAGGGTTCTCTCCCCCACCGGCATTGCCCTCTGATGACCCCTCCTACAGAGCACAGAAACCGGTAGTTACCACAAGTTTTAATTATAATATTGTTCTCCTGTCAGTTCTTATGTTAGCAACAGAAAAGTGCTTACCGGAAATTTTGGAGGCTCCATTCCTTGCCCTCAGAAGAGTTGCGCAAAACAGTCCCTCGTGAACTGACTATTCTTTTTAATCTCTTCCATATCTGCTCTGTGGCGCTGCTCTTGTGCAGCTAGCTCAGCAACAAATGAAGTACGCTCAACAACAAAGGAATTACGTTCAGCTCTAAGTAACTCTGCCACCTCCTCTTTTGTGTATTTCCTTTTCAAATCTTCGGCGGAAGTAGCTGTGCTCTTTGTAGGCTCTGATGGGGCACCCTCCACTGTCTCCAAGACTCTGGTGAGTTTGCTGGTCCTACTCTTGAATCCAAATCCGAATAGCCTCCCTCGCTTGTCCTCCCCATTCACAGCCATCTCCCAAATTTCCTCGTCGTCCATCGTATCCCCGTAGAAAGCCTTAAGCTCCAGGAATTCTTTCTGCCACCATTAGAACAAGTAAATTATTACAAGGGGCGGTCAATAATTTGATTGGATTTACAAAAAAAATGCTGCACTTTGGATTTACAAAAAAATGCTGCACTTTGGTGTACTAATAGTAGATTGATTCCTTGTGCGAGTAGATTAGTTATAATTGCCTCGGTACAATTGGTCTTTCAGACTCTGGTTTGGATTTTTTTAAAGTTTATGTGTACTAAGCTTAGGTACAAAAACAGATTAGTTATGCAATCTGTTATTTCTTTCTATGTGAGACTATATTGCCAGGAGGACTAAATCGTGGTGATGTAGCCATATAAGAGCTGTATAAGAGCTAGCTATATAAGAGCTGTATAATCTGATACCTGACTTTATAAATGTCAAATTTATTGGAAATAAAAAAAGTAAAAAACAAGACTTTTACCTGGTGAAAAGTAAAGGGAATTGCAATTTTTACAAGTAAAATCTGATACCTGACTTTATAAAATAATTCATTGGAAATAAAAAACAAGATGTTGCAAAAGTACTGTTCGCTTGTATTTTTTAGCCAGCAAAGTAAATCGCTTATACAGCTTAGATTGGGCTGGGTCTGATGGGCTGCAATGCCTGTATATTCTGTTTATTCCTTTTTTTGTAATCGAGATAGGTTCATTTGTGTTTAGGGTCATTTGTACATATATTCTTAGGTTATCTTTTATTTTCAGTCTGTTATTCAGGATAGTTCTATACTTCTATCAGAAATACTGAAGCATGTACCCATTGTACAGAATTGAACCAACATTTTTCTAAGTTGTCTTTGCTATTAATGTTATATCTTTGGTGACATTTGTATGTCAATTTTCCTCTGGTTATGGTACTTTCATTAATATAGGTACTTTCATTAATCCTGGGTTTTGCCTATGTGACATTTGTATAATCCTGGGTTTTGCCTATGGTTATGGTACTTTCATTAATATAGGTACAGGCATAACAGGCATAACAGAGATAAAAAATGGCACACTTGAATTAATTAATTACCCCGCAAAACAGGCATAAGTGCTGTGCTCTTAGTTGGTGAAATGCAATGTACCTTTAAGAAATCAAAACTATGCTTTTAAATACTTACCGCTGCCTTTTCCGCGTTCTCGTTCACGTATTTCTTTCCTTGTGGTGTATCACGCATGTGAGTTCGATCAAAGACCTCCTTCGGCCCAACCAGTGATCCCTTCTCGTTCCTCTGAAATTAGTAACAGGAATGTATGCAGAGGATGTTAATAAAATTCAACCTAAATAAATTCGCTAAAGTAAATCGCTTGTATTTTTCATTACCAAAACTTCCTTGTGCCGATACATGCTCCTGGAGCCAGTCACGTGATGCACCACTTCTTTACCTCCTTTAATGCGGTTTGTACGGTTGGTGGCTGATGCATTGACAAACTTATCCTTCGACCAAATGAGAATCAAACCCTTCCAATACTCCGGGTTCTTGCACCATTTAGGAGGATAGTCTATCCATGCCTCTTTTTCCTCTCCGTATTTTCTTGTGAGCCACCTTCTCGTTTCCTCCAGTTCCCGCATATATGCCTCTGCCGCTACTCTCTCAAATACATCAATACACAGCACGGTGTCTTCCTCAGCCCCCCATGAATACCTCTGGAGGAACTGTTTTAGAACGAGCAGCCTTGTCTTCGAGGGAAACATGTTCCAGCTCTGGTAAGGTCCAGGCAAGTTCCATAGTGTAAGAAGCCTAATCGTGGTGATTATCTTTGTGCACTTGGGTGATGACGTGAACTCAGCATCACCGACGACCACCAATTCTGGTCTGTTCTCTAGTGGCACCGGGTCACGAGGCCTTGCAAGACCCTGCCCACACATCACATTGGTGTTTCCCTTACTTCTTTTTCTTTTCCTCCCGACAGCTGATGCTTGAGCTGCTGACTCATCGAGCTCTAGCCCGCTTGCGTCAAGAGCTTCAGTAATCCCACTGAGGGGACGACGGCGTAAGCACCTCCTACTGCCATCATCATCCAGTAATGTGGGATGTGGGCTAGACTCATCTTCGGTGTATTGCATTCCAGATGCATCCTCTTCTTGCACAGTTTCAGTTTGCTGATCGGACAGCGAGGGTTCAGGCGGTGTATGGGCAGGGGGTGACTGGGACCGAGTCGGCGAGAAATCAGGATGCCCGGTCGGGGATGGGGCGCGAGCTTCCCACGGATCCCAATCAGTACCTACTTGAGTAGGTGCCCGGGAAGAACCTGCATCTATAGAGTTGAGTGGCAGGTCAGTACTGTTCTCAGTTGCCGACGGTGTCTCCGTACATCCTGCACTTCTAAGCACTGCCCTTCGAGGATTGGGGCCTATAAAAGTTCTGCACTTAGAGGAACCAGTGGCTGACCGCGGCGGTGCCTGGACATCATCCTCTGTTGGTGGCTCATCACGGGGATCTCGAGATGGCTCGGCAATGGGCAACTTCTCAGCTGGTGGCTGGGTAGCTACCGACGGCTCGGCAATGGCCGACTTGTCAGCTGGTGGCTGGGTGGCTACCTCTGGCTTGGCAAGGGGCGACTGGGGACCAGCCTGATCTGGCTGGGCAGGGGGTTCCTTTTCAGCCGGTGACTGGGCTGTTAGCGATGGTAGGGGGTCAGCTTCCATGGGCCGAGGCGACAGCTGGGGATCAGCCTCATCAGGCTCGACAGGGGGCGACTGGGGAGTATCATCGACCTCATGCACAGTAGCAAGGGGCTCTTTCCTTTGAACGGGGGGGTGCAATGCCCGATGAGCGGGGTTCAGCCTCGCATACCTCCGGATCTCTTCCTTCGTTCTACCCCGGGATTTCTTATTACGGGGGGTTCACAGTGATGAAGCTGAATTGGTGGTGTTTGAACAGCCTGCCCACTGACGGCGGGGGGCAGTGACATTGGGTGGGTGGAACCCGGTGGCTCTGGCGACAGCTCGGCAGCTGGTGTATGAACGGGGACCTCATTTCGTTGAGGCGGTGATGGCGGGAGGGTGCCAACCTGTGTCTCTGAAGATAGCAGGTCA
The DNA here is from genome assembly GCA_028015225.1 of Carex myosuroides. Lineage (NCBI taxonomy): Eukaryota > Viridiplantae > Streptophyta > Magnoliopsida > Poales > Cyperaceae > Carex > Carex myosuroides. Next base: position 10,153,844 of record CM051479.1, read on the forward strand.
GCTTGTGGCGGCTCTTTCTGCGGGTGGAGTCTCGGGGACTTCCGGCGATCTACTATCTCGTACTTGGACTTATCATCACCCCTAGCCATTCCAGATCTGAAACAAATTATAAGAAATTGAGATTTCATATAAGCCACTTTATAAGAAATTGAGAGCTCAAAGAAAACTGAAACTGTCTAAATACCTATTATACCCTTATAAGCCACTTTGATTTTTAATTTCTAAAACAGTATTGATGTTCTGATGTTGTTTACAATTGTGACATATAAAGAAGGGAGTAAAAGGCAATGATTGGTATTTAGATATTTTAGTTTCTAAGTCGTTAGGGGATTTTAGCACTCCGTATAGAAACTAGTATAGCACTCAGTAAAGGAATCAGTATAGCATTCGATACTTTGCAAACTACATTCCTATTTATGGTTTGCATAGCAAGTACTTGGTTTGCAAACTACACTCCTATTTTTGGTTTGCAAACCAAAAACAGGAATGTAGTTTGCAATTACTTTGCAAACCAGCATCTATACTCGCAAAAATAGGAATGTAGTTTGCAAAAATTTGAATGTAGTTTTCCAATCAGCATCTCTCTCTCTCTCTCTCTCTTGTTGCCTTTACTTTAGCATATATTTGAAGGAGATGGCCAATGGGTCGTATTTGAAAGACATATCAATGCATTCACTGTAATAATATACTCCAATTGGTATCGAAGACAGTAGGACATCAAATTTGGAAAAGGAACCAGCAGGGATTTTAATCTTTCTATATATATTATTGCTACTCTCAATATTTTTTTTTTCTTTCTTAACTTTTAACATAGCTAATATATATAATGTCTCTTTTTTTATTTTTTTTTCTCTAACACAACATAAGAATAAGACACTAATTAAACCATCACACCTAAATATACATAGCTATTTTAGATAAGAGAACAAATTCTATTGTTTAACATAGCTCAGTAACTGAAATTCCATGGTTTTAGTTTCTAAGTCTTTAGTAACTGAAAAAATAGGCTAAGAACAAATTCTGAAATCCCATTTCTGAAGATATACCAAACTAGTCAGTCCTAATTTGCAAACAAGAAGATATACCAGACTGACTAATTTGCAAACATATTTATGCAAATTCATCAAATGTACATAGGTACAACAACTTGAGAAGATAATATCTACTTTGTAAACAAGTGTTAATTTCATCAAACAGTAGGACATCCATCTACTTAGTTATAAGATATATCAGTCTAGGACATACATCTACTTAGATTGGAGTATGGCACATAAATAGAGCCAAAGTGAAAACATAAATAGGGTTTAGCTATTTAACGAGTTTTTCTCAAATAGGGTTTAGATTGCAGTATGGCACATACATCTACTTAATTTCATCAAACAGTACCATCAGAGTGCTTTAGCTATTTAATGAGTTTTTCTCAAAAAGCCAAAGTGAAAACATAAATAGAGCCGAAGAGCGGAGTAACTTACCAGATCCGACTGCCGATCGATGGAGCGAGGTCGGCGCTAGGGTTTCACCTTTGGTTGCGGTACACAAAAGAGCGAGGGGCGGCGCCCTCTTCCTTCTCAAAGATCAAACGACTGGCGGAACGATGGAGAGAGGCGCCGATTTGGAAGAGAAAAGGAATGGGGAACTGATCGGTTTTATTGAGAGAGTGGAGTGAGTTTTTGTTGAGAAATGAGAACTGATCGGTTTTTGAGAGAGGAGTGTCGAGTGAGGTTTCGAAAAAAAGGCTAAGTCCAGGATACCTTTACCCCATCCTCATCTGGCTCAGTGGGGTATCCTCTCCAATATGTGCCCGCTACTCTATCCCCTATACGGTTTGATTTGTGCTATCAGCCGCTTTGAGATTCGGGCTTGCGGAGGGATCGGTATTAGTTGGGCTTATTGATTTGTGCGATGTTAAAAGAACGGTTCGGATCCTTTACACTGTAATACGAATGTACAAGTGTAATGCAGTGCACCGCAATCCATACTCAGCCCTTTGTTAATATCTCTGTATCGCATTTACTGACTTTGCCAACCTAATTCAAATAATAAAAAAAGGATGGCTCCAGTGAAGATCAGGACGCTACATCACCGATCAAAAGGCTACAATTTAACTATGGGTCTGTTTGGTAATGCATGTACATAAATTATTTTTAAAAAAATGTGAAAAATTAGAAATATTTTTTTTGGGATTTTATGTCCAAATCAAATCTACAAATGTCAATTTTGTGCAATTTGATTATTATTTACTCGTTCAAATTGTTCAAAACAACGTGGACCGTTAATCTTCGTATGATCATTGAACGGTAGATTTGCTGAAAAATGACATCTAGATTTTTTTAAAATGATCAAGAGAGAACATAAAACCTTAAAAACATAAAAGTTAAAGAGGCCAGATACTAGAAAGCCTCGATCCAAAGTAAACTATTTATAGCCGTACGATGTTGCTATATTGTGTCGCTTGGATGTATTAGTAAATGGATCTTGATTTACTCCAAATTTTAATACAATCAACTTAATGCAGCACTCTTTCATTTCAACAGTTCCGATCGACAACAAATGCAATTTCATCTTCGTTCCTTCATTGATCCACACAACATGGGTTCAAGTCCTATGTACATTGGGGTATAGCACAAGTGATTGATGCATAATGCATTATGTTTTACAATTTCAACAGTTATAAATTAATTGTACTAATGCAATATATTATCAATGTTCAAGCATTAATTTTATTATCACATCAACCTTTATTAATAGTATCACCTTCATATATTACCAATATTCCAAACAAATTTTAATTGAATCCTACAGTAAAATACCAATTTTCCAAATAAATTTTAATTGAATCCTATAATATATATAATATAACTTATATCAATCACAAACTTAAAATTATATACAGAATTATAAACATAATTATTTAAAATTATAAACAGAATTATTTAAAATTATAAACATAATTATTTAATATCAAGTCTCAAATCAATTCAACTCCGGTTGAAAAATTACATGATATGGAATTTAACTTGGCGCCTTCATTTTTCAAAAAACAGCGAGCCAAATTGGATCCTTGATCCGGACAGAGTAGTTTAGACTCTAAACAGCACAACACACACATATCAATTGAAGGCTGCTGTTACATGCACTATGTTGTACGAAGCAAAAACTGATATGTTCTTCTCCAAAATTTTGCCTTCATTCCTTCGGCGCCATATGACTTTCACTGAATTCACATCCTCCGGTACCGTAATACCGGTGAGAAAACAATCACTGAATCTGGACCGGTCTTTTAAACTTGCCACGACTCTCAAAGCCCAACAATAGTGCTCCCTGCGCTATAACGGATCTCAACAGTTCTGAAAGTTAATCTCAACCCGTAAATTGAAGGAATTATTTTTACAGTACCTGAGAGGATGCTTGATATGTTTTCATTTCCCCCCCAAATCCCTCCTCTTATTAGGTTACCTCAAGTTAATGCGCCCGCCTCCTTCCCTCCTCTCCCACTCATTTCCCCCTCTTCAGAGAGGATACCGAGAAACCAGACTTCGCTCCTTCCCTCCTCTCCCACTCATTTCCCCCCTTCTGAGAGGATACCGAGAAATCAGACTTCGCGCTTACTAATCTTCCACTCATTTCTCCCACTCATTTTGATCACTTAACTTCACGCTTGGATTCTCGGAGTCGACGGCCATCCAATATATAGTCGAGTTGGTAATTTTAGAGCACCTATTTCACTTCGATACTTTAATTGTTGTTCTATTAAGGTTTAATTTTTGTTTACTTATCTCAATGGTTTTCGGGATGTTAATTTTTGTTTACTTATTTCGCATTAAATCTACCAAATTTCTACAGAAAACACAGAATGAGTCAAATTTGAGAGTCAATTACGAAAAAGTCTTATCAGCACTAGGTATCTATGAATTTGAGAGTCAATAAGCACTAGGTATATTGCTGAACATTGAACAGTATGTAATAACTTTAACTTGCTTACTTCAACAACTGATTATTTTGCAATCACTTCTCCTTTTCACTAAGTCATTTTACTTAGTAGACCTAGAGTCAACCTTTACTTTTCAATTGACTCCCACTATCCACTTAAATTCTGACAAAAAGACAAAGTAAAAGTCACCTTAATTCTAATTTATCCCTTGGCATTATACTTGACTGATGTTGGAAAATATGCCAGAATTGACAGACATTTGAAACATTGTAGAAGCTTAAAGTCATTTATTGCTGTCTAGTTACAAGGTTTCTTTATATTTTTAAAGTAGACCTAACCTTATCATCATTTGAAGGCTCCTTTCTTTTTAATAATAGTTGATGAGTTGGGTCAAGTTGCATCAGGTTGACTAAAGTCGGATCCGACTTGTTCAATTTTATTTTATTTTCTATTAAATTAATGCTAAGCTCTCAAATTATTGACTCATAATGTGAAAATTAATAATATATATCAGCCTTTTAATTCCTACAGGAACCAGTGGACTTATATATAGCTATTTTTCAATTTTGACCAATCGAAAGGTTCCCCAATTAATTAACATAAATGGTACCTAACTATAAAGATATATAGGAATAAAATCTTTATTTCTAAAATTTATCTTCTTTTAGATATTTTTTTATCAAAGAGGGAATTCAGTGAAGACATTTCTAGTAGTAGTATAAGGTCGTTGCTTGTACGTATAAAGCCCAATAAGATGCCGGCCAACCAATTTCAAGCCATGACAGTATCAGGATCCACTTTTTTTAATAATAGCATGACATTTTCACTATCATAGCATGTATAAAGTGCCACATATTATGTTGATTTCACCTTTGCTCCATTGATTTTGCACATAAGTCCTTTGCATGGAATTGATGCTTCCTTGGTAAAACTCTGCCTTATGCCCCAATTCATGTATAAAGAAAAAAAAGAAAGAAATGACTTACAAAAAAAGATTGGGAGTTCCATGTTTTTGTACCCCCTCACTGCCATGACAAAAGATAAATCAAATAAAAATAACATATCCAACACATTACAAAAAGGGCTGATATTTCCAGTAAGTGTTGCAATCCGGGGGTTTAGCTTGTTAGTCTAGCATTTGAAGTTCCTTTTTGAACCAAATCTCTCTAAAGTTTGGCAAAAGACTCAATTATTGTTAAGCTTAATTTTTGATGGGTACACTATAAATTTTATCTTAATTATAATCCATTGCTAGTTTCCTTTTCATTCAAACACAGATGGCTCCAAGGAAATATGCTCTATCAAGAGCAACATCAACAAAAAAAAAATTAGGGAGAAAGCGTAAATCACAGGCACTACTTGAGCTCGGCGAGGGTTCAAATGCTACGTCCGATGGTGAAATTACACCAACTGAACCCGTAAAGAAAAAGGGATGAGACCCAGGGCTCATCAGAAAATCGACAAATGTAGTGGAAGACAGACCTATAATCTGGCCAATTTCCTCTTGTGAGTTTACTTGTGTAGAAAAACCAAAGGAAATAACAGCAGCAATCACTAGGTATTGTTGTTTTTCATTTTTACAAAAAAATACAACCATTTTTTCCCCCAAGTCATTTTCTGAAACCATCGCTTTTCTATCACAAGGCTTGCCCTGAACCATATGCCTGGACCATTGAGAAGTTTCCACAGCTTCGATGATACCACGAAAAATAACATCGAATTTGCATTTCTGATAGTCTATTTTCTTATTATTTTCCATTAGCAGTATTTTTTTTTATTATCAAATTCCTGCAAGGCCCGTTTCACGTTCAGAACTGTTATAGTTACAAAAGAAAATGACTTGTATGTCAGAACTGTTATAGTTTCAGAACTGTTACAGAACTATTATAGTTTCCACGCCCGTTTCATTTTATTTCAGAACTATTATAGTTTCCACGCCCGTTTCATTTTATTTCAGAACTGTTATAGTTTCATTTCGGAACTGTTACTGTTATAGCATGACTTGTATTTCTTGTATTAAGGGAAATGCAAACCATTCATTCACTTCCAAGTTGGTTTGACTTGTATGAATGTGAGCATTCATACCTGCCACTTACAAGGATACCATCTACATAGCTCAAAAATTGGAATTTTACATATCGCAGTTATCTGAATTTAATAACATGTACCCCTGCTAATGGAATAAGTGTTTTTTTAAGGAGAAATTTAGATATCATGATGGGGAAGATGTCCAGCGTTGTCGGGAAGTTCTGGAGGCAATAGCGGCAAAGAGGTACAGCGGGGAGCTACACGAGGCAAGGAACAGTTGCATAAAAAAATTCGGTAGAAACATACCGGCATGGAAGAAGTCTGTTCCACATTGGTGCCTAACCCATGCATACTGGCACGGTTTGTGCGACATCTTTGCCACGGATGAATGGCAAGAAGTGAGTAAACAAAACCATGATAACCGCACTACATCTGGACTGACGGTATCTCACTATGCTGGATGTGCAAGTGCACACCAGCATTTTGGTAAACTGGTGAGTTTCAATGAACATTAATTCAAAATGAAACTTAATGTGTAATTTACAGCATCATCTGACTTGTTTATTCATTTTCATGTGGAGAAAAACTTAAAAAATGGAGAAGATCCAACAATGAGGGAACTTTACATCCATCTTCATTGTCGTCGAGACAATGGCAAATCACCCATTGAGACCCAACTGGAAGCTGCCATGCCGATTCGGTCTGGACCAGCGGAGATTACTGATGACAATGGGGTAATGGACCCAAATACAGAGGAGATTCCCCGTGTAATTGAAGAGTTGGATGTCAACTCCTTGCAATTTCCCAACACAAGAATCAAAGCAGTTTACGTAAGTTGCACTATGTACATTAATTTGCTGAATCTGAATACCTAAGTACAAGTGTTGTTGAGTTTGCTGAATTTGATGAATCTGCACTATGTACATTTCATAATTTGATGATTTACCTCCTTGTGCTGATAATTTGCTGAATTTACATTAATGTGCTGAATTTACATCAATTTGCTGAATTGATATTAAGAGTTAGGGGATAAATTAGATATATCTAGGTATTGAGGGGTAAATAAGAAATTAGAGAACTCTTTGGGGATATGTGAGAAATTAACACTTTTTTGTTGCCTACTGTTTGAGGGTATGTGATAAATTATATCTCACTACTAGAGGGGCAAAACTGCAAACTGCAATATGCTGGTACTAAAATCGAGTCTCACAAAAAGACAAACTAAACCAGTTCTCATGCATATCAATTTTTACTGATTTTGTTGCCTACTGTTTGAGGGTATGTGATAAATTAGATCTCACTACTATAAATTTATTCATTACCTAACAAGGTCAAAATAACACATCTTTTTATATTGCTCATATGGTGCAACTAATAGGAAAAGGTGAACGACATGATGGCTGAGGAGGCCCATGCCGACATGGATGAGACCACCATGTTCATGTCAGCTGCTGGCGGAGCAAGCCATGGTAGGGTGCTAGGATTTGGAAGCATGGTTGAAGGGAAGGCGCAAACAGCAACCAATCGATCCAGGCCCAAGCACACAGCATCTTCGGTTACTGTTTCTGGAGTGACAACCAATGGAGTGCAGGCAAGCTTCTCTCGCACAGAAGTACAATCTCTCTTAGACATCAGCAATCGCCGTCAAGCTGAGGATAGGGCCGAGATGAAAAGAGAACTAGCATCTTATCAAATGTGCATCAACCAATTATTCTCGATGTTTGGGGCACAAGGGCCCAATCCACCGGTAATTAACACCAACTTGATTGCTAAATTAATTCCCTTAATTTATTTTATGTGATGACAGACTTTAATATCTCACTAGGATTGCATGTAGCTTATTGATATACTTGTTTGTCGCAACTGAAAGCATGTGCTGAAAATTGCATTGACAACATATTTGGGGGCAACTTAGTTGCTACTGTTGTTATTGTCGTTATTGTTGAGATATATTGTCACACTAAAATTGGATCTTCGGCATTGTTTAACTTAGGTTCAAGGAAACATTTCGGGAACTCAGCAAGGTTCTACTGGGAATTTACCTAATTTTCAGGTCCCGATTTTGGCTTAAGCATATTCATTAAATGTTACAAATCAGATCTGATTTTGTCATCTCCAAATTATAACACTTGTGCTTGCTTATTCAATCCTTAGGGTCAAGGTCCCACTCAACCAACTCAGGAAGTAGCTTCACACATACAGACGGGCAACTCCCGGGTAATAAGTTCTACCTCAGTACATAAATCCATTTATTTAGTGTGATTAGAGTGATTCCATAGTTATTTTGCTCCTTTATTTTCACCAATCTTTTAAATGTCTTTGCTTCCTTATCTCATCGTAAACTACATAAGAACAAGGCAAAAGCCATTTTTTCTTTGACAGCCTTTCTAGTGAAGGGATAAAGATAAAGAGAGGGTGTAATGGTCAATTTTACTTTTTTCCTTTGTCAGCCTTTCTTTGACATCCTTCCTATCTTAGTTTGGGTTACCTCGGCATGGATGCAGATATAGTTGATATGTTAATTTGGAGTAGTTTGTTCTAATGGAATTGACTTTCTCGCATTACATAAATCTGCTTCTGTGTAAGATGGTTAATTAGGGTCCCGATAATGATATTACTTGGTAGAGGGTGTTGTTGGTACTAGACTCCTTTTCTGACCCAAAACAAACTATGCAAAATACACATTCATAACAATAACATGTTGTTTCTTTCCATGTGATATAAATAGGGTAATGCTTCTCCTATACAGCCAAATCAGGGATTCCAAGCACTCTTAAATCAAGCTAATGCTAGAATAGATGACGTACCCACAAATGAATTAGCTGCAATGGACCAATGGTGCGGGGATTCTGCCTACAATGGGAACCATCCCTTCTAGTGCAGAAAATGGCACATTTTGGCTCTTCGTATATGTTTTACCACTTCTAACAAATGAACTGGATTTGGGGTAAGTTATCTTGTGAATTTAGGTTAACTACTGGTATGTATATTTTGGTATAGTTATACGTCCAATATGGTATATATTTTGGTTAACTAGTAGTGGCAGTGGGTATATTTTGGTATAGTTGGAAGTGTAAGTGCAATATAGATCTGATGTTGTTATTTTCTCTGCACATATTTTGGTACAATGTATGAAGACTATGTCATGTTAATGCTTATTAAAAGTTTCTCCTAATTTGTGTGGTAAACTTAGGATGTGTTAATTTACTTGGTTGTGTTCATTTTCTTAGGATGTGTTCATTTTCCTTTTTAAACTTAGGATCTTCCCATTTAACTTAGTATGTGTTCATTTGTAAGATGTGTTGTTCTATATGTGAATGTGTTTTTCTTTATGTGTTTGAATGGGATTTAGTGGGGAATGTAATACAGTACCTGGTTGGTACAGAGAGTATTGTACCTGATTGGTAGGGGAGGATTGTAGAAGAGAGCATGCTGATACAATGTCATGCAAGTTATTTCCGTTGGTAGTTCCTTGGAATTAACGACTACGTAACTGCCCCTGGAAATACTACGGGGGGTCCCACATATGCTGCCCTCATAAATAGTACTGTGGGTCCCACATGCTGCCCTTGGAAATAGTACGGTGGGTCCCACATATGCTGCCCTCGGAAATAGTACAGTGGGTCCCACATATGCTGCCCTCGGAAATAGTACGGTGGTCCCACATATGCTGCCCTCGGAAATAGTACGGTGGTCCCACATGCTGCCCTCAGAAATAGTACGGTGGGTCCCACATGCTGCCCTCGGAAATAGTACGGTGGGTCCCACATGCTGCCCTCGGAAATACTAGGGTGGGTCCACATATGCTGCCCTCGGAAATACTACGGTGGGTCCCACATAATCTGCCCTCGGAAATACTACGGTGGGTCCCACATACTCTGCCCTCGGAAATACTACGGTGGGTCCCACATAATCTGCCCTTGGAAATACTACGGTGGGTCCCACATACTCTGCCCTCGGAAATACTACTGTGGGTCCCACATATACGGCCCTTGGAAATACTACGATGGGTCCCACATTCGATAGCCTTGGAAATACTCTGTGGGGCCCATGTTTGCTTGCCTTGGAATAAATATGGGGGGACCCACAGACGTTGCCCTTGGAAATAATAAGTCCATGGATCGAATGTAAAATTATTTCCGAGCGTAGTTTTTCCGTGGGCAAGCACATGGAAAAGGCCATACATTAGTATTTCCAACGGCCCCCTCGGAAATACTGGGTACTTCCATCGAAGGCTTTTGCGACAGCCTTTTTCCGACGGTGGCGCACGGAAAAACCAATTTCAGGGCTTGTTCCGTGGGTCAGCCCTCGGAAGAAGCCATTTTCTTCCCTTGGAAAAAGATCCCATTCTAGTAGTGTATATCAGCGAAGGAAGAAATGAGCGGAGAAGAAAGGGAGAGATCAGTCAGCGCAACAGATGTGGCTGGATCGAGTCGGAGTGAAACCAATAGACTCGACCGACTTGAATCCATGCTGGCTGCGCTACTGGGCCAAAAAACGGGCCAAGGTCCAACTCAAACTCTATTTAACTGTGTTAGCCCAGGAAAATCTGTGTTTAACAAAACCACAGAAAAAATTGTAGACAGTAAGCAATTTCAGAAAATAGACATTAAAAACAGCTGCTTAACTGTGGGTCTATCAACCAAAAATACTCCTCAAAATTGTACCAAATGGGTTCTTGACTTCGGTGCTACCGACCACATGACTGGAAACCAAGATTTGCTAAAAAATTATTGCAAAATCAACGGTGAACAATATTTTACGGTTGCTAACAATGAAAAAATTAAAATTAAAGATGGGGCATGATTAGCATTCTTTCTAAAAAATTCCTTCAAGATGTTTTTTATGTTGAGAATTGTTCTGTGAATTTATTATCTATTAGCAAACTTGCTAAAGAATTAAATTGTGAGATTGTTTTTAAAGATAAAAATGTTATTTTTCAGGATCTATTCACCAAGGAGAAGATTGGTGAAGGTTTTTTAGAAAATGGATTATATTTTTTGGATAGCAACAAGACTATTTTCAATACTAGGAAAAATGAAGATTTAAGTAAACTTTGGCACAAGCGGGTGGGACATCCTTCCGACAAGATACTTAAACACTTGTTTAATTTTACTAATATTAATTGTAGCAAATGTGAAGTTTGTAAACTTGCTAAGCATATAAAACTTCCTTTTTGTAATTCAAATACTAAGAGTAATGAAATTTTTGAGTTAGTACATTCCGATGTGTGGGGACCAACTCCCATAACCTCTTACAATGGTTTTAGATATTATGTTATATTTATTGATGATTTTTCAAGAACAACTTGGATATATTTGATGAAAACTAAAGGTGAAGTTTTCTCGCATTTTCAAACATTTGTAAATTTTGTAGAAACTCAATTTGACAAAAAAATCAAAACTTTTAGAACGGATAATGGGACGGAGTTTGTAAATCAAAATTTTCTAAATTTTGTAAAACAAAAAGGTATCATTCATCAAACTTCTTGCATTTATACCCCCCAACAAAATGGTATTTCCGAAAGAAAAAATCGTCATCTACTTGAGATGACAAGAACACTTCTATTTCAAAATAATATTCCAAAGATATTTTGGTCGGAAGCCGTTCTCACCGCAACCTATTTGATAAATAGGTTACCTAGTGCCATTTTAGATTTTAAAAGTCCTTTTGAAATATTATATAGAAAAAAGGCTAATCTTGATCATTTGAAAATTTTTGGTTGCACTTGTTTTGTTTATAAGAATAGAGTAGATAAATTAGATTTCACCTCAATAAAAACATGTTTTTTTGGTTACTCCCTCGAAAAGAAAGGATATAAGTGCTATGATCCCAAAACAAGAAAACTTTACATCTCAAGAGATGTAACATTTTTTGAGAATGAATCTTTTTATGACAAAATTGAAGAAGATCAATTATTGTCAAATGAGTTTGTCTTACCTTGTGTTACTAATCTAGAAAGAAGAGAAGTTATTCTTGAAAATAATGTTGAGATAGGTAATCAAGGACTTGAAGGAAATGAACAACCATTGGAAGAGACCGAAGAAAATGAAAATCATGAAGGAACTCAAGAGGAAGAAAGATCCTTGAGAAGATCGAGTCGATAAACTCAACCTTCCACGAGATTAAGGGATTTTGTCACATATTCGGTACAATACCCCATACAAAATTATGTTTCTTATAACAATATTTCTCATGATCACTATGCATTCTTGAATTCTTTATCAAGAATGGAAGAACCAACCAACTATGAAATAGCAAAATTGGATCCAAAATGGTGCAAAGCAATGGAAGAAGAGCTTCATGCTTTAGTAAAAAATCAAACTTGGGAATTATGCTATTTACCAAAAAATAAAAAACCGATTGGATGTAAATGGGTGTACAAAATTAAATACAATAGTGATGGCACCATTGAACGTTACAAAGCTAGGTTAGTGGCTAAAGGTTATACCCAAACCCAAGGTATTGACTATCACGAAACCTTTGCACCCGTGGCCAAAATGAATACCGTAAGAATTCTTTTTTCCATTGCGGTTAATAAAAATTGGATTTTACACCAAATGAATGTAAAAAATGCATTTCTTCAAGGGACCTTGAGGAAGAAGTCTATATGTCACTACCTCCCGGTCACAAAAAAGAAGAGATTTCTAACCTCGTTTGTAGGTTAAAGAAATCGATATATGGATTAAAACAATCTCCAAGGGCATGGTATGGCAAGCTTAATCATTTTTTATTATCTTGTAACTTCAAGATGAGTTTGTCCGATTCATCCTTGTTTACTAGGCACAATGCAAATGGTACCACCGTGGTTTTAGTTTATGTCGATGACATAATCATAACCGGAGATAACCAAATTGAAATTGAAGGTGTAAAAAGAAACCTAAAACAAAAATTTGAGATAAAAGACTTGGGTAAATTAAAGTATTTTATTGGGATAGAAATTGCCCATTCGTCAAAAGGGCTATTTATATCTCAAAGAAAATATGTTCTTGATTTACTCAAAGAAACCGGTAAAATAGGTTGTAAACCGGCCATCACACCAATTGATACAAATATAAAACTCAATACCGAAGATGGTGAACCATTGAGTGATATAAATCAACTTCAAAGACTTGTAGGAAAGTTGATTTATTTAACCGTAACTAGACCGGATCTTTCTTTGCCGTAAGCCAAATTAGCAAGTTTATGCATGCACCGAGATCACCTCACTTAGATTCTATTGATAGAATATTAAGGTACCTAAAAGGTTCTCCCGGAAAGGGAATTTGGATGAGGAAAAATGGCACTAATGCAATATGTGGCTATTCCGATGCAGATTGGGTCGGAAGTTTCGATAGAAAATCGATGACCGGCTTTTGCACATTTGTAGGCGGAAATTTAGTCACATGGAAGAGCAAGAAGCAAAGTGTTATAGCGCGGTCAAGTGCAGAGGCAGAGTATCGTGCCATGGCATCAACCGCAAGTGAATTGACGTGGATTAAGCAAGTGCTAACCGACTTGAATGTCAAGATTAAAGAACCGATGAAAATGTTTTGTGACAATCAAGCGGCAAGACACATTGCAGCAAATCCAATCTTTCACGAGCGAACCAAACATATTGAAGTGGATTGCCACTACATTCGAGAAAAAAATTCAAACTAAAGAAATAGAAACTCCATTTGTCAAGAGTGAAGATCAATTGGCGGACATACTCACGAAGGGATTAAGCTCCAAGGTTTTCGAAAATATTTCATACAAGCTAGGATTATATGATCTCTATAATCCTAGCTTGAGGGGGAGTGTTGAGAAATAAAGGTTGAAAGGGAATAATCATAGGCTCAGACCCGTGAGGGTATTTTCCATCATCGCCTAGTTTAGAAAAAATAAGGAGCTCACTGTACTGTACAGGAACTTCAATTTATTTTTCTTTTTTCTGTTTAGGAACTGTACCGTTACAATTATGTACGAACAGAGTTTTAGGACCGTTATACCTTCTGGCTATAAAGCTTGTAACAAAGAGTGAGAAACTACTGATTCAATAAGAAAGCTATTTCATCATATTAATCTCTCAAACAACCCTTATTAATTTCAACAATGCCCAATAAAGTCTGGTATGGTCGTGTTGACTTAGAACCAGGCTTAAATTTGACAGCCACTGTCAAATCCCTTTCAAAAAAAAAAAAAAAACTTAGAACCAGGCTTGATTACTTGGAAAAAAAGGCTTCGATCCTTTGACTCAGTCCTTAATTAATTTGCAACTGGGGAATATAAAGACACATCATATGTTTTATCAATAGGCATAATGTAAATGTTTTCCAGGATTAGAGGCAAAAAATTTGAGAAACCAAATCCTGTGGCTATTGCTCTTGTGGCAACAATCACTTTAATGATCGTTTTTGCCTTGATGGTTCCCAAGCCCCCCCGTCCCCCCACCACCCCTCCACTGTTTCACGGACAAGCGTTGCTACGGGCCCCACGCCAACGGGCCCAACTTTCAGCCTCATCCAGACATGGCTCATCTCCACAGTCTCCAATTGGACCTGCAGCACCTCCTAGGGAAGCCAAATTTAAGAAAGTGCTGGAAATTGTCATCGGTAGTTCAGCTGTTATGGCGATAGCTGTGACCGTGCTGTTCTACATGTCACCGAAATTACCAAGGGCGGCGTACTTTAGAAGGGTCTGCAAGACCTTTGGCGATTGTATTCTACTTTTCGATGTCATTGTCAATGCACTAAATAAAATAAACAATTTATAAATATAGTTTATAAACTGACTATTCATGAAATAAATCGGTTATAATGATTTGAATTAATTGTTTAAAATTATATTAATAAGTTTTGAAATTAAGCTCAACAATCATCTTAACAGTAATGCATATTAGAATTACTCTATTTTTGTGTATAAAATATAAATAAAAGAAGTATTATCATATGACTATTTGTCACAATATAATATTTTCGATTAGTAATTTCAAAATGTATATCACTTCAAACTAATAAATCGTAATGATTGATTACGGTCTTTATCACAAGTGATATGTGCCCCTAAAATTTAATAAGTTGAGTCCTTTATGTATAAAATTAAGTGGGCAAGCAAAAACAAATAATTATTAAAATCCGTAAACAAGTTTTTATTTGATCCAACTATTCTTCGGCCTCTTGATATTTTAATAAGAAAGTTCCCCATATTATTTCTTATGATAATAAAGATTAAATGATATTTTGAATGTTAGATATCTAATTCTAACATCCAAAATTATTTGTGGCCTAGCTGAAATATGTTTGAACTAATTCAGCATGAAAATTGCTTCAATTAGACAGATCTCTAATTTGTTTGTTGTTAGCACAAACGAAAAGTTACATACACATTAAATCAGACAACTGTTACATATGATTTTTTAAAAGAGTTTCTTATTTCTTTCTTTTTTGAAAGAGGCTGGACATAATTTTAGCTCTGAATTCAAGTTACCTCAACTATAAATACATCATCCAAAGCAATATAATATAGAATGAACTTATCTAAATTTAGAAAGAGATTACATGACATATAATTAAATAATCTACAATTACACTTTGATCAATATTAAATTTGTTTTTTAAAATTGCGCTAACTTTTATCTCTATAGTGGGACTAATTGCGCTTAATTAGCCTCCAGTAACATTTGAGCCATATTCCTTTTCTGACCGCAACAAAGTTAGTCAAAACTAAGTCAAAAGTATTTTGGACATGTTTGAAATATAGAAGACTTGTTTCAAAATTCGTACAAATTTAAATTAAATGATCCGAACTGAACTCAATCCTGTCACCTCACCTTATCCGAATTTGTAACAATTTGGACAATTAACACTAGTACAAAAAACCCTTTCACCGACTGTTAAAAAACCCTTTTACCGACTGTTATTGAGGCGTCGGTGATGGCGGCGACGGTATAGATAACTCTTTACCGACGGGTGAAAAACAGTCGGTGTCGCCACCCAACACCGACTGTTTTTGTCAAAAACAGTCCGTGTAGGCGACCAACACCGACTGTTTTTTGTAAAAAACAGTCGGTGTAGGCGACCAACACCGACTGTTTTTTGTAAAAAACAGTCGGTGTAGGCGACCAACACCGACTGTTTTTTGTAAAAAACAGTCGGTGTAGGCGACCAACACCGACTGTTTTTTTGAAAAAACCGTCGGTATAGGTGCCAGCACCGAAATATTTTTTTTTTTTTTTTTTTTTGCTTGCACCTGTAGACGTGACAACTGTATAAGAAATTCAGAACTACATAAGCCAGAATAGATAAATTGATTTTCGTGGTAAAAACAGAAACCAATATAGTGTAACCATTTCATCTACAAATTAAAAACAAACATTACAATCAGTATTATGCCCACATCGGAGTAATAACATAAAAGCTAAAACTAGCAAATTTCTATGATCCCTCTCCTCTATTATCGCCTCATTAAATGCTAGCTTTAAAATCTTTTGCCAGCTTTGCATCTGCTATCTTCTTACTTGCCTGCATCTGCTTTGCATCTGAACCCCATACTTCTTTACAAATTTACTAAAACTGACCCCATATCTTTCTAAGAAAAAATAATCAGTAATTTGTGCATATATATTGACCCCTATAGTAAAAAATTCTGCCTCCACCCAAGGTATATTAAAGTACCTTCTGAGATATTTTTTTGTTGATATATCTTGACTTGATTCCTATCAACAATTATTTAAACTCCAATCAGCATCAGATAATATAACGTATTCAACAACTACACCATATCTATCATGGGAAATTGATGACTCTAAAATGTAATTTAGAGATCCAAAACTACCAAAAAATTGAAAAGAAGCCCTCTGCTGGATAAGTAAAATACAGGATTCATGACAAGGTTTTCATAATAGTTGGAGTTACTTTCTTCATAAGTATAATATATTTAACAGGGTTACATGAAAATACAGGTAGAGGCTTTGAGAACAAACCCAATTGAGAATGTATGCTCTCTTTGCTTCTTCTTCACCTTCAGTTCCTTTCTTTTCAAGCATCTCATTGTATAACTCAATCTGTATTTTCCCGTTTTTACATCAGGTAAATTCACAATTATATAAAACAATCAATAATAAAGGGGTTCTTGAGTTACTTTTACCTCCTTGTTTACAAGGCTTAAAAATTCCTGACGCTCCTTGCTAACAGACTGCAAACGAATAAACAGAAGTTGTCAAGTGTATGCAAATATGTTACTCAAAAGCTTGCTGTTGTTGTATTGATTGTTTGGTCACAACATTGACTGGTTTGACCACATAAGCACAGACCATAGTTATTACCCAAAGTACAAGGCCCTTTTTACTAAGGGGCTAATTTTATTATTTCTTAGGATTTCTGAATCCTCTCTCTTTTTTTGAGATCTTTTCTTCCCAGTTTATCACAAATCAAGATGGTTAGACAATTAATGACAGAAAGAAATTACGGAAGCAGAAGCGAGAACAGCTAGAGCTCGACTGATATTGCAGAGATGTTCTTGCTTGTCCGAAATGGTAAGCACAGACCATACATTGCTTGCTCAGTACTGGTTTGAGTATGAATTAAATAGTACAGAAATGTTTAGTTTCTGTTCTTAGTTGGCAGAAGCCTAATTCATGCATGTTTAATAAATTAGAGGCATTAATGGGTTGTGTCATGTCTGGTCAACATTAATAATAAACTGTAAATGGGTTCGACCTAACCTGACATGGGTCAGAAATAACATGACACAACCTGATCCTGCCTGACCTGTGTAAGTGATGGGTCAACCCTACTGGACCTGCATAAATTAAGAAGTTAGTATTGTTTCAACTTGTCCTATTTCTACAAACAAAAGAGAGCAAATTGGTTAAGAGTGTCGTCATGCAATTTGAAGGGTACAAGTTCCATAACCAGACTTGAAATATTATTTCTTTTTCTTTTTTCCTTTATATTCAAATAAGCCAGCAGCATACCAAACAGGTCATGTGCACTTAATTGGGTCACGGCTGGACCTGCACTACCTGATCCAGGTCAAAAATACTATGATAACCCTAACATTGCACATGAAAGCAGAAGCGAGAACAGCCAGAGGAAGCAGTGTAAGGGGGGAAATGACAGAAAAAAATGTTCAAACCAGTACTGAGCAAGCAATGTATGGTCTGTGCTTATCAGTCGCGAGACTGAGGAAGCAGAAGCGAGAACAGCCAGAGCCAGATCGCGAGGCTGATGAAAGAGAGAAACTCAAATTTTGAGAGGGTTTTCGGCGGAGGAGGAGAGTAAATCACAGAAAAGGAATCCGAAATGGCACAATGGCCGCAGGTCAAATGAAATGGCGCGAAGGCCATTGATCAAGGCCTTAGCCGTAAGCCACAAGGCAAAGGAATCCGAAATAAAAAGTTTAGGGTTACCGGGTCGGAGAGTAAATCGCACTGCACGTATACTCGGTCGGTTCCAAGGGGTTGCCCTGCCTTCGGCCGTCAACTCAATCCAAAAATCAACGAGCAACAAGTCGAAATCAACAAGCAGCAATCAATAGCGGAGGCAGAGAAGAGAGAGATCGGCCTGGGGGTGCGATTTTATCACCCGATCAATAAAGAGCGAGGGGAATCGGGTTTCTAGGCAGTGGGAGAAAGAGGGCAAATAGAGGGAGTGAGAGAGAGTAGAAGAGAGAGCGGCGGAGAGGGAATAAAACAATTCCAGCGAACCAAAATGAAATATTTCGCGGCGGATCCAAAGTTATAAACCGGGAACCTAATTTCGTTAGCTCAACACCGACTGTTTTTCTAAAAAACAGTCGGTGTTGGTGTTAGCTCAACACCGACTGTTTTTGTAAAAAACGGTCGGTGTTGGTATTTGCTCAACACCGACTGTTTTTTATAAAAAACAGTCGGTGTAGGTATGAGCAACACCGACTGTTTTTTAAAAAAACAGTCGGTGTTAGTAATTGGTCAACACCGACTGTTTTTTACAAAAAACAGTCGGTGTAGGGTATGAGCAACACCGACTGTTTTTTTAAAAAACAGTCGGTGTTGGTTTACTGACGGTTTTTTGTAAGAGAACAGTCGGTGTTGATATTGTTCTTATTTACGATTTTACCAGCAGTCTCTACACCGACTGTTACATATTAAAACAGTCGGTGGTGGAGGGTCGGTGAAGGGGTTTTTTGTACTAGTGTAATGGCTATATTTAATATTCACAACATGTTTGTGACAAATTCACGATAATAAAATGAAACTACTTTAAAGCATGCACCAACAGATACATGTTGTGAATAATCACAAGAGCAAGAAATAAATTTGATGAATTATCTTAACAAAACAAAAAAAATGAAGCATATGATTATGCTCTATTTTTTATTAGTGTATGCCTGTTGGAATATTACAATACCTAATAGTTTATAAACTGGACAAACGAATTACTTTTCAAAGAATAGTTAACTTTGTACTTGAGAAATTGGAGGACAACCAATTTTATGATTCAATTCATTAAAAATATTTTGAAAAGTTTGGGCAATTAATGGCTATATTTAATATTCACACCATGTTTGTGACAAATTCACAATAATAAAATAAAACTACTTTAAAGCATGCACCAACACATACATGTTGTGAATAATCACAAAAGCAAGAAATAACTTTGATGAATCATCTTAACAAAACAAACAAAAATGAAGCATATGAGTATGCTCTATTTTTTATTAGTGTATGCCTGTTGGAATATTACAATACCTAATAGTTTATAAACTGGACAAACAAATTACCTTTCAAATAATAGTTAACTTTGTACTTGAGAAATTAGAGAACAACCAATTTTATGATTCAATTCATTGAAAATATTTTGAAATTTTTGGGCAATTAATAGCTATATATATATTTAATATTCACACCATGTTTGTGATAAATTCACGATATTAAAATGAAACTACTTTAAAGCATGCACCAACACATACATGTTGTGAATAATCATAAGAGCAAGAAATAAATTTGATGAATCATCTTAACAAAACAAACAAAAATGAAGCATATGAGTATGCTCTATTTTTTATTATTGTATGCCTATTGGAATATTACAATACCTAATAATTTATAAACTAGACAAACGAACTACCTTTCAAAGAATAGTTAACTTTGTACTTGAGAAATTAGAGGACAACTAATTTTATGATTCAATTAATTAAAAATATTTTGAAACTTTTTTATGCTATTATAACAACTTTTAGGCTATTTCATCAAGATAGGAGAGTATTGTATAGGTGGATGATTAATGTTTGGTTGTTCTTGCATGTGAACAGTTTTGTTAGCGTCTTTGATCTCAAGTCCAATTTTGTGCAATAAGTGAAGTAATTCTCTTAAATAATGGTTTTGCAATTTCTTGCTAAAATAGTTTATTTATTAAAAAAATTCATGGGGTTCCACTAGTCCTCAATTATGCAATTAAGTAGAAAATACATGTTTTTATAGATTACATATATTATTTAGAATACATAATTTATAATCTAACTCGGCTTAATATATAAACTCTAAAATTAATTTCAGAAATGTTAAGGTTTAGAAATTTTAAAGGCTTAAATTTTTTTGAAAAGTGGTTAACAGTTATTTAGAAATTTAATTGCAATTGCTGGGATGGAGATTCTCTAAATAGATTGGATATTATTGGTCTGTATTTGAATTTGTAATTTGAAACAATTACAAATAATTATCTTTTAATATCCGGAGATTCATATTTATATCGGAACTCTAGAAGCATGTTTATATCCAGTGTACAAAGTATTTATCACTTTTTCTTTATAAATAATCATAAAAGTTCAAATTAAAACCTTTATTGAATGATTTAAACATTTATGTATTAAATATAAATATTTTTAAAAAGGTATAAAGTATCTAAAATTTAAGTAAAAATGCGGATAAAATATGCAACTATATATCACTCCTTTATTATTTTTATTTCCTCAAATATGCAAAACAGCGTATCGGAAGGATAAAATTGTAAAATAGATGCTTTCTCAAAGTTGAATTCTTAATTATCCTCTTCACTCAAGCCGAGATCTGCTAAAGTAAATTATTTTTTTTATTTGTCCATATTAATGGATAAGATAAGGAAAAAAAACTTAATTAAAAATTACAGATCAATTTAATAAAACAATAGTTTCAAAATTAGTACTAATTTCTAACAACTGCTGAATTCACAAAGTAGCACCGACTTTTCTTTCTTCTTTAATTTTTTAGAGGTCAGAATTTGTAGTGTGACCTATATATTTATATTTATAGAAAACTGAAATAATATGAGATTGAGAGGTTGGGTTAGATGGAGGCATGCATTAATTGATGAGGCAGCCTGAAAATAGCTCTGCACGCGTAGGACACACCTTTAAAGCTATTTTAATTTTGCGAGGAAAATTTTGTAACGTATACGTAGGGCGCAAAAAGTTGCACAAGAGGGAAGGTATGTGTATGTACAATGTTTCAAGGTTCAGAGCTATCTGTTTTCAAGACTTGAAGAGGGCATCGAATCTGAGACATTTATTTCCTTCTGCTATTCCTTCTGATTCACCTTCGATGAGCCTACTGTTCATGATCAGTTCATCGAGAGAGTTTAATGGTTGTGGGGACGTTTAACTCCCGACGGGTGCAAGCCCCCGTCGTTAATTACATCAGTAGACCTTTTCAAGTCAAACTGAATATCTCGTTCATTCTAGAATTTGTGCCTATGTCTTTGTGAACTGAATAATGGAGTTAATGAGGGGCTCATGTAATGAATATGGATTTGTTTGGTTGGTTCTTATTGTTTGGATATGTGTGTGTAGTGCATATGCAATTTATATTAAAATAATATTTATTATATCTTAAAAGTGTGTTTTGATACTTGAGAAATATGTGCATATGCATTACTTATATTTTATTCATGAAGAAAATTATTTAAATTTGAAAAAAGGGTATTTAAATTGGCTGATGCTTGAACATGTTCAATTTGGTTTAGAAGTGTGGAGGATTTAATTTGGGTTTATTTGAAATCAGTTTGAGTCAATTTGGACTTAAAATGGAGAAATTATGGCTAAAAAGGACTAGAAATGGCTTTTATGTGAAGTTTATACTTTCTAGGGCGCCTATTTGTAAAGTTGGAGGGACTGGGTTTTGTAATTTGGGCTTTTGGCAAGGTTTAAGGGCAATTTGGGCTTCCAGGGACCTGTTTGAGAAGATTTTAAGGCGCCAGAGACCTTTTTGTAAATTTATAAGGGCTGCGCTGGCGATTTATTTGAATTTCAGGGTTCAATGTTTAAAATTGGCTTTGGGTCTAGTTGGGACCCGAGCGTGACTTAGTCGATTGGGTTTGATTTGACCAACTAAGGTTCGAACGCCGACAAATGGGGCCCAAGGTCAGGAGCCGTTGGGGCTTTAATCCGATGGCCTTATTTAAACGGCGCATCAAGATTTGTGCATCTTCTTTAAAATTCATGCAGTCTCCTTTATATTCCATGCGGGGCTACCAGAGTATGAACTCCAAATCCGATAAGGTTGGCCCTCCTCCTTGAGCATGACATTGGCTGTGATTGGGTCAGGGGATAGCACCATAATGATTGTCTTGCAAAGGGGAGTTCACTGCACCTCGTTATCCCTTCCGATGATTGCTAGAGACGACAGTTCTTGGTACCGGTCAAATATCGGTACCGGCTGAAAATGGGTTGTTTATTTTATTGTTCGGAATGATTTCTTCGTGGTTAAACTTGTTTGTAGGCAAGGGATACGACTATGAACTCAATTCGAGGCTTTGAAGTCGAATTGAAGGATTTGAGCCTGAAGGCTGACGGCTTGAGCATACTGGCAAAGCTTCGCTGTTGATCTTCTTCGAATTGGGTTGTATCCCACTGTTTTAATTGCTTGGACTTTATATTGGCATGATGTGGGATGCGTTTGAGGTTATGGTTTCATCAAGAACCGGTCACAATGTGTACATGACACCCGTAGAGCAACACTAATTGTGCTTTTGATTCTGAATTGGCATCTCTGGATGAACTTGATTGGCTTGGGTGTTTACCTATAGTTGAAACATGACTTTCATTTTAGTGCAGTCCTTGGAGCTTGATTCTGAGCAATATAATAAACAGAAAGTCAGCCAATTTTACAGCCTTGTACTATGATATCAAGACAAGTCAGCCATGTCAAACAGAAGTGCAAGTCAGCTAATTTTCATGATTTGTCATGGTGTTTAGCTATGTCAAACAGAAGTGCCAAGTGGTGACTTGAGCAGTGACTGTGTTTCAGATTTATCTCTTAATTGTGACATATTCCCTTCTTAATTTTGAACTTCAAGGGCGTGATTAAACTTTGCAGAAACCTTCTAATATGTGTCAGCGTTCCTACTGAATTTTATCAACTCTTCATGAATTTTCTTACATAGGTTTCCACTCAATTTTGTATCAACACCCCTACTGTTTCAGCAATTTCAAAATCGGTGCAGGGTACTGCCTTGTGATTTGGATTTCTCTTCATAAGCTTACCATTTCAAGCTGAAATTTGTCCCGGTTATTCCTTGTTGTCTGTTCTATAGGCTATAAATATTTGAGGGCCTAAAGCATAGTACACAGGACTCTATCAACATTTCAAAACAACAACATATCTCAGTTTTTCTGGTAAATGGAGCAGCAGTTTCCTGTTTTTCTGAACTTTGAAGACCATTTCTCAACAATTGGCTACACAAAAAATTGTGTTCTTTATATGGTCTAATACAGGGGGTCCGGATCTATACCTCTGTGAAATTTAATGATTTTTAAAGCCTTATTTCTAGGCTTAAGGGCTATGCAAAAGCAGGGGCAAATTTGGGACTACCACCTTACATATGCATCTTTACCAGTTTGGTCAATCTTTGAGATCTGATATCTCTCAATTCTCTTGGAGGTTTTGAATGAGACTTCACAGTATTGTTCTATGATATAAAGACTATGAGTCAGCTAATTTTCATGATTTTTCATGATATTGAGCCATGCCAATCAATGGTGCAAAGTAACGACCTGAGCAGCAGTTTTATGCATTTTTACAGTTTTCTGGATTTTGTCTTTTTCATTGTGATTTATCCACTTGGTCATTTTAGGAGTTCTTTATATGGATCTAAATCTTGACAGGTGATCTACCAAATGGCCAAGTATCAGATTTTTCTGCCATGAAAGACTACGATGAACAGTAAAGTGAAGTTGTGACAGTATAAAAATTTACTGGTTTTTCCTCACTTTTTAGCAGGAAGTTGGATTTTGTATCAGAGATTTGAGGCATTTAAAGCTTAGCATTGAATGATTTGATTTCATGGTTTTGAAGAGGGGTTAACAAAAGGGTGTGTGGGAGCTTAGTTTGGCCTATTTGCATTTTTCTTCTTCATTTTATCAATTTTTGAAGATGGGTACTTGTCAACTCGTATCATTGTTTTAGTCAATAACAACTTTTCCCTGAGATGTGACTACATGATAGCATGATTTTAAAAGGCTGAATTTTAAAAAATCATAGAAAATGCATAGAAAATGCTATAAATGTAAAATTTGGGTCTAAAGTGTGTGTTTTGAAGTCCTCTTTATGCCAGCATGATTTATTTTTCATTTTGCTCCTTGTACCAGTCTGCACTGACTGGTTTACCAGAACATATCATTTTTGCGGTTTTGAAGGCTTTCTTTGTACCAACAGGGGCCTCAATTGGTTCTAATTTGAGTTTGATGCTAGTGCCGACATGATATTTGTTTATTTGAATTGTGAACGAGTTATTTACCATACTTTGGCTAACATGGATCAAAAAGCAGCATTAGTACCATGCTTTTCTTACCAGCACCATGATGAATATGCATAAGAGACCTTCGAAAATTACATAATATTATCTCACACATTCCTTGGTAGGATCGAGGTGTATGAAAGATCATGGAACATCATTTCATAGGGTTTAAAGATGACCCTCTTCTCATTTGCCCTCTCAATCATCAATTATGCAATTAGGTCCTTGTAAAAGGCATAATATACTAAAAAGACTAATAAAAATGCTGATTTGTACGAGGAGATGTAGTTAAACATCAATCCTCAGCAAATCATTCTTTTTATCCTTCCTTTTAGCATATTGTCATGAAGTCAATATTTTAATTTATTTTGTATCGCAAGAAAGCATATAAAGATGCTGATTAATAGAAGGATGTAGTTAAACATCAACTTCTAACATCATTTCTTTCCATTCTTTCTTACAACACAAAACCGTCACTTTTAATTTGTTTAATTATGTGTGCTTATGTGTTTTCAATCCTTGTGACAGAAATGAGAGAAAGGAAAAAGGGAAATAGAATGAAATAAATCAAATTAAGTAAAAATCCTATTTTTTTTGTAGAATCATAAGCTTTATCCTTTCAGCTATAGCTAGCTGCACTTTGCTTCATCTAATTTTTCTGGGAAGTTCATTGACAAAGAAGAAGATTTTGATAAATTATTCTGCAGTTTGTACAATAAATATCAAAGTGAGAGGACAGAGATATACAGATTTGACTGTTTATCTCAAATACCAGAGCTGAAGAAGTATTTGAAAGGTTGGGTGGAAGAGGGAGATGTGAATTTTGATGTGTTGGGTTGGTGGAAGGATAATGAATTAGTATACCCGATTCTTTCTAGGATGACACGTGATATTCTTGCTATTCCCACTTATGTCTCATTTACTTCAGAAACAGAACCTGTCGAAGATATTATTAATGAGATCTTTGATTCTACAGTGGACACAGAGATATCCAAGGTCTTGGTTTGCTGCAACAATTGGTTGAGAGCTGGTAGTAGTGCAGGTATGGCATCCATATATATATACCTTTTTTTATAGATGTTGATATGATATTTACTCGATTTACTTGTGATTATATATCTACGAAATTTTCAGACCCAAATTGTAGCTTAAGTTCTTTATAGTAGTGAGTACTTGTTTATTTGACACGTGCTATATCCTATAACAGTTCCAATAACTTATTTTGGCTCGTGCATTTTCTTCTTCTCTTCTTCTTTTAGATAGTTCCTGTTAGAGAGTTGATAAATAGCACTCTGTTTTTTCCTGGATCTTAAAATTTTAAGCTTGTTTACCCATGACACTTTCCTGAGTTTTTTGTTGAATTGATCTAACTATTAGTAGTCAGGTCGAAGTCAATTTCCATATTCCGCTGTGAAAAAAATTAAATTCATTTATTAGGGCTTCATATACTGAGTAATCTACATTTCTGTTCTGTTATACCAAAATTATTCTTTTCTATTGCACTTTTACTTTACTAGTACAATGAGTTTATAATTAGAATAAATTGGTGGCACAGATAGCAAGCAGAAAACTATATATGATTGAAATGCGTTACTGTGTCGAGGTCTTATATAAAATATAATCATAAACAATGAATGTATATTGGTTGCTTTAAAGAATTTCATATAGTTTAAATAAGAGCCACATTTCATTATCATTCTTATGCACTTTGTAATTGTATACATTGCTTTTTCCTGTCATATATATAACAGGGAACAAACGGAGTTCTTTTGGATGACTTGAAATAAACAGAATTAATCACTAATATATAATATATATTATTTGTGATGTGAAGCAGGTAAGTCTGTGGATGACATAGAAAACATTATAGAGAAGAGGCACCTTGATCAAGCTTTCCCTGAACACTCGGATAAAAGTAACAGTTGTGTATATGATCAGATAAAATGCCTAGAGTTGCTTGCTAAGCTGGTAATCTCATGTGAACTTCCATTCCATTTTGTTATGAGTACTTGGTTCATAGAATGGGCAAAAAACCTTCAGCCATTGTACATTACGGTTGGTGTGACATCTATTCAGACAAATTGCCTAGGTTTCTATCAAATAGAGAGACAAAGGTTTAAAAATCTCCATAAGAAAACCTTTGTAAATTCAGCCCATCTAGCAAGAGTTTGCTTTACTGCCCATCTAGCAGGAGAATTCCCCACTATATATGTATCTGTTACAGCACACTTCATTGATAATGATTTTAATTTGATCAGAAGAACAATTGGTATAAAGATCATAACCGAGGAGGATTATTTGAACCCTGCAGCGCTATCAGCATAAATACATAAATGCATAGACAATTGGGAGCTTCCTAAAAAGGTACTTGCATTTACAAACAATACCTTTTGTAACGCCCATCACGAGAAAATTTCAGATGGGTTGACTGATGGTGTTGGTCCAATCAAGTTGCATTGCATTGTCCAGGTGTTGTTCAATGGACTATTGGGATTTATATGGGCTGAACTGCATCAAGTACTTAGATCTATTAGGAAGATGCATAGAAGGAAAAATCGGAATCGGAATCGGGATTGGCACCGTCCGATCCCGACCCGGATAGGAAAAATTGGTCTGAATTGGCCGAATTGGATCAGAAAATTGGACTTTTTTGCCAGAAGCTTATACAAATTGAAATTCTCATATATATAAATGATTTGTTTTTTAAATAGCAAATGTTGTATGGTGTGGTGGTAGTTGACTTTGGTTGCTTAGCTAGAGGGCATGGGTTCGATTCATGCAGAAAGCTCAAAAAAGTTTTGGAGTTTGTTTAATTCGTGTTTCGGCTGTTTCGGTGGAATCAGTCTATTTCAGTCCGGAACGGCCGAAATTTGACTTGAATCATGACGGAACGGTGACATTTGCTGAAATCTACACTAACAACGTAACTCAGCCTGAAATCGGATCGGTACCGTCCGATCCCGCTCCGGAACGACCGTTTTCCTTCTATGGGAAGATGATAGAATTCTTGGACAAAGATCCTAACAAAATGCATACTTTTAATCAACTTGCTATTGAACATAAAATTAATTCCCCAAAATTCACTACTACAGAAATGGTCATTGTGCACTGCACATTGTATACGGATTTGACAATTTTATATAAAAACCGTGTGATATTGTAATTTTTTGGAAGCCCGAAATATCTGTGGGATCTATTACACGGATAGTTATTAAAGAATCAGTGTAGAAAGCCTTGAGAGAGCTACACGGACGTTTATCAGGAATTGTAAATGGATTATTGTTTAACTAACAGTGTAGATAGCCATGATTGAGCTACACGGGTATTTATGGTAGAACCGTGTAGAAATATGTGAAATGCACACGGATGTTTGTTTAAATAACAGTGTAGAAACCTTTGACAGAGCTACACGGCTGTTTACATAATAATCCGTGGAGAAAGGTTATTGTACGGTTTTGATTATCGATACACGGTTTTGCCAATTTTATACACTGCACATTGTACACAGTTTTGTTAAGTATAAATCCGTGTAGAAAAGTGTAGGGTTTTGGTATAAAAGGCCTTCTCCTTCCCGCACCGTATAATAGGCCTTCTCCTTCCAGCGCCGTTTTGATCAAGTAATTCAACAAACGGAAAGGTTAGAGTTTTTTCAATTCATAGGTAAATTGTAGGTTCTCCTGTATAACCTTAGGAAGAGAGAAAGACCGGTCACTTTACATATCGCTTATGATCAACTTTGATATATAATCATTTCACGGTTAATAATTGGAATTTTGATTTAGGTTTATCAATTATGTCAGATCGCTTATCTATCAAGATAAGTCGCTATCTTTGGAGCTCATCTATCAAGACGAGCGATGTGATATAATTGATAACCTACATCTCGACTTCACTTCTGGCATGAATATCTCCTTCATCTCTGGCATGTATTTTCCGTTTCTTCCTCTAATTTTCTGTTACTTATTGTTGCTTACTTACTCATCATTTTTTTTTATTTACAGATTGTGATGAACTTTCCGATGGACAGCATGTGATGAATTTCATTTTCTTTTTATTTTTACTATATTTTATTTGACACTTGACAAGAACATGTTTTTTCTTGGTTAGGTTCCAAAGAAATGGGTAAAACTAACTTTCAATAATAAAACATGTTCTTTAAATTAAATCATGTTTTGATCACTTGTTTTTGGCGGTGTTGAAATGGCATGTGGCAGTGCATTGTTGTTTAATTTCTTACACAAACCCCCTTTGAATAAGATGTGGTTTGCGAAAGAATTTAAACAACAACGTAAGAACACTGCCACATGTTCATTTCTGCATCGCCAAAAACAAGGGACTAAAACATAATTTAATTTGCAGAAAATGTTTTGTTAGTTGAAAGTTAGTCTGACCCATTTCTTTGGAACCTAACCAAGATAAAGCATGTTCTTGTAAGGTGTTAAATAAAATATGAATTTATGCATATTAGTAATGTTTTATTAGTGAATTTAGTAATGTTCTTGTAATGTTTTATTAGTGAATTTAGTAATTTATGTGCTGTAATAGTAAATAAGGAGTTGAATTTATGAATTTTGTAATGCTAAATATGAATTTATGAATTTTGTAATGCTAAGTATAATTTTTGTGCTGTAATTGGAAAATTGGGGGGTAATCTCAATTTTTGTAGCAAAACTGGCTAGCAAAAATGGAGACTAGCCCAGAAAAAAAAATCTAAAAAAATATATAGGGCAATTAGACACGGATATTTAACTAAAAACAGTGTACAAACAGTGTACACGGATATTTGTTGAATATCCGTGTGGAATAGCTACACTGATTTTTTGGAAACCTGAAATATCTGTGGGATCTATTATTTATTAAAAAATCAGTGTAGAAAGCCTTGAGAGAGCTACACGGACGTTTATCAGGAATTGTAAACGGATTATTGTTTAACTAACAGTGTAGATAGCCATGAGAGAGCTACACGGGTATTTATGGTGAGAACCGTGTAGAAATATGTAAATTGCACACGGATGTTTGTTTAAATAACAGTGTAGAAACCTTTGACAGAGCTACACGGCTGTTTACATAATAATCCGTGGAGAAAGGTTATTGTAGGGTTTTGATTATCGATAAAGGCCTTCTCCTTCCAGCGCCGTTTTGATCAATTAATATTTCTCTCTCTGTATACGAATTGGTCTGATTTCTGCGCACAAGGAGGCCGGATCTGAGATCTTTGAAGTTAATTTGTATTTCTCCTCTCTATCTTGCTAAGGTTAGTCGTGTATATATTTCTTTTTTCTTCCTCTAATTTTCTGTTACTTGTTATTGCTTATTTAGGTCAATTAGTAATTAATGCATGCATGCTTGATTTGTTGAGATAATGTAAATAATTAGTATATTAAATAGAGTGATGCATGTATAATTGTGATTTTTTCTAATAATAGAGTAATGCATGTATAATAGAGAAATGCATGTATAATTGTTATTTTAGTGATGATTAGCTTGATAATTGTGCTTGTTTAGTAATGCATGTATAATAGAGTGATGCATGTATAATTGTGCTTGTTTCTAATAATAGAGTAATGCATGTTTAATCAACTAATGCATGTATAACAGAGTGATGCATGTATAATTGTTATTTTAGTGATTATTTTACTAATGCATGTATAATTGTGCTTGTTTCTAATAATGTTGTTTTTTGTAGAACCATGTCACATTCAGGTGAGCAACGATGGCTCTTCGCTTTTGGTGCCAGTAGCCAGGGTTTACAGAGGGTAATATGAAGATATACATGTTTTAATAAAGAAAGAGTTGAGTAAAAAGTTGGATGAAGGACCTTCGAAAAAAAGGGAAGAGGTGGGATGAAGGACCTTCAGAGCCAGGTGAAGAGCCGAATGAAGAGTCGGACATAACCTCTGAGTTAACCCAGCTTCAGCCGAATGAAGTGTCCGACTCTTCATCCGGCTCTGAAGGTCCTTCATCCACCTCTTCTCTTTTTTTCGAAGGTCCTTCATCCAACTTTTTACTCAACTCTTTCTTTATTAAAATGTATCTTCATATTACCCTCTGTAAACCCTAGCTACTGGCACCAAATGTAAACCTTAAGTTTATATTTGAAATCATTATGGGATTGAGGCTCAGGAAGAAGGATATGTCTACCCAATATGGATTTGTATAATATATGCTCAATATGGATTTGTAATGCTCAATATGGATTTGTATAATGTTTCAATTTAAATTTTGTAATACTCAATATGGATTTGTATAATTTTGTATAATTTAGTGTACATGAATTTTTAGTTTACCCTTATTAATTGACCGGTTTGTATGCCATCCACCGATTTTGTGTTTCAAATATAAAGCATGTTCTTGTAATTAAATAAAATATATAGAATGTAGTAATTTTTTGTGCTGTAATTGTAAATAAGGAGATGAATTTATGAATTTTGTAATTGCTGAACATGAATTTATAATGCTAAATATGAATTTTGTAATACTAAGTATAATTTTTGTGCTGAAATTGGAAAACTGGATGTCAAATTATCTGAAAAACTGGGGGTAAACTCAATATTGAATTTTGTAGCAAATTGGCTAGCAAAACTGTAGGCTAGCCCAGAAAAAAATTGTTAATAAAAAAATATATAGGATACCATACACGGATATTTAACTTAAAACCGTGTCCAAATAGTAATTGCACACGGATATTTGTTGAATAGCCGTGTACGAAATGGCGACACGGATTTTTTTTTTAAATCTGTGTAGAAAAGAATAGTCCAGAAATAAAAAAAACCTAAAAAATATATAGGACACGAAAACTTTAATTCTATTCATCAATGAACTATAAATTTCCATAATAATTTTTAGCATCCCTAAACAATGGGATTTGCTGCCCGAATTTGCAAAATTAAAAGATAACCTAAATATTTGATATAACTGACAACTTCAAACTCTACTAAAGTTGACGCCCACCTGGCCCGAACCTGCAACTGTCACGCCCACCTGGCCCGACCCTGCGACTGTCATAGGGTGCTTGACGGCGGTTAATGCGACGATCATGGGAGTTATTGCCTTGAGAATACGAGGGTGGTGGAGGTGCATGTGGAGGTGGATTTCCCCTATATGGAGGGGGGGGGGGGGGGCGGAGGAGGTGGCATGTAATTTCCACCTCTGAGGAAGTATCCTTCTAATTCCACTTGCACAATTGTTGAGTTTGGGTCGTCAATGAGAAGGATATTTTTTGGGATTTTGGCCGGATCATGAAAAGCCACAAAAACACGAAGCACCTCATAATTACCATAGGGAAAGAAATGAGCCACTCTTACCAAATAGCCAAAACCTGATACGAGATCAGAGAGGTCTTCCTTGTTCCAATATTGGAGAGGAACACCGTGCAGCCTAATTCTAGCACGGTGGGTTGTGGGCTCATGGAGCATGCCTAATTCTTCCGTCCATTCCACCAGTTGGACTTCAACATCCCGGTCAAGAACAAAAACGCCCACCCCGACCGCAACATCTCTCATAATTGAATTTGGGAAAGTAAAATTTCGAAGCCGGGAGGGACTGCGGGAACTTCGGCAGGGACTTCGGGAGGGTTTGAGGGGGGCCATGGCCATGGCACATTTGACCCGGGTTGAGGCCATGGCCATGGCACATTTGAGGGGGGCGGTGGCACGGCCATTTGAACATTCCAAATCTCAATCGGGGGTTGCTCAGATTATATAGAATTTTGAAGAGTCGTTTCGTCTTCTCCTTATAAATAATAGAAAGGCAACTTTTCGAATTCCGTTGTGAAATTGTTCAAATTAAACAAAACTTAAATAAATAATCTGATTTTTATATCTTTGTCACGGACATTTAATTACAAGTCCGTGTACAGTTGTAAAAAGACACGAACGTTTAATTAAACGGCCGTGTCGAAAGGATGAGGCAAAATTGAATGGGAAATGGTAAAAGGTAATATCACATACAAATATTAAACTAAAAGTCCGTGTACGAAGGGTTTAATTAAGATCTCTAGTATAGGTGAGCGACACGGTCTATTAACTAAAAGTCCGTGTAGAAAAGATAACAGACACGGATTTTAGATTAAAGTCCGTGTCGAAAAGAATCTTTCTACACGGATATTTCACTAAAAGTCCGTGTAGCTATCCTTCCTTTTACACGGATTTTAAATTAAATGTCCGTGTATAAATCTGTTCAACACGAATGAATTAAGTGAAACATCCGTGTAGAACTAGGGTTACAATACATATTTTGCGCCTGCTCTTCCAATTTTTTCATAACTTAGCTCGCGCCGCATCGAGTACTTCTTCCCCACCCCACCTCGATTTCGTCGCCTCTCCTGTCTAACCACCTCTCCAGTCCGACAACCTACCTCTTCTTTCTCGGGTAAACACTCAACACCTCCATTGCGAAGAAATTTTGGTATTTAGTTTGGTATTTACTGAAAAAGTTCTATTTTTTTTTATAGTTAACCATGTCGATTGAGGATGAGCGCGTAGATACGATGGAAGAAGGCGAGCACCAAGATACTGCCTAATCAGGTAAGGCAAAAAGGAAAAGAGGTCCGACAATGTGCACGTCCACATCCGAGGCAAAGCAACTGGACATCGAGTTCAGTAAAAATGGGTGTGCGAAGGGTAAAAGACGGGGTGGGTACTCAAATTATGTGAGCAATTTGGCGAAGCAAAAGGCAGACATCTTGGTAGAGAGATGGGATAAGTTTTCGGAAAAACAAAAGAACGAATGGTGGAACATTGTGAAGGTGAAGTACCTAACCAGTTAATATCTTTTTTTTAATTGTACATGAAATTAAATGCAGTAATTTGGGTGTCAATGCAGGCTCAGTGGAACCTCCCGGATGACATCCCGGAGGTGGTAAAGGATAAGACTTTGAGGATAATGAATGAAGGTTGGAAGCAATTCAAAATCACGCTGAGTACGGATTGGATGGATAAAGGTAAAAGCCCGGTAGGATACTATCCTTGGGTGACTCAAGAGAAGTGGGAGAAGTTTGTGGAGATGCGAGCACGGACGAGTTCAAGGTATGTAAATTCAGCAAAAATACTTTTTTCCTTTTTCGATTTGAATTATGTTGGTAAATGGTGTCCGAAATAGACACCCTATTGCTTTTGTTGTTCCAATCATATATAAAGTTGAAATGGTGTTTCTTTTGAATAACTGAATTAATATTAACTGAATTAATATAAAGTTGAAATGGTGTTCCACTCACAACTTGTAATTTTTTTGTTTGCTTTTTAATTGGTTTGTTTACTTTTTAATAAATGGAAAATAGTAGGTTAATTTTTTTACTTTGATGTGTGAAGAAAAAAAGGGAGGAGGGCAGGAGGATCGTTGCAATGAACAAGTATCCGCACAAGTTGGGGTCGGGTGGTTACCAGGGTAAGTCGGAAGAATGGGCGAAAATACTGGAGTTGAACAAGGACTCTGACTCACCCGTGGTTAGGATAAAAAATCCTAGGGCCCAAGATTGGACGTTGGCAAGGTCCGAGTTAACCGCTGACGGGAGGATCGTACTACATCCCACGTTGCAACCCGTCGCTCAGAGAATGGTAAGAGTCGTTCGTTTTAATTTATGTGTAATTCAAGCGTGTTAAAAACTTTGTGTACATCACTAATTCTTTTGCTATAACTAATTTTTCTATTCACAGTTGGAGGTGGAGGAGGAGGTCAATTTCGGTGCCCGGTCGGTCGAAAGGCAAGATGACTCATTGTCCATAGCGCTCGAGAATCCAGAACACCCTGGTCGAGTAAGAGGCGTAGGTACCTACAGGGGCTGGAAGGACATATTTAATGGACCAAAACCTCGAAGGAAATCTCGTGCAAAAGTGAACAAAGACGAGATAGTTACTCAATTGCGCAAGGAGGTGAGCGCCGAGTACGACGCAAAGATGAAGGAGATGGAATCAAGGTTGCGGGCCGAAATTACAGCTATGGCGCAGCCAGCCGAGCAAGCACCTCCCACCCCGACGGGAGTTCGGCGAAGTAGTCAGGCATCCGGGACGTTCGGAGACGATTTGGATCATCTAAAGGTAATCACTAATTGTTCGTATTCTAAAGGCAATTACTACTTGTTGGACAATATTTCAATTTAAAAATAACTACTTGCATGGGTTTGCAGGACGCCACAGCATGCGAACTTGTGCTGTGGCTCGGGAGTAAGCCTCTGATTGTTGCTAAGGGCATGGTACATCCAGCAGCCGACAAAGTGCACAATCAGCAGCTACTTCCCGGCCATGCCGCCGTACAGATTGACAATGTCGTGAAGGGATGAGAGCGCGTACCTCTTCCTGTCCAAATAATTGAGAATGGCATGCTCTATGTCGATGATGCCCGGCTGTCATTCGTACAATGGCCCAAGAGTCAGATTATTTTGGATCAGGTAATGCATAAATAGTCAAGTTATTTTGTTACATTCAAAGCACTTTCCTTTTCAAATACTTGAAAAAGGTAAAAAATTTCGATACAGATACGAGGAGATGATGGTAGTCGCACGGAGGGCGTGATGTCACCGGTACGGAGGGACGAAGCAGAAGGACCTTTCCAAACAGCAGAACCTGGCTCTCCTGCCGGACCAGCAGTTGCTGACCCTACTGCCGGACCAGCAGTTGCTGACCCTACTGCCGGACCAGCAGTTGCTGACCCTACTTCCGGACCAGCAGTTGCTGACCCTGATGCCCAACCAGCAGGCCATGACCCTCCTGCCCAAACAACAGAACCTGACCCTACTACCGGAGCCGTAGTTGCTGACCCTACTGCCGGACCAGCAGGCCATGACCCTCCTGTCCAACCAGCAGGACCTCCACCTCGTCTGCTCACCGAGGAAGAATACAAGCTCCTTCCCGAAAAGGATTTGCGGGATCTCCACGACCGCTTGATGGCGGTACCCAAGGACATGAAGGATATCTTCATACATATCCCTCCGGGGATATTTCTACACGATGGCTCGACTGTAATGCTGTCGTTCAATGACTTTCTACATGCCTTGACCTCCGATAAATGGCTCGATGTGGGGCACATCACCATTTTCCTCATGTTAGTGACCAAAAATTGTTTATATCATGTGTATAGCACTGAAGAATATATTCTAATGTCATATGATAATTTTTCAGGAAGCTAATCAATAGTTGTCAATGCAAGGGCAAACAGAACTTGTGTGCTTTTCTGGACCCCAGCGTACTTAGTGCGACAACAGCAGAAACTGCTCCGAAGGAGTCTATGCAGTACCTAGGTGGCGCGATGCTCCAAGCTACTAACATGAAGAAGAGATTTATTCTCTTGCCATACCACCAGAAGTACGTTACTTCTAACCTTGTTATTAAATATATAAATAATTG
The DNA here is from genome assembly GCA_028015225.1 of Carex myosuroides. Lineage (NCBI taxonomy): Eukaryota > Viridiplantae > Streptophyta > Magnoliopsida > Poales > Cyperaceae > Carex > Carex myosuroides. Next base: position 10,189,852 of record CM051479.1, read on the forward strand.
AAATCACACCATCAAGTCAAGCAAACACATGTGTCACTATTATATATGCCAAAATATCTGGGTATTGTATGCTAAGATCCTATAATTCTTCTCCTCCCACAGAGGACACTGGTGTTTGATCATCATTGTGCCTTGCATGAATGCGGTTTACGTTGTGGATTCTTCACAGCCCACGGAAAGGATCCCATTTAGCAAGTGCAAAGCAATCTACCCGTATGTGCAAAAGTAAGCAATAATCTTTCACTATGTTTGATTTTTTTCCAATTATAACAAATTGTGGAATTGCTAATTAGAGTCACTCCATTTTGTAAGGGCTTTTGCTGCATACGTTAAAAATGGAGGATTGCACAGCACGGACAAGAAATTGGGAAATCGGCTGATTTGGAGGTGGTGGCCGGTGAGCACAACACAATTCTATAATTTCACATTTTGTTCAAAAAATTATTGTCATTGTAACATAGGCCGCTAAATGTAAATTGTAGGGCCCGCAACAGGAGGACCGTTGGGAATGCGGATATTACATGATGATTTCCATGTTGGACTTTGTCGAAAGAATGCAATTCACATTTCCAAATGTGGTATGTAATTCATATTAATTGTGCCTATATCATAGCAATTGATATTTTCATATTATGCTTACTTATAATTCTCATTTCATTAAATTAGCAATTGATATTTGCGACTGTCTTGCATCTACCTTTTCTTGTTACTAACTAATACCAAATTATAATTGTAGCAACCATCAAAGCAATTTGTGTACTCCAAGGAGCAGATCGACTTCGTAAGATGTAGCTGGGCAAGATGGTTTCTATCTGAATTTTGTAATGCTGATCATGGATTTGTATAATTTTGTATAACAATTTAGTGTATATATGAATTTAGCATGCATAATTTAATGTCAAATTATCTGGAAAACTGGCTAGCAAAACAGAATGGTATATGAATTTTGTACGAAAACTGGCTAGCAAATTAAACTGGAGGCTAGCCCAGAAATGAAAAAAATCAAGAAACAAAAATGGGACAATTCTGCACAGATATTAAACGAAAGCCCGTGTATAACGAGTTGAGTGAGCATAGATTATTTTATATTTGTCCGTGTATGATAGTTACGATACCTACACGGATATGAAATTATAAGTCCGTGACAAAAGCAAACGCTACACGGACGTTAAACAAAAGCCCGTGTAGATGAGTACAGAGAGCTACACGGATGCTTTTATGTAGTCCGTGTATGTTAGTTAAGAGAGATTCACGGATATGAAACTAAACGTCCGTGTAGACAAAGTAATTCCACACGGTTGTTAAACAAACGTCCGTGCAGAACGAGTACAGTTATTCTTTTATACAGTCCGTGTATGATAGTTATGAAAGCTTCACGGATATGAAATTAAATGTCCGTGTAGAAAACAGTAATTTAACACGGTTGTTTAACCAAAACCCGTGTACATCGTTTTCAGAGAGCTACACGGATTATTTTATATGTGTCCGTGTACGATAGTTATGACATGACACGGATACGAAATTAAACATCCGTGTAGATAGAGTAATTCAACACGGTTGTTTTGACCAAAGCCCGTGTAGAACGAGTTCGGAGATTACAAGGATTATTTTATTTTTTATTGATTTGTTAAGAGAGGGACATGGATATGACACTAAACGTCCGTGTAGGTAAACTAACCTACACAGACGTTTAGTTGCAATGTCCGTGAATAAAGAGTAATCGTACACGGTTCTTTACGTAATATGAAAGTGAACGTCCGTGTAGATAGAGTAATTCGATATGGTTGTTTTGACCAAAGTCCGTGTAGAACGAGATCGGAGATACAAGGATTATTTTATTTTTTATTGATTTGTTAAGAGAGGGACACGGATATGCAACTAAACGTCCGTGTAGGTAACGTAGCCTACACGGATGTTTAGTTGTAATGTTCGTGAATAAAGAGTAGTCGTACACGGTCGTTTACGTAATATCCGTTTTGCTCGGTTGTATGGAGAGCGCCACAGGCAGGTGTATGGTCACAGCTGTTTATTTGGTAATCCGTGTAGAAAACGTTAGATATACACGGGTAAATATCCGTGTCGATAGAGGGTACCTATTATACACCCTCAACTCATACACGGCAGGAAATCCGTGTAGCTCCTCCGGTAATGTCCGTCTGCAATCTCTTTTTCTGTAGTAGTGATTATATCTTCAACTTGATGATAAGAGAAGGTGGGACTCTACATTGAACATGTTATCTGATGCACTTGCATACAAAGATGTTTTTTATGCATACAAAGGTTCTGATGAGAGTTTCCCTTTATTTGAAAATTGGAACCCACCAAGATGGGTCGCTGCGGTCCTAAGTGTACTAAGCTCCTCCTCTTCAATGGTCAAGGTAAATGGATCCCAAACACCTTTCTTTAAACACAGGAGAGGCCTTCGATGCTTTTCATTCTCGTGGCGGACACGCTAAGCAGATTCTTGCGAAATGCACAAACTGAAATGCACATTCCGGTATTCCTACCGACTAAGGCAATTCAATTCGCGGATGACACAGTGATTATTGCCGAGGCACACCCAACTACCTTGAAGGTAATTGCCATAATTCTAAGGGTTTACGAGGAACTAACGGGGCTTAAAATTAATAGGAGCAAAAGTTCATTTGTACCAATGGGCATCCCGTTACAACTCACTAGGGTGGTTGCTGACATTCTTGAATCAACGGAGTCCCATTTACCGGTCAAGTACCTGGGATTACCGCTGACAATCAGAAAGCCAAAGCAAATACTATTCCAACCAATGTTACAGGCAATCAGAAGGAGAATCGAGGGATGGGCATCTCGCCTTCTAACATTGGGAGGGAGGGTTACTCTCGTGAAAGCGGTTTTATCGGCAATACCCCTATATTTTATGCAGGCCTTAAAAATGCCAAAGGGAATCATTAGACATATTGATTGAATGCGACGCAGTTTTCTGTGGAAGGGGGGCCAATGATGCAAGGGCATAAACTGTCTGGTTAACTGGGAGAGAACTTGTGCCTTAAAGGCTAATGGGGGAATGGGAATTCTAGACCTTTCCCATCAGAATGAAGCCCTCTTGGTAAAATGGATATGGTTGATCCATCATAGACCAGAATCACAGTGGGCACAAACCTTGAGGCAATTATACGACATAACGGGACACGGAAATCTCACAAACTCAGGGGATTGCTCATTCTTCCTCAAAGAATTGGCCGACCTAACACCTTTTTTTCAATGCTCGGTCGAACAAGAGGGAGTAGTCTGGCGGTGGGAGAATTCAGAAATCTTCACCTGCTCATCGGGTTACAAAATCATTCACAATACAGGAGTGGTGTCGGAGTACAACAGAGTACTATGGAAACTGAAAGTCCCAATGAAAGTAAAGTTTTTCGTATGGCTACTATTGGATAACAAGATACTAACTCAGGAGGTACTTACCTCTAGAGCATGTATGGTAACATTTGGATGCGTCTTCTGCTCGAATGGTATCATGAAACAAGGGATCACATGCTGTGGGATTGCCGCTATGCGACATGGTTTTGGAGAGGACTGCTGGTTAGCCTCAATCTAACTTGTCGCAATGGTGAGACAATTGTCGACATCTGGTGGCTTAACAGGAGGGGACTAGATAAAACAAGAAAGGTGCTATGGGACAGAGCATGGTCGGCCGGAGTTTGGGCACTCTGGCTCGGGGAAGACAAAACCACCAAGCCTACTGATAAATGAGACTACAATGGATATTCACAACTGGGGTTATTTTGCATAAGATTAGGGGTAGAATTGGGGTGGTGGACCACACGAGTGACTACTGTGCTTTACTAGATATTTTATTTCACAAATAGTGAGAAGTAATTATTATTTTGTGTAAATAACTCTTTTTTTATCAATACATCTGTTGATCGGCACTTTGCCGACAACCTTCAAAAAAAAGAAAATTGGAATGAAGTGCTAAGTGCTATCAAACTTCTGAAACCAATTTATGAAGCAGTTACCATTCTCTCTTCCTCTCAATATCCAACATCAAACTTGTTTTTGAAACAAGTACAGACCATTTAGCAAACCAGCACAGCTTCATTCAACAGAAGGAAAATTTTAAAACATTTAGCAAGATTTAAAATCATTCATTTACTTTGAATGTGTAGAGCATAAGTTTCTACTTCCCATTTTCTAAAAGATTGTTCTTTTGGATAACTATTTTCATATTTGTTTAAATAAAGATTTGTTCCAATCCAAGTACATACCATTTTCGAATTTTCCATTTTGTTAAGTCTAGGCCAGTGACTCATAAAATAATGGACATTTGAAAAAAAAAGGTGGTCTATAGTTGGGTTCCTGCAATGGAAATATGACTCCTGTAGTTTCTATGCTTGATCCCTATTAGTTGATTATGGAACAACACACTTTTTTGTTAATGCCATAACTATTAATCCAGTTTAATTGATTATTGTCCTTTTTCTTCTGATTAATTAAAAATAAGGAAAATGTGTGCAAAAAGGGGCAGCAAATGACTGTCACATCAGGTCCATAATTTTTCTTAAGCATGGTTTGAGGGGAACGATGTCAGAAGAAATAGTAGCTATAGGTGATGCCAGATTGACTGCTGAGAAGATGCAGTGTTTCATCAAGTCAATTGACGATGATGAAATTCACAGATGAATTCCTGATGAGGTACGTTTGTGTTATGTACAGTGAGAAATTTGAACTCCAATCTCAGCAGTGCTTGGTGGGGTCCAGTTCCAATTTTTCTCAGCAATATTAGTTATAATTTTTCTCATTAATAATGTGCAGTATAGAATATGCCTGGATAATCAAATGGCGTGCGAGTGTATCCAACCTCCTCCCTGTTTTCCATTTCCTTGATTTATGTTATGATTTCACATTTACCAATTGCAAATTGTGGCAGTTGAAGCCAATTAAGCATAAATTCATTGATGAATAGTTGTATACTTAAATGTTTAATCGGCATTCATTCCAAATGGTGGCAATAGGTGCTGCTAAGCCAATATTTGCAAATATTTGATTGTTCACCCTCTCAAGTTTCAATCATCAGTTGACTCTAACTACAAATGGATACATTTCGCAGGTTATCAACTGCTATATTGGTATAACGAACAATCAAGGAAGTACATCATGTAACATCCTAAGACTTAGCACATTCGATAGTCAGCTATTGAGGTTATGGGCATCGTCAATGGAAAATAGAGAAGAACTTTTGAACGCACTTTGTCTAACATCGTTGAGAAGGGCAACAGTTTCCTTCAAAATGACCTGGTATTTTTCATTAGTATATGAGTTGTACATTACAACTTTCACTTATTACTTGATGGAACTCACTATCAATTGACTCTCTCAAGTTTCAATCATCAGTTGACTCTAACTACAAATGGATACATTTCGCAGGTTATCAACTGCTATATTGGTATAATGAACAATCAAGGAAGTACATCATGTAACATCCTAAGACTTAGCACATTCGATAGTCAGCTATTGAGGTTATGGGCATCGTCAATGGAAAATAGAGAAGAACTTTTGAACGCACTTTGTCTAACATCGTTGAGAAGGGCAACAGTTTCCTTCAAAATGACCTGGTATTTTTCATTAGTATATGAGTTGTACATTACAACTTTCACTTATTACTTGATGTGTCACACCCCCGGACATCCCGCCGCGCATTCAGACGCAAGGCGTTAAGCATATCACATACATCATCAATAACACAACCAACAAGCCACTATATTAAAATTAAAAGGGGTCCACAAACAAATAGAAAGGGAAAATATGTCAGACATGGCTAGTCAAACAGTTACCGCCATGTCTACACAATATATTGTTCATACAAATGTAATTTAAAACAAATAGTGGCTACTTTACTAACTTCCGCTAACTCCTCACTCGCGGCCTTCCTCTATGTCTCCTTCTTCATTTCCTGGAACTCACATAAAAGGTGGTACGGTGAGAGATCGAACTATCTCTCAGTGCGGGATTTAGTTCCAACCCAGTTTTTTTACAAATCAACGCATTTATTACCCCAAATAACATAAAAGTAAGTTTTTCAAAATTTCCCCCAAATTCCCCATCAATTCGGATATGCAATCATTTAAAAACAACTTTCATTCCCGCCCCTTTTTAAATTCACATTTAAGGTTTTTAAATTCCACACTCTGGAAATTCATGCCCGTACATGGAAATCCGGCGAATCGCCACACAAGGACGACCCGTTCAATCACACTCTAGATGGGCCATTGCGGGGACCCATCCGGCGAACCGCCACACAAGGACGACCCGTTCTGTTCATACCTCACATCCTGGGGTCTGCCACACACGGACAGTCTGATTTTCAAAACACATGCTGAGCCGCCTCGCACGGACGGCCCTAATTTAAAGAAAACAATTCATTCACATTCCCCATTCCCAATTCACAATCATAATTCCTGTCAATTCAATTCCATGCTTCAAGAACTCCTATCGTGCAATTCTAAACAAAATCAAACGAATGTTCGATATCCCCAACATGCAGTTTATCTACCAGATTTAAAAAAAAAGGATTACTTACCTCAATCCATGCATTTTTGTATTATTTGTAAAAAGACCAGGAACCCGCACCTGTATTCTCAGTGACTTCGTTTGAGCGTGTGTCGGGATCTCGCGTATTCTCAGCGTCTCCTAGAGTCTCGCGGTTTGCTCCTAAGTTTTTAAACGCTTGATTAGGTTCTTATTTCTATTTGTATTTATGGCAATTGTCATCTAAAGGTCAAGCACGAGTATCTAATCCACATCAATTCCAATATATAATTCACAATACCTATAACCCTTAATTCATTTCCCACAATTCAATTTAACAAATAAACCACCACCCTCGATTCTTTCTACTAATTAAATTTGGTACAACTAAATTGGGTAATAACCTTGATTCTTGTACTGATTAGATTGATTTTAAGAGGGAAGGGGTTCGGTTTGGATTTTGGGTTATTGGGTTTAGGGTTTTGGTTTATAGGATTTCGGGTCTAGGGTTAATGGGTTTCGGGTCTAGGGTTACTGGGTTTCGGCCAAGGGAAGGGAGAGGGGGGTTCGGCCAAGGGAAGGGAGAGGGGTTTCGGATCTAGGGTTCTTGGGGTTCGGCCGGCCAAGGGAAGGAGAGGGGGTTCGGCCAGCCAAGGGAAAGGGAGAGGGAGAGGGCGGAGTAGAGAGAGAGGGCAGGGGGTGGTTCGGCCAAGGGAGAGGGCGGGGTAGATAGAGAGGGCAGGGGGTGGTTCGGCCAAGGGAGAGGGCGGGGTAGAGAGAGAGAGCGGCGGCCAAGGAAGGGAAAGGGCTGGCCTTGTGGCCGGCGGCAGCCAAGGAGAGAAGGGGGGGCGGCACAAAGAAAGAGAGAAAAAGAAGAAATAAAAAAGAGAAAGAGAGGAAGAGACTTACAGTTAAAACAAATGGAGAGTTGGCTGTGGAAAGAGAGAGGAGAGGGGTAGGTTAAATGGGTGGAAATTGGGCTTAATTTAGATTTGGGCTTTTCCAATTTGAGTTTGTTTAACAGATTACGACATCTATTAATATAATTTGGCTAAATTGAAACGTTATTTCTCCTAAATTTTTACCGTCTGCTATGTATTTATTCCTATTAATTGCTGATCTCTGATTTAATTCATTTTATTATTTTCTAAATTGGATTCTGTAGAAATTTAACCATACCAGTATTTAGAGGCGTTACATCCTCCCCCCCTTGGAAATACTGTTCAGTCCCCTGAACAGCCTCGGCGTCTATTTCTTCGAACAATTCTGGGTATGTGGCACGCATCGTTTCTTCGATTTCCCAAGTTGCTTCTCGGTTGGTGTGTCGTCCCCATTGTACTAAGACTTGTCTGATGGTTTTACGCCGGAGACTTATTTCCTTGGTGTCCAGTATTTTCATGGGTCGTTCTTCATACACTAAAGTTTCATCTAGTCCCAGGTTTGAAAAGTCGATGATGTGGGAGGGATCTCGGATGTATTTCCGTAGTTGAGACACGTGAAAGACTGGATGTACCTTATCTAGGGTTGGAGGTAGCGCCAGTTCGTATGCAAGTGGTCCGATTCTTCTAAGAACTTCAAATGGCCCCACATATCTAGGACTCAGTTTTCCTGCTACGCCAAATCGTCTCACTCCCCTCCTTGGAGAGACCTTCAACCAAACATGATCCCCGGTTTCAAACTCCAGTGGTCGTCTCCTCAAGTCTGCATACTTTTTCTGTCTATCTCGAGCAGTGTCTAGTCGGTTTAGAATCAGTTGAGTTCTATCAGCGCAATCTTTTACCATTTATGGCCCTGTTGGTAGTTGTTCCCCGTTGTTTCCCCACCACAAGGGGGTCTTCCAGCGATGCCCACACCAAGCTTCAGATGGTGCCATTTCGATACTGGCATGGTAGCTATTGTTGTATGCGAACTCGGCCATTGTCAAATGATCAGCCCATGACCCTTGAAAGTTGATGGCACACGCCCTTAGCATGTCTTCTAAGGTTTGGATTGTTCGTTCCGACTGGCCGTCCGTCTGGGGGTGATGAGCGGTACTGAAATTGAGTCGGGTTCCCATTGCCTCCTGAAAGCTTTTCCAGAAATGCAAGGTGAATCGCGTATCCCGGTCCGATATGATAGTTTCAGGAACTCCATGATATTTGAACTGATATTGAAGAAATAATTCTGCTAATTCCCCACCCGATGTAGGGGTTCGCAGGGGTATAAAATGGGCTACCTTGGTTAGTGTGTCTACAATGACCCAGATTGAGTCATACCTCTTTTGGGTACGCGGTAACCCAGTGATGAAATCCATAGTAATAATCTGAAACTTCATTTGTGCTCTGGAGTTTGGATATAGCAATCTTGCTATCTTCCTCCGTTCGGCTTTCACTTGTTGGCAGGTGATGCACCTAGCCACGAATTCTGACACGTCTTTCTTCATGTTGGGCCACCAAAATTGGGTACGAAGGTCCTTATACATCTTTACCTCTCCTGGGTGAATGGTATATCCCGATTCGTGGGCTTCTTGCAGAATTTCCCTTCTCAGTCCCCCCTGTCCTGGCACACACACCCGCTGGTTGAAATAGAGGAGCCCATCCTCGCTTTCCTTGAAGGTCGATGTTGGATTGGTACGGGCCAACTCCCGGTATCTTTGGTGCTGCTCGTCGCCTTGGTCCGCGTCCCGTATTCGAGACTTTAATTCCGGTTGTACCGATATAGCTGCTAGGGTGAGTACTGCATTCGTCGCGGTTCCCTTGGTGTCGGTTTGTTCTTGGATCCAGCTGGTGGATATACACACTCCCAAATTCATGTGTCGCATTTCCTTGATCAATTCTGTCTTTTGGGTTATGACTTCTGCCAAATTTGTCGCCCCTTTCCTACTGAGTGCGTCTGCCACCACATTTGCCATCCCGGCCAAGTACTGTATGTCTAAATCATAGTCCTTCATCAGTTCCAGCCACCTCCTTTGTCTCATGTTCAATTCTTTCTGGGTAAACACATACTTTAAGCTTTGGTGGTCCGTGAATACTCGGCATTTCGCCCCATAGAGGTAGTGTCTCCATGCCTTGAGTGCAAAAATAACTGCTGCCAATTCTAGGTCGTGTGTGGGGTAGTTCTGTTCATGGTTCTTCAATTGCCGTGACCCGTAAGCAATTACTCGTCCGTCTTGCATGAGTACACATCCTAGGCCGTTCCTTGACGCGTCGGTATACACCGTGAACTCTTGGTCTGGTTTAGGCAATGTTAATACTGGGGCACTGGTTAGTAGTTTCTTCAAAGTTTGGAAACTCTCTTCTTGACTCTCCGTCCACTTGAAGGTAGTCCCTTTGTGTAGGAGCTGGGTCATGGGTCGGGCTGTCTTTGAGTATCCGGGAACGAAGCGCCTGTAGTATCCCGCTAACCCTAGGAAGCTGCGTATATCTGATACATTTTTGGGTTGAGTCCATTCTACCACTGCTTTGATTTTATCTGGGTCTACCCGGATACCTTCTCCCGTCACTACATGTCCCAAAAATTTAACCTCTTTCATCCAAAATTCACACTTAGAGAATTTGGCGTACAACTGGTGTTCCCGTAATCTTTGTAATACTGTACGTAGGTCCTCGGCATGATCTTCTTCTTTCTTTGAATAAATCAGAATGTCATCTATAAAAACAATGACGCAGCAATCAAGTAAGTCGTGGAATACTCGGTTCATCAAATCCATGAATGCTGCAGGAGCATTGGTTAACCCAAATGGCATGACAGTGAATTCATAGTGCCCGTAACGGGTACGGAATGCTGACTTCTCTACATCTTGAGGTTGAATCTTCAACTGATGGTACCCTGATCTCAGATCGATTTTGGAATAAACGGCCGCACCTTGGAGTTGATCGAATAGGTCTTCAATTCGTGGGAGAGGGTATTTGTTTTTTATCGTGACCTTGTTTAACTCTCGGTAGTCGATGCAGAGTCTCATACTACCGTCCTTCTTCCTGACGAACAGTACTGGTGCGCCCCACGGCGATGTGCTTGGTCGTACGAATCCCAGTTCTAAGAGTTCTTCTAACTGAACCTTCAGTTCCTTAAGTTCTGCCGGTGCCATCCGGTACGGGGCCTTAGAGATTGGACGGGTACCAGGGAGTATGTCTATGTGAAATTCGATTTCCCGATCAGGGGGTATTCCTGGCAGCTCCTCCGGGAATACATCGGTATACTCAGAGACGATAGGTACTGACGTTATCTCGGGTTTTTTTGTCTCGAGTTGCATTATGGTGACTATAAATGCGGGGCTGCCGCTGTTGATGAGTCCCCTTGCTTGGTTGGCAGATATTGTCGGGGTTCCGCCTCCTCGTTTCCTGAGTCGAATAGAGAGGTCATGGAGGCCTGGCCTGTTAATGACCATCCTCCCTTTCAGGCAGTCAACCGTCACGCCGTTTCGGGTGAGCCACTCAAGACCCAACATTAGATCATAGAGGCCCGTCTTAGAGACTATGGGGTTTATCGGGAATTCCCTCCCCGCTATTTGGAGTTTTAACCCTACGCTCCGAAATTCTGGAGTGGTATATTGCAAGGCAGGGGTACTTATATTCAATAATTTACCAGAGTCTCGAGTTGGTACACCGTGTTTTTCTACCCACTCCTTTGCTATAACTGAATGACTACAACCAGTGTCTATAAGTACGAAAGCAGGAATTCCAGATAGTTCAAACATACCAGTCAGAAGATCAGTGGACACGTCTTCTCCTTCGTACTCTTCATTAATCGGTGTTCCTCCCATCTCACGGTTGCACTGATCATGCGCATGCATTCCCACCCTTTGGTTTCCTTGGTTCCCGCTGCGGTTGTTACTGGGAGGGTTTTAGCTACCAGTCCCTCTGCCAAGTGGTGCTCGTGTAGGTGGACCCGCATTTCCCACTTGCTGCCTGGAATAACCTCGCGGAGCTGGGCAGCCCTTGATGAAGTGTCCTGGTTTGTTACACCGGTGACACACTCCTAAACGGAAACTGCATTGATCAGATGCATGGTTGCGGCCACAGTAGTTGCACGGGTGTGTTGGATTAGACTGGTAATTAGGCCGGGCATCCCCGTAATTATTTCTGTTCGGGGCCGGCCTCATGGGTTCATCTATCTTGGGTCGCACATTTCTCGATCCCCCGGCTTGGCTGATGCGACCGTCATATGACTCCGCGGTGCTTGCTCTTAACATTAAGTCCGACAGTTGGTTGGTTCCCGGAATGTCAATGATCTGAGCAAGACGGGGGTTCAGTCCCCCGAGGTATTGTTGTCTGAGGCGGAAGTCATCTTTTACGATATCGGGTGCATACCTCATTAGGTTCTCAAACTTGGAGTTATACTCCGCCACTAAGTTGTTCCCCTGTTTCAAACTTGTAAACCGTTGTCGGAGTGCCTCTCTTGACATTGTGTCCATGTAGCGTCGTTCGAACTGGCTTTCGAACTCAGTCCACCCCTTCGCATCGGCGGTTTCACCCCACCCACGTTTCACCTCCTGCCACCAGAATCGCGCATGACCCTCCAGTAATTGGGTCGCTAGCTCTACCCGGTGTTCCTCAGGGGCTCTCAAGATTTGAAGTTTATCCTTGATATTTGCGACCCAGTTTTCTGCAGCGGCAAAGTCACCTGTCCCATCGAAGGTCGGGGGACGTAATGAGGTGAACGATCGGTAGTATTCAAAGAACGTGTCGGCCTCTCTAGGCTGTCGCTGTTCATATTCCATGGCTACCCTGGTCACCCGCTCTAGTCCTTGCAGTAGGGCATTCAGCTGAGGATTCTCGAGCGGAACCCTAGTTTCGTCATCTGCGTCGTTCGTGCTAGAGTTAGTCCTGGTTCCTTTCGCCATCTCTGATTTCGCTGTGCAAAGGGTGTTTGATGTGAGATTTTCATTCTTCCAAATTTTATACATATATGTACTTGAATTGTTATTAGTTACAAAGTTCATCGTAAAACTTATGGTTATTCAACTCAAGGCAAATAGACGCAATTTAAAGAAGGAATTTAAGAATTACGAATCGAACTTTAAATTTCTTTAGATTATAACTGCTAATTTAAATCATTCAACAGAATTTAAGATACATGTGAGGGTTACAACTATATCGTTTCCTTTTCCCTAAAGTGCCCTAATCGGTCTCAAAATATCCCTTAAGTATGTCTTTCCTAACGTGGTACGTCCAGTCGTTCCGAACCTCTGACATTGTGAATGGTTCTGCTTCCATTTCCGCTCTTATAGCTGGGTCCTCTTCTTCCTTCTCGGGTTTTTCCCCGATGAGCTTGCTCTTATTTCCCGATATTTTCCGCATTTCTGCTCTGACTGGTTGCTCATGGGGCGGCCAGAACACTAGGCTGCGGTCTTCCTCTATGTCTCCTTCTTTATTTCCTGGAACTCACATAAAAGGTGGTACGGTGAGAGATCGAACTATCTCTCAGTGCGGGATTTAGTTCCAGCCCGGTTTTTTTACAAATCAACGCATTTATTACCCCAAATAACATAAAAGTAAGTTTTTCAAAATTTCCCCCAAATTCCCCATCAATTCGGATATGCAATCATTTAAAAACAACTTTCATTCCCGCCCCTTTTTAAATTCACATTTAAGGTTTTTAAATTCCACACTCTGGAAATCCATGCCCGTACATGGAAATCCGGCGAATCGCCACACAAGGACGACCCGTTCAATCACACTCTAGATGGGCCATTGCGGGGACCCATCCGGCGAACCGCCACACAAGGACGACCCGTTCTGTTCATACCTCACATCCTGGGGTCTGCCACACACGGACAGTCTGATTTTCAAAACACATGCTGAGCCGCCTCGCACGGACGGCCCTAATTTAAAGAAAACAATTCATTCACATTCCCCATTCCCAATTCACAATCATAATTCCTGTCAATTCAATTCCATGCTTCAAGAACTCCTATCGTGCAATTCTAAACAAAATCAAACGAATGTTCGATATCCCCAACATGCAGTTTATCTACCAGATTTAAAAAAAAAGGATTACTTACCTCAATCCATGCATTTTTGTATTATTTGTAAAAAGACCAGGAACCCGCACCTGTATTCTCAGTGACTTCGTTTGAGCGTGTGTCGGGATCTCGCGTATTCTCAGCGTCTCCTAGAGTCTCGCGGTTTGCTCCTAAGTTTTTAAACGCTTGATTAGGTTCTTATTTCTATTTGTATTTATGGCAATTGTCATCTAAAGGTCAAGCACGAGTATCTAATCCACATCAATTCCAATATATAATTCACAATACCTATAACCCTTAATTCATTTCCCACAATTCAATTTAACAAATAAACCACCACCCTCGATTCTTTCTACTAATTAAATTTGGTACAACTAAATTGGGTAATAACCTTGATTCTTGTACTGATTAGATTGATTTTAAGAGGGAAGGGGTTCGGTTTGGATTTTGGGTTATTGGGTTTAGGGTTTTGGTTTATAGGATTTCAGGTCTAGGGTTAATGGGTTTCGGGTCTAGGGTTACTGGGTTTCGGCCAAGGGAACGGAGAGGGGGGTTCGGCCAAGGGAAGGGAGAGGGGTTTCGGATCTAGGGTTCTTGGGGTTCGGCCGGCCAAGGGAAGGAGAGGGGGTTCGGCCAGCCAAGGGAATGGGAGAGGGAGAGGGCGGAGTAGAGAGAGAGGGCAGGGGGTGGTTCGGCCAAGGGAGAGGGCGGGGTAGATAGAGAGGGCAGGGGGTGGTTCGGCCAAGGGAGAGGGCGGGGTAGAGAGAGAGCGGGGTAGAGAGAGAGAGCGGGGTAGAGAGAGAGCGGCGGCCAAGGAAGGGAAAGGGCTGGCCTTGTGGCCGGCGGCAGCCAAGGAGAGAAGGGGGGGCGGCACAAAGAAAGAGAGAAAAAGAAGAAAAAAAAAAGAGAGAAAGAGAGGAAGAGACTTACAGTTAAAACAAATGGAGAGTTGGCTGTGGAAAGAGAGAGAAGAGGGGTAGGTTAAATGGGTGGAAATTGGGCTTAATTTAGATTTGGGTTTTTCCAATTTGAGTTTGTTTAACAGATTACGACATCTATTAATATAATTTGGCTAAATGGAAACGTTATTTCTCCTAAATTTTTACCGTCTGCTATGTATTTATTCCTATTAATTGCTGATCTCTGATTTAATTCATTTTATTATTTTCTAAATTGGATTCTGTAGAAATTTAACCATACCAGTATTTAGAGGCGTTACATGATGGAACTCACTATCACATAAAATTTGTAGGTGTTCTTGCCAATCCACGAACAAACCATTGGTTAATTTGTTGGGGTTTTAAATGCTTTAAAGAAGGAATTCCAGATATTGAATTCCTTGAACTCAGGGGGTGATACTCATAAAGAAACAATTCAAAAGATGGTATATCCATAGAAGGCAAAATCGGCCGTTTCGGAGCGGAATCGGCCGTTCCGGAGCGGGATCGGACGTTACCGATCCGATTTCAAGCCGATTTACGCGGTTATTGGAGATTTCGTTAAATTTCGGCCGTTTCGGATTCATTTCAGCCAAATTTCATCCGTTTCGGATTGAAATAGACCGATTCCACCGAAACGGCCGAAACGCGAATTAACCCAACTCAAAAAAAAAATTTGGTGCTCGCTGGGATTCGAACTCGCGCACTCCAGCACTGGGACCGAACGCAACTCCACCACACCACAGCATCTTTATTGTTTAAAACTATAACTCATTTTTATATAACTTGAGTTTGTACCTCCATAAGTTGAAAGGAGTTCTGAGAGCTAATACCAGACAGGACTAAGGTACGTTACTTAATTTCACAGTAATATGCATCATTCCCAATTGGTTACGTTATCTTAATTTCTCTTAATATGTTTTTCTAAAATTTTTGGTGTACATATGGTAATTATACAGTGTAGCATAGATTCACTTCTAGAAAAAAAAAATGTAAAGCACATGTTGTTTCTTGAGAGCGTCACCAAACAAGCAGAATCTTCTTTAATTTGCCAAAATGTTAAATTTTATAAAATGAGAAAGCTAGAAATGTACAAATGGTGGCATGCAAGACAGGTATGATATATTACATCATTATTCATTTGATTTATATATATAGAAATTATTTCATTCCATTGATTATCCCAATTAGTGTTTTAATTAGATGTTCTTGTGGTCTATTTGCACTCAAATACATGCAATTATGGGATGGATCAAAGCTTGCTACTGAATTCACACAGGTACGCTATTATTCTTTATAATGGTTTATCTTGCAATTTGCCTCGAAGAAATAAATTTATGGTTCAATGTAGTGGTTTGCTCTCGGGTACCTCGGGCCGGGCAGGGCAAAACCCGGGACGGGTAGCGGGCACAACGGGTACGGGTACAACGGGTACAACGGGTACAACGGGCACGGGTAGACGGATTTTTTTTTTAAAAAGTTTGCCCTGCCCGTTTCAAACCCGTGCCCGTCTCGGGTTCCCGGGTAGACGGGTTTTTTTTTTTCTGTTTTCTGTTTTGTTTTCTATTTTGTTTTCTTATTTTTTTTACAGTGTCGTACGAATATTATTATGTGTTTATAATTCGACTTTTAAAATATGAATAGTTCAATATCAAATATTGTATATATATATACATAAAATTATCAAGTCACATCTTTATAATTCCTAAATAAATAAAATTTCTAACTTATATATAAAAATTATTTGTGCGAAAATTTATATATTTATTCAGCTAAGTACAAGTCTAATTATTTATTTCTTTACACAAGTAATTTTATTTTATTTTCAAACTCTCATTCTAATTATATAGTTTCATAATTTATTTATATCTTGAAATTTGTAGTTTACATTTTAAATTGATAATATATTTTCTAAACGTTCATTTATTTTTAATAGGTTAAACAAAATATAAATCAAAAATATCTTAAATCAATTACTTTAAAACAATAAAACCTATTCAAAAAATTTCTTAAATCAATTACTTTAAAAATAAATATGAGTTATTTTAAAATAATAGATTAAAAAATAAAAGTTACCCTCCTCCTTTATTCCGGGCTTGAGACCGGCTATGTAAAATAACATAGGCGGAGGTCTAACTTTTTTTTTGTTAGTAATTCTTCTTTAAAATGAATAATTTAAGAACTAATTGAAACGTTTAGAAATTACCATAGAGATTAAAAGAGGTTAGAAATGTATACCGACACTACCTATCTAGTAGTTTGGATTCATATACCATTGTTCGCTCTCTTCCGCACCGTCTGAATCCGAATTAGCCGCGGGCCGCGGCTCGGTACCGCTTTCTTCAGTGTCGACTCCGAATGATGATTCTTGATGATCTCGATGTTGGTTGCGCTCATCAGCATCAATCCAATCTTTCAAGCACACAAGTCTCTCAAAAACATGTGCACCCAACTTACTGCGTTTATCGGAAAGGATCCTATTCGCCGAACTAAAACAACTTTCGGAAGGAACGGTTGACACGGGTACGGCAAATACGTCGCGGGCCATCATCGCCAGTGTTGGATAGTTTCTTTGATTCCTCTTCCACCACGTCATGATGTCAAATTCATCTTCTTTTTCGTTTACCCCCGCAAAATAGCTCACTAACTCGTTTGTGGATGTGTGCGGTTGGATCTTCGATTGGAAATCTGCTAACAATCCACTACTGCTAGTGCTCCTGGAAGTGGAACTATTAAAAAATTAAAAAAATTAGTGGACAAATAATGTAGATATTATAAATAATAAAGATTAAAAACACATGTATATTTATATTGTCACCTAGGGGCGGCACGGGACGAAGACGGGTTTTGGTTGTCACCCATTCTTGAGTTGTATATGTTAAACATCTCATCGAAGTTCGAACTCACGAATGCCTCCACCCCGGTTTTGTCTAAATGTAGATTCTCTTTGTACGCTGCAACTATTTTGACCGTGAAATACTTCTTGTATGCCGGGTTGAGGCAGCTTGCGATAATGGCCAGGAGGGGTACATCGTCCCAATATTTTAGAAAATTTTCTTTCATGGCATCTACGATCGGTGTGAGAGTGGAGTAATTGCTTTCAGCTTGTTCCAATTCACGGTACACCTTGGAAATGTTATAGAGATGTCTGATCAACTCAAATGCCGTCGGTGAGTACGAGCAGGATAATTTGACGGTTGCATTAAAAAATGTTCCTAAGAAATTACTCAGGGTTTGTAGTTGCTCCCATTCTTCGAGGCTGGGCTCCAATGCCATTCCCTCGGGGGTGGAGCCTCTAAAAAACTCTCCTATGGCGGCTTTGTAAGGAAGGCATCGGTTCAGAAACCTATAGGTAGAGTTCCAACGGGTATCTATATCCCAAGGAACTTTCAACTTGCTCAATCCTTAGTTGACGCACATCAAACCAAACCGTTGTTTTCTTTCTTGGTTTGAAACAATGTAAGACCGACAATCCTTAAATTTATTGATCAAATCTTTTACGGCTTCTGTTTTAAGGCCCGCCTTCACAACGAGGTTAAGTATGTGGCAATCACACTTTTGGTGAAACATTGCACCATTCATAATCGGGTTTAGTGACCGTTTTAAAATCTCAAATCTTTTACGGCTTCTGTTTTTGGCAAGCACACTTTTAGAGTATGAGAAATTGAGAATTAGATTAAGAATAATGTGAGTTTGGTGTGAAAATGAGAGAAGAATGGGGTGTATTATAGGAAAATTTTGGGGGGGAAATTCGGATTGCTACAGTAGTACAGTAACTGGAGCCGTTGGATTCAAAATTTTTCGAAAATCTACAGTGCTACATTAAACTGTCAAATTGGGTCCAGCACTCCAGGCGGGTCCAGTCATGGGTTCGGGTTCGGGTACACAGGTCCGAGTACACGGGTAAGGGTAGCGGGTAAACAGGTGCGGGTACACCCGGGGTGGGTTCGGGTACACGAGTATTCGAGTTCAGGTACGGCGGGTACGGGTGAGCCCGGGTATTTTCCAAAAATGGGTGACCGTCCCGTTTGAAACCCGTACCCGTGTACCTGTTTACCCGGGTATACCCGGGCTCGGGTACGGGTACCCCGGGCACCGGGCACGGGCGGACTGGGTTCGGGCAGCCCCCCACGGGTTGTGTCAAACCACTCGTTCAATGTAATTATATATGATGTATTCCACTTGGCAGAATGATATTGACTTGTTTAGGAAACAACTAGTTGGTGAGGTGATCTTTTCAGAATTCAATGGGATGAAGAATATTCAAGATGAAATTACGAAACAAAAAATATTTACAGCAGAACCAACAGAATCAGAAGAACCAGCACCAGCAATAATAAACGATATTTCTTGGAAACAATTTTTATAGAAAGGAAATCTTAAGGTATTGGCTGTTATAACTTATTTTGCGGAAACACTATATTTGGTGATTGTTGATTACTTAAGATAGAGCGGATCTTGTTCTGGAGACCCGTTAAGGAGGCGATCTTCCAAGCGATGGTGAGATGGAAAACCGTGGCTCAGGGCGACGGATGGTACACGATTATCTCCCCAAAGCAGCAGCACCGCAGTACACCCAGTACCTACTGCCACCGCCTATCTCCAGCTAAGCGCCGCTACAACCATCATGGGAGCAAACATATCACCTCATTTCCAGGTAAGTACCGGTACCATAAGAACACCCATAATAACCAAAGATTTGCAAATCCCGTCCACAGCAACAACATTAATTGCGCCAGTACCGTTGAGAAGCTTTTCCCATGCGCCATCAACTCAGCCTTCAATGCCATTAATGGCAATCCGGTACACTCTCCATCTACAAAACCGGTATTGCCCAACACAGTAAACCACATCACCCATCACAGTAATTTCTCTTCAAAGAGAGCATTAATGGCAAAGAAGAAAAACACCACCATCCCCACCAACTCTCACTTAATGAACCCCCAAGCTTTTAATTCCCCACAGAATACAACCCTACTTAATAATTCATCAAACCAAACCTCATATGCTCAAGCCGTTCACTCTCCTCTCTCCAACCTTACCCTCAACAACCAAGCCGGCTACCGCTTGCAATCTCCCTCATGGTCGCACTACCTCGACCACAACCCGTGGCACCGCGCCTCCAACCCTAAACCCTACAACCGCCATATGGCGAGGGCGCTGCTACAACTGTCTCAACCTTGGCCATGATCAAAAGGTTTGTCCAAGCGAACGTGTATGCGCCATCTGTTGGACGAAGGGTCACGAGGCCAAGAATTGCATCAACCCGCCACCCACTCTCACCAGCCGTTTCAACCCGCTAACGCCAAGGGGCAATATAGGCGACTCTGGCCTACTGCTGAATCGCCCGAAACTAGCGACAGTTTACATCCCCGAGACCCAAGTCATGAAACACAACGCCTTTGTACTCAATAGAGCCATCATTGTAGATGCCCGTCTTAAACCGACACATACAACTGTAGGGCGCAGAAAGTTGCACAGCAGTTATGGAAGGTGTGTGCATGTGTTAAATGCCTCAGGGTTCAATGCTCTCGATTTTCAAGACATAGGGGAGAACATCGAACTTGAAACATTTATTTTCTTTCTACAATTCCTTCGGTTCACCCTCGATAGACCTACGGTTCATAATCAGTCTATCGAGAGAGTTTATTGATTGTGGGGACGTTTAACTCCCAGCGGGAGCAAGCCCTCGCTGTTAATTACATCAGATACCCTTCCAAGCCATGCTGAATACCTCGTCCATTCCGGGATTTATGCCTATTTTAGTGAATTGAATAAAGGGGCTAAAAGAGGAGACTCATGTATTGGCTTTGGTATTGATTTGGTTTTCTATATGCTTGGACATGCGTGTGTGTGTGTATGATTTATTAATATTATATTTTTAAGTGGGAATTTGGATATTTGAGAAGTTTATATACATTACTTATTTGTATTTGAGGCATATTTATTTATGTTTTTTTTTATTAATTATTTACATATTATTAAGAAATAAGATCATTAATTTTAAAGAAAGGGTATTTTGGTCATTTCAGGGTTTGGTTGTTGCTTGGACATGCTTGATTTTGGTTTAGAAACATGGAGGATTCAATTTGAGTTCATTTGGAGGTGGTTTGAGTCAATTTGGACTTAGGATGAAAAAGTTATAGTTGAAAAGGGCTGAAAAGGACCTATTTGTAAATATTTATTTTTCTATCAGGGGGCTTATTTACAAAGTTTGGGGATGTGAATTTATAATTTGTATTTTAAATAAGGTTTTGTGTGAAAACTGGGCCCTTAGGGACTTGTTTAAGAGAATTTTGGGTAGCTGGGGACCTGCTTGTAAATTTATAGGGACTCTTTCATGAATATTTAAAGTTAGAAGGGCTTCTTTGCGGGCAGACTTTATTTAGAGATTTTTATTTGTTAATTGGGCTTTGAGATTGGCATTTTTGGCTTTGAGATGTGTGATTTAGGCTCCAGGATTTGTGCTGAACGTTGGATTATGACATTGGGCTTTAAGATGCGTATTCTGGGCTTTTGAGATTGATGCCAGGCCTTTGAGATTCGGTCGAGAGGATCTATGTTAAAGATGGGGCTAATGACAGGCGGGCCCTACAAGTCAGTCAACCATTGGTTTAGAGCTAAAATGTTGGCTCTTGGATTAATATTTGCTTCAAGATTCGGATATTCATTTGAATTTTGGTTTGGCGCCAGGGATCAGACGTTCCCGCTTGCTTTAATATTAGCGCTTGTCAGATATGAACTAGGTCTCGGCTCCGAGTCTAGGGTCCATGATCTCCGGCCAACTCCGATCGCGGCGAGGCAAAGCAAACACATGGTCGGCGTCGCCAGAGAGTGGGGAGCGCATTGTGCATGATGTCGGTAGCCTCCGGTCATTGTTGATGGTGGTTCACGGCAAGGCTTCACCGAGGCACTTCGGTTTCGATTTTGATCTTACTTATTTCAAATTGAGTCCTGATTTCTCTAATTAGATGATCATACAGCCTCGTAATATCATTTAAAAGATAGTGAAGACGACAATTTGGAGTTCATTTGGACATTGATCATGTTTGAAACTCGGGTTTCTCGGTTTGGTGTCGACTTGATACCAGTGAAGGCAATGGGCTTTCTGGATTATGATTAGAAGATGGGGGATGTTCATTTAAGCATTTTGAACCTCTTGAAAGGATTCAAGCTTGTCCTTCATTAGGAATTTTGAGTTTTATTTTTATTTTTGAATTTTAGCAAGCATGAGCTTTCAATTTTGAATTAAATCAATTTCCCTGTTTTTATGAAAGATATTCTGATTACTTGTCATTAATTCATAAGAGGGTGTTTGTACTGTGTTTAGATTGAATTTTATGATTTTTAGAGGTTTATTTCCATTTTTAAAGTATTTATTTATGCAGAAGGGCATTGAAGTCATTTTCCAGTTTTTATTGCTGGATTTTCTGTTTGATTAGAAACTTAACCGCGGAACGGCATGGTTACAAGCACTCCTCTCTTCTCACTTTAATCAAATCTAACCCTAATTACAAAGATGATTATTCCTTCTGCCCAGGGGCCTTATATAGGTGTGTAGGGACGTGTAGAGGTTGAGTAGGGGCTAAGAAACTGATCTGGAAACAGCTGTCGGCAGTTATTCCCCAAGAGATGCCTTCGGATACGGGCCATATCAGGTGATACGGTCCGTATTAGGACCTTGGCAGTTAGGGTTTAATGCTTCCAGCGCTATCTTCTGGTCTGTGCTAGGTCTGGTCCGTATTGGTCAATACTGGCCGTAACAGGGACTTAGTCGATGAGCGTCACTGATCCAATTGACCCGATTCTTGCTCTATTCGGTGTAAAATAGTCCCAAAACATGTTTTCTGTAATAAAACATAAAGAAGGGTGACAGTAGCCTTTTTCTCTAAATAATTAAACATAAATGTGAGAAAATATGTAAAACCTAAGCCAAAACCCTACGTAAATCATCATTATTTTGACTCTGATCACGCCTCCCAACTTGAATTGTTGCTTTCCTCAAGCAACGACATCCCAGCTGGTCAAAGATTCGGTCTAGGTTAAACCATACAATCTCAAGGTCTTGTTTATAAATTAAATTAGGGCTTAGGTTTGGTACAATTGGCATGACAATAAAAATCTAGAACTTTAAAGATATTCATGACCTCTCCCTTGAATAATTTATTCACCCCATGATTGACCTCATTATGCTTACCCTAGAAAAATTATTATTGGACAATTTACTTCACAAATATCCTTAAAATTGAGAGTATTAATTTCCCCTTCGATTATAAATGGATCCCTTCCAATCAATAGGAATTCTAATGGTATAAATTTTGATTTTCCTTCCCAATTGATTGGAGCAAAGTATGGCAACTAAGTGTGTTGGTACTTGTGACTATTTTTGAGAAATTGAATATATACAAGAATTTAAATTTGGGAGGTTTTCTCGAGCCTATTGGTAACCAGTCTTGCGTAGGCACCAGTACTCTTTTTATCCTCCATCTTTTATTCTATTTTTTTCTTTTTCTGATTTTTCTATTTTTTTTTTGGATTTTTCTCATTTCTGATTTTTTGTGTTTTTCTATTTTTCCGAAAATAAAATAAAATATTTTTGTGTCACAAGCACCATAATTACACACAATTTCAAGTATTCATTCATACAAGAAATTATTGCATAGTTTCGCTAGGGGTCTATCTATAATGAATGGGTATTCTAAAACACTATCAAATTTAAAAAACTTTGCAAAAATTAAATTACTCAATATATAAAAATTCTAGGGTTTGCAATTTTTGATCAACTCTCATGGTTAGCAATTAATTGTTCACTTTGAGATTACAAATAATTTTAACAATTCTGAATTTTTGGTATCATGGCCAATTATCTAAACCTTAGCCTAATTCAATTTAAAACAATTCCTATTTGATTAATCTACTCCTAGAATTAAAATAAAAATGCAAATTACCCCTAAATTATATGATCCTATCAATGCAAATGCCTATATGCACGCTAGATAAAAACCTCAATCGTTCCTCCCAACTTATCTTGGTTAAGCCTTGAAAAGTGGTCCCGATTGAGTAAAACTGCTAGCGAAAAAAATGAAAAATAAGGGTCCTACATGCCATGATCCTAGATACAATGCAATTCCTAAACTACTTTCTTACCCCTACCCCCATGCTTAAATTTTGTATTGTCCTCAATGCAAGAAAATAAACAATTAAGAGAGGGATAAAAAAGATCTCACAAATTACTCGTCTCGAAGGGGTGGTGGTGGGGTGAATGGAATCGGTGGTGTGAATGGTATCCCCTTGGAAAGGCAATATTCATAGAAATTTTCGTGGGCCTTGTTTACCTTATCCAAGTATTCCTCCAAGTAGCGTGTGCGTTTCTTTAAATTCTCGAGTGTGTTGTTGGCGTAATGCGCGGTTGGACCGGGTTCACGAGGTTGAGATATGGCTGGCTCTTGATCCCATCCGGTAGGTGCGGGCATGGAGTTTGCTTTGTTGGTGTTATCGCGCGGTGGAATGAGATGGCGTACGAAAGCCATGTCATGATGGCGGATGGATGAGTGGTGTGATGCGCTATGTGTTTCCTCCATGGGCTCTTCGGTTGGTTCTTCCTCGGTTGGTTCTTTCTCTATTGGTTCCTCCTCTATTGGTTCTTCCTCGTCACTTCGTGCATCTTCATGTTCGGATTCGTATCCAAACTGAAATGACCCCTTATCCGTGCCGATATGGAGGGTCATTCCCTCGCCTATTTTCAATGTGTACCTTATGTCACCTGTGTGTGCATTGAATACCGCTTGCACGTGATTGTTATTCACCAGGTAGTTCATGTTGAGGCGGTTGTTGCCGAATACTTCGGTATAGCCATTGAGTTTTATGTTGTGGTGGTGTGCAAGGAGGGTTGCATAACAACCAACAGAAACCATGTGATTATTCTTTGCGTCGGCGGCCACCGATGTGAGGTGTTGCAAGATGTAGTGTCCAATGTGCGGTTGATGCTTATGGCTCTTCATGCAGCGCATGATGTAAATATCTTTCTCTCGCACTTCCGTTGTGTCTTCTCCTGTTGGGAATATAGAATTAGTCAAAATAATGTGAATGTACCTTAATTCTATCGAAGAGATGAGGCGTGAGTCTTTGCGGTATATTTTGCGCTCATCAATTGCGATCATTTCTCAATACTTCATTCGCTTCTCCCTTGTGCATAGTTCGGTTTCGCCATTTGTGGGAATGGATAGCGCCTTGCAAAATTCCTCCATAGTTATGGCAAATGGGCGGTTGAGTAAACGATATTTGATCATATCGCCATCCCATTGTAGTGTTGATAGAAACTCGATGGAGGGTCTCAAATAGACTTGTGTAGTTCGTAGGCGGTCCGCCAAATCCCATAAATTGATATTGTTGAGGGATACGCGCACATAATCATAGCAGCCTAGGACCTTCATTGTATTGATACACATCGCTTTCGCTTTGTTGTTCGCGATGGTGCGATCAAGTAGTGCTTGAGCACGGTCAAACTCTTGTTTGTCGCGGAATTCAATTCCCATGGCTGTTGCGTAGGTGATTGCATTGTCGGACTGAGAGTCAGAGGAACGGGGGCTGTTGTGTGCCATTTTATCTTGTTTCGGTCTCTGTTACGGGCCGTATTCGGTTGATACGGGGTTGATACAGGCCTGACTTGGAGGATTTCTGTGGACAGGATGCGAATTTTGATCTGAAAATTCTATGAAATGGTGCAGGGAAAAGGGAGATGGATGAAAGGTTTATATGGCAGTGAAGGAATGTGATGGATGTGCAGAAGGTGCTAGTAGTGGGAGGTTAAAATTGGTTAAAATTCGAATTCTTTTTCTTGGAGCGCCAGAAATGGAAAGTTGGTTATTTTTGCTCATTGAATACGGTCCGTATCAATTGATACGGTCCGTAATCACTGTGCGGTTGTGGATTGGAATCTGCCTTTTCTGCGCAAGTCCGAGATAGGCCCGTATTAGAGAACTACCCCGTATTGGGCTGATACAGACCGTAACAGAGAGTAAATCTTCGTGACGGGCTTCGAATTTTTCGACCAAATTATTCCGGCACCTCCTCCTGTAGGTAAAATTAGTAACCTTGAGATCAGTGTAATAGTTTAGGATCAGATGAAATATTTTTTTAATTTTTTAAATTTTATATGAAAAAGAAAACAAAAGTGGCCTTGGGTTGCCTTCCAAGAAGCGCTTGTTTAAAGTCGTTAGCTTGACTTTGTGTTGCATCAGTTTCTTCCGGATACCCTCTCGTCAATGCAAGGGGGTTGCTTGTCGGGTGGTTCGCCTTCAGTGTCCTCTGTGGTTTCATCATTACTGCCCTTCTCGAAGGAGTCGGTTGGTGTTTGAGGTCCGGGGTCGAATGCTAGACTCACACCAAGTACTGCTTCGACCTCATCCAGTCTTTGAGAAATTGCATCGAGTTCTTCGCGTAGGTTTTTGATTAATGCAAGGGCTAAGAGGGAATAATTCCTGTTATTTGCGATATTAGGACTCTTGTTCAGACCATCAGTTTGTGTTGTCACGAAGGTTGGATGGATCTGACCGTCATCTTGTACAATGAACAATTTCTCTATTTCTGCTACGCACATCATTTCCCTAACGTCTTCTAATGCATCCGATCGCAATTCATCATTGGCAGAATCATCCACTGTTTCCAAATTATGGACAGGATTGATGTCAGGGGGATTTTTGAAGGTTTCATTCATGTTGAAGATCATCTTGTTTTCACCAATGTTTAATGAGATCTCCTTATTCCTAACATCGATCGTTGCCCCACGTGGCAAGGAATGGCCTTCCAAGGATGATTGGAATTTGCTCATCTTCTTCCATATCTACTACCACGAAATCTGCTGGTATCCAGAATTTACCAACTTTGATCGGGATATCTAGCAACTTTCCTTCAGGATATCGAATTGATCGGTCAGCGAGTTGCAATGAGATCCGTATTGGTGATAGTTTTCCACATTCCAATCTTTCGAGTACCACCTTTGGCATTAAACTTACACTTGCTCCTAGATCACATAAAGTTCTCTTAAAGTTCGTTGTGCCAATTGTGGATGGTATCGAGAAGCTTCCTGGATCTTTCAACTTTGTCGGTAATTTTCTTTGCACGAGCGCACTACATTCCGGATTGAGTGGAACTGTTGAGGATTCTTGGAATCTACTGCGTTTTGAAAGAATCTCCTTCAGAAATTTAGCATACGAGGGTATGCTTGTAATTGTTTCATTGAAGGGGATAATGACTTGTAATTGATTGAGTGTCTCCATGAATCTCGTGACTTGTCTTGGAGGGAATGGCAGAGGTGGTCTGTAGGGTGGTGGTGAAATGTATTCAGGTTCGGGTTGTCGCTCGTCTCCACCTATGGTGTCATTCTGCTCCTTAGTAGGGTCTGTCTGTAGTTCGAATAAGGGCGGCTCCGGTGGTTGCGGCTCGTATTCTTTGGAATGCGATGGTTCTGCATGCATCTCATCGGAAGTTTGATCAGGCATGGGAGGTCCCTGATAAGCTGTACCGCTCCTTAATGTTATGCTCTTGCAAGTCTCTCTCGGGTTTTCTTCCGGTTGGCCCGGAAATTTCCCTTTTCCGCGTGTAATACTCGAGAGTTCTTTAGCCATCTTAGAGACATTGTCTTCTAAGTCTTTGTTGCGGTTTGTTAAGGATTCGATCTTTTGCGCGATTTCGGCGTTAGCCTTATCTTGCTTCTCTAGGAATCTCTCCATTAAAGATGTGATGTCAGGTTGCTGTGGTTGGTTGTATTGCCTTGGTTGATAATTCTGTTGAGGATTGTTGTATCTTGGTTGATAATTGGGCTGCGGTTGGTAGTTCTGTTGGGGTGCAGCAGGCCTTTGATTATTTGCGTATGAGAGGTTTGGATGGTTTCAGTTGTTCGGATGGTATGTATTGTAAGCGGGCTGAGGTCGAAAGCTGTTATCGATTGCGTTTGCTTGCTCCATTTCTTCCTCAGTTTGCGTCACATTCATACATTCGGTCATCTCATGCGCTCCTCCACAATAGCCACATGCTGTTGCGGCATTGACCGCTGCTACCGTTCGCTACTTGGTTTGCTTGTTGAGTGCCATTTGCAAAGCATCAATCTTTGCGCTCAGCATGGATATATCATCTACTCGGTGCATGCCAGGTGTTGGACTTGGCTTCTTTCGCTCAGGGATCCAGTAGTGTTGGTTGATTACAATCTCTTCAATTAGGTTGTAAGCCTCGTCAGGTTCCTTGTTCATGATTGCTCCTCCTGCGGAAGCATCAATAGACAACCTATCGGTAGGGTTTAGACCATTATAAAAAGTTTGGACAATCAGCCATCTTTCTAGACCATGATGTGGACAACACCTTAACATATCCTTATATCTATCTCATGCCTCACACAATGTTTCACCATCCCTTTCTTCAAAATTAGTAATTGCATTTCTAAACCTCAAAGTTTTGGATGGTGGAAAATATTTTGCAATAAACACATTAAACAATTGGTCCCAAGTTTGAATGGAATTGGCCGGTAAGGAAAACAACCATGCTCTTGCTTTATCTTTTAGTGAAAATTGAAATAGCCTTAGCATGACTGCTTCATCGGTAACTCCGTTGATCTTTATCGTCTCGCATATCCCTAGGAAAATTGACAGATGAAGATGTGGATCTTCATGTGGAAATCCTCCAAATTGCTGTTGCAAAACCATATTTATGAGAGCAGGTTTGATCTCAAAATTACGGTTTGTAACAGTTGGCGGGTTTATACTAGAATTAGGATCATTCGCGCGCGGTACGCAATAGTCTCGTAGAAGTTTGGGTCTTGCTGCATCGTGAACTCTATTATCACCATTGTTAATCGGTTCGTTCGATGGGATATTCATGTTGATCGAATCTGAGTCTTCTTCGCTTTCAGAATTACTTGATGAAGAACTATGATTGGTTCTTATCGGTGATGTGGATGCGAATTGTCCTCTCCTACTAGCAATCCTCTCGGATCTTCGTACGGATGATTCGGCCAGCGTGCAGTTTCCTACAAAGAAAAGAAAATCTGAAAAATTAAACTAAAAACTGAAAATGAAAAGAAAATAAAATAAAAACGAAATTGAAAATAAAAGAAAAATAAAAATGCAGAAAATAAAAAGAAATCTAGGCGTTTCTAATTAATTGGATTCAATGGTCAAAGCAAGGGCGTCTCGCGAGGCCTTGCACAATGAACCGTTACTCCCCGGCAACGGTGCCAAAAAGCTTGATCACTTAAAAGAGAGCAATGTTTCTTTTAATATTTATAAACTCGGAAATGCTATCGGTTCGGACTGCAAGCACACAATCCTATCGAGTAGTATGTTCGAGGTCGATCCACAGGGAATATTGGTTCAATGCTTTGAGCGATCGAATCACAATCTTTCGAAAGGCTAGATGAAATCTGAAAATTGAGGGATGTTTGTTGATCAATGTAAATTAAGAAACAATTAAAAGTAATTAAAATAAAGATAGAGATGAGGATTCCTAGGGTTTCGGCACACCATTGCCACTCAATCCGCCTTGACAATATATTCCTGTTGCGTCTGATTTCCTGTTGTTGTTTTAATGAAAGATACCACATAGGTCACTGCGATTTATGTTATGCAAGAATGACAGATCTTTCACCGAGATTCTACATAGGACACTGCGATTTACCTTACGCAAATGTCTGATCTCTCAAATACCCCAAATTACTACATAGATCACTGCGAATTTCTTTACGCATGTGATAGAATTTGGTACGCATTTTGTTGGTCTGGTTTATGGTTTCCCCGCTAAGGTTTTCTTCACATAAACCTAATAGATCTCAACGAGGCTAATTCATACAAATAGTTTCTCTTACCATTAAAGTACTGTCACTACCCTAACGGACTCAAACTAGATCATTGAAATTAGATGAAGAGATAGTAAATCACAAAAGCATTTTATCACAACAACAAGAAATCATAATCAACAGAAATATATATATCAAAACATCAAGAGTAACAAGGTTTACTGCCTAGCCCTAAGAAAAGAAACTTAGCCGCGGAACGGCATGGTTACAAGCACTCCTCTCTTCTCACTTTAATCAAATCTAACTCTAATTACAAAGATGATTATTCCTTCTGCCCAGGGGCCTTATATAGGAGTGTAGGGATGTGTAGAGGTTGAGTAGGGGCTAAGAAACTGATCTGGAAACAGCTGTCGGCAGTTATTCCCCAAGAGATGCCTTCGGATACGGGCCGTATCAGGTGATACGGTCCGTATTAGGACCTTGGCAGTTAGGGTTTAATGCTTCCAGCGCTATCTTCTGGTCTGTGCTAGGCCTGGTCCGTATTGGTCAATACTGGCCATAACAGGGACTTAGTCGATGAGTGTCGCTGAGGAATACCTTTCGGACCCAATGGAAGTCGAACCAGAGGAGTATTTCTCTGATCCCTCTGACGAATTCTTGCCCCTGCCGCAGCGGGAGGTTAATCCCAATGACCTCAACCAATCAGACTCATCTTCAGACCAGGCTATATATGGCAATCGCCTAGATGCCCAGGTTCGGGCAATAGAAGAAGAATTGGAGGCCGAGGCCGCATACCAGTGCGCATTGGCTAACCTTGAAAGAGCACCTGTCGTTAATAGTTCGGACCAGCAGCACTCGGTTGCGCCTAAACTAAGGAGGAGTGCACGGATCAGCAAGAAGGGCTCCACTAAGCATTATGGGTTAGACAATAAACGGAAGAACAAGAAACCAGTTAGAGGTGCGAATACGTCAAGGCAAACTAGGAAGCAAGACGCGGCACGCCAAACTGAAATCCTCCGCGCTCTTAGTGACGATACCTTGGAGGCTAATCCATTACAGCAGGGCATGATAGATGAGATAGAGGTGCATTGCGGCCTCAAAGGAAACATGCCACGCACTACTCCAAACCCAATACAAGACCGGGCGGGACCCTCCATTCCTGCAAACTCAGTGAACCCGCTAGAAGACGAGGGAGAATCTGTGTTGGGTGCTTTGGAATTCGACAGTAGTGATGAGAAACTCTCTGATGAAGAGGTTCAAGTAGATTCGGCTATGTAAGCCGTATTAGCTAAAAGAAAGTCAAATTGGGTAGTTGTTACTTTTGGACCTATTTTGCTTTTGTAACTTTACTCAAGTGCTTGCTGTGTAACCCCCTTATTAAAATGAATGAATTTAAATTTCCTATTTCCGTGTTTAATTGGAATGTACGAGGCTTGGGAGACTTATCTAAATGTGCGGTTATTAAAGACCTTATTTCCGACAATAACCCGGATTTAATTTGCTTTCAAGAAACAAAATGGAGCACTTGTTCTATTTTTGAGGTCCGACATGCATGTCCCCCCAAATTTAGACATTTTGCAACCCTCGATACGGAAGGATCACGAGGAGGAATAATGCTCGTGTGGGGCAATTTATTCACTCTCATTGATACCTTCGTTTTTACTTATTCGATCACAGTGGTGATTCGTATAAGAGAACTGACATTTATGTGTACAGGAGTCTATGGACCCCAGGATGACTGCAACAAGCGCATTTTTCTCAACGAGTTACGAGCTATCAGATCACTCAAGAACCTACCATGGATGATTCTGGGTGATTTCAACTTGCTTCGCTTGGTCGCTGATACAACCGGGGGTACCACGAACCTGGGCACCATGCTGGATTTCAACAGCTTCATCGATCAAACATGTTTATCAGATATACCGCTTCAGGGATGTAACTACACCTGGTCAAGTAGGAGACCGACTCCAACCTTCTCCAAGCTCGATCGAGTCCTCATCTCTGAACACTGGAATTCCATGGCTGCATCCTTCCATCTCTGGGACCTTCCGGCAACGGTTTCGGATCACACACCCTTGCTCCTTACTCTTACACCCCATACAAACCCGCCTAAAAGATTGTTCATATTCGAAACCTACTGGCTCAAATACCAAGATATCGGACCAGTAGTGGCCCGGGCATGGGGCTCTGTATCTATTGCCAACCCCGCACGACGGATACAACAGAAAATCACGGCGGTTCAGAAGGATTTATGTATCTGGGCTCAGCAAAAGTTCGGTAACAGAGATACGTACCTAACCCGATCCAAGTGGGTCATGCACCAGCTTGATAGAGTGGAAGAGAAGCGGCAACTCAACTCCATTGAGTTCGCCCTGCGCATTCGATTGCGGGTACATATTTTTTGGCTGGCAGCTGATAAGGAAGAAAAATGGCGACAACGCTCAGGCTGTACCTGGCTTAAACTGGGAGACAAAAACACTAAGTTTTTTCATGCGGTGGCTAACGGAAGGAAGAACAACAACTCAATCATCAAAGTTTCCCAGAATACCGACGGCACTGGCACGTCTTCAGGAGTGCCCAGTGCGGATCTACCTGTCCTACTTCTCAACCACTTCAAAGGAATCTTAGGATGCACACCACCACATGCTGGGCATTTCGACCTAAGGGGTAAAGTCGGCCCCACATTGGCATCGGATCTTAGTGGCCTCGACGACCCCATTACGGAATCAGAAATCCTGTCAGCGTTGAAGGGCATGCCAAGGGGAAAGGCTAGCGGCCCGGATGGCCTTCCGGTGGAATTCTTCCTCTCCTTCTGGGATACGGTCAAGCCGGATATCGTTAATCTCGTCGGGGACTTCCACCATAATCGTACCTCACTACAGTGCATCAATAAGGCCTCCATAACCTTGCTCCCTAAAAAGAAGAACCCGGTCCACATATCGGACTACAGGCCGATCAGCGTGATCAACACCATTGCAAAACTGCTTCCTAAAATCTTGGCCAACAGACTCCAACCACTACTCTCTAAACTCATCTCCCCAAGTCAGACTGCTTTTGTCAAAGAAAGGTCCCTCATGGAATCATTCATTTCCGCCAGAGAATTCCTGGGGTTCCTCTCCAAAAGGAAGATCCCTTCGGTTATCTTCAAGGTTGACTTTGAGAAAGCCTTTGACACGGTGAACTGGTGCTTCCTGGTGAATCTTCTAATTGAGAGGGGCTTTCCGCCTGCCTGGATCTCTTCTGTCCTGAACATTCTTCACTCATCCTCCTCTTCAATAAAGGTTAATGGCTCACACACTCTCTCCTTCCCTCATAGGCGAGGCCTTCGACAAGGAGACCCCCTCTCCCCGATGCTATTTATTTTAGTAGCTGATGCACTAAACAGATTTCTGCGGAATGCATAGCACCTTATGCCGCCACATGCGGTACTTCCACCGGAGATTATCCAATACGCCGATAACACCCTCATAATTACTGAGGCAAACCCGACGACATTGAGAATCATCTCTCAAGTCATCTCGGTTTACTCCAGGCTCTCGGGATTGCGCATCAACCCGGCCAAGTCATCCTTTGTCCCAATCGCAATTCCTTCCGACCTTATTGCACCAATACAGCGAATCCTACCGGCAACAAGATCTGACCTGCCAATCAGGTATCTGGGATTACCGCTGACGGTCAGGAAACCAAGGAAGATGGACTTTCAGCCTATGCTGGAAGCGGTTCAGGGCAGACTTCAGAGTTGGACATCAAACTTCCTGTCATATGGAGGCAGAGTAACCTTAGTCAAAGCAGTACTTTCAGCCATGCCATTGCATTACATGCAAGCCCTGCGGGTTCCAAAAGGGGTGATCAAACATATAGACAAGATGCGGCGGAATTTCTTATGGAAGGCCAATGATCCCTGCAAAAGCATCAACTGTCTCGTCAATTGGGAAAATGTGTGCACCTTAAAGGAAAATGGAGGCCTGGGAATAATCGACCTTAATTGTCAGAACGAGACGCTGCTGACAAAATGGATTTGGCGGTTAGATACAAAACCAGACGGTTTATGGGCGTCCACATTCAACAGGCTACACGGTGTATCCGACTCATCCCACATTCAAACATACGCCACTGACTCCCCTTTTCTGCAGGTTTTATCTTCCTAATTCCTTTTTACTCATGTTCAACTCGTGTAGATCACGACCTCCGGTGGAACTGGGAACCATCCGGATCCTTCACTTGCGCATCTGCTTACCGAATGCTGCATCAAAAAGGGGTCATTTCCAGGTATCACAGACCGTTATGGGACCTCAAAGTCCCAATGAAGGTTAGGATCTTCGCTTGGCTTATGTTGGCAAATAAGATCCTTACACAGTCAGTACTCTGGTTTCGAGGATGCACAGTCCAGCCGGGGTGCCACCTATGTGACTCACGAATAATGGAAACAAGGGATCATATCATGTGGCGGTGTCGCTACGCAACTAGGTTCTGGACGGGCCTCTTCGCGCATTACAACATTAACATCCAACGAGGAGGCTCAATCGTGGACAAATGGGATCTGAACTGCCCCCAGGGCTCTGCGAAGACGAGATTGCAAAGGAATAGAGTTTGGGCGGTGGGAGCATGGGCGCTTTGGCGAGAAAGGAACAGGTGTTTCTTTTCTAATCGGGCTAAACCGGTGCAGCTTTTGATTAATGATACAACATTGGAAATTCATTTTTGGTCTCAGCTTGGGTAGGGGCAGCGTTAATCCGCAACACCTAGGTTGCTCAGATATGCGAATTGTTTTTAGAGAATTTAAGCTTATGTTAAGATAACTCCAAGATGCTACCTTAGCATTCTTGCTATATATGTAATTAAACCTTTTTTCTATCAATATATTATTGGCAGTCTTTCTGCCAACCTTAAAAAAAAAACTTATTTTGCGAACAAAAATCCCTAGAACTGAATTTGAATCTTATTGTGTGCGTCTCTTTTCATTTTTTTTTTTTAGTTATGAAGGCTTTATTTGAAGTCCATTATTCGTCAACCTAATAAATATACTCTAAATACTATTTAAGTGAAATAACTTTTGTTACTTATAAAATGAAAAAATTTTGAATTATAGTGGTCGCGTTTGTAATTTTTAATTTATATAGGTGGTAGCATTATTAATAAATTGGGAGAGCCTAGCTATCCCCTGGAATCTATCCCCCGTTTCATCCCCATTCAATAACTACTTTAATAACTACTAACTACTTGGGGGGACTACTTACTATTTGGGACCGCCTAATATCTGAAATATTTTACAACTGGCGCGCGCAAGTATTCACATATAATCAATTAAGTATTCATATATAATAAATTAAGTATTCACAACTAAGGTATCAAGTATTTAAAAAAAAACTGGACACATCACTCACCCATCTTTTACATGCTTTTAGATGTGGTTTTTTTTTTCCGTTCAATCTAACCAATATTTTTGATGATCTGTGAGAAATTTTGCAAATCTAAAACCACCACCGTCTTATACACAATTTTTTCTTTCAAATAAGATCCATGATGACATACTTTCGAGTTGCCCGTTGCACAAGTATTCATACCTCGTCATGCAAGTATTCATAACTCATCGAGCAAATATTCATATCTCATCGAGCAAGTATTCATACCTCATCGAGCAAGTATTCATCCTCGTCATGTAAGTGTAAATAGTTCATGTATTAAGAGTATTACAAGCATATGTGCATACCTCGATTAATTTTACAAGAGCAGCCGAATAGTACTGAACATTGCTTTATTGTTTTTTAGTTCAATTTTATTTTTTGAAAATAAAAAATAGTTGTCACATGTTTCACTGTCGAAATAAAAATAATCTATCAAATTTTACAGATCATGTAATTGAAATGTTACAAATAAAAAACAAAACCAATATTTAAATGAAACAAAACATACTTCATTGAAGTATTCATCCATAAGATATCAAGTATTCATACATATACGTTAAAGTATTTATACCTAAGATATCAAGTATTCATTCATACACGTTAAAGTATTCATACCTAAGACATCAAGTATTCATTCATACACCTCTAATTTTTTCAAAATTTGTTTTTCTGTCATTTCTTAGTATTTAGTACGCACTGATCTAATTCACCATTAATGAAGCTTTGTTCTTTGCAAATAACTCGCTACTGCATGAGGAAGAGGAACATAGATACGATAGATCTGACCCGGCGGTCGACAATGATGGATCTGATCCGGCAGAGGTGTGCTTGATTGGGATGGAATGACGGAGGCGGAGGTGGAAGGTGGGAGGCAGAGGTGGGAGAGGGAGGTGGCGGAGGTGGGAGGTGGGAGGCAGAGGTGGGAGAGACAGATGCGGGAGAGGGAGAGGGAGGCGGAGGCGGAGGCGGAGGTGGGAGAGGGAGGCGGAGGCGGAGGTGGAGAGATGGGAGAGGGAGGCGGAGGCGGAGAGGGAGAGGTGGGAGAGGGAGGCGGAGGTGGGAGGCGGGAGAGGCGGACGGAGGCGGAGAGAGAGAGGTGGGAGAGAGAGAGAAAGATGAAAGAAATAAATGGAGAAAATTAGTTAATTAATTTGTAGGGACCATTATGTAGTTAGAATTTATAATTATAGTTAGAAGATGAAGTTAGTTAGTTGGGGATGAAATGGGGGATAGATAGATGGGGGAAAATATAATTACCCTAATAAATTAACTAATTCCGCCTCTACTGCGGTGAAGGCATTATTAATAAAAAAATATTAGCCGCAATATTAGAAAACTTAATAAGAAGTTTATCAGCGTATATTAGAAGACAATTATATAAGAAATTTAAAAGATAAAAGGTATTATTTGCATTCATTACAATTTACAATGAAGAAAACAAAACGAGTTTGTGCAAAAAGGCCCATACAATTTTAATTCCTTTCACCAAAATTAATAAATAGAGCAACGCATAAAAGCCCAATACTTTATTTGCAATTATAATTCCATTACTTTAAAACCACCGATTCAAGTCTGTACGGCCCGAATTGTGTTAATAGAGGTATATTGCTTTTGTTATATATTATTCACGAAATTTTTTTAGTTACAACCTCAAAATTTCAAAATTCACACCAAAATATTTTCTGTTTAAAATTTTTTTTTTAGGTGCAGACTGGGTTTGCGCAAGTGACAAATTCTCAATTTTACATCAAACGATGGTAATGTGCGAATTATGAAAATTTGAGGTGGTAATTAAAAAAATTTCAGTATATTCCGGGTTGTGTTAATAGACTAATAAAATCAATTTCAGTTTGAGTTTGAGTTTGAGTTCCAATTAGAGAATTTAAGAAACGTCAATTTTATTTTCAAAATTAGAAATTTGTAAGATTTTCACCTACTAAGTACTAACGCAAGCCTAAGGGCATTTTCTCAAAAAAAAAGAAAAAGTACAAGCCAAAAGTCAGAGAAAAATATGCACGAGTTGACATCTCAATGTCAAAATCGAAATGTTTATTTTCTTTCTTTGTTTCTTGCTTTCTTTCTCTGCCCCTAGGTAAAAAGGTGACAATAAGGAAGTAGCTATGTTCAGGAGTGTTCATTAGCTCGGTTCGATTAAAACAAAATAAGATAGACAAACTAAAATTTTATTCGGCAAAAATACAATGAACCCACTGAAATAAACTTATCAACCAAATTAAAACCGAACCAACATAAGAAGATTAATCATAAAAGTACACATTTTTTGTTATTTTTTTGAATTTTTTTAAAGATTGATTTAAAAAATTTGTTTGATTCGGTCTAACTAGTTTTAAACTGAACCAAGACTAACCAATTCGGACAGGGGACAGGGGATGGGTCTAACCAGACTAACCAGTTCGGACAGGGAATGGGTTTAAAAAGTTTGATCGGTTTGATCTAACCGGACTTAAAACTTTCTAAACCGAACCGAACCGAATAATTAATCTGATTTTAAAAATGAAACGAACCAATCCATTTAATCAGAAAAACTGAACCGTTTAATATGAACTCTTTTGTTTCAATTTAAAACTGATTAAACCGAACCTGATGAACACCCCTAATTATGTTCACCCTTTTTTTGTACCTTGGTTTTCTTCTCAAAATAATGTAGTTACTTAAACTGTCCCATATTGAAATTAAAAAAAAAACAAAGTCATTATTTTTTGGCTAATTTTATATATCATTTAAAAAATAAATTTAAACCAAAAATATTAAATCTGTAAATATGTGACCCAGGACGCAGTCCCAAAATGAAGAGAAATGGAAGTAGCCATTATGCACTAAGAGAAAGAATTATTTTTATTTGTTGATTATTATAAACAAAAAATAAAT
Organism: Carex myosuroides; assembly: GCA_028015225.1. Lineage (NCBI taxonomy): Eukaryota > Viridiplantae > Streptophyta > Magnoliopsida > Poales > Cyperaceae > Carex > Carex myosuroides. Next base: position 10,227,316 of record CM051479.1, read on the forward strand.
ATTTTTTATTTTCCTCAAAAAAAAGTAACAGAAAAGAAACAAACAGAAAAAGCAAGGCACTAAGAGAAAACTAACAAAAATAATATATATATATATATAAATATATAGAGAATGGCTAATATACAAACGTTTGTTCTTGGACTCAGGAACAAACGATTCGGTTCTTCAATTTTCAAAGTCCAAACAGTCGATCCAAACCGTTAGATATTCAATCTATATGAAAATGTGCTTGGAGACCAAATTTTACATTTTTTGGAACTTTTTTACTATTTATTAAGCTGGTTTGAAAACTGTTGTTTTTATTAAATTTCTGCAGCATTGAAAAACAACGGTTTTCAAACCAACTTAATAAATAGTAAAAAAATTCCAAAAAATGTAAAATTTGGTCTCCAAGCACACTTTAATATAGATTGAATATCTAACGGTTTGGATCGACTGTTTGGACTTTGAAAATTGAAGAACCGAATCGTTTGTTCCTGATTCCAGGAACAAACGTTTGTATATTAGCCATTCTCTAAATATATATATGTGTGTATGTATGTATATATATGTGTGTATGTATGTATGTGTATATATGTGTGTATGTATATATGTGTATATATGTGTGTATGTATATATGTATGTATATATGTATATAGAGTTGGGCTACGGTGCTATGCATATATAGTGTCATCTCGTGCTATGCATTTTTTAATCGTTGGATCGCTTTAAGATATGTGCAAAGTTTAAGCGCTGGATGAAGAAATGATAACAGAAATTTAAAAACCAACATCCTCCGTTAAAGTTAACAACATAGCGAAATGACAAAATTTCTCTCCCTGTCGTCTCCTTCTCTTCACTAGTGGAAAAACACAAATCAGGATCGGACCTACAGCCGATCCTGTTCCAGCCGATACAAGTAGTCAATCTCAACTGTATCGGTTAAACAACCGATCCAGATAGAAACAATCTGGATCGGATAATTAACAGAACACCGATCCCGATTTATAGGTATCAGGATCGGTTTTCTAAATTAACCGATCCCAACTAGCTAGAATCTGCATCGGTTATTCATTCTAACCGATCCCGACTAGTTAGTATTTGAATCGGTTAAAAAACAAAACCGATCCCGAAATCTAAGTATCAGGCTCGGTTTATTATTACCCGATCCTACATTTATTATCTGGGCAAATTAATAAAAAAAATTAATTAAACACTTGGATCGGTTATTAACAAACCGATCCTATAATGCCTATCTGGATCGGTTTAGTTACCCGATCCAATATTCCGGCCAATATATAAAATATTTTTTAATATTACAACAAAACAACTGGATCGGTTTATTAAGAACCGATTCAGATAACTAGCAGGTTCGGTTTACTTATATGAACCGATCCAGAAGGTTGTTATCACGATCGGTTATTTATGAAGAACCGATTCGGATAGTTATCTGAATCGGTTGATAAATAAATAACCGATCCTGATTTGTTACAGTGTTTTAAAAAAAATTATTTTATATTTGGCCAGCTTCCAGTATATTTTGCTGGCCTATATAGGATATCACATGCATCAGGAATTATCACAAAAGACCTATCATATGCATCAGGAATCACCACAAATCGATACACATCCTAAATTGTTACAAAAGTATCACATCCTAAATTATTAAGCTCCTAAATCGATACAAATCTGGGCCGAGATGGTGGAGTGTTTCGAGTGCCTCTTTTTGGCCAAGGAGGATGTCATGCTCCGTTGTGAGACATGTCGCAAAACATTCCATCCGGAATGTGTTGGCAAGGAGGTCAAGGAGACAAAGGACCTCCGACTTGTCAAATGGAGATGCCCAACATGCATCGACGGGCCATCAAAGACTAAGTTAATTTTTTTTTGCAACTAATTAATTAAGTTTATTTTGAGATCTATATGATCTAACTTCTTATGTATGGATGATTTTGTTAATTTACTTCTTTTGGATGAACTTGTTATTTTGAGATCTATATGATCTAACTTAATTCTATTGAACTCTTTGTTGAATGGTAAGTTACCTTATTTATATTATGGTTGTTTTTATTTATAGTTGTGTGATGCTTGATTAAATTGTGATTTGTTTGGCATATTTGTTTTAATTGCATATTTGTATGTCATGTGTGAATAATGGGTGTCAATCACAAATGAGTTGCTTGAATAATTGGTGTGGATCACAAATTATATGTTTTTCAATATACATATATATCTATATCTGCCTGAAAAGGAAAAAAAATGGCAGAAATACATTTATCAGGATCGGTTTTTTACTTGTTCACCGATCCTGGAAACCATCAAGATCGATTATTCTTAAGAACCGTTCGTGATAGTCATCGGAATCGGTGATCTGTAATAACCGATCCTGATTGACTTATCTGCAACTTTTTGATTTTTTTTAAAGCAAAAAACGATTATTTGTTCAAATTTTTTTTTTCTGCTTACTATATGGCTTTATATTGAAAATGCCAAATCTGGACAAATTGACGCTCATTTAGGTTGCCAAAAGTAGGTCTGGAAGAGGGGACAAGTGGGTGGTTCTTCTCTGCTGTTGCCATCAGAGTTTACAGAACTTAACATGAAAATAAATGTTTTAATAAATTATATTTCATGTTCAAGAGTTGAATGAAGGAGAAGGACCTTCAAAAAAAAGCAAGAGTCCGACGAAAAGTTCGAAAAATCATATGTTTCTTCTATGGAATCGAAAAAATTTGAATCTTATTCTATGGAATCAAAAAATTCATATGTTCCTTCTATGTAGTGGAAGAAATTTTCCAGGATCGGTTATTTATTTAGCCGATCTTGAATGTTAATTGTCAGGATCGGATAATAAAAAGACCGTTCATGATACTTGACAATCAAGATCGGTGTATTTTTTACCGATCTTGTTTATTATCTGGATCGGTGTATATATATCCCGATCCTGATTACTAGTTATCTAGATCGGTTGAACATGTAACCGATCTTGATACTTAACAATCAAGAGCGGTTATTGTGTTTACCCGATGCCAAAGGTATTAGTGTCAGTGTTTTAATTTAACCGATCCTGATGAGGCGATACTGTTTGCACATTTTCCACTAGTGCTTTTCTTTGTATTTTCCCCAAATTAAAGGGAAGAACATAAAAGAATAGACTGTCACCTTCGGCCCATCCATCTCCCGTATTGCACCACCTCACACCTCCAGCGGCATCGCGCCTCGCACCTCCATCTGCATCTTGGAGCTCCCTAAAACACAAGAGTAAGAACAAGAGAGGGAGAAGAGCGATTGATAAAGAGGAATAGAGGGTATGAGGGAGCGTGAGAGAACGACCAAGGGGTGGCGTGAAACAATGGCTCGGGGGCGCGAGACAGAGCGGCAAGGGGTGGGAGTGAATTTGGGGAGTAACTAGAGGCAGGAGGCGCAAGAAATGGAGGGGCTGAGGGCGTGATGTGCGAGGGGGATGGAGGCGATAGGGAGAGAGGAGGCCCCCGGGGTAGCAATTTGACCTGTCGATAAGGAGAGCAGAGGCAATAGGGAGAGGAGACGGAGCAATAGGGAGGTGAGATGCGATGGACAGAGAGTGGGAGAAGAGCGAACGGAGGAGTCTGTTTGTTTTAATTTTTCGCTGTTAGTTTCATTTAGCGATTTTTTCATATCTTAAAGCTCATCTTATGGTTAAAAAATGCATAGCACGAGATGACACTATATATGCATAGCATCGTAGCCCAACTCTATGTATATATATAATGTATATATGTATATAGAGCTTGGCTACTATGCTTATATAAGCAAAAGCCCACATATGCTTAAATGAGCATTTTTGCGATTCCAATGTTCAAATGGTCGATCCGACCGTTCATCTTGTTCTCCAGAATTTTACATTTTTCTGAATTTTTTTACTATTTATTAAGCCACTTTGAAAGTTTTTGATCTGGTGGTCCAGAATTTTGGAAACACTGTTTTTACTGTTTACCCAGATCAGCAATTTTCAAAGTGGCTTAATAAATAGTAAAAAAATTCAGAAAAATGTAAAATTTAGTCTCCAAGCACATATTAATATGGAGAACAAGATGAACGGTCGGATCGACCATTTGAACATTGGAAACGCAAAAATGAGTTATAAGCATATGTGGACTTTTGCTTACATAAGCATTGTCACACCCCGCGGCCCAACGAGGCGCGACAGGTGCTCTCCTGCCGTAGACATACGGTTGCCCGTATGCCTACTAGGAAATTACGATATAATAAGAACTAAAACATAAACAAACAACCAAACAAACAAATAACATAAATCCCAGCTGGTCAGGTAATATCATACAAACCCGTATCTCGATGGATACGCATCACAAAATGACATAGAGATCATATATGTACACCATCAAAACCTAACTATATACATAATCTCTAACGTCACCATACCAGACAGTCTAAGCAGCGGAATAACCAGGCCTACCGACCTCGTGCCTCTCTCGGATCTGCTGAACCGGAACCTGAAAAGTTAACCCAAAGAGGGGGTGAGAAATAAATTCTCAGTGCGATAAATATTTTGCCACATTTCGCTCCTGGACTTGCAATCACAGATTATATTCAAAAATAAACACAAATAAGTTCAGATCAGTTCATAATAATATATAAACATGAACGCATAAACCCGACATCAATTAGCCAAATGAACTCAAATCAGGAGTTGCCAAACCGAAATTCAATCACACAATATTTGGTTTAACTTGAACTCAGATTATCTGGTAGTTACAGGCTTAACCGTTTAATTAAAAGTCTGGTTCCATTTCATATCCGGAAAATTCATATAAAACCAATTGACCATCCAAACGCATTACCCCCTGGGCAATGCCTCCGATACACAAGTCACCCATAACCAAAATCATAATACAGAGTCACTTACCCCTCGTCCCAACCGGTACTGGGAACTGTCGAGGGCCAGACGATCTAAAGCTTTAGAATACTGGGCGTCAAAGTCCATGCATAGACTTTGACAAATCCGAACTCACCCCCTGGGTGATGTCGCCACGATGGGAGACGGTAATACCATATCCACCAACCGATGGTGATATAAATCACAGTGACTTTTAATTCCAAATTAGATCATTCAGATCAATACACAAATAATAACCATACCAGCATGCAGATCAATCAGATAAAACAATTCGAGTTTTAATTAATTTGGGCAATGCAATGCATATGCAACACAATTCGATCATGCAATTCAACCAATAACCAACATGTCAATCGAAACACAGTTTAATTCTGAATATAAACTATCAAACAAGTCCAGAAACCCCGCACCTGAGTATATAGCGCACTCGTCTAAGGCTCAGGCGTCTCGAATGATCCCGAGATCCGATGCCTCGTAGGTTTACCACCTATTTATACGTTTAGATTCGATTAAAACATTCGATTGGTATCCCGTAGGTTAAACCGAGTTAAATTAGGTTAAACATGGTTTAGTGTTCGTATTCGGGTCCTAATGGTATAGGTTTAGGTCATGGTTCAACCAATTAGGTTTAGACAACACAAAATACACATTTTCAGAATTTTTGGGTAGGTATTGCGGCCCGTAATGGCCCTGTTGCGGCCCGCAGACAAACCTTCCAGAGAGTTGGTTTTTCTGCCAACTTCATTGCGGCCCGTAATGGCCTTGTTGCGGCCCGCAACCACAACACAGTACAGCCTGAAATTTTGGTTAAGTCATTGTTCTCTTGCGGCCCGCAATGGCTGGGGTTTCGGCCCGCAATAAAGCACACAGAGGCTGGTTTTTTTCATGTTCAATTTGACTCGTTTCGATCGGGTTTCGATACGATTAACCCTTATTACTTGTTCTCGGTTCAGAAGGTATAATTCACGACTATGTTATCAAGAATCAACAATTAAACCATGAATTCAATTGGTATCAAATTGGTACAAAACCCTAATTCCAAATTCAACTCAAATGGATGATTTAACTCAAACAACACGAATCGAGATGTTCAAACGATTATGACTCGATCGATTCAGATCCAAATGGTGCATAACACCTGAAAATTTAGTAATTTGCCCAAATCCCATCATTTTACCAAAACCCTAATTCCATTTCCCATTTCACAACCAAAACCATTCGATTCAATACAAATCAAACCGGATATCGAGTTATATCGAATCAATCGAACTTTAAATCAGATTCTCAAAGAAATACCACAAATCAAACAAATTAGGGTTTTCCAAAAGATTACAAAGAAGGAAGAATATACCAAATTGAAGCTCTAGAGTTGAGCACGATCGTCTAATTAGCTCGAATCTCCGATTTTCCGACAATTCTGATCAGATTTCACGTTCGATTTCACTCTCTCTCTCTTTTCTCTCTTTGGTTCGGCCAAAACCTAGCCCCTCACGAAAATTAGATGTGTAAATGGAATGATTAAGTGAAGAAGAAGGTTGTCATCTTTAATATATGGAATTTTTGCACATAAGCCCTCCAAGTTTTAAATATTGCATAACTTAAAAATCTTCACAACTAGGCCCTTTTTGCATATTTTTATTTATTCAAGGATTAGAATGTAACAATTCTCCCCCCCTTAAAATGAAGTTCAGTCCGCTGAACTTGATTTCGTACCTTAATTGTCGAATAACTCCGGATACTTTTCTCGGATGCTCTCCTCGAGTTCCCACGTCGCTTCCTTATCGGAATGTCGTCCCCATTTTACCAACACAAGCCGGATCACTTTGCTTCGTAGTCGTTGCTCCTTTCGATCCAATATCTGCATCGGTTCCTCTTGATAGGTCAGATCGTCTTGCACGTGTAAATCAGAATGGTCAATACAATGTGACGGATCTCGTACATATCTGCGCAACTGTGATACATGAAACACCGGATGAACCCGGTCCAACGCTGGTGGTAGTGCAAGCTCGTACGCTACCGGCCCAACTCGTCGCAAAATCTAAAACGGCCCGATATAACGAGGACTTAGCTTACCCGAAACACCAAATCTGTGCACGCCTCTGACAGGCGAAACTCGAAGCCATACGTGATCACTTTCTTGGAATTCCAATGGTCTTCGATGAATATCCGCGTATTTCCTTTGTCTTTCTTGAGCTGACTTGAGCCGACTCAGAACCATTTTCGTTTTCTCAGCAATTTCTTCTAACATTTGCGGTCCCGTAGGCGGATATGTACCCGCTGGTCCCCACCACAGCGGAGTACGGCACTGCTGCCCTGTCAGCGCCTCTTGCGGTGACATACCAATGCTCGAGTGATAACTATTGTTATAGGCGAAATCCACCAGATACAAGTGATCAACCCACGAACCTTGTAAACTTAACGCGCAGGAGCGTAACATGTCTTCCAATGTTTGGATAGTGCGCTCGGATTGACCGTCCGTCTGAGGATGATGCGCTGTACTGAATCTCAGCTTAGTACCCATTGTCTCTTGAAAGCTCTCCCAGAAATGAGAAGTGAACCGAGGATCTCGGTCAGAAATAATATAGCGTGAGCAACCGTGGTATTTGAATTGATACTTCAAGAATAAGTCTGCTAATTCTTGTCCCGAGGTCTCAATTCGAAGCGGAATGAATGAGCTATTTTCATCAACCGGTCCACAATCACCCAAATAGTGTTATATCTACCAACGGTTCTCGGAAATCCGGATACAAAATCCATTGTGATCGACTCAAATTTCCTCGTAGGTATTTCCAGCGGTCTTAGTAATCCTGCTTTTCTCCGTCGATCTGCTTTAACTTGCTGACATACCTGACATTTTTCTACATACCTTTGCACGTCTCGCTTCATTTTCAGCCACCAAAAATACTTCTTCAAATCTTGGTACATTTTTACTTCCCCCGGATGGATAGCGTAACCCGAGTCGTGCGCCTCCGATAAAACCAGATCTTTCAGTTCAGATTTATTTGGTACACAAATGCGGTCGTGAAACCTCAAAATATCATCTCCTTGAACTTTAAATGGGGAATCAGCATTTGACTCGTAGTGCAGTTTAAATTTCTGACATTTTCGATCATCCTGTTGCGCTGCACGAATCTGTTCGTGTAATTCCGATCGGATCTCAACCGCTGCTAGCACAATCGACGCAATTGCAGTTGCGCTAGTCCCCACCTCACTTCTACCACATTTAGATGCAACTTCCAATGCTAAGTCACGTGATGCGCCAACATGAATTTCCAATCTACGCATTTCCTCAAGAAGATGTGCTTCACTTGTAATTACCGACGCCAGGTTTACCTGACTCTTTCTGCTTAACGCATCTGCTACACTGTTCGCTTTTCCTGCGTGATACTGGATATCCAAATCATAGTCTTTCATCAACTCCAACCACCTTCTTTGCCTCAAATTCAATTCTTTTTGCGTGAAGATGTACTTCAAACTTTGATGATCGGTAAATATACGGCATCTCACGCCATATAGATAATGCCGCCAAATCTTCAGCGCAAATATCACCGCTGCTAACTCCAAGTCATGAGTCGGGTAGTTTTGCTCGTGCGGTCGCAATTGCCGAGATGCATAGGCAATTACATGATCATCTTGCATCAATACGCAACCCAACCCTGATCGAGATGCATCGGTGTAAACCGTGTACTCTTTATCAGCAGTCGGTATAGCAAGGATCGGTGCGGATACCAGCCGACTCTTCAATTCCTCAAAACTTTTATCTTGCGCGGTACTCCAATCAAATTTCACACCTTTATGCAACAATTTTGTAAGTGGCGCCGCTAACCGTGAAAACCCGAGTACAAATCTCCTGTAGTACCCGGCTAACCCCAGAAAGCTGCGAATTTCAGTAACTGTCTCCGGCCTCTTCCATTCAGTAACAGCCCGAATCTTTTCGGGATCCACCGCTAACCCTTGTCCCGAAACAACATGCCCCAGAAAAGTAACTTCATTCAACCAAAACTCACATTTCGAAAACTTTGCGAATAACTGATGTTCGCGCAATCTTTGCAAAACAATTCTAAGATGTACCTCATGTTCTTCTCGGGAGCGCGAATACACCAATATATCATCAATGAAAACCACAACTGTCGAATCCAATAGATCGTGAAACACACGGTGCATCATATCCATGAACGCTGCCGGTGCGTTCGTCAACCCAAATGGCATAACAAGGTATTCATAATGCCCGTACCTTGTACGGAATGCTGTCTTGTCCACGTCGCTTGGCCGAATCCTCAACTGGTGGTACCCTGTTCTCAGATCAATCTTTGAATATACCGAAGATCCCTGCAACTGATCAAACAGATCATCAATCCGAGGTAACGGATACTTATTTTTCACTGTTGCCTTATTTAGCTCGCGGTAATCAATGCATAACCGCAATGTTCCATCTTTCTTTTTGACAAACAGCACTGGCGCACCCCACGGCGATGTGCTGGGTCTGATAAATCCACTCTCCAACATGTCTTCCAACTGCGCTTTAAGTTCTTTCAGTTCTGCCGGTGCCATTCGATACGGCGCCTTTGAAATCGGTGTTATGCTCGGTACTAGTTCGATACCGAACTCCACTTCTCGCTCAGGTGGCAACCCCATAATCTCTTCCGGAAATACATCTACAAATTCTGAAACCACCGGTATAGTGCTGATCTCTGGAACTGCCGCAGCCGCATAAACCACGGCCGCCAGATAAGCTGTACACCCTGTTTCTAATAAATGTCTCACTTCTACAGCAGAAACACACGGTGTTAGTTCCCCAATTTCTCTACATTTCAAAACACACGACATACCTCTTGAATTCGCAAAATGAATCCGTCGATGCGGACAGTCAATGGTTGCTGCGTGCCTCGTCAACCAATCCATTCCCAACAATACATCATACCCCATAATATCCATAACCAACAAATCAGCCTCGAATTCCCTTCCGTCTACTTTAATCTTTCGGTTTCGGCATATAGTAATTTCTCGATCAGTTGATCCAAATGGGGTTTGGACGTTTAAAATTTGGTGCCTCGTTTCAATTGGCCAACTACACCTTTCCACGAACACCCTCGACACAACCGAATGACTACACCCTGTATCAATCAAACAATACGCATCATGATCAGATATAGAGAGTAAACCTGTCATGACGTCAGTCTGGCCACGTCCCTGTGCTGTTGCAGCATTGCGCGAATTTCCAGCGATGTTAAGTGCATGCGCCGCCGCCCTGCCGGTACTGCCAATGCTGCTAGCCCTGCTAGCGTTAGCCCCGCTAGCTTGAAATGTGCCACGTCCGCGCCCCGTCGGCGCGCCACGCCCAACGCTAGCAGACCCTCCTGCGCTACTAGCGCCTTGCATCCTTATAAGCGAATTCGGGCATTCCCTCGCCCAATGTCCCGCGCTACCGCACACGAAACAAGCGCTAGCCTTGCGCCTACACTCAACCTCATCATGTGCTTGGTTGCATGATCGGCACCATTGCGAAGGCATCACCGGTTTAAAACCCGGCATAGAGGTTTGTCTGAACGGGGGTCTCGGCGCCATGTTCGGTCGAGGGGGTCTAGTATATGATGATCCTCCCCTCGACTTCGACACTTGCCTACTCTGATCTTCTCGCTGTTTCACATTCCTTTCAGTCACTTGCGTCTTTCTCCTCTTACCATGCATTTCAACTCTTACTCTGATCCATCATTGCTTGTAACTCCCTAGCCATCGGAGTATCCACGATCATAGAGATATGCCCATCCAATCCATCCAAGTATTGTCTATTGTACCTTTCCACATCATTTCTCACATCCGTAGCATAGCGCGATAAGGCCAAAAATTCACTATTGTATTCCACCACCGGACGCCCATCTTGCCTCAACTCCAGAAATTTTCTCCGCAGTGCTTCACGCTGCAAATTGCTCAGAAACCGCCTATTAAACTGCTGTTCGAACCATTCCCAAGGAATCCTCGCTTCCTCGCCTTCATAATTACGTCGGGCCCCGTCCCACCAGAATCTAGCATCACTCTCCAACTGCTGCTCAACTAACTCCACTTTATTTTCATCAGGAGCACGGCATAAATTCAGTTTTGCATTGATCTGAGCTAGCCATTCTTCAGCTGCCGCATACCCGCCGGTTCCATCATAACGCGGCGGATTCAAACGCAGAAATGCATCATATAACCTTCTGAAATCTTCGGGTGCCCCACCGTGAACCACTGGTGCGACCTCCCGCATCTGTGCTTGACGACCTCTCTCATAGGCCGCAATCAACCGGTCATCCAAGTCCCGGTCTCTACCAGCTCCTCCAGCGACATCAGCCCCTCCAGCACCAGCTGGACCAGCCCCAGCCTGATCCACAACTGGCTCAATAATTGGTTCCGGATTAGGTTCAGGATTCCTCCGAGGCCTGCCTCTACCTCGGCGTGTTTCTATTTTCTGAATAAACAAAGTTAGTTTATAACATTCTATATTCCTTATTTATCATACAAAATTCGTATAGTCGTGCCGGCCCCAATTAATACGCATACCACTCTCGTATCCAAACAAGTCTAGTTCAGGTTCTAAACCATGCTCTGATACCACCAAAGGAGACCTGTCACACCCCGCGGCCCAACGAGGCGCGACAGGTGCTCTCCTGCCGTAGACATACGGTTGCCCGTATGCCTACTAGGCAATTACGATATAATAAGAACTAAAACATAAACAAACAACCAAACAAACAAATAACATAAATCCCAGCTGGTCAGGTAATATCATACAAACCCGTATCTCGATGGATACGCATCACAAAATGACATAGAGATCATATATGTACACCATCAAAACCTAACTATATACATAATCTCTAACGTCACCATACCAGACAGTCTAAGTAGCGGAATAACCAGGCCTACCGACCTCGTGCCTCTCTCGGATCTGCTGAACCGGAACCTGAAAAGTTAACCCAAAGAGGGGGTGAGAAATAAATTCTCAGTGCGATAAATATTTTGCCACGTTTCGCTCCTGGACTTGCAATCACAGATTATATTCAAAAATAAACACAAATAAGTTCAGATCAGTTCATAATAATATATAAACATGAACGCATAAACCCGACATCAATTAGCCAAATGAACTCAAATCAGGAGTTGCCAAACCGAAATTCAATCACACAATATTTGGTTTAACTTGAACTCAGATTATCTGGTAGTTACAGGCTTAACCGTTTAATTAAAAGTCTGGTTCCATTTCATATCCGGAAAATTCATATAAAACCAATTGACCATCCAAACGCATTACCCCCTGGGCAATGCCTCCGATACACAAGTCACCCATAACCAAAATCATAATACAGAGTCACTTACCCCTCGTCCCAACCGGTACTGGGAACTGTCAAGGGCCAGACGATCTAAAGCTTTAGAATACTGGGCGTCAAAGTCCATGCATAGACTTTGACAAATCCGAACTCACCACCTGGGTGATGTCGCCACGATGGGAGACGGTAATACCATATCCACCAACCGATGGTGATATAAATCACGGTGACTTTTAATTCCAAATTAGATCATTCAGATCAATACACAAATAATAATCATACCAGCATGCAGATCAATCAGATAAAACAATTCGAGTTTTAATTAATTTGGGCAATTCAATGCATATGCAACACAATTCGATCATGCAATTCAACCAATAACCAACATGTCAATCGAAACACAGTTTAATTCTGAATATAAACTATCAAACAAGTCCAGAAACCCCGCACCTGAGTATATAGCGCACTCGTCTAAGGCTCAGGCGTCTCGAATGATCCCAAGATCCGATGCCTCGTAGGTTTACCACCTATTTATACGTTTAGATTCGATTAAAACATTCGATTGGTATCCCGTAGGTTAAACCGAGTTAAATTAGGTTAAACACGGTTTAGTGTTCGTATTTGGGTCCTAATGGTATAGGTTTAGGTCATGGTTCAACCAATTAGGTTTAGACAACACAAAATACACATTTTCAGAATTTCTGGGTAGGTATTGCGGCCCGTAATGGCCCTGTTGCGGCCCGCAGACAAACCTTCCAGAGAGTTGGTTTTTCTGCCAACTTCATTGCGGCCCGTAATGGCCTTGTTGCGGCCCGCAACCACAACACAGTACATCCTGAAATTTTGGTTAAGTCATTGTTCTCTTGCGGCCCGCAATGGCTGGGGTTTCGGCCCGCAATAAAGCACACAGAGGCTGGTTTTTTTCATGTTCAATTTGACTCGTTTCGATCGGGTTTCGATACGATTAACCCTTGTTACTTGTTCTCGGTTCAGAAGGTATAATTCACGACTATGTTATCGAGAATCAACAATTAAACCATGAATTCAATTGGTATCAAATTGATACAAAACCCTAATTCCAAATTCAACTCAAATGGATGATTTAACTCAAACAACACGAATCGAGATGTTCAAACGATTATGACTCGATCGATTCAGATCCAAATGGTGCATAACACCTGAAAATTTAGTAATTTGCCCAAATCCCATCATTTTACCAAAACCCTAATTCCATTTCCCATTTCACAACCAAAACCATTCGATTCAATACAAATCAAACCGGATATCGAGTTATATCGAATCAATCGAACTTTAAATCAGATTCTCAAAGAAATACCACAAATCAAACAAATTAGGGTTTTCCAAAAGATTACAAAGAAGGAAGAATATACCAAATTGAAGCTCTAGAGTTGAGCACGATCGTCTAATTAGCTCGAATCTCCGATTTTCCGACAATTCTGATCAGATTTCACGTTCGATTTCACTCTCTCTCTCTTTTCTCTCTTTGGTTCGGCCAAAACCTAGCCCCTCACGAAAATTAGATGTGTAAATGGAATGATTAAGTAAAGAAGAAGGTTGTCATCTTTAATATATGGAATTTTTGCACATAAGCCCTCCAAGTTTTAAATATTGCATAACTTAAAAATCTTCACAACTAGGCCCTTTTTGCATATTTTTATTTATTCAAGGATTAGAATGTAACAAGCATAGTAGCCAAGCTCTATGTATATATATATAGAGTATGGCTAACGTGCTTCCTCTAGAACTTCAGCGATATACTTCCGGGGGCATATCTTAGTGTTTGATGTTCAAACAACAAATGCAAACCATTAGATGTGATCTCTATATTAAAATATGCTTGGAGACCAAATTTTACATTTTTTAGAATTTGTTTACTATTTATTAAGCCACTTTGAAAATTCCAGATCATATGGTCCAGACTGTTTTTACTGTTCACCCGGATCTGGAATTTTCAAAGTGGCTTAATAAATAGTAAAAAAATCCGAAAAAATGTAAAATTTGGCCTCCAAGCAGATTTTAATATAGATTGAACATCTAACGGTTTGAATTTGTTGTTTGAACATCAAACACTAAGATATGCCCCCGGAAGCACGAGGCCGAAATGCTTCCAGAAGCACATTAGTCATACTCTATATATATATATATATGTATGTATATATGTATATATATATACATAGAGTAAGGCTACCGTGCTTTGCAAAGTAAACAGCCCATTTTGCTTCGGGTTTAGGGCTGTTGGATCTGCTTCAATAATCGTGCAGATCATCAGATGAACTTTGCAAATTTTTCGGAACTGGACAGCTCCAGTTCGGAGCAAAATCGAATTCTAGAGGCTACAGCGAAGAAGCTCTCTTCTCCAGCGCGACAACCCTAAGCGATTCCGAAGCGATTCCGAAGCTCTCTTCTCCAGCCTCTCCTCTCCAGCGATTCCGAAGCTGGCTGACCTTGCTCTCATCTCTCTCCAGCGAAAGGGATTCCTCTCCAGCTCCAGCGATTCCTCTCTCTCCAGCTCCAGCGATTCCTCTCTCCAGCTCCATTCCCGACGATAAATTCTTGTAAACTTTTTTCTCTCCAGCGATTCCTTTAGCTTTAGCGATTCATACTTTAGCTTTGATTTTTCTCTCCAGCGATTCATACTTTAGCTTTGATTTTTTTTAGTTCATTTTGATTGGCTGATAACCAAGAACCTAATAAAACAAAAATAGGATATATTGTATCAGATTAAGATATGATGATGATGTTCATTCAAGGTTGACCAATTGTTGAATTTGGAGACAAGAACTCAAGTCTCCTAGATAGATTGACCAATTGGTTCAGTTCAGCCCCCCTGTACTGTTTGCAGGTACCGGCCTTGCCTAAAATCTGGTACCAGCCTTGCCTAAAAGAAACAATATGGTGGGTTATTAAGCCTTGTTCGAGTCTGTGCTTCAAACGCTATAAATGTAAAATACAATAATCAAACTCATGAGTCAGAATTTTGTCATGGATCAAATGGTGGGTTATTAATTAGGCATCTCTACTTGCACCTTACATTTACACTCACTAAATTACCCAGCATAGTGAAAAAAAAATATATATGACACTTTTCTATGGTAAGACCCAGCATAGTGCTGCTAGTGATATACACTCAAGTCTTTCATCTATCCTTAAGAAGAATGAAAGCTTGAAAATAGCTGGAATATTCTATCAGTTTTGGGATACAAACTAGCATTGTCAAATGATACAAACTAGCATTGTCAAATAAATCCCTACAAATATTATCCTTTTAGTTGTATGATGAGTTAAGGATTATGTTGTAAAATTGTAACCTTGGAAATGTGTTGAATTTTTTTTGTGTAGGCCAAATGAGTAGTCAAAATAGTCGATCTCTATCAAGCCCTTCTTGCAAGAGATGCCACAATCCAACGGTTGTGATGTTGTCATGGACCACGAAGAACTATGGAAGAGAATTTTATAGTTGTTAAAATTGCAATGCGTGGAATGGGTGGTGCGACATCACGTTGAAGCGGAAATCAAGCGATACTCAAGAAACAACTAGTCGGATGCAACATCACAATAAAGGTTCAAGAGATATGTTTGAAGCGGAAATCACTTCGATACTCAAGAAACAACTAGTCGGATTAATTGTACTATGTGTATTGATGTGTCTTCTTTGTGTGTTAATTTCTTTGTTAATTGTGGTTGTTAATTAGTGTTGCCTAAATTGGATGTTAATTTGTTAATTGTGGTTGTTAATTAGGGTTTAGGAATTAGTGGTTTGTTAATTGCGGTTGTTAATTAGGGTTTAGGAATTAGTGGTTTGTTAATTGCGGTTGTTAATTAGGGTTTAGGAATTAGTGGTTTGTTAATTGTGGTTGTATGACAGATTAGATAAACAAGTTCTTTCTTTGTTTTTTGTTTAATTTGCATCCTTGTTATTATTTTCACCTAAACATCTAAATTTCATATAAAACAGCAAGCATGAATTAGTGGTTTGTTAATTACGGGCCGCAATGAAAACAACAAGCATGAATTACGGGCCTCAATGAATGAAGACAGCAAGCACGAATGTGCAGGAATGTGAATTACGGGCCGCAATGAAGACAGCAAGCATGAATTACGGGCCGCAATTCATAACAGCTTACAAAATGAGTGAATATATATTTAAATGAGTGAATTACGGGCAATTCATAACAGCAATTAAATGAGTGAATATATATTACGGGCCGCAATTCATAACAGCTTACAAAATGAGTGAATATATATTTAAATGAGTGAATTACGGGCAATTCACAACAGTAATTAAATGAGTGAATATATATTACTCTCGATTTCTGTACATCACCTGGATGTACTTAGTGTCATGCAAGTTGTACGTGTCGCACATAGCTGCCCAACGATTCTCAAAATCTGAAACCGTCTTAGTACGGATTATTGTAGCCTTTAATTCCTCCTCGAACCCAGGCTTCTCATTGTAAAACTTCGCAAGTCGTTCCCTTGCCTTCCTCATTATATGCCACTGGCAGCATCTGTGGACAGTTTTTGGAAAAATCAACTCAATTGCCTTCTTCATTGCGGGATCTTGGTCAGTAATAATGGCAGACAGATGCTTATCGTACATTGCCTCCAACCAGGTTTTGAACAACCAACAAAAGTTATCCGCCGTCTCGCATTTGAGAAGAGCCATGCCAAATAAGATGGATTGACGGTGGTGGTTGACTCCAATGAACGGTGCGAACGGCATGTTGTACTTGTTCGTCTGATAGGTGGTGTCAAAAGTCACGACATCCCCAAACTCTTTGTATGCTCTTCTTCCTCTACCATCAATCCAAAAAATATTCTTCACAACACCATCATCATCTGCCAGTACTGAATAAAAGAACTCGGGATCCTCTTGCTTCTGTTTGAAATACATCAAAGTTGTGTGAACATCAACCCCTATGAGCTTTGCATTATCCCCCGCTATAAGATTGCTTATATCTATCTTCTTGAACCTAACATTCCCCTTACCATCATTTTCGACACCTATAATTTCCATAATTTGAGATGTTCCCACATTTTGAGCACTCAATTTACGAATGGTTTCCTTCTGACTTGCCGTCATGCGCTTATGGGATCGCAAATTTCGAATCTTCGAAGGGCTCGTAATGAGCTCATGTTTGTGATCCTCCTCAAAGACGCTTGCTTTCCATTTTCCATTTTTCATAATTCTAATCCTAAGTGAGGCCTTGCAATCGACCCTTGTAATCCCATGTTCTTTCTCAGGTGTAGCAAGATCAGTCGAGCATCCAATCGGCCTCTCTTTTCTTTTATGCAAGTGTGATTTTCCTTCTTTGGAACAAACATACCGAACCGATGATAACCCATTCTTATTACAAGTCTGCGTTGCTTTGCGAACACTAAATCCAACGGAACATGCATAATTATTGTAGAAAGTGTATGCCTCTTCATGTGAATTGAACTCCATGCCGACATACGGCTTAGTTGTATCATTTGACAAAGGTTCATCAACTCGTATTGCTTCACAATAATGGATGCAGGGATCGGTGATATCTAACTGCATCTGAATTCTCTGATCATTTTCATCTTCATCAACAAAAATGTCATTTGAGGCTACCTCTGCACTACTCATTTGGCCTACACAAACAAAATTAAGAAGGCATAATTAAAACAAGAAAATAATTATGATACTTTACTTGGCAGAATTAAAACAATAAAAACCAAGAAAATAGATATACTTTACAGCTAAATTTTCACAGTGAAACTGATTTGAGGGGTCAGGTGCAAATGTTTTCTAGTTTGGTTGGATGGTTGCAAAAATAAGCTTTTTGGTGTTCAAAAAAAAGTTTCAGCCATTTGATATACTGTACTACCTTTGTTGTATGGATGCTTTCAGGCTTCAGTTTTTTTGACCAAAATACCCAAGCGAGACCTCCAAAGTTTGGTATCTTTGGCAGTTGAGACTCCGGTAAATACCTGTTGCAGGCATATGTTATTTGCTTAGAAAAAGATGATAGAGATGAACTATAGGAAGAGAAAATTGTCACACATAAACCTTGTATTTTGTTCAGTATGGTACTTTCTGTATAAATCGATTTGATGTTCTTTGACCTCCACTTGTTTCTATTTTGCTACATATTGTTTCTTTTGCACCATATTGTTTCTTTTAGGCAAGGCTGGTACCAGATTTTAGGCAAGGCCGGTACCTGCAAACAGTGCAAGGGGGCTGAACTGAACCAATTGGTCAATCTATCTAGGAGACTTGAGTTCTTGTCTCCAAATTCAACAATTGGTCAACCTTGAATGAACATCATCATATCTTAATCTGATACAATATATCCTATTTTTGTTTTATTAGGTTCTTGGTTATCAGCCAATCAAAATGAACTAAAAAAAATCAAAGCTAAAGTATGAATCGCTAAAGCTAAAGGAATCGCTGGAGAGAAAAAAGTTTACAAGAATTTATCGTCGGGAATTGAGCTGGAGAGAGGAATCGCTGGAGCTGGAGAGAGAGGAATCGCTGGAGCTGGAGAGGAATCCCTTTCGCTGTAGAGAGAGGAGAGCAAGGTCAGCTAGCTTCGGAATCGCTGGAGAGGAGAGGCTGGAGAAGAGAGCTTCGGAATCGCTTCGGAATCGCTTAGGGTTGTCACGCTGGAGAAGAGAGCTTCTTCGCTGTAGCCTCTGGAATTCGATTTTGCTCCGAACTGGAGCTGTCCAGTTCCGAAAAATTTGCAAAGTTCATCTGATGATCTGCACGATTATTGAAGCAGATCCAACACGGTAGCCTTACTCTATATACATATATATATATAGAGTAAGGCTACGGTGCTTTGCAAAGTAAACCACCCCGTTTACTTCGGGCTACTTTTTGGATTTTGAAAATCCAAACAACCGATCCGAACCGTTCAACATGTCCTAAATATTGAAATGTGCTTGGAGACCAAATTTTACATTTTTTGGAATTTTTTTACCATTTATTAAGCCACTTTAAAAGTTTCTGATCCGGTGGTCCAGAAAATTTTACTGTTTTTTACTGTTCGCCGTCGGATCAGCGATTTTAAAAGTGGCTTAATAAATAGTAAAAAAATTCCAAAAAATGTAAAATTTGGTCTCCAAGCACATTGCAATGTTTAGAACATGTTGAACGGTTCGGATCGGTTGTTTGGATTTTCAAAATCCAAAAAGTAGCCTGAAATAAACGGGGTGGTTTACTTTGCAAAGCACCGTAGCCTTACTATATATATATATATATATATATATATATATATATATATATATATATGTATGTATATATGTATATATATATACATACATATATATATATATAGAGGAGGGTTCCAATGCCTCCACCATGCCTCCATTTTTAAAACTTTAATAACTCAAAATAAAATCGTTGGATATGATCTACATCATTATATCTATACACGTGTAAAAAATTATGACATTTCAATTTTGTTTTGGTTGTCATCAAGAGCTTGTAAAAACGTACTAATGTGGATAATTTCTAGACGTTGATTTTTGAACTTAGTGATTCACATAAAAACAAAATTGAAATATCATAATTTTTTATGAGCACATAGATAAAATGATGTTGATCATATCCAACGGTTTTATTTTGACTTTTAAATTTTAAATTTTGAGTTATTAAAGTTTTAAAAATAGAGGCATGGTGGTGGCATGAAAAATGGAGGCATTGGAACCCTCCTCATATATATATATATATATATATATATATAGGGTCCGGCTAATTTGCTGCCGGCAGCATTCTGGCCAGCTGCTGCCGGGGGCATTTTGTTACGTCAAGAAATTTTTAACAATAAAAATTTTAATGTTAGAACATAATAGAAAATTTTATTGATGAACTAAGAGTTGAAATTAAAACAATTATAATATTAGTTTGAAATTTCGAAACAGTCCGACTTAATCGAATCTTTAAATCTATATCATATAAACAAAAGATTTAAATTAACTTACATGTATATATATAATTATATACATGAACCCTTCTTTTATTAATAACAAACAAAGGGAGGGTCTATTTAGCAAATTTCCAAAAATTATACAAGCTCTCTCTCTTTTCCCTTCGTTTCTCCACTGTGGTCCGACCCCCTCCTTGTTTGTGTCCGCCAAAGGAAAGAGAAGGAGAGAGGAGTCTCTTCTCCCTCAAAAATCCATCAAAGAACTTGAGAAATTGAAGAAAGAAATGGAAATTGTGGATCATCTCTCTCTCTAGTGCCCCATTGGTATTTCCTCCCTCTCATCTCTTCTAAAAATCTGGAATTTTTCTCCATTGTTAGGGTTTTTCCCTAGATCCGAAATTTGTGTATAAATTGTGAGTAATCCATCCCCATTAAACTCCTATGTTGTTCATTTGACAATTTCTTTCCCAATTTGTGCTAAATCTCGATTTTCTATCTAGGGTTTGGTTCAAATCCGAAAATTTGAAAGGAGTTGTGATTAATCTAATCTAATCGAACAAAGAGAAGTATTAATCGGTAAGTTTTTCTCTCTTTTAAAATATGAAATATATTTTGGTTTTGATTGATCTAGGGTTTGGGTAATTGGAAGAATTGATTAGTGAACCGACTTATTGTGGGCCGCAATAAGATCTCTTGCGGGCCGCAATGAGTGGAGGCAGTTAATTTGTCGCGCAGAAAAAGAAAACTGTAGAGGTCATTACGGGCCGCAATGGATTCATTGCGGGCCGCAATGAATGTGCAGGAAGGAAGCTCTGACTTGTTTTGTTTCGGTCCGCAATGAGTTTTATTTCGGGCCGCAACAATATTGACAGTTGCTCCAATCTTCGTGCTGACTTACTACAAATCACCCGTTTTGCTCCGATAAGCTCCAAACACTTGATTACCTGTAAAATAAACATAACTAGGGCAGTAACTTGAACTTTCGGACATTTCTAACCTAATCAAACCTAATCTCAACAAAACTTGGCTTAATTCACCTAACAAACCCTAGGTTTCAATAGATATAATTTTGGCTTATCAATTAGTTATTTCTTAAACCTTTTTATATATTCAACCCTCAAATTAAAGTTTATAAGTTAATAAGTCTTGTCTTTCCATTTATAATTCGGTTTGGAGATAAACCAGGATGAAATGGGTATTTTTGCGAATTGTTTCCATGTTTGGAAAGGTGTATGGATTATGTTAAGAAAAGGGTAAAGGAACCAAGATGGCTCAAGTAAGCATATATGTTGTCAAACAAAAGTTACATCAGTTATGTATGTTAATATAGGTGTAAGCTCGGTTGAGCAGAAATTCGAGGGACCTTTCGAGACGTCCAAACCATAAGTGCGAAATACGTTCTTCATAATCAGGTGCGGGGTTCTTGGACTTATTTGATGTTTCATTTTCAGAAATTAAATTCTTATTTTCTGATTGTCATGTCGTATATTGATTGTTGTATAATTTGAATTGTGTGAAGCATGTTCATAAACCAATCTGGTTAAAACTGAATTGTTGTGAAAAGGTAGATTTGCATATTCGTATGGTTGTCGATTGATGTGTTCTTTTTATTGTTCTATATGTGAAATGAATCTGCCATGCTGACCCATAGAGGTAGCTTGATAAGGTGACGGTGACCTATCCGTTGACCTGTTTCTGAATTTGCCAGGCTGACCCATAGAGGTAGCTGGATAAGGTGACGGTGACCTATCCGTTGACCTGTTTCTGAGTTTTCCAGGCTGACCCATAGAGGTAGTTGGATAAGGTGATGGTGAGCTATCCGTTGACCTATTTCTGAATTTGCCAGGATGACCCATAGAGGTAGCTGGATAAGGTGACGGTGACCTATCCGTTGACCTGTTTATGAATTGTTGCAAGGCTTTGAGCTGTTTTTGATCCTATGTCAAGGTTGAGCCGGATGGCTGACCTTGATTCCGTGTGAATGCATTTGTAAAGTGGAGCTGCACAGCTAACTTAGAACCAGACTTTAGTAAATGGTTAAGCCAAAGCACTGCAGATGGGTGTCAGATAAATGGTCCAGCTCGGTGGAACATCTGTAGGTGTCAGTAACCCTACAAATGAGGGTTTGATAAAGGGTCCAACTCGAGAGAACGTCTGTAGGTGCTACCGGTCATATTAAAATGAGTTAAGCCAAATATGTGCTGTTTGAACTTCATCTTCGAAATTCCGTGAGTTGTGATTCATTTGATTATTGTTGTGGAGCATATGCGTACATTTATATACTAATATAGAACCGTTAAAATGTTGTTGTATGGATTTTATTTTTGAAAGTGGATTCTGATTGCAAGTCCAATAGCTGGATTGTGGCAAATTCGCACTGAGAATTTATTCTCACCCCCTCCCTTTGGGATCTTTTTACAGGTTACGGTACGGCCGGTTCTGGAGAGGCACACGAGTAGTAGGCCTTTGGTATATGTTACCATATTACCTTAGTATCTGTTTTGTTATTTGACTAGAGATATACTTATGTTTTTGTTGTATAGATCTCTATGTCATACTCTATGGTTAGTATCCGTATGAGATACATTTTGTATATTCTACTTTTACCAGACCTTTGTACCTGGATTATTGTATATAAACTTGTTTTATTTCTTTTATTGTGATGATTATGAAATCTAGTGTAATTGCCTTGTAAGCATACATGAGATTGTATGTTTACGGCGGGGCTCTGTCATGACCTGGGCTGCGGGGTGTGACAGTTCCCTTTGGTGGTATCAGAGCATAGGTTTAAGCCCTAACCAGACTGATAGGATACGTGAGTGGGGTACGTTATAATTAGACCATCAAGATTAACGACTTATCTAGTATAGTAATAAGTAAATACAAACTTAATGAAATTCTCCTTCTTAATTAGAATTATGGAAAGACGTCGAGGTAGGGGACGACCCCGAACGAGAGATCTTGATAATATTCAGGATCCAATTATCGAACTAGCCGCTCGTGGAGCTGAGACTGGACCTGCGGGGCCTAATGTTCAGGGAGCTGATCTTGGACCTAGAGGTGTGCAGGACCGGGATTGCGATTTAGATGAGAGGTTGATTGCGGCTTACGAGAGAGGTCGCCAGGCAAAGAGGCGTGATGCGGTACCTGAGGTTCCCAGAGGTGCTCCTGAGGAGTTCAGGAGGTTGTACGACTCTTTCATGCGTCTTAATCCACCTCGTTTTGATGGCACCAGTGGGTATGCTGTAGCAGAATAATGGCTCGCTAATGTTAATACAAAGTTGATTTTATGTCGAGCACCTTAGGAAGATAGGGTGGAGCTGGTAGAGCAGCAGTTAGAGAGTGAGGCAAGATTCTGGTGGGATGGAGCCCGACGTAGTTATGTCGGGGAGGAGGTAAAGATTCCGTGGGAATGGTTTGAGCAACGGTTCACTCGACGATTTCTAAGTAGCTTACAGCGAGAGGCGTTGAACAGGCAGAGGGTGAGGTCAGGGGGAGGCCCGTCGACTGCTAGACCCCCTCCCAGACAGATAGCAACACCTGGATTTAGGCCGGGTTTTTCTCCAATGTGGTGTCGTTCATGCAACCAGGCACATTCGGAACAAGATTGCAGACGTCTTAACAGCGCATGCTTTACATGTGGCAGCCGAGATCATTGGGCGAGAGAGTGCCCGAACGCTGCATGGGGATTTCAGAGGGACAGTGGTGCTGGAGGACCTGCAGGACGTGGGTAGGGCGGATCACCATCCCGTGGTCGAGGTGTTCCTCAGTTCAGCGGAGGCAGTTCTGGAGGACGAGTGTCTGCACATGCGCTTGGGGTGTCGGAGGTTGCACATGACGCGACAGAGACTCTAGGTGAAGGTGATGACATGGTACCTCCTGATTCTCAGGCCGATGTGATGACAGGTATACTTTCTATCTCGGATCATAGTGCTTATTGTTTGATAGATACCGGGTGTAGCCATTCTATCGTATCGAAGACATTGGTAGAGAAATGTCATTGGCCAACTGAGACTGGTAACCAAGTCCTTAGTGTTCAAACCCCTTTCGGTTCTACTGACCGAGCAATCACGATATGCCGAAACCGACGAGTCAGAGTTGATGGAAGGGATCTCGAGATAGACATGTTAGTTATGGATATTACCGGATATGATGTTCTATTAGGGATGGATTGGTTAACACGGTATGCAGCGACAATCGATTGCCCGCATCGCATGATTCATTTTGCATCTTCAAGAGGTATGTCATGCATGCTCAGATGTAGAAAGATTGGAGATTTAATGCCTTGTATTTCAGCTGTGGAAGTTAGGCATTTGATTGATTCCGGGTGCAACGCATATCTGGCGGCGATAGTTTACACTACTACGGAAGTTCCCGAGATTTATACTATCCCGGTGGTTTCAGAATTTGTGGATGTGTTTCCGGACGAGATAGTTGAACTACCACCCGAACGAGAAGTAGAATTTGGTATAGCATTGATGCCAGACACGACACTAATTTCTAAGACTCCATATCGCATGGCTCCTGCGGAATTGAAAGAACTCAAGGCACAATTAGAAGAGATGCTGGAAAGCGGGTTCATTAGACCAAGCACGTCTCCATGGGGTGCTCCCGTGTTGTTTGTGAAGAAGAAAGATGGAACCTTGCGGTTATGTATCGACTATCGCAAATTGAACAAGGTAACAGTCAAAAATAGATACCCGTTACCTCGCATTGATGATTTGTTTGACCAGTTGCAAGGATCTTCTATTTACTCCAAAATAGATTTGAGGACGGGGTACCATCAGCTAAGAATACGTCCGAGTGATGTAGACAAGACGGCCTTCCGTACACGCTACGGGCATTATGAGTACTTGGTCATGCCGTTTGGGCTAACGAATGCTCCGGCCGCCTTTATGGATCTTATGCACCGAGTGTTCCATGATCTATTGGATTCTACAGTGGTGGTTTTTATCGATGACATATTGGTGTATTCGCGATCACGAGAGGAACATGAGATACATTTACGAATAGTGTTACAGAGGTTACGAGAGCATCAATTGTTCGCAAAATTTTCCAAGTGTGAGTTTTGGCTCAACAAAGTGACATTTCTGGGTCACGTGATTTCAGGAGAAGGGTTGGCGGTGGATTCAGAAAAGATTCGGGCTGTGACCGAATGGAAGAGACCGGAGACAGTTACGGAGATTCATAGTTTTCTGGGTCTAGCTGGGTATTACCGACGATTTGTACTCGGGTTCTCACAGTTGGCTAGTCCTCTCACGAAGTTGTTGCATAAGGGTGTAAAGTTTGAGTGGGGTGCCACTCAAGATCAGAGTTTCCAAGAACTGAAGAGTCGATTGGTATCTGCACCGGTTCTTGCAATGCCAATTACTGACAAGGGTTATACCGTCTACACCGATGCATCTCGATCAGGTTTGGGATGTGTATTGATGCAGGATGAGCACGTCATTGCGTATGCATCTCGACAGTTACGGCCGCATGAACAGAATTATCCAACACATGATTTGGAGTTAGCAGCAGTGATTTTTGCATTAAAGATTTGGCGACATTACTTGTATGGAGCAAAATGCCGTATCTACACGGATCACCAAAGTTTGAAGTATATCTTTACTCAAAAAGAGTTGAATTTGAGACAGAGGAGATGGTTGGAGTTGATGAAAGACTATGATCTGGACATTCAGTATCACGCAGGCAAGGCGAATGTGGTAGCAGATGCACTAAGCAGGAAGAGTCAGATAAATCTGGCATCTATTATTACAAGTGAGACACATCTTCTCGAGCAAATGCGAAGGATGAGTTTATACGTGGGTGCATCCCGCGAGTTTGCATTAGAAACATCATCTCGTTGGAGTGGAGATAGAGCTAGTGCGGGTACATCCGCCTTGCATCTATTATTATGGCTGCGGTTGAGGTACGACCAGAATTACATGAGCGTATTCGAGTAGCACAACAGGAGGACCCAAAATGTCAGCAGTTTCGAAAACATTCTGAATCTGGTGAAGACTCGCCTTTTCGACTCTACAAAGATGGTATCCTACGATTCCATGATCGTATATGCATTCCTAATGACTCGGAGTTGAAGAAGTTGATCCTATCCGAGGCACATGACTCGGGATATACCATTCATCCCGGTGAAGTCAAGATGTATCAAGATTTGAAGCGACACTTGTGGTGGCCAAAGATGAAGAGAAATGTTCAGAGCTACGTCGAGAAATGACAAGTTTGTCAGCAAGTCAAGGCCGATAGACGAAAGAGGGCGGGACTACTAAAGCCCCTTGAGATACCCGCATATAAGTTTGAATCGATTACCATGGATTTCGTGTCCGGTTTCCTGAGGACTATCGGACGATACGACTCCATTTGGGTTATAGTGGATAGACTGACCAAAATTGCACACTTCATTCCACTACGGACTGATACAACCGGAAGAGAATTGGTTGATTTGTTCTTGCAGTATCAGTTTAAATACCATGGTTGCTCACGCAATATCATCTCTGACCGAGATACTCGTTTTACCTCACATTTTTGGGGAAGTTTTCAAGAGTCCATGGGTACAAAGTTAAGATTCAGTACCGCACATCATCCGCAAACAGATGGCCAATCCGAGCGAACGATACAAATGTTGAAAGATATGCTTCGATCCTGTGCCCTAAGTTTCCGAGGCTCTTGGATCGATCACTTATACTTGGTAGAGTTTGCATACAACAATAGCTACCATTCGAGTATCGGAATGTCACCACAAGAGGCACTTACGGGACAGCAGTGTCGCACTCCGTTATGGTGGGGACCCGCAAGTACATACTCACCTACCGGACCCCAGATGATACAAGAAGTGGCTGAAAAGACAAAGATTGTTTTGAGTCGGCTTAAATCAGCTCAGGAGCGACAAAAGAAATACGCCGATGTTCATCGAAGACCGTTGGAATTTCAAGAAGAAGATCATGTGTGGCTTCGAGTTTCTCCTGTTAGAGGCGTGCATCGATTCGGTGTTTCGGGTAAGTTGAGACCCCGGTATATTGGACCATTTCAGATCACGCAACGAGTTGGACCTGTGGCATATGAGCTTTCATTACCTCCCGAGTTGGACCGAGTTCATCCGGTGTTTCACGTGTCACAATTACGCCGGTATGTGCGAGATCCATCTCATTGTATTGATCACTCCGACTTACATGTCCGAGATGACTTATCCTATCAAGAAGAGCCAATGCGAATATTGGATAGAAAAGAACAACGACTTCGAAACAAAGTGATCAAGCTTGTTCTTATACAATGGGGACGCCATTCGGACAAAGAAGCGACATGGTAACTTGAGGCAAGTATCCGTGAGAAGTACCCGGAGCTATTCAACGATTCAGGTACGAAATGAAGTTCAGAGGACTGAACTTTATTTTAAGGGGGGGAGAAATGTTACGTCAAGAAATTTTTAACAATAAAAATTTTAATGTTAGAACATAATAGAAAATTTTATTGATGAACTAAGAGTTGAAATTAAAACAATTATAATATTAGTTTGAAATTTCGAAACAGTCCGACTTAATCGAATCTTTAAATCTATATCTTATAAACAAAAGAATTAAATTAACTTACATGTATATATATAATTATATACATGAACCCTTCTTTTATTAATAACAAACAAAAGGAGGGTCTATTTAGCAAATTTCCAAAAATTATACAAGCTCTCTCTCTTTTCCCTTCGTTTCTCCACTGTGGTCCGACCCCCTCCTTGTTTGTGTCCGCCAAAGGAAAGAGAAGGAGAGAGGAGTCTCTTCTCCCTCAAAAACCCATCAAAGAACTTGAGAAATTGAAGAAAGAAATGGAAATTGTGGATCATCTCTCTCTCTAGTGCCCCATTGGTATTTCCTCCCTCTCATCTCTTCTAAAAATCTGGAATTTTTCTCCATTGTTAGGGTTTTGCCCTAGATCCGAAATTTGTGTATAAATTGTGAGTAATCCATCCCCATTAAACTCCTATGTTGTTCATTTGACAATTTCTTTCCCAATTTGTGCTAAATCTCGATTTTCTATCTAGGGTTTGGTTCAAATCCAAAAATTTGAAAGGAGTTGTGATTAATCTAATCTAATCGAACAAAGAGAAGTATTAATCGGTAAGTTTTTCTCTCTTTTAAAATCTGAAATATATTTTGGTTTTGATTGATCTAGGGTTTGGGTAATTGGAAGAATTGATTAGTGAACCGACTTATTGCGGGCCGCAATAAGATCTCTTGCGGGCCGCAATGAGTGGAGGCAGTTAATTTGTCGCGCAGAAAAAGAAAACTGTAGAGGTCATTACGGGCCGCAATGGATTCATTGCGGGCCGCAATGAATGTGCAGGAAGGAAGCTCTGACTTGTTTTGTTTCGGTCCGCAATGAGTTTTATTTCGGGCCGCAACAACATTGACAGTTGCTCCAATCTTCGTGCTGACTTACTACAAATCACCCGTTTTGCTCCGTTAAGCTCCAAACACTTGATTACCTGTAAAATAAACATAACTAGGGCAGTAACTTGAACTTTCGGACATTTCTAACCTAATCAAACCTAATCTCAACAAAACTTGGCTTAATTCACCTAACAAACCCTAGGTTTCAATAGATAAAATTTTGGCTTATCAATTAGTTATTTCTTAAACCTTTTTATATATTCAACCCTCAAATTAAAGTTTATAAGTTAATAAGTCTTGTCTTTCCATTTATAATTCGGTTTGGAGATAAACCAGGATGAAATGGGTATTTTTGCGAATTGTTTCCATGTTTGGAAAGGTGTATGGATTATGTTAAGAAAAGGGTAAAGGAACCAAGATGGCTCAAGTAAGCATATATGTTGTCGAACAAAAGTTACATCAGTTACGTATGTTAATATAGGTGTAAGCTCGGTTGAGCAGAAATTCGAGGGACCTTTCGAGACGTCCAAACCATAAGTGCGAAATACGTTCTTCATAATCAGGTGCAGGGTTCTTAGACTTGTTTGATGTTTCATTTTCAGAAATTAAATTCTTATTTTCTGATTGTCATGTCGTATATTGATTGTTGTATAATTTGAATTGTGTGAAGCATGTGCATAAACCAATCTGGTTAAAACTGAATTGTTGTGAAAAGGTAGATTTGCATATTCGTATGGTTGTCGATTGATGTGTTCTTTTTATTGTTCTATATGTG
The DNA here is from genome assembly GCA_028015225.1 of Carex myosuroides. Taxonomy (NCBI): domain Eukaryota; kingdom Viridiplantae; phylum Streptophyta; class Magnoliopsida; order Poales; family Cyperaceae; genus Carex; species Carex myosuroides. Next base: position 10,256,571 of record CM051479.1, read on the forward strand.
AAATGAATCTGCCATGCTGACCCATAGAGGTAGCTGGATAAGGTGACGGTGACCTATCCGTTGACCTGTTTCTGAATTTGCCAGGCTGACCCATAGAGGTAGCTGGATAAGGTGACGGTGACCTATCCGTTGACCTGTTTCTGAATTTGCCAGGCTGACTGTGACATTATGAAAAAAAAGAAAAAAAAGAAAGAAAGATATATTTACAATGTTTAGAACATAATAGAAAATTTTATTGATGAACTAGGAGTTGAAAATTAAAACAATTATAATATTAGTCTGAAATTTCGAAACAGTCCGACTTAATCGAATCTTGAAATCTATATCTAGAAACAAAAGAATTAAATTAACTTACATGTATATATAATTATATACACAAATTCTTCTCTTAATAATATCAAACAATTTGAGGGTCTATTTAGAAAATTTTCCAAAATACATGTAAACAACTCAAGCTCTCTCTCCCTTCATTTCTTCTCTGTTGGCCGCTGCCCCTTTGTGTGTGTCCGGCCAAAAGAAAGAGAAGGAGAGACTCCTCTCTTCTCCCTCAAAAATCCATTAAAGAACTTGAGAAATTGAAGAAAGAAATGGAAATTGTGGATCATCTCTCTCTCTAGTGCTCCATTGGTATTTCCTCCCTCTCATCTCTTCTAAAAATCTGGAATTTTTCTCCATTGTTAGGGTTTTGCCCTAAATCCGAAATTTGTGTATAAATTTTGAGTAATCCATCTCCATTAAGCTTCTATGTTGCTAATTTAGTAAATTCTTCCTCAATTTCATCTTAATTTGGTTTTGATTGATCTAGGGTTTGGGTAATTGGGAAAATTGATTCGTGAACCGACTTATTGCGGGCCGCAATAAGATCTCTTGCGGGCCGCAATGAGTGGAGGCAGTGAATTTGTCGCGCAGAAAAAGAAAACTGTAAAGGTCATTGCGGGCCGCAATGAATGTGCAGGAAAACTGTAGAGATCATTACGGGCCTCAATAGATTCATTGCGGGCCGCAATGAATGTGCAGGAAGGGTATATGGATTATGTTAAGGAAAGTATAAAGAAACTAATGTAACTCAAGTAACCATATCGATCGTCGAACAAAGATTAAATAAATTATATATGTTGATATAGATGTAGGCTCGGGTGAGCAAAATTTTGCGGGACCTTTCGAGACGTCCGAACCATAAGTGCGAGATACGCTCTTCGTAATCAGGTGCGGGGTTCTTGGACTTGTTTGATGTTTCATTTTCAGAAATTAAATTGTTTCCGATTGTCATGTTGAATGCTTGATAGTTGTATGTTGATTGTTGCATGTTTGATGGTTGCATAATTGTAATTGTGTGAATTGTTGGTTAAAACTGAATTATTGTGAAAAGGTAGATTTGCATATTCGTATGGTTGTCGATTGATGTGTTCTTTTTATTGTTCTATATGTGAATGAATCTGCCAGGCTGACCCATAGAGGTAGCTGGATAAGGTGACGGTGACCTATCCGTTGACCTGTTTCTGAATTTGCCAGGCTGACCCATAGAGGTAGCTGGATAAGGTGACGGTAACCTATCCGTTGACCTGTTTCTGAATTTGCCAGGCTGACCCATAGAGGTAGCTGGATAAGGTGACGGTGACCTATCCGTTGACCTGTTTCTGAATTTGTCAGGCTGACCCATAGAGGTAGCTGGATAAGGTGACGGTGACCTATCCGTTGACCAGTTTCTGAATTTGCCAGGCTGACCCATAGAGGTAGATGGATAAGGTGACGGTGACCTATCCGTTGACCTGTTTATGAATTGTTGCAAGGCTTTGAGTTGATTGTGATCATATGTCAAGGTTGAGCCGTATGGTTGACCTTGATTCCGTGTGAATGCATTTGTAAAGTTGAGCTGCATAGCTGACTTAGAACCAGATGTTAGTAAATGGTTAAGCCAAAGCACTGCAGATGGGTGTCAGATAAAGGGTCCAGCTCGGTGGAACATCTGTAGGTGTCTGTAACCCTACAGATGAGTGTTTGATAAAGGGTCCAGCTCGAGAGAACATCTGTAGGTGCTACCAGCCGTATTAAAATGAGTTAAGCCAAATATGTGTTGTTTGAACTTCATCTTGAAAATTCCGTAAGTTGTGTTTCACTTGATTATTGTTGTGGAGCATATGCATACATTTATATACTGATATAGAACTGTTAAAATGTTGTTGTATGGATTTTATTTTTGAAAGTGGATTCTGATTGCAAGTCCAATAGCTTAATTGTGGCAAATTCGCACTGAGAAATTATTCTCACCCCCACCCTTTGGGTTATTTTCAGGTTTACTACACGAATACAGAGAGACTGTTTTGGATTGCATCTGACAGCATAACCACATGAAATTGGGGATTTGGGTTGTTGAAATTGACAGGATGCGGGAGGCATTTCTAAAATATAGTTTGCCGTATTCTGTCAGATATACATTTTGTAAGAAATATTGGGATGTGGTTATTATGTAATGGCGTTATTGGTAATGCATATAAAAGATCCACTGCCTTGCGTATATGTTTGAATGAATATACACGGCAGGCTGTTATACCCGTGATTTGGGGTGTGACACTGACCCATAGAGGTAGTTGGATAAGGTGACGGTGACCTATCCATTGACCTGTTTCTGAATTTGCCAGGCTGACCCGTAGAGGTAGCTGGATAAGGTGACGGTGACCTATCCGTTGACCTGTTTATGAATTGTTGCAAGGCTTTGAGCTGTTTTTGATCCTATGTCAAGGTTGAGCCGGATGGCTGACCTTGATTCCGTGTGAATGCATTTGTAAAGTGGAGCTGCACAGCTAACTTAGAACCAGACTTTAGTAAATGGTTAAGCCAAAGCACTGCAGATGGGTGTCAGATAAAGGGTCCAGCTCGGTGGAACATATGTAGGTGTCAGTTGTTACATTATGAATCCTTGATTTAATTAAAAATACATAAAAGGGCCTATTTGTGAAGATTTATTTTTAAATTATGCAATATTATAAAATTGGAGGGACCTATGTGCAAAAATACCATATATTAATATAACCCCTTCCTTCTTATCTTTAATCTCTACCATTAACACTTCCAAAATTCGTGAGCCCTAGCTCTTGGCCGAACCAAAGAGAGAAAGAGAGAGAGAGTGAAATCGAGCACGAAATCGGGTCGAAATTGTCGGAAATCGGAGATTCGAGCTAATTAGACGATCGTGATCAGTTCTAAAGCTTCAATTTGGTATATATCTTCCTTCTTTACAATCTTTTGAAAACCCTAAGTTGTTCGAATTATTATACTTCTTTGAGAATTCGAATTTAAGTCCGATTGATTCGATATAACTCGATATTCGGTTTGATTTGGATTGAATCGATTGATTTTGTTTGGGAAATTGGAAATGGAATTAGGGTTTTGTAAAAATGGTGGGATTTGGGGAAATTACTGAATTTTCAGGTGTTATGCACCATTTGGATCTGAATTGATCGAGTTATATTCGTTTGAACATCTCGATTCGTGTTGTTGGTTAACTAATCCATTTGAGCTGAATTTTGGAATTAGGGTTTTATGCCAATTTAGTACCAATTGAATTCATGATTTAAATTGTGTCGATTCTCGACAACTTAGATGTTAATATACCGTTTGAATCGATGATACAAAGCAATGGTAAACCATGTCGAAACCCAATCGAAACGAGCTAAACCAAATCTGAAAACATAACTTTTGTGTGAGCTATTGCGGGCCGCAAGAAACCTATTACGGGCCGCAATACATGGGTTAGCTCAAATGCTGAAAATACAACTCTCTGGAAATCTTGGTTACGGGCCGCAACCAGACCTTTACGGGCCGCAATAAAAAGGCAGAAAAACAGATTCTCTGGAAATCTTGGTTACGGGCCGCAACCAGACCTTTACGGGCCGCAATAACCCTCTGAATTTCAGAAATTGGGTGTTTTGTGTTGTTTAAACCTAATTGGTTGAACCTTGACTTAAACCTATACCATTAGGACCCGTATACGATCACTAAACAGTGTTTAACCTAATTTAACATGATTTAACCTACGGGATACCAATCGGTTATTTTAATCGAATCTAAACGGTTAATTAGGTGGTAGACCTAAGAGGCATCGGATCTCGGGATCGTTCGAGACGCCTGAGCCTTAGACGAGTACGCGATATACTCAGGTGCGGGGTTTCTGGACTTGTTTGATAGTTTATATTCAGAATTAAACTGTGTTTCGATTGACATGTTGATTATTGGTTGAATTGCATTATCGGATTGTGTTGCATATGCATTGCATTGCCCTAATTAATTGGAACTCGAATTGCATATCTGATTGATCTGCATACTGGTATGGTATTCTTTGTGTATTGATCTGAATGATCTAATTTGAAATTAAAAGTCATCGTGATTTATATCACCATCGGTTGGTGGATATGGTATTACCGTCCCCCATCGTGGCGACGACACCTAGGGGGTGAGTTCAGATTTGTCAAAGTCTTTGCAAGGACTTTGACGACCCAGTATTCTAAAGCTTTAGATCGTCTGGCCCTCAGCAGTTCCCAGTACCGGTTGGGGTGAGGGGTAAGTGACTCTGTACTATGAATTGTACTATATGTGACTTGTGTATCGGATGGCATTACCCAGGGGGTGAATGCGTTTGAATGGTCGATTGGTATTAAATGTATCGGAGGCATTACCCAGGGGGTGAATGCGGTTGGACTGTCATTTGGTTTTATATGAATTTTTCCGGATATGAAATGGAACCAGACTTATATTTAAACGGTTAAACCTATAACTACCAGATATTCTGAGTTCGAGTTAAACCAAATATTGTGTGATTGAATTTCGATTTGGCAATTCCTGAGTTGGTTTTCATTTGGCTTATTGATGTCGGTTTATGCGTTCATGTTTATATATATCATTATGAACTGTTCTGAGCTTTATTTGTGCTTTATTTTTGAATATAATCTGTGATTGCAAGTCCAGGAGCGAAACGTGGCAAATTATCGCACTGAGAATTTATTTCTCACCCCCTCTTTGGATTATCTTTTCAGGTCCGGGTTCAGCAGATCAGAGAGAGGCACGAGGTCGGTAGGCCTAGTCATTCCGCTGCTTAGATTGTCTGGTATGGTGACATTAGAGATTATGTATATAGTTATGTTTTGGTTATGTACATATATAGTCTCTATGTCATTTTTGTGGTGCGTATCCATCGAGATACGGGTTTGTATGATATTACCTGACCCGCTGGGATTTATGTTATTTGTTGTTGGTTGTTTGTTTATGTTTTCCTTTACTGTTATATCGTAATTGCCTTGTAGGCATACGGGAAACCGTATGTCTACGGCAGGAGAGCACCTGTCGCGCCTCGTTGGGCTGCGGGGTGTGACAGGTCTCCCTTCGGTGGTATCAGAGCATGGTTTAGAACCTGAACCAGACTTGTTTGGATACGAGAGTGGTATGCGTATTAATTGGGGCCGGCACGACTATACGAATGTCGTATGATAAATAAGGAATATAGAATGTTATAAGCTAACTTCGTTTATTCAGAAAATGGAAACACGCCGAGGTAGAGGCAGAGGCAGAGCTCGGAGGAATCCTGAACCTACTCCGGAACCAATTGTTGAGCCAGTTGGGGCTCAGGCTGGGGCTGGTCCAGCTGGTGCTGGAGTTGCTGGAGGGGCTGTTGTAGCTGGAGGAGCTAATAGAGACCGGGACTTAGATGACCGGTTGATTGCGGCCTATGAGAGAGGTCGTCAAGCACAAATGCGGGATGTCGCACCAGTGGTTCACGGTGGGGCACCCGAAGATTTCCGGAGGTTATATGATGCGTTTATACGTTTGAATCCGCCGCGTTATGATGGAACCGGCGGGTATGCGGCAGCTGAGGAATGGTTAGCTCAGATCAATGCAAAACTGAACTTATGTCGTGCCCCTGATGAAAATAAAGTGGAGTTAGTTGAACAGCAGTTGGAGAGTGATGCCAGATTCTGGTGGGACGGGGCCCGACGTAATTTTGAAGGGGAGGAAGCGAGGATTCCTTGGGAATGGTTCGAACAACAGTTTAATAGGCGGTTTATGAGTAATTTACAGCGTGAAGCACTGCGGAGAAAATTTCTGGAGTTGAGGCAAGATGGGCATCCGGTGGTGGAATACAATAATGAATTTCTGGCTTTGTCGCGCTATGCTACGGATGTGAGAAACGATGTGGAAAGGTATCATAGGCAATACTTGGATGGCTTGGATGGGCATATTTCTATGATCGTGGATACTCCAATGGCGAGGGAATTACAATCAATGATGGATCACGCCGAACAGGTTGAAATGCATGGTAAGAGGAGAAGGACGCAAGTAACCGAAAGAAATGTGAAACAGCGGGAAGATCCGAGTAGGCAAGTGTCGAAGTCGAGGGGAGGATCATCATATACTAGACCCCCTCGGTCGAACATGGCACCGAGACCTCCATTCAGACAGACCTCTATGCCGGGTTCTAGACCGGCGATGCCTTCGCAATGGTGCCGATCATGCAATCAAGCACATGATGAGGTTGAGTGTAGGCGCAAGGCGAGCGCTTGTTTCATATGTGGTAGCACGGGACATTAGGCGAGGGAGTGCCCGAATTCGCTTATAAGGATGCAAGGCGCTAGTGGCGTAGGAGGGTCAGCTAGCGTTGGGCGTGGCGCGCCGACGGGGCGCGGGCGTGGCACATTTCAAGCTAGCGGGGCTAACGCTAGCAGGGCTAGCAGCTTGGGCAGTACCGGCAGGGCGGCGGCGCATGCGCTTAACATCGCTGGAACTTCGCGCAACGCTGCAACCGAGCAGGGAGGCGGCCAGACTGACGTCATGACAGGTTTACTCTCTATATCTGATCATGATGCGTATTGTTTGATTGATACGGGGTGTAGTCATTCGGTTGTGTCGAGGGTATTCGTGGAAAAGTGTAATTGGCCAATTGAAACGAGTCACCAAGTTTTAAACGTTCAAACCCCATTTGGATCAACTGATCAAGAAATTACTATATGCCGAAACCGAAATATTAAAGTGGACGGAAGGGAATTCGAGGCTGACTTGCTGGTTATGGATATTGTGGGATACGACGTATTGTTGGGAATGGATTGGTTGACGAGGCACGCGGCAACTATTGATTGTCCGCATCGACGGATTCATTTCGCGAATTCAAGAGGTATGTCATGTACTCTGAAATGTAGAGAACTTGGGGAACTAACACCGTGTGTTTCTGCTGTAGAAGTGAAACATTTATTAGAAACAGGGTGTACAGCTTATTTGGTGGCCGTGGTGTATGCGGCTGCGGCAGTTCCGGAGATCAGCACTATACCGGTAGTTTCAGAATTTGTCGATGTATTTCCGGAAGAGATTGTGGGGTTGCCACCTGAGCGAGAAGTGGAGTTTGGTATCGAATTGGTACCGGGCACAACACCGATTTCAAAGGCGCCGTATCGAATGGCACCGGCAGAACTGAAAGAACTTAAGGCGCAATTGGAAGACATGTTGGAAAGTGGATTTATCAGACCTAGCACATCGCCGTGGGGTGCGCCAGTGTTGTTTGTCAAAAAGAAAGATGGAACATTGCGGTTGTGCATTGATTACCGCGAGCTGAATAAGGTAACAGTGAAAAATAAATATCCGTTACCTCGGATTGATGATCTGTTTGATCAGTTGCAGGGATCTTCGGTATATTCCAAGATTGATCTGAGAACAGGGTACCACCAGTTGAGGATTCGGCCAAGCGACGTGGACAAGACAGCATTCCGTACAAGGTACGGGCATTATGAATACCTGGTTATGCCGTTTGGGCTGACGAACGCACCGGCAGCGTTCATGGATATGATGCAACAGGTGTTTCACGATCTATTGGATTCGACAGTTGTGGTGTTCATTGATGACATATTGGTGTATTCGCGCTCCCGAGAAGAACATGAGGTACATCTTAGAATTGTTTTGCAAAGATTGCGCGAACATCAGCTATTCGCAAAGTTTTCGAAATGTGAGTTTTGGTTGGATGAAGTTACCTTTCTGGGGCATATTGTTTCGGGACAAGGGTTAGCGGTGGATCCTGAAAAGATTCGGGCTGTTACCGAATGGCAGAGGCCGAAGACAGTTACGGAGATTCGCAGCTTTCTGGGGTTAGCCGGGTACTACAGGAGGTTTGTACTCGGGTTTTCGTGGTTGGCTGCACCACTTACAAAGTTGTTGCATAAAGGTGTGAAATTTGATTGGGGTACCGCGCAAGATAAAAGTTTTGAGGAATTGAAGAGTCGGCTGGTATCCGCACCGATCCTTGCTATGCCGACTGCTGATAAAGAGTATACGGTTTACACCGATGCATCGCGATCAGGGTTGGGTTGCGTATTGATGCAAGATGATCATGTAATTGCCTATGCATCTCGGCAATTGCGACCGCACGAGCAAAACTACCCGACTCATGACTTGGAGTTAGCGGCGGTGATATTTGCGTTGAAGATTTGGCGGCATTATTTGTATGGCGTGAGGTGCCGTATACTTACCGATCATCAGAGTTTGAAATATATCTTCACGCAAAAGGAATTGAATTTGAGGCAAAGGAGGTGGTTGGAGTTGATGAAGGACTACGATTTGGATATCCAGTATCACGCGGGAAAAGCGAACAGTGTAGCAGATGCGTTAAGCAGAAAGAGTCAGGTAAACCTGGCGTCGGTGATTACAAGTGAAAAGCATCTTCTTGAGGAAATGCGTAGATTGGAAATTCATGTTGGCGCATCACGCGAATTAGCGTTGGAAGTGGCATCTAAATGTGGTACAAGTGAGGTGGGGACTAGCGCAACTGCAATTGCGTCGGTTGTGCTAGCAGCGGTTGAGATCCGATCGGAATTACACGAACAGATTCGTGCAGCGCAACAGGATGATCCAAAGTGTCAGAAATTTAAATTGCACTATGAGTCAAATGCTGATTCCCCATTTAAAGTTCAAGGAGATGGAATTTTGCGGTTTCATGATCGCATTTGTGTACCAAATGAAGCTGAGTTGAAGGATCTGGTTTTATCCGAGGCGCACGACTCGGGTTACGCTATTCATCCGGGGGAAGTAAAAATGTACCAAGATTTGAAGAAGTATTTCTGGTGGCCGAAAATGAAGCGAGACGTGCAAAGGTATGTAGAAAAATGTCAGATATGTCAGCAAGTTAAAGCAGATCGACGGAGGAAAGCGGGATTGTTGAGACCGTTGGAAATACCTACGAGGAAGTTTGAGTCGATCACAATGGATTTTGTATCCGGATTTCCGAGAACCGTTAGTAGATATAACACTGTTTGGGTGATTGTGGACCGGCTGACGAAGATAGCTCATTTCATTCCGCTTCGAATTGAGACATCGGGGCAAGAGTTAGCGGAGTTATTCCTGAAACATCAATTCAAGTACCACGGTTGTTCACGCTATATTATTTCAGACCGAGATCCTCGGTTCACTTCTCATTTCTGGGAGAGCTTTCAAGAGACAATGGGTACTAAGCTGAGATTCAGTACAGCGCACCATCCTCAGACGGACGGTCAGTCCGAACGCACTATCCAAACATTGGAAGACATGTTACGCTCTTGCGCGCTAAGTTTACAAGGTTCGTGGGTTGATCATTTGTATCTGGTGGAGTTCGCCTATAACAACAGTTATCACTCGAGCATTGGTATGTCACCGCAAGAGGCGCTGACAGGGCAGCAGTGCAGTACTCCGTTGTGGTGGGGACCAACGGGTACATATCCGCCTACGGGACCGCAAATGTTAGAAGAAATTGCTGAGAAAACGAAAATGGTTCTGAGTCGACTCAAGTCAGCTCAAGAAAGGCAAAGGAAATATGCGGATATTCATCGAAGACCGTTGGAATTCCAAGAAAGTGATCATGTATGGCTTCGAGTTTCGCCTGTCAGAGGCGTACACAGATTTGGTGTTTCGGGTAAGCTAAGTCCTCGTTATATTGGGCCGTTTCAGATTTTGCGACGAGTTGGACCGGTAGCATACGAGCTTGCACTACCACCAGCATTGGACCGGGTTCATCCGGTGTTTCATGTATCACAGTTGCGTAGATATGTGCGAGATCCGTCGCATTGTATTGACCATTCGGATTTACACGTGCAAGACGATCTGACTTATCAAGAGGAACCAATGCGGATATTGGATCGAAAAGAACAACGGCTAAGAAGCAAAGTGATCCGGCTTGTGTTGGTAAAATGGGGACGACATTCCGATAAGGAAGCGACGTGGGAACTCGAGGAGAGCATCCGAGAAAAGTATCCGGAGTTATTCGACAAATAAGGTACGAAACCAAGTTCAGCGGACTGAACTTCATTTTAAGGGGGGGAGAATTGTTACATTATGAATCCTTGATTTAATTAAAAATACATAAAAGGGCCTATTTGTGAAGATTTATTTTTAAATTATGCAATATTATAAAATTGGAGGGACCTATGTGCAAAAATACCATATATTAATATAACCCCTTCCTTCTTATCTTTAATCTCTACCATTAACACTTCCAAAATTCGTGAGCCCTAGCTCTTGGCCGAACCAAAGAGAGAGAGAGAGAGAGAGTGAAATCGAGCACGAAATCGGGTCGAAATTGTCGGAAATCGGAGATTCGAGCTAATTAGACGATCGTGATCAGTTCTAAAGCTTCAATTTGGTATATATCTTCCTTCTTTACAATCTTTTGAAAACCCTAAGTTGTTCGAATTATTATACTTCTTTGAGAATTCGAATTTAAGTCCGATTGATTCGATATAACTCGATATTCGGTTTGATTTGGATTGAATCGATTGATTTTGTTTGGGAAATTGGAAATGGAATTAGGGTTTTGTAAAAATGGTGGGATTTGGGGAAATTACTGAATTTTCAGGTGTTATGCACCATTTGGATCTGAATTGATCGAGTTATATTCGTTTGAACATCTCCATTCGTGTTGTTGGTTAACTAATCCATTTGAGCTGAATTTTGGAATTAGGGTTTTATGCCAATTTAGTACCAATTGAATTCATGATTTAAATTGTGTCGATTCTCGACAACTTAGATGTTAATATACCGTTTGAATCGATGATACAAAGCAATGGTAAACCATGTCGAAACCCAATCGAAACGAGCTAAACCAAATCTGAAAACATAACTTCTGTGTGAGCTATTGCGGGCCGCAAGAAACCTATTACGGGCCGCAATACATGGGTTAGCTCAAATGCCGAAAATACAACTCTCTGGAAATCTTGGTTACGGGCCGCAACCAGACCTTTACGGGCCGCAATAAAAAGGCAGAAAAACAGATTCTCTGGAAATCTTGGTTACGGGCCGCAACCAGACCTTTACGGGCCGCAATAACCCTCTGAATTTCAGAAATTGGGTGTTTTGTGTTGTTTAAACCTAATTGGTTGAACCTTGACTTAAACCTATACCATTAGGACCCGTATACGATCACTAAACAGTGTTTAACCTAATTTAACATGATTTAACCTACGGGATACCAATCGGTTATTTTAATCGAATCTAAACGGTTAATTAGGTGGTAGACCTAAGAGGCATCGGATCTCGGGATCGTTCGAGACGCCTGAGCCTTAGACGAGTACGCGATATACTCAGGTGCGGGGTTTCTGGACTTGTTTGATAGTTTATATTCAGAATTAAACTGTGTTTCGATTGACATGTTGATTATTGGTTGAATTGCATTATCGGATTGTGTTGCATATGCATTGCATTGCCCTAATTAATTGGAACTCGAATTGCATATCTGATTGATCTGCATACTGGTATGGTATTCTTTGTGTATTGATCTGAATGATCTAATTTGAAATTAAAAGTCACCGTGATTTATATCACCATCGGTTGGTGGATATGGTATTACCGTCCCCCATCGTGGCGACGACACCCAGGGGGTGAGTTCGGATTTGTCAAAGTCTTTGCAAGGACTTTGACGACCCAGTATTCTAAAGCTTTAGATCGTCTGGCCCTCAGCAGTTCCCAGTACCGGTTGGGGTGAGGGGTAAGTGACTCTGTACTATGAATTGTACTATATGTGACTTGTGTATCGGATGGCATTACCCAGGGGGTGAACGTTTGAATGGTCGATTGGTATTAAATGTATCGGAGGCATTACCCAGGGGGTGAATGCGGTTGGACTGTCATTTGGTTTTATATGAATTTTTCCGGATATGAAATGGAACCAGACTTATATTTAAACGGTTAAACCTATAACTACCAGATATTCTGAGTTCGAGTTAAACCAAATATTGTGTGATTGAATTTCGATTTGGCAATTCCTGAGTTGGTTTTCATTTGGCTTATTGATGTCGGTTTATGCGTTCATGTTTATATATATCATTATGAACTGTTCTGAGCTTTATTTGTGCTTTATTTTTGAATATAATCTGTGATTGCAAGTCCAGGAGCGAAACGTGGCAAATTATCGCAATGAGAATTTATTTCTCACCCCCTCTTTGGATTATCTTTTCAGGTCCGGGTTCAGCAGATCAGAGAGAGGCACGAGGTCGGTAGGCCTAGTCATTCCGCTGCTTAGATTGTCTGGTATGGTGACATTAGAGATTATGTATATAGTTATGTTTTGGTTATGTACATATATAGTCTCTATGTCATTTTTGTGGTGCGTATCCATCGAGATACGGGTTTGTATGATATTACCTGACCCGCTGGGATTTATGTTATTTGTTGTTGGTTGTTTGTTTAGGTTTTCCTTTACTGTTATATCGTAATTGCCTTGTATGCATACGGGAAACCGTATGTCTACGGCAGGAGAGCACCTGTCGCGCCTCGTTGGGCTGCGGGGTGTGACATCAGTAACCCTACTGATGAGGGTTTGATAAAGGGTCCATCTCGAGAGAACGGCTGTAGGTGCTACCGGTCATATTAAAATGAGTTATGCGAAATATGTGTTGTTTGAACTTCATCTTGGAAATTCCGTGAGTTGTGATTCATTTGATTATTGTTGTGGAGCATATGCATACATTTATATACTAATATAGAACCGTTAAAATATTGTTGTATGGATTTTATTTTTGAAAGTGGATTCTGATTGCAAGTCCAATAGCTGGATTGTGGCAAATTCGCACATAATTTATTCTCACCCCCTCCCTTTGGGATCTTTTTACAGGTTACGGTACGGCCGGTTCTGAAGAGGCACACGAGTAGTAGGCATTTGGTATATGTTACCATATTACCTTAGTATCTGTTTTGTTATTTGACTAGAGATATACTTATGTTTTTGTTGTATAGATCTCTATGTCATACTCTATGGTTAGTATCCGTATGAGATACATTTTGTATATTCTACTTTTACCAGACCTTTGTACCTGGATTATTGTATATAAACTTGTTTTATTTCTTTTATTGTGATGATTATGAAATCTAGCGTAATTGCCTTGTAAGCATACATGAGATTGTATGTTTACGGCGGGGCTATATCATGACCTGGGCTGCGGGGTGTGACACATTTCGGCCATTTCTGGTGTTCAAACAACAAATTTTTTTATATAGATATTCAATCTATATTAAAATCTACTTGGAGACCAAATTTTACATTTTTTGAAATTTTTTTACTATTTATTAGGCCACTTTGAAAATGGCTGATCCGGGTGAACAGTAAAAACAGTGCAACAAAATTCTGGACCATGTGATCTGGAATTTTCAAAGTGGCTTAATAAATAGTAAAAAAATTCCAAAAAATGTAAAATTTGGTCTCCAAGTAGATTTTAATATTTAGAACACGTTGAAAGGTTCGGATCGGCTGTTTGAACACCAGAAATGGCCGAAATGCCCCCGGCAGCAGCTGGCCAGAATGCTGCCGGTAGCAAATTAGCCGGACCCTATATATATATATATATATAATCTGGCTAATATGCTACGCGTAGCATAGAGGGCCTCCATGCTACGGCTCAATTTTTGAGTTTTCAAAATCCTAACGGTCGATCCGAACCGTTCAACATGATATCCATATGAATATGTACTTGCAAACCAAATTTTACATTTTTTAGAATTTTTTTACTATTTATTAAGCCATTTTGAAAATCGCTGATCCAGTGGTCCAGAAGATTTTACTGTTGTGTACAAATTAGTGTTTTTTCAAAGTGGCTTAATAAATAGTAAAAAAATTCTAAAAAATGTAAAATTTAGTTTGCAAGTACATATTCATATGGATATCATGTTGAACGGTTCAGATCGACCGTTAGGATTTTGAAAACTAAAAAATTGAGCCGTAGCACGGAGGCCTCTATGCTACGCGTAGCACCGTAGACACTGCCTATAGATATATGTATGTATATATGTATATAGAGTATGGCTAATTTGCTGCTGGCAGCATTTTGGCCAGCTGCTGCCGTGGCTCTATTTAGCCATACGATGTTCAAACAACAAATTCAAACCGTTAGATGTGATCTCTATATTAAAATCTACTTGGAGACCAAATTTTTCATTTTTTGGAATTTTTTTACTATTTATTAAGCCACTTTGAAAATTGCTGATCCGGGTGAACAGTAAAAACCGTCTGGACCATATGATCTGGAATTTTCAAAGTGGCTTAATAAATAGTAAAAAAATTCCAAAAAATATAAAATTTGGTCTCCAAGTAGATTTTAATATAGATATCACATCTAACGGTTTGGATTTGTTGTTTGAACATCGTATGACTAAATATAGTCCCTGCAGCAGCTGGCCGAAATGCTGCCAGCAGCAAATTAGCCATACTCTATGTATATATATGTATCTATATAATAGAATAAAGGAACATGTAAGTACCCATTATACACTGGATGGTGAGTGAGAAAAAAAGAAAATTAAGGTTGGGGATTGAAGATCTCCAATGCGTTTGAAATGAAGAAAAAGGGAAGAAGAGAGATATAAGGAAGTGGGACCCAGGACTCAGGACGCAGTCCATCACGTTTGTTGTGAAAATAAATCTGCTGTGATTCTCAGGGAATTACAGGACTCTGCGATCCCATCTCGACTGTTGGTATTTCTCGAGAGACGTGCATTAAAATTTACTTTTTTAAGAACGTTTTCAAGATCCGTGCACAAAAAAATTTGAACCGTTGATCTAGAAATTTTAGAATGCTGCGATTTATCTCAGAATCGCAGCAGATTCGGACTCCTTTTGTTGTTTATTACGAGGAAATATCGCGGCTCATTAGAACCAGATTCAAACAAGAAAACACGGTTGAGGAATTCAGCAAAAATTTCATCACTTTGCCGTGCTCCGAGCGCACCGAAGTGAAGGAAAACGGCGCTCTATCTCTCTCATTTAACCTGACTCGTGGACCCCAAGTCCCCAAGGGCCCCGATAGCCAATGAGTTACACTCTTTCTCCAAATCATTTTCCTCTCTGCCCGATAGGTCCCACATACTAGACATGTCTTTAACTTACCGATCTTGTTCGATTGATATGGGGCTGCCAGAGTTGAGAAAGGAACTGATAAGATCCTTGGCTTTGACTAAGTCAAACATGACAAAAGAGGCACAAAGGTATAAATTCACTATACAGGGATATTCATGGCACATTCACCACACTACCCCAACCTTTAAGTTAATTTGAAATATGGTGAATTGATCAGCGTAGGAAATGTCGCAATGACATTCCGGTACGGCTTAGAATGTTCTAATTGGTCAATTTGGGTTTAAGAAAACATATAAATTGGTTTGAACTATGCTCATCAAAAATTCCGGGTGAGCATAACTCCAAAAAATGAAGGTTTATGAGTTATGTTCATTCATTTATTTTTCTTCATTGTTTCATTGCTTGATTTTGTACTAAATAAATTTGAAAATTTGAAAATTTTGGATGTACACACATCACTCATGTTGTGAAGTAAATTGATATCAACGGTTTGAATTCGTCGTCTGAAAACAATCCGCTTGCGTAGTTTCCTAGGGAAAACTAGTGTATTTGATGAACTTCCTTTTATGGTCTCTTTTCATTGTTATAATTAATGAAGGCATCATAATAATTTAGGTCCTTTATTCGCCTAATTAACTAAATTTTATTATGTACGTGCTCTTGAATTTCGTTTGCGCTAAATGAAATAATTTTTTTGTTACTTATCATATGAAACATATTTTGAATCATAGTGGTTGCTTTATTAATTTTTAATTTATAGGGGTGGTTAGCCTATCCTAATTAACCTAGATATGTCTCTTACTCGGTGAAAGCATTATTAATAAAAAAATTAGTCACAATTTTAGTAAACTTTTATAAGAAATTAACAGGATACATTACAATTATATAAAAAATTGATCAAATATAAAAGCATTACTTTTATTTATTACAATGTACAATGAAGAAAACAAAAAGAGTTGGTGCGCAAAGTGCAAATTAAGTGACCGTTAAGTGGGCATAATGAGCCAGAATTAGTGACCAATTACCAAAGCCCCATACAATTCTAATTTCGTTCCCCAAAATTAATAAATAGAGAAATGCACAAAAGCCCAATATTTGCAATTCGAATTCTGCTACTTTAAGCCCACCAATCAAATCTACGGCCCTGATTGTGGTCAATAGACTATTTTTGTTTTGAAAGTTAGTGGTTTTAAATATCAACTAACAATTTCATTGGTAAAAAACCAATTTGCAACAACTCAAATGACTCTAATTCGTAGATCTAAACTCATTTATTTTCATTAATTTATCTAAACTACTCTCATCATCTAATCCTACTTATTTACACTCTTAAATACCATAATACCTCATTCTCCATCCCTCTCCACAACCGGATCAGCTTTCGTCCGATAGCCGCTGTTTCAATGAAGGGATCTACTCACCGCCATGCTTCAACACTCAACATCGAGCTCCTAGGGAAGCCAAATTTAAGAAAGTGCTGGAAATTGTCATCGGTAATTCGGCTGTTATGGCGATAGCTGTGACCGTGCTGTTCTACATGTCACCGAAATATCCAAGGGCGACGTACTTTAGAAGGGTCGGCAACACCTTTGACGATTGTATTCTACTTTTCGATGTCATTGTTAGATTGATATCAAACGATAAACATACTGTTGAAACCGAGCTATTTTTTTTTTTTGACATGCAAAATTTAAAAATTTAAAAATAAATTTAGTATAAAATTTAGAGGTACAAAGAGATAAAGATCTTTGTACGTTATTTTAATTTCATCATCTTTTAGCTGATAGAATATGCACTAAAGAAAATAAACAATTTATAAATATAGTTTATAAATCGACTATTTATAAAATAAATCGGTTTTATTGATTTGAATTAGTTGTTTAAAATTATTTTAATAAGTTCTGAAATTAAGCTCACCAATCATCTTAACAGTAATGCATATTAGAATTACTCTATTTGTGAGTATAAAATATAAATAAAGGAAGTATTATCATATGGCTATTTGTCACAATATAATATTTTTTCTATTAGTAATTTCAAAATATATATCACTTGAAACTAATAAATCGTAATTATTGATTACAGTCTTTATCACAAGTGATATGTACCCCTAAAATTTAATAAGTTGAGTCATTTATGTATAAAATCAAGTGGGCAAGCAAAGACAAATAATTATTAAAATCCGTAAACAAGTTTTTATTTGATCCAACTGTTCTTCGGTCTCTTGATATTTGAATAAGAAAGTTGCCCATATTATTTCTGATGATAATAAAGATTAAATGATATTTTGAATGTTAGATATTCCATTCTAACATCCAAAATTATTTGTGGCCTAGCTGAAATATGTTTGAACTAATTCAGCATGAAAATTGCTCAGTTAGTCAGATCTCTAATTTGTTTGTTGTTAGTACAAACGAAAAGTTACATACACATTAAATTCAAGCAACTGTTACATACGATTTTTTATAAGAGTTTCTTATTTCTTTCTTTTTTGAATGAAGCTGGACATAATTTTAGGTCTGAATTCAATTTGCCTCGACTATAAATACATCATCCAAAGCAATATAATATAGAATGAACTTATCTAAATTTAGAAAGAAATTACATGACATATAATTAAATAATCTACAATTACACTTTGATCAATATTAAATTTGTTTTTTAAAATTGCGCTAACTTTTATCTCTATAGTGGGACTAATTGCGCTTAATTAGCCTCCAGTAACATTTGAGCCATATTCCTTTTCTGACCGCAACAAAGTTAGTCAAAACTAAGTCAAAAGTATTTTGGACATGTTTGAAATATAGAAGACTTGTTTCAAAATTCGTACAAATTTAAATTAAATGATCCGAACTGAACTCAATCCTGTCACCTCACCTTATCCGAATTTGTAACAGTTTGGGCAATTAATGGCTATATTTAATATTCACAACATGTTTGTGACAAATTCACGATAATAAAATGAAACTACTTTAAAGCATGTACCAACAGATACATGTTGTGAATAATCACAAGAGCAAGAAATAAATTTGATGAATCATCTTAACAAAACAAACAAAAATGACGCATATGATTATGCTCTATTTTTTATTAGTGTGTACCTGTTGGAATATTACAATACCTAATAGTTTATACACTGGACAAACAAATTACCTTTCAAAGAATAATTAACTTTGTACTTGTGGAATTGGAGGACAACCAATTTTATGATACAATTCATTAAAAATATTTTGAATTTGTTGGGCAATTAATGGCTATATTTAATATTCACACCTTGTTTGTGACAAATTCACGATAATAAAATGAAACTACTTTAAAACATGCACCAACACATATATGTTGTGAATAATCACAAAAGCAAAAAATAAATTTGATGAATCATCTTAACAAAACAAACAAAAATGAAGCATATGAGTATGCTCTATTTTGTTATTAGTGTATGCATGTTTGAATATTACAATACCTAATAGGTTATAAACTGAACAAACGAATTACCTTTCAAACAATAGTTAACTTTGTACTTGAGAAATTGGAGGACAAACAATTTTATGATTCAATTCATTAAAAATATTTTGAAATTTTTGGGCAATTAATGGCTATATTTAATATTCACACCATGTTTGTGACAAATTCACGATAATAAAATGAAACTACTTTAAAGCATGCACCAACACATACATGTTGTGAATATCATAAGAGCAAGAAATAAATTTGATGAATTATCTTAACAAAACAAACAAAAATGAAGCATATGAGTATGCTCTATTTTTTATTAGTATATGACTGTTAGAATATTACAATACCTAATAGTTTATAAACTGGATAAACGAATTAACTTTCAAAGAATAGTTAACTTTGTACTTGAGAGATTGGAGGACAACCAAGTTTATGATTCAATTCATTAAAAATATTTTGAAATTTTTTTATGCCATTATAACAACTTTTAGGCTATTTCATCCAAATTGGAGAGTATTGTATAGGTGGATGATTAATGTTTGATTGTTCTTGCATGTGAACAGTTTTGTTTGCGTCTTTGATCTCAAGTCAAATTTTGTGCAATAAGTGAAGTAATTCTCTTAAATAATTGTTTTGCAATTTCTTGCTAAAATAGTTTATTTATTATAAAATTCATGGGGATTCCACTAGTCCTCAATTATGAAATTAAGTAAGAAATACATTTTTTTATAGATTACATAAATTATTTAGATTACATAATTATATTCTGACGTGGCTTAATATATAAACTCTAAAATTAATTTCAGAAATGTTAAGGTTTAGAAATTTTAAAGGCTTAAATTTTTTAAAAAGTGGTTAACAATTATTTATAAATTTAATTTCAATTGCTGGGATGGAGATTCTCTAAATAGATTGGATATTATTCGTCTGTATTTGAATTTGTAATTTGAAACAATTACAAATAATTATCTTTTAATATCCGGAGATTCGTATTTATATCGGAACTCTTGAAGTGTTTATATCCAGTGTACAAAGTATTTATCTCTTTTTCTTTATAAATAATTATAAAAATTCAAATTAAAAACTTTATTGAATGATATAAACATTTATGTATGAAATATAAATATTTTTTAAAAAGTATAAAGTATCTAAAATTTAAGTAAAAATACGGATAAAATATGCAACTATATATCACTCCTTTATTATTTTTATTTCCTCAAATATGCGAAAGAGCATATCGGAAGGATAAAAATTGTAAAATAGATCCTTTCACAAAGTTGAATTCTTAATTAATTTACATCTCCAGCTCATTAATTCCAATAATTTAAAAGACAACCTGGATCATAGACATCTTCACTCAAGCCGAGATCTGCTAAAGTAAATTATTTTTTTAATTTGTCCATATTAATGAATAAGATAAGGAAAAAGAACTTGATTAAAAATTACAGATCAATTTCATAAAAAAATAGTTTCAAAATTAGTACTAATTTCTAACAACTCCTGAATTCACAAAGTAGCACCGACTTTTCTTTCTTCTTTGATTTTTTAGAGGTCAGAATTTGTAGTGTGACCTATTTATTTATAGAAAACTGAAATAATATGAGATTGAGAGGTTGGGTTAGATGGAGGCATGCATTAATTGATGAGGAAGCCTGAAAATAGCTCTGCACGCGTAAGACACCGACATTTTTATTAATATCCAAAGTTTAATACAAATTATTAATTATGCCCGGAGTTCAAAATTTTCGCTAAAAATAGCCAAACCGGCAAAAAAATAGCTGGTTTACTAATTTTTTTTTTTAAGACTATGAATAGCAAAATAGTAAAATCTAACACTAAAAATTGAAATTTTTTGCTTAAATTTTTTGTTAGATTATTTCTTGTGATTTATAATTAACATATTTATACTAAAATACACTGGATTACTGGAAATTATGTTGAATTACACTATATTACAATAAATTATGTTGAATTACACTAAATTACAATAACTTCGCTAATTACGCAAAATTACGCTAAAGTAGACCGATTATGTGCCATCTTTCATGAATCATAAAAAATAGTAAAAAAATTCCGAAAAATAGTAAAAATTGGTATTCTACAAGTTCATTATGTAACTAATTTACTGAGCTACTTGGATTGAATAATAGAAACGAAAATCTTAATCGGAAACTTCAACTCAAGTTTTGAGGCTCTTCCCTTAGTTTTTTGGCGATTCTGAATTTCAAAATCCAGCATCACTAACACTGATGCATGCGTCTTTTCGCAAGCTTTCCGAAAAGTGGTCATTTGCTGAAATCGGACACTCGAGCGCCGTTTTATGACCGTTTGAAATATCGCCGTCGTTTTTCGCCGTCACTAAATTACATTACATTACGGTACACTGAAAAGGCGAAACTTCCAACGTTGCGTGGAAGGCATGGTACAATGAGTATGGATGTCCGGTGTAGCCTCATGTATGTCATACTTCAGTATCTGTCAGGTTTTAATAAATTTCTTCATTCAGATCAAATTTAATAATTTATGTGTTTGATTGCAGGGTCCGGCAGAGATGCCATCACAGCCATCACCTGCGGGGTTCGATACTTCTGATATGGAGTCCCTCTCGTACAGTTTCGCCGTCAGAGATGCCGTCAGACAACCATAACAAGTTGAAATAACACTAGATGAACATTAAGAACGAATAGAACATGAAAGACAATGGGAAGAAGATGAAAGACAAGCAGTAGATAATGAAAGATAACAAGAAGAAGATGAAACACAACCATTAGAACACAAAAGTCTACCAGTACAAGATGAAAGATAACCTATTAAACATGAAAGACAAATTGTAGAACCTTAAAGACAAATTGAAGAAGATGAAAGACAACCAGTAGTAGATTAAAAACAAACAGTACAAGATGAAAGAAAACTAGTACAACATGAAAGACAACTAGTAGAACATGAAAGACAACTAGAAGAAGATTAAGACAACCAATAGAACATGACAGACAATTAGTAGAACACAAAAGGAACTAGAAGAACATGAAAGGCAACCAGAACAAGGTGAGATTTGAACCCTCAGCTTCATGAGCTGCACTGCAGAAAATACTGACAAGTACCCCTCTTTGAAAATTCATAAAATGAAGGGTATAAATGCAAATGTCTCAAACTCACCCTTGAACTGCTCTTTGTTAATCCCTCTTTGAAACCATGCAACCGAATCATTCAAAGTTAAGCTTTAAAGGCTTCAAATCTGTGATACAAAGTCCAATTTCCTGCAAAAGAACAGGAAGGAAAAACCAATAAATGAATTGTAATATGGTCACAACTTCAATTTACTGTTCATCATAGCCTCCCATGGCAGAAAAATCTGATACTTGACCATTTGGTAGATCACCTGTCAAGATTTAAATCCATATAAAGAACTCCTAAAATGGCCAAGTGGATAAATCACAATGAAAAAGACAAAATCCAGAAAACTGTAAAAATGTGTAAAATTGCTGCTCATGTCATCACTTCGCACCATTTATTGGCATGGCTAAACATCATGAAAAATCATGAAAATTGGCTGACTCATAGTCTTGACGCCATAGAACAAGACTGTGAAGTTTCATCCAAAACCTCCAAGAGAATTGAAAGATATCAAGTCTCAAAAATCAACCAAACTGGTAAAACCGCACATGGGAAAGGATAAATGCACACCCTTGAAATGAATACCAAATAAATATATGAAAATGTAGTAAATTTCCCACATGCCCTCCAGATCTAACGTTTCATGCTTGCAGGTTAAAATCAAAGATAATCAGTAGAACATGAAAGCAAACTATAAGAACAACCAGTATAACATCAAAGATAATCAGTAGAACATGAAAGCAAACTATAAGAATATGAAAGACAACCAGTACAACATGAATGACAACCAGAACAAGTTGAAAGAAAACTAGTAGACCATTAAAGACAACTAGCAGCACTTGAAACACTACTAGAAGAAGATGAAGGACAAGCAGTTGAACCTGAAACACAACCAGTAAAACATAAAAGACAACCAGTAGAAGATGAAAGAAAACAAGAAGAAGATGAAAGACAACCTGTAGAACCTTAAAGACAAGCAGTAGAACATGAAATAACACTAGAACAAGTTGAAAGACAACTAGTAGAACAATAAAGACAACTAGTAGAACATGAAATACAACTAGTGAAAGATGAACGACAATCAGTAGAACATGAAAACTAGTAGAACATGAAAGACAACCAGTAGTAAATGAAAAACAATCAGTACAAGATGAAAGACACCGGACGTCCATGCTCATCGTACCATGCCTTCCACGCAACGTTGGAAGTTTCTCCTTTTCAGTGTACCGTAATGTAATGTAATTTAGTGACGGCGAAAAACGACGGCGATACTTCAAACGGTCATAAAACGGCGCTCGAGTGTCCGATTTCAGCAAATGACCACTTTTCGGAAAGCTTGTGAAAAGACGCATGCGTCAGTGCTAGCAATGCTGGATTTCGAAATTCAGAATCGCCAAAAAACTAAGGGAAGAGCCTCAAAACTTGAGTTGAAGTTTCCGATTAAGATTTTCGTTTCTATTATTCAATCCAAGTAGCTCAGTAAATTAGTTACATAATGAACTTGTAGAATACCAGTTTTTACTATTTTTCGGAATTTTTTTACTATTTTTTATGATTCATGAAAGATGGCACATAATCGGTCTACTTTAGCGTAATTTTGCGTAATTAGCGAAGTTATTGTAATTTAGTGTAATTCAACATAATTTATTGTAATATAGTGTAATTCAACATAATTTCCAGTAATCCAGTGTATTTTAGTATAAATATGGTCATTATAAATCACAAGAAATAATCTAACAAAATATTTCAATTTTTATTGTTAGATTTTACTATTTTGCTATTCATAGTCTTAAAAAAAAAAAATGAGTAAACCGGCCAGAAAATGGCCGGTTTAGTGGGGGAGTAAACCGGCCATTTTCTGGCCGGTTTGAGTATTTTTAGCGAAAATTTTGAACTCCGGGCATAATTAATAATTTGTATTAAACTTTGGATATTAATAAAAATGTCGGCGTAAGACACACCAGTAAAGCTATTTTAATTTTGCCAGGAAAATTTAGAAAGGTATATTCCTTTTTAAACGTTGAAATAAAATATTAAATTATATTTTGAAATTTTTTTAAGTTGTTCAAGTTTTAAAGTGTTTGATGTCAAATTTTATTGCTTTGAATTATGAATAAAAAAAACATTAGTCTCTCCCTTGCCGTGAATCAATTATGATGTCGGAAGTTAGATATACTAATCTGCCTACGCTATTTATTAAGGGGGAATTTCACGTATACCCCTCAAAAACTTCAAATTACATATTTCTTTGAAATTACGTATTTCTCCCTCTAAACTTCAAAAACTCATATATTTACCCATTTTATTGTTTTTTTATATTGAAACACATTCTAAATTCATAAATACCCATTTTACCCTTTTATTAAAAAACATAAGACGTCCATCTAACTCCAATTTGAATCAGAAAGGTTCCTTTATCGTTCGAATTGCTTTACGATCTGTGTGTGCTAGGTCAGCACAATTCTTGAAGCGAACACGCACAGATATTGAAGCAACGTGCACAGATCTTAATGGAATGCACACAGATCAAAACTGCTTTAAGATCAGTGCGCGTTAGATCAGCACGAATCTTAAAGCCAACACCCACATATCTTATTGCGATGCACGCGGATCGGAAGGTAGAGGAACCCTTCAGATACAAATTTGAGTTTCATATGGCGTTTTATACTTTTAAAAAAGGGTAAAATGGATATGTTATAAATTTAGAATGAGTTTTAATATAAAAGACAATAAAATGGGTAAATATGTGAGTTTTTGAAGTATAGAAGGGAAAAACATAATTTTGAAATTTAAAGGAAGAAATACGTAATTTTGAAGTTTTTGAGGAGTATACGTGAAATTCCCCCTATTAAAAAACACAGAGAGATTCCTCAACCAATTTTTTTCTTTTTTTTTTTGAATAAAAGAGAGGGAGAGAGAGAGAGAGAGTTCCGTAGATAGCCACTGGGCCCAATACCACATTTTTTTTAAGGCAAATTATTCTATGCACCTAAGGACTTATTTGTAAAATGAACATATTTTCATTTTCAAAGTTCAAACAGTCGATCCAACTGTTCAACATTATCTTCATATTAAAATGTACTTGGAGGTCAAATTTTACATTTTTTTTGAATTTTTTTACTATTTATTAAGATGGGTACAAAATTCAATGGTCTAAATTTGACTAGTTTTGTAAAATACTTAATAAATAGTAAAAAAATTTAAAAAAAATGTAAAATTTGACCTCCAAGTACATTTTAATATGGAGATAATGTTGATTGGTCGGATCGACTGTTTGAACTTTGAAAATGAAAATATGTTCATTTTACAAATAGGTCCTTAGGTGCATAGAAGCATCCCTCTTTTTTTAAATGAGAAAGAGAGAGCTTGGCAGCCTCGCCAAGTACTTCAAAAGATAGAGAGCTAGAGCAGGCAAAAATTTTATTAATAGAAAAATAAATAAAAAATATCGACAACAAACAAGCAATTTTCGGAAATTTGATATTTAAGAAAAACATGATGGTCTATAACGTCCTCTGCAGTAGCAAATAACATGTAACAGGGGTAGGCAGTCGCCTACTCCTGAAAAAAAAAATTAATAGGAATCCAGTGGAAAATCGGGTCTCTGGTTGACTCAATTTTTTTTAAATGTGTTTATAATTTAAAAAGTGTACCAATTTTGTCTAAAATGTTACTTATTTGATGTACCAATTTGTCAACTTAGAATTGGTACAATTTTTTTTTTTAAATTGATGCACATGTATTAATTTTTTTAACTGCTCGCTGCTCTCTATTACTTAGTTGATGACTTGATGTATCAATTTTTTTTAAATTGCAATTTACAAAGAAAATCTGAATATAAGGTAGTAGGTAGGTCAGATATTCGCTTGAATTTGTATATGTATCGATTTGACAATTTAATTTTGAAATTGATCAATCTATGTGAAAACTCCTAAATTATGATATGTATTGGAAAAAAAATTATAACCAAACATGCTCTCCTTTTTAGTTGTACGATAGAGATTTTTCCTACACCTAACCAAAATCCTAGCTTCGCCCCTGATCCTCTGGACGTTATAGACCACAACGTCCCATTAATCCTTACTCTCATTAGCAAAACAGCGTTAAAAGAAAAGAAAAGATAGTGAACGTTATTGTTGATAACGTTCAGGAAGCAAAAAAAAATAAGTCACTCCACACTCCTCACTCTGGACGTTACTACCTATAACGTCCCGATTTTTTTTTCCTCCTGCTGTTTCGTTAATTAGCGATAATTAGATTTCGCTAATCAGGACGTTTTGGTCTATAACGTCCTCTAGACGTTATAGATCATCACGTTTTTTTTATATCGAATTTCCATGAACTGCTTTCCCATGGTTAATATTTTTTTTAATATTTTTTCTAATTTTCCTATTAATAAAAATTTCGGGTAGATCAGCCGCTGCCAAGCTTAAAAAACACAATTTGGACCATATCTGCCTCCCTCCCTTTTCAAAAAGTCAAAAGAAAGAGAGAGAGAGTAGGCTTAAGAAAAAAAGTGAGAGAAAGAGCTTCCTTGGCAGCCTCAGCCGAAATTTTTATTAATAGAAAAAATATTAAATTAATATCGACATAGGATAAATAATTCGTCAGATTTTGAAATCTAATAAAGACGTTACCTTTCGTAACGTCCCAATTAACAACATTTAGCCACGCAATTAGAAGCGGAGCTGGCCGTTGAGAACGGTGACGTCCAGGGAAAAAAAAATATATATATATCTAGCCGTTGAGAACGGTGACGTCCAGGGACCCTCGTGTAGGATTTGAGTTGTTGAGTTTACAATCAAACATGACCTTCAAAAATTAGCCATTTTAGTCAAATATTTCCTTTGCCGCAAGTGCCAAAAAAAATTAAGTGGCAGACAAGGTGCTATTTCAAATAGTATGATCCAGCCGACAAGCAGCTAATCAATACATTTACAACTGGAGAGGATCCAAACTGACAAGCACACATAAATGCAAAATATTGAACTCTAATATCAATGCAAAATATTGAACTCTAATATCAATGCAAAATATTTTACACCTTATAAAAATATATTTTACACAGAGAAATTGTTTTTTAATTACCATTTACTTACATAACATGTAAAAAAAGAACACCATATACTCTATAAACAATATTTGCATATTTATCTACACCATGATTGCAACAGAGAATCTGCACTAAAAACCACTTCATGGTCAAAAGGTCACCTTCTATAGTCAACTTTTTGTACGCTCACAATATTTTTTTGTCAACAACTCAAATCCTACACGAGTGTCCCTGGACGTTACCGTTCTCACCGGTCAGATATTTTTCTTTTTTTTTCTCTAGACGTCACCGTTCTCAACGGCCAACTCCGCTTCTAATTGCGTGGCTAAATGTTGTTAATCGGGACGTTACCTTTCGTAACGTCCCCTGAATATTACGAAAGGTAACATCTTTGTTAGATTTCAAAATCTGACGAATTTTTTATTCTATGTCGATATTAATTTAATATTTTTTCTATTAATAAAAATTTGGGCAGCCTCAGCCTCTGCCAAGCTTTTCGATAGAGAGAGAGAGATCCACGCGGTGCTTTAAGAGTTGAGGTCAGCTAACTCTATTTGTCCCAACGTCTTAATATTAGGATTTTTCTTTTTTCTATTTTGTCAAAATTATCATGTATTTGACTTTCCAGCCTTCCGATGCTGGATCTCATTTATGAGCAGGTTTGTTTTTCATAATTTTATATAATAACAGTATAATGTGAAATCTTAAGGCCAAATTGCTTTGTTCAAGTTTCACTTGCGGAAAAACAACAACTAAGATGCTTCTCTCTTTTTCTTTTTAATGGTTACAGAACAGCCAAGAAGAACCAATCAACTCTGTTTCTGTCATCCAGATGCATGCCCTTTTGCATCAGAAGATTAAAGGATCAAATAACATTCACATTACAAATCCAAAGAGGTACGCCCAGTATTCTCTTTTTTTTTTTTTCTTTTTTTCTTTTTTCTAGTTCATACTGATAATTTGATTCCGTGATATGAATTGTAGTAAAGAAACTTACATCTAGTAATAAAAAAAGATATGGTGCTTTCCAATGTTCTCTACATAGAAATTACTGTCTACATGATAATGATAATAAAAGTGTATTTCGCCATATTAATTATTAAATCAAATATGATTCAGTCACTCTAAGTGGCTAGTATTTTGATTCACATCACTTACGAAACAGGTTGAAATTCCATTATCATTTCAAACATTCTGCAAAATAAGATTTCTGAGAGTACGTTGAATAAAGGAAAATAAAAGGCCCAACAGAGACCAGCAAAGAAAAGGTCTGAAATCTGGAATAGTTTTACTGAGGAACAACAGTCTGATGGTAGTAAAAAGGCAAAATGTATCAATTGTGGAGAACTCCAAGGTGGCGATAGCAAGAACGGAACATCTCATCTTTCGCGACATCTCAAAAGTGTTGATTGTACTGAGCACCCAAACAAGGATGCAAGAACTACTCTACTATCTTACTCTTGTGGAAACAGAGAGAACCAATTTGGATATCTCCAGCAAACAAACACAGAACATTCTGAATCCCAAGATAATAATTTGGGAGAGAACCAATTGGGATATCTCCAGCAAACAAACACAGAACCTTATGGATCCCAAGAGAACCATTTGGAAAATGTGCAAAAATTAAACACATAACCATCTCGATGCCAAGAGGATCATTAGGAATATGATCTGAAAAAAAACCGCGAGCTTTTTGTGAAAATGGTAATCGATAACAAAACCAT
This sequence comes from Carex myosuroides, assembly GCA_028015225.1. Taxonomy (NCBI): domain Eukaryota; kingdom Viridiplantae; phylum Streptophyta; class Magnoliopsida; order Poales; family Cyperaceae; genus Carex; species Carex myosuroides. The sequence continues at coordinate 10,285,261 of CM051479.1, forward strand.
GTTAGAACATGAGGAGAATCCTTTTCTGCAAGACTTTTCATTCAATAGCTTATGATATCTACGATGAAATTACCTCAGACAGAGATTATATTAGAGGAATGATGAATGACCTGAATTAATCTCCAGAAAAAGTGTGCTATTTCAACGAAATTGCAGCACAACATAATCTTGCTCGTAAATTTGAATTTGTGCTTACTAACAAAGGATTACGGGGTTTTGATCTCAAATTTTTCAATGAAGCTTGTACCTATAAAAATGTTTTTTGCGCATTTGTTGACATGAATAATGTAGGATGGAGCAAAGTGGAGGAAATTGTTCCCCTTCTAAATAAATAAATGATGTGGTTGTGAACTTGTGATGCTCTCTTCCATTGAATTTCCCACATCAAATTTACTTCTAAAATTTGTTTTTGAAATCAGTGATGTCCTATCAGAGGTCTCACCTGTTTTATCTGGTGGTAACAAAGATGCTATTGATAAGTCGCTAGCAAAATTGGATGAGTATTTGGCTAGTTGTAAGTATATACAGTTGATTGCTTCATTGTTGGATCCTCGGTTCAAATTAAGATTCCATAAACGCTGCATTGGGAAGTGCATTGACAAAGAAGAAGATTTTGATAAATTATTCTGCAGTTTGTACAATAAATATCAAAGTGAAAGCACAGAGATATACAGATTTGACCGTTTATCTCAAATACCAGAGCTGAAGAAGTATTTGAAAGGTTGGGTGGAAGAGGGAGATGTGAATTTTGATGTGTTGGGTTGGTGGAAGGATAATGAATTAGTATACCCGATTCTTTCTAGGATGACACGTGATATTCTTGCTATTCCCACTTATGTCTCATTTACTTCAGAAACAGAACCTGTCGAAGATATTATTAATGAGATCTTTGATTCTACAGTGGACACAGAGATATCCAAGGTCTTGGTTTGCTGCAACAATTGGTTGAGAGCTGGTAGTAGTGCAGGTATGGCATCCATATATATATACCTTTTTTTATAGATGTTGATATGATATTTACTCGATTTACTTGTGATTATATATCTACGAAATTTTCAGACCCAAATTGTAGCTTAAGTTCTTTATAGTAGTGAGTACTTGTTTATTTGACACGTGCTATATCCTATAATTGTGACCATGTTTCAGATTTATCTCTTAATTGTGACTTATTCCCTTCTTAATTTTGAACTTCAAGGGCGTGATTAAACTTTGCAGAAACCTTTTAATATGTGTCAGGGTTCCTACTGAATTTTATCAACTCTTCATGAATTTTTTTTCATAGGTTTCCACTCAATTTTGTATCAACACCCCTACTGTTTCAGCAATTTAAAAATCTGTGCAGGGTACTATATTGTGATTTTGATTTCTCCTCATAGGTTTATCATTTCAAGCTGAAATTTGTCCAGCTTATTCCTTGTTGTCTGTTCCATAGGCCATAAATATTTGAGGGCCTAAAGCATAGTACACAGGACTCTATCAACATTTCAAAACAACAACATATCTCAGTTTTTCTGGTAAATGTAGCAGCAGTTTTCTGTTTTTCTGAACTTTGAAGACCATTTCTCAACAATTGGCTTCACCAAAAATTGTGTTCTTTATATGGTCTTATAGAGGGGGTCCGGATCTATACCTCTGAGAAATTTCATGATTTTTAAAGCCTTATTTCTATGCTTAAGGGCTATGCAAAAGCAGGGGCAAATTTGGGACTGCCACCTTACATATGCATCTTTACCAGTTTGGTCAATATTTGAGATCTGATATCTCTCAATTCTCTTGGAAGTTTTGAATGCGACTTCCCAGTCTTATTCTATGATGTCAAGACTATGAGTCAGCTAATTGTCATGATTTTTCATGATATTTAGCCATGTCAATCAATGGTGCGAAGTAACGACCTGAGCAACAGTTGTTGCATGAAGCCACATTGTACCGGCTAGTGATTACTCATTTTTACAGTTTTCTGGATTTTGTCTTTTTCATTGTGATTTATCCACTTGGCCATTTTAGGAGTTCTTTATATGGATTTAAAGCTAACAGGTGATCTACCAAATGGCCAAGTATCAGATTTTTCTGCCATGAAAGGCTATGATGAACAGTAAAGTGAAGTTGTGACAGTATAACAATTTACTGGTTTTTCTTCGCTTTTTTGCAGAAAGTTGGATTTTGTATCACAGATTTGAGGCATTTAAAGTTTAGCATTGAATGATTTTATTTCATGGTTTTGAAGAGGGGTTAACAAAGGGTGTGTGGGAGCTGAGTTTGGCCCATTTGCATTTTTCTTCTTCATTTTATCAATTTTGGAAGAAGGGTACTTGTCAATTCGTATCATTGTTTCAGTCAATAGCAACAACTTCTTTTCCATGAGATTTGACTACATGATAACATGATTTTATCCTACAGCCATGAAACATGAGATCTGGAGGACATATGGGAATTTTACCACATTTTTGTATATTTATTTGATATTTATTTTAAGAATGTGTATATATATTATCCTATGCACACTTTTCATTTTTGTCCAACTTTTGAGCTCGATTCCGGGCAATCTAATACATGACATTTTGGATACTTTATATGGCTTTACAGAGGGGAGTTCAAACTATAACCCTGTCAATTTTCATGAATTGCGAAGATTTATTTCTGTGCCTAAGGACCATGTGAAGTCAGAAGCAGAAAGAAAGCAGCAGTGAACTTGAGCTGTGCAGTTTTTATTTTTAGAAAGTGCTAACTTTGGAGGATTATCCTGAGAGATCTGCTGAACTAAATTTGATATTCTTTATGTGAAAATTCTCAGAAACTGATGCTCTACATGCTGGTAAAATTTCATGAATTTTGGGACTTCCTAACTGTACCAGAAAAGGGTCTAAACACAGGGGTAAATGATAAGCCAAAATTATATCTATTGAAACCTAGAATTTGTTATGTGAATTAAGCCAAGTTTTGTTGCGATTAGGTTTGATTAGGTTAGAAAAGTCCGAAAGTTCAAGTTACTGCCCTAGTTATGTTTATTTTACAGGTAATCAAGTGTTTGGAGCTTAACGGAGCAAAACGGGTGATTTGTAGCAAGTCAGCACAAAGATTGGAGAATCTGTCAATGTTGTTGCGGCCCGAAGTGAAGTTCATTGCGGCCCGAAACGAAACAAGTCAGAGCCTCATCATTCCTGCACATTCATTGCGGCCCGCAACCATACCCATTGCGGTCCGCAATGACTTCTACAGTTTTTTAGACGACAAACCATAACTGCCTCCACTCATTGCGGCCCGCAAGAGATGTTATTGCGGCTCGCAATAAGTCAGTTCAGCGCCCGAATTTGCTATTTTTAGTGTTTTATTTTGAGATTTTGTGAGGAGTATAAAAAGGAAACTTGTAAAACAGATGGAGGATGTTTTTTTCAGAGAGAATTTCTGGTTTTAACAAGGAGAAGAAAGGAAGAGAGAAGAAGGAAGAAGAAGAACATCATCGATCAACCGGTTTTATTATTTTCTTTCCTTTGGAACTCTTTGAACTCTTTTAATTTCATTTGTGCTTTAGCCATGACTGGCTAAAGGCTTTTCTAGGGTTAATTAGGGCTGTACTTGAAACTTTTGTTATGATTTAGTTGGTTTTATTTTATATGTTCTTGTTCTTTGTTATGATCTATTCTTTATTTTAATTGATTGTGAAGACTTAATCGAAATCGTATGAAATCTTAGGATTTGGCATTTGCAATTGAGAAATTGAATATTAAGTCCTGACCATAAAGAATAGGGTATTTGATAGGCTAAGTACCGAGAGGTGACGCTTGTCTTATACGGGCTTTGCCTAATAGTTTAGACAAATTGTGCCAAGTACCGAGAGGTGAAAGATGGTTTTCAAGATCAATTGGGACAGCAAGAACTTAATGACTTTAGATTAGCATAGCCAAGTACCGAGAGGTGACGTTTATTCTAATTTGAAGATGGTATTAATATAGAAATATCACTTTGTATCTACAATCTCCAACTGTGCCTTCATAATTAAAAGAACAAATTTAATAAACCAATTAGTCATAACACTAGTGGATAGGAACCCTAAGAAACCCTAATTTCTCATATTTGTTAAAAATCAGATTTTGCTTTAAAACTTTAGTTTAATTCAGTTTAATCAAAACCAAATCAAGCTTTTGAACAAACAAAAACCTTTTTATTTTCTTTTACTAAATTAAATTGTTAGGTTAGAAAAGATATTCCAACTTGTCCCTGTGGAGACGATCCCTAAGTACTACTTGACAAGGTTGTACACTTGCAACCGAATTGAGTATAACTAGGATTTATTACTTGTATTGCAGAATTTACATCAGTAAACTGGGAACTGTGCTGTTATTTTGCTGGTTTTTTTTATATTTCAAAAGGCTGAATTTTAAAAAATCATAGAAAATGCATAGAAAATGCTATAAATGTAAAATTTGAGTCTAAGTGTGTGTTTTGGAGTCCTCGTTATGCCAGTATGATTTATTTTTCATTTTGGTCCTCGTACCAGTCTGCACTGACTGGTTTACCAGAACAGATCATTTTTTTCTGTTTTGAAGGCTTTCTTTGTACCAGCAGGGCCTCAATTGGTTCTAATTTGAGTTTGATGCTGGTGCCAACATGATATTTGTTTATTTGAATTGTGAACGAGTTATTTACCATACTTTGGCTAACATGGATCAAAAAGAAGCATTAGTACCATGCTTTTCTTACCAGCACCATGATGAATATGCATAAGAGACCTCAGAAAATTACATAATATTTTCTCACACATTCCTTGGTAGGATGGAGGTGTATGAAAGATCATGGAGCATTATTTCACAGGGTTTAAAGATGACCCTCTTCTCATTTGCCCTCTCAATCATCAATTATGCAATTAGGTCCTTGTAAAAGGCATAATATACTAAAAAGACTAATAAAAATCCTGATTTGTATGAGATGTAGTTAAACATCAATCCTCAGCAAATCATTCTTTTTATCCTTCCTTTTAGCATATTGTCATGAAGCCCATATTTAAATTTTTTTGTATCGCAAGAAAGCATATAAAGATGCTGATTAATAGAAGGATGTAGTTAAACATCAACTTCTAACATCATTTCTTTAAATTCTTTCTTACAACACAAAACCGTCACTTTTAATTTGTTTAATTATGTGTGCTTATGTGTTTTCAATCCTTGTGACAGAAATGAGAGAAAGGAAAAAGGGAAATAGAATGAAATAAATCAAATTAAGTAAAAATCCTATTTTTTTTGTAGAATAATAAGCTTTATCCTTTCAGCTATAGCTAGCTGCACTTTGCTTCATCTAATTTTTTTGGGAAGTTCATTTACAAAGAAGAAGATTTTGATAAATTATTCTGCAGTTTGTACAATAAATATCAAAGTGAGAGCACAGAGATATACATATTTGACCGTTTATCTCAAATACTAGAGCTGAAGAAGTATTTGAAAGGTTGGGTGGAAGAGGGAGATGTGAATTTTGATGTGTTGGGTTGGTGGAAGGATAATGAATTAGTATACCCGATTCTTTCTAGGATGGCACGTGATATTCTTGCTATTCCCACTTATGTCTCATTTACTTCATAAACAGAACCTATCGAAGATATTATTAATGAGATCTTTGATTCTACAGTGGACACAGAGATATCCAAGGTCTTAGTTTGCTGCAACAATTGGTTTAGAGCTGGTAGTAGTGCAGGTATGGCATCCATATATATATACCTTTTTTTATAGATGTTGATATGATATTTACTCGATTTACTTGTGATTATATATCTACGAAATTTTCAGACCCAAATTGTAGCTTAAGTTCTTTATAGTAGTGAGTACTTGTTTAGTTGACACGTGCTATATCCTATAACAGTTCCAATAACTTATTTTGGCTCGTGCATTTTCTTCTTCTCTTCTTCTTTTAGATAGTTCATGTTAGAGAGTTGATAAATAGCACTCTGTTTTTTCCTGGATCTTAAAATTTTGAGCTTGTTTACCCATGACACTTACCTGAGTTTTTTGTTGAATTGATCTAACTATTAGTAGTCAGGTCGAAGTCAATTTCCATATTCTGCTGTGAAAAAAAATAAATTCATTTATTAGGGCTTCATATATTGAGTAATCTTCATAGAAGGAAAAATCGGTATTGGGATCGGAAAAATCGGTCGGGATCGGCCGAATCGGATCAGAAAATCGGACTTTTTTGCCAGAAGCTTGTTTTACACTAAAAAAATAGAAAAAATTGATAAAAAGATTTAGAAAAATTATTACAATCAAATAATCCACTAATATAATATAATACAAGCATTACAACTAAAAACACACTCATTAGTCCGGTCAAACCAAAAAAAAGAAAACAGTCAATCCGTGATTGAATGGAGGTACAAATAAAAATTCTCATATATAGAAATGAGTTGTGTTTTTTAACAACAAAGATTGTATGGTGTGGTGTTAGTTGAGTTTGGTTGTCATGCTTGAGAGCATGAGTTTGATTCACAGAGAGCTCAAAATTTTTTTTGGAGTTTGTTTAATTCGCGTTTCAGCCGTTTAGGTGGAATCGGCTTATTTCGATCCGAAACGAACAAAATTGGACTAGAATGAGGCCTGAACGGCCGAAATTTGACGAAATCTACACTAACTGCGTAACTCGGTCTGAAATCGGATCGGTACTGTCCGATCCCGATCCGAAACGGCCGATTCCTCTCCGGAACGGCCGATTCCTCTCCGGAACGGCCGATTCCGCTCCGGAACAGCCGATTCTGCCTCTATGCTAATCTGCTTTTCTGTTCTGTTATACCAAAATTATTCTTTTCTATTGCACTTTTACTTTACTAGTACAATGAGTTTCTAATTAGAATTAATTGGTGGCACAGATAGCAAGGAAAGAAAACTACATATGATTGAAATGCGTCACTGTGTCGAGGTCTTATATAAAATATACTCATAAACAATGAATGTATATTGGTTGCTTTTAAAGAATTTCATATAGTTTAAATAAGAGCCACATTTCATTATCATTCTTATGCACTTTGTAATTGTACACATTGCTTTTTCCTGTCATATAACAGGGAACAAACGGAGTTCTTTTAGATGACTTGAAATAAACAGAATTAATCACTAATATATAATATATATTATTTGTGATGTGAAGCAGGTAAGTCTATGGATGGCATAGAAAACATTATAGAGAAGAGGCACCTTGATCAAGCTTTCCCTGAACACTCGAATAAAAGTAACAGTTGTGTATATGATCAGATAAAATGCCTAGAGTTGCTTGCTAAGCTGGTAATCTCATATGAACTTCCATTCCATTTTGTTATGAGTACTTGGTTCATAGAATGGGTAAGAAACCTTCAGCCATTGTACATTCCGTTTGATGTGACATCTATTCAGACAAAGTGCCTAGGTTTCTATCAAATAGAGAGACAAAAGGTTTAAAAATCTCCATAAGAAAACCTTTGTAAATTCAGCCCACCTAGCAAGAGTTTGCTTTAGTGCCCATCTAGCAGGAGAATTCCCCACTATGTATGTATGTGTTACAGCACACTTCATTGATAATGATTTTAATTTGATCAGAAGAACAATTGGTATAAAGATCATAACCGAGGAGGATTATTTGAACCCTGCAGCGCTATCAGCAGAAATACATAAATGCATAGACAATTGGGAGCTTCCTAAAAAGGTACTTGCATTTACAAACAATACCTTTTGTAACACCCATCACGAGAAAATTTCAGATGGGTTGACTGATGGTGTTGGTCCAATCAAGTTGCATTGCATTGTCCAGGTGTTGTTCAATGGACTATTGGGATTTATATGGGCTGAACTGCATCAAGTATTTAGATCTATTAGGAAAACGATAGAATTCTTGGACGAAGATCCTAACAAAATGCATACTTTTAATCAACTTGCTATTGAACATAAAATTAATTCCCCAAAATTATATCTTCAACTTGATGATAAGAGAAGGTGGGACTCTACATTGAACATGTTATCTGATGCACTTGCATACAAAGATGTTTTTTATGCATATAAAGGTTCTGATGAGAGTTTCCCTTTATTTGAAAATTGGAATGAAGTGCTAAGTGCTATCAAACTTCTGAAACCAATTTATGAAGCAGTTACCATTCTCTCTTCCTCTCAATATCCCACATCAAACTTGATTTTGAAATTTTTTTTTTGAAATCTATGATGCAAATTATCAATACGATAAAGGAAAATTCATAAATTGCAATAATCTATTGATAGTTGCCTCTCTATTGGATCCCCGATTCAAGTCGACTTACTTGAAACGTTGCTATACAGAGCACTTCTTTGACAAAGAAGAAATTAGAAAATGTATTGGGGATCTGTGCATTATGTTTGAAATTGAACATGATTGGGAATGTTAGAACATGATAGATACTTGCAAGAAGACCATGTGGAGGACAAAGATGGTGACTTTGATGTTTTGAGATGGTGGAAGAATAAAAAATCAAAGTATCCCATTCTGTCAAGGATAGCATGAGATATTCTTGCTATCCCTGTTTCTTCACTACCCCCTGAGCCGGCTTTTTCAACTACATTTCTTACGGGAGACGGAAACAATGAATTTATTAGGTTCAGAAAACTGAATCAATTGGGTCCCAGGACATTGGAAACTTTGGTGTGCTCTAATAATTGGCTGTCAGCTGCAAGCAGTAATAGTAAGCAACCTTCATCTTGTATACTGTTAATTTTTGGTGAACTTTTTTGAGAAAATTACCAGCAAAGCTTCTTTCAACAGAAGGAAAATTTTAAAGCATTAGCAAGATTTAAAATCATTCATTTACTTTGAATGTGTAGAGCATAAGTTTCTACTTCCCATGTTCTAAAAGATTGTCCTTTTGGATAACTATTTTCATTTTTGTTTAAATAAAGATTTGTTCCAATCCAAGTACAGAGCATTTTCGAATTTTCCATTTTGTTAAGTCTACGCCAGTGACTCGTAAAATAATGGACATTTGAATAAAAAAAAGGTGGTCTATAGTTGGGTTCCTGCAATGGAAATATGACTCCTGTAGTTTCTATGCTTGATCCCTATTAGTTAATTGTGGAACAACACAAACTTTTTGTTAATGCCATAACTATTAATCCAGTTTAATTGATTATTGTCCTTTTTCTTCTGATTAATTAAAAATAAGAAAAATGTGTGCAAAAATGGGCAGAAAATGACTGTCACATCAGGTCCATAATTTTTCTTAAGCATGGTTTGAGGGGAAGGATGTCAGAAGAAATAGTAGCTATAGGTGATGCCAGATTGACTGCTGAGAAGATGCAAATAGTAGCTATAGGTGATGCTAGATTGACTGCTGATTTGCACCGGATTCAGACAAGAAAAACACGGTTGAGGAATTCAGCAAAAATTTCGTCACTTCGCCGTGCTCCGAGCGTACCCAAGTGAAGGAAAACGGCACTCTATCTCTCTCATTTAACCTGACTCGTGGACCCCAAGGGCCCCGATAGCCAATGAGCTACACTCTTTCTCCGAATCATTTTCCTCTCTGCCCGATAGGTCCCACATACTAGACATGTCTTTAACTTACCGATCTTGTTCGATTGATATGGGGCTGCCAGAGTTGAGAAAGGAACTGATAAGATCCTTGGCTTTGACTAAGTCAAACATGACAAAAGAAGCACAAAAGTATAAATTCACTATACAGGGATATTCATGGCACATTCACCACACTACCTCAACCTTTAATTTAATTTGAAATATGGTGAATTGATCAGCGTACGAAATGCCGCAATGACATTCCGTTACGGCTTAGAATGTTCTAATTGGTCAATTTGGGTTTAAGAAAACATATAAATTGGTTTGAACTATGCTCATCAAAAATTCCTGGTGAACATAACTCCAAAAAATGAAGGTTTATGAGTTATGTTCATTCATTTATTTTTGTTCATTGTTTCATTGCTTGATTTTGTACTAAATAAATTTGAAAATTTGAAAATTTTGGATGTACACACATCACTCATGCTGTGAAGTAAATTGATATCAACGGTTTGAATTCGTCGTCTGAAAACAATCCGCTTGCGTAGTTTCCTAGGGAAAACTAGTGTATTTGATGAACTTCCTTTTATGGTCTCTTTTCATTGTTATAATTAATGAAGGCATCATAATAATTTAGGTCATTTATTCGCCAAATTAACTAAATTTTATTATGTACGTGCTCTTGAATTTCGTTTGCGCTAAATGAAATAATTTTTTTGTTACTTATCATATGAAACATATTTTGAATCATAGTGGTTGCTTTATTAATTTTTAATTTATAGGGGTGGTTAGCCTATCCTAATTAACCTAGATATGTCTCTTACTCGGTGAAAGCATTATTAATAAAAAAATTAGTCACAATTTTAGTAAACTTTTATAAGAAATTAACAGGATACATTACAATTATATAAAAAATTGATCAAATATAAAAGCATTACTTTTATTTATTACAATGTACAATGAAGAAAACAAAAAGAGTTGGTGCGCAAAGTGCAAATTAAGTGACCGTTAAGTGGGCATAATGAGCCAGAATTAGTGACCAATTACCAAAGCCCCATACAATTCTAATTTCGTTCGCCAAAATTAATAAATAGAGAAATGCACAAAAGCCCAATATTTGCAATTCGAATTCTGCTACTTTAAGCCCACCAATCAAATCTACGGCCCTGATTGTGGTCAATAGACTATTTTTGTTTTGAAAGTTAGTGGTTTTAAATATCAACTAACAATTTCATTGGTAAAAAACCAATTTGCAACAACTCAAATGACTCTAATTCGTAGATCTAAACTCATTTATTTTCATTAATTTATCTAAACTACTCTCATCATCTAATCCTACTTATTTACACTCTTAAATACCATAATACCTCATTCTCTCCATCCCTCTCCACAACCGGATCCGCTTTCGTCCGATAGCCGCCGCGCTCCAACGGAGGGATCTACTCACCGCCATTCTTTGACACTAAACATCGAGCTTCTAGGGAAGCCAAATTTAAGAAAGTGCCGGAAATTGTCATTGGTAGTTCAGCTGTTATGGCGATAGCTGTGACCGTGCTGTTCTACATGTCACCAAAATATCCAAGGCCGGTGTACTTTAGAAGGGTTTGCAACACATTTGGCAATTGTATTCTACTTTTCGATGTCATTGTCAGATTGATATCAAACGATAAACGTACTTTTGAAACCGAGCTATTTTTTGTTGACATGCAAAATTTATAAATTTATAAATAAATTTAGTATAAAATTTAGAGGTACAAAGAGAAAAAGATCTTTGTACGTTATTTTAATTTCTATGACACTAAAATAAAAAAAATAAAATTTTTTTTTTTTTTTGAGCTGTTAGACCCAAAACGTCCCAGACGTTTGTTAAAACGTTCCAGACGTTTTCAAAATTCAAATTGGGTTTTCCAATTCCCTTTAAATCGTTACCAACGATTATAAAACGTTCCGAACGTTTTAGCACGATTTGAACTTCAGTTTTCTGTTGCTGCGAGGTTTTTCAAAACGTTACCAACGTTATAAAACGTTTCGAAATGATTGGCTCTGTAAAAATTTGATAAAAACAGGATTTCTAAATATTAGAATTTAATTAAAACGTTACAACGGTTTCGAAAACGTCCAAAACGTTTTATGGTATTTCCTGAACGCGATCAGGGTCTATTTTGCGAAATTATCTCTCTCCCCTCATTCTCCCCTGTGGTCCGCCCCTTTCCCCTTGTGTGTGCCGCCCAAAGAAAGAGAAGGAGAAAACCCCTCTTCTCCCTCAAAATTTCACCGAAACCCTTGAAAAATTTACGAGAGAAATGGAAATGGCGGTCTATCTCCCCTTCTAGTAGCTATTCAGCTCTCCATTGGTATTTCCTTTCTCTCCTCTCTTCTCAAAATCCGAAAATTTCTCCATTGTTAGGGTTTTGCCTCAAATCTGAAATTTGTGTATAAGTTTTGAGTAATCCATCTCCATTAAGCTTCTATGTTGTTAATTTGGTAATTCCTTTCTCAATTTCCTCTTAATCTTGGTTTTCTATCTAGGGTTTGGTTCAAATCCGAAAATTAGAGAAGAGTGGTGATTAATCTAGTCTAATCCAACAAATAGAGGTGTTAATTGGTGTAGGCTCGGTTGAGCAAGATTTTGCGGGACCTTTCGAGACGTCCGAACCATAAGTGCGAGATACACTCTTCGTAATCAGGTGCGGGGTTCTTGGACTTGTTTGATGTTTCATTTTCAGAAATTAAATTCTTATTTTCCGATTGTCATGTCGTATGTTGATTGTTGCATAATTTGAATTGTGTGAATCATGTGCATAAACCAATTTGGGTAAAACTGAATTGTTATGAAAAGGTAGATTTGCATATTCGTATGGTTGTCGATTGATGTGTTCTTTTTATTGTTCTATATGTGAAATGAATCTGCCATGCTGACCTGTAGAGGTGGCTTGGATAAGGTGACGGTGACCTATCCGTCGACCTGTTTATGAATTTGCCATGCTGACCCGTAGAGGTAGCTTGGATAAGGTGACGGTGACCTATCCGTTGACCTGTTTATGAATTTGCCATGCTGACCCATAGAGGTAGCTTGGATAAGGTGACGGTGACCTATCCGTTGACCTGTTTATGAATTTGCCATGCTGACCCATAGAGGTAGCTTGGATAAGGTGACGGTGACCTATCCGTTGACCTGTTTATGAATTTGCCATGCTGACCTGTAGAGGTAGCTTGGATAAGGTGACGGTGACCTATCTGTTGACCTGTTTATGAATTGTTGCAAGGCTTTGAGCTGACTTTGATCCTATTTGAATGAAGTTGCAAGGTTGAGCCGTATGGCTGACTTTGATTCCGTGTGAATGCATTTGTAAAGTTGAGCTGTATAGCTGACTTAGAACCAGACTTTAGTAAACGGTTAAGCCAAAGCACTACAGATGGGTGTCAGATAAAGGGTCCAGCTCGGTGGAACATCTGTAGGCGTCAGTAATCCTACAGATGAGGGTTTGATAAAGGGTCCAGCTCGAGAGAACATCTGTAGATGCTACCAGTCATATTAAAATGAGTTAAGCCAAATATGTGTTTGTTTGAACTTCATCTTGGAAATTCCGTGAGTTGTGCTTCACTTGATTATTGTTGTCGAGCATATGCATTCATTTATATACTGATATAGAACTGTTAATACACTTTTGTATGGGTTTCATTTTTGGACATGGATTCTGATTGCAAGTCCAATAACCTGATTGTGGCAAATTCGCACTGAGAAATTATTCTCACCCCCACCCTTTGGGTTATTTTCAGGTTTACTACACGAATACAGAGAGACTGTTTTGGATTGCATCTGACAGCATAACCACATGAAATTGGGGATTTGGGTTGTTGAAGCTGACAGGATGCGGGAGGCATTTCTAAAATATAGTTTGCCGTATTCTGTCAGATATACATTTTGTAAGAAATATTGGGATGTGGTTATTATGTAATGGCGTTATTGGTAATGCATATAAAAGATCCACTGCCTTGCGTATATGTCGGAATGAATATACGCGGCAAGCTGTTATACCCGTGATTTGGGGTGTGACAATTTCATCATCTTTTAGCCGATTGAATATGCACTAAATAAAATAAACAATTTATAAATATAGTTTATAAACCAAATAAATTGATTTTAATGATTTGAATTAATTGTTTAAAATTATATTAATAAGTTCTAAAATTAAGCTCACCAATCATCTTAATAGTAATGCATATTAGAATTACTCTATTTCTGTGTATAAAATATAAATAAAAGAAGTATTATCATATGACTATTTGTCACAATATAATATTTTCTCTTAGTAATTTCAAAATATATATCACTTCAAACTAATAAATCATAATTATTGATTACGGTCTTTATCACAAGTGATATGTGCCCCTAAAATTTAATAAGTTGAGTCATTTATGTATAAAATCAAGTGGGCAAGCAAAGACAAATAATTATTAAAATCCGTAAACAAGTTTTTATTTGATCCAACTGTTCTTCGGCCTCCTGATATTTTAATAAGAAAGTTGCCCATATTATTTCTGATGATATAATTAAGATAAATGATATTTTAAATGTTAGATATTCAATTCTAACATCCAAAATTATTTGTGGCCTAGCTGAAATATGTTTGAACTAATTCAGCATGAAAATTGCTTCAGTTAGACAGATCTCTAATATGTTTGTTGTTAGTACAAACGAAAAGTTACATACACATTAAATTCAGGCAACTGTTACATACGATTTTTTAAAAGAGTTTCTTATTTCTTTCTTTTTTGAAAGAGGCTGGACATAATTTTAGCTCTGAATTCAATTTGCCTCAACTATAAATACATCATCCAAAGCAATATAATGTAGAATGAACATATCTAAATGTAGAAAGAGATTACATGACATATAATTAAATAATCTACAATTACACTTTGATCAATATTAAATAGAGTACAGATTGATCAATATTAAGGGTACCGGCCATTTAATGGCCGGTAATTAAATAAACAAAGTACCGGTTATTTAATAGTTGGTATTTAAATAAATAGAGTACCGGTCAGAAAATGACCGGTATGGGTATTTTTATAAATACTCAGAGATCTTGGTATTTAATTAATTTCTATTAAACTTTGGATATTAATAAAAATGTCGGCACTAACTACTATATAGAGAATGGCCTATGAAATCACTTGAAATGAAATTTGATATTGTCGGATCCTATTTTAGGGTGATTTGGAAAATCTTTCTTATCGTTTCAGGTTTTGCCAAGAAAGGAAAGCGACGACGAGCGTTAAAGAATGCGTGCTAATTTTAACAGGGCTGTTTTTAATTGACGCAAAGCTGAGGTGAACAGTGTGGATCATATTCTTAGCCATTTTATATGTAAAATGATCATGCAATTTATACGTATCTTTTACTCTATAAAATGTACAATATGATCTGAACCGTTAATGTTGAGCAGTGTTCCTGGACAGTCTAAAAACAGTGATTTTACTCATCTAAAAAAATAGTAAAGAATTTCAAAAAAAATATAAATTTTGGTCTTTAAGCACATTTAATGTCACCTTATCCAAATTTGTTACAGTTTTGGCAATTAATGGCTATATTTGATATTCACACCATGTTTGTGACAAATTCACGATAATAAAATGAAACTACTTTAAAGCATGCACCAACACAACCATGTTGTGAATAATCACAAGAGCAAGAAATAAATTTGATGAATCATCTTAACAAAACAAACAAAAATGAAGCATATGAGTATGCTCTATTTTTTATTAGTGTATGCCTGTTGGATTATTACAATACCTAATAGTTTATAAACTGGACAAACGAATTACCTTTCAAAGAATAGTCAACTTTGTACTTGAGAAATTAGAGGACAACCAATTTTATGATTCAATTCATTAAAAATATTTTGAAATTTTGGGCAATTAATGACTACATTTAATATTCACATCATGTTTGTGACAAATTCACGATAATAAAATGAAACTACATTCAAGCATGCACCAACACATACATGTTGTGAATAATCACAAGATCAAGAAATAAATTTGATGAATCATCTTAACAAAACAAACAAAAATGAAGCATATGAGTATGCTCTATTTTTTATTAGTGTATGCCTGTTGGAATATTACAATACCTAATAGTTTATAAACTGGACAAATGAATAACCTTTGAAAGAATAGTTAACTTTCTACTTGAGAAATTGGAGGACAACCAATTTTATAATTCAATTCATTGAAAATATTTTGAATTTTTTGAGCAATTAATGGCTATATTTAATATTCACATCATGTTTGTGACAAATTCATGATAATAAAATGAAACTACTTTAAAGCATGCACCAACACATACATGTTGTGAATAATCACAAGAGCAAGAAATAAATTTGATGAATTATCTTAAGAAAACAAACAAAAAAGAAGCATATGAATATGCTCTATTTTTTATTAGTGTATGCATGTTGGAATATTACAATACCTAATAGTTTATAAACTAGATAAACGAATTACCTTTCAAAGAATAGTTAACTTTGTACTTGAGAAATTGGAGGACAACCAAGTTTATGAATCAATTAATTAAAAATATTTTAAAATTTTTTCATGCTATTATAACAACTTTTAGGCTATTTCATCCATATTAGAGAGTATTGTATAGGTGGATGATTAATGTTTGGTTGTTCTTGCATGTGAACAGTTTTGTTAGCGTCTTTGATCTCAAGTCAAATTTTGTGCAAGAAGTGAAGTAATTCTCTTAAATAATGGTTTTGCAATTTCTTTATAAAATAGTTTATTTATTAAAAAAATTCATGGGGATTCCACTAGTCCTCAATTATGCAATTAAGTAACAAATACATGTTTTTATAGATTACATAAAGTATTTAGAATACAAAAAATATAATCTGATGTGGCTTAATATATAAACTCTAAAATTAATTTCAGAAATGTTAAGGTTTAGAAATTTTAAAGGCTTAATTATTTTAAAAAGTGGTTAACATTTATTTAGAAATTTAATTTCAATTGCTGGAATGGAGATTCTCTAAATAAATTGGATATTATTCGTCTGTATTTGAATTTGTAATTTGAAACAATTACAAACAATTATCTTTTAATATCCGGATATTCGTATTTATATCGGAACTCTAGAAGTATTTATATCCAGTGTACAAAGTATTTATCACTTTTTTTTTGTAAATAATCATAAAAGTTCAAAGTAAAAACATTATTGAATGATATAAGCATTTATGTATGAAATATAATTTTTTTTTAAAAATATAAATTATCTAAAATTTAAGTAAAAATGCGGATAAAATATGCAACTATATATCACTCCTTTATTATTTTTATTTCCTCAAATATGCGAAAGAGCGTATCGGAAGGATAAAAATTGTAAAATAGATCCTTTCACAAAGTTGAATTCTTAATTAATTTACATCTCCAGCTCATTAATTCCAATAATTTAAAAGACAACCTGGATCATAGACATCTTCACTCAAGCCGAGATCTGCTAAAGTAAATTATATTAATTTGTCCATATTAATGGATAAGATAAGGAAAAAGAACTTGATTAAAAATTACAGATCAATTTTGTAAAAAAATAGTTTCAAAATTAGTACTAATTTCTAACAACTCCTGAATTCACAAAGTAGCGCCGCCTTTTCTTTCTTCTTTGATTTTTTAGAGGTCAGAATTTGTAGTGTGACCTATATATTTATAGAAAACTGAAATAATATGAGATTGAGAGGTTGGGTTAGATGGAGGCATGCATTAATTGATGAGGCAGCCTGAAAATAGCTCTGCACGCGTAAAGACACACCATTAAAGCTATTTTAATTTTGCCAGGAAAATTTTATAAGGTATATTCCTTTTTAAACGTTGAAATAAAATATTAAATTTTTATTTTGAAAATTTTATAATTTGTTCAAGTTTTAAAATGTCTGATGTCAAATTTTACTGCTTTGAATTATGAAAAAAGAACATTAGTCTCTCCCTTGCCGTGAATCAAATTATGACGTCGGAAATTAGATATACTAATCTGCCTAGGCTACTTATTAAGGGAGAATTTCACGTATACCCCTCAAAAACTTCAAAATTACATATTTCCCCCTCTAAATTTTGAAATTACGTATTTCTCCCTCTAAACTTAAAAAACTCATATATTTACCCATTTTATTGTTTTTTTATATTGAAAAACATTCTAAATTCATAAATACCCATTTTACCCTTTTATTAAAAAACATAAATCGTCCATCTGACTCCAATTTTAATCTGAAAGGTTTCTCTATCGTTCGAATTGCTTTACGATCTGTGCGTGCTAGGTCAGCACAAATCTTGAAGCGAACACACAAATATTGAAGCAACATGCACAGATCTTAATGGAATGCACACGGATCAAAATTTCTTTAAGATCCGTGTGCGCTAGATTAGCATGAATCTTAAAGCAAACACGCACATATCTTATTGCGATGCACGCGGATCGGAAGGTAAAGGAACCCTTCAGATACAAATTTGAGTTTCATAGGGCGTTTTTTAATAAAGGGTAGAATGGGTATGTTATAAATTTAGAATGAGTTTTAATATAAAAGACAATAAAATGGGTAAATATGTGAGTTTTTGAAGTATAAAGAGGAAATACGTAATTTTAAAATTTAGAGAGAGAAATACGTAATTTTGAAGTTTTTGAGGAGTATACGTGAAATTTCCCTATTAAAACACACAGAGAGATTCCTCTACCAACTTTTTTTCTTTTTTTTTGAATAAAAGAGAGGGAGAGAGAGAGAGAGAATTTCCTAGATAGCCACTAGGCCCAATACCACATTTTTTTTAAATGAGAAAGAGAGAGCTTGGCAGCCTCGCCAAATACTTCAAAAGATAGAGAGCTAGAGCAGCCAAAAAATTTATTAATAGAAAAATAAATAAAAAATATCGACAACAAAGAAGCAATTTTCGGAAATTTGATATCTAAGAAAAACGTGATGGTCTATAACATCTTCTGCAGTGACAAAGATATATAGTGGAAAATCGGGTCTCTGCTTACCTCTAAAATTGGATTTACCTACCCTTGATCAGTCCAATTCAGAAACACGGAGTAGATCGCGGAAGAGAAACTCTCCTATTCGCCTCTGTGTTGTCGACTACCGTGTCTAGAGAAGGAAAAACATAACGTAATGTGACTAACACGATGTGACTTGGTTACGTCACGTCACGACATGTGTTAAAAATTTATTTTTACATGATATGACGTGAAGTGATGGAGCACAGTCACATCATGTGTGGTCACGCCGTGACAACACGTGACGCCACTATTCGCGTGACGTGACTGATTGTGTTTGATTATTGTTTTCAAATTTAAGTTAGTTCAAAGAAAATAATATCAAAATGTACAAAAAAAATAAGAAACCTGTTACAAAATAAATTATAATTAAAATGTAATTTTGAAAAAAAATTGGTCACATAACGTGTCACGTGACCTAATGTGACGTGACTAAGATGGTGGAGGATAGTCACCACGTGATCGACACACGTGACGTGACGTGACGTGACTAGTAACAACTTGACTAATTTCCTTCTCTAACCGTGCCTCTGCTCATTGGTACCGCCTTCAAACTTGACTCTATTTTTTTTTAAATGTGATTTATAATTTAAAAAGTGTACTAATTTTGTCTAAAATGTTACTTATTTGATGTACAATTTGTCAACTTAGGACTAGTACAATTTTTATTTTTTTTTAAATTGATGCATGTATTAATCTTTTTAACTGCTCGCTGCTCTCTATTACTTAGTTGATGACTTGATGTATCAATTTTTTTAAATTGCAATTTAGAAAAAAAAAATCTGAATATAAGGTAGTAGGTAGGTCAGATATTCACTTGAATTTGTATATGTATCGATTTGTCAATTAAATTTTGAAATTGATCAATCTATGTGAAAACTCCTAAATTATGATATGTATTGGAAAAAAAATTATAACCAAACATGCTCTCCTTTTTAGTTGTACCATAGAGATTTTACCTACACCCAACCAAAATCCTAGCTTCGCTTCTGGTCCTCTGGATGTTATAGACCACGACGTCCCATTAATCCTTACCCTCATTAGCAAAACAGCATTAAAAAAAAGAAAGAGTTAGTCGACGTTATTGCTGATAACGTCCAGGAAGCAAAAAATTTAAGTCACTCCACACTCCTCACTCTGGACGTTACTACCTATAACGTCCCGATTTGTTTTTCCTCTTGTTGTTTCGTTAATTAGCGATAATTAGATTTCGCTAATCAGGACGTTATGGTCTATAACGTCCTCTGGACGTTATAGATCATCACGTTTTTCTTTTATATCGAATTTCCATGAACTGCTTTCCCATTGTTAATATTTTTTTAATATTTTTTTTAATTTTCCTATTAATAAAAATTTCGGCTAGAGCAGCCGCTGCCAAGCTTAAAAAACACAATTTGGACCATATCTGCCTCCCTCCCTTTTCAAAAAGTCAAAAGAGAGAGAGAGAGTAGGCCTAAGAAAAAAGTGAGAGAAAGAGCTTCCTTGGCAGCCTCAGCCTCTGCCAAGCTTTTCGATAGAGAGAGAGAGATCCACGCGGTGCTTTTAGAGTTGAGGTCAGCTAACTCTATTTGTCATAACGTCTTAATATTAGGATTTTTCTTTTTTCTATTTTATCAAAATTATCATGTATTTGACTTTCCAGCCTTCCGATGCTGGATCTCATTTACGAGCACGTTTGTGTTTCATAATTTTATAAAATAACAGTATAATGTGAAATCTTAGGGCCAAATTGCTTTGTTCAAGTTTCACTTGCGGAAAAACAACAACTAAGATGCTTCTCTCTTTTTCCTTTTAATGGTTACAGAACAGCCAAGAAGAACCAATCAACTCTGTTTCTGACATCCAGATCCACGCCCTTTTGCATCAGCATAGATTAAAGGATCAAATAACATTCACATTACAAATCCAAAGAGGTACGCCCAGTATTCTCTTTTTTTTTTTTCTTTTTTCTAGTTCATACTGATAATTTGATTCCGTGATATATATGAATTGTAGTAAAGAAACTTACATCTAGTAATAAAAAAAGATATGGTGCTTTCCAATGTTCTCTACATATAGAAATTACTGTCTACATGATAATGATAATAAAAGTGTATTTCGCCAAATTAATTATTAAATCAAATATGATTCAGTCACTCTAAGTGGCTAGTATTTTGATTCACATCACTTATGAAACAGGTTGAAATTCCATTATCATGTCAAACATCCCGCAAAATAAGATTTATGAGAGTACGTTGAATAAAGGAAAAGAAAAGGCCCAACAGAGACATGTTTGTGACAAATTCCATTATTCGCACCATGATAGTGACAAATTCACGATAATAAAATGAATCTACTTTAAAGCATGCACCAACACATGCATGTTGTGAATAATCACAAGAGCAGGAAATAAATTTGATGAATCATCTTAACAAAACAAACAAAAATGAAGCATATGAGTATGCTCTATTTTTTATTAGTGTATGCCTGTTGGAATATTACAATACCTAATAGTTTATAAACTGGATAAATGAATTATCTTTCAAAGAATAGTTAACTTTATACTTGAGAAATTGGAGGATAACCAAGTTTATGATTCAATTCATTAAAAATATTTTGAATTTTTTTTATGCTATTATATTAACTTTTAGGCTATTTCATCCAGGTTGGAGAGTATTGTTTAGGTGGATGATTAATGTTTGGTTGTTCTTGAATGTGAACAGTTTTGTTAGCCTCTTTGATCTCAAATCAAATTTTGTGCAATAAGTGAAGTAATTATCTTAAATAATGGTTTTGCAATTTCTTGCTAAAATAGTTTATTTATTAAAAAAATTCACGGGGATTCCACTAGTCCTCAATTATGCAATTAAGTAACAAATACATGTTTTTATAGATTACATAAATTATTTAGAATACATAATTTATATTCTGACTTGGCTTAATATATAAACTCTAAAATTAATTTTCAGTAATGTTAAGGTTTAGAAATTTTAAAGGTTTAAAATTTTTAAAGAGTGGTTAACAGTTATTTATAAATTTAATTTCAATTGCTGTGATGGAGATTCTCTAAATAGATTGGATATTATTCGTCCGTATTTGAATTTGTAATTTGACACAATTACAAATAATTATCTTTTAATATCCGGAGATTCGTATTTATATCGGAACTCTAGAAGTGTTTATATCCAGTGTACAAATTATTTATCACTTTTTTCTTTATAAATAATCATAAAAGTTCAAATTAAAAACTTTATTGAATGATATTAACATTTATGTATGAAATATAAATATTTTTTAAAAAGTATAAAGTATCTAAAATTTAAGTAAAAATGCGGATAAATTATGCAACTATATATCACTCCTTTATTATTTTTATTTCCTCAAGTATGCGAAACGGCATATCGGAAGGACAAAAATTGTAAAATAGATCATTTCACAAAGTTAGTCAAAAGTATTTTGGACATGTTTCAAATATAAGAGACTTGTTTCAAAATTCGTACAAATTTAAATTAAATGATCCGAACTGAACTTAATCCTGCCACCTCACCTTATCCGAATTTGTAACAGTTTTGGCAATTAATAGCTATATTTAATATTCACACTATTTTTGTGACAAATTCACGATAATAAATAAAACTACTTTAAAACATGCACCAACACATACTTGTTGTGAATAATCACAAGAGCAATAAATAAATTTGATGAATCATCTTAACAAAACAAACAAAAATGACGCATTTGATTATGCTCTATTTTTTATTAGTGTATGTCTATTGGAATATTACAATACCTAATAGTTTATAAACTGGACAAACGAATTACCTTTCAAAGAATAGTTAACTTTGTACTTGACAAATTGGAGGACAACCAATTTTATGATTCAATTCATTAAAAATATTTTGAAATTTTTGGGCAATTAATGGCTATATTTAATATTCACACCATGTTTGTGACAAATTCACAATAATAAAATGAAACTACATTAAAGCATGCACCAACACATACGTGTTGTGAATAATCACAAGAGCAAGAAATAAATTTGATGAATCATCTTTAACAAAACAAACAAAAATGAAGCATATGAGTATGCTCTATTTTTTATTAGTGTATGCATGTTGGAATATTACAATACCTAATAGTTTATAAACTCGACAAACAAATTATCTTTCAAAGAATAGTTAACCATGTACTTGAGAAATTGGAGGACAACCAATTTTATGATTCAATTCATTGAAAATATTTTGAAAATTTTGGGCAATTAATGGCTATATTTAATATTCGCACCATGATAGTGACAAATTCACGATAATAAAATGAATCTACTTTAAAGCATGCACCAACACATGCATGTTGTGAATAATCACAAGAGCAGGAAATAAATTTGATGAATCATCTTAACAAAACAAACAAAAATGAAGCATATGAGTATGCTCTGTTTTTTATTAGTGTATGCCTGTTGGAATATTACAATACCTAATAGTTTATAAACTGGATAAATGAATTATCTTTCAAAGAATAGTTAACTTTGTACTTGAGAAATTGGAGGATAACCAAGTTTATGATTCAATTCATTAAAAATATTTTGAATTTTTTTTATGCTATTATATTAACTTTTAGGCTATTTCATCCAGATTGGAGAGTATTGTATAGGTGGATGAATAATGTTTGGTTGTTCTTGAATGTGAACAGTTTTGTTAGCCTCTTTGATCTCAAATCAAATTTTGTGCAATAAGTGAAGTAATTCTCTTAAATAATGGTTTTGCAATTTCTTGCTAAAATAGTTTATTTATTAAAAAAATTCACGGGGATTCCACTAGTCCTCAATTATGCAATTAAGCAACAAATACATGTTTTTATAGATTACATAAATTATTTAGAATACATAATTTATATTCTGACTTGGCTTAATATATAAACTCTAAAATTAATTTTCAGTAATGTTAAGGTTTAGAAATTTTAAAGGTTTAAAATTTTTAAAGAGTGGTTAACAGTTATTTATAAATTTAATTTCAATTGCTGTGATGGAGATTCTCTAAATAGATTGGATATTATTCGTCCGTATTTGAATTTGTAATTTGACACAATTACAAATAATTATATTTTAATATCCGGAGATTCGTATTTATATCGGAACTGTTACGTCCGGAAATTTTAAACATTTAAAATTTTCAATGTTTAGAACATAATAGAAAATTTTATTGATGAACTAGGAGTTGAAAATTAAAAACAATTATAATATTATTCTGAATTCTCGAAATAGTCCGACTTGATCGAATCTTTAAATCTATATCTTATAAACAAAAGAATTAAATTAACTTACATGTATATATATAATTATTTGCATGAGCTCTTCTTTTATTAATAACAAACAAAGGGAGGGTCTATTTAGCAAATTTCCAAAAATTATACAAGTCCTCTCTCTTTTCCCTTCTTCTTCCCCCCACTGTGGTCCGACCCCCCCTCCTTGCTTGTGTCCGCCAAAAGAAAGAGAAGGAGAGAGGAGTCTCTTCTCCCTCAAAATTTCACCGAAACTCTTGAAAAATCTACGAGAGGAATGGAAATGGTGGTATCTCTCTCCTTCTAGTAGCTGTTTAGCTCTCCAATCGGTATTTCCTTCTTCTCATCTTCTCTCAAAATCCAAAATTCATGGCACTTGTTTAGAGTTTCGATCAAATCTAAAATTTTTGTATAAGTTTTGAGTAATCCATCTCCATTAAGCTTTTATGTTGCTAATTTAGTAAATTCTTCCTCAATTTCATCTTAATTTGGTTTTGATTGATCTAGGGTTTGGGTATTGGACGAATTGATTAGTGAACCGACTTATTGCGGGCCGCAATAAGATCTCTTGCGGGCCGCAATGAGTGGAGGCAGTGAATTTGTCGCGCAGAAAAAGAAAGCTATAGAGGTCATTGCGGGCCGCAATGAGTGTGCAGGACAACAGTAGAGGTCATTACGGGCCGCAATGGATTCATTGCGGGCCGCAATGAATGTGCAGGAATGAAGCTCTGACTTGTTTTGTTTCGGTTCGCAATGGGTATTTTTGCGAATGGTTTCCATGTTTGGAAGGGTATATGGATTATGTTAAGGAAAGTATAAAGAAACTAATGTAACTCAAGTAACCATATCGATCGTCGAACAAAGATTAAATAAATTATATATGTTGATATAGGTGTAGGCTCGGGTGAGCAAAATTTTGCGGGACCTTTCGAGACGTCCGAACCATAAGTGCGAGATACGCTCTCCGTAATCAGGTGCGGGGTTCTTGGACTTGTTTGATGTTTCATTTTTAGAAATTAAATTCTTATTTTCCGATTGTCATGTCGTATATTGATTGTTGCATAATTTGAATTGTGTGAATCATATGCACAAACCAATCTGGTTAAAACTGAATTGTTGTGAAAAGGTAGATTTGCATATTCGTATGGTTGTCGATTGATGTGTTCTTTGAGCTGATTTTGATCCTATGTCAAGGTTGAGCCGTATGGCTGACCTTGATTCCGTGTGAATGCATTTGTAAAGTTGAGCTGCATAGCTGACTTAGAACCAGACTGTAGTAAACGGTTAACCCAAAGCACTGCAGATGGGTGTCAGATAAAGGGTCCAGCTCGGTGGAACATTTGTAGGTGTCAGTAACCCTACAGATGAGGGTTTGATAAAGGGTCCAGCTCGAGAGAACATCTGTAGGTGCTACCAGCCGTATTAAAATGAGTTAAGCCAAATATGTGTTGTTTGAACTTCATCTTGGAAATTTCGTGAGTTGTGTTTCACTTGATTATTGTTGTCGAGCATACGCATTCATTTATATACTGATATAGAACTATTAATATACTTTCGTATGGGTTTCATTTTTGGACATGGATTCTGATTGCAAGTCCAATAACCTGATTGTGGCAAATTCGCACTGAGAAGTTATTCTCACCCCCACCCTTTGGGTTCTTTTTTACAGGTTGCGATACGACTGATTCTGGGGAGGCACACGAGTAGTAGACCTTTGGTATATGTCACCATATTACCTTAGTAGTTGTTTT
Source organism: Carex myosuroides (assembly GCA_028015225.1). NCBI lineage: Eukaryota > Viridiplantae > Streptophyta > Magnoliopsida > Poales > Cyperaceae > Carex > Carex myosuroides. Next base: position 10,310,806 of record CM051479.1, read on the forward strand.
GTTATTTGACTAGAGATGTATATATATTTTTGTTGGATAGTTCTCTAGGTCATACCCTATGGTCGGTATCCGTATGAGATACGTTTTGTATATGCCACTGTTACCAGATGTTGGGTACTTGGATTGTTATATATAAATTCGTTTTATTCTTTTATTGTGCTATGATAAGTTATATCGTAATTGCCTTGTAAGCATACATAGAGTTGTATGCTTACGGCGGGGCTCTGTCACTACTCATGGCTGCGGGGTAAAACAGTTCCCTTTGGTGGTATCAGAGCATAGGTTTAAGCCCTAACCAGACTGATTGGATACGTGAGTACGGTACGTTATAATTGGACCATCAAGATTAACGACTTATCTAGTATAGTAATAAGTAAATACAAACTTAACGCAATTCTTCTTCTTATTTAGAATTATGGAAAGACGTCGAGGTAGGGGACGACCCCGAACGAGAGATCTTGATAACATTCAGGATCCAATTATCGAACCAGCCGCACGTGGAGTTAGGACTAGACCTGCGGGGCCTAATGTTCAGGGATCTGATCTTGGACCTAGAGGTGTGCAGGACCGGGATTGCAATTTAGATGAGAGATTGATTGCGGCTTACGAGAGAGGTCGCCAGGCAGAGAGGTGTGATGCGGGACCTGAGGTTCACAGAGGTGCTCCTGAGGCGTTCAGGAGGTTGTATGATTCTTTCATGCGTCTTAATCCACCTCGTTTTGATGGCACCAGTGGGTATGCCGTAGCAGAAGAATGGCTCGCCAATGTTAATTCAAAGTTGATTTTATGTCGAGCACCTGAGGAAGATAGGGTGGAACTGGTAGAGCAACAGTTAGAGAATGAGGCAAGATTCTGGTGGGATGGAGCCCGGCGTAGTTATGTCGGGGAGGAGGTAAAGATTCCGTGGGAGTGGTTTGAACAACAGTTCACTCGACGATTTCTCAGTAACTTACAGCGAGAGGCGTTGAGGAGTAAATTTTTAGACTTAAGGCAGAATGGGCGACCCGTGGCAGAATATAACAATGACTTCCTCGGCTTGTCGAGGTATGCAACAGATGTGCGGAATGATGTGGAAAGGTACCGTAGGCAGTACCTGGATGGGTTGGATGGAGGTATATCGATGATTGTAGATACCCCAGTAGTTACCGAGCTTCAGGCTTTGATGGATCATGCAGAGCAGGTAGAGATGCATGGTAATCGGAGGAGAATGCAAATGACAGAGAGAAATATTAAGCAGAGAGAGGATCAGAACAGGCAGATAGTGAGGTCAAGGGGAGGTCCGTCGGCTGCTAGACCACCTCCCAGACAGATGGCAACACCTGGATTCAGGCCGGGTTTTGCTCCAATGTGGTGCCGTTCATGCAACCAGGCACATTCGGAACAAGATTGCAGACGTCTCAACCGCACATGTTTTACATGTGGCAGTGGAGATCATTGGGCGAGAGAGTGCCCGAACGATACATGGGGAGTTCAGAGGGACAGTGGTGCTGGAGATCCTGCAGGACGTGGACAGGGTGGATCACCATCCCGTGGTCGAGGTGTTCCTCAGTTCAGCGGAGGCAGGACTGGATGACGAGTGTCTGCACATGCGCTTGGGGTGTCGGAGGTTGCACCTGACGCGACAGAGACTCTAGGTGAGGGTGATGACATGGTACCTCCTGATTCTCAGGCTGATGTGATGACAGGTATACTTTCTATCTCGGATCATAGTGCTTATTGTTTGATAGATACCGGGTGTAGCCATTCTATCGTATCGAAGGCATGGGTAGAGAAATGTCATTGGCCAACTGAGACTGGTAACTAAGTCCTTAGTGTTCAAACCCCTTTCGGTTCTACTGACCGAGCAATCACGATATGCCAAAACCGCCGAGTCAGAGTTGATGGAAGAGATCTCGAGATAGACATGTTAGTTATGGATATTACCGGATATGATGTTCTATTAGGGATGGATTGGTTAACCCGGCATGCAGCGACAATCGATTGCCCGCATCGCATGATCCATTTTGCATCTTCAAGAGGTATGTCATGCATGCTCAGATGTAGAAAGATTGGAGATTTAATGCCTTGTATTTCAGCTATAGAAGTTAGGCATTTGATTGATTCCGGGTGCAGCGCATATCTGGCGGCGATAGTTTACACTACTACGGAAGTTCCCGAGATTTATACTATCCCGGTGGTTTCAGAATTCGTGGATGTGTTCCCGGACGAGATAGTTGGACTACCACCCGAACGAGAAGTCGAATTTGGTATAGAATTGATACCAGGCAAGACACCAATTTCTAAGACTCCGTATTGCATGGCTCCTGCGGAATTGAGAGAACTCAAGGCACAATTAGAAGAGATGCTGGAAAGCGGGTTCATTAGACCAAGCACGTCTCCATGGGGTGCTCCCATGTTGTTTGTGAAGAAGAAAGATGGGACCTTGCGGTTATGTATCGACTATCGCGAATTGAACAAGGTAACAGTCAAAAACAGATACCCGTTACCTCACATTGATGATTTGTTTGACCAGTTGCAAGGATCTTCTATTTACTCCAAAATAGATTTGAGGACGGGGTACCATCAGCTAAGAATACGTCCGAGTGATGTAGATAAGACGGCCTTCCGTACACGCTACGGGCATTATGAGTACTTAGTCATGCCGTTTGGGCTCACGAATGCCCCGGCCGCCTTTATGGATCTTATGCACCGAGTGTTCCATGATCTATTGGATTCTACAGTGGTGGTTTTTATCGATGACATATTGGTGTATTCGCGGTCACGAGAGGAACATGAGATACATTTACGAATAGTGTTGCAGAGGTTACGAGAGCATCAACTGTTCGCAAAATTTTCCAAGTGCGAGTTTTGGCTTGATAAAGTGACATTTCTGGATCATGTGATTTCTGGAGAAGGGTTGGCAGTGGATTCAGAAAAGATTCGGGCTGTGACCGAATGGAAGAGACCGGAGACAGTTACGGAGATTCGTAGTTTTCTGGGTCTAGTGGGTATTACCGACGATTTGTACTCGGGTTCTCACAGTTGGCTAGTCCTCTCACGAAGCTGTTGCATAAGGGTGTGAAGTTTGAGTGGGGCGCCGCTCAAGATCAGAGTTTCCAAGAACTGAAGAGTCGATTGGTATCTGCACCGATTCTTGCAATGCCAATTACTGACAAGGATTATACCGTCTATACCGATGCATCTCGAGCGGGTTTGGGATGTGTATTGATGCAAGATGAACACGTTATTGCATATGCATCTCGACAGTTACGGCCGCATGAACAGAATTATCCGACACATGATTTGGAGTTAGCAGCAGTGATTTTTGCATTGAAGATCTGGCGACACTATTTGTATGGAACAAGATGCCGTGTCTACACGGATCACCAAAGCTTAAAGTATATTTTTACTCAAAGAGTGTTGAATTTGAGACAGAGAAGATGGTTGGAATTAATGAAGGACTATGATCTGGACATTCAGTATCACGCAGGAAAGGCGAATGTGGTAGCAGACGCGCTAAGCAAGAAGAGTCAGATAAATCTGGCATCTATTATTACAAATGAGACACATCTTCTCGAGGAAATGCGAAGGATGAGTTTATACGTGGGTGCATCCCGCGAGTTCGCGTTAGAAACATCATCTCGTTGGAGTGGAGATAGAGCTAGTGCGGGTACATCCGCATTTGCATCTATTATTATGGCTGCGGTTGAGGTAGGACCAGAATTGCATGAGCGTATTCGAGTAGCACAACAGGAGGACCCTAAATGTCAGCAGTTTCGAAAACATTCTGAATCTGGTGAAGACTCACCTTTTCGACTCTACGAAGATGGTATCCTACGATTCCATGACCGTATATGCATTCCTAATGACTAGGAGTTAAAGAAGTTGATCCTATCCGAGGCACATGACTCGGGATATACCATTCATCCCGGTGAAGTCAAGAGTATCAAGATTTGAAGCGACACTTGTGGTGGCCAAAGATGAAGAGAAATGTTCAGAGCTACGTCGAGAAATGCCAAGTTTGTCAGCAAGTCAAAGCCGATAGACGAAAGAGGGCGGGACTACTAAAGCCCCTTGAGATACCCGCATATAAGTTTGAATCGATTACCATGGATTTTGTGTCCGGTTTCCCGAGGACTGTCAGACGATACGACTCCATTTGGGTTATAGTGGATAGACTGACCAAAATCGCACACTTCATTCCACTACGGACTGATACAACCGGAAAAGAATTGGTTGATTTGTTCTTACAATATCAGTTTAAATACCATGGTTGCTCACGGAATATTATTTCCGACCGAGATACTCGTTTTACCTCGCATTTTTGGGGAAGTTTTCAAGAGTCCATGGGTACAAAGTTAAGATTCAGTACCGCACATCATCCGCAAACAGATGGCCAGTCCGAGCGAACGATACAAACGTTGGAAGATATGCTTCGATCATGTGCCCTAAGTTTCCGAGGCTCTTGGATCGATCACTTGTACTTGGTAGAGTTCGCATACAACAATAGCTACCATTCGAGTATCGGAATGTCACCACAAGAGGCACTTACGGGACAGCAGTGTCGTACTCCGTTATGGTGGGGACCCGCAAGTACGTACTCACCTACCGGACCCCAGATGATACAGGAAGTGGCTGAAAAGACAAAGGTTGTTTTGAGTCGGCTTAAGTCAGCTCAGGAGCGACAAAAGAAACACGCCGATGTTCATCGAAGACCGTTGGAATTTCAAGAAGGAGATCACGTGTGGCTTCGAGTTTCTCCCGTTAGAGGCGTGCATCGATTCGGTGTTTCGGGTAAGTTGAGACCCCGGTATATTGGACCATTTCAGATCACGCAACTAGTTGGACCTGTGGCATATGAGCTTTCGTTACCTCCCGCGTTGGACCGAGTTCATCCGGTATTTCACGTGTCACAACTACGCCGGTTTGTGCGAGATCCATCTCATTGTATTGATCACTCCGACTTGCACGTCCGAGATGACCTATCTTATCAAGAAGAGCCGATACGAATATTAGACAGAAAAGAGCAACGACTTCGAAGCAGAGTGATCAAGCTTGTTCTTATACAATGGGGACGCCATTCGGAGAAAGAGGCGACATGGGAACCTGAGGCAAGTATCCGTGAAAAGTATCCAGAGCTATTCGACGATTCAGGTACGAAATTAAGTTCAGAGGACTGAACTTTATTTTAAGGGGGGGGGGGAATGTTACGTCAGGAAATTTTAAACATTTAAAATTTTCAATGTTTAGAACATAATAGAAAATTTTATTGATGAACTAGGAGTTGAAAATTAAAAACAATTATAATATTATTCTGAAATCTCGAAATAGTCCGACTTGATCGAATCTTTAAATCTATATCTTATAAACAAAAGAATTAAATTAACTTACATGTATATATATAATTATATGCATGAGCTCTTCTTTTATTAATAACAAACAAAGGGAGGGTCTATTTAGCAAATTTCCAAAAATTATACAAGCCCTCTCTCTTTTCCCTTCTTCTTCCCCCCACTGTGGTCCGACCCCCCCTCCTTGCTTGTGTCCACCAAAAGAAAGAGAAGGAGAGAGGAGTCTCTTCTCCCTCAAAATTTCACCGAAATTCTTGAAAAATCTACGAGAGGAATGGAAATGGTGGTCTCTCTCTCCTTCTAGTAGCTGTTTAGCTCTCCAATCGGTATTTCCTTCTTCTTATCTTCTCTCAAAATCCAAAATTCATGGCACATGTTTAGAGTTTCGATCAAATCTGAAAATTTTGTATAAGTTTTGAGTAATCCATCTCCATTAAGCTTTTATGTTGCTAATTTAGTAAATTCTTCCTCAATTTCATCTTAATTTGGTTTTGATTGATCTAGGGTTTGGGTATTGGACGAATTGATTACTGAACTGACTTATTGCGGGCCGCAATAAGATCTCTTGCGGGCCGCAATGAGTGGAGGCAGTGAATTTGTCGCGCAGAAAAAAAAAGCTGTAGAGGTCATTGCGGGCCGCAATGGATTCCTTTTGGGCCGCAATGAGTGTGCAGGAAAACGGTAGAGGTCATTATGGGCCGCAATGGATTCATTGCGGGCCGCAATGAATGTGCAGGAATGAAGCTCTGACTTGTTTTGTTTCGGTCCGTAATGGGTATTTTTGCGAATGGTTTCCATGTTTGGAAGGGTATATGGATTATGTTAAGGAAAGTATAAAGAAACTAATGTAACTCAAGTAACCATATCGATCGTCGAACAAAGATTAAATAAATTATATATGTTGATATAGGTGTAGGTTCGGGTGAGCAAAATTTTGCGGGACCTTTCGAGACCTCCGAACCATAAGTGCGAGATACCTCTCCGTAATCAGGTGCGGGGTTCTTGGACTTGTTTGATGTTTCATTTTCAGAAATTAAATTCTTATTTTCCGATTGTCATGTCGTATATTGATTGTTGCATAATTTGAATTGTGTGAATCATGTGCACAAACCAATCTGGTTAAAACTGAATTGTTGTGAAAAGGTAGATTTGCATATTCGTTTGGTTGTCGATTGATGTGTTCTTTTCATTGTTCTATATGTGAAATGAATCTGCCAGGCTGACCCATAGAGGTAGCTGGATAAGGTGACGGTGACCTATCCGTTGACCTGTTTCTGAATTTGCCAGGCTGACCCATAGAGGTAGCTAGAAAAGGTGACGTTGACCTATCCGTTGACCTGTTTCTGAATTTGCCAGGCTGACCCATAGAGGTAGCTGGATAAGGTGACGGTGACCTATCCGTTGACATGTTTCTGAATTTGCCAGGCTGACCCATAGAGGTAGCTGGATAAGGTGACGGTGACCTATCCGTTGACCTGTTTCTGAAATTGCCAGGCTGACCCATAGAGGTAGCTGGATAAGGTGACGGTGACCTATCCGTTGACCTGTTTATGAATTGTTGCAAGGCTTTGAGCTGATTTTGATCCTATGTCAATGTTGAGCCGTATGGCTGACCTTGATTTCGTGTGAATGCATTTGTAAAGTTGAGCTGCATAGCTGACTTAGAACCAGACTGTAGTAAACGGTTAAGCCAAAGCACTGCAGTTGGGTGTCAGATAAAGGGTCCAGCTCGGTGGAACATCTGTAGGTGTCAGTAACCCTACAGATGAGGGTTTGATAAAGGGTCCAGCTCGAGAGAACATCTGTAGGTGCTACCAGCCGTATTAAAATGAGTTAAGCCAAATATGTGTTGTTTGAACTTCATCTTGGAAATTCCGTGAGTTGTGTTTCACTTGATTATTGTTGTCGAGCATACACATTCATTTATATACTGATATAGAACTGTTAATATACTTTCGTATGGGTTTCATTTTTGGACATGGATTCTGATTGCAAGTCCAATAACCTGATTGTGGCAAATTCGCACTGAGAAGTTATTCTCACCCCCACCCTTTGGGTTCTTTTTTACATGTTGCGATACGACTGATTCTGGGGAGGCACACGAGTAGTAGACCTTTGGTATATGTCACCATATTACCTTAGTAGTTGTTTTGTTATTTGACTAGAGATGTATATATATTTTTGTTGGATAGTTCTCTAGGTCATACCCTATGGTCGGTATCCGTATGAGATACGTTTTGTATATGCCACTGTTACCAGATGTTGGGTACTTGGATTGTTATATATAAATTCGTTTTATTCTTTTATTGTGCTATGATAAGTTATATCGTAATTGCCTTGTAAGCATACATATAGTTGTATGCTTACGGCGGGGCTCTGTCACTACTCATGGCTGCGGGGTGTGACAGGAACTCTAGAAGTGTTTATATCCAGTGTACAAATTATTTATCACTTTTTTCTTTATAAAAAATCATAAAAGTTCAAATTAAAAACTTTACTGAATGATATTAACATTTATGTATGAAATATAAATATTTTTTAAAAAGTATAAAGTATCTAAAATTTAAGTAAAAATGCGGATAAATTATGCAACTATATATCACTCCTTTATTATTTTTATTTCCTCAAGTATGCGAAACGGCATATCGGAAGGACAAAAATTGTAAAATAGATCATTTCACAAAGTTAGTCAAAACTAAGTCAAAAGTATTTTGGACATGTTTCAAATATAGGAGACTTGTTTCAAAATTCGTACAAATTTAAATTAAACGATCCGAACTGAACTTAATCCTGCCACCTCACCTTATCCGAATTTGTAACAGTTTTGGCAATTAATAGCTATATTTAATATTCACACTATTTTTGTGACAAATTCACGATAATAAATAAAACTACTTTAAAACATGCACCAACACATACATGTTGTGAATAATCACAAGAGCAAGAAATAAATTTGATGAATCATCTTAACAAAACAAACAAAAATGACGCATTTGATTATGCTCTATTTTTTATTAGTGTATGTCTATTGGAATATTACAATACCTAATAGTTTATAAACTGGACAAACGAATTACCTTTCAAAGAATAGTTAACTTTGTACTTGACAAATTGGAGGACAACCAATTTTATGATTCAATTCATTAAAAATATTTTGAAATTTTTGGGCAATTAATGGCTATATTTAATATTCACACCATGTTTGTGACAAATTCCCAATAATAAAATGAAACTACATTAAAGCATGCACCAACACATATGTGTTGTGAATAATCACAAGAGCAAGAAATAAATTTGATGAATCATCTTTAACAAAACAAACAAAAATGAAGCATATGAGTATGCTCTATTTTTTATTAGTGTATGCATGTTGGAATATTACAATACCTAATAGTTTATAAACTCGACAAACGAATTACCTTTCAAAGAATAGTTAACCATGTACTTGAGAAATTGGAGGAAAACCAATTTTATGATTCAATTCATTGAAAATATTTTGAAAATTTTGGGCAATTAATGGCTATATTTAATATTCGCACCATGATAGTGACAAATTCACGATAATAAAATGAATCTACTTTAAAGCATGCACCAACACATGCATGTTGTGAATAATCACAAGAGCAGGAAATAAATTTGATGAATCATCTTAACAAAACAAACAAAAATGAAGCATATGCGTATGCTCTATTTTTTATTAGTGTATGCCTGTTGGAATATTACAATACCTAATAGTTTATAAACTGGATAAATGAATTATCTTTCAAAGAATAGTTAACTTTGTACTTGAGAAATTGGAGGATAACCAAGTTTATGATTCAATTCATTAAAAATATGTTGAATTTTTTTTATGCTATTATATTAACTTTTAGGCTATTTCATCCAGATTGGAGAGTATTGTATAGGTGGATGATTAATGTTTGGTTGTTCTTGAATGTGAACAGTTTTGTTAGCCTCTTTGATCTCAAATCAAATTTTGTGCAATAAGTGAAGTAATTCTCTTAAATAATGGTTGTGCAATAAGCGAACGATACAAACGTTGGTAGATATGCTTCGATCATGTGCCCTAAGTTTCCGAGGCTCTTGGATCGATCACTTGTACTTGGTAGAGTTTGCATACAATAATAGCTACCATTCAAGTATCGGAATGTCACCACAAGAGGCACTTACGGGACAGCAGTGTCGCACTCCGTTATGGTGGGGACCCGCAAGTACGTACTCACCTACCGGACCCCAGATGATACAGGAAGTGGCTGAAAGACAAAGGTTGTTTTGAGTTGGCTTAAATCAGCTGAGGAGCGACAAAAGAAATACGCTGATGTTCATCGAAGATCGTTGGAATTTCAAGAAGGAGGTCACGTGTGGCTTCGAGTTTCTCCCGTTAGAGGCGTGCATCGATTCGGTGTTTCGGGTAAGTTGAGACCCCGGTATATTGGACCATTGCAGATCACGCAACGAGTTGGACCTGTGGCATATGAGCTTTCGTTACCTCCCGCGTTGGACCGAGTTCATCCGGTATTTCACGTGTCACAATTACGCCGATATGTGTGAGATCCATCTCATTGTATTGATCACTCCGACTTGCACATCCGAGATGACCTATCTTATCAAGAAGAACCGATGCGGATATTGGACCGAAAAGAACAACGACTTCGAAGCAGAGTGATCAAGCTTGTTCTTATACAATGGGGACGCCACTCGGATAAAGAAACAACGTGGGAACTTGAGGCAAGTATCCGTGAGAAGTACCCAGAACTGTTCGACACTTCAGGTATGCAATTCAGTTCAGAGGACTGAACTTTATTTTAAGGGGGGGAGAAATGTTACGTTAAAAAAAAAATGTGCTGTTGGACCCTAAAACATCCCAGACGTTTGTTAAAACGTTCCAGATGTTTTCAAAATTCAAACTCGATTTTCCAATTCCTGCGAGTTTAGTTAAATCGTTACCAACGATTATAAAACGTTCCCAATGTTTTAAAACTTTCAAAACGATTGGCTCTGTAAATATTTGGTCAAAAACAGGATTTCTACATCTTAGAATTTAATTAAAACGTTACAACGGTTTCGAAAACGTCCAAAACGTTTTATGGTATTTCCTGCTCGATCAGGGTCTATTTTGTAAAATTCTCTCTCTCTCCCTTCATTTCTCCCTGTGTGGTCCGATCCCCTTGTGCTTGTGCGTGTGTGTGTCCGCCAAAACAAAGAGAAAGGAGAGGGATCTCCCTTGTCCTTCCAAAAATCCATCAAAAGCTTTGAGAAATTGAAGAAAGAAGTGGAAAATCTTGATTTTTCTCTCTCTAGTGCTCCATTGGTATTTCCCTTTCCCTCCTCTCTTCTCAAAATTCGAATTTTTCTCCATTGTTAGGGTTTTGTCATATATCCAAAATTTGTGTATAAATTGTGAGTAATCCCTCCCCATTAAACATCTATGTTGTTCATTTGGCAATTTATTTCCCAAATTGTGCTAAATCTCGATTTTCTATCTAGGGTTTGGTTCAAACCCGAAAATTGAGAAGAATTGTGATTAATCTAGTTTAATCCAACCAATAGAGGTGTTAATTGGTGTAGGCTCGGTTGAGCAAGATTTTGCGGGACCTTTCGAGTCGTCCGAACCATAAGTGCGAGATACGCTCTTCGTAATCAGGTGCGGGGTTCTTGGACTTGTTTGATGTTTCATTTTCAGAAATTAAATTCTTCTCGATTGTCATGTTGGATGCTTGATTGTTTCATAATTTGAAATTCATGTTGCATGTTTCATTGTTGCATGTTGATTGTTGCATGATTGATGGTTGCATAATTGTAATTGTGTGAATTGTTTGCATAAACCAATATGGTTAAAACCAAATTGTGAGGTGGTTGATAGAATTCATGTGAAATATTTGATTTTTGCATAATTGGAATGACGTGAATTTATGTGCATAACATAATCAATTTAGAACCGAATTGTTGTGAGATGGTTAATTTGCATATTCGTATGGTTGTCAATTGATGTGTTCTATTAATTGTTCTAGAAGTGAATGAATTTGCCATGCTGACCCGTAGAGGTAGCTTGGATAAGGTGACGGTGACCTATCCGTTGACCTGTCGATGAATTTGCCATGCTGACCCGTAGAGGTAGCTTGGATGAGGTGACGGTGACCTATCCGTTGACATGTCGATGAATTTGCCATGCTGACCCGTAGAGGTAGCTTGGATGAGGTGACGGTGACCTATTTGTTGACCTGTCGATGAATTTTCCATGCTGACCCGTAGAGGTAGCTTGGATGAGGTGACGGTGACCTATCCGTTGACCTGTCTATGAATTTGCCATGCTGACCCGTAGAGGTAGCTTGGATGAGGTGACGGTGACCTATCCGTTGACCTGTCTATGAATTTGCCATGCTGACCCGTAGAGGTAGCTTGGATGAGGTGACGGTGACCTATCCGTTGACCTGTCTATGAATTTGCCATGCTGACCCGTAGAGGTAGCTTGGATGAGGTGACGGTGACCTATCCGTTGACCTGTCTATGAATTTGCCATGCTGACCCATAGAGGTAGCTTGGATGAGGTGACGGTGACCTATCCGTTGAGCTGTCTATGAATTGTTGCTAGGCTTTGAGCTGATTTTGATCCTATTTGAATGAGACTAGCAAGGTTGAGCCGTATGGCTGACCTTGATTCTATGTGAAATGCATTGTAAATTTGAGCTGTATAGCTGACTTAGAACCAAAATTTAGTAAACGGTTAAGCCAAAGCACTGCAGATGGGTGTCAGATAAAGGGTCCAGCTCGGTGGAACATCTGTAGGTGTCAGTAACCCTACAGATGAGGGTTTGATAAAGGGTCCAGCTCGAGAGAACATCTGTAGGTGCTACCAGTCATATTAAAATGAGTTAAGCCAAACATGTGTTTGTTGAACTTCATCTTGGAAATTCCGTAAGTTGTGTTTCACTTGATTGTTGTTGTCGAGCATATGCATACATTTATATACTGATATAGAACTGTTAATATACTTTTGTATGGGTTTCATTTTTGGACATGGATTCTGATTGCAAGTCCAATAACCTTATTGTGGCAAATTCGCACTGAGAAATTATTCTCACCCCCACCCTTTGGGTTCTTTTTACAGGTTGTGATACGACTGATTCTGGGGAGGCACACGAGTAGTAGGCCTTTGGTATATGTCACCATATTACCTTAGTAGTTGTTTTGTTATTTGACTAGAGATGTATATATATATTTTTGTTGGATAGTTCTCTAGGTCATACCCTATGGTCGGTATCCGTATGAGATACGTTTTGTATATGCCACTGTTACCAGATGTTGGGTACTTGGATTGTTATATATAAACTTGTTTTATTCTTTTATTGGGCTATGATGAGTTATATCGTAATTGCCTTGTAAGCATACATGGAGTTGTATGCTTACGGCGGGGCTCTGTCACTACTCACGGCTGCGGGGTGTGACAATTCCCTTTGGTGGTATCAGAGCATAGGTTTAATCCCTAACCAGACTGATAGGATACGTGAGTGGGGTACGTTATAATTGGACCATCAAGATTAACGACTTATCTAGTATAGTAATAAATAAATACAAACTTAATGAAATTCTTCTTCTTAATTAGAATTATGGAAAGACGTCGAGGTAGGGGACGACCCCGAACGAGAGATCTTGATAATATTCAGGATCCAATTATCGAACCAGCCGCTCGTGGAGTTGAGATTGGACCTGCGGGGACTAATGTTCAGGGAGCTGATCTTGGACCTAGAGGTGTGCAGGACCGGGATCGCGATTTAGATGAGAGGTTGATTGCGGCTTACGAGAGAGGTCGCCAGGCAGAGAGCCGTGATGCGGTACCTGAGGTTCACAGAGGTGCTCCTGAGGAGTTCAGGAGGTTGTACGACTCTTTCATGCGTCTTAATCCACCTCGTTTTGATGGCACCAGTGGGTATGCCGTAGCAGAAGAATGGCTCCCTAATGTTAATACAAAGTTGATTTTATGTCGAGCACCTGAGGAAGATAGGGTGGAGCTGGTATAGCAGCAGTTAGAGAGTGAGGCAAGATTCTGGTGGGATGGAGCCCGACGTAGTTATGTCGGGGAGGAGGTAAAGATTCCGTGGGAATGGTTTGAGCAACATTTCACTAGATGATTTCTAAGTAACTTACAGCGAGAGGCGTTGAGGAGGAAATATCTAGACCTAAGGCAGAATGGGCGACCAGTGGCAGAGTACAACAATGACTTCCTCGGCTTGTCAAGGTATGCAGCAGATGTGCGGAATGATGCGGAGAGGTACCGTAGGCAGTACCTGGATGGGTTGGATGGAGGTATATCGATGATTGTAGATACCCCAGTAGTTACTGAGCTTCAGGCGGTGATGGATCATGCAGAGCAGGTAGAGATGCATAATAAGAGGAGGAAAATACAGATGACAGAAAGAAATATCAAGCAGAGAGAGGATCAGAACAGGCAGAGGGTGAGGTTAGGGGGAGGCCCGTCGACTGCTAGACCCCCTCCCAGACAGATAGCAACACTTGGATTTAGGCCGGGTTTTGCTCCAATGTGGTGCCGTTCATGCAACCAGGCACATTCGGAACAAGATTGCAGACGTCTCAACAGCTCACGCTTTACATGTGGCAGCCGAGATCATTGGGCGAGAGAGTGCCCGAACGCTGCATGGGGATTTCAGAGAGACAGTGGTGCTGGAGGACCTGCAGGACGTGGGCAGGGCGGATCACCATCCCGTGGTCGAGGTGTTCCTCAGTTCAGCGGAGGCAGGACTGGAGGATGAGTGTCTGCACATGCGCTTGGGGTGTCAGAGGTTGCACATGATGCGACAGAGACTCTAGGTGAGGGTGATGACATGGTACCTCCTGATTCTCAGGCCGATGTGATGACAGGTATACTTTCTATCTCGGACCATAGTGCTTATTGTTTGATAGATACCGGGTGTAGCCATTCTATCGTATCGAAGACATTGGTAGAGAAATGTCATTGGCCAACTGAGACTGGTAACCAAGTCCTTAGTGTTCAAACCCCTTTCGGTTCTACTGACCGAGCAATCACGATATGCCGAAATCGACGAGTCAGAGTTGATGGAAGGGATCTCGAGATAGACATGTTAGTTATGGATATTACCGGATATGATGTTCTATTAGGGATGGATTGGTTAACACGGCATGCAGCGACAATCGATTGCCCGCATCGCATGATTCATTTTGCATCTTCAAGAGGTATGTCATGCATGCTCAGATGTAGAAAGATTGGAGATTTAATGCCTTGTATTTCAGCTGTGGAAGTTAGACATTTGATTGATTCCGGGTGCCGTGCATATCTGGTGGCGATAGTTTACACTACTACGGAAGTTCCCGAGATTTATACTATCCCGGTGGTTTCAGAATTTGTGGATGTGTTTCCGGACGAGATAGTTGGACTACCACCCGAACGAGAAGTAGAATTTGGTATAGCATTGATACCAGGCACGACACCAATTTCTAAGACTCCATATCGCATGGCTCCTGCGGAATTGAAAGCACTCAAGGCACAATTAGAAGAGATGCTGGAAAGCGGGTTCATTAGACCAAGCACGTCTCCATGGGGTGCTCCCGTGTTGTTTGTGAAGAAGAAAGATGGAACCTTGCGGTTATGTATCGACTATCGCGAATTGAACAAGGTAACAGTCAAAAATAGATACCCGTTACCTCGCATTGATGATTTGTTTGACCAGTTGCAAGGATCTTCTATTTACTCCAAGATAGATTTGAGGACGGGGTACCATCAGCTAAGAATACGTCCGAGTGATGTAGACAAGACGGCCTTCCGTACACGCTACGGGCATTATGAGTACTTGGTCATGCCGTTTGGGCTAACGAATGCTCCGGCCGCCTTTATGGATCTTATGCACCGAGTGTTCCATGATCTATTGGATTCTACAGTGGTGGTTTTTATCGATGACATATTGGTGTATTCGCGATCACGAGAGGAACATGAGATACATTTACGAATAGTGTTACAGAGGTTACGAGAGCATCAATTGTTCGCAAAATTTTCCAAGTGTGAGTTTTGGCTCGACAAAGTGACATTTCTGGGTCACGTGATTTCAGGAGAAGGGCTGGCGGTGGATTCAGAAAAGATTCGGGCTGTGACCGAATGGAAGAGACCGGAGACAGTTACGGAGATTCGTAGTTTTCTGGGTCTAGCTGGGTATTACCGACGATTTGTACTCGGGTTCTCACAGTTGGCTAGTCCTCTCACGAAGTTGTTGCATAAGGGTGTGAAGTTTGAGTGGGGTGCCGCTCAAGATCAGAGTTTCCAAGAACTGAAGAGTCGATTGATATCTGCACCGGTTCTTGCAATGCCAATTACTGACAAGGATTATACCGTCTACACCGATGCATCTCGATCGGGTTTAGGATGTGTATTGATGTAGGAGGAGAACGTTATTGCATATGCATCTCGACAGTTACGGCCGCATGAACATAATTATCCGACTCATGATTTGGAGTTAGCAGCAGTGATTTTTGCATTGAAGATCTGGCGACACTATTTGTATGGAACAAGATGCCGTGTCTACACGGATCACCAAAGCTTAAAGTATATTTTTACTCAAAGAGTGTTGAATTTGAGACAGAGAAGATGGTTGGAATTAATGAAGGACTATGATCTGGACATTCAGTATCACGCAGGAAAGGCGAATGTGGTAGCAGACGCGCTAAGCAAGAAGAGTCAGATAAATCTGGCATCTATTATTACAAGTGAGACACATCTTCTCGAGGAAATGCGAAGGATGAGTTTATACGTGGGTGCATCCCGTGAGTTCGTGTTAGAAACATCATCTCGTTGTAGGGGAGATAGAGCTAGTGCGGATACATCCGCATTTGCATCTATTATTATGGCTGCGGTTGAGGTTCGACCAGAATTACATGAGCGTATTCGAGTAGCACAATAGGAGGACCCAAAATGTCAGCGGTTTCGAAAACATTCTGAATCTGGTGAAGACTCTCCTTTTCGACTCTACGAAGATGGTATCCTACGATTCCATGACCGTATATGCATTCCTAATGACTCAGAGTTGAAGAAGTTGATCCTATCTGAGGCACATGACTCGGGATATACCATTCATCCCGGTGAAGTCAAGATGTATCAAGATTTGAAGCGACACTTGTGGTGGCCAAAGATGAAGAGAAATGTTCAGAGCTACGTCGAGAAATGCCAAGTTTGTCAGCAAGTCAAAGCCGATAGACGAAAAAGGGCGGGACTACTAAAGCCCCTTGAGATACCCGCATATAAGTTTGAATCGATTACCATGGATTTCGTGTCCGGTTTCCCGAGGACTGTCGGACGATACGACTCCATTTGGGTTATAGTGGATAGACTGACCAAAATTGCACATTTCATTCCACTACGGACTGATACAACCGGAAAAGAATTGGTTGATTTGTTCTTACAATATCAGTTTAAATACCATGGTTGCTCACGGAATATTATTTCCGATCGAGATACTCGTTTTACCTCGCATTTTTGGGGAAGTTTTCAAGAGTCCATGGGTACAAAGTTAAGATTCAGTACCGCACATCATCCGCAAACAGATGGCCAGTCCGAGCGAACGATACAAACGTTGGAAGATATGCTTCGATCATGTGCCCTAAGTTTCCGAGGCTCTTGGATCGATCACTTGTACTTGGTAGAGTTTGCATACAATAATAGCTACCATTCAAGTATCGGAATGTCACCACAAGAGGCACTTACGGGACAGCAGTGTCGCACTCCGTTATGGTGGGGACCCGCAAGTACGTACTCACCTACCGGACCCCAGATGATACAGGAAGTGGCTGAAAAGACAAAGGTTGTTTTGAGTCGGCTTAAATCAGCTCAGGAGCGACAAAAGAAATACGCCGATGTTCATCGAAGACCGTTGGAATTTCAAGAAGGAGATCACGTGTGGCTTCGAGTTTCTCCCGTTAGAGGCGTGCATCGATTCGGTGTTTCGGGTAAGTTAAGACCCCGGTATATTGGACCATTTCAGATCACGCAACGAGTTGGACCTGTGGCATATGAGCTTTCGTTACCTCCCGCGTTGGACCGAGTTCATCCGGTATTTCACGTGTCACAATTACGCCGATATGTGCGAGATCCATCTCATTGTATTGATCACTCCGACTTGCACATCCGAGATGACCTATCTTATCAAGAAGAACCGATGCGGATATTGAACCGAAAAGAACAACGACTTCGAAGCAGAGTGATCAAGCTTGTTCTTATACAATGGGGACGCCACTCGGATAAAGAAGCAACGTGGGAACTTGAGGCAAGTATCCGTGAGAAGTACCCAGAACTGTTCGACACTTCAGGTATGCAATTCAATTCAGAGGACTGAACTTTATTTTAAGGGGGGGAGAAATGTTACGTTAAAAAAAAAAAATGTGCTGCTGGACCCTAAAACGTCCCAGACGTTTGTTAAAACGTTCCAGACGTTTTCAAAATTCAAACTCGATTTTCCAATTCCTGCGAGTTTAGTTAAATCGTTACCAACGATTATAAAACGTTCCCAATGTTTTAAAACGTTTCAAAACGATTGGCTCTGTAAAAATTTGATCAAAAACAGGATTTCTACATCTTAGAATTTAATTAAAACGTTACAACGGTTTCGAAAACGTCCAAAACGTTTTATGGTATTTCCTGCTCGATGAGGGTCTATTTTGTAAAATTCTCTCTCTCTCCCTTCATTTCTCCCTGTGTGGTCCGATCCCCTTGTGCTTGTGCGTGTGTGTGTCCGCCAAAACAAAGAGAAAGGAGAGGGATCTCCCTTCTCCTTCCAAAAATCCATCAAAAGCTTTGAGAAATTGAAGAAAAAGTGGAAAATCTTGATTTTTCTCTCTCTAGTGCTCCATTGGTATTTCCCTTTCCCTCATCTCTTCTCAAAATTCGAATTTTTCTCCATTGTTAGGGTTTTGTCCTAAATCCAAAATTTGTGTATAAATTGTGAGTAATCCATCCCCATTAAACTTCTATGTTGTTCATTTGGCAATTTATTTCCCAAATTGTGTTAAATCTCGATTTTCTATCTAGGTTTTGGTTCAAACCCGAAAATTGAGAAGAATTGTGATTAATCTAGTTTAATCCAACCAATAGAGGTGTTAATTGGTGTAGGCTCGGTTGAGCAAGATTTTGCGGGACCTTTCGAGACGTCCGAACCATAAGTGCGAGATACGCTCTTCGTAATCAGGTGCGGGGTTCTTGGACTTGTTTGATGTTTCATTTTCAGAAATTAAATTCTTCTCGATTGTCATGTTGGATGCTTGATTGTTGCATAATTTGAAATTCATGTTGCATGTTTCATTGTTGCATGTTGATTGTTGCATGATTGATGGTTGCATAATTGTAATTGTGTGAATTGTTTGCATAAACCAATATGGTTAAAACCAAATTGTGAGGTGGTTGATAGAATTCATGTGAAATATTTGATTTTTGCATAATTGGAATGACGTGAATTTATGTGCATAACCCAATCAATTTAGAACCGAATTGTTGTGAGATGGTTAATTTGCATATTCGTATGGTTGTCAATTGATGTGTTCTATTAATTGTTCTAGAAGTGAATGAATTTGCCATGTTGACCCGTAGAGGAAGCTTGGATTAGGTGACGGTGACCTATCCGTTGACCTGTCGATGAATTTTCCATGCTGACCCGTAGAGGTAGCTTGGATGAGGTGACGGTGACCTATCTGTTGACCTGTCGATGAATTTGCCATGCTGACCCGTAGAGGTAGCTTGGATGAGGTGACGGTGACCTATCCGTTGACCTGTCTATGAATTTGCCATGCTGACCCGTAGAGGTAGCTTGGATGAGGTGACGGTGACCTATCCGTTGACCTGTCTATGAATTTGCCATGCTGACCCGTAGAGGTAGCTTGGATGAGGTGACGGTGACCTATCCGTTGACCTGTCTATGAATTTGCCATGCTGACCCGTAGAGGTAGCTTGGATGAGGTGACGGTGACCTATCCGTTGACCTGTCTATGAATTTGCCATGCTGACCCGTAGAGGTAGCTTGGATGAGGTGACGGTGACCTATCCGTTGAGCTGTCTATGAATTGTTGCTAGGCTTTGAGCTGATTTTGATCCTATTTGAATGAGACTAGCAAGGTTGAGCCGTATGGCTGACCTTGATTCTATGTGAAATACATTGTAAAGTTGAGCTGTATAGCTGACTTAGAACCAAAATTTAGTAAACGGTTAAGCCAAAGCACTGCAGATGGGTGTCAGATAAAGGGTCCAGCTCGGTGGAACATCTGTAGGTGTCAGTAACCCTACAGATGAGGGTTTGATAAAGGGTCCAGCTCGAGAGAACATCTGTAGGTGCTACCAGTCATATTAAAATGAGTTAAGCCAAACATGTGTTTGTTGAACTTCATCTTGGAAATTCCGTAAGTTGTGTTTCACTTGATTATTGTTGTCGAGCATATGCATATATTTATATACTGATATAGAACTGTTAATATACTTTTGTATGGGTTTCATTTTTGCACAAGGATTCTGATTGCAAGTCCAATAACCTGATTGTGGCAAATTCGCACTGAGAAATTATTGTCACCCCCACCCTTTGGGTTCTTTTTACAGGTTGTGATACGACTGATTCTGGGGAGGCACACGAGTAGTAGGCCTTTGGTATATGTCACGATATTACCTTAGTAGTTGTTTTGTTATTTGACTAGAGATGTATATATATATTTTTGTTGGATAGTTCTCTAGGTCATACCCTATGGTCGGTATCCATATGAGATACGTTTTGTATATGCCACTGTTACCAGATGTTGGGTACTTGGATTGTTATATATAAACTTGTTTTATTCTTTTATTGGGCTATGATGAGTTATATCGTAATTGCCTTGTAAGCATACATGGAGTTGTATGCTTACGGCGGGGCTCTGTCACTACTCACGGCTGCGGGGTGTGACAGTTCCCTTTGGTGGTATCAGAGCATAGGTTTAATCCCTAACCAGACTGATAGGATACGTGAGTGGGGTACGTTATAATTGGACCATCAAGATTAACGACTTATCTAGTATAGTAATAAATAAATACAAACTTAATGAAATTCTTCTTCTTAATTAGAATTATGGAAAGACGTCGAGGTAGGGGACGACCCCGAACGAGAGATCTTGATAATATTCAGGATCCAATTATCGAACCAGCCGCTCGTGGAGTTGAGATTGGACCTGCGGGGACTAATGTTCAGGGAGCTGATCTTGGACCTAGAGGTGTGCAGGACCGGGATCGCGATTTAGATGAGAGGTTGATTGCGGCTTACGAGAGAGGTCGCCAGGCAGAGAGCCGTGATGCGGTACCTGAGGTTCACAGAGGTGCTCCTGAGGAGTTCAGGAGGTTGTACGACTCTTTCATGCGTCTTAATCCACCTCGTTTTGATGGCACCAGTGGGTATGCCGTAGCAGAAGAATGGCTCGCTAATGTTAATACAAAGTTGATTTTATGTCGAGCACCTGAGGAAGATAGGGTGGAGCTGGTAGAGCAGCAGTTAGAGAGTGAGGCAAGATTCTGGTGGGATGGAGCCTGACGTAGTTATGTCGGGGAGGAGGTAAAGATTCCGTGGGAATGGTTTGAGCAACATTTCACTCGATGATTTCTAAGTAACTTACAGCGAGAGGCGTTGAGGAGGAAATTTCTAGACCTAAGGCAGAATGGACGACCAGTGGCAGAGTACAACAATGACTTCCTCGGCTTGTCAAGGTATGCAGCAGATGTGCGGAATGATGCGGAGAGGTACCGTAGGCAGTACCTGGATGGGTTGGATGGAGGTATATCGATGATTGTAGATACCCCAGTAGTTACTGAGCTTCAGGCGGTGATGGATCATGCAGAGCAGGTAGAGATGCATAATAAGAGGAGGAAAATACAGATGACAGAAAGAAATATCAAGCAGAGAGAGGATCAGAACAGGCAGAGGGTGAGGTTAGGGGGAGGCCCGTCGACTGCTAGACCCCCTCCCAGACAGATAGCAACACTTGGATTTAGGTCGGGTTTTGCTCCAATGTGGTGAGATTCATGCAACCAGGCACATTCGGAACAAGATTGCAGACGTCTCAACAGCTCATGCTTTACATGTGGAAGCCGAGATCATTGGGCGAGAGAGTGCCCGAACGCTGCATGGGGATTTCAGAGAGACAGTGGTGCTGGAGGACCTGCAGGATGTGGGCAGGGCGGATCACCATCCTGTGGTCGAGGTGTTCCTCAGTTCAGCGGAGGCAGGACTGGAGGACAAGTGTCTGCACATGCGCTTGGGGTGTCGGAGGTTGCACATGACGCGACAGAGACTCTAGGTTAGGGTGATGACATGGTACCTCCTGATTCTCAGGCCGATGTGATGACAGGTATACTTTCTATCTCGGACCATAGTGCTTATTGTTTGATAGATACCGGGTGTAGCCATTCTATCGTATCGAAGACATTGGTAGAGAAATGTCATTGGCCAACTGAGACTGGTAACCAAGTCCTTAGTGTTCAAACCCCTTTCGGTTCTACTGACCGAGCAATCACGATATGCCGAAACCGACGAGTCAGAGTTGATGGAAGGGATCTCGAGATAGACATGTTAGTTATGGATATTACCGGATATGATGTTCTATTAGGGATGGATTGGTTAACACGGCATGCAGCGACAATCGATTGCCCGCATCGCATGATTCATTTTGCATCTTCAAGAGGTATGTCATGCATGCTCAGATGTAGAAAGATTGGAGATTTAATGCCTTGTATTTCAGCTGTGGAAGTTAGACATTTGATTGATTCCGGGTGCCGTGCATATCTGGCGGCGATAGTTTACACTACTACGGAAGTTCCCGAGATTTATACTATCCCGGTGGTTTCAGAATTTGTGGATGTGTTTCCGGACGAGATAGTTGGACTACCACCCGAACGAGAAGTAGAATTTGGTATAGCATTGATACCAGGCACGACACCAATTTCTAAGACTCCATATCGCATGGCTCCTGCGGAATTGAAAGCACTCAAGGCACAATTAGAAGAGATGCTGGAAAGCGGGTTCATTAGACCAAGCACGTCTCCATGGGGTGCTCCCGTGTTGTTTGTGAAGAAGAAAGATGGAACCTTGCGGTTATGTATCGACTATCGCGAATTGAACAAGGTAACAGTCAAAAATAGATACCCGTTACCTCGCATTGATGATTTGTTTGACCAGTTGCAAGGATCTTCTATTTACTCCAAGATAGATTTGAGGACGGGGTACCATCAGCTAAGAATACGTCCGAGTGATGTAGACAAGACGGCCTTCCGTACACGCTACGGGCATTATGAGTACTTGGTCATGCCGTTTGGGCTAACGAATGCTCCGGCCGCCTTTATGGATCTTATGCACCGAGTGTTCCATGATCTATTGGATTCTACAGTGGTGGTTTTTATCGATGACATATTGGTGTATTCGCGATCACGAGAGGAACATGAGATACATTTACGAATAGTGTTACAGAGGTTACGAGAGCATCAATTGTTCGCAAAATTTTCCAAGTGTGAGTTTTGGCTCGACAAAGTGACATTTCTGGGTCACGTGATTTCAGGAGAAGGGCTGGCGGTGGATTCAGAAAAGATTCGGGCTGTGACCGAATGGAAGAGACCGGAGACAGTTACGGAGATTCGTAGTTTTCTGGGTCTAGCTGGGTATTACCGACGATTTGTACTCGGGTTCTCACAGTTGGCTAGTCCTCTCACGAAGTTGTTGCATAAGGGTGTGAAGTTTGAGTGGGGTGCCGCTCAAGATCAGAGTTTCCAAGAACTGAAGAGTCGATTGATATCTGCACCGGTTCTTGCAATGCCAATTACTGACAAGGATTATACCGTCTACACCGATGCATCTCGATCGGGTTTAGGATGTGTATTGATGTAGGAGGAGAACGTTATTGCATATGCATCTCGACAGTTACGGCCGCATGAACAGAATTATCCGACTCATGATTTGGAGTTAGCAGCAGTGATTTTTGCATTGAAGATCTGGCGACACTAT
The DNA here is from genome assembly GCA_028015225.1 of Carex myosuroides. Taxonomy (NCBI): domain Eukaryota; kingdom Viridiplantae; phylum Streptophyta; class Magnoliopsida; order Poales; family Cyperaceae; genus Carex; species Carex myosuroides. The sequence continues at coordinate 10,334,147 of CM051479.1, forward strand.
TTGTATGGAACAAGATGCCGTGTCTACACGGATCACCAAAGCTTAAAGTATATTTTTACTCAAAGAGTGTTGAATTTGAGACAGAGAAGATGGTTGGAATTAATGAAGGACTATGATCTGGACATTCAGTATCACGCAGGAAAGGCGAATGTGGTAGCAGACGCGCTAAGCAAGAAGAGTCAGATAAATCTGGCATCTATTATTACAAGTGAGACACATCTTCTCGAGGAAATGCGAAGGATGAGTTTATACGTGGGTGCATCCCGCGAGTTCGTGTTAGAAACATCATCTCGTTGTAGGGGAGATAGAGCTAGTGCGGATACATCCGCATTTGCATCTATTATTATGGCTGCGGTTGAGGTTCGACCAGAATTACATGAGCGTATTCGAGTAGCACAACAGGAGGACCCAAAATGTCAGCGGTTTCGAAAACATTCTGAATCTGGTGAAGACTCGCCTTTTCGACTCTACGAAGATGGTATCCTACGATTCCATGACCGTATATGCATTCCTAATGACTCAGAGTTGAAGAAGTTGATCCTATCTGAGGCACATGACTCGGGATATACCATTCATCCCGGTGAAGTCAAGATGTATCAAGATTTGAAGCGACACTTGTGGTGGCCAAAGATGAAGAGAAATGTTCAGAGCTACGTCGAGAAATGCCAAGTTTGTCAGCAAGTCAAAGCCGATAGACGAAAAAGGGCGGGACTACTAAAGCCCCTTGAGATACCCGCATATAAATTTGAATCGATTACCATGGATTTCGTGTCCGGTTTCCCGAGGACTGTCGGACGATACGACTCCATTTGGGTTATAGTGGATAGACTGACCAAAATTGCACATTTCATTCCACTACGGACTGATACAACCGGAAAAGAATTGGTTGATTTGTTCTTACAATATCAGTTTAAATACCATGGTTGCTCACGGAATATTATTTCCGACCGAGATACTCGTTTTACCTCGCATTTTTGGGGAAGTTTTCAAGAGTCCATGGGTACAAAGTTAAGATTCAGTATCGCACATCATCCGCAAACAGATGGCCAGTCCGAGCGAACGATACAAACGTTGGAAGATATGCTTCGATCATGTGCCCTAAGTTTCCGAGGCTCTTGGATCGATCACTTGTACTTGGTAGAGTTTGCATACAATAATAGCTACCATTCAAGTATCGGAATGTCACCACAAGAGGCACTTACGGGACAGCAGTGTCGCACTCCGTTATGGTGGGGACCCGCAAGTACGTACTCACCTACCGGACCCCAGATGATACAGGAAGTGGCTGAAAAGACAAAGGTTGTTTTGAGTCGGCTTAAATCAGCTCAGGAGCGACAAAAGAAATACGCCGATGTTCATCGAAGACCGTTGGATTTTCAAGAAGGAGATCACGTGTGGCTTCGAGTTTCTCCCGTTAGAGGCGTGCATCGATTCGGTGTTTCGGGTAAGTTAAGACCCCTGTATATTGGACCATTTCAGATCACGCAACGAGTTGGACCTGTGGCATATGAGCTTTCGTTACCTCCCGCGTTGGACCGAGTTCATCCGGTATTTCACGTGTCACAATTACGCCGATATGTGCGAGATCCATCTCATTGTATTGATCACTCTGACTTGCACATCCGAGATGACCTATCTTATCAAGAAGAACCGATGCGGATATTGGACCGAAAAGAACAACGACTTCGAAGCAGAGTGATCAAGCTTGTTCTTATACAATGGGGACGCCACTCGGATAAAGAAGCAACGTGGGAACTTGAGGCAAGTATCCGTGAGAAGTACCCAGAACTGTTCGACACTTCAGGTATGCAATTCAGTTCAGAGGACTGAACTTTATTTTAAGGGGGGGAGAAATGTTACGTTAAAAAAAAAAAATGTGCTGCTGGACCCTAAAACGTCCCAGACGTTTGTTAAAACGTCCGAGGCGTTTGTTAAAACGTTCCAGACGTTTTCAAAATTCAAACTCGATTTTCCAATTCCTGCGAGTTTAGTTAAATCGTTACCAACGATTATAAAACGTTCCCAATGTTTTAAAACGTTTCAAAACGATTGGCTCTGTAAAAATTTGATCAAAAACAGGATTTCTACATCTTAGAATTTAATTAAAACGTTACAACGGTTTCGAAAACGTCCAAAACGTTTTATGGTATTTCCTGCTCGATCAGGGTCTATTTTGTAAAATACTCTCTCTCTCCCTTCATTTCTCCCTGTGTGGTCCGATCCCCTTGTGCTTGTGCGTGTGTGTGTCCGCCAAAACAAAGAGAAAGGAGAGGGATCTCCCTTCTCCTTCCAAAAATCCATCAAAAGCTTTGAGAAATTGAAGAAAGAAGTGGAAAATCTTGATTTTTCTCTCTCTAGTGCTCCATTGGTATTTCCCTTTCCCTCCTCTCTTCTCAAAATTCGAATTTTTCTCCGTTGTTAGGGTTTTGTCCTAAATCCAAAATTTGTGTATAAATTGTGAGTAATCCCTCCCCATTAAACTTCTATGTTGTTCATTTGGCAATTTATTTCCCAAATTGTGCTAAATCTCGATTTTCTATCTAGGGTTTGGTTCAAACCCGAAAATTGAGAAGAATTGTGATTAATCTAGTTTAATCCAACCAATAGAGGTGTTAATTGGTGTAGGCTCGGTTGAGCAAGATTTTGCGGGACCTTTCGAGACGTCCGAACCATAAGTGCGAGATACGCTCTTCGTAATCAGGTGCGGGGTTCTTGGACTTGTTTGATGTTTCATTTTCAGAAATTAAATTCTTCTCGATTGTCATGTTGGATGCTTGATTGTTGCATAATTTGAAATTCATGTTGCATGTTTGATTGTTGCATGTTGATTGTTGCATGATTGATGGTTGCATAATTGTAATTGTGTGAATTGTTTGCATAAACCAATATGGTTAAAACCAAATTGTGAGGTGGTTGATAGAATTCATGTGAAATATTTGATTTTTGCATAATTGGAATGACGTGAATTTATGTGCATAACCCAATCAATTTAGAACCGAATTGTTGTGAGATGGTTAATTTGCATATTCGTATGGTTGTCAATTGATGTGTTCTATTAATTGTTCTAGAAGTGAATGAATTTGCCATGTTGACCCGTGGAGGTAGCTTGGATGAGGTGACGGTGACCTATCCGTTGACCTGTCGATGAATTTGCCATGCTGACCCGTAGAGGTAGCTTGGATGAGGTGACGGTGACCTATCCGTTGACCTGTCGATGAATTTGCCATGCTGACCCGTAGAGGTAGCTTGGATGAGGTGACGGTGACCTATCCATTGACCTGTCTATGAATTTGCCATGCTGACCCATAGAGGTAGCTTGGATGAGGTGACGGTGACCTATCCGTTGACCTGTCGATGAATTTGCCATGCTGACCCGTAGAGGTAGCTTGGATGAGGTGACGGTGACCTATCCGTTGACCTGTCTATGAATTTGCCATGCTGACCCATAGAGGTAGCTTGGATGAGGTGACGGTGACCTATCCGTTGACCTGTCTATGAATTTGCCATGCTGACCCATAGAGGTAGCTTAGATGAGGTGACGGTGACCTATCCGTTGACCTGTCTATGAATTGTTGCTAGGCTTTGAGCTGATTTTGATCCTATTTGAATGAGACTAGCAAGGTTGAGCCGTATGGCTGACCTTGATTCTGTGTGAAATGCATTGTAAAGTTGAGCTGTATAGCTGACTTAGAACCAAACTTTAGTAAACGGTTAAGCCAAAGCACTGCAGATGGGTGTCAGATAAAGGGTCCAGCTCGGTGGAACATCTGTAGGTGTCAGTAACCCTACAGATGAGGGTTTGATAAAGGGTCCAGCTCGAGAGAACATCTGTAGGTGCTACCAGTCATATTAAAATGAGTTAAGCCAAACATGTGTTTGTTGAACTTCATCTTGGAAATTCCGTAAGTTGTGTTTCACTTGATTATTGTTGTCGAGCATATACATCCATTTATATACTGATATAGAACTGTTAATATACTTTTGTATGGGTTTCATTTTTGGACATGGATTCTGATTGCAAGTCCAATAACCTGATTGTGGCAAATTCGCACTGAGAAATTATTCTCACCCCCACCCTTTGGGTTCTTTTTACAGGTTGTGATACGACTGATTCTGGGGAGGCACACGAGTAGTAGGCCTTTGGTATATGTCACCATATTACCTTAGTAGTTGTTTTGTTATTTGACTAGAGATGTATATATATATTTTTGTTGGATAGTTCTCTAGGTCATACCCTATGGTCGGTATCCGTATGAGATACGTTTTGTATATGCCACTGTTACCAGATGTTGGGTACTTGGATTGTTATATATAAACTTGTTTTATTCTTTTATTGGGCTATGATGAGTTATATCGTAATTTCCTTGTAAGCATACATGGAGTTGTATGCTTACGGCGGGGCTCTGTCACTATTCACGGCTGCGGGGTGTGACAACATGTTTCAAATATAGGAGACTTGTTTCAAAATTCGTACAAATTTAAATTAAACGATCCGAACTGAACTTAATCCTGCCACCTCACCTTCTCCGAATTTGTAACAGTTTTGGCAATTAATAGCTATATTTAATATTCACACTATTTTTGTGACAAATCCACGATAATAAATAAAACTACTTTAAAACATACACCAACACATACATGTTGTGAATCACAAGAGCAAGAAATAAATTTGATGAATCATCTTAACAAAACAAACAAAAATGACGCATTTGATTATGCTCTATTTTTTATTAGTGTATGTCTATTGGAATATTACAATACCTAATAGTTTATAAACTGGACAAACGAATTACCTTTCAAATAATAGTTAACTTTGTACTTGACAAATTGGAGGACAACCAATTTTATGATTCAATTCATTAAAAATATTTTGAAATTTTTGGGCAATTAATGGCTATATGTAATATTCACACCATGTTTGTGACAAATTCACAATAATAAAATGAAACTACATTAAAGCATGCACCAACACATATGTGTTGTGATAATCACAAGAGCAAGAAATAAATTTGATGAATCATCTTTAACAAAACAAACAAAAATGAAGCATATGAGTATGCTCTATTTTTTATTAGTGTATGCATGTTGGAATATTACAATACCTAATAGTTTATAAACTCGACAAACGAATTACCTTTCAAAGAATATTTAACCATGTACTTGAGAAATTGGAGGACAACCAATTTTTCGATTCAATTCATTGAAAATATTTTGAAAATTTTGGGCAATTAAAGGCTATATTTAATATTCGCACCATGATAGTGACAAATTGACGATAATAAAATGAATCTACTTTAAAGCATGCACCAACACATGCATGTTGTGAATAATCACAAGAGCAGGAAATAAATTTGATGAATCATCTTAACGAAACAAACAAAAATGAAGCATATGAGTATGCTCTATTTTTTATTAGTGTATGCCTGTTGGAATATTACAATACCTAATAGTTTATAAACTGGATAAATGAATTATCTTTCAAAGAATAGTTAACTTTGTACTTGAGAAATTGGAGGATAACCAAATTTATGATTCAATTCATTAAAAATATTTTGAATTTTTTTTATGCTATTATATTAACTTTTAGGCTATTTCATCCAGATTGAAGAGTATTGTATAGGTGGATGATTAATGTTTGGATGTTCTTGAATGTGAACAGTTTTGTTAGCCTCTTTGATCTCAAATCAAATTTTGTGCAATAAGTGAAGTAATTCTCTTAAATAATGGTTTTGCAATTTCTTGCTAAAATAGTTTATTTTTAAAAAAAATTCACGGGGATTCCACTAGTCCTCAATTATGCAATTAAGTAACAAATACATGTTTTTATAGATTACATAAATTATTTAGAATACATAATTTATATTCTGACTTGGCTTAATATATAAACTCTAAAATTAATTTTTAGTAATGTTAAGGTTTAGAAATTTTAAAGGTTTAAAATTTTTAAAGAGTGGTTAACAGTTATTTATAAATTTAATTTCAATTGCTGTGATGGAGATTCTCTAAATAGATTGGACGAATAATATCCAATCTATTTAGAGAACCTCCATCACAGCAATTGAAATTAAATTTATAAATAACTGTTAACCACTCTTTAAAAATTTTAAACCATTAAAATTTCTAAACCTTAACATTACTGAAAATTAATTTTAGAGTTTATATATTAAACCAAGTCAGAATATAAATTATGAATTCTAAATAATTTATGTAATCTATAAAAACATGTATTTGTTACTTAATTGCATAATTGAGGACTAGTGGAATCCCCGTGAATTTTTTTAATAAATAAACTATTTTAGCAAGAAATTGCAAAACCATTATTTAAGAGAATTACTTCACTTATTGCACAAAATTTGATTTGAGATCAAAGAGGCTAACAAAACTGTTCATATTCAAGAACAACCAAACATTAATCATCCACCTATACAATACTCTCCAATCTGGATGAAATAGCCTAAAAGTTAATATAATAGCATAAAAAAAATTCAAAATATTTTTAATGAATTGAATCATAAACTTGGTTATCCTCCAATTTCTCAAGTACAAAGTTAACTATTCTTTGAAAGATAATTCATTTATCCAGTTTATAAACTATTAGGTATTGTAATATTCCAACAGGCATACACTAATAAAAAATAGAGCATACTCATATGCTTCATTTTTGTTTGTTTTGTTAAGATTATTCATCAAATTTATTTCCTGCTCTTGTGATTATTCACAACATGCATGTGTTGGTGCATGCTTTAAAGTAGATTCATTTTATTATCGTGAATTTGTCACTATCATGGTGCGAATATTAAATATAGCCATTAATTGCCCAAAATTTTCAAAATATTTTCAATGAATTGAATCATAAAATTGGTTGTCCTCCAATTTCTCAAGTACATGGTTAACTATTCTTTGAAAGGTAATTCGTTTGTCGAGTTTATAAACTATTAGGTATTGTAATATTCCAACATGCATACACTAATAAAAAATAGAGCATACTCATATGCTTCATTTTTGTTTGTTTTGTTAAAGATGATTCATCAAATTTATTTCTTGCTCTTGTGATTATCACAACACATATGTGTTGGTGCATGCTTTAATGTAGTTTCATTTTATTATTGTGAATTTGTCACAAACATGGTGTGAATATTAAATATAGCCATTAATTGCCCAAAAATTTCAAAATATTTTTAATGAATTGAATCATAAAATTGGTTGTCCTCCAATTTGTCAAGTACAAAGTTAACTATTATTTGAAAGGTAATTCGTTTGTCCAGTTTATAAACTATTAGGTATTTTAATATTCCAATAGGCATACACTAATAAAAAATAGAGCATAATCAAATGCGTCATTTTTGTTTGTTTTGTTAAGATGATTCATCAAATTTATTTCTTGCTCTTGTGATTCACAACATGTATGTGTTGGTGTATGTTTTAAAGTAGTTTTATTTATTATCGTGGATTTGTCACAAAAATAGTGTGAATATTAAATATAGCTATTAATTGCCAAAACTGTTACAAATTCGGAGAAGGTGAGGTGGCAGGATTAAGTTCAGTTCGGATCGTTTAATTTAAATTTGTACGAATTTTGAAACAAGTCTCCTATATTTGAAACATGTCCAAAATACTTTTGACTTAGTTTTGACTAACTTTGTGAAATGATCTATTTTACAATTTTTGTCCTTCCGATAGTTGCATAATTTATCCGCATTTTTACTTAAAATTTTAGATACTTTATACTTTTTAAAAAATATTTATATTTCATACATAAATGTTAATATCAGTCAGTAAAGTTTTTAATTTGAACTTTTATGATTATTTATAAAGAAAAAAGTGATAAATAATTTGTACACTGGATATAAACACTTCTAGAGTTCCTGTCACACCCCGCAGCCATGAGTAGTGACAGAGCCCCGCCGTAAGCGTACAACTCCATGTATGCTTACAAGGCAATTACGATATAACTTATCATAGCACAATAAAAGAATAAAACGAGTTTATATATAACAATCCAAGTACCCAACATCTGGTAACAGTGGCATATACAAAACGTATCTCATACGGATACCGACCATAGGGTATGACCTAGAGAACTATCCAACAAAAATATATATACATCTCTAGTCAAATAACAAAACAACTACTAAGGTAATATGGTGACATATACCAAAGGTCTACTACTCGTGTGCCTCCCCAGAATCAGTCGTATCGCAACATGTAAAAAAGAACCCAAAGGGTGGGGGTGAGAATAACTTCTCAGTGCGAATTTGCCACAATCAGGTTATTGGACTTGCAATCAGAATCCATGTCCAAAAATGAAACCCATACGAAAGTATATTAACAGTTCTATATCAGTATATAAATGAATGCGTATGCTCGACAACAATAATCAAGTGAAACACAACTCACGGAATTTCCAAGATGAAGTTCAAACAACACATATTTGGCTTAACTCATTTTAATATGGCTGGTAGCACCTACAGATGTTCGCTCGAGCTGGACCCTTTATCAAACCCTCATCTGTAGGGTTACTGACACCTACAGATGTTCCACCGAGCTGGACCCTTTATGTCACACCCCGCAGCCCAACGAGGCGCGACAGGTGCTCTCCTGCCGTAGACATACGGTTTCCCGTATGCCTACAAGGCAATTACGATATAACAGTAAAGGAAAACATAAACAAACAACCAACAACAAATAACATAAATCCCAGCGGGTCAGGTAATATCATACAAACCCGTATCTCGATGGATACGCACCACAAAAATGACATAGAGACTATATATGTACATAACCAAAACATAACTATATACATAATCTCTAATGTCACCATACCAGACAATCTAAGCAGCGGAATGACTAGGCCTACCGACCTCGTGCCTCTCTCTGATCTGCTGAACCTGGACCTGAAAAGATAATCCAAAGAGGGGGGTGAGAAATAAATTCTCAGTGCGATAATTTGCCACGTTTCGCTCCTGGACTTGCAATCACAGATTATATTCAAAAATAAAGCACAAATAAAGCTCAGAACAGTTCATAATGATATTTATAAACATGAACGCATAAACCGACATCAATAAGCCAAATGAAAACCAACTCAGGAATTGCCAAATCGAAATTCAATCACACAATATTTGGTTTAACTCGAACTCAGAATATCTGGTAGTTATAGGTTTAACCGTTTAAATATAAGTCTGGTTCCATTTCATATCCGGAAAAATTCATATAAAACCAAATGACAGTCCAACCGCATTCACCCCCTGGGTAATGCCTCCGATACATTTAATACCAATCGACCATTCAAACGCATTCACCCCCTGGGTAATGCCATCCGATACACAAGTCACATATAGTACAATTCATAGTACAGAGTCACTTACCCCTCACCCCAACCGGTACTGGGAACTGCTGAGGGCCAGACGATCTAAAGCTTTAGAATACTGGGTCGTCAAAGTCCTTGCAAAGACTTTGACAAATCCGAACTCACCCCCTGGGTGTCGTCGCCACGATGGGGGACGGTAATACCATATCCACCAACCGATGGTGATATAAATCACGGTGACTTTTAATTTCAAATTAGATCATTCAGATCAATACACAAAGAATACCATACCAGTATGCAGATCAATCAGATATGCAATTCGAGTTCCAATTAATTAGGGCAATGCAATGCATATGCAACTCAATCCGATAATGCAATTCAACCAATAATCAACATGTCAATCGAAACACAGTTTAATTCTGAATATAAACTATCAAACAAGTCCAGAAACCCCGCACCTGAGTATATCGCGTACTCGTCTAAGGCTCAGGCGTCTCGAACGATCCCGAGATCCGATGCCTCTTAGGTCTACCACCTAATTAACCGTTTAGATTCGATTAAAATAACCGATTGGTATCCCGTAGGTTAAATCATGTTAAATTAGGTTAAACACTGTTTAGTGATTGTATACGGGTCCTAATGGTATAGGTTTAAGTCAAGGTTCAACCAATTAGGTTTAAACAACACAAAACACCCAATTTCTGAAATTCAGAGGGTTATTGCGGCCCGTAAAGGTCTGGTTGCGGCCCGTAACCAAGATTTCCAGAGAATCTGTTTTTCTGCCTTTTTATTGCGGCCCGTAAAGGTCTGGTTGCGGCCCGTAACCAAGATTTCCAGAGAGTTGTATTTTCGGCATTTGAGCTAACCCATGTATTGCGGCCCGTAATAGGTTTCTTGCGGCCCGCAATAGCTCACACAGAAGTTATGTTTTCAGATTTGGTTTAGCTCGTTTCGATTGGGTTTCGACATGGTTTACCATTGCTTTGTATCATCGATTCAAACGGTATATTAACATCTAAGTTGTCGAGAATCGACACAATTTAAATCATGAATTCAATTGGTACTAAATTGGCATAAAACCCTAATTCCAAAATTCAGCTCAAATGGATTAGTTAACCAACAACACGAATCGAGATGTTCAAACGAATATAACTCGATCAATTCAGATCCAAATGGTGCATAACACCTGAAAATTCAGTAATTTCCCCAAATCCCACCATTTTTACAAAACCCTAATTCCATTTCCAATTTCCCAAACAAAATCAATCGATTCAATCCAAATCAAACCGAATATCGAGTTATATCGAATCAATCGGACTTAAATTCGAATTCTCAAAGAAGTATAATAATTCGAACAACTTAGGGTTTTCAAAAGATTGTAAAGAAGGGAGATATATACCAAATTGAAGCTTTAGAACTGATCACGATCGTCTAATTAGCTCGAATCTCCGATTTCCGACAATTTCGACCCGATTTCGTGCTCGATTTCACTCTCTCTCTCTTTCTCTCTTTGGTTCGGCCAAGAGCTAGGGCTCACGAATTTTGGAAGTGTTAATGGTAGAGATTAAAGATAAGAAGGAAGGGGTTATATTAATATATGGTATTTTTGCACATAGGTCCCTCCAATTTTATAATATTGCATAATTTAAAAATAAATCTTCACAAATAGGCCCTTTTATGTATTTTTAATTAAATCAAGGATTCATAATGTAACACTTTATCTGACACCCATCTGCAATGCTTTGGCTTAACCGTTTACTACAGTCTGGTTCTAAGTCAGCTATGCAGCTCAACTTTACAAATGCATTCACACGGAATCAAGGTCAGCCATACGGCTCAACCTTGACATAGGATCAAAATCAGCTCAAAGCCTTGCAACAATTCATAAACAGGTCAACGGATAGGTCACCGTCACCTTATCCAGCTACCTCTATGGGTCAGTCTGGCAAATTCCTACAGATGTTCTCTCGAGCTGGACCCTTTATCAAACCCTCATCTGTAGGGTTACTGACACCTACAGATGTTCCACCGAGCTGGACCCTTTATCTGACACCCATCTGCAGTGCTTTGGCTTAACCATTTACTAAAGTCTGGTTCTAAGTCAGCTATGTAGCTCAACTTTACAAATGCATTCACACGGAATCAAGGTCAGCCATACGGCTCAACCTTGCAAGTCTCATTCACATAGGATCAAAATCAGTTCAAAGCCTTGCAACAATTCATAAACAGGTCAACGGATAGGTCACCGTCACCTTATCCAAGCTACCTCTATGGGTCAGCATGGAAAATTCATAAACAGGTCAACGGATAGGTCACCGTCAACTTATCCAAGCTACCACTATGGGTCAGCATGGCAAATTCATAAACAGGTCAACGGATAGGTCACCGTCACCTTATCCAAGCTACCACTACGGGTCAGCATAGAAAATTCAGAAACAGGTCAACGGATAGGTCACCGTCACCTTATCCAAGCTACCACTACGGGTTAGCATGGCAAATTCAGAAACAAGTCAACGGATAAGTCACCGTCACCTTATCCAGCTACCTCTACGGGTCAGCATGGCAAATTCAGAAACAGGTCAACGGATAGGTCACCGTCACCTTATCCATGCTACCTCTCTGGGTCAGCATGGCAAATTCAGAAACAGGTCAACGGATAGGTCACCGTCACCTTATCCAAGCTACCTCTCTGGGTCAGCATGGCAAATTCAGAAACAGGTCAGCCTAGCAGATTCATTTCACATATAGAACAATAAAAAGAACACATCAATCGACAACCATACGAATATGCAAATCTACCTTTTCACAACAATTCAGTTTTAACCAGATTGGTTTATGCACATAAATTCACACCATTCTAATTATGCAACAATCAAACATGCAACATGAATTCCAAATTATGCAACAATTAAGCATCCAACATGACAAGTGAAAAGAATTTAATTTCTGAAAATGAAACATCAAACAAGTCCAAGAACCCCGCACCTGATTACGAAGAGCGTATCTCGCACTTATGGTTCGGACGTCTCGTAAGGTCCCACAAAATCTTGCTCAACCGAGCCTACACCTATATCAACATATATAATTTATTTAATCTTTGTTCGACGCTCGATCTGCTTACTTGAGCTATATGAGTTTCTTTATACTTTCCTTAACATAATCCATACACATTTCCAACATAGAAATAATTCGCAAAAATACCCATTTAATTATCCATCAATCTTACTAGTTTGATTCAATACTTTGGACAGCATAGAATATGCAAAGTTCAATTTTTAGAGTTTAAATTGGATAACAACATAAACAAAAGAGAGACAAAGAAAAGAGATCAACTTATAGAGTTTCCCCTCTTTTATCTAAAGATTATCTTCTTAACAACAAATCAAGAAGAGGGGTGACCAATTTATACTATCAACCCTTCACTTTCTTATAATCAAACTAGAAGAAAATTATTAACATAATCACTAAGTATTTGGTTGAAACCCCAATTAGATGCAAAGAAAAAAAAACGAGATATACATCAAAATTTCAGATTCGGTCATCGACCCTTCTAATTACCTTTGGCCGAAATTCAAAGTATTTATTCTTAAACCCTAATTATTTGATGGTTATCAATTGATTCTCATACCAATTTGATGGTTGAACATATAAAAAGATTTAAGAAGTAACTAATAAATTTCTCCAACTACACAAACCCTAAATTAATCAAAACCAAAATAAATTCCAGATTTTAAAAGAAAAGAGAAGAACTTATCAATTAACACCTCTATTGGTTGGATTAGACTAGATTAATCACAATTCTTCTCAATTTTCGGGTTTGAACCAAACCCTAGATAGAAAATCGAGATTTAGCACAAATTGGAAAAGAAATTGCCAAATGAACAACATAGAAGTTTAATGGGGATGGATTACTCACAATTTATACACAAATTTCGGATTTAGGGCAAAACCCTAACAATGGAGAAAAATTCAAAAATTTGAGAAGAGATGAGAGAAAGGGAAATACCAATGGAGCACTAGAGAGAGATGATCAACAATTTCCCTTTTATTTCTTCAATTTTCTCAAGTTCTTTGATGGATTTTTGAGGGAGAAGAGAGGAGTCTCTCCTTCTCTTTCTTTTGGCGGACACACACAAAGAGAGGGGGTCGGACCACAGAGGAAGAAATGCACAAAGAAAGAGAGAGAGCATGTGTAATATTTGGAAATTTGCTAAATAGACCCTCCATTTGTTTCTTATTAATAAAAGAAGAATTCATGTATATAATTATATATACATGTAAGTTAATTTAATTCTTTTGTTTATAAGATATAGATTTCAAGATTCGATTAAGTCGGACTGTTTCGAAATTTCAGACTAATATTATAATTGTCTTAATTTTCAACTCCTAGTTCATCAATAAAATCATCTATTATGTTCTAAACATTGTAATTTTTATTGTTGAAAATTTCTTGACGTAACAGTTTATAAACTATTAGGTATTGTAATATTCCAACAGGCATACACTAATAAAAAATAGAGCACACTCACATGCTTCATTTTTGTTTGTTTTGTTAAGATGATTCATCAAATTTATTTCCTGCTCTTGTGATTATTCACAACATGCATGTGTTGGTGCATGCTTTAAAGTAGATTCATTTTATTATCGTGAATTTGTCACTATCATGGTGCGAATATTAAATATAGCCATTAATTGCCCAAAATTTTCAAAATATTTTCAATGAATTGAATCATAAAATTGGTTGTCCTCCAATTTCTCAAGTACATGGTTAACTATTCTTTGAAAGGTAATTCGTTTGTCGAGTTTATAAACTATTAGGTATTGTAATATTCCAATATGCATACACTAATAAAAAATAGAGCATACTCATATGCTTCATTTTTGTTTGTTTTGTTAAAGATGATTCATCAAATTTATTTCTTGCTCTTGTGATTATTCACAACACATATGTGTTGGTGCATGCTTTAATGTAGTTTCATTTTATTATTGTGAATTTGTCACAAACATGGTGTGAATATTAAATATAGCCATTAACTGCCCAAAAATTTCAAAATATTTTTAATGAATTGAATCATAAAATTGGTTGTCCTCCAATTTGTCAAGTACAAATTTAACTATTCTTTGAAAGGTAATTCGTTTGTCCAGTTTATAAACTATTAGGTATTGTAATATTCCAATAGACATACACTAATAAAAAATAGAGCATAATCAAATGCGTCATTTTTGTTTGTTTTGTTAAGATGATTCATCAAATTTATTTCTTGCTCTTGTGATTATTCACAACATGTATGTGTTGGTGCATGTTTTAAAGTAGTTTTATTTATTATCGTGAATTTGTCACAAAAATAGTGTGAATATTAAATATAGCTATTAATTGCCAAAACTGTTACAAATTTGGATAAGGTGAGGTGGCAGGATTAAGTTCAGTTCGGATCATTTAATTTAAATTTGTACGAATTTTGAAACAAGTCTCCTATATTTGAAACATGTCCAAAATACTTTTGACTTAGTTTTGACTAACTTTGTGAAATGATCTATTTTACAATTTTTGTCCTTCCGATATGCCGTTTCGCATACTTGAGGAAATAAAAATAATAAAGGAGTGATATATAGTTGCATAATTTATCCGCATTTTTACTTAAATTTTAGATACTTTATACTTTTGAAAAAATATTTATATTTCATACATAAATGTTAATATCATTAAGTAAAGTTTTTAATTTGAACTTTTATGATTATTTATAAAGAAAAAAGTGATAAATAATTTGTACACTGGATACAAACACTTCTAGAGTTCCGATATAAATACGAATCTCCGGATATTAAAAGATAATTATTTGTAATTGTGTCAAATTACAAATTCAAATACGGATGAATAATATCCAATCTATTTAGAGAATCTCCATCACAGCAATTGAAATTAAATTTACAAATAACTGTTAACCACTCTTTAAAAATTTTAAACCTTTAAAATTTCTAAACCTTAACATTACTGAAAATTAATTTTAGAGTTTATATATTAAGCCAAGTCAGAATATAAATTATGTATTCTAAATAATTTATGTAATCTATAGAAACATGTATTTGTTACTTAATTGCATAATTGAGGACTAGTGGAATCCCCGTGAATTTTTTTAATAAATAAACTATTTTAGCAAGAAATTGCAAAACCATTATTTAAGAAAATTACTTCACTTATTGCACAAAATTTGATTTGAGATCAAAGAGGCTAACAAAACTGTTCACATTCAAGAACAACCAAACATTAATCATCCACCTATACAATACTCTCCAATCTGGATGAAATAGCCTAAAAGTTAATATAATAGCATAAAAAAAATACAAAATATTTTTAATGAATTGAATCATAAACTTGGTTATCCTCCAATTTCTCAAGTACAAAGTTAACTATTCTTTGAAAGATAATTCATTTATCCAGTTTATAAACTACTAGGTATTGTAATATTCCAACAGGCATACACTAATAAAAAATAGAGCATACTCATATGCTTCATTTTTGTTTGTTTTGTTAAGATGATTCATCAAATTTATTTCCTGCTCTTGTGATTATTCATAGCATGCATGTGTTGGTGCATGCTTTAAAGTAGATTCATTTTATTATCGTGAATTTGTCACTATCATGGAGCGAATATTAAATATAGCCATTAATTGCCCAAAATTTTCAAAATATTTTCAATGAATTGAATCATAAAATTGGTTGTCCTCCAATTTCTCAAGTACATGGTTAACTATTCTTTGAAAGGTAATTCGTTTGTCGAGTTTATAAACTATTAGGTATTGTAATATTCCAACATGCATACACTAATAAAAAATAGAGCATACTCATATGCTTCATTTTTGTTTGTTTTGTTAAAGATGATTGTCACACCCCAGGACAACCCGCCGCGCATTTATGCGCCAGGCGTTAAGCACATCACATACATTATCAATAACACAACCAAATAAGCCACTATATTAAAAATAAACAAGGTTCATAAACAGACAAAGGGGAAAATATGTCAGACATGGCTAGTCAAAACAGTTACCGCCATGTCTGCATCATATATGATTCATACAAATATAAATTAAAAACAAATAGTGGCTACTCTTAATAGTTTCCGCTAAATTTTCTCACTCACGGCCTTCCTCCATGTCTCCTTCTTCATTTCCTGGAACCCACATAAAAGTGGAAACAAAACGGGTGAGAGATCGAACTATCTCTCAGTGCGGGATTTAGTTCCAGCCCGGTGTTTTTACAAATGAATGCATTAAATACCCAAATAACATAAAAGTAAAGGTTTTTGAAATAACCCCCAAATTTCCTATCAATTTCGGACATGCAATTCTTTCAAAAACATTCTCAGTTCTGTTCCTGTTTCTCTTTAAAATTCTCACACTCCGGGTTCGCCACACATGGACAATCCGGCCTTTCTCCTTTGGGAATCCATGCCCGTACATGAAAACTTAGTTGGAGTCGCCACACGAGGACGAGCTGTTCTGTTCTGTTCTGTTCTGTTCTGTTCTGTTCTGTTCTTACTCCGGATCACCACACACGGATAATCCGGCCTTTCTCTCTGAGAACCCATGCCCATGCAGGATAGCCCAAAGAGTCGCCACACGAGGACGAATCTGGAAGGGTCGTTGCGGGGACCCAACCGGCAGATCGCCACACACGGACGATCCGATTTTCGAAAACACATGCAGAACCGCCACACAGGGACGGCCCCAATTTAAACAGTTCATTAAAACTTTCCTTGTTCACATTCACACTATCCTGTCAGTTCAAATCAATGCATCCAACAAGTTCCTAACGTGCAATTCTACACAAAACGAAAGAGAATTCGACATTCTCAACATGCAGTTCATCTACCAGATTGGGAAAAAGGATTACCTACCTTAATCCACGCATTTCTTATTATTTGTAAAAAGACCAGGAAACCCGCACCTGTATTCTTAGTGACCTCGCGTGTGTCGGGATCTCGCGTATTCTCAGCGTCTCCTAGAACCTCGCGGTTTGCTCCTAAGTTTATAAACGCTTGATTAGGTTCTTATTTCTATTTGTATTTAAATCAATTGTCATCCAACAACTTAACACAAAAATCATTTAATAGGTTAGTGAACTTCGGTCTAGGGTCAGGGTTTCGACTGAGTAGGTACGGCCTGGTCTGACCTAGTTGGTACGGCCTGGTCTGATCTGGGTAGGTACGGCCTAGCCGCACGGCCTGGTACGGGCCTGGTCTGACCTAAGTAGGTACGGCCTAGCCGCACGGCCTGGTACGGGCCGTACCTAACTTAAGGTTTTGGAGTTTGGCCGGCCAAGAGAAAAAAAAGAAAGAGTGTCGGCCAACAAAGGAAAAAGGAGGGGGAGAGGCCAGAGGGTTGCGGCTAGGGGTTTCCTTCGGGTCTAGGCTGCAGGGGTTTCGGGTTTGGTTATAGGGTTTCGGGTTTGGGTCTTTGGGGGCCGGCGGCTCAAGGGAGAGGGGAGAGTAGAGAGAGGGTTAGGGTTAGAGGAGAGGGCTGCGGTTTGGTGGTTGGCTGTCGGCGGCGGCAAGGAGAAGAGAGGGGGCTGTGGCCGGCGGCAGCAAAGCCAAAAAGGAGGGGGGTTTCGGCCAAGAAGTTTCAAAAGAGAGAGAGAGAGAGAAAGAACTTACAGGAAATTTGATGGGAGAGGAGGTTTCAACAGGAAATGAAAGATGAGAAAGTAGGTTTGTCTTGGAGTGCTTATATCATAATACATGGGCTAAAACTAGATTGACAATTTTCTAATCTTGGGCTTTCAAATTGGGCTATGTGTATAATTTAGATATTAAATATAAACATGAGCAAAATTTAGATATCAATTATTTCAATTTTTATACAAATCTGCTATTTATTTCTTACTCCTTTTTATACGTTGTCTTCATATATATATATATTTATACATATACATATTTATTGCTAATTTAGAATTTAATAATTTAATTTTACCCTGATTCAGAGGTGTTACATCCTCCCCCCCTTGGAAATACTGTTCAGTCCCCTGAACAGACTCGGCGTCCATCTCTTCAAACACTTCCGGGTATGTTGCGCGCATGGTTTCTTCGATTTCCCAAGTAGCTTCTCGGTTGGAGTGACGTCCCCATTGTACCAATACTTGTTTAATGGTTTTACGTCGGAGACTGATTTCCTTAGTGTCCAGTATCTTCATTGGTCGCTCTTCATACACTAATGTTTCGTCAAGTCCCAGATTTGAAAAGTCGAGTATGTGAGAGGGATCCCGGATATATTTCCGTAATTGAGACACGTGGAAAACTGGATGTACTTTGTCTAGGGCCGGCGGTAACGCTAGCTCATAGGCAAGTGGTCCGATGCGTCGAAGAATTTCAAACGGTCCAACAAATCTGGGACTTAATTTCCCTGCTACACCGAACCGTCTTACTCCCCTCCTTGGAGAGACCTTCAACCAAACATGGTCCCCGGTTTCGAACTCCAATGGTCGTCTCTTCAAATCCGCGTACTTCTTCTGTCTGTCTCGAGCTGTGTCTAGTCGGTTTAAGATCAGTTGGGTTCTATCCGCGCAATCTTTTACCATTTCTGGCCCTGTTGGCAGTTGTTCTCCGTTGTTTCCCCACCACAAGGGGGTCTTCCAGCGATGCCCACACCAAGCTTCAGCTGGGGCCATGTCGATACTGGCATGGTAGCTATTGTTATATGCGAACTCGGCCATTGTCAAATGATCAGCCCATGACCCTTGAAAGTTGATGGCGCACGCCCTTAGCATGTCCTCTAAGGTTTGGATTGTTCGTTCCGACTGACCGTCCGTCTGGGGGTGATGAGCAGTACTAAAGTTGAGCCGGGTTCCCATTGCCTCCTGGAAGCTCTTCCAGAAATGCGAGGTGAATCGCGTATCCCGATCTGATATAATGGTTTCGGGAACTCCATGGTATTTGAACTGACATTGAAGAAAGAGCTCTGCCAGTTCTCCACCCGATGTAGGGGTTCGTAGGGGTATGAAGTGAGCTACCTTGGTCAGTGTGTCTACAATGACCCAGATTGAGTCATATCTCTTTTGGGTTCGCGGTAGCCCCGTGATGAAGTCCATGGTGATGATTTGGAACTTCATTTGTGCCCTGGAGTTTGGGTATAGCAACCCTGCCATCTTCCTCCGTTCTGCTTTCACTTGTTGGCAGGTGATGCATCTAGCGACAAATTCTGACACATCTTTCTTCATGTTGGGCCACCAAAATTGGGTACGGAGGTCCTTATACATCTTTACTTCTCCTGGGTGAATGGTATATCCCGATTCGTGGGCTTCTCGTAGAATTTCGTTTCTCAATCCCCCCTGTTCTGGGACACAAACCCGCTGGTTGAAATAGAGGAGCCCATCCTCGTTTTCCTTGAAGGTCGACATTGGATTGGTACGGGCCACTTCCCGGTACCTTTGATGTCGCTCGTCGCCTTGGTCTGCGTCCCGGATTCGAGACTTCAGTTCTGGTTGTACCGATATAGCCGCTAGGGTGAGTACCGCATCCTTCGCGGTTCCCTTGATGTCAGTTTCTTCCTGAATCCAGCTGGCCGATACACACACTCCCAAATTCATGTGTCGCATTTCTTTGATCAGTTCTGTCTCTTGGGTTATTGCCTCTGCCAAGTTTGACGCCCCTTTCCTACTGAGCGCGTCTGCCACTACATTTGCCTTCCCAGCCAAGTACTGTATGTCTAAATCATAATCCTTCATTAGTTCCAGCCACCTTCTTTGTCTCATGTTCAATTCCTTCTGGGTAAACACATATTTTAGACTTTGGTGATCCGTGAATACTCGGCATTTCGCCCCATAGAGGTAGTGTCTCCATGCCTTGAGCGCGAAGATTACTGCTGCTAATTCCAGGTCATGTGTGGGGTAGTTTTGTTCATGGTTCTTCAATTGCCGTGACCCGTAGGCAATTACTTGTCCGTCTTGCATGAGCACACATCCCAGGCCGTTTCTTGACGCGTCCGTATACACTGTGAATTCTTGGTCCGGTTTGGGTAATGTTAATACTGGGGCACTGGTTAGTAGTTTCTTCAGGGTTTGGAAACTCTCTTCTTGACTTTCCGTCCATTTAAAAGTAGTTCCCTTGTGCAGGAGTTGGGTCATGGGTCGGGCTGTCTTTGAGTATCCGGGAACGAAGCGCCTATAGTATCCCGCTAACCCTAGGAAGCTGCGTATATCCGCTACGTTCTTGGGTTGAGTCCATTCTACCACTGCTTTGATTTTATCTGGGTCCACCCGGATACCTTCTCCCGTCACTACGTGTCCCAGAAATTTAACCTCTTTCATCCAAAATTCACACTTGGAGAATTTGGCGTACAACTGGTGTTCACGTAATCTTTGCAATACTGTACGCAGGTCCTCGGCATGATCATCTTCCGTCTTTGAATAAATCAATATGTCATCAATAAAAACGATGACACAGCAATCAAGTAGGTCATGGAATACCCGGTTCATCAAATCCATGAATGCTGCCGGAGCATTGGTTAACCCAAATGGCATGACAGTAAATTCATAGTGCCCGTAACGGGTACGAAACACTGACTTTTCTACGTCTTGCGGTTGGATCTTCAACTGATGATACCCCGATCTCAAGTCAATCTTGGAATAGACCGCCGCCCCTTGGAGTTGGTCGAATAGGTCTTCAATTCGCGGAAGAGGATATTTGTTTTTGATTGTGACTTTATTTAACTCTCGGTAGTCGATGCAGAGTCTCATACTACCATCTTTCTTCCTGACGAACAGCACTGGTGCGCCCCACGGCGATGTGCTTGGTCTTACGAATCCCAGTTCTAGAAGTTCCTCTAACTGGACCTTCAGTTCCTTAAGTTCCGCCGGTGCCATTCGATACGGGGCCTTAGAGATTGGACGGGTACCAGGTAGTATGTCTATGTGGAATTCGATTTCCCGATCAGGGGGTATTCCTGGCAGTTCCTCCGGGAATACATCGGTATACTCTGAGACGATAGGTACCGACGTTATCTCTGGTTTTCCCGTCTCGAGTTTCATCACGGTGACTAGGAAGGCGGAACAGCCACTGTCGATGAGTCTCCTTGCTTGGTTGGCAGATATTGTAGGGGTTCCGCCTCCTCGTTTCCTGAGCCGGATAGTGAGGTCATGGAGACCGGGCCTGTTGATGACCATCCTTCCTTTCAGGCAGTCAATCGTCACGCCGTTTCGAGTGAGCCACTCAAGACCCAACATTAGGTCATAGAGACCCGTCTTAGAGACTATGGGATTTATCGGGAATTCCCTCCCCGCTAATTGGAGTTTTAACCCTACGCTTCGAATTTCCGGGGTAGTATATTGCACTGCGGGGGTACTTATAGTCAATAGTTTACCCGAGTCCCGGGTCGGTACCCTGTGTTTGTCTACCCACTCCCTTCCTATGACTGAATGACTACAACCAGTGTCTATGAGTACAAAAGCAGGAATTCCAGAAAGTTCAAACGTACCAGTTAGAAGGTCAGTAGCCACATCCTCTTCTTCGTAATATTCCTTAGTCGGGTTCACACCCATCTCACAACTGCAACATTCATGCGCATGCACTCCCACCCTTTGGTTTCCTTGGTTCCCGCTGCGGTTGTCATTGGGAGGGTTGTAGTTACCGGTCCCTCTGCCAAGCGGTGCCCGTGTAGGTGGAGCTGCGTTTCCCACCTGTTGTCGGGAATCATTTCGCTGCAGGGGGCAGTCCTTGATGAAGTGTCCATGTTTGTTGCACCGATGACACACCCCCAAACGGAAGCTGCATTGTTCCGTTGCGTGGTTACGGCCACAATAATTGCACAGAGGTGCTGGGTTAGTTTGATAGTTGGGCCGGGCATTCCCGAAATTTCCTCTATTTGGGGCCGATCTCACAGGTTCCTCCACCTTGGGTCGTACATTCCTCAATCCCCCAGCTTGACCGATGCGGCCGTCATATGACTCCGCAGTAGTTGCCCTTAACATTAGATCCGACAGTCGGTTGGTCCCCGGAGTGTCAATGATCTGAGCAAGACGGGGGTTCAGTCCCCCGAGGTATTGTTGTCTGAGGCGGAATTCATCTCTCACGATATCGGGTGCATACCTCATTAAGTTCTCAAACTTGGAGTTATACTCCACCACTAAACTGCTCCCCTGTTTCAAGCTTGTAAACCGTTGTCGGAGTGCCTCTCTTGACATGGTGTCCATATAGCGGCGTTCGAATTGCCTTTCGAACTCCGTCCACCCTTTTTCCTCAGCGGTTTCACCCCACCCGCGTTTCACCTCTTGCCACCAAAATCGAGCATGACCCTCCAGTAATTGAGTAGCTAGCTCCACTCGGTGTTCCTCAGGGGCTCTCAAGATTTGAAGTTTATCCTTGATGTTTGCGACCCAGTTCTCTGCTGCGGCAAAGTCACCGGTCCCATCGAAGGTCGGGGGGCGCAATGAGGTGAACGATCGGTAGTATTCAAAGAACGTGTCGGCCTCTCTAGGCTGTCGCTGTTCGTATTCCATGGCTACCCTGGTCACCCGCTCTAGTCCCTGCAGTAGGGCATTCAACTGAGGGTTCTCCAGTGGAATCCTAGTGTCGCCATCTGCGTCGCTCGTGTTTGAGTTAGTTCTGGTTCCTTTCGCCATCTCTGACTTCGCTGCGCAAAGGGTACTTGATGTGAGTTTTTTCATTCTTCCAAGTTTTATATATATACATGTATACTTGTATTGTTATTAGTTACCGAGTTCATCGCATGACTTATAGATATTCAACTCAAGGCAAATAGACGCAATTTAAAGAAGGGATTTCAATTTACGAATCAAAATTTAAATTTCTTTAGATTATAACTACTTATTTAAACATTCAACGAAATTCCAGATACATGTGAGATTTATAACTATATCATTTCTTTTCTTTTTTTTTTTTCTTTTTTTTTTTTTTTTTTTTTTTTTTTTTTTTTTCCTAAAGTGTCCTAATCGGTTTCAAAATATCCTTTGAGTATGTCTTTCCTAACGTGATATGTCCAGTCGTTCCGAACTTCTGACATTGTGAATGGTTCTGCTTCCATTTCCGCTCTTATAGTTGGGTCTTCTTCTTCCTTCTGGGGCTTTTCCCCGATGAGCTTGTTCTTGTTTCCCGACATTCTCCGCATTTCCGCTCTGACTGGTTGTTCGTGAGGCGGCCAGAACACTAAGCTACGGTGCGCGCAGTCTATTAGCACGTGGTGCTCCTTGAGCCAGTCCATTCCTAAAACCATTTCGTATGCTCCGGTGTCAGCCACGATTGGGTCCACTCGCCATTTCCCATTCTGCGTGTTCACATGAAGATCCGGACAGTATTGCTCTTCCACACTATGTTCGAGTCCTGCGAAGAAACGGCGTCTTCCGGTATGCTTCACTCTGAATCCGCTAGCCTCCACTACGTGTGGCGAGATGACGGAGTAAGGACAATTGACAGAGATTGCAGTATTGACGGTGATTCCGGACACGTCTACCCATCCGACCATTTCCTTGACTTTTGCGGTGGTTGCGAATGTCCTTAGCCAAGTGGGCTGTCCGTTACGTTGATTTGCCATCTAAGGAAAGAATCTATTTGGTTTAATTTCTACAAAATTAAATTAGTTCAATCTTTCAAAAAGAAAATATCCTTGTTATATTTCAAAATAATTTGTACCGTTACTAAAAAGCATAATCCGTCACTAAATATATATACATTTGTTACTAATGGTACGCTCGGTCCACATGGTTTGGTCTATGACCTAAACGCCGCAGCCTATTGCTAACGCTCTCTTAGCGGAAGTTTATTGATATTGTATGTGCTGGCTCTGATACCAACTTAGTTGTCACACCCCAGGACAACCCGCCGCGCATTTATGCGCCAGGCGTTAAGCACATCACATACATTATCAATAACACAACCAAATAAGCCACTATATTAAAAATAAACAAGGTTCATAAACAGACAAAGGGGAAAATATGTCAGACATGGCTAGTCAAAACAGTTACCGCCATGTCTGCATCATATATGATTCATACAAATATAAATTAAAAACAAATAGTGGCTACTCTTAATAGTTTCCGCTAAATTTTCTCACTCACGGCCTTCCTCCATGTCTCCTTCTTCATTTCCTGGAACCCACATAAAAGTGGAAACAAAACGGGTGAGAGATCGAACTATCTCTCAGTGCGGGATTTAGTTCCAGCCCGGTGTTTTTACAAATGAATGCATTAAATACCCAAATAACATAAAAGTAAAGGTTTTTGAAATAACCCCCAAATTTCCTATCAATTTCGGACATGCAATTCTTTCAAAAACATTCTCAGTTCTGTTCCTGTTTCTCTTTAAAATTCTCACACTCCGGGTTCGCCACACATGGACAATCCGGCCTTTCTCCTTTGGGAATCCATGCCCGTACATGAAAACTTAGTTGGAGTCGCCACACGAGGACGAGCTGTTCTGTTCTGTTCTGTTCTGTTCTGTTCTGTTCTGTTCTTACTCCGGATCACCACACACGGATAATCCGGCCTTTCTCTCTGAGAACCCATGCCCATGCAGGATAGCCCAAAGAGTCGCCACACGAGGACGAATCTGGAAGGGTCGTTGCGGGGACCCAACCGGCAGATCGCCACACACGGACGATCCGATTTTCGAAAACACATGCAGAACCGCCACACAGGGACGGCCCCAATTTAAACAGTTCATTAAAACTTTCCTTGTTCACATTCACACTATCCTGTCAGTTCAAATCAATGCATCCAACAAGTTCCTAACGTGCAATTCTACACAAAACGAAAGAGAATTCGACATTCTCAACATGCAGTTCATCTACCAGATTGGGAAAAAGGATTACCTACCTTAATCCACGCATTTCTTATTATTTGTAAAAAGACCAGGAAACCCGCACCTGTATTCTTAGTGACCTCGCGTGTGTCGGGATCTCGCGTATTCTCAGCGTCTCCTAGAACCTCGCGGTTTGCTCCTAAGTTTATAAACGCTTGATTAGGTTCTTATTTCTATTTGTATTTAAATCAATTGTCATCCAACAACTTAACACAAAAATCATTTAATAGGTTAGTGAACTTCGGTCTAGGGTCAGGGTTTCGACTGAGTAGGTACGGCCTGGTCTGACCTAGTTGGTACGGCCTGGTCTGATCTGGGTAGGTACGGCCTAGCCGCACGGCCTGGTACGGGCCTGGTCTGACCTAAGTAGGTACGGCCTAGCCGCACGGCCTGGTACGGGCCGTACCTAACTTAAGGTTTTGGAGTTTGGCCGGCCAAGAGAAAAAAAAGAAAGAGTGTCGGCCAACAAAGGAAAAAGGAGGGGGAGAGGCCAGAGGGTTGCGGCTAGGGGTTTCCTTCGGGTCTAGGCTGCAGGGGTTTCGGGTTTGGTTATAGGGTTTCGGGTTTGGGTCTTTGGGGGCCGGCGGCTCAAGGGAGAGGGGAGAGTAGAGAGAGGGTTAGGGTTAGAGGAGAGGGCTGCGGTTTGGTGGTTGGCTGTCGGCGGCGGCAAGGAGAAGAGAGGGGGCTGTGGCCGGCGGCAGCAAAGCCAAAAAGGAGGGGGGTTTCGGCCAAGAAGTTTCAAAAGAGAGAGAGAGAGAGAAAGAACTTACAGGAAATTTGATGGGAGAGGAGGTTTCAACAGGAAATGAAAGATGAGAAAGTAGGTTTGTCTTGGAGTGCTTATATCATAATACATGGGCTAAAACTAGATTGACAATTTTCTAATCTTGGGCTTTCAAATTGGGCTATGTGTATAATTTAGATATTAAATATAAACATGAGCAAAATTTAGATATCAATTATTTCAATTTTTATACAAATCTGCTATTTATTTCTTACTCCTTTTTATACGTTGTCTTCATATATATATATATTTATACATATACATATTTATTGCTAATTTAGAATTTAATAATTTAATTTTACCCTGATTCAGAGGTGTTACATCCTCCCCCCCTTGGAAATACTGTTCAGTCCCCTGAACAGACTCGGCGTCCATCTCTTCAAACACTTCCGGGTATGTTGCGCGCATGGTTTCTTCGATTTCCCAAGTAGCTTCTCGGTTGGAGTGACGTCCCCATTGTACCAATACTTGTTTAATGGTTTTACGTCGGAGACTGATTTCCTTAGTGTCCAGTATCTTCATTGGTCGCTCTTCATACACTAATGTTTCGTCAAGTCCCAGATTTGAAAAGTCGAGTATGTGAGAGGGATCCCGGATATATTTCCGTAATTGAGACACGTGGAAAACTGGATGTACTTTGTCTAGGGCCGGCGGTAACGCTAGCTCATAGGCAAGTGGTCCGATGCGTCGAAGAATTTCAAACGGTCCAACAAATCTGGGACTTAATTTCCCTGCTACACCGAACCGTCTTACTCCCCTCCTTGGAGAGACCTTCAACCAAACATGGTCCCCGGTTTCGAACTCCAATGGTCGTCTCTTCAAATCCGCGTACTTCTTCTGTCTGTCTCGAGCTGTGTCTAGTCGGTTTAAGATCAGTTGGGTTCTATCCGCGCAATCTTTTACCATTTCTGGCCCTGTTGGCAGTTGTTCTCCGTTGTTTCCCCACCACAAGGGGGTCTTCCAGCGATGCCCACACCAAGCTTCAGCTGGGGCCATGTCGATACTGGCATGGTAGCTATTGTTATATGCGAACTCGGCCATTGTCAAATGATCAGCCCATGACCCTTGAAAGTTGATGGCGCACGCCCTTAGCATGTCCTCTAAGGTTTGGATTGTTCGTTCCGACTGACCGTCCGTCTGGGGGTGATGAGCAGTACTAAAGTTGAGCCGGGTTCCCATTGCCTCCTGGAAGCTCTTCCAGAAATGCGAGGTGAATCGCGTATCCCGATCTGATATGATGGTTTCGGGAACTCCATGGTATTTGAACTGACATTGAAGAAAGAGCTCTGCCAGTTCTCCACCCGATGTAGGGGTTCGTAGGGGTATGAAGTGAGCTACCTTGGTCAGTGTGTCTACAATGACCCAGATTGAGTCATATCTCTTTTGGGTTCGCGGTAGCCCCGTGATGAAGTCCATGGTGATGATTTGGAACTTCATTTGTGCCCTGGAGTTTGGGTATAGCAACCCTGCCATCTTCCTCCGTTCTGCTTTCACTTGTTGGCAGGTGATGCATCTAGCGACAAATTCTGACACATCTTTCTTCATGTTGGGCCACCAAAATTGGGTACGGAGGTCCTTATACATCTTTACTTCTCCTGGGTGAATGGTATATCCCGATTCGTGGGCTTCTCGTAGAATTTCGTTTCTCAATCCCCCCTGTTCTGGGACACAAACCCGCTGGTTGAAATAGAGGAGCCCATCCTCGTTTTCCTTGAAGGTCGACATTGGATTGGTACGGGCCACTTCCCGGTACCTTTGATGTCGCTCGTCGCCTTGGTCTGCGTCCCGGATTCGAGACTTCAGTTCTGGTTGTACCGATATAGCCGCTAGGGTGAGTACCGCATCCTTCGCGGTTCCCTTGATGTCAGTTTCTTCCTGAATCCAGCTGGCCGATACACACACTCCCAAATTCATGTGTCGCATTTCTTTGATCAGTTCTGTCTCTTGGGTTATTGCCTCTGCCAAGTTTGACGCCCCTTTCCTACTGAGCGCGTCTGCCACTACATTTGCCTTCCCAGCCAAGTACTGTATGTCTAAATCATAATCCTTCATTAGTTCCAGCCACCTTCTTTGTCTCATGTTCAATTCCTTCTGGGTAAACACATATTTTAGACTTTGGTGATCCGTGAATACTCGGCATTTCGCCCCATAGAGGTAGTGTCTCCATGCCTTGAGCGCGAAGATTACTGCTGCTAATTCCAGGTCATGTGTGGGGTAGTTTTGTTCATGGTTCTTCAATTGCCGTGACCCGTAGGCAATTACTTGTCCGTCTTGCATGAGCACACATCCCAGGCCGTTTCTTGACGCGTCCGTATACACTGTGAATTCTTGGTCCGGTTTGGGTAATGTTAATACTGGGGCACTGGTTAGTAGTTTCTTCAGGGTTTGGAAACTCTCTTCTTGACTTTCCGTCCATTTAAAAGTAGTTCCCTTGTGCAGGAGTTGGGTCATGGGTCGGGCTGTCTTTGAGTATCCGGGAACGAAGCGCCTATAGTATCCCGCTAACCCTAGGAAGCTGCGTATATCCGCTACGTTCTTGGGTTGAGTCCATTCTACCACTGCTTTGATTTTATCTGGGTCCACCCGGATACCTTCTCCCGTCACTACGTGTCCCAGAAATTTAACCTCTTTCATCCAAAATTCACACTTGGAGAATTTGGCGTACAACTGGTGTTCACGTAATCTTTGCAATACTGTACGCAGGTCCTCGGCATGATCATCTTCCGTCTTTGAATAAATCAATATGTCATCAATAAAAACGATGACACAGCAATCAAGTAGGTCATGGAATACCCGGTTCATCAAATCCATGAATGCTGCCGGAGCATTGGTTAACCCAAATGGCATGACAGTAAATTCATAGTGCCCGTAACGGGTACGAAACGCTGACTTTTCTACGTCTTGCGGTTGGATCTTCAACTGATGATACCCCGATCTCAAGTCAATCTTGGAATAGACCGCCGCCCCTTGGAGTTGGTCGAATAGGTCTTCAATTCGCGGAAGAGGATATTTGTTTTTGATTGTGACTTTATTTAACTCTCGGTAGTCGATGCAGAGTCTCATACTACCATCTTTCTTCCTGACGAACAGCACTGGTGCGCCCCACGGCGATGTGCTTGGTCTTACGAATCCCAGTTCTAGAAGTTCCTCTAACTGGACCTTCAGTTCCTTAAGTTCCGCCGGTGCCATTCGATACGGGGCCTTAGAGATTGGACGGGTACCAGGTAGTATGTCTATGTGGAATTCGATTTCCCGATCAGGGGGTATTCCTGGCAGTTCCTCCGGGAATACATCGGTATACTCTGAGACGATAGGTACCGACGTTATCTCTGGTTTTCCCGTCTCGAGTTTCATCACGGTGACTAGGAAGGCGGAACAGCCACTGTCGATGAGTCTCCTTGCTTGGTTGGCAGATATTGTAGGGGTTCCGCCTCCTCGTTTCCTGAGCCGGATAGTGAGGTCATGGAGACCGGGCCTGTTGATGACCATCCTTCCTTTCAGGCAGTCAATCGTCACGCCGTTTCGAGTGAGCCACTCAAGACCCAACATTAGGTCATAGAGACCCGTCTTAGAGACTATGGGATTTATCGGGAATTCCCTCCCCGCTAATTGGAGTTTTAACCCTACGCTTCGAATTTCCGGGGTAGTATATTGCACTGCGGGGGTACTTATAGTCAATAGTTTACCCGAGTCCCGGGTCGGTACCCTGTGTTTGTCTACCCACTCCCTTCCTATGACTGAATGACTACAACCAGTGTCTATGAGTACAAAAGCAGGAATTCCAGAAAGTTCAAACGTACCAGTTAGAAGGTCAGTAGCCACATCCTCTTCTTCGTAATATTCCTTAGTCGGGTTCACACCCATCTCACAACTGCAACATTCATGCGCATGCACTCCCACCCTTTGGTTTCCTTGGTTCCCGCTGCGGTTGTCATTGGGAGGGTTGTAGTTACCGGTCCCTCTGCCAAGCGGTGCCCGTGTAGGTGGAGCTGCGTTTCCCACCTGTTGTCGGGAATCATTTCGCTGCAGGGGGCAGTCCTTGATGAAGTGTCCATGTTTGTTGCACCGATGACACACCCCCAAACGGAAGCTGCATTGTTCCGTTGCGTGGTTACGGCCACAATAATTGCACAGAGGTGCTGGGTTAGTTTGATAGTTGGGCCGGGCATTCCCGAAATTTCCTCTATTTGGGGCCGATCTCACAGGTTCCTCCACCTTGGGTCGTACATTCCTCAATCCCCCAGCTTGACCGATGCGGCCGTCATATGACTCCGCAGTAGTTGCCCTTAACATTAGATCCGACAGTCGGTTGGTCCCCGAAGTGTCAATGATCTGAGCAAGACGGGGGTTCAGTCCCCCGAGGTATTGTTGTCTGAGGCGGAATTCATCTCTCACGATATCGGGTGCATACCTCATTAAGTTCTCAAACTTGGAGTTATACTCCACCACTAAACTGCTCCCCTGTTTCAAGCTTGTAAACCGTTGTCGGAGTGCCTCTCTTGACATGGTGTCCATATAGCGGCGTTCGAATTGCCTTTCGAACTCCGTCCACCCTTTTTCCTCAGCGGTTTCACCCCACCCGCGTTTCACCTCTTGCCACCAAAATCGAGCATGACCCTCCAGTAATTGAGTAGCTAGCTCCACTCGGTGTTCCTCAGGGGCTCTCAAGATTTGAAGTTTATCCTTGATGTTTGCGACCCAGTTCTCTGCTGCGGCAAAGTCACCGGTCCCATCGAAGGTCGGGGGGCGCAATGAGGTGAACGATCGGTAGTATTCAAAGAACGTGTCGGCCTCTCTAGGCTGTCGCTGTTCGTATTCCATGGCTACCCTGGTCACCCGCTCTAGTCCCTGCAGTAGGGCATTCAACTGAGGGTTCTCCAGTGGAATCCTAGTGTCGCCATCTGCGTCGCTCGTGTTTGAGTTAGTTCTGGTTCCTTTCGCCATCTCTGACTTCGCTGCGCAAAGGGTACTTGATGTGAGTTTTTTCATTCTTCCAAGTTTTATATATATACATGTATACTTGTATTGTTATTAGTTACCGAGTTCATCGCATGACTTATAGATATTCAACTCAAGGCAAATAGACGCAATTTAAAGAAGGGATTTCAATTTACGAATCAAAATTTAAATTTCTTTAGATTATAACTACTTATTTAAACATTCAACGAAATTCCAGATACATGTGAGATTTATAACTATATCATTTCTTTTCTTTTTTTTTTTTCTTTTTTTTTTTTCTTTTTTTTTTTTTTTTTTTTTTTTTTTTTCCTAAAGTGTCCTAATCGGTTTCAAAATATCCTTTGAGTATGTCTTTCCTAACGTGATATGTCCAGTCGTTCCGAACTTCTGACATTGTGAATGGTTCTGCTTCCATTTCCGCTCTTATAGTTGGGTCTTCTTCTTCCTTCTGGGGCTTTTCCCCGATGAGCTTGTTCTTGTTTCCCGACATTCTCCGCATTTCCGCTCTGACTGGTTGTTCGTGAGGCGGCCAGAACACTAAGCTACGGTGCGCGCAGTCTATTAGCACGTGGTGCTCCTTGAGCCAGTCCATTCCTAAAACCATTTCGTATGCTCCGGTGTCAGCCACGATTGGGTCCACTCGCCATTTCCCATTCTGCGTGTTCACATGAAGATCCGGACAGTATTGCTCTTCCACACTATGTTCGAGTCCTGCGAAGAAACGGCGTCTTCCGGTATGCTTCACTCTGAATCCGCTAGCCTCCACTACGTGTGGCGAGATGACGGAGTAAGGACAATTGACAGAGATTGCAGTATTGACGGTGATTCCGGACACGTCTACCCATCCGACCATTTCCTTGACTTTTGCGGTGGTTGCGAATGTCCTTAGCCAAGTGGGCTGTCCGTTACGTTGATTTGCCATCTAAGGAAAGAATCTATTTGGTTTAATTTCTACAAAATTAAATTAGTTCAATCTTTCAAAAAGAAAATATCCTTGTTATATTTCAAAATAATTTGTACCGTTACTAAAAAGCATAATCCGTCACTAAATATATATACATTTGTTACTAATGGTACGCTCGGTCCACATGGTTTGGTCTATGACCTAAACGCCGCAGCCTATTGCTAACGCTCTCTTAGCGGAAGTTTATTGATATTGTATGTGCTGGCTCTGATACCAACTTAGTTGTCACACCCCAGGACAACCCGCCGCGCATTTATGCGCCAGGCGTTAAGCACATCACATACATTATCAATAACACAACCAAATAAGCCACTATATTAAAAATAAACAAGGTTCATAAACAGACAAAGGGGAAAATATGTCAGACATGGCTAGTCAAAACAGTTACCGCCATGTCTGCATCATATATGATTCATACAAATATAAATTAAAAACAAATAGTGGCTACTCTTAATAGTTTCCGCTAAATTTTCTCACTCACGGCCTTCCTCCATGTCTCCTTCTTCATTTCCTGGAACCCACATAAAAGTGGAAACAAAACGGGTGAGAGATCGAACTATCTCTCAGTGCGGGATTTAGTTCCAGCCCGGTGTTTTTACAAATGAATGCATTAAATACCCAAATAACATAAAAGTAAAGGTTTTTGAAATAACCCCCAAATTTCCTATCAATTTCGGACATGCAATTCTTTCAAAAACATTCTCAGTTCTGTTCCTGTTTCTCTTTAAAATTCTCACACTCCGGGTTCGCCACACATGGACAATCCGGCCTTTCTCCTTTGGGAATCCATGCCCGTACATGAAAACTTAGTTGGAGTCGCCACACGAGGACGAGCTGTTCTGTTCTGTTCTGTTCTGTTCTGTTCTGTTCTGTTCTGTTCTGTTCTTACTCCGGATCACCACACACGGATAATCCGGCCTTTCTCTCTGAGAACCCATGCCCATGCAGGATAGCCCAAAGAGTCGCCACACGAGGACGAATCTGGAAGGGTCGTTGCGGGGACCCAACCGGCAGATCGCCACACACGGACGATCCGATTTTCGAAAACACATGCAGAACCGCCACACAGGGACGGCCCCAATTTAAACAGTTCATTAAAACTTTCCTTGTTCACATTCACACTATCCTGTCAGTTCAAATCAATGCATCCAACAAGTTCCTAACGTGCAATTCTACACAAAACGAAAGAGAATTCGACATTCTCAACATGCAGTTCATCTACCAGATTGGGAAAAAGGATTACCTACCTTAATCCACGCATTTCTTATTATTTGTAAAAAGACCAGGAAACCCGCACCTGTATTCTTAGTGACCTCGCGTGTGTCGGGATCTCGCGTATTCTCAGCGTCTCCTAGAACCTCGCGGTTTGCTCCTAAGTTTATAAACGCTTGATTAGGTTCTTATTTCTATTTGTATTTAAATCAATTGTCATCCAACAACTTAACACAAAAATCATTTAATAGGTTAGTGAACTTCGGTCTAGGGTCAGGGTTTCGACTGAGTAGGTACGGCCTGGTCTGACCTAGTTGGTACGGCCTGGTCTGATCTGGGTAGGTACGGCCTAGCCGCACGGCCTGGTACGGGCTTGGTCTGACCTAAGTAGGTACGGCCTAGCCGCACGGCCTGGTACGGGCCGTACCTAACTTAAGGTTTTGGAGTTTGGCCGGCCAAGAGAAAAAAAAGAAAGAGTGTCGGCCAACAAAGGAAAAAGGAGGGGGAGAGGCCAGAGGGTTGCGGCTAGGGGTTTCCTTCGGGTCTAGGCTGCAGGGGTTTCGGGTTTGGTTATAGGGTTTCGGGTTTGGGTCTTTGGGGGCCGGCGGCTCAAGGGAGAGGGGAGAGTAGAGAGAGGGTTAGGGTTAGAGGAGAGGGCTGCGGTTTGGTGGTTGGCTGTCGGCGGCGGCAAGGAGAAGAGAGGGGGCTGTGGCCGGCGGCAGCAAAGCCAAAAAGGAGGGGGGTTTCGGCCAAGAAGTTTCAAAAGAGAGAGAGAGAGAGAAAGAACTTACAGGAAATTTGATGGGAGAGGAGGTTTCAACAGGAAATGAAAGATGAGAAAGTAGGTTTGTCTTGGAGTGCTTATATCATAATACATGGGCTAAAACTAGATTGACAATTTTCTAATCTTGGGCTTTCAAATTGGGCTATGTGTATAATTTAGATATTAAATATAAACATGAGCAAAATTTAGATATCAATTATTTCAATTTTTATACAAATCTGCTATTTATTTCTTACTCCTTTTTATACGTTGTCTTCATATATATATATATTTATACATATACATATTTATTGCTAATTTAGAATTTAATAATTTAATTTTACCCTGATTCAGAGGTGTTACAATGATTCATCAAATTTATTTCTTGCTCTTGTGATTATTCACAACACATGTGTTGGTGCATGCTTTAATGTAGTTTCATTTTATTATTGTGAATTTGTCACAAACATGGTGTGAATATTAAATATAGCCATTAATTGCCCAAAAATTTCAAAATATTTTTAATGAATTGAATCATAAAATTGGTTGTCCTCCAATTTGTCAAGTACAAAGTTAACTATTCTTTGAAAGGTAATTCGTTTGTCCAGTTTATAAACTATTAGGTATTGTAATATTCCAATAGACATACACTAATAAAAAATAGAGCATAATCAAATGCGTCATTTTTGTTTGTTTTGTTAAGATGATTCATCAAATTTATTTCTTGCTCTTGTGATTATTCACAACATGTATGTGTTGGTGCATGTTTTAAAGTAGTTTTATTTATTATCGTGAATTTGTCACAAAAATAGTGTGAATATTAAATATAGCTATTAATTGCCAAAACTGTTACAAATTCGGATAAGGTGAGGTGGCAGGATTAAGTTCAGTTCGGATCATTTAATTTAAATTTGTACGAATTTTGAAACAAGTCTCCTATATTTGAAACATGTCCAAAATACTTTTGACTTAGTTTTGACTAACTTTGTGAAATGATCTATTTTACAATTTTTGTCCTTCCGATATGCCGTTTCGCATATTTGAGGAAATAAAAATAATAAAGGAGTGATATATAGTTGCATAATTTATCCGCATTTTTACTTAAATTTTAGATACTTTATACTTTTTAAAAAATATTTATATTTCATACATAAATGTTAATATCATTAAGTAAAGTTTTTAATTTGAACTTTTATGATTATTTATAAAGAAAAAGTGATAAATAATTTGTACACTGGATATAAACACTTCTAGAGTTCCGATATAAATACGAATCTCCGGATATTAAAAGATAATTATTTGTAATTGTGTCAAATTACAAATTCAAATACGGACGAATAATATCCAATCTATTTAGAGAATCTCCATCACAGCAATTGAAATTAAATTTATAAATAACTGTTAACCACTCTTTAAAAATTTTAAACCTTTAAAATTTCTAAACCTTAACATTACTGAAAATTAATTTTAGAGTTTATATATTAAGCCAAGTCAGAATATAAATTATGTATTCTAAATAATTTATGTAATCTATAGAAACATGTATTTGTTACTTAATTGCATAATTGAGGACTAGTGGAATCCCCGTGAATTTTTTTAATAAATAAACTATTTTAGCAAGAAATTGCAAAAACATTATTTAAGAGAATTACTTCACTTATTGCACAAAATTTGATTTGAGATCAAAGAGGCTAACAAAACTGTTCACATTCAAGAACAACCAAACATTAATCATCCACCTATACAATACTCTCCAATCTGGATGAAATAGCCTAAAAGTTAATATAATAGCATAAAAAAAATTCAAAATATTTTTAATGAATTGAATCATAAACTTGGTTATCCTCCAATTTCTCAAGTACAAAGTTAACTATTCTTTGAAAGATAATTCATTTATCCAGTTTATAAAGTACTAGGTATTGTAATATTCCAACAGTCATACACTAATAAAAAATAGAGCATACTCATATGCTTCATTTTTGTTTGTTTTGTTAAGATGATTCATCAACTTTATTTCCTGCTCTTGTGATTATTCACAGCATGCATGTGTTGGTGCATGCTTTAAAGTAGATTCATTTTATTATCGTGAATTTGTCACTATCATGGTGCGAATATTAAATATAGCCATTAATTGCCCAAAATTTTCAAAATATTTTCAATGAATTGAATCATAAAATTGGTTGTCCTCCAATTTCTCAAGTACATGGTTAACTATTCTTTGAAAGGTAATTCGTTTGTCGAGTTTATAAACTATTAGGTATTGTAATATTCCAACATGCATACACTAATAAAAAATAGAGCATACTCATATGCTTCATTTTTGTTTGTTTTGTTAAAGATGATTCATCAAATTTATTTCTTGCTCTTGTGATTATTCACAACACATATGTGTTGGTGCATGCTTTAATGTAGTTTCATTTTATTATTGTGAATTTGTCACAAATATGGTGTGAATATTAAATATAGCCATTAAAATTTCAAAATATTTTTAATGAATTGAATCATAAAATTGGTTGTCCTCCAATTTGTCAAGTACAAAGTTAACTATTCTTTGAAAGGTAATTCGTTTGTCCAGTTTATAAACTATTATGTATTGTAATATTCCAATAGACATACACTAATAAAAAATAGAGCATAATCAAATGCGTCATTTTTGTTTGTTTTGTTAAGATGATTCATCAAATTTATTTCTTGCTCTTGTGATTATTCCCAACATGTATGTGTTGGTGCATGTTTTAAAGTAGTTTTATTTATTATCGTGAATTTGTCACAAAAATAGTGTGAATATTAAATATAGCTATTAATTGCCAAAACTGTTACAAATTCGGATAAGGTGAGGTGGCAGGATTAAGTTCAGTTCGGATCGTTTAATTTAAATTTGTACGAATTTTGAAACAAGTCTCCTATATTTGAAACATGTCCAAAATACTTTTGACTTAGTTTTGACTAACTTTGTGAAATGATCTATTTTACAATTTTTGTCCTTCCGATATGCCGTTTCGCATACTTGAGGAAATAAAAATAATAAAGGAGTGATATATAGTTGCATAATTTATCCACATTTTTACTTAAATTTTAGATACTTTATACTTTTTAAAAAATATTTATATTTCATACATAAATGTTAATATCATTCAGTAAAGTTTTTAATTTGAACTTTTATGATTATTTATAAAGAAAAAAGTGATAAATAATTTGTACACTGGATATAAACACTTCTAGAGTTCCGATATAAATACGAATCTCCGGATATTAAAAGATAATTATTTGTAATTGTGTCAAATTACAAATTCAAATACGGACGAATAATATCCAATCTATTTATAGAACCTCCACACAGCAATTGAAATTAAATTTATAAATAACTGTTAACCACTCTTTAAAAATTTTAAACCATTAAAATTTGTAAACCTTAACATTACTGAAAATTAATTTTAGAGTTTATATATTAAGCCAAGTCAGAATATAAATTATGTATTCTAAATCATTTATGTAATCTATAGAAACATGTATTTGTTACTTAATTGCATAATTGAGGACTAGTGGAATCACCGTGAATTTTTTTAATAAATAAACTATTTTAGCAAGAAATTGCAAAACCATTATTTAAGAGAATTACTTCACTTATTGCACAAAATTTGATTTGAGATCAAAGAGGCTAACAAAACTGTTCACATTCAAGAACAACCAAACATTAATCATCCACCTATATAATACTCTCCAATCTGGATGAAATAGCCTAAAAGTTAATATAATGGATCCGACTAATTGTCCCCAAACTTCTATCCCCAGTTTTTCCTCAAAAAAACTGTCATTTGACTTGCGCGAATACTGTAAAACTCTACAACCAATACTGTAACTTCAACAACAAATCATGTATAATAAGAAGTTTAAAAGTCTAACAATCTAAGTTAGTTGGAAGTGGTCCCAAGTTAGTTGCAAACAGTTAGCAACTTGCAAAAACACTGTACTTCCGGCTGTACTTGAAAAACTGACGGCTTCTAGAAGGTTTCAAAAACAAGCCACTTATCAAACTTGTAGTTATTTATAAATAACACCTAAAATTGTGCAAAATTAATTTTTTTGCATCAAATTTTTTTTTCGATATTAAAATTTTAAATTTTTTTTTTGTCGTATTTTTTTTTTACGTAATTTTTTTCTTCAATTATTAATATTTGTATATCGATCTATATCATGTAAAATAAGACTTACATACTGTAAAATTAGCAGATGCAAACTATAAAACTGACATATGTTAACAGCAAAACTTCAATACTGTAAAATGGTATCGAAATAACACATACAAGTTATAAAATTTCATTAATCACAAAATTAACTGTTCAAAACCATAAACTATAACCAACAACTGTAAGATGTCACCATCCATAATTGTTACCACTGATAATTGTTCACAAGCACAAAGAAAAATTCAATAAAAAAACATGGCTAATACATCAATACAAACATGGCTTCTTCATTTGATAACCCTCTGATGCACATTATTCGGATGAGTGAGAAGTTTCATTGCTAGAACCACACGTTCTTTCGATATATCATCCTGCAAAAAAAAAAAAATAAGCAAGGTTAAAAATTAGAGTTATGAACCATTAGCAGATGCAAACAATCAAAGCAACATACTGTAAAATTGTTATATGTATCCTGCAAAATTGTTGATGTATCATGTGAAATTTATCATGTAAAATTGCACAGTAAAATAATATTGTAACTAAAGTGAATCACAGTAAAAACTGTCTAATACATAATTTGCATATGCTAATTTAACAGTATTGAATGCTTATTTTATATGATATAGATCCATATATAAATATTAATAATTATTATATGTACCCTGTAAACTTGTCATATGTATCATGTAAAATTGTTATATGTATCTTGTAAAATTACACATATGTTGTAAACTAAAGTGAATCACAGTAAAAGAATACTGTAACTAAAGTGAATCATAGTAAAAACAGTCTAAATTATGTACCCTGTAAACTTGTCCTATGTATCATGTAAAATTGTTATATGTATCCTGTAAAATTGCACATATGCTGTAAACTAAAGTGAATCACAGTAAAAGAATACTATAACCAAAGTGAATCACAGTAAAAACTGTCTAAATTATGTACCCTGTAAACTTGTCCTATGTATTCTGTAAAATTGTTATATGTATCCTGTAAAATTGCACATATGCTGTAAACTAAAGTGAATTCCAGTAAAAGAATATTGTAACCAAAGTGAATCACAGTAAAAACTGTCTAAATTATGTATCCTGTAAACTTGTCCTATGTATCCTGTAAAATTGTTATATGTATCCTGTAAAATTGCACATATGCTGTAAACTAAAGTGAATCACATTAAAATTGCACATAATTTGTATCCTGTAAAATTACATAACCTATAAAACTATTACTTGAATATTGTGAAATAATGCATATATACTATAAAATGTTAAAGTTAATAAAATTACCTGTGTGAAATTTATAAGGATCTCAGTGATCAAATTGTAGACAAAGCGCAACACAAAAATTGCACAATCTATTGATTTTTCTCCCTGCATTGGGCACCTCTCATGAATAATACCATTATCTTTCCAAACTGGTTTAGCTGAAAGAAAAAAAATATCAATAAATTCTATACAAACTTCAAGTCATAATCCTGTAAATTAACTGATACATCGTATAAAATTATTGCATAAAACTTGTAAATTAACTGAAACTTTTTAAATAAAACTAACATGTACAAACTATAAAATTTCAATACTGTAAAATTCGCAGATGGAAACTGTAAAACTAACAGAAGCAAACTATAAAAATTACATGTGTGAAAGTTAAAGGCATCTCGGTGATCAGATTGTAGACAAAGCACAAAATAGAAATTGCACAGTCCATTGATCCTTCTTCCTGCTTTAGACACACCTCTTTAATTATACCAACATCTTTCCAAGCATGTTTAGCTGATAGAAAAAAAATGATATCCACAAATTAATAAAAACTTCAAGTCCTAATTCTGTAAATCATTAGCAGAATCCTGAAAAAATAGTTGAACAACTATTGCATGAAACCTGTAAAATAACTGATATATCCTATAAAATTATTGCATGAAATCTGAAAATCTATTGAATGAACCTGAAAAATAACTGATACATCATATAAATTTTTTGCATAAAACCTGTAAAATAACTAATACATCCTATACAATTATTGTATGAAACCTGTAAAATAACTGATATATCCTATAAAACTATTGCATGAAACCTGAAAAACTATTAAATGAAACCTATAAAATAACTGATACATCCTATAAAACTATTGCATAAAACCTGTAAAATAACTGACATATCCTATAAAACTGTTAAGTAGATCATGTAATAGTTTAATGCATTTCAAATCCTAATCCTGTAAATCATTGGCAAAATTCTGTAAAACAATGTATAAAAGACTTTAAATCAGCAAAATTTACATGTCGAATAATGTAAATAAAAATAGACATTCAGATAATACGAGATATGTGAAAATAATTGCATATATCATGTAAACTATTGCATATATCATGTAAAACTGTTAAACAGATACTGTAAAATAAAAAAACAAAAAAAAACAATGCATAGATCATGTAAACTATTGAATATATCTTGTAAAAATGTTAAATAGATCCTGTAAAATACTCTATAGAACCTTTAAACCTGATTGATAGAGCATATAAAATATTGTATAGATCATGTAA
Organism: Carex myosuroides; assembly: GCA_028015225.1. NCBI lineage: Eukaryota > Viridiplantae > Streptophyta > Magnoliopsida > Poales > Cyperaceae > Carex > Carex myosuroides. The sequence goes on from CM051479.1 coordinate 10,374,671, forward strand.
ACTTATTAGATAAATCCTGAAAATTTAAATCAGAAAAATAAAAAATTTAAAAACCAGACCAGATCGACAGCTGATCTGTTAGATCAGATCAGATCAGACTCTAAATATTACCAGATCGGATCAGGATCCGCCAGAAGTAGCGGATCGATAGCGATATAGCACTACTACAAACATTGCATCTGCGGAGAGAAGCTTGCAACAACGGATTAGTCAATCTAACCGTGCTCACATCAATCTGCCCCCCTTCAAGCTGCTAGACTGCTGCCACAAACATTGCATCTATTATTTTCTTTGTATCATCAGTGATATCTTTCAATCCACTGATCTCAGCAAGTGTTTTTTTAATCAGATCTTCAAGTCACACTTCAAGTCATAAACCTGTAAATTAAGTGCATAAAACCTGTAAATTAACTGAAACTTTTCTGTGATGCATATATCCTATGTTACATTTTCTGTGATGCATATATCCTATGAATTGCATCCTGTACTAAACTGCATCCATACTGTAAACTCATCATATACATACTGTAAAATGGTTGCATATATCATGTAAAACTGTAAAATATATCATGTAAACCTATTAGAAAAATACTGAAAATTTAAATTAATAAAACTGTTAAACAGATCCTGTAAATTTTTCATAGATCCTGTTAAACACTGTATATATCATGTAAACCTATTAGATAAATACTAGAAATTTAAATCAGTAACACTGTAAAACAGATCCTATAACTTTTGCATATATGTTGTAGGCTATTGTATATATATCCTGAAAAAATGTCAAACAGATCCAGTAAAATAAAGCAAAGAAATACAACACATATATCATGTGAAATATTTGATATATGTTGTCAAATTGTGAAACATATCCTAAAAAATTCTATACATAACCTTTAAACCTAACAGATAAATCATGTAAACTAATAACTACAACCTGTAAACTTATTACATGAATCCTGTAAATTAAAATCAGTAAATAACTCACTGAATTTAGAGGTGACAACGTCATCCTCGTCAGAGTCGTCATTTTCCGACAGGATCCCCTTCTCCTCGGAGTTGTCATCGTCGAAACCTTCTGTTATTCTTCCATCCGCGTTCTTATCAACCTCTGAAATGAAAATTTTCAAACCAATAAAAACTAATAAGTATTTCCATTAATGCACATTAATGCACATGCAGAAAGAGAAATCAAGGACAGCTGAAATATCAAATCTATACATTTCAAAGAAAATCTGGAGCCTGAAATCGAAGCTCTGATCTCTGATCTGGGACCAGATCTATTTCAGCTCATCTTTACAAATCTTATCCATCTTCGTCCTCCTTTGCCTTGACAATGTGTCAAACAGTTTAAATGCAAATCCTTCGATTTCACCATCCCTATTCCCAATAAATATTAAGACAAGTCCCTAAAACATATTGTATTTACAAATATCATCAAATGCAGCAATATTGGAAAATGTAGCTTACAATATATACATATTTTACAATTAGGCCCTCGGTAAATGGTACGAGACCCAGCTTAACAATCGGTGAGTGAAACTATATTCAGGTACTTGTTATTACATTAAATGAAAGTAAATTTTCACTTGAGAGCTGAATTTAAGCTTAATTATCAAGGGAATGATCAGGCAATGTCAAATTATATACAAAAATTTACAACCTTACCCATATACTACAATCCTACAACACCGTAGTATTCGATGCACATTAATTGATAACTCAAATTGTTCTGGTAATTTCAGGAAATTGAATTACAGGCAAATAGCACTAAGAAGACGGAACCCTAGTGATGAATCCCGTAAATCTAATGTAAGAATCCTGTAATGAACTAGTATAAACCTGATCCCAATTCTACTGGTTTTTTAGTCTTAACTACCCTTCTATTCGAAATAAGAAGGATGATGTGTTTGATGTAATTGTCTTTCAAATCCTCTTAAATCAAACAGACTAATTAATACAAGTCACTACTATTTCCATCAAAGTACCTCTCCTTCTATGCAAGTCGCCCCAGATCTATACTAATACTCATAATTACAAGTGATTGAACCACTTCGGTTACATATGCAACTCTCTCGCTTTTCCCTTTTAAATCAGCAAATATCTTATAGATGAACATTGATTTCCACAGATCAAACCTCATTGCGCATTGCATAGATCCAGATCGAACTTTCACAACTCAAAGAAGTAAATACAATTTAAGAATCGAAATCAAAGCATAGTATAAAAAAACGAATTCAGCCTCCCAGTTTCTAAATCATCGCATAAGAGGACTGAATGAGTCCTTGTAAGAGGAGGTGCGCCTGATTGAAGGAGTCCTTAAGAGAAAATTGCTCCAGTACTCCGACCAGTGTGGGTCCCTTTCGTAGTCGTACGCTCGTACTCCGCCGCTGCCGCCCGTTTGGCGCTGCTAGGAGATGAGGCTGTGGAGGTCTGACAACCGGTGACGTTGACTGGGAGGGGCGGAGCAGACCCAGGCGAGATCAAAGCTGTTGAAGAGAGCGGAGTTGAGAGGAGAGGAGAGGGGAGAGAGCAAAGCGGAGGGAGCAGAGAGATCGGGAGGAGAGATCAGAATTTTCGTTTTTGTAGAGGGAGAAGATCGGAAATTTATTTTGAACAAAACAGAGAAAAGATCAGATTGGAAATTTCATTAAAAAGGAAGGTCGTTAGAAGCGGTGGAGTTAGACAGTTAAAACGCGTTAGAAAGTAGTTCGGGGATAATCCGGGGACGAAGCGTTGGGTAAGAAAACCTTTTCTCTAATATAATAGCATAAAAAAATTCAAAATATTTTTAATGAATTGAATCATAAACTTGGTTATCCTCCAATTTCTCAAGTACAAAGTTAACTATTCTTTGAAAGATAATTCATTTATCCAGTTTATAAACTACTAGGTATTGTAATATTCCAACAGGCATACACTAATAAAAAATAGAGCATACTCATATGCTTCATTTTTGTTTGTTTTGTTAAGATGATTCATCAAATTTATTTCCTGCTCTTGTGATTATTCACAGCATGCATGTGTTGGTGCATGCTTTAAAGTAGATTTATTTTATTATCGTGAATTTGTCACTATCATGGTGCGAATATTAAATATAGCCATTAATTGCCCAAAATTTTCAAAATATTTTCAATGAATTGAATCATAAAATTGGTTGTCCTCCAATTTCTCAAGTACATGGTTAACTATTCTTTGAAAGGTAATTCGTTTGTCGAGTTTATAAACTATTAGGTATTGTAATATTCCAACATGCATACACTAATAAAAAATAGAGCATACTCATATGCTTCATTTTTGTTTGTTTTGTTAAAGATGATTCATCAAATTTATTTCTTGCTCTTGTGATTATTCACAACACATATGTGTTGGTGCATGCTTTAATGTAGTTTCATTTTATTATTGTGAATTTGTCACAAACATGGTGTGAATATTAAATATAGCCATTAATTGCCCAAAAATTTCAAAATATTTTTAATGAATTGAATCATAAAATTGGTTGTCCTCCAATTTGTCAAGTACAAAGTTAACTATTCTTTGAAAGGTAATTCGTTTGTCCAGTTTATAAACTATTAGGTATTGTAATATTCCAATAGACATACACTAATAAAAAATAGAGCATAATCAAATGCGTCATTTTTGTTTGTTTTGTTAAGATGATTCATCAAATTTATTTCTTGCTCTTGTGATTATTCACAACATGTATGTGTTGGTGCATGTTTTAAAGTAGTTTTATTTATTATCGTGAATTTGTCACAAAAATAGTGTGAATATTAAATATAGCTATTAATTGCCAAAACTGTTACAAATTCGGATAAGGTGAGGTGGCAGGATTAAGTTCAGTTCAGATCATTTAATTTAAATTTGTACGAATTTTGAAACAAGTCTCCTATATTTGAAACATGTCCAAAATACTTTTGACCTTCCGATATGCCATTTCGCATATTTGAGGAAATAAAAATAATAAAGGAGTGATATATAGTTGCATAATTTATCCACATTTTTACTTAAATTTTAGATACTTTATACTTTTTAAAAAATATTTATATTTCATACATAAATGTTAATATCATTCAGTAAAGTTTTTAATTTGAACTTTTATGATTATTTATAAAGAAAAAAGTGATAAATAATTTGTACACTGGATATAAACACTTCTAGAGTTCCGATATAAATACGAATCTCCGGATATTAAAAGATAATTATTTGTAATTGTGTCAAATTACAAATTCAAATACGGACGAATAATATCCAATCTATTTAGAGAATCTCCATCACAGCAATTGAAATTAAATTTATAAATAACACTAATAAAAAATAGAGCATACTCATATGCTTCATTTTTGTTTGTTTTGTTAAGATGATTGTAACAGCCGGTAAATTTTTATATTATTCTTTTAACTTAATTTTGGATTTAAATAGAATATTTATAGATTTGAAGGTTTATTATGTAAAATGACAAAATAAAAAAAAAAAATAAGATGCCAACGTGGCACTAAGGCCACGTGGCCTATGTATGTTTTGACATGTTGAATTTTTACCACCGTTAAAATTTATCTTTATTATCTCTCTTTATTTGATTAGAAAAAAAAAAAGGGATCAACGTGGCATTTTTTTTAGCCACGCGACTTGCATGCATTGCCCTCCCTAACCGACCTTTCTAATTCATGAAAATATTTAATCTCCTTATTAAACCACTTAACTCTCTCTCTCCTTGCCGATTCAAAACTGAAAAAAAAATATAGAGAAAAAAATGAAAGAGAAAGAAAGAGAGTTAATTATGTAAATAAATATTTTGATCTTGATTATAATTTGATTTCATGTCCGATTGGAATTCCGACTACGTCGCGTTGATTCTGAACAGTTGATTGCAATCTGATTTGGATTTCTGGATTGATCGCTATCAGGTAACCGGACTTCTCTATAATCTGTGTTTTCGTTTTGTTTGGTTGAATTGGATATTTGAATTGGATATTGGATTATGAGGCATATTTAATGGCATAGCGGGTCTGAGGTTCGAATTTGATTTTGAACTGATGAGATTGTGTGTACTGTGAATGTGGGAATGGTCTGTGAGAGACATTCCAAATACTGTGTGACTTGCTTTACTGATAACCTAGACCCAGGTGCTATCGTCGTTAAATATGCATGCATAATTTGATTTGAATTTGTGTGGATTAATCCAGTCTGTTTGAATGGTTGTTTAATTAAGCCAATTATAGAGAAGCTGCGTCGGTAAATAACCGGTTACTGAGCTTTGTAGCTTACTCCGTATTGTTTCTTTGTGTTTTTGTTTTGCGACGTAGGTTGACGGGACGAATGATGGATGCGAGGGTGCCTCTCTTGTCGCGATTCCCGGCCCGGCGGCGGGGTCGTGATAATTTTGGTATCAGAGCATTCGTTCCTCGGACTGTGTTTGGGTCCAAGTTTCGTTTGTTATCAATATTCCATCTGAATTTTGATCTATCTAATTTATGAAATTAATCTGAGAAGTTTGAGTATTTTCGTTTGATTAACAATTTCAAAATATTTGTTATTCGTGGTACCATTTGATTATTTATCGAATTCATTCATCTGATGCGACTTATTATTATGGAATTCTAATGAAAGTAAAAGTGGTGAAAATTACTTCAAAGTGATTTGATTCAAGATAATTATCTAATTTGTTTGATCTTTGATCTGTCTCGTTCGATTTGAATATCATCCGTTTGAATTTTGAGGACAAAATTCTTTTAAAGGGGGGAATTTGTAACAGCCGGTAAATTTTAATATTATTCTTTTAACTTAATTTTGGATTTAAATAGAATATTTATAGATTTGAAGGTTTATTATGTAAAATGACAAAATTAAAAAAAAAAGAAAAAAAAGAAATAAGATGCCAACGTGGCACTAAGGCCACGTGGCCTATGTATGTTTTGACATGTTGAATTTTTACCACCGTTAAAATTTATCTTTATTATCTCTCTTTATTTGATTAGAAAAAAAAAAAGGATCAACGTGGTATTTTTTTTAGCCACGCGACTTGCATGCATTGCCCTCCCTAACCGACCTTTCTAATTCATGAAAATATTTAATCTCCTTATTAAACCACTTAACTCTCTCTCTCCTTGCCGATTCAAAACTGAAAAAAAAATATAGAGAAAAAAATGAAAGAGAAAGAAAGAGAGTTAATTATGTAAATAAATATTTTGATCTTGATTATAATTTGATTTCATGTCCGATTGGAATTCCGACTACGTCGCGTTGATTCTGAACAGTTGATTGCAATCTGATTTGGATTTCTGGATTGATCGCTATCAGGTAACCGGACTTCTCTATAATCTGTGTTTTCGTTTTGTTTGGTTGAATTGGATATTTGAATTGGATATTGGATTATGAGGCATATTTAATGGCATAGCGGGTCTGAGGTTCGAATTTGATTTTGAACTGATGAGATTGTGTGTACTGTGAATGTGGGAATGGTCTGTGAGAGACATTCCAAATACTGTGTGACTTGTTTTACTGATAACCTAGACCCAGGTGCTATCGTCGTTAAATATGCATGCATAATTTGATTTGAATTTGTGTGGATTAATCCAGTCTGTTTGAATGGTTGTTTAATTAAGCCAATTATAGAGAAGCTGCGTCGGTAAATAACCGGTTACTGAGCTTTGTAGCTTACTCCGTATTGATTCTTTGTGTTTTTGTTTTGCGACGTAGGTTGACGGGACAAAGGATGGATGCGAGGGTGCTTCTCTTGTCGCGATTCCCGGCCCGGCGGCAGGGTCGTGACAATGATTCATCAAATTTATTTCCTGCTCTTGTGATTATTCACAGCATGCATGTGTTGGTGCATGCTTTAAAGTAGATTCATTTTATTATCGTGAATTTGTCACTATCATGGTGCGAATATTAAATATAGCCATTAATTGTCCAAAATTTTCAAAATATTTTCAATGAATTGAATCATAAAATTGGTTGTCCTCCAATTTCTCAAGTACATGGTTAACTATTCTTTGAAAGGTAATTCGTTTGTCGAGTTTATAAACTATTAGGTATTGTAATATTCCAACATGCATACACTAATAAAAAATAGAGCATACTCATATGCTTCATTTTTGTTTGTTTTGTTAAAGATGATTCATCAAATTTATTTCTTGCTCTTGTGATTATTCACAACACATGTGTTGGTGCATGCTTTAATGTAGTTTCATTTTATTATTGTGAATTTGTCACAAACATGGTGTGAATATTAAATATAGCCATTAATTGCCCAAAAATTTCAAAATATTTTTAATGAATTGAATCATAAAATTGGTTGTCCTCCAATTTGTCAAGTACAAAGTTAACTATTCTTTGAATGGTAATTTGTTTGTCCAGTTTATAAACTATTAGATATTGTAATATTCCAATAGACATACACTAATAAAAAATAGAGCATAATCAAATGTGTCATTTTTGTTTGTTTTGTTAAGATGATTCATCAAATTTATTTCTTGCTCTTGTGATTATTCACAACATGTATGTGTTGGTGCATGTTTTAAAGTAGTTTTATTTATTATCGTGAATTTGTCACAAAAATATTGTGAATATTAAATATAGCTATTAATTGCCAAAACTGTTACAAATTCGGATAAGGTGAGGTGGCAGGATTAAGTTCAGTTCGGATCGTTTAATTTAAATTTGTACGAATTTTGAAACAAGTCTCCTATATTTGAAACATGTCCAAAATACTTTTGACTTAGTTTTGACTAACTTTGTGAAATGATCTATTTTATAATTTTTGTCTTTCCGATATGCCGTTTCGCATACTTGAGGAAATAAAAATAATAAAGGAGTGATATATAGTTGCATAATTTATCCGCATTTTTACTTAAATTTTATATACTTTATACTTTTTTAAAAATATTTATATTTCATACATAAATGTTAATATCATTCAGTAAAATTTTTAATTTGAACTTTTATGATTATTTATAAAGAAAAAAGTCATAAATAATTTGTACACTGGATATAAACACTTCTAGAGTTCCGATATAAATACGAATCTCCGGATATTAAAAGATAATTATTTGTAATTGTGTCAAATTACAAATTCAAATACGGACGAATAATATCCAATCTATTTAGAGAATCTCCATCACAGCAGTTGAAATTAAATTTATAAATAACACTAATAAAAAATAGAGCATACTCATATGCTTCATTTTTGTTTGTTTTGTTAAGATGATTCATCAAATTTATTTTCTGCTCTTGTGATTATTCACAGCATGCATGTGTTGGTGCATGCTTTAAAGTAGATTCATTTTATTATCGTGAATTTGTCACTATCATGGTGCGAATATTAAATATAGCCATTAATTGCCCAAAATTTTCAAAATATTTTCAATGAATTGAATCATAAAATTGGTTGTCCTCCAATTTCTCAAGTACATGGTTAACTATTCTTTGAAAGGTAATTCGTTTGTCGAGTTTATAAACTATTAGGTATTGTAATATTCCAACATGCATACACTAATAAAAAATAGAGCATACTCATATGCTTCATTTTTGTTTGTTTTGTTAAAGATGATTCATCAAATTTATTTCTTGCTCTTGTGATTATTCACAACACATATGTGTTGGTGCATGCTTTAATGTATTTTCATTTTATTATTGTGAATTTGTCACAAACATGGTGTGAATATTAAATATAGCCATTAATTGCCTAAAAATTTCAAAATATTTTTAATGAATTCAATCATAAAATTGGTTGTCCTCCAATTTGTCAAGTAAAAAGTTAACTATTCTTTGAAAGGTAATTTGTTTGTCCAGTTTATAAACTATTAGGTATTGTAATATTCCAATAGACATACACTAATAAAAAATAGAGCATAATTAAATGCGTTATTTTTGTTTGTTTTGTTAAGATGATTCATCAAATTTATTTCTTGCTCTTGTGATTATTCACAACATGTATGTGTTGGTGCATGTTTTAAAGTAGTTTTATTTATTATCGTGAATTTGTCACAAAAATAGTGTGAATATTAAATATAGCTATTAATTGCCAAAACTGTTACAAATTCGGATAAGGTGAGGTGGCAGGATTAAGTTCAGTTCGGATCGTTTAATTTAAATTTGTACGAATTTTGAAACAAGTCTCCTATATTTGAAACATGTCCAAAATACTTTTGACTTAGTTTTGACTAACTTTGTGAAATGATCTATTTTATAATTTTTGTCTTTCCGATATGCCGTTTCGCATACTTGAGGAAATAAAAATAATAAAGGAGTGATATATAGTTGCATAATTTATCCGCATTTTTACTTAAATTTTAGATACTTTATACTTTTTAAAAAATATTTATATTTCATACATAAATGTTAATATCATTCAGTAAAATTTTTAATTTGAACTTTTATGATTATTTATAAAGAAAAAAGTGATAAATAATTTGTACACTAGATATAAACACTTCTAGAGTTCCGATATAAATACGAATCTCCGGATATTAAAAGATAATTATTTGTAATTGTGTCAAATTACAAATTCAAATACGGACGAATAATATCCAATCTATTTAGAGAACCTCCATCACAGCAATTGAAATTAAATTTATAAATAACTGTTAACCACTCTTTAAAAATTTTAAACCATTAAAATTTCTAAACCTTAACATTACTGAAAATTAAATTTAGAGTTTATATATTAAGCCAAGTGTTCGCTCCCAAATGTGAGGTACAAAGTTTCACTACAGATAAACTGTAGAGTTTAAACCTTATAAACCCTCGATTAGATCGCAAGTGTACAATCTTATCGTGTAGTTTAATCGGGTGTCGATCCTCAGGGACGGTTTACTTTCTGATTTTCTATTTTTCCTAGCTAGGTACTAGAAGTTTGAATGTTTGGGATTTGTCTATTCCTAAGATGTATGAACAAGTAAAGGAATGGAACAAAAGAATGTATGAACAATTTCAATTAACAATGTATGAACAAGTAATGATTCAATTAAATGTTTGTATTTTGTACTATGGTATAAAAGGGTGTTTCAAGGGTTTCAGATTTCATCTTCAACTTTACTGCTTAGGACCTGCCACGCGACCCGCATGCTCTCGCATGCGACCCTTGTGACGCGACCCGCATGCTCTCGCATGCGACCCGCTTGGCCTTAAGCGCCCTGGACCTGGCACGCGACTCGCAAGCTATGGCTTACGACCCTCGTGATGCGACCCGCGTGCTAACTCACGCGACCCGCATGGCCTCTGAGCTGAGTCTGCACATGTCAGAAACTTGTTGTTTAAGTCGTGTAAGGCTAGATTGACCGTACCTAGTGTCACTGAACCTCAACTTTCGTGTGTTGGCTTAGCAGACCTGGTTTGGAATTGCAATTTCACCTTCTCAGGTTCAATCAAGCTGTTTGATCTAAACCTAAGTTCTCAATTCTGTTTACTAAAGGTATCCACAAGCTGAGCAAGAGCAAGTGGAAACTTTCACCTTTCGGCTACTCATTGACCTCACCTTTCGGTTCTCAGACCTACCTCAAGTACTTAACCTAATTTGCAAGAAACGTCAAGCCTTTGGTACAAGAAGAAATGCCAAAGGCATTCAACAGTAGACAATCAAGAATCAAACAATTCAGATCAAGCAATCACAAACAATACAAGAATCGAAGAAACACGAAATAACAATAAGAATCAATCCATATGCATCATCAAATAAAGTGTCAGACTAGAAATCCAAACCCTCGAAACTACAGTATCTACTCAGACATCGATAAAATCAAAACAAGAGAGAGAAAAAGAAGGCAAATCATAGCAAGAGAAGAGGTGGTGAAGAGGAATGGAGCTTCAGATTGAGTCTTCTCCTCCGAATTGCCTCTTCCTCAGCTCCAGATCGGCCTCCCCTCTTCAGATCGCCTGAGGCGCTCTGCCTTCACTTCCAAATCGGATCTCTCCTCTTTCTGGATGAAAAATGGCGGATTAATGGATTCCCTTTCTGTTGCCAGGCCTGCTACTTATATAGTTTCCTCCGTGGGCCTTAATTGGGCCTGGCTCAGTTAACTCGACGCGACCCGCATGAGTTTCCATGCGACCCGTGTCGGGTGGCACGGATGTGAGCTGTGAGGGTCGCGTCTGAGGTCGCGTCTGGGCTGCGATGCGACCCGCGTCAGGTGGGACGCGGGTCGCGTGGGGGAAGTCAGAACTCTGCCTTTTTGCCTGTTTTTCGCCTATTTTCTGCAAATCAACCACAAAACAGCAGCAGTACCATATTCTATTGATTTTCAATATAAACTATGCAATTTAGTGGTCAAATTCATAAGATCTAGTCTGGAAACAAGACGAAATAATAGATGAAATATAGACATATCAAATTCCCCTAAGCTTACCCTTTGCTTGTCCTCAAGCAAATCTGTACTTTCAAACCGGGTTTGGAATCTAAATGCAAGCTAAATGCCTAAAATGTGAAAATTTACTCGATTGGTTCAATAAAGAAACTGAAGAATCTTTTTGCTATGATTTGGACTCACCTTGGTCAATTTTGATTCACCTCACAAATTGATTAACAAAACCTCAAACTCTAAATGTTTCAAAACTTGCAAAGCTGACTACTTGAATTATCGAATTATCATTCTTTCACTAAACTATGCCCTCATTTGTAGGAGATTTTCCCTTTTTGTCCCCCCCCCAAGCTTGGATCAAGCTTAGGTCAGAAAGTTGCGGACTTCGTGTGTTGATATGTGCAAAAATTTTATTCTTTCATTTCTAATTGGGAGACGAGCTCAAAGGCGCCCATTCAAGGCTTATTGCCAGTCTTATTTTCTCCATCTTTTCATCTCTTTTATTTTTTTATTTACTTTTTCTCTTTTGTTTTCTTGTTTTCTCTCTTTCTTTTTTTTTTTTTTTGCACATACCATGAATACACACATCCACTAGCGTTCATTCACACCAACGGATATCCCAACCTTTCTTTATTTGAAATCCCTATTTCCATTGTTTGAAAGGCACAATTCGGTTTCTAAATTCTATCTCGACATTCAAGTTTCCAATATTTTCAAATCTCAAACCATTTGGTCCTAATCAGTTCTATTTGGTCAATTATGAGGTTAATTCGAATTTCCCAAGGTCATCCCAATCATATAAAAAAATTTCAAACAGGTCCCTAATTGAAACAATAAAGCAAATTTTTCACCGAAAGATGCAAAGTAAAGTAAATATGACCTAAGTGCAATCAAAATAAATCCTAAAACACAAAAGTCTCCCCCCCAAGCTTAGCCTGAGCATTGTCCTCAATGCTTCAAGACTGAAAGATAAAGAGAAATAAAAGCAAAGGGGAAAGAGGAAACATACCCACTCAATCCTGCAGAGGATCACGATCGAAGCCTCGCCAGCCTCGCATCTGCTCCTCTAGCGTGCTCATCCGTATCCGGAGATCATCGAGAGCATCACCCTGCTCGCACCGCATGTCATAGAGGAACTCACCATGCTCGCGCCTCATGTCATACACCAAGCTGTAGACATCATGAATGGAGGGATCGGGTATGGGAGGTGGATAGGAGGGGCGAGAATAAGAGGAGGATGGACCGGCGGCGGACGAGGAAGGACCAGCTGCAAAGGAAGAAGGACCAGCTGCGAAGGTGGATGCGTGGAACTGCGTAGGTGGCATGGAAGCATCTGTCATGTAAACATCACCATAGGTAGGAGGCTGTGGCTGAAAAGGAGGCGGTGGTGGTGGTGCCTGCTCCGCTGGCTGTAGTAGAGGGAACAGCCAAGTAGTCTCGTCCTCGAAGGAGAGATAGAATGGACGAGGCAACTGGTGCTGGCTGCCATCCTGCAGGCGCCAGAAATACCGGTCGCGGTGGCCGGCAGGACCTCGCTCGATCTTGACGAACGTCGCCTGCTGGAAGGCCTTGGCATCCATGATGAACGGGCCTCGAGAGGGAGTGAAGCCGGCGACTGATACGCCAAGCTTCTCAGCAATAAAAGTGATGTAGGCACCGATGTGAATCGAACCCCCTACCCTTCTATTCTTCTGGACATCCAGCCAGTGAGCAACCAAATTGAGCATCAGATCGGGCCGCTCGAGATCCGCCTCTGGACGGAGCATGAAGTCCATCAATGCAAGGTCCTCCTCATTGGCACGTGCAACTGTCTCGCCACGTGCAAAAATGGTGTTCGCAAGAGTGCGCTGGATGCAACGGAGAACAGGGTGAGGTATGGCAGAGCTCCTGAACTCGTTGCTTGTGGCGATCTCCTTACCCGTGATCAAATGCCAGAAGATGTCTCTGTCAAAGCCCACGCTGAAGTGAATAGAGTCAGTCGTAGGGTTTGGTGCGAAGCCGAACCACTCGCGCAATGTTGCAATAGGAACTCGGCAAGTTTCGTTGCGCATTTGGAATCGAATGTACAGCTGGTCTTCTGCATCCGTCCTGAGTTTGAGAGAGGAGAGGAACTCAAGCGTGAGCTCCTGATAGCAATCGCACTGAATACCCCAAAAAGTGGGAGTAAACCCGATCCTCTCTGTGAGGCGAACGAACTCCTCGTAAACTCCAAAGGTATGAAAGGTTTCGAAATGTACTCGGCGAGTATTGGTGAATGTGTGTCTCCGCAAAAACTCAAAACGGTTGTACATACCGCGAGTGGGGATGGAGAAGTGTGGTGGTGGGTACGCATCTGCCCGAGGAGTGTACTGAGCAGAAAGGGGGTTGGAGTCATCAGAGTAATACTCAATTTCGGGGTTTTCGGCATGAGAAGCAGAATGAGAGGAATGATGGGAAGAAGAAGAATGATGAGAAGAATAAGAATGATGAGAAGAAGAAGAATGAGAAGGAGTGGCTTGCCTCAGTTCCTGTCTGCGCTTGGATCGGATTTCTCGGCGAGGGTCCATGGTTTTATCTCTGATTAAGTCTCTGGTTCAATACGACGCGGGTCGCGTGGACTGTGATGCGACTCGCGTGGGAACTGACGCGGGTCGCGTGGGTCAGGACGCGGGTCGCGTGAACCGGACTTGTCTGGTTAGGGTTGAATCCGAGAGATGGAGCGGGTCGATTGGGTCAGGACACGGGTCGCACTAGAACCAAGGGGGGCTGGTAGGGTGGTGAACCAACAGAGAAAGGAGAAGAGAACTTACCTGCGTCGTCGGTGGCATCGGTGGAGGAGAGGAGAAGTGAGGGTCGACGGAGCAAGATCGATGAAGAGAATTCGGGAGCGTGCTTCGGTTGAGGAGAAAGAGAAGAAGAAGAGAAAGTGGAATCGGCTAGGAAGGAAGGGATGCGGGTTAAAAGGGAGCCCGCGTCGTTTCGACGCCCCTCTTCAATGCCGTCAGTTCGAGGTGACGCGGGTCGCGTGAGATCTCACGCGGGTCGCGTCATGGTTAACTTTTTGGGATTTTGTAAATGGAAAACAACTTATCTAACTAATCTAATGTCTAACTAATCTAATGTCTAACTAATCTAAACGAACGAGCTTGGGCTACCTCACTGGTTGGTGGGGGAATGGATCAGGTGGAACTGGTGGGAGCACCCACTTCTGAGGTACACGAACCATGCGATCAAATTCTTGCATCAGAAGAATCTGCAAGATTTCTGTCAAGTTCTTGATCAAGCACCCGATCGCGCTTTTGTGAGCTTTAAATTTATCCAAGAGAGTAGCAGTCCGATCGGGTTTAAGATCTGCACTTATGATCACAGAACAAGATCTATCTGGGTCCAGGAACTCATACCTGAGGTGAAGTGGCTTGAGCTCAGGAGTCAGCCACTCTGTCTGAGTCTTGATGCGGGTCGCATCAGGTAGCGTGCGGGTCGCATCAAGTGAAATTGTTACATTCTAATCCTTGAATAAATAAAAATATGCAAAAAGGGCCTAGTTGTGAAGATTTTTAAGTTATGCAATATTTAAAACTTGGAGGGCTTATGTGCAAAAATTCCATATATTAAAGATGACAACCTTCTTCTTCACTTAATCATTCCATTTACACATCTAATTTTCGTGAGGGGCTAGGTTTTGGCCGAACCAAAGAGAGAAAAGAGAGAGAGAGTGAAATCGAACGTGAAATCTGATCAGAATTGTCAGAAAATCGGAGATTCGAGCTAATTAGACGATCGTGCTCAACTCTAGAGCTTCAATTTGGTATATTCTTCCTTCTTTGTAATCTTTTGGAAAACCCTAATTTGTTTGATTTGTGGTATTTCTTTGAGAATCTGATTTAAAGTTCGATTGATTCGATATAACTCGATATCCGGTTTGATTTGTATTGAATCGAATGGTTTTGGTTGTGAAATGGGAAATGGAATTAGGGTTTTGGTAAAATGATGGGATTTGGGGAAATTACTAAATTTTCAGGTGTTATGCACCATTTGGATCTGAATCGATCGAGTCATAATCGTTTGAACATCTCGATTCGTGTTGTTTGAGTTAAATCATCCATTTGAGTTGAATTTGGAATTAGGGTTTTGTACCAATTTGATACCAATTGAATTCATGGTTTAATTGTTGATTCTCGATAACATAGTCATGAATTATACCTTCTGAACCGAGAACAAGTAACAAGGGTTAATCGTATCGAAACCCGATCGAAACGAGTCAAATTGAACATGAAAAAAACCAGCCTCTGTGTGCTTTATTGCGGGCCGAAACCCCAGCCATTGCGGGCCGCAAGAGAACAATGACTTAACCAAAATTTCAGGCTGTACTGTGTTGTGGTTGCGGGCCGCAACAAGGCCATTACGGGGCGCAATGAAGTTGGCAGAAAAACCAACTCTCTGGAAGGTTTGTCTGCGGGCCGCAACAGGGCCATTACGGGCCGCAATACCTACCCAGAAATTCTGAAAATGTGTATTTTGTGTTGTCTAAACCTAATTGGTTGAACCATGACCTAAACCTATACCATTAGGACCTGAATACGAACACTAAACCGTGTTTAACCTAATTTAACTCGGTTTAACCTACGGGATACCAATCGAATGTTTTAATCGAATCTAAACGTATAAATAGGTGGTAAACCTACGAGGCATCGGATCTCGGGATCATTCGAGACGCCTGAGCCTTAGACGAGTACGCTATATACTCAGGTGCGGGGTTTCTGGACTTGTTTGATAGTTTATATTCAGAATTAAACTGTGTTTCGATTGACATGTTGATTATTGGTTGAATTGCATGATCGAATTGTGTTGCATATGCATTGCATTGCCCAAATTAATTAAAACTCGAATTGTTTTACTGATTGATCTGCATGCTGGTATGGTTATTATTTGTGTATTGATCTGAATGATCTAATTTGGAATTAAAAGTCACCGTGATTTGTATCACCATCGGTTGGTGGATATGGTATTACCGTCTCCCATCGTGGCGACATCACCCAGGGGGTGAGTTCGGATTTGTCAAAGTCTATGCATGGACTTTGACGCCCAGTATTCTAAAGCTTTAGATCGTCTGGCCCTCGACAGTTCCCAGTACCGGTTGGGACGAGGGGTAAGTGACTCTGTATTATGATTTTGGTTATGGGTGACTTGTGTATCGGAGGCATTGCCCAGGGGGTAATGCGTTTGGATGGTCAATTGGTTTTATATGAATTTTCCGGATATGAAATGGAACCAGACTTTTAATTAAACGGTTAAGCCTGTAACTACCAGATAATCTGAGTTCAAGTTAAACCAAATATTGTGTGATTGAATTTCGGTTTGGCAACTCCTGATTTGAGTTCATTTGGCTAATTGATGTCGGGTTTATGCGTTCATGTTTATATATTATTATGAACTGATCTGAACTTATTTGTGTTTATTTTTGAATATAATCTGTGATTGCAAGTCCAGGAGCGAAACGTGGCAAAATATTTATCGCACTGAGAATTTATTTCTCACCCCCTCTTTGGGTTAACTTTTCAGGTTCCGGTTCAGCAGATCCGAGAGAGGCACGAGGTCGGTAGGCCTGGTTATTCCGCTGCTTAGACTGTCTGGTATGGTGACGTTAGAGATTATGTATATAGTTAGGTTTTGATGGTGTACATATATGATCTCTATGTCATTTTGTGATGCGTATCCATCGAGATACGGGTTTGTATGATATTACCTGACTAGCTGGGATTTATGTTATTTGTTTGTTTGGTTGTTTGTTTATGTTTTAGTTCTTATTATATCGTAATTGCCTAGTAGGCATACGGGCAACCGTATGTCTACGGCAGGAGAGCACCTGTCGCGCCTCGTTGGGCCGCGGGGTGTGACAGGTCTCCTTTGGTGGTATCAGAGCATGGTTTAGAACCTGAACTAGACTTGTTTGGATACGAGAGTGGTATGCGTATTAATTGGGGCCGGCACGACTATACGAATTTCGTATGATAAATAAGGAATATAGAATGTTATAAACTAACTTTGTTTATTCAGAAAATGGAAACACGCCGAGGTAGAGGCAGGCCTCGGAGGAATCCTGAACCTAATCCGGAACCAATTATTGAGCCAGTTGTGGATCAGGCTGGGGCTGGTCCAGCTGGTGCTGGAGGGGCTGATGTCGATGGAGGAGCTGGTAGAGACCGGGACTTGGATGACCGGTTGATTGCGGCCTATGAGAGAGGTCGTCAAGCCCAGATGCGGGAGGTCGCACCAGTGGTTCACGGTGGGGCACCCGAAGATTTTAGAAGGTTATATGATGCATTTCTGCGTTTGAATCCGCCGCGTTATGATGGAACCGGCGGGTATGCGGCAGCTGAAGAATGGCTAGCTCAGATCAATGCAAAACTGAATTTATGCCGTGCTCCTGATGAAAATAAAGTGGAGTTAGTTGAGCAGCAGTTGGAGAGTGATGCTAGATTCTGGTGGGACGGGGCCCGACGTAATTATGAAGGCGAGGAAGCGAGGATTCCTTGGGAATGGTTCGAACAGCAGTTTAATAGGCGGTTTCTGAGCAATTTGCAGCGTGAAGCACTGCGGAGAAAATTTCTGGAGTTGAGGCAAGATGGGCGTCCGGTGGTGGAATACAATAGTGAATTTTTGGCCTTATCGCGCTATGCTACGGATGTGAGAAATGATGTGGAAAGGTACAATAGACAATACTTGGATGGGTTGGATGGGCATATCTCTATGATCGTGGATACTCCGATGGCGAGGGAGTTACAAGCAATGATGGATCACGCCGAACAAGTTGAAATGCATGGTAAGAGGAGAAAGACGCAAGTGACTGAAAGGAATGTGAAACAGCGAGAAGATCAGAGTAGGCAAGTGTCGAAGTCGAGGGGAGGATCATCATATACTAGACCCCCTCGACCGAACATGGCGCCGAGACCCCGTTCAGACAAACCTCTATGCCGGGTTTTAAACCGGTGATGCCTTCGCAATGGTGCCGATCATGCAACCAAGCACATGATGAGGTTGAGTGTAGGCGCAAGGCTAGCGCTTGTTTCGTGTGCGGTAGCGCGGGACATTGGGCGAGGGAATGCCCGAATTCGCTTATAAGGATGCAAGGCGCTAGTAGCGCAGGAGGGTCTGCTAGCGTTGGGCGTGGCGCGCCGACGGGGCGCGGACGTGGCACATTTCAAGCTATCGGGGCTAACGCTAGCAGGGCTAGCAGCATTGGCAGTACCGGCAGGGCGGCGGCGCATGCACTTAACATCGCTGGAAATTCGCGCAATGCTGCAACAGCACAGGGACGTGGCCAGACTGACGTCATGACAGGTTTACTCTCTATATCTGATCATGATGCGTATTGTTTGATTGATACGAGGTGTAGTCATTCGGTTGTGTCGAGGGTGTTCGTGGAAAGGTGTAGTTGGCCAATTGAAACGAGGCACCAAATTTTAAACGTCCAAACCCCATTTGGATCAACTGATCGAGAAATTACTATATGCCGAAACCGAAAGATTAAAGTAGACGGAAGGGAATTCGAGGCTGATTTGTTGGTTATGGATATTATGGGGTATGATGTATTGTTGGGAATGGATTGGTTGACGAGGCACGCAGCAACCATTGACTGTCCGCATCGACGGATTCATTTTGCGAATTCAAGAGGTATGTCGTGTGTTTTGAAATGTAGAGAAATTGGGGAACTAACACCGTGTGTTTCTGCTGTAGAAGTGAGACATTTATTAGAAACAGGGTGTACAGCTTATCTGGCGGCCGTGGTTTATGCGGCTGCGGCAGTTCCAGAGATCAGCACTATACCGGTGGTTTCAAAATTTGTAGATGTATTTCCGGAAGAGATTATGGGGTTGCCACCTGAGCGAGAAGTGGAGTTCGGTATCGAACTGGTACCGGGCATAACACCGATTTCAAAGGCGCCGTATCGAATGGCACCGGCAGAACTGAAAGAACTTAAAGCGCAGTTGGAAGACATGTTGGAGAGTGGATTTATCAGACCCAGCACATCGCCGTGGGGTGCGCCAGTGCTGTTTGTCAAAAAGAAAGATGGAACATTGCGGTTATGCATTGATTACCGCGAGCTGAATAAGGTAACAGTGAAAAATAAGTATCCGTTACCTCGGATTGATGATCTGTTTGATCAGTTGCAGGGATCTTCGGTATATTCAAAGATTGATCTGAGAACAGGGTACCACCAGTTGAGGATTCGGCCAAGCGACGTGGACAAGACAGCATTCCGTACAAGGTACGGGCATTATGAATACCTTGTTATGCCATTTGGGTTGACGAACGCACCGGCAGCGTTCATGGATATGATGCACCGTGTGTTTCACGATATATTGGATTCGATAGTTGTGGTTTTCTTTGATGATATATTGGTGTATTCGCGCTCCCGAGAAGAACATGAGGTACATCTTAGAATTGTTTTGCAAAGATTGCGCGAACATCAGTTATTCGCAAAGTTTTCGAAATGTGAGTTTTGGTTGAATGAAGTTACTTTTCTGGGGCATGTTGTTTCGGGACAAGGGTTAGCGGTGGATCCCGAAAAGATTCGGGCTGTTACTGAATGGAAGAGGCCAGAGACAGTTACTGAAATTCGCAGCTTTCTGGGGTTAGCCGGGTACTACAGGAGATTTGTACTCGGGTTTTCGCGGTTAGCGGCGCCACTTACAAAATTGTTGCATAAAGGTGTGAAATTTGATTGGGGTACCGCGCAAGATAAAAGTTTTGAGGAATTGAAGAGTCGGCTGGTATCCGCACCGATCCTTGCTATGCCGACTGCTGATAAAGAGTACACGGTTTACACCGATGCATCTCGATCAGGGTTAGGTTGCGTATTGATGCAAGATGATCATGTAATTGCCTATGCATCTCGGCAATTGCGACCGCACGAGCAAAACTACCCGACTCATGACTTGGAGTTAGCAGCGGTGATATTTGCGCTGAAGATTTGGCGGCATTATCTGTATGGCGTGAGATGCCGTATATTTACCGATCATCAAAGTTTGAAGTACATCTTCACGCAAAAAGAATTGAATTTGAGGCAAAGAAGGTGGTTGGAGTTGATGAAAGACTATGATTTGGATATCCAGTATCACGCAGGAAAAGCGAACAGTGTAGCAGATGCGTTAAGCAGAAAGAGTCAGGTAAACCTGGCGTCGGTAATTACAAGTGAAGCACATCTTCTTGAGGAAATGCGTAGATTGGAAATTCATGTTGGCGCATCACGTGACTTAGCGTTGGAAGTTGCATCTAAATGTGGTAGAAGTGAGGTGGGGACTAGCGCAACTGCAATTGCGTCGTTTGTGCTAGCAGCGGTTGAGATCCGATCGGAATTACACGAACAGATTCGTGCAGCGCAACAGGATGATCCAAAATGTCAGAAATTTAAACTGCACTACGAGTCAAATGCTGATTCCCCATTTAAAGTTCAAGGAGATGATATTTTGATGTTTCACGACCGCATTTGTGTACCAAATAAATCTGAACTGAAAGATCTGGTTTAATCGGAAGCGCACGACTCGGGTTACGCTATCCATCCGGGGGAAGTAAAAATGTACCAAGATTTGAAGAAGTATTTTTGGTGGCCGAAAATGAAGCGAGACGTGCAAAGGTATGTAGAAAAATGTCAGGTATGTCAGCAAGTTAAAGCAGATCGACGGAGAAAAGCAGGATTACTAAGACCGCTGGAAATACCTACGAGGAAATTTGAGTCCATCACAATGGATTTTGTATCCGGATTTCCGAGAACCGTTGGTAGATATAACACTATTTGGGTGATTGTGGACCGGTTGACGAAAATAGCTCATTTCATTCCGCTTCGAATTGAGACCTCGGGACAAGAATTAGCAGACTTATTCTTGAAGTATCAATTCAAATACCACGGTTGCTCACGCTATATTATTTCTGACCGAGATCCTCGGTTCACTTCTCATTTCTGGGAGAGCTTTCAAGAGACAATGGGTACTAAGCTGAGATTCAGTACAGCGCATCATCCTCAGACGGACGGTCAATCCGAGCGCACTATCCAAACATTGGAAGACATGTTACGCTCCTGCGCGTTAAGTTTACAAGGTTCGTGGGTTGATCACTTGTATCTGGTGGAGTTCGCCTATAACAATAGTTATCACTCGAGCATTGGTATGTCACCGCAAGAGGCGCTGACAGGGCAGCAGTGCCGTACTCCGCTGTGGTGGGGACCAGCGGGTACATATCCGCCTACGGGACCGCAAATGTTAGAAGAAATTGCTGAGAAAACGAAAATGGTTCTGAGTCAGCTCAAGTCAGCTCAAGAAAGACAAAGGAAATACGCGGATATTCATCGAAGACCATTGGAATTCCAAGAAATTGATCACGTATGGCTTCGAGTTTCGCCTGTCAGAGGCGTGCACAGATTTGGTGTTTCGGGTAAGCTAAGTCCTCGTTATATCGGGCCGTTTCAGATTTTGCGACGAGTTGGGCCGGTAGCGTACGAGCTTGCACTACCACCAGCGTTGGACCGGGTTCATCCGGTGTTTCATGTATCACAGTTGCGCAGATATGTACGAGATCCGTCACATTGTATTGACCATTCTGATTTACACGTGCAAGACGATCTGACCTATCAAGAGGAACCGATGCAGATATTGGATCGAAAGGAGCAACGACTACGAAGCAAAGTGATCCGGCTTGTGTTGGTAAAATGGGGACGACATTCCGATAAGGAAGCGACGTGGGAACTCGAGGAGAGCATCCGAGAAAAGTATCCGGAGTTATTCGACAATTAAGGTACGAAATCAAGTTCAGCGGACTGAACTTCATTTTAAGGGGGGGAGAATTGTTACATTCTAATCCTTGAATAAATAAAAATATGCAAAAAGGGCCTAGTTGTGAAGATTTTTAAGTTATGCAATATTTAAAACTTGGAGGGCTTATGTGCAAAAATTCCATATATTAAAGATGACAACCTTCTTCTTCACTTAATCATTCCATTTACACATCTAATTTTCGTGAGGGGCTAGGTTTTGGCCGAACCAAAGAGAGAAAAGAGAGAGAGTGAAATCGAACGTGAAATCTGATCAGAATTGTCGGAAAATCGGAGATTCGAGCTAATTAGACGATCGTGCTCAACTCTAGAGCTTCAATTTGGTATATTCTTCCTTCTTTGTAATCTTTTGGAAAACCCTAATTTGTTTGAAAACGCGGCGGGTGCGTTCGTCAGCCCAAACGGCATCACCAGATATTCGTAGTGCCCATAGCGTGTTCGGAAGGCTGTCTTCTCCACGTCAGTCGACCGTATCCTCAATTGGTGGTACCCCGTTCTCAGGTCTATTTTGGAATAAATCGAAGACCCTTGCAGCTGATCAAACAAGTCATCGATTCGGGGTATCGGGTACTTATTTTTCACAGTCACCTTGTTCAGTTCGCGGTAGTCGATACACAATCACAAGGTACCATCTTTCTTCTTCACAAACAGCACGGGAGCACCCCATGGAGACGTGCTTGGCCTGATGAACCCGCTTTCCAGCATCTCTTCCAATTGTGCCTTAAGCTCTTTCAACTCCGCAGGAGCCATTCGATACGGAGTCTGGGAAATTGGCGTCGTGCCTGGCACCAATTCTATGCCGAATTCCACTTCTCGCACGGGTGGTAGTTCAATTATTTCATCCGGGAACACATCCGCAAATTCCGCCACCACCTGTATTTCACTCATCTCAGGAACTTCCGTAGCAATATACACAATCGCTGCCAAATACGCATTGCATCCTGAATCGATCAGATGCTGAACTTCCACCGCTGAAATACACGGTATTAATCCTCCGACCTTCCTACAGTTCAGCATGCACGATGTACTACCTCGTGAAGTTGTAAAACAGACCCTGCGGTGCGGGCAGTCGATTGTCGCCGCATGTCTTGTCAACCAATCCATCCCTAATAAAATATCGTATCCGGTGATCTCCATAACCAACAGGTCTATCTCGAGATCCCTACCATCCACTCTGACCTTTCAGTTTCGGCATGTGGTGATTTCTCGGTCATTCGAACCGAAAGGGGTTTGGACACTAAGGACTTGGTTACAGGTTTCGGTTGGCCAGTTACATTTCTCTACCCACCTCTTTGACACTACGGAATGGCTACACCCGGTATCAATCAAACAGTGCGCAGAATAGCCTGAGATAGAAAGTATACTTGTCATCACATCCGCTCGAGAACTAGATGGCTTCATGTCATCCCTCTCCTCCGGAATCCCTCCTGCATCGGACGTCAATCCGGGTGCCTCAATCGCATGAACCGCTACTCGACCTCCGGCCCTGCCCCCGCCGATCTGGGGAACGCCTCGACTGCGGAATGGTGGTCCACCCTGCCCGCGTCCTGCAGGTCCTCCAGGTCCCCTGTACCCCTGAAACTCCAGTGCCGCATTCGGGCATTCTCTCGCCCAATGTTCCATACTGCCGCATGTAAAACACGCACTGTTGCGACGCCTACATTGGATTTCAGAGTGCTCCAGGTTGCAGGTACGGCACCACGTCGGAACAAATCCCGGCCTAAATCCCGGTGCGTCTATCTGCCTGAAAGGGGGTCTCGGTGTCCCCATCTGTCTAGGGGGTGGTCTAGCAGTCGACGGTCCACCACTTGACCTCGCGATTTGTCTATTTTGATCCTCCTTCTGCTTGACATTCCTCTCGGACATCTGGGTTCTCTTTCTTTTGCTGTGCAGCTCTACCTGCTCTGCGTGGTCCATCATCGCCTGAAGCTCAGTAGCTAACGGGGTATCAACAATCATCGAGATACCCCCATCCAACCCGTCCAAATACTGCCTGTGGTATCTCACCACATCATTCTGTATGTCTACTGCGTATCTTGACAAGGCGAGGAATTCATTGTTGTATTCTGTCACTGACCTCCCATCCTGCCTTAAGTCCAAAAATTTCCTTCGCAGCGCCTCTCGCTGCAAGTTACTCAGAAACCGTCGGGTGAACTGCTGCTCAAACCATTCCCACGGAATCCTTGCCTCCTCCCCGACAAAACTACGTCGGGCTCCATCCCACCAAAATCTGGCACCCCCCTCCATCTGCTGTTCTGCCAGCTCTACCATGTCTTCTTCCGGCGCTCGATATAGAACCAGCTTCGCGTTCATACTCGCGAGCCATTCCTCTGCCACTGCAAACTCACCCGTGCCATCAAAACGCGGTGGATGGAGGCGCAGGAAGGAGTCATACAACCTCCTAAATTCTTCAGGAGCATTTCTCTGGACCTCAGGTGCGGCGTCACATCTCTCTGCCTGGCGACCTCTCTCGTACGCCGCTATCAACCTCTCGTCTAGAGGTCGATCTCGGTCCTGTACACCTCCAAGCCCAAGCTCAATTCCTTGACCTTCCGGCCCTGCCGGTCCGGTCTCAGCTCTGCTAGTAGCGGGTTCGACCACTATGTCCTGAACCCGTCCACCAGCTCTCGTGCGAGGCGGTCGTCCCCTACCACGTCCCCTACCTCGACGCCCGTCCATGATTCTAAATTGCAATAAAATCTTAATTCAGTTTATATGTACAGATTTCATATAACATACCCGTCGCTAGTCGGAACGACCCAAGTGTAACGTACCCCACTCACGTATCCTATCGGTCCGGTTAGGCTTAAAACCTTGAGCTCTGATACCACCAAAGAGAACTGTCACACCCCGCAGCCACGGTTCGCAACAATTCCCTGCCGTAAACATACAACGCCGTGTATGTTTACAAGGCGATTCCCCGTTAAATCCAAATATGCAAAATTAACTACTATCAAGCACATCCATATGTATAGATATACATAAATCCATATATAAAGGTACACAGTCTAGTCAAGGTATAATACAATAAAAGTATCTCGTACAGATACTAACCATCAGGCCTAACCCTAAACTATGCAACAAAAAGGTAGATTAGGCCATACAGAGGCAACTACCGAGGGTCTACAACTCGCGTGCCTCTCCAGAACCCGACGCCTCAAATCCTGTAAAATAACCCAAGAGTGGGGGTGAGAATAAATTCTCAGTGCGAAATTTGCCACAGTTTAGATTATTGGACTTGCAATCAAAATCTATATTCAGAAATGAAACCATACAAAAGCAGTTCAGACATATGCATATTCATAAATAAAGCAAGTGCATATGATCGACAACAATTTACCAAATGAAACACAAGTTACGGAATTTCCAAGATGAATCTCAAACACGCACGTTTTTGGCTTAACTCAGTTTATTACAGCTGGTAGCACCTACGGATGTCCCACCGAGCTGGACCCTTTATCCAACCCACATCTGCAGTGTCACTGACACCTACAGATGGCCCACCAGCTAGACCCTTTATCCGACACCCATCCGCAGTGCTTTGGCTTAACCATTAACTAAGGTCTGGTTCATAATCAGATAAAAGAAAATTTGTATGCAATAAGCTCAGAATCGTCCATTCGCAACACGTCAAACCAAACTGCCATTCCTGTCCCAGACTGGATATGACACCATTTCATCGTTTCCTCACAGTCACCCAAAGTCTCCGTCACGATCAGTCATTGCCTAGCATTGACTGATCTTAATCAATCACTGCCCAGCAGTGATCAATTATCCTCATATGCGCACATGGTTTCGAGTCATCGCCCAGCGTTGATTTCGAAACGTTACCGACCATCTTAGATAGTCATAAATTGTTGGGGACTTTCGACCGTAGTTCTCAAAACAAAAGAACACAAACAAACGATATACCATTCAACATGCAAACACACTATGATATTCATTTCGGACTGAAATAGGGTTATTGCGGCTCGCAACTTAATTACCCGAAAATTTCCAACTCTTATTGGCATTTTCCAGGCCCTTATTGCGGCCCGCAATGGCTGTGGTTGCGGCCCGCAACAAAGTATTCCATTTTTAGCCAGAGAGTATTTCATTCTGCCAAGTTGATTGCGGCCCGCAATGAATTTATTACGGCCCACAGCCAAGTAGCCAGAGGGTCAGTCGATTTATATTTTGAGCTACGCTGTTGATTGCGGCCCGTAATGGGAGTTGTTGCGGCCCGTAATAAGGTGATTTCAGTACATCTCAGTTCTAATTTAATACGGTTATGCATATGATTCAAACAATTCGATTATGCAATCAATCAAGCAGTTCAACATGACAATTGGAAGCAGTTTAATTCATGAATATAAATTATCAAACAAGTCCAAGAATCCCGCACCTGCTGGCAATAGGCGTACCGCGTGACTATAGATCAGGCGTCTCGGAGTGCCCCGCAAACCTTTGCTCAACCGAGCCTACACCTACATTCCACGTATACCATCTCAATTAGGTCTCATTCCTGTACTGGTTCGCTGTTCTGGTTTACGCATCAATTCGACTGGCCGGTTGGTGTAACCCTAATTTGGTCGAAACCTCGATTTATCCATTACATGTTCTAACCTTTCCCGATCAAGAGATAACCCTACCGAGGACAAGTCTAGTCGGTCGGACTAACCTAATCAATCAATGCCGCGTTTCAATTCGGGATTTGGTATCAAAACCCTAGAATGGGAAATCCAAAATGGGAGACGAAATCACGGAGAAAATCGGTAAACGAGAGATGAGAAGCTCAAAGGAGTTAGAGTTCGATCAATTCTAACACTAATCTCGGGTTTAAAACGAACAACCCGCTGATTCGAGAAATCTCGGATTTTCACACGAAGAAGGGAAAAGAAAAATTACCGACGGAATGGCTAGGAGAGATCTACAGCTGCCTTCTCGGTTTCAACCTCGATTTCCCGGACGGTGGTGCAATCCGACGGGATTTTGGAGCTCTCCCTCTCTTTCCTTCTCTCTCTATTTCGTTCTCTTCCTTTCTCTTTCTTTCTCTTTGGCCGGCCACACACACGGGAGAAGAGAGAGAGGGGTTAGGGTTTATCAAAGAGGGTGCTTCGCGATTCGTACTAGGATGGATCAATGGTCCGAATAATCTTAAAAATCCAATATAAACCCATTTAACGTGTTTTAATTTCCCATTCCACGCTCGTCGATCAAATTTCGATTCTGTTTTAAACATTCTAATTAAACAAATGATTAAAATTTTATTATAAAATTTTCTTAATGTGACATTTCTCCCCCCTTAAGATAAAGTTCAGTCCTCTGAACTTAATTTCATACCTGAATCGTCGAATAGTTCGGGGTACTTCTCGCAGATGCTTTCTTCCCCTTCCCATGTTGCTTCCTTATCTGAATGGCGTCCCCACTTAACCAGAACAAGTTTGATCACCTTGCTCCGAAGTCGCTGTTCTTTTCTGTCCAGTATTTGCATCGGCTCTTCTTGATATGTCAAGTCCTCTTGGACATGCAGATCGGAGTGATCAATGCAGTGAGATGGGTCTCGCACGTACCGGCGTAATTGTGACACATGAAACACCGGATGAACCTGGTCCAATGTTGGTGGCAATGCGAGCTCATATGCCACCGGTCCCACTCGCCGTGTAATCTGAAACGGCCCAATATAGCGAGGACTCAATTTACCTGAGACGCCAAACCGGTGCACGCCCCTGACGGGTGAAACTCGTAGCCAAACATGGTCTCCTTCAGGAAATTCCAACAGCCGTCGATGAACATCTGCATACTTCTTTTGTCTCTCTTGTGCTGATTTAAGTCGACTCAGGACGACTTTCATCTTTTCCGCGACTTCTTCAAGCATCTGAGGTCCGGTAGGTGAGTATGTACCTGTTGGTCCCCACCACAGTGGTGTGCGACACTGCTGTCCCGTAAGAGCCTCCTGTGGTGACATTCCGATACTCGAATGGTAGCTATTGTTATATGCAAATTCCACCAGGTACAGGTGATCGATCCAAGATCCTCGGAAACTCAGGGCACAGGATCGCAGCATATCTTCTAACGTTTGTATGGTTCGTTCAGATTGACCGTCGGTTTGAGGATGAGTTATATCGTAATTGCCTTGTAAGCATACATGGAGTTGTATGCTTACGGCGGGGCTCTGTCACTACTCACGGCTGCGGGGTGTGACAAAAATATTTTGAAAATTTTGGGCAATTAATGGCTATATTTTATATTCGCACCATGATAGTGACAAATTCACGATAATAAAATAAATCTACTTTAAAGCATGCACCAACACATGCATGTTGTGAATAATCACAAGAGCAGGAAATAAATTTGATGAATCATCTAAACAAAACAAACAAAAATGAAGCATATGAGTATGCTCTATTTTTTATTAGTGTATGCCTGTTGGAATATTACAATACCTAATAGTTTATAAACTAGATAAATGAATTATCTTTCAAAGAATAGTTAACTTTGTACTTGAGAAATTGGAGGATAACCAAGTTTATGATTGAATTCATTAAAAATATTTTGAATTTTTTTTATGCTATTATATTAACTTTTAGGCTATTTCATCCAGATTGGAGAGTATTGTATAGGTGGATGATTAATGTTTGGTTGTTCTTGAATGTGAACAGTTTTGTTAGCCTCTTTGATCTCAAATCAAATTTTGTGCAATAAGTGAAGTAATTCTCTTAAATAATGGTTTTGCAATTTCTTGCTAAAATAGTTTATTTATTAAAAAAATTCACGGGGATTCCACTAGTCCTCAATTATGCAATTAAGTAACAAATACATGTTTTTATAGATTACATAAATTATTTAGAATACATAATTTATATTCTGACTTGGCTTAATATATAAACTCTAAAATTAATTATCAGTAATGTTAATGTTTAGAAATTTTAAAGGTTTAAAATTTTTAAAGAGTGGTTAACAGTTATTTATAAATTTAATTTCAATTGCTGTGATGGAGATTCTCTAAATAGATTGGATATTATTCGTCCGTATTTGAATTTGTAATTTGACACAATTACAAATAATTATATTTTAATATCCGGATATTCGTATTTATATCGGAACTCTAGAAGTGTTTATATCCAGTGTACAAATTATTTATCACTTTTTTCTTTATAAATAATCATAAAAGTTCAAATTAAAAACTTTACTGAATGATATTAACATTTATGTATGAAATATAAATATTTTTTAAAAAAGTATAAAGTATCTAAAATTTAAGTAAAAATGCGGATAAATTATGAAACTACATATCAGTCCTTTATTATTTCAAAAATTATAAAATAGATCATATCACAAAGTTAGTCAAAACTAAGTCAAAAGTATTTTGGACATGTTTCAAATATAGGAGACTTGTTTCAAAATTCGTACAAATTTAAATTAAATGATCGGAACTGAACTTAATCCTGCCACCTCACCTTATCCGAATTTGTAACAGGTTTGGCAATTAATAGCTATATTTAATATTCACACTATTTTTGTGACAAATTCACGATAATAAATAAAACTACTTTAAAACATGCACCAACACTTACATGTTGTGAATAATCACAAGAGCAAGAAATAAATTTGATGAATCATCTTAACAAAACAAACAAAAATGACGCATTTGATTATGCTCTATTTTTTATTAGTGTATGTCTATTGGAATATTACAATACGTAATAGTTTATAAACTGACCAAACGAATTACCTTTCAAAGAATAGTTAACTTTGTACTTGACAAATTGGAGGACAACCAATTTTATGATTCAATTCATTAAAAATATTTTGAAATTTTTGGGCAATTAATGGCTATATTTAATATTCACACCATGTTTGTGACAAATTCACAATAATAAAATGAAACTACATTAAAGCATGCACCAACACATATGTGTTGTGAATAATCACAAGAGCAAGAAATAAATTTGATGAATCATCTTTAACAAAACAAACAAAAACGAAGCATATGAGTATGCTCTATTTTTTATTAGTGTATGCATGTTGGAATATTACAATACCTAATAGTTTATAAACTCGACAAACGAATTACCTTTCAAAGAATA
Source organism: Carex myosuroides (assembly GCA_028015225.1). Taxonomy (NCBI): domain Eukaryota; kingdom Viridiplantae; phylum Streptophyta; class Magnoliopsida; order Poales; family Cyperaceae; genus Carex; species Carex myosuroides. The sequence goes on from CM051479.1 coordinate 10,404,841, forward strand.
GTTAACCATGTACTTGAGAAATTGGAGGACAACCAATTTTATGATTCAATTCATGGAAAATATTTTTAAAATTTTGGGCAATTAATGGCTATATTTAATATTCGCACCATGATAGTGACAAATTCACGATAATAAAATGAATCTACTTTAAAACATGCACCAACACATGCATGTTGTGAATAATCACAAGAGCAGGAAATAAATTTGATGAATCATCTTAACAAAACAAACAAAAATGAAGCATATGAGTATGCTCTATTTTTTATTAGTGTATGCCTGTTGGAATATTACAATACCTAATAGTTTATAAACTCGATAAATGAATTATCTTTCAAAGAATAGTTAACTTTGTACTTGAGAAATTGGAGGATAACCAAGTTTATGATTCAATTCATTTAAAATATTTTGAATTTTTTTTATGCTATTATATTAACTTTTAGGCTATTTCATCGAGATTGGAGAGTATTATATAGGTGGATGATTAATGTTTGGTTGTTCTTGAATGTGAACAGTTTTGTTAGGCTCTTTGATCTCAAATCAAATTTTGTGCAATAAGTGAAGTAATTCTCTTAAATAATGGTTTTGCAATTTCTTGCTAAAATAGTTTATTTATTAAAAAAATTCACGGGGATTCCACTAGTCCTCAATTATGCAATTAAGTAACAAATACATGTTTCTATAGATTACATAAATTATTTAGAATACATAATTTATATTCTGACTTGGCTTAATATATAAACTCTAAAATTAATTTTCAGTAATGTTAAGGTTTAGAAATTTTAAAGGTTTAAAATTTTTAAAGAGTGGTTAACAGTTATTTATAAATTTAATTTCAATTGCTGTGATGGAGATTCTCTAAATAGATTGGATATTATTCGTCCGTATTTGAATTTGTAATTTGACACAATTACAAATAATTATATTTTAATATCCGGAGATTCGTATTTATATCGGAACTCTAGAAGTGTTTATATCCAGTGTACAAATTATTTATCACTTTTTTCTTTATAAATAATCATAAAAGTTCAAATTAAAAACTTTACTGAATGATGTTAACATTTATGTATGAAATATAAATATTTTTTAAAAAAGTATAAAGTATGTAAAATTTAAGTAAAAATGCGGATAAATTATGAAACTATATATCACTCCTTTATTATTTTTATTTCCTCAAATATGCGAAACGGCATATCGGAAGGACAAAAATTGTAAAATAGATCATTTCACAAAGTTAGTCAAAAGTATTTTGGACATGTTTCAAATATAGGAGACTTGTTTCAAAATTCGTACAAATTTAAATTAAATGATCTGAACTGAACTTAATCCTGCCACCTCACCTTATCCGAATTTGTAACTGTTTTGGCAATTAATAGCTATATTTAATATTCACACTTTTTTTGTGACAAATTCACGATAATAAATAAAACTACTTTAAAATATGCACCAACACATACATGTTGTGAATAATCACAAGAGCAAGAAATAAATTTGATGAATCATCTTAACAAAACAAACAAAAATGACGCATTTGATTATGCTCTATTTTTTATTAGTGTATGTCTATTGGAATATTACAATACGTAATAGTTTATAAACTGGACAAACGAATTACCTTTCAAAGAATAGTTAACTTTGTACTTGACAAATTGGAGGACAACCAATTTTATGATTCAATTCATTAAAAATATTTTAAAATTTTTGGGTAATTAATGGCTATATTTAATATTCACACCATGTTTGTGACAAATTCACAATAATAAAATGAAACTACATTAAAGCATGCACCAACACATATGTGTTGTGAATAATCACAACATCAAGAAATAAATTTGATGAATCATCTTTAACAAAACAAACAAAAATGAAGCATATGAGTATGCTCTATTTTTTATTAGTGTATGCATGTTGGAATATTACAATACCTAATAGTTTATAAACACGACAAACGAATTACCTTTCAAAGAATAGTTAACCATGTACTTGAGAAATTGGAGGACAACCAATTTTATGATTCAATTCATTGAAAATATTTTGAAAATTTTGGGCAATTAATGGCTATATTTAATATTCGCACCATGATAGTGACAAATTCACGATAATAAAATGTATCTACTTTAAAGCATGCACCAACACATGCATGTTGTGAATAATCACAAGAGTAGGAAATAAATTTGATGAATTATCTTAACAAAACAAACAAAAATGAAGCATATGAGTATGCTCTATTTTTTATTAGTGTATGCCTGTTGGAATATTACAATACCTAATAGTTTATAAACTGTTACGTCAAGAAATTTTCAACAATAAAAATTACAATGTTTAGAACATAATAGATGATTTTATTGATGAACTAGGAGTTGAAAATTAAAACAATTATAATATTAGTCTGAAATTTCGAAACAGTCTGACTTAATCGAATCTTGAAATCTATATCTTATAAACAAAAGAATTAAATTAACTTACATGTATATATAATTATATACATGAATTCTTCTTTTATTAATAAGAAACAAATGGAGGGTCTATTTAGCAAATTTCCAAATATTACACATGCTCTCTCTCTTTCTTTGTGCATTTCTTCCCCTGTGGTCCGACCCCCTCTCTTTGTGTGTGTCCGCCAAAAGAAAGAGAAGGAGAGACTCCTCTCTTCTCCCTCAAAAATCCATCAAAGAACTTGAGAAAATTGAAGAAATAAAAGGGAAATTGTTGATCATCTCTCTCTAGTGCTCCATTGGTATTTCCCTTTCTCTCATCTCTTCTCAAATTTTCGAATTTTTCTCCATTGTTAGGGTTTTGCCCTAAATCCGAAATTTGTGTATAAATTGTGAGTAATCCATCCCCATTAAACTTCTATGTTGTTCATTTGGCAATTTCTTTTCCAATTTGTGCTAAATCTCGATTTTCTATCTAGGGTTTGGTTCAAACCCGAAAATTGAGAAGAATTGTGATTAATCTAGTCTAATCCAACCAATAGAGGTGTTAATTGATAAGTTCTTCTCTTTTCTTTTAAAATATGGAATTTATTTTGGTTTTGATTAATTTAGGGTTTGTGTAGTTGGAGAAATTTATTAGTTCTTAAATCTTTTTATATGTTCAACCATCAAATTGGTATGAGAATCAATTGATAACCATCAAATAATTAGGGTTTAAGAATAAATACTTTGAATTTTGGCCAAAGGTAATTAGAAGGGTCGATGACCGAATCTGAAATTTTGATGTATATCTCGTTTTTTTTTCTTTGCATCTAATTGGGGTTTCAACCAAATACTTAGTGATTATGTTAATAATTTTCTTCTAGTTTGATTATAAGAAAGTGAAGGGTTGATAGTATAAATTGGTCACCCCTCTTCTTGATTTGTTGTTAAGAAGATAATCTTTAGATAAAAGAGGGGAAACTCTATAAGTTGATCTCTTTTCTTTGTCTCTCTTTTGTTTATGTTGTTATCCAATTTAAACTCTAAAAATTGAACTTTGCATATTCTATGCTGTCCAAAGTATTGAATCAAACTAGTAAGATTGATGGATAATTAAATGGGTATTTTTGCGAATTATTTCTATGTTGGAAATGTGTATGGATTATGTTAAGGAAAGTATAAAGAAACTCATATAGCTCAAGTAAGCAGATCGAGCGTCGAACAAAGATTAAATAAATTATATATGTTGATATAGGTGTAGGCTCGGTTGAGCAAGATTTTGTGGGACCTTACGAGACGTCCGAACTATAAGTGCGAGATACTCTCTTCGTAATCAGGTGCGGGGTTCTTGGACTTGTTTGATGTTTCATTTTCAGAAATTAAATTCTTTTCGATTGTCATGTTGGATGCTTGATTGTTGCATCATTTGGAATTCATGTTGCATGTTTGATTGTTGCATAATTAGAATGGTGTGAATTTATGTGCATAAACCAATCTGGTTAAAACTGAATTGTTGTGAAAAGGTAGATTTGCATATTCGTATGGTTGTCGATTGATGTGTTCTTTTTATTGTTCTATATGTGAAATGAATCTGCTAGGCTGACCTGTAGAGGTAGCTTGGATAAGGTGACGGTGACCTATCCGTTGACCTGTTTGTGAATTTGCCATGCTGACCCAGAGAGGTAGCTTGGATAAGGTGACGGTGACCTATCCGTTGACCTGTTTCTGAATTTGCCATGCTGACCCAGAGAGGTAGCTTGGATAAGGTAACGGTGACCTATCTGTTGACCTGTTTCTGAATTTGCCATGCTGACCCATAAAGGTAGCTGGATAAGGTGACGGTGACCTATCCGTTGACCTGTTTCTGAATTTTCCATGCTAACTCGTAGTGGTAGCTTGGATAAGGTGACGGTGACCTATCCGTTGACCTGTTTCTGAATTTGCCATGCTGACCCGTAGTGGTAGCTTGGATAAGGTGACGGTGACCTATCCGTTGACCTGTTTATGAATTTGCCATGCTGACCCATAGTGGTAGCTTGGATAAGGTGACGGTGACCTATCCGTTGACCTGCTTATGAATTTTCCATGCTGACCCATAGAGGTGATAGGTGTATTTTATATACACCGTCGATCTAGTTTTTATCATAAAATAACACCAAATATCTTGTATTTTGGATATAAAGCGAATATAATACACCAAGAATCAAGTTACTGCGTTCGCTCGATGTTTCAATGCAGGAAACAGTGCAGAATGATGAAAAACTGTCCAATGCGGACGCATTATCCACCAGTGCGGACGCACTGGGTACTTAGCCGATTTTCCAGCAGCGCAGACCTCACAGACGAAAAGTCCGAGCGTAATGCGGCCGCATTCACCCTCAGTGCGGACGCATTCACTACTTAGCCGATTTTTGCGACTTTCAGAATTCGCCAGAAAACAGAAGTTCAAGATCAATGCGGACGCACTCACAGCCAGTGCGGACGCACTCAGTACTTGGACTATTTTTGAAATCTTCGGATTCTTTGGAAAACAGAAAAACAACATGCCAATGCGGACGCACTAAGATCCAGTGCGGACGCACTCAGGAAAATTTGCAGAAAATCCAGAAAAGGAAACTTGGAACCAAAGGAGATTTGGAGTCGGTGCGACCCAGTGCGGACGCACTCACCACCAGTGCGGACGCACTGGACTCGCAGACAGCCAGAAATTCGCATTTTCAAGAGGTTTTCTATTCTTGGCTTCCAAGGAACCCGTTTTAGAAGGCCAAAAATAGCCATGGCAGTCTGAGGAGTGCACCCACTAACTCCACTTCTATCCTCTAAATTGGGCAAGGCCTTTGGCTATAAAAGGAGAAGAATTTCGTCTCTCTCAGGATCCATTATTGTACATATCCATTATTATATCCATCTTTCCACAAATTGAGAGAGAGAGATCCTGCAGAAATTCTAGAAGGTTTTCCAAGGAAGGAGAAGAAGAAGATTCAAGCAAGGAGTCGGCAAGATCGAGGTTTTAGATCTAAGAAAGGGTGTAATCATTTCTTTATCTCATTTCTTATTGTTTTTGCCAATCTTTGTTATGGATCTCTCCAAGAGAGAGTAGTTCTCTTTCTAGGGGTTTAGGTCAATGCATGAACTTGTTTAATTCTAGATTATTCGGATCTTTGTTTTTATTATGATTGTGTTATCGGATTTGATTGTTAATTTCTGTGATTTATTCTTTATGAATTTCATTAGTACTCGTTCCTTTGAGTTCACCTGGTTAGGGTTTATTGAATTGAAGTAGTTTTGAAATCCCGTTGATCGGGTCTTTCCGCTTTAAGTTTATTAAATTCCGGCATTGGTCATGAGGAGACTACTAATTGAAACCATAAAGACACACCTTAGGGTTGGGTTAGAAGCGACCGTACTTTGATATCCAATCCGGAACTATAGAAATTAAAGTTAGGATTTTGGTGAAGGACCGAAAGGAGAAGGCAAATCCTAATTAGGACACCTTAGAACAAATAGTGATAGGTGTATTTTATATACACCGTCGATCTAGTTTTTATCATAAAATAACACCAAATATCTTGTATTTTGGATATAAAGCGAATATAATACACCAAGAATCAAGTTACTGCGTTCGCTCGATGTTTCAATGCAGAAAACAGTGCAGAATGATGAAAAACTGTCCAATGCGGACGCATTCTCCACCAGTGCGGACGCACTGGGTACTTAGCCAATTTTCCAGCAGCGCAGACCTCACAGACGAAAAGTCCGAGCGTAATGCGGCCGCATTCACCCTCAGTGCGGACGCATTCACTACTTAGCCGATTTTTGCGACTTTCAGAATTCGCCAGAAAACAGAAGTTCAAGATCAATGCGGACGCACTCACAGCCAGTGCGGACGCACTCAGTACTTGGACTATTTTTGAAATCTTCGGATTCTTTGGAAAACAGAAAAACAACATGCCAATGCGGACGCACTAAGATCCAGTGCGGACGCACTCAGGAAAATTTGCAGAAAATCCAGAAAAGGAAACTTGGAACCAAAGGAGATTTGGAGTCGGTGCGACCCAGTGCACCCGCACTCAACTCCAGTGCGGACGCACTGGACTCGCAGACAGCCAGAAATTCGCATTTTCAGGGGGTTTTCTATTTTTGGCCAACAAGGAACACATTTTAGAAGGCCAATAATAGGCATGGCAGTCTGAGAAGTGCCCCCACTAACTCCACTTCTATCCTCTAAATTGGGCAAGGCCTTTGGCTATAAAAGAGGAAGAATCCATTATTGTACATATCCATTATTATATCCATCTTTCCACAAATTGAGAGAGAGAGATCCTGCAGAAATTCTAGAAGGCTTTTCAAGGAAGGAGAAGAAGAAGATTCAGGCAAGGAGTCGGCAAGATCGAGGTTTTAGATCTAAGAAAGGGTGTAATCATTTCTTTATCTCATTTCTTATTGTTTTTGCCAATCTTTGTTATGGATCTCTCCAAGAGAGAGTAGTTCTCTTTCTAGGGGTTTAGGTCAATGCATGAACTTGTTTAATTCTAGATTATTCGGATATTTGTTTTTATTATGATTGTGTTATCGGATTTGATTGTTAATTTCTGTGATTTATTCTTTATGAATTTCATTAGTACTCGTTCCTTTGAGTTCACCTGGTTAGGGTTTATTGAATTGAAGTAGTTTTGAAATCGCGTTGATCGTGTTTTTCCGCTTTAAGTTTATTAAATTCCGGCATTGGTCATGAGGAGACTACTAATTGAAACCATAAAGACACACCTTAGGGTTGGGTTAGAAGCGACCGTACTTTGATATCCAATCCGGAACTATAGAAATTAAGGTTAGGATTTTGGTGAAGGACCGAAAGGCGAAGGCAAATCCTAATTAGGACACCTTAGAACAAATATCGATATATGCTTTGAAGCATGAGATTAAATATCCCTCTAGGTTAGTGACAGCCCTAGAATTCGAGGCACATTAATCCATAAAGCGCAAAGTATTTGTATTAATATTTGTTCCAAAGGCTAACATAGGTTAGAAACCTCATCAAATCAAACATGAATTTAAACAAACCGAATAAATAGAATTAGCAGGGAATTGTAGACCGAATACCCCTAGATCTCCTTAAACTTGAAAACAAACCAATCTTTCTTTCCTTTATTTTATTTACATTTATTGTTTGAAACTCCTCTTTTTCGGGTATTGAACCCAACTTTAGGATTTTAAGAACAAACCCCCCACTTTACTTTTATTGTTTTGTTTTAGAAGTAGTTTTCTTATTTAAAAATTGGTATTTCCCTATCTCCCTGCGGATCGACACCTAAATACTACAATCGATAGGTTGTGCGCTTGCAACTAACCTATTCATTGAGTACGAAGGTTTTATAAATATTAAAGGAAAAAGAGTACAAAATTATTATATCTAAAATACTCAACAAGCTTTTTGGCGCCGTTGCCGGGGAGAATAGGATAGATACTAGTTTTTATTTTAGGAAAGTACTTTTAATTCTTAGTTTCCTTATTTACTTTTCAGAAAAATTAAAAATCCAAAAATATTTACTTTCCTTATTTAATTTTCTGCAATTTACTATTCTCTATTTCTATTCTCTCTCTTTCACATCTCATCTTTACTCTTCTCTTATAGATTTGAGCACTGGCACCGGTCACAAGGAGCCAAACCGCGAAGATCAAAGCCGGCGAACTCTCTCTTCCTCAACCAATGGCGGGTCTAGATCCACCATACGGCATGCCACGCAACTTCGTTGAGGAAGAACTTCCGGAAGGTCTTATCAACCAAGCCTTTCGTGATCTCGATAACAATCCACCACCTCCTCCTCCACACAACAACCCACCGCCTCAACATCCACTAGACAACAACAACGATCCACCTATTCTCAATAACAATCCTTTGTTCGGTGTCAATCCAAACAACGGAAATGGTCGTAACCGCCAACAAGGCCACCGCTTCGGTTTTATACCTCAAGGCCAAGATCCACGCGAAATCAAGCCCTCTCTCATCCACTTGCTCGGCCAAAGTCAGTTTGGGGGAGCCCTAAACGAAGATCCACATGCCCACTTGGCGGTCTTCGAAGAGTCATGTGGCACCTTCGCTCGAGAAGGAGAAGAGCTCGACAACCTCAAGCTAAAATGCTTCCATCTATCCCTCCGTGACAATGCAAGGACATGGCTAAGGACCGTGAATCGTGACAACATAAGAAGATGGGACGACATGGAGAAGTTATTCTTAGGAAAATACTTTCCTCCATCCAAAACCCAGCACTTCCGAACGAAGATCACGACCTTCAAGCAAGCCGAGGGAGAATCTTTGACCGAGGCATGGGATAGATGGGCGGAGCTTCAACGCTTGTGCCCTAACCATGGTCTCGACATGTGGTTGCTCTTCCAATTCTTCTTTGCAGGTTGCACAATCGCTACAAAGACTCACTTGAATTCCGCCGCAGGAGGTAATATGTCCAAGATGGATCCCCAACAAGCCATGCTAATGATCGAGGACATGGCAATCAATCAAAGGGAATGGACGGCCGAGAGAAGTGGACGAACCCAAACCACACCGGGACTCCTAAAAACCGACGAAGTTACCGCCTTGAAAGCCCAAATAGATGCCTTGCAACATCAAATGGCACAAATGCAAAATGCCAAATCTGTGACAAAGAAGGCTTCATGCGGCATTTGTGGAGAGGCGACTCATATCACCGCCGATTGCCAAGTCCTCATAGAAGGAGAGGAAGTCGAGCAAGTCAATGCAATGTTCTACAATCAAGGTGATAAGAGGAACGACCCGATCTACAATAAGGTTAGGCCAAATGATAACTCAAATACATACAACCCTAACACAAGGTGGAACCATCCCAATTTCAAGTGGAAGACCGAGAATGACAACTCCAACCAATACCAAGGTAATTCCAATCAATATCAAAACCGGACGAACCAAAACTCGTATCAAGGACCTTCTCAAAACAGTAAATTAGAAAAAATGATAGAAGGACTTGTTCTCTCTCAAAACGAGTTCATGAACCAACAAAGGAACACCAACACCGAAATTTCGGATTCCTTGAGAAACTTCAACAATAGGTTCGAGTTCTTAGAGACTAAGACAAAGATGCTAGAAAACCAAATAGCACAACAAGCATCTTCGTCATTTCGTCAACAAGGCGCTCTACCGGGTAAAACCGATATCAATCCAAGGGAGCAAGCAAAAGCCATAACCTTGAGAAGCGGCACGGAATACGAAGGACCAAAGATGCCCAGCGGAGATGAGTCTCAACAACCACCGAATGAGGCACAACCACCTCAAACTCCTCTCAGCGCAGACACAACCGTTCCTAATGTGGACGCACCGGCATCGGAAAAACCTCAAGAACCGGGTAAATCAAACCCGGCCAAGGTAAAACCAAATGAAACTCCTAAGTATATTCCACCACATAGGTTTATACCATTCCCTCAAAGGTTAGTTAAGAGCAAGCTTGACCAGCAATATGCCAAATTCATAGAACACCTCAAGAAATTGAATATTACCATCCCTTTTACCGAAGCAATTACTCACATGCCCACTTATGCGAAATTTTTGAAAGAAATTTTATCCAATAAAAGAACAATTGAGGAAGTGGGCACGGTATCCCTTAATGAGGAGTGTAGCGCTCTCTTCCTAAACAAGCTACCTCCAAAATTAAAGGATCCCGGAAGCTTCGTTATCCCATGCATGATTGGTGATACCGAATTCAAGAGGTGCCTATGTGATTTAGGCGCAAGTGTGAGCCTCATGCCAAAAACCGTTTATCAAAGGCTCAATCTTGTTGATTTGAAAGATACAAGGATGTCATTACAACTAGCCGATAAGACGGTAAGGTATCCCGAAGGAATTGCGGAGGATGTTATTGTAATGATTGGGAAGTACTTTGTCCCGGTGGACTTTGTAGTGGTCGAAATGGAGGAGGATACTCATACCCCTCTTCTATTGGGGCGTGATTTCCTTACCACAGCTGGTGCAAACATTGATGTCAAGGAAGGAAAGATATCCTTTGACATTGGGGGCGAAAAGGTAAATTTTCATATGTTTAATGCCATCAAATTTCCTTCTAATGATAATGATTCTATATGTAGAGTGGAAGTTTTAGATTCCATTATAGCTGCCCATATGGAGAAGGAGATGGTCAATGAACAACTAGACCAAATTCTGGAAGAAACCGGCTCAGAAAATAACACAATTGGTGAAAATGACCCTCCGTGCGTCCGCACTACCGCTCAGTGCGTCCGCACTCAGCATGGTGAAACCGAAGTTTCAGTCAACCGAGCGCAATGCGTCCGCACTGAAGTCTCAGTGCGGATGCCCCACTCGCACTCACCTCTTAAGCCACAGTTTGGAGCCAATGAGGAAAATGTCCGAGAGGAATGCGTCCGCACTGACCCTCAGTGCGTCCGCACTCAGCACAATTCCAACCAGGATGTATTGCAGATTTCAGAAAATTTACCCCAGTGCGTCCGCACTGACCACCAGTGCGTCCGCACTCATGCCGAAGTAGCTCAAATCGAAGGAATTTCGCCCAACTCTGCACCACCGAAAGTCGAACTCAAACCTCTGCCACCTACCCTTCGCTATGAATACCTGGGAGAGGGCGAGACATATCCGGTGATTGTCAACTCCGAGCTCAACAAAGAACAAACCGAGAAGCTTTTACACGAGCTAAGGCTTCATCGGAAAGCGATCGGCTACACAATCGACGACCTAACCGGAATTAGCCCATCCCTTTGCATGCACAGAATCCTAATGGAGGACGACCACAAGCCCACAATTGAAGCTCAACGAAGACTCAATCCGAATCTAAAAGAAGTGGTGAAAAAGGAGATCCTCAAGCTACTTGATGCCGGCATCATCTATCCGATCTCCGACTCCAAATGGGTAAGTCCGGTCCATGTAGTACCAAAGAAGGGAGGCACAACCGTGGTGAAGGGCGAAGGCGACAAAATGATATCCACAAGAGTGATCACCGGATGGAGGATGTGCATCGATTACCGCAAACTTAACAATGCAACAAGGAAGGATCACTTCCCTCTACCATTTGTGGATCAAATGCTAGAAAGGCTAGCTAATCACTCCCATTTTTGCTACCTAGATGGGTATAGCGGATTCTTTCAAATCCCTATTCACCCCGATGACCAAGAAAAAACGACTTTTACTTGCCCTTATGGTACGTTCGCGTACCGTAGGATGCCGTTTGGTTTATGCAATGCCCCAGCTACATTTCAAAGAGCCATGATGTCTATTTTTTCAGATTTATTAGAAAATTCCGTGGAAGTTTTCATGGATGACTTTTCAGTTTTTGGTACCTCTTTTGATGATTGCTTATCTAATTTGATCAAAGTTTTAGAACGTTGTGAGCAGGTCAATTTGGTGCTAAACTGGGAGAAATGCCATTTCATGGTGCAAACGGGGGTTGTTCTAGGGCACGTGGTGTCTTCCAAAGGCCTAGAAGTCGACCAAGCAAAGGTGGAGGTGATCGAAAAATTGCCATATCCAACATGTGTGAAGGATGTGAGGAGTTTCTTGGGCCATGCGGGATTCTATCGGCGTTTCATCAAAGATTTTTCAAAAATCTGCAAACCACTTACTAATTTGACAATGAAGGATGTAGAATTTATATTTGATGAACCATGTATTGTTGCTTTTGATAGGATCAAGAAGGCACTAATCTCAGCCCCAATTCTCCGACCTCCTAATTGGGATGTGCCCTTTGAAATCATGTGTGATGCGAGCGACTTCGCCGTTGGAGCCGTTCTAGGACAAAGGATCGACAACAAGCCACATGTGATCTATTACGCAAGCAAAGTCCTAGATGAGGCGCAAATGAACTACACAACCACCGAAAAGGAGTTTTTGGCCGTTATATTCTCCATCAACAAATTCCGATCCTACTTGGTTGGATCCAAGGTGATTGTGTACACCGATCACGCGGCAATTCGATACCTCCTTAACAAGAAGGATGCCAAACCACGCCTAATCCGGTGGATCCTCCTACTCCAAGAGTTTGATCTCGAAATCAAGGACAAGAAAGGCACTGAAAATTCAGTGGCGGACCATCTATCACGCATTACCAACGAATCGAAGGATGATGACATGCCCATAGACGATTCGTTCATAGACGAACAACTATACGCAGTCAACTACCAAGAGGCGCCGTGGTATGCGGATTTCGTCAACTACCTTGCATGCGGTATCATACGCCCAGATTTAACCTTCCAACAACGAAAGAAATTCCTATGGGATGTCAAACAATATTTTTGGGATGAACCGTTGCTATTCAAACTGGGGGTAGATGGAATTCATAGGCGATGTGTACCTCACGAAGAAACCGAACAAATTCTCAATTGTTGCCACTCATCTCCCTATGGAGGACACGCTTCAAGCCACAAAACCGCCGCCAAAGTTCTTCAAGCCGGGTTCTTTTGGCCCACGCTTTTTGAAGATGCGAAGGACTATGTGCTTAGGTGCGACAAATGCCAAAGAACCGGGAACATATCAAGGAGACATGAAATGCCTCTCAACGGAATTCTAGAGGTAGAGTTATTTGATGTTTGGGGGGTCGACTTCATGGGACCTTTTCCGAGTTCTTGCAACAACAAGTACATCCTTGTAGCGGTCGATTATGTGTCAAAATGGGTAGAAGCCGTAGCAAGCCCAACCGCCGACTCCGCCGTAGTAAGAAAGCTTTTTCTAAGAACTATTTTTCCTAGGTTTGGAGTACCTCGGGTGGTGATTAGCGATGGCGGCTCTCATTTCATAAACCGTCAATTTGATAGTCTCCTATTCAAATATGGAGTCAAGCACAAGGTAGCCACACCATACCACCCTCAAACAAGCGGGCAAGTTGAGGTATCTAATCGCGAGATAAAAAGCATCCTACAAAAGGTGGTGAACACATCACGAAAAGATTGGTCACTCAAACTCGATGAAGCTCTGTGGGCGTATCGGACCGCTTTCAAAACACCCATAGGTATGACTCCTTTCAAGCTAGTGTATGGAAAGCCATGCCATTTGCCGGTTGAACTCGAACACAAGGCATATTGGGCAATAAGGGCCCTAAATTTCGACATGAGGGCTGCCGGTGAAAAGAGGGTTCTTGACCTACATGAACTAGAAGAATTGCGCCTTAATTCCTATGAAAATGCTAAGCTTTACAAAGAGAAGACAAAGAAATGGCACGACAAGCATATCATCAAGCGCAATTTTCAAGAAGGAGACACGGTTTTATTGTACAACTCACGCCTCCGGCTATTTCCCGGGAAGTTAAGATCACGATGGAAGGGCCCATTCGAAATAACAAAGGTATTTAACCATGGCGCAATCGAGATTTGGAGCAAAGATACCGGGGCATTCAAAGTGAACGGACACCGCCTCAAACATTTCAACCATGCATCTCCTATAGGCGACAAGGAGATCATAGGCCTAAAAGATCCACACACTCAATAGTGAGCCCAAATCATGTCGAGCTCACGACGTAAAATTGAGCGCTTCTTGGGAGGCAACCCAAGTTTTTATTCTTTTTCTTTCTTTATACTTTTATTTTTACTTTTACTTTCTCAAAATTTACATTTTTTAATGACTCAGCCAATTTTTCAGGTCAAAATTTCATCAGTGCGTCCGCACTAAACATCAGTGCGTCCGCACCGACATAAACCACAGGTCTGCAGTCTCAACAAGACCAGTGCGTCCGCACTGAGGATCAGTGCGTCCGCACCCGAGGTACGCTAAATTTAATTTTCAATTTTTTCGAAATATCGGAACAGTCGAATTTTTTTGAGCGAGTGCGGGTGACCACCCGCATTGAGGCCCAATGCGTCCGCACGCGGCTTCTTCTCCTTCTTAACCCGACCCCTCTCTTCAATTTCCTTCGCGCCTTTTCGATTTTAAAACCGAAAACCTTGATTTTTCTCTCCCAATACCCGAAAACCTCGTTTTTCTTTCAAAATCTCCCTCTCCTCTCTCTTCTCTACCCCTTCTCTCTTCTTTTCTCTCTCTTTCCCTTTTCAAAAAGCGAAAACCCACTTTTCTCAAGTTTTTCACGCGCCGTTTCGCTAAAAATCGGATTTCTTCGCATTTTATTCGAAATTTTCGCGATCTACAACAAGGTTTGATCTCTCCTTACTCTAATTTTGTCAATTACTACTTAGATCTGTAAAAATGGTACCAAAATCGGGAAAATCGACCAAAAATGGTGCAATCGGTTCAAATTCTCACCCCAGTGCGGATGCTACCACCCGCACTGCCATTTAGTGCGTCCGCACTAAGCTTGGGGGAACACCTAACCAGCCCAAATTTTCAATTTTTTGGTGAAGTCCTCAGTGCGACCAGACCAGTCGCACTAAGAGCCAATGCGTCCGCATTACGGTCGGACTTTTCCAACCAAACCCTGAAATTCCGAAAATTTTGGTTAAGTCCCTAATGCGTCCGCACTGAGAGCCAGTGCGTCCGCATTAAGCTCAGTTCTTCCCTGAATTGAACCAAATTTGAACTGTTTGTACACAGTGCGTCCGCACTGACAGCCAATGCGTCCGCACGCAGCCCAAATTATATCAAAAATTTCGAAATTTTAATTCTTTCAAGTTTTTTTAGAATGCCGAAGAAATCAGGTGTCAAGAAACCAAGGTTTGAGAAAGGACAGGGTAGTCGCCAACCACCTCCTTATCCTCCCGCCTTGCCACTCAACGAAAGTCAAGAATTGCGGCGTAACATTTTACAGTCCCGCCGGACCCTCGAGCCATCCCGATGGATCTGCCGAGCGACACTCGAAACGCTCGGACTCCTTGAGTCGGTGCAAATGCTCACCGAGCGGCTTGGTTTGTGGGAGTTTCTATGTGACGAGGTCGACACCTATGAAGGCCTCACGATCGAATTCCTCTCCTCATACGAGTTCGACCGAGGTTCACGCACGATGACATTCAACCTTGGAGGCTTCTCACATATGTTGCACACCACCGAACTCATGGTCGCACTCGATCTATCCACCGAACATGTCAGCGAGATGCGCACCATTCTCGACTTCTACCATGACATGAGCGAGGCCCAATTCCGCATCCTCACATGCCACGACGGACTCCTCGGCCAGCAGAGGGTTAAGAATGTTCTCCACCCAGCCCTCCGATATCTCCAGCGGGTACTTTCTCACACTCTCTTTGCCCGTGGGGAGAGCGCATCGGTCTTCAACCTCGGCGACATGGTGTATGTTTGCAGCATGCTTCGGCGCAATAATGGCGAGATGGAGTACATGCCGCACATTGGATACAACTTGGCCAAACACATGCACAATGTGTCGCACAACATGCGCTCGGGCGGAATGATTCGAATTGGCGGTATCATCACAAAGATTGCCCGACACTTGCAAATTCCGACCGTTGGTGCGGTGGTGCCCGGTTACACGCTAGTAGACCTCGATGGTCTATTTCGGGCGAGGCTCATCCGTTGGGACGACATTGAAGAGGCTTGGATCAATTTGGGCCCAAAGGACAACATTCGACACCGGTTGCCTCTACAAACTCAAATCGATCCCTTAGATATCGACACTTGGAAAATTGTCGATGAACCGCTCGAGCCACCGCTACCACCGCCGCCACAACCACAACAACCTCCACCACAAGCCGCACCCGAAGCCGCACAAGCACAAGGTATGCCATCCAACCAACAAATCTGGGATTTTATGCAGACCATGAACACCTCCATCAACAACTTGAGCATCAATATTGGAGGGCGTTTGGATAGCATGGACGGCCGCATGAATGCCTTTGACCGCCGCTTTGATGAGGTAGAGGCCGAGGCCGCCCGAGCGACCTACTATTCCCGCCGAGGATGCATGCACGCAAACCCACACTTTGAGGATGATCCACCTACACCTCCGTACCAAAGACGGGCCGCTCAAAGGAGAGAGTACGAGATGGCACAAGAGCGTGAAACGGCGAGACAAGAGCAAGAGGCGGCCAGTCAAGAACAAGAGGCCGACAACAATGAAGATGAGGAAGATGACGTCGACGAAATGGTTTTCGACGAGGATTGATTCCGCGCAATACATCACCAGATTACGCCAGTAAAGTAGTTCATGTTTCTTCTCTCTTTTTAGTTTATTTTTAGCACTGAGGACACTGCTTTATTTAAGCTTGGGGGATGGGAAGAAATTGTATCCGCATGCATATTTATTATTCAGTTTTTCGAAACTTTTTAGGATTTATAACCTTGCTTTTTACTTGACCATGAATAGGATTTGTGATTTTGAACTTAATTGCTTGCGATTACGAATTTGTCAAGATGTTTTACGAGGTTATGAAAAATAGAGTCTTGCATAATTGGACTTTATTGTCTAAAAATGCATAAAGTATAAAATCATGTTTAAAATTTGTGTTAAAAGTTGGCAAAAATTTTGATAAATTTGAGTGATTGACAAAACTTAAAAGTATTCTTGCACGATTTTTCAAATTTTTGGTAAAATCCTTAAAATAAATTTGAAATGACAACATAATTTGGCGAAAAACTTTGTGGAAATAAAGGTGTATGAAAATGAGAAATTAGAAATTCAAATTTATTAGAGAAGCCATTTAGATTTGGAAATTTTAAATTAGGAAAAATTGGGATATCCGTGAGTATGAAAGAATACTTAGGATGTGTGTATTCATGATATGTGCATAAATGTTGAGAAAGTAGGTAAAATTAACAAAATTTTGGAAAATAAAAATGAGATTCCAATGACCTATGATACGGCTTCATGACGTACTTATGGTTATGAGTCCTTAGCACTCTTGCTCCGCTAGTCTCCCGATAAAATTGACATTCGTGTTAGTGGAAGGGTTAGACTAAGAGCATGCAAAGCACCCTTGAATTAGAACGGTTGGGTACAGTTAACTACTTGTAACTATCCGGTGCTTAAATAAGGATGGGGAAAATAGTGCTAATTCAAAGTGAGAAAATCAAAAGCAACAAAACAAAAGGAATATGCACGTATCAACACACAAAGTCCGTAATTATTTTTTACCCAAGTTTGATTCAAGCTTGGGGGTATTTGAAAATTCCACGTTTAAAATGGCATATCTTTTAAATTTGGGTATACGAAGTTCACAAATTCAAAGCCTTTAAGGAAATAAAAGTTAGAGTAATCGAATTGTGGGTTGATTCATAATTATTCGAGGGTTGAACTTGGGATTTGGGAAATATGCATGAAGGTTTTTAAATTTTGGCAAGATCATACAAGTTTTTTCATTTTGAGAAATATATACTTGATATAGGGTTAAATTGTAGATCGAATTGTAGTCCCAGTTTAGATGTTGCT
Source organism: Carex myosuroides (assembly GCA_028015225.1). Classification (NCBI taxonomy): domain Eukaryota; kingdom Viridiplantae; phylum Streptophyta; class Magnoliopsida; order Poales; family Cyperaceae; genus Carex; species Carex myosuroides. Next base: position 10,422,569 of record CM051479.1, read on the forward strand.
TGGGGACAAGCAAGGTTCAAGCTTGGGGGTATTTGATAGGTGTATTTTATATACACCGTCGATCTAGTTTTTATCATAAAATAACACCAAATATCTTGTATTTTGGATATAAAGCGAATATAATACACCAAGAATCAAGTTACTGCGTTCGCTCGATGTTTCAATGCAGAAAACAGTGCAGAATGATGAAAAACTGTCCAATGCGGACGCATTCTCCACCAGTGCGGACGCACTGGGTACTTAGCCAATTTTCCAGCAGCGCAGACCTCACAGACGAAAAGTCCGAGCGTAATGCGGCCGCATTCACCCTCAGTGCGGACGCATTCACTACTTAGCCGATTTTTGCGACTTTCAGAATTCGCCAGAAAACAGAAGTTCAAGATCAATGCGGACGCACTCACAGCCAGTGCGGACGCACTCAGTACTTGGACTATTTTTGAAATCTTCGGATTCTTTGGAAAACAGAAAAACAACATGCCAATGCGGACGCACTAAGATCCAGTGCGGACGCACTCAGGAAAATTTGCAGAAAATCCAGAAAAGGAAACTTGGAACCAAAGGAGATTTGGAGTCGGTGCGACCCAGTGCACCCGCACTCAACTCCAGTGCGGACGCACTGGACTCGCAGACAGCCAGAAATTCGCATTTTCAGGGGGTTTTCTATTTTTGGCCAACAAGGAACACATTTTAGAAGGCCAATAATAGGCATGGCAGTCTGAGAAGTGCCCCCACTAACTCCACTTCTATCCTCTAAATTGGGCAAGGCCTTTGGCTATAAAAGAGGAAGAATCCATTATTGTACATATCCATTATTATATCCATCTTTCCACAAATTGAGAGAGAGAGATCCTGCAGAAATTCTAGAAGGCTTTTCAAGGAAGGAGAAGAAGAAGATTCAGGCAAGGAGTCGGCAAGATCGAGGTTTTAGATCTAAGAAAGGGTGTAATCATTTCTTTATCTCATTTCTTATTGTTTTTGCCAATCTTTGTTATGGATCTCTCCAAGAGAGAGTAGTTCTCTTTCTAGGGGTTTAGGTCAATGCATGAACTTGTTTAATTCTAGATTATTCGGATATTTGTTTTTATTATGATTGTGTTATCGGATTTGATTGTTAATTTCTGTGATTTATTCTTTATGAATTTCATTAGTACTCGTTCCTTTGAGTTCACCTGGTTAGGGTTTATTGAATTGAAGTAGTTTTGAAATCGCGTTGATCGTGTTTTTCCGCTTTAAGTTTATTAAATTCCGGCATTGGTCATGAGGAGACTACTAATTGAAACCATAAAGACACACCTTAGGGTTGGGTTAGAAGCGACCGTACTTTGATATCCAATCCGGAACTATAGAAATTAAGGTTAGGATTTTGGTGAAGGACCGAAAGGCGAAGGCAAATCCTAATTAGGACACCTTAGAACAAATATCGATATATGCTTTGAAGCATGAGATTAAATATCCCTCTAGGTTAGTGACAGCCCTAGAATTCGAGGCACATTAATCCATAAAGCGCAAAGTATTTGTATTAATATTTGTTCCAAAGGCTAACATAGGTTAGAAACCTCATCAAATCAAACATGAATTTAAACAAACCGAATAAATAGAATTAGCAGGGAATTGTAGACCGAATACCCCTAGATCTCCTTAAACTTGAAAACAAACCAATCTTTCTTTCCTTTATTTTATTTACATTTATTGTTTGAAACTCCTCTTTTTCGGGTATTGAACCCAACTTTAGGATTTTAAGAACAAACCCCCCACTTTACTTTTATTGTTTTGTTTTAGAAGTAGTTTTCTTATTTAAAAATTGGTATTTCCCTATCTCCCTGCGGATCGACACCTAAATACTACAATCGATAGGTTGTGCGCTTGCAACTAACCTATTCATTGAGTACGAAGGTTTTATAAATATTAAAGGAAAAAGAGTACAAAATTATTATATCTAAAATACTCAACAAGCTTTTTGGACAATTGCACAAATTATTATATCTGAACATTACTATACCTTTCACCGAGGCAATTGCACAAATGCCAACCTATGTCAAGTTTCTCAAAGAAATGTTGTCAAACAAAAAGAAACTTGAAGAGGTTGGAACCATTTCTCTAAATACGCAATGTAGTGCACTTTTCTTGACCAAACTACCTCCCAAACTTAAGGACCCCGGTAGTTTTACTATTCCATGCAAAATTGGGGAGACCGAATTCAAGAGGTGCCTATGTGATTTAGGCGCAAGTGTGAGCCTCATGCCAAAAACCGTTTATCAAAGGCTCAATCTTGTTGATTTGAAAGATACAAGGATGTCATTACAACTAGCCGATAAGACGGTAAGGTATCCCGAAGGAATTGCGGAGGATGTTATTGTAATGATTGGTAAGTACTTTGTCCCGGTGGACTTTGTAGTGGTCGAAATGGAGGAGGATACTCATACCCCTCTTCTATTGGGGCGTGATTTCCTTACCACAGCTGGTGCAAACATTGATGTCAAGGAAGGAAAGATATCTTTTGACATTGGGGGCGAAAAGGTAAATTTTCATATGTTTAATGCCATCAAATTTCCTTCTAATGATAATGATTTTATATGTAGAGTGGAAGTTTTAGATTCCATTATAGCTGCCCATAGGGAGAAGGAGATGGTCAATGAACAACTAGACCAAATTCTGGAAGAAACCGGCTCAGAAAACAACACAATTGGTGAAAATGTCCCTCAGTGCGTCCGCACTACCGCTCAGTGCGTCCGCACTCAGCATGGTGAAACCGAAGTTTCAGTCAACCGAGCGCAATGCGTCCGCACTGAAGTCTCAGTGCGGATGCCCCACTCGCACTCACCTCTTAAGCCACAGTTTGGAGCCAATGAGGAAAATGTCCGAGAGGAATGCGTCCGCACTGACCCTCAGTGCGTCCGCACTCAGCACAATTCCAACCAGGATGTATTGCAGATTTCAGAAAATTTACCCCAGTGCGTCCGCACTGACCACCAGTGCGTCCGCACTCATGCCGAAGTAGCTCAAATCGAAGGAATTTCGCCCAACTCTGCACCACCGAAAGTCGAACTCAAACCTCTGCCACCTACCCTTCGCTATGAATACCTGGGAGAGGGCGAGACATATCCGGTGATTGTCAACTCCGAGCTCAACAAAGAACAAACCGAGAAGCTTTTACACGAGCTAAGGCTTCATCGGAAAGCGATCGGCTACACAATCGACGACCTAACCGGAATTAGCCCATCCCTTTGCATGCACAGAATCCTAATGGAGGACGACCACAAGCCCACAATTGAAGCTCAACGAAGACTCAATCCGAATCTAAAAGAAGTGGTGAAAAAGGAGATCCTCAAGCTACTTGATGCCGGCATCATCTATCCGATCTCCGACTCCAAATGGGTAAGTCCGGTCCATGTAGTACCAAAGAAGGGAGGCACAACCGTGGTGAAGGGCGAAGGCGACAAAATGATATCCACAAGAGTGATCACCGGATGGAGGATGTGCATCGATTACCGCAAACTTAACAATGCAACAAGGAAGGATCACTTCCCTCTACCATTTGTGGATCAAATGCTAGAAAGGCTAGCTAATCACTCCCATTTTTGCTACCTAGATGGGTATAGCGGATTCTTTCAAATCCCTATTCACCCCGATGACCAAGAAAAAACGACTTTTACTTGCCCTTATGGTACGTTCGCGTACCGTAGGATGCCGTTTGGTTTATGCAATGCCCCAGCTACATTTCAAAGAGCCATGATGTCTATTTTTTCAGATTTATTAGAAAATTCCGTGGAAGTTTTCATGGATGACTTTTCAGTTTTTGGTACCTCTTTTGATGATTGCTTATCTAATTTGATCAAAGTTTTAGAACGTTGTGAGCAGGTCAATTTGGTGCTAAACTGGGAGAAATGCCATTTCATGGTGCAAACGGGGGTTGTTCTAGGGCACGTGGTGTCTTCCAAAGGCCTAGAAGTCGACCAAGCAAAGGTGGAGGTGATCGAAAAATTGCCATATCCAACATGTGTGAAGGATGTGAGGAGTTTCTTGGGCCATGCGGGATTCTATCGGCGTTTCATCAAAGATTTTTCAAAAATCTGCAAACCACTTACTAATTTAACAATGAAAGATGTAGAATTTATATTTGATGAACCGTGTATTGTTGCTTTTGATAGGATCAAGAAGGCACTAATCTCAGCCCCAATTCTCCGACCTCCTAATTGGGATGTGCCCTTTGAAATCATGTGTGATGCGAGCGACTTCGCCGTTGGAGCCGTTTTAGGACAAAGGATCGACAACAAGCCACATGTGATCTATTACGCAAGCAAAGTCCTAGATGAGGCGCAAATGAACTACACAACCACCGAAAAGGAGTTCTTGGCCGTTATATTTTCCATCAACAAATTCCGATCCTACTTGGTTGGATCCAAGGTGATTGTGTACACCGATCACGCGGCAATTCGATACCTCCTTAACAAGAAGGATGCCAAACCACGCCTAATCCGGTGGATCCTCCTACTCCAAGAGTTTGATCTCGAAATCAAGGACAAGAAAGGCATTGAAAATTCAGTGGCGGACCATCTATCACGCATTACCAACGAATCGAAGGATGATGACATGCCCATAGACGATTCGTTCATAGACGAACAACTATACGCAGTCAACTACCAAGAGGCGCCGTGGTATGCGGATTTCGTCAACTACCTTGCATGCGGTATCATACGCCCAGATTTAACCTTCCAACAACGAAAGAAATTCCTATGGGATGTCAAACAATATTTTTGGGATGAACCGTTGCTATTCAAACTGGGGGTAGATGGAATTCATAGGCGATGTGTACCTCACGAAGAAACCGAACAAATTCTCAATTGTTGCCACTCATCTCCCTATGGAGGACACGCTTCAAGCCACAAAACCGCCGCCAAAGTTCTTCAAGCCGGGTTCTTTTGGCCCACGCTTTTTGAAGATGCGAAGGACTATGTGCTTAGGTGCGACAAATGCCAAAGAACCGGGAACATATCAAGGAGACATGAAATGCCTCTCAACGGAATTCTAGAGGTAGAGTTATTTGATGTTTGGGGGGTCGACTTCATGGGACCTTTTCCGAGTTCTTGCAACAACAAGTACATCCTTGTAGCGGTCGATTATGTGTCAAAATGGGTAGAAGCCGTAGCAAGCCCAACCGCCGACTCCGCCGTAGTAAGAAAGCTTTTTCTAAGAACTATTTTTCCTAGGTTTGGAGTACCTCGGGTGGTGATTAGCGATGGCGGCTCTCATTTCATAAACCGTCAATTTGATAGTCTCCTATTCAAATATGGAGTCAAGCACAAGGTAGCCACACCATACCACCCTCAAACAAGCGGGCAAGTTGAGGTATCTAATCGCGAGATAAAAAGCATCCTACAAAAGGTGGTGAACACATCACGAAAAGATTGGTCACTCAAACTCGATGAAGCTCTGTGGGCGTATCGGACCGCTTTCAAAACACCCATAGGTATGACTCCTTTCAAGCTAGTGTATGGAAAGCCATGCCATTTGCCGGTTGAACTCGAACACAAGGCATATTGGGCAATAAGGGCCCTAAATTTCGACATGAGGGCTGCCGGTGAAAAGAGGGTTCTTGACCTACATGAACTAGAAGAATTGCGCCTTAATTCCTATGAAAATGCTAAGCTTTACAAAGAGAAGACAAAGAAATGGCACGACAAGCATATCATCAAGCGCAATTTTCAAGAAGGAGACACGGTTTTATTGTACAACTCACGCCTCCGGCTATTTCCCGGGAAGTTAAGATCACGATGGAAGGGCCCATTCGAAATAACAAAGGTATTTAACCATGGCGCAATCGAGATTTGGAGCAAAGATACCGGGGCATTCAAAGTGAACGGACACCGCCTCAAACATTTCAACCATGCATCTCCTATAGGCGACAAGGAGATCATAGGCCTAAAAGATCCACACACTCAATAGTGAGCCCAAATCATGTCGAGCTCACGACGTAAAATTGAGCGCTTCTTGGGAGGCAACCCAAGTTTTTATTCTTTTTCTTTCTTTATACTTTTATTTTTACTTTTACTTTCTCAAAATTTACATTTTTTAATGACTCAGCCAATTTTTCAGGTCAAAATTTCATCAGTGCGTCCGCACTAAACATCAGTGCGTCCGCACCGACATAAACCACAGGTCTGCAGTCTCAACAAGACCAGTGCGTCCGCACTGAGGATCAGTGCGTCCGCACCCGAGGTACGCTAAATTTAATTTTCAATTTTTTCGAAATATCGGAACAGTCGAATTTTTTTGAGCGAGTGCGGGTGACCACCCGCATTGAGGCCCAATGCGTCCGCACGCGGCTTCTTCTCCTTCTTAACCCGACCCCTCTCTTCAATTTCCTTCGCGCCTTTTCGATTTTAAAACCGAAAACCTTGATTTTTCTCTCCCAATACCCGAAAACCTCGTTTTTCTTTCAAAATCTCCCTCTCCTCTCTCTTCTCTACCCCTTCTCTCTTCTTTTCTCTCTCTTTCCCTTTTCAAAAAGCGAAAACCCACTTTTCTCAAGTTTTTCACGCGCCGTTTCGCTAAAAATCGGATTTCTTCGCATTTTATTCGAAATTTTCGCGATCTACAACAAGGTTTGATCTCTCCTTACTCTAATTTTGTCAATTACTACTTAGATCTGTAAAAATGGTACCAAAATCGGGAAAATCGACCAAAAATGGTGCAATCGGTTCAAATTCTCACCCCAGTGCGGATGCTACCACCCGCACTGCCATTTAGTGCGTCCGCACTAAGCTTGGGGGAACACCTAACCAGCCCAAATTTTCAATTTTTTGGTGAAGTCCTCAGTGCGACCAGACCAGTCGCACTAAGAGCCAATGCGTCCGCATTACGGTCGGACTTTTCCAACCAAACCCTGAAATTCCGAAAATTTTGGTTAAGTCCCTAATGCGTCCGCACTGAGAGCCAGTGCGTCCGCATTAAGCTCAGTTCTTCCCTGAATTGAACCAAATTTGAACTGTTTGTACACAGTGCGTCCGCACTGACAGCCAATGCGTCCGCACGCAGCCCATATTATATCAAAAATTTCGAAATTTTAATTCTTTCAAGTTTTTTTAGAATGCCGAAGAAATCAGGTGTCAAGAAACCAAGGTTTGAGAAAGGACAGGGTAGTCGCCAACCACCTCCTTATCCTCCCGCCTTGCCACTCAACGAAAGTCAAGAATTGCGGCGTAACATTTTACAGTCCCGCCGGACCCTCGAGCCATCCCGATGGATCTGCCGAGCGACACTCGAAACGCTCGGACTCCTTGAGTCGGTGCAAATGCTCACCGAGCGGCTTGGTTTGTGGGAGTTTCTATGTGACGAGGTCGACACCTATGAAGGCCTCACGATCGAATTCCTCTCCTCATACGAGTTCGACCGAGGTTCACGCACGATGACATTCAACCTTGGAGGCTTCTCACATATGTTGCACACCACCGAACTCATGGTCGCACTCGATCTATCCACCGAACATGTCAGCGAGATGCGCACCATTCTCGACTTCTACCATGACATGAGCGAGGCCCAATTCCGCATCCTCACATGCCACGACGGACTCCTCGGCCAGCAGAGGGTTAAGAATGTTCTCCACCCAGCCCTCCGATATCTCCAGCGGGTACTTTCTCACACTCTCTTTGCCCGTGGGGAGAGCGCATCGGTCTTCAACCTCGGCGACATGGTGTATGTTTGCAGCATGCTTCGGCGCAATAATGGCGAGATGGAGTACATGCCGCACATTGGATACAACTTGGCCAAACACATGCACAATGTGTCGCACAACATGCGCTCGGGCGGAATGATTCGAATTGGCGGTATCATCACAAAGATTGCCCGACACTTGCAAATTCCGACCGTTGGTGCGGTGGTGCCCGGTTACACGCTAGTAGACCTCGATGGTCTATTTCGGGCGAGGCTCATCCGTTGGGACGACATTGAAGAGGCTTGGATCAATTTGGGCCCAAAGGACAACATTCGACACCGGTTGCCTCTACAAACTCAAATCGATCCCTTAGATACCGACACTTGGAAAATTGTCGATGAACCGCTCGAGCCACCGCTACCACCGCCGCCACAACCACAACAACCTCCACCACAAGCCGCACCCGAAGCCGCACAAGCACAAGGTATGCCATCCAACCAACAAATCTGGGATTTTATGCAGACCATGAACACCTCCATCAACAACTTGAGCATCAATATTGGAGGGCGTTTGGATAGCATGGACGGCCGCATGAATGCCTTTGACCGCCGCTTTGATGAGGTAGAGGCCGAGGCCGCCCGAGCGACCTACTATTCCCGCCGAGGATGCATGCACGCAAACCCACACTTTGAGGATGATCCACCTACACCTCCGTACCAAAGACGGGCCGCTCAAAGGAGAGAGTACGAGATGGCACAAGAGCGTGAAACGGCGAGACAAGAGCAAGAGGCGGCCAGTCAAGAACAAGAGGCCGACAACAATGAAGATGAGGAAGATGACGTCGACGAAATGGTTTTCGACGAGGATTGATTCCGCGCAATACATCACCAGATTACGCCAGTAAAGTAGTTCATGTTTCTTCTCTCTTTTTAGTTTATTTTTAGCACTGAGGACACTGCTTTATTTAAGCTTGGGGGATGGGAAGAAATTGTATCCGCATGCATATTTATTATTCAGTTTTTCGAAACTTTTTAGGATTTATAACCTTGCTTTTTACTTGACCATGAATAGGATTTGTGATTTTGAACTTAATTGCTTGCGATTACGAATTTGTCAAGATGTTTTACGAGGTTATGAAAAATAGAGTCTTGCATAATTGGACTTTATTGTCTAAAAATGCATAAAGTATAAAATCATGTTTAAAATTTGTGTTAAAAGTTGGCAAAAATTTTGATAAATTTGAGTGATTGACAAAACTTAAAAGTATTCTTGCACGATTTTTCAAATTTTTGGTAAAATCCTTAAAATAAATTTGAAATGACAACATAATTTGGCGAAAAACTTTGTGGAAATAAAGGTGTATGAAAATGAGAAATTAGAAATTCAAATTTATTAGAGAAGCCATTTAGATTTGGAAATCTTAAATTAGGAAAAATTGGGATATCCGTGAGTATGAAAGAATACTTAGGATGTGTGTATTCATGATATGTGCATAAATGTTGAGAAAGTAGGTAAAATTAACAAAATTTTGGAAAATAAAAATGAGATTCCAATGACCTATGATACGGCTTCATGACGTACTTATGGTTATGAGTCCTTAGCACTCTTGCTCCGCTAGTCTCCCGATAAAATTGACATTCGTGTTAGTGGAAGGGTTAGACTAAGAGCATGCAAAGCACCCTTGAATTAGAACGGTTGGGTACAGTTAACTACTTGTAACTATCCGGTGCTTAAATAAGGATGGGGAAAATAGTGCTAATTCAAAGTGAGAAAATCAAAAGCAACAAAACAAAAGGAATATGCACGTATCAACACACAAAGTCCGTAATTATTTTTTACCCAAGTTTGATTCAAGCTTGGGGGTATTTGAAAATTCCACGTTTAAAATGGCATATCTTTTAAATTTGGGTATACGAAGTTCACAAATTCAAAGCCTTTAAGGAAATAAAAGTTAGAGTAATCGAATTGTGGGTTGATTCATAATTATTCGAGGGTTGAACTTGGGATTTGGGAAATATGCATGAAGGTTTTTAAATTTTGGCAAGATCATACAAGTTTTTTCATTTTGAGAAATATATACTTGATATAGGGTTAAATTGTAGATCGAATTGTAGTCCCAGTTTAGATGTTGCTTGGGGACAAGCAAGGTTTAAGCTTGGGGGTATTTGATAGGTGTATTTTATATACACCGTCGATCTAGTTTTTATCATAAAATAACACCAAATATCTTGTATTTTGGATATAAAGCGAATATAATACACCAAGAATCAAGTTACTGCGTTCGCTCGATGTTTCAATGCAGGAAACAGTGCAGAATGATGAAAAACTGTCCAATGCGGACGCATTATCCACCAGTGCGGACGCACTGGGTACTTAGCCGATTTTCCAGCAGCGCAGACCTCACAGACGAAAAGTCCGAGCGTAATGCGGCCGCATTCACCCTCAGTGCGGACGCATTCACTACTTAGCCGATTTTTGCGACTTTCAGAATTCGCCAGAAAACAGAAGTTCAAGATCAATGCGGACGCACTCACAGCCAGTGCGGACGCACTCAGTGAATGCGGACGCTAAACCCTAAACCCTAAACCCTAAACCCTAAACTCAGTGATTGTAGACCGAATACCCCTAGATCTGCGCTGGGATTGTAGACCGAATACCCCTAGATCCCCTTAAACTTGAAAACAAACCAATCTTTCTTTCCTTTATTTTATTTACATTTATTGTTTGAAACTCCTCTCTTTCGGGTATTGAACCCAACCTTAGGATTTTAAGAACAAACCCCCCCACTTTACTTTTATTGTTTTGTTTTAGAAGTAGTTTTCTTTATTAAAAATTGGTATTTCCCTATCTCCCTGCGGATCGACACCTAAATACTACAATCGATAGGTTGTGCGCTTGCAACTAACCTATTCATTGAGTACGAAGGTTTTATAAATATTAAAGGCAAAAGAGTACAAAATTATTATATCTAAAATACTCAACAAGAGGTAGCTTGGATAAGGTGACGGTGACCTATTTGTTGACCTGTTTATGAATTGTTACAAGGATTTGAACTGATTTTGATCCTATGTGAATGAGACTTGCAAGGTTGAGCCGTATGGCTGACCTTGATTACGTGTGAATGCATTTGTAAAGTTGAGCTGCATAGCTGACTTAGAACCAGACTTTAGTAAATGGTTAAGCCAAAGCACTGCAGATGGGTGTCAGATAAAGGGTCCAGCTCGGTGGAACATCTGTAGGTGTCAGTAACCCTACAGATGAGGGTTTGATAAAGGGTCCAGCTCGAGAGAACATCTGTAGGTGCTACCACTCATATTAAAATGAGTTAAGCCAAAAATATGTTTGTTTGAACTTCATCTTGGAAATTCCGTAAGTTGTGTTTCACTTGATTATTGTTGTCGAGCATATGCATTCATTTATATACTGATATAGAACTGTTAATATACTTTTGTATGGGTTTCATTTTTGGACATGGATTCTGATTGCAAGTCCAATAACCTGATTGTGGAAAATTCGCACTGAGAAATTATTCTCACCCCCACCCTTTGGGCTCATTTTACAGGTTGTGATACGACTGATTCTGGGGAGGCACACGAGTAGTATGCCTTTGGTATATGTCACCATATTACCTTAGTAGTTGTTTTGTTATTTGACTAGAGATGTATTGTAGGGCGCAGAAAGTTGCACAACTAGTATGGAAGGTGTGTGCATATGTATTTAAATGTCTCATGGTTCAATGCTCTCGATTGGTTAAAGAACATCGAACTTGAAACATTCATTTCTTTCCGCTATTCCTTCCGGTTCACCCTCGATAGACCTACTGTTCATAATCAGCCTATCGAGAGAGTTTATTGATTGTGGGGACGTTTAACTCCCAGCGGGCGCAAGCCCCCGCTGTTAATTACATCAGATGACCCTTCCAAGCCATACTGAATACCTCGTCCATTCCGGGATTTGTGCCTATTTTATGTGAATTGAATAAAGGGGCTAAAAGGGGAGAACTCATGTACTTGGTCTTTTTTTGTGTTCCTTTGATCATCATTGTTTTCGGCATTTAAGTAATATGTATACACAAGATGCGATGAATGTTACTAAAATGCATTCATTATACCTTTTTATTTATTTTAGAAATCTATTTGTATTTGAGAAAGTGTATTTGTGCTCTATTTATATTTCATTTAAAAGGAAGTGATTTAAACATGAGGAAAAATGGAGAAAAGGGGAGCATTTTGGTCATTTAACATGTTATGTGGTGTCTAATTATGCTTGATTTTTATCTAGAAACATGAGGGATTTGATTTGGGTTCATTTGGGACTGGTTTGAGCTGATTTGGGTTTGAAATGAAGAAGTTATGGCCAATAAGGACTGAAAAGGGCTTATTTGTGAGGTTTAAAACTTTCCAGGGACCTATTTGTAAAGATGGAAGGGCTGAGATTTGTGATTTGGGTTTTTAGCAAGGTCTGAAGTGGAAATTGGGCTTCCAGGGGCTCATTTGGAGAAGTTTTACCCAATCAGGGGTCTAATTGTAAGTCTTTGGGGGCTGCGCTGTGAGAAAATTTTATCAGAGGGGCCTTTTTGTGAAAGAGCCTTCTTTTATCAATTTTTGGGCTTTGAGATTATAATTTGGGCCTTTAAGATGCGTGTAGGGGATCTTAAGATCCGAATTGGGCTTTATAATATGTGCAGATTAATGAGTTTGGATTATGGGCTTTAGGATTCGGTTATTAGACTTTGATAGCAGTGTTTGGGCTTTGAGATGTGTGCAAGGGTTCATGATTGCTTGTTTATTGGGTCTCAACACTGAGCCTTTGGATTCCATTCTCGCATCAAGATTAGGCTCTCTCATTTAAACTTTATATTGGCGCCTATATCCAGCGACTCATGTCACTTCAAAAGTCGTGTTCGGCTTGATACGAACTGGGGTTTGAAACCCGAGTCTAGGGTTTGGCTCTGGTGTAGCTCCGGCGAGATTCCGGTCATGGCAAGGCTGGAGGAGAGCACCAATAGGATCGCCTTGAGGCAGTGAATCTAGGGGGCGTGTTGTCGGTAGTTATTGATCTCCGGGGACGGCCGAGTAAGGCTGACCTCGAGTTTCGGTACCGGTTGAGACTTTGATCTGATTTCATTGATTTTCTTGCTTTCTTCTTCAATTGCTTGTTTATTTGGCATCGTTGGAGTATGAGAGAGCTTCATATAAAGTCAATTTCACCTTCCATAGAGATTTAAGAATTCTTTTGATCTTGGCTTCTCGGTTTGGTACCGGCTTGACATTGATACATGGTACCTTGACTTGGGAAGTGTATTGAGGTCGAAGTGTTATAGTTTAAGTATTTCTGGAAGGTTTTGGAGAGGTATCAAGCTTGAGAGGGGCTAGTATTGGGTATGAATCTGATTTGGGTATTTATCTTCACTAATGGGTTTCGGGTTTAAGAAAGAAACATGAATTTCTCATGAATTTTATTAAGTGATATGCATGATTTCATGCTATTCTTGTAGCACAACATCTCAGGAATAAATGTATGAAGTTTGGGAATTTTATGCCTTTTATTTCTATTTTTAAGAGAAGCAAAAAGACAGAGGGGTGTAAATGCAAATGTACATGCTGCAGTTTTCTCATTTTCTGACATCCAACTTTGAAAATGGCTAAAAAATAGTAGAAAAATCAGAAAGATGCAAAATTTGAGTCTAAATTGATTGTTTTTATGTCTTCTATCTTCCTATTCAAACAGATTTTTGATTTGGTTTTTTGATCAGCCTGCACTAGCTGATCTGTATCAACAGGTCATTTTGGTATTTTTCTGTGCTTATGCTATTCTATTAACCATGATACTTTATCTTTAAATGCTATGAATGAAAGCTTGTATCAATGAAGAATAAAAGGGGTACTAGCATCACATATGTCATTTGCTAGCAATAAAATTTATGCATATAGGTCCTTGGTCATTTGCATATTTATGTAAAGGGATCTTTGAGCATCATGTCATGGGGATTGAAATTTCCCTCTTCTCATTTGCCCTCTCCTTTTAGTAATTATGCATCTAGGTCCTTTGAAAAGTAATAAAATTCATAATATGAAAAAAGATGTAGTAAAACATCAATTTTTCACACATTACTCTTTTATTCCTCTTTTATGCATTGAAGTCCTTTAAAAAGTTCAAAATGACATAATTAGGGGGATGTAATTAAACATCAACCCCCACAATGCCATTCAATTTAAATTCCATTTTTTTTTCATTTTGTTATGCACTTTTAATTTGATTTTCATATTAAAGGAATTATATTAGGAATTGATATTCAAAGGATGTAGCTAAACATCAACTTTGATATCTCTCCCTTTTATATTTCTTATAATATGAAAATGTCACTTTTAATATATATATTATTTATATTCATGTGATTATGTGTTTTGTTACTTTTCTTTGCAACATGAAATAAAGAATTGGGGAAACAAAAAGGAAGAAGAAAAATAGAGGAAAAGAGGAGATGGAAAAAGAAAAGTCAAGAAGAAACATGATAAATTTCGACATTTTTGTATTTTTATTATTTTTTTTTAAAGATCACCAATAAGGCTAGAAAGATGCAAATAACACATTTTTATTATGTACATCTATGTATATATTTTTTTTGCTTTTAAAGGAAAGAAGATGCAAGAAGAAAAGGAAGAAAGAAGGCATTCTCTTTATTGATCATCAAGCTATATTTTTTTCTTCATCCTAAGATGAACTAGAAGCTATATAGCTCTCACATCCATGGTTTTGAGGGTAAAAGAAAAAGGAAATAGAAGATGAGAACAAGATCAAGCAAAGAACAAACAAGAAAATCATCAAACAAAAATCCTTTTATTTCGATTAAAATGGAATATACACAGATCATGGCTCCTCTTGAGCTTACATTTTCTTCAGGTATTAATTACCTTTCTAAAAACTTGAAATCTTGGAGCTCTAAACCTAAGTTTCTTTGAAAATGGAGGTTTCTCTTTGGTTTGATTCTAGCACAGGAGTTTCTGGAGAAGAAGATGTATATGGAGTATGCATTTTAGGTGCCTTATATAAGGCAGGCATGGGCTTAGGGTTTAGGGTTCAGCTGAGGTGTCATTTGCTATGCACACCAAGTGCTTGATCAAGGGTTCTGATTTCTTCATCATCATATAAATGCCCAGCTGGCCAATGAGTATCCAATAACATTTGGATATATTACTAATCTTTGATTGAACTCTCCTCAGCCCTTGGATTATCTCGAGAGCAAAGCATTGCATCTTAGCCCTTTGATTTACTGCCGCCAAGGAATGGAAGGTTGTATTGCGTGCTCCAAACCTTCTGGAGAAGATTCTCCTATTTTGGCAGCACCCTGTGATCATTGGACGCGTGTCTTGGGGACCAACCAGCTATCTACCAGCTGTTGAATTTCTGGTGTGCTATACCGAGCCCCATTACGGCTTAACTTGGTACTGCCTTGATTAATGCACCCCAGAGCATGGTATATCGACAGAGAGTGTTGTTTATATCCTTCTATCATGTGCCCGAGCTCAATTTAACGCATAGGCAGCAGGATATGCAGCACCACCATTAATCGGGTCTGACATGATTCGGGTTCATGGCACCTAACAAATTGGCCCCTGCTAGCTTCACTTAACATCATATACGTGGTCGTGTAGGCCTTTGGCAGCAAACCGCTAAGTCTCAAAGCCCATGTTGACCCCAATCGCTTGTTCCAATTTTTAATTTCTTTCCTCTTTCGGGTGCAATTGGGCTTCACCGATAGTGCTTCAAGCTCATAGCCTTGACCAAAGGGAGAGAACGAAAGCCTTCATGGCTACAGGATAATAGCTTTGAGCTGGGCTCTACTTCATTTTGGCGAATTTCTATCTCCATTATCGGGTTTGAAAGGAAGAACGGAGAAGGAAGAGAGGTCTGGTAAGCGGGACCCGTATGTCATACTCTCCTTTCCTTTTAAATATGTTGTTCTATTCAGCTGAACCCAGTGCTCATGAGCCGTGTAAAAGGGTATGGCATGGTGCATGAAGCACCGAGCGCACGGCGCTTGAAGGGGTCAAATGCTCTTCATTTTAAAACCAGCGACACTCAGTCGCTTTTGGGTAGTCTCGGTGCACGCGAACCATGCGGCTGTCAACCCGGTGCATACGGCTTGAATCTTGTGCACAGGGTCTATCCAAGTCTAGGTTTTGAGTGAAATAGTTATGAGTCTATGACCCGCGGGCCCCATTCTTTGCTTCTGTTGTGAGGCTCCAATTTGTACCCAGAGTAGCTTGAAGCATGTTTTTGCTGAGCATCTCCATGATTTTGCACCCAAGAATTTATTCATGACTTGTTTGAATTGTAGGAAATTATTTCCTTTGTAATTTTGACTATACCACACATCGAAATTCATGGTTTCATATGTAGAATGCCACCAATAATTTTAACATGTTGCACTCAATTCCTTTTAGAGATCTATGTGTGATTTTGGCACTTTTCCAATTAGAAGACAGCTACTCATTACATTAAATTTTAAGTAGCAACTTTTTAGGGTCAAACATGTATATATATATTTTTGTTGGATAGTTCTCTAGGTCATATCTTATGGTTAGTATCCGTATGAGATACATGTGGTATGTTCTACTTTTACCAGATATTTTGTACCTGGATTATTGTCACACCCCGCAGCCGTGAGTAGTGACAGAGCCCCGCCGTAAGCATACAACTCCATGTATGCTTACAAGGCAATTACGATATAACTCATCATAGCCCAATAAAAGAATAAAACAAGTTTATATATAACAATCCAAGTACCCAACATCTGGTAACAGTGGCATATACAAAACGTATCTCATACGGATACCGACCATAGGGTATGACCTAGAGAACTATCCAACAAAAATATATATATACATCTCTAGTCAAATAACAAAACAACTACGAAGGTAATATGGTGACATATACCAAAGGCCTACTACTCGTGTGCCTCCCCAGAATCAGTCGTATCACAACCTGTAAAAAGAACCCAAAGGGTGGGGGTGAGAATAATTTCTCAGTGCGAATTTGCCACAATCAGGTTATTGGACTTGCAATCAGAATCCATGTCCAAAAATGAAACCCATACAAAAGTATATTAACAGTTTTATATCAGTATATAAATTGATGCATATGCTCGACAACAATAATCAAGTGAAACACAACTTACGGAATTTCCAAGATGAAGTTCAAACAAACACATGTTTGGCTTAACTCATTTTAATATGACTGGTAGCACCTACAGATGTTCTCTCGAGCTGGACCCTTTATCAAACCCTCATCTGTAGGGTTACTGACACCTACAGATGTTCCACCGAGCTGGACCCTTTATCTGACACCCATCTGCAGTGCTTTGGCTTAACCGTTTACTAAAGTTTGGTTCTAAGTCAGCTATACAGCTCAACTTTACAATGCATTTCACACAGAATCAAGGTCAGCCATACGGCTCAACCTTGCTAGTCTCATTCAAATAGGATCAAAATCAGCTCAAAGCCTAGCAACAATTCATAGACAGGTCAACGGATAGGTCACCGTCACCTCATCCAAGCTACCTCTATGGGTCAGCATGGCAAATTCATAGACAGGTCAACGGATAGGTCACCGTCACCTCATCCAAGCTACCTCTAGGGGTCAGCATGGCAAATTCATAGACAGGTCAACGGATAGGTCACCGTCACCTCATCCAAGCTACCTCTACGGGTCAGCATGGCAAATTCATAGACAGGTCAACGGATAGGTCATCGTCACCTCATCCAAGCTACCTGTACGGGTCAGCATGGCAAATTCATCGACTGGTCAACGGATAGGTCACCGTCACCTCATCCAAGCTACCTCTACGGGTCAGCATGGCAAATTCATCGACAGGTCAACGGATAGGTCACCGTCACCTCATCCAAGCTACCTCTACGGGTCAGCATGGCAAATTCTTTCACTTCTAGAACAATTAATAGAACACATCAATTGACAACCATACGAATATGCAAATTAACCATCTCACAACAATTCGGTTCTAAATTGATTGGGTTATGCACATAAATTCACGTCATTCCAATTATGCAAAAATCAAATATTTCACATGAATTCTATCAACCACCTCACAATTTGGTTTTAACCATATTGGTTTATGCAAACAATTCAGACAATTACAATTATGCAACCATCAATCATGCAACAATCAACATGCAACAATCAAACATGAACATGAATTTCAAATTATGCAACAATCAAGCATCCAACATGACAATCGAGAAGAATTTAATTTCTGAAAATGAAACATCAAACAAGTCCAAGAACCCCGCACCTGATTACGAAGAGCGTATCTCGCACTTATGGTTCGGACGTCTCGAAAGGTCCCGCAAAATCTTGCTCAACCGAGCCTACACCAATTAACACCTCTATTGGTTGGATTAAACTAGATTAATCACAATTCTTCTCAATTTTCGGGTTTGAACCAAACCCTAGATAGAAAATGGAGATTTAGCACAATTTGGGAAATAAATTGCCAAATGAACAACATAGAAGTTTAATGGGGAGGGATTACTCACAATTTATACACAAATTTTGGATTTAGGACAAAACCCTAACAATGGAGAAAATTCGAATTTTGAGAAGAGAGGAGGGAAAGGGAAATACCAATGGAGCACTAGTAGAGAGAGAAAAATCAAGATTTTCCACTTCTTTCTTCAATTTCTCAAAGCTTTTGATGGATTTTTGGAAGGAGAAGGGAGATCCCTCTCCTTTCTCTTTGTTTTGGCGGACACACACACGCACAAGCACAAGGGGATTGGACCACACAGGGAGAAATGAAGGGAGAGAGAGAGAATTTTGCAAAATAGACCCTGATCGAGCAGGAAATACCATAAAATGTTTTGGACGTTTTCGAAACCGTTGTAACGTTTTAATTAAATTCTAAGATGTAGAAATCCTGTTTTTGATCAAATTTTTACAGAGCCAATCGTTTTGAAATGTTTTAAAACGTTGGGAACATTTTATAATCGTTGGTAACGATTTAACTAAACTCGCAGGAATTGGAAAATCGAGTTTGAATTTTGAAAATGTCTGGAACGTTTTAACAAACGTCTGGGACGTTTTAGGGTCCAGCAGCACATTTTTTTTTTTTTTAACGTAACATTTCTCCCCCCTTAAAATAAAGTTCAGTCCTCTGAACTGAATTGCATACCTGAAGTGTCGAACAGTTCTGGGTACTTCTCACGGATACTTGCCTCAAGTTCCCACGTTGCTTCTTTATCTGAGTGGCGTCCCCATTGTATAAGAACAAGCTTGATCACTCTGCTTCGAAGTCATTGTTCTTTTCGGTCCAATATCCGCATCGGTTCTTCTTGATAAGATAGGTCATCTCGGATGTGCAAGTCGGAGTGATCAATACAATGAGATGGATCTCGCACATATCGGCGTAATTGTGACACGTGAAATACCGGATGAACTCGGTCCAACCTGGGAGGTAACGAAAGCTCATATGCCACAGGTCCAACTCGTTGCGTGATCTAAAATGGTCCAATATACCAGGGTCTCAACTTACCCGAAACACCGAATCGATGCACGCCTCTAACGGGAGAAACTCGAAGCCACACGTGATCTCCTTCTTGAAATTCCAATGGTCTTCGATGAACATCGGCGTATTTCTTTTGTCGCTCCTGAGCTGATTTAAGCCGACTCAAAAAAACCTTTGTCTTTTCAGCCACTTCCTGTATCATCTGGGGTCCGGTAGGTGTGTACGTACTTGCGGGTCCCTACCATAACGGAGTGCGACACTGCTGTCCCGTAAGTGCCTCTTGTGGTGACATTCCGATACTTGAATGGTAGATATTATTGTATGCAAACTCTACCAAGTACAAGTGATCGATCCAAGAGCCTCGGAAACTTAGGGCACATTATCGAAGCATATCTTCCAACGTTTGTATCGTTCGCTCGGACTGGCCATCTGTTTGCGGATGATGTGCGGTACTGAATCTTAACTTTGTACCCATGGACTCTTGAAAACTTCCCCAAAAATGCGAGGTAAAACGAGTATCTCGATCGGAAATAATATTCCGTGAGCAACCATGGTATTTAAACTGATATTGTAAGAACAAATCAACCAATTCTTTTCCAGTTGTATCAGTCCGTAGTGGAATGAAATGTGCAATTTTGGTCAGTCTATCTACTATAACCCAAATGGAGTCGTATCGTCCGACAGTCCTCGGGAAACCGGACACGAAATCCATGGTAATCGATTCAAACTTATATGCGGGTATCTCAAGGGGCTTAAGTAGTCCCACCCTCTTTCGTCTATCGGCTTTGACTTGCTGACAAACTTGGCATTTCTCGACGTAGCTCTGAACATTTCTCTTCATCTTTGGCCACCACAAGTGTCGCTTCAAATCTTGATACATCTTGACTTCACCGGGATGAAAGGTATATCCCGAGTCATGTTCCTCAGATAGGATCAACTTCTTCAACTCTGAGTCATTAGGAATGCATATACGGTCATGGAATCGTAGGATACCATCTTCGTAGAGTCGAAAAGGCGAGTCTTCACCAGATTCAGAATGTTTTCGAAACCGCTGACATTTTGGGTCCTCCTGTTGTGCTACTCGAATACGCTCATATAATTCTGGTCGAACCTCAACCGCAGCCATAATAATAGATGCAAATGTGGATGTATCCGCACTAGCTCTATCTCCCCTCCAACGAGATGATGTTTCTAACGCGAACTCGCAGGATGCACCCACGTATAAACTCATCCTTCGCATTTCCTCGAGAAGATGTGTCTCACTTGTAATAATAGATGCCAGATTTATCTGACTCTTCCTGCTTAGCGCGTCTGCTACCACATTCGCCTTTCCTGCGTGATACTGAATGTCCAGATCATAGTCCTTCATCAATTCCAACCATCTTCTCTGTCTCAAATTCAACTCTCTTTGAGTAAAAATATACTTTAAGCTTTGGTGATCCGTGTAGACACGGCATCTTGTTCCATACAAATAGTGTCGCCAGATCTTCAATGCAAAAATCACTGCTGCTAACTCCAAATCATGAGTCGGATAATTCTGTTCATGCGGCCGTAACTGTCGAGATGCATATGCAATAACGTGCTCCTCCTGCATCAATACACATCCTAAACCCGATCGAGATGCATCGGTGTAGACGGTATAATCCTTGTCAGTAATTGGCATTGCAAGAACCGGTGCAGATATCAATCGACTCTTCAGTTCTTGGAAACTCTGATCTTGAGCGGCACCCCACTCAAACTTCACACCCTTATGCAACAACTTCGTGAGAGGACTAGCCAACTGTGAGAACCCGAGTACAAATCGTCGGTAATACCCAGCTAGACCCAGAAAACTACGAATCTCCGTAACTGTCTCCGGTCTCTTCCATTCGGTCACAGCCCGAATCTTTTCTGAATCCACCGCCAGCCCTTCTCCTGAAATCACGTGACCCAGAAATGTCACTTTGTCGAGCCAAAACTCACACTTGGAAAATTTTGCAAACAATTGATGCTCTCGTAACCTCTGTAACACTATTCGTAAATGTATCTCATGTTCCTCTCGTGATCGCGAATACACCAATATGTCATCGATAAAAACCACCACTGTAGAATCCAATAGATCATGGAACACTCGGTGCATAAGATCCATAAAGGCGGCCGGAGCATTCGTTAGCCCAAACGGCATGACCAAGTACTCATAATGCCCGTTGCGTGTACGGAAGGCCGTCTTGTCTACATCACTCGGACGTATTCTTAGCTGATGGTACCCCGTCCTCAAATCTATCTTAGAGTAAATAGAAGATCCTTGCAACTGGTCAAACAAATCATCAATGCGAGGTAACGGGTATCTATTTTTGACTGTTACCTTGTTCAATTCGCGATAGTCGATACATAACCGCAAGGTTCCATCTTTCTTCTTCACAAACAACACGGGAGCACCCCATGGAGACGTGCTTGGTCTAATGAACCCGCTTTCCAGCATCTCTTCTAATTGTGCCTTGAGTTCTTTCAATTCCGCAGGAGCCATGCGATATGGAGTCTTAGAAATTGGTGTCGTGCCTGGTATCAATGCTATACCAAATTCTACTTCTCGTTCGGGTGGTAGTCCAACTATCTCGTCCGGAAACACATCCACAAATTCTGAAACCACCGGGATAGTATAAATCTCGGGAACTTCCGTAGTAGTGTAAACTATCGCCGCCAGATATGCGCTGCACCCGGAATCAATCAAATGCCTAACTTCCATAGCTGAAATACAAGGCATTAAATCTCCAATCTTTCTACATCTGAGCATGCATGACATACCTCTTGAAGATGCAAAATGAATCATGCGATGCGGGCAATCGATTGTCGCTGCATGCCGTGTTAACCAATCCATCCCTAATAGAACATCATATCCGGTAATATCCATAACTAACATGTCTATCTCGAGATCCCTTCCATCAACTCTGACTCGTCAGTTTCGGCATATCGTGATTGCTCGGTCAGTAGAACCGAAAGGGGTTTGAACACTAAGGACTTGGTTACCAGTCTCAGTTGGCCAATGACATTTCTCTACCAATGCCTTCGATACGATAGAATGGCTACACCCGGTATCTATCAAACAATAAGCACTATGGTCCGAGATAGAAAGTATACCTGTCATCACATCGGCCTGAGAATCAGGAGGTACCATGTCATCACCCTCACCTAGAGTCTCTATCACGTCATGTGCAACCTCCGACACCCCAAGCGCATGTGCAGACACTCGTCCTCCAGTCCTGCCTCCGCTGAACTGAGGAACACCTCGACCACGGGATGGTGATCCGCCCTGCCCACGTCCTGCAGGTCCTCCAGCACCACTGTCCCTCTGAAATCCCCATGCAGCATTCGGGCACTCTCTCGCCCAATGATCTCAGCTGCCACATGTAAAGCATGAGCTGTTGAGACGTCTGCAATCTTGTTCCGAATGTGCCTGGTTGCATGAACGGCACCACATTGGAGCAAAACCCGGCCTAAATCCAGGTGTTGCTATCTGTCTGGGAGGGGGTCTAGCAGTCGATGGGCCTCCCCCTGACCTCACCCTCTGCCTGTTCTGATCCTCTCTCTGCTTGATATTTCTTTCTGTCATCTGTATTTTCCTCCTCTTATTATGCATCTCTACCTGCTCTGCATGATCCATCAAAGCCTGAAGCTCGGTAACTACTGGGGTATCTACAATCATCGATATACCTCCATCCAACCCATCCAGGTACTGCCTACGGTACCTTTCCGCATCATTCCGCACATCTGTTGCATACCTCGACAAACCGAGGAAGTCATTGTTATATTCTGCCACGGGTCGCCCATTCTGCCTTAAGTCTAAAAATTTCCTCCTCAACGTCTCTCGCTGTAAGTTACTGAGAAATCATCGAGTGAACTGTTGTTCAAACCACTCCCACGGAATCTTTACCTCCTCCCCGACATAACTACGTCGGGCTCCATCCCACCAGAATCTTACCTCATTCTCTAACTGTTGCTCTACCAGTTCCACCCTATCTTCCTCAGGTGCTCGACATAAAATCAACTTTGAATTAACATTGGCGAGCCATTCTTCTGCTACGGCATACCCACTGGTGCCATCAAAATGAGGTGGATTAAGACGCATGAAAGAGTCGTACAACCTCCTGAACGTCTCAGGAGCACCTCTGTGAACCTCAGGTCCCGCATCACGCCTCTCTGCCTGGCGACCTCTCTCGTAAGCCGCAATCAATCTCTCATCTAAATCGCAATCCCGGTCCTGCACACCTCTAGGTCAAAGATCAGCTCCCTGAACATTAGGCCCCGCAGGTCCAGTCTCAACTCCACGTGCGACTGGTTCGATAATTGGATCGTGAATGTTATCAAGATCTCTCGTTCGGGGTCGTCCCCTACCTCGACGTCTTTCCATAATTCTAATTAAGAAGAAGAATTTCATTAAGTTTGTATTTACTTATTACTATACTAGATAAGTTGTTAATCTTGATGGTCCAATTATAACGTACCCCACTCACGTATCCTATCAGTCTGGTTAGGGCTTAAACCTATGCTCTGATACCACCAAAGGGAACTGTCACACCCCGCAGCCGTGAGTAGTGACAGAGCCCCGCCGTAAGCATACAACTCCATGTATGCTTACAAGGCAATTACGATATAACTCATCATAGCCCAATAAAAGAATAAAACAAGTTTATATATAACAATGCAAGTACCCAACATCTGGTAACAGTGGCATATACAAAACGTATCTCATACGGATACCGATCATAGCGTATGACCTAGAGAACTATCCAACAAAAATATATATATACATCTCTAGTCAAATAACAAAACAACTACGAAGGTAATATGCTTACGGCGGGACTCTGTCACTACTCATGGCTGCGGGGTGTGACAATATCACTCCTTTATTATTTTTATTTCCTCAAATATGCGAAACGGCATATCGGAAGGACAAAAATTGTAAAATAGATCATTTCACAAAGTTAGTCAAAACTAAGTCAAAAGTATTTTGGACATGTTTCAAATATAGGAGACTTGTTTCAAAATTCGTACAAATTTAAATTAAATGATCTGAACTGAACTTAATCCTGCCACCTCACCTTATCCGAATTTGTAACAGTTTTGGCAATTAATAGCTATTTTAATATTCACACTATTTTTGTGACAAATTAACGATAATAAATTAAACTACTTTAAAACATGCACCAACACATACATGTTGTGAATAATTACAAGAGCAAGAAATAAATTTGATGAATCATCTTAACAAAACAAACAAAAATGACGCATTTGATTATGCTCTATTTTTTATTAGTGTATGTCTATTGGAATATTACAATACCTAATAGTTTATAAACTGGACAAACGAATTACCTTTCAAAGAATAGTTAACTTTGTACTTGACAAATTGGAGGACAACCAATTTTATGATTCAATTCATTAAAAATATTTTAAAATTTTTGGGCAATTAATGGCTATATTTAATATTCACACCATGTTTGTGACAAATTCACAACAATAAAATGAAACTACATTAAAGCATGCACCAACACATATGTGTTGTGAATAATCACAAGAGCAAGAAATAAATTTGATGAATCATCTTTAACAAAACAAACAAAAATGAAGCATATGAGTATGCTCTATTTTTTATTAGTGTATGCATGTTGGAATATTACAATATCTAATAGTTTATAAACTCGACAAACGAATTACCTTTCAAAGAATAGTTAACCATGTACTTGAGAAATTGGAGGACAACCAATTTTATGATTCAATTCATTGAAAATATTTTGAAAATTTTGGGCAATTAATTGCTATATTTAATATTCGCACCATGACAGTGACAAATTCACGATAATAAAATGAATCTACTTTAAAGCATGCACCAACACATGCATGTTGTGAATAATCACAAGAGCAGGAAATAAATTTGATGAATTATCTTAACAAAACAAACAAAAATGAAGCATATGAGTATGCTCTATTTTTTATTAGTGTATGCCTGTTGGAATATTACGATACCTAATAGTTTATAAACTGGATAAAGGAATTATCATTCAAAGAATAGTTAACTTTGTACTTGAGAAATTGGAGGATAACCAAGTTTATGATTCAATTCATTAAAAATATTTTGAATTTTTTTTATGCTATTATATTAACTTTTAGGCTATTTCATCCAGATTGGAGAGTATTGTATAGGTGGATGATTAATGTTTGGTTGTTTTTGAATGTGAACAGTTTTGTTAGCCTCTTTGATCTCAAATCAAATTTTGTGCAATAAGTGAAGTAATTCTCTTAAATAATGTCACACCCCGCGGCCCAACGAGGCGCGACAGGTGCTCTCCTGCCGTAGACATACGGTTGCCCGTATGCCTACAAGGCAATTACGATATAATAGTCAATGAAAAACATAAACAAACAACTAAACAAACAAATAACATAAACCCAGCTGGTCAGGTAATATCATACAAACCCGTATCTCGATGGATACGCATCACAAAATGACATAGAGACTATATATGTACACAATCCAAAACGTAACTATATACATAATCTCTAATGTCCTCATACCAGACAGTCTAAGCAGCGGAATAACCAGGCCTACCGACCTCGTGCCTCTCTCGGATCTGCTGACCCGGAACCTGAAAAGATAACCCAAAGAGGGGGTGAGACATAAATTCTCAGTGCGATAAATTTGCCACGTTTCGCTCCTGGACTTGCAATCACAGATTATATTCAAAAATAAAGCACAAATAAAGCTCAGATTAGTTTATAATGATATATATAAACATGAACGCAAGAACCGACATCAATAAGCCAAATGAAATCCAACTCAGGAATTGCCAATCCGAAATTCAATCACACAATATTTGGTTTAACTCGAACTCAGAATATCGGGTAGTACAGGCTTAACCGTTTAATTACAAGTCTGGTTCCATTTCATATCCGGAAAATTCCATTTAAAACCAATCGACCATCCAAACGCATTACCCCCTGGGCAATGCCTCCGATACACAAGTCACCCATAACCAAATTCATAATACAGAGTCACTTACCCCTCGTCCCAACCGGTACTGGGAACTGCCGAGGGCCAGACGATCTAAAGCTTTAGAATACTGGGTCGTCAAAGTCCATGCATAGACTTTGACAAATCCGAACACACCCCCTGGGTGTCGTCGCCACGATGGGGGACGGTAATACCATATCCACCAACCAATGGTGATATAAATCACGGTGACTTTCAATTCCAAATTAGATCATTCAGATCAATACACAAATAACAACCATACCAGCATGCAGATCAATCAGATAAAACAATTCGAGTTTCAATTAATTTGGGCAATGCAATGCATATGCAACACAATCCGATAATGCAATTTAACCAATAATCAACATGTCAATAGAAACACAGTTTAATTCTGAATATAAACTATCAAACAAGTCCAGAAACCCCGCACCTAATTATGAAGAACGTATTTCGCACTTATGGTTTGGACGTCTCGAAAGGTCCCTCGAATTTCTACTCAACCGAGCTTACACCTATATCAACATACGTAACTGATGTAACTTTTGTTCGACAATAGATATGCTTACTTGAGCTATCTTGGTTCCTTTACCCTTTTCTTAACATAATCCATACACCTTTCCAAACATAGAAACAATTCGCAAAAATACCCATTTCATCCTTGTTTATCTCCAAACCGAATTATAAATGGAAAGACAAGACTTATTAACTTATAAACTTTAATTTGAGGGTTGACTATATAAAAGGTTTAAGAAATAACTAATCAATTCTTCCAATTACACAAACCCTAGATCAATCAAAACCAACATATATTTCAGATTTTATAAGAGAGAAAAACTTGCCGATTAATACTTCTCTTTGTTCGATTAGATTAGATTAATCACAACTCCTTTCAAAGTTTCGGATTTGAACCAAACCCTAGATAGAAAACCAAGATTAAGATGAAATTGAGGAAGAATTTACTAAATTAGCAACATAGAAGCTTAATGGAGATGGATTACTCAAAATTTATACACAAATTTCGGATTTAGGGCAAAACCCTAACAATGGAGAAAAATTCCAGATTTTTAGAAGAGATGAGAGGGAGGAATTACCAATGGAGCACTAGAGAGAGAGATGATCCGCAATTTCCCTTTCTTTCTTCAATTTCTCAAGTTCTTTGATGAATTTTTGAGGGAGAAGAGCCTCCTCTCTCCTTCTCTTTCTTTTGGCGGACACAAAATAGAAAGGGGAAAAAGGAATGGTCGAACCAACAGGGAAGAAAGAAAGAGAGATTTGTTGGTTTTGGAATTTTGCTAATAAACCCTCTCATTTGTTTAATATTGCTTAAAGAAG
This sequence comes from Carex myosuroides, assembly GCA_028015225.1. Taxonomy (NCBI): domain Eukaryota; kingdom Viridiplantae; phylum Streptophyta; class Magnoliopsida; order Poales; family Cyperaceae; genus Carex; species Carex myosuroides. The sequence goes on from CM051479.1 coordinate 10,450,085, forward strand.
AAAATGATGCATATAACCCCATATATATACATATTTATATCAATGTAATCTTAATTTATAAGATATAATTTCAAGATATAAATTTCAGAATTCGATTAACTCTGACTATTTCGAAATTTCAGACTAATATTATAATTGTTTTAATTTCCAACTCCTAGTTCATCAATAGAATTTTCTATTATGTTCTAAACATTGAAAATTTTAAATGTTTAAAATTTCTTGACGTGACAAATAATGGTTTTGCAATTTCTTGCTAAAATAGTTTATTTATTAAAAAAATTCACGGGGATTCCACTAGTCCTCAATTATGCAATTAAGTAACAAATACATGTTTTTATAGATTACATAAATTATTTAGAATACATAATTTATATTCTAACTTGGCTTAATATATAAACTCTAAAATTAATTTTCAGTAATGTTAAGGTTTAGAAATTTTAAAGGTTTAAAATTTTTAAAGAGTGGTTAAAAGTTATTTATAAATTTAATTTCAATTGCTGTGATGGAGATTCTCTAAATAGATTGGATATTATTCGTCCGTATTTGAATTTGTAATTTGACATAATTACAAATAATTATCTTTTAATATCCGGAGATTCGTATTTATATCGGAACTCTAGAAGTGTTTATATCCATTGTACAAATTATTTATCACTTTTTTCTTTATAAATAATCACATAAGTTCAAATTAAAAACTTTACTGAATGATATTAACATTAATGTATGAAATATAAATATTTTTTAAAAAGTATAAAGTATCTAAAATTTAAGAAAAAATGCGGATAAATTATGCAACTATATATCACTCCTTTATTATTTTTATTTCCTCAAATATGCGAAACGGCATATCGGAAGGACAAAAATTGTAAAATAGATCATTTCACAAAGTTAGTCAAAACTAAGTCAAAAGTATTTTGGACATGTTTCAAATATAGGATACTTGTTTCAAAATTCGTACAAATTTAAATTAAATGATCTGAACTGAACTTAATCCTGCCACCTCACCTTATCCGAATTTGTAACAGTTTTGGCAATTAATAGCTATATTTAATATTCACACTATTTTTGTGACAAATTAACGATAATAAATTAAACTACTTTAAAACGAATTACCTAATATTCACGCATTTGATTATGCTCTATTTTTTATTAGTGTATGTCTATTGGAATATTACAATACCTAATAGTTTATAAACTGGACAAACGAATTACCTTTCAAAGAATAGTTAACTTTGTACTTGACAAATTGGAGGACAACCAATTTTATGATTCAATTCATTAAAAATATTTTAAAATTTTTGGGCAATTAATGGCTATATTTAATATTCACACCATGTTTGTGACAACACATTAAAGCATGCACCAACACATATGTGTTGTGAATAATCACAAGAGCAAGAAATAAATTTGATGAATCATCTTTAACAAAACAAACAAAAATGAAGCATATGAGTATGCTCTATTTTTTATTAGTGTATGCATGTTGGAATATTACAATACCTAATAGTTAATAAACTCGACAAACGAATAACCTTTCAAAGAATAGTTAACCATGTACTTGAGAAATTGGAGGACAACCAATTTTATGATTCAATTCATTGAAAATATTTTGAAAATTTTGGGCAATTAATGGCTATATTTAATATTCGCAACATGATAGTGACAAATTCACGATAATAAAATGAATCTACTTTAAAGCATGCACCAACGCATGCATGTTGTGAATAATCACAAGAGCAGGAAATAAATTTGATGAATCACCTTAACAAAACAAACAAAAATGAAGCATATGAGTATGCTCTATTTTTTATTAGTGTATGCATGTTGGAATATTACGATACCTAATAGTTTATAAACTGGATAAATGAATTATCTTTCAAAGAATAGTTAACTTTGTACTTGAGAAATTGGAGGATAACCAAGTGTATGATTCAATTCATTAAAAATATTTTGAATTTTTTTTATGCTATTATATTAACTTTTAGGCTATTTCATCCAGATTGGAGAGTATTGTATAGCTGGATGATTAATGTTTGGTTGTTCTTGAATGTGAACAGTTTTGTTAGCCTCTTTGATCTCAAATCAAATTTTGTGCAATAAGTGAAGTAATTCTCTTAAATAATGGTTTTGCAATTTCTTGCTAAAATAGTTTATTTATTAAAAAAATTCACGGGGATTCCACTAGTCCTCAATTATGCAATTAAGTAACAAATACATGTTTTTATAGATTACATAACTTATTTAGAATACATAATTTATATTCTGACTTGGCTTAATATATAAACTCTAAAATTAATTTTCAGTAATGTTAAGGTTTAGAAATTTTAAAGGTTTAAAATTTTTAAAGAGTGGTTAAAAGTTATTTATAAATTTAATTTCAATTGCTGTGATGGAGATTCTCTAAATAGATTGGATATTATTCGTCCGTATTTGAATTTGTAATTTGACACAATTACAAATAATTATCTTTTAATATCCGGAGATTCGTATTTATATCAGAACTCTAGAAGTGTTTATATCCAGTGTACAAATTATTTATCACTTTTTTCTTTATAAATAATCATAAAAGTTCAAATTAAAAACTTTACTGAATGATATTAACATTAATGTATGAAATATAAATATTTTTTAAAAAGTATAAAGTATCTAAAATTTAAGTAAAAATGCGGATAAATTATGCAACTATATATCACTCCTTTATTATTTTTATTTCCTCAAATATGCGAAACGGCATATCGGAAGGACAAAAATTGTAAAATAGATCATTTCACAAAGTTAGTCAAAACTAAGTCAAAAGTATTTTGGACATGTTTCAAATATAGGATACTTGTTTCAAAATTCGTACAAATTTAAATTAACTGATCTGAAGTGAACTTAATCCTGCCACCTCACCTTATCCGAATTTGTAACAGTTTTGGCAATTAATAGCTATATTTAATATTCACACTATTTTTGTGACAAATTCACGATAATAAATAAAACTACTTTAAAACATGCACCAACACATACATGTTGTGAATAATCACAAGAGCAAGAAATAAATTTGATGAATCATCTTAACTAAACAAACAAAAATGACGCATTTGATTATGCTCTATTTTTTATTAGTGTATGTCTATTGGAATATTACAATACCTAATAGTTTATAAACTGGACAAACGAATTACCTTTCAAAGAGTAGTTAACTTTGTACTTGACAAATTGGAGGACAACCAATTTTATGATTCAATTCATTGAAAATATTTTGAAATTTTTGGGCAATTAATGGCTATATTTAATATTCACACCATGTTTGTGACAAATTCACAATAATAAAATGAAACTACATTAAAGCATGCACCAACACATATGTGTTGTGAATAATCACAAGAGCAAGAAATAAATTTGATGAATCATCTTCAACAAAACAAACAAAAATGAAGCATATGAGTATGCTCTATTTTTTATTAGTGTATGCATGTTGGAATATTACAATACCTAATAGTTAATAAACTCGACAAACGAATAACCTTTCAAAGAATAGTTAACCATGTACTTGAGAAATTGGAGGACAACCAATTTTATGATTCAATTCATTGAAAATATTTTGAAAATTTTGGGCAATTAATGACTATATTTAATATTCGCAACATGATAGTGACAAATTCACGATAATAAAATGAATCTACTTTAAAGCATGCACCAACGCATGCATGTTGTGAATAATCACAAGAGCAGGAAATAAATTTGATGAATCATCTTAACAAAACAAACAAAAATGAAGCATATGAGTATGCTCTATTTTTTATTAGTGTATGCCTGTTGGAATATTACAATACCTAATAGTTTATAAACTGGATAAATGAATTATCTTTCCAAGAATAGTTAACTTTGTACTTGAGAAATTGGAGGATAACAAGTTTATGATTCAATTCATTAAAAATATTTTGAATTTTTTTTATGCTATTATATTAACTTTTAGGCTATTTCATCCAGATTGGAGAGTATTGTATAGGTGGATGATTAATGTTTGGTTGTTCTTGAATGTGAACAGTTTTGTTAGCCTCTTTGATCTCAAATCAAATTTTGTGCAATAAGTGAAGTAATTCTCTTAAATAATGGTTTTGCAATTTCTTGCTAATATAGTTTATTTATTAAAAAAATTCACCGGGATTCCACTAGTCCTCAATTATGCAATTAAGTAACAAATACATGTTTTTATAGATTACATAAATTATTTAGAATACATAATTTATATTCTGACTTGGCTTAATATATAAACTCTAAAATTAATTTTCAGTAATGTTAAGGTTTAGAAATTTTAAAGGTTTAAACTTTTTAAAGAGTGGTTAACAGTTATTTATAAATTTAATTTCAATTGCTGTGATGGAGATTCTCTAAATAGATTGGATATTATTCGTCCGTATTTGAATATGTAATTTGACACAATTACAAATAATTATCTTTTAATATCCGGAGATTCGTATTTATATCGGAACTCTAGAAGTGCTTATATCCAGTGTACAAATTATTTATCACTTTTTTCTTTATAAATAATCATAAAAGTTCAAATTAAAAACTTTACTGAATGATATTAACATTTATGTATGAAATATAAATATTTTTTAAATAGTATAAAGTATCTAAAATTTAAGTAAAAATGCGGATAAATTATGCAACTATATATCACTCCTTTATTATTTTTATTTCGTCAAATATGCGAAACGGCATATCGGAAGGACAAAAATTGTAAAATAGATCATTTCACAAAGTTAGTCAAAAATAAGTCAAAAGTATTTTGGACATGTTTCAAATATAGGAGACTTGTTTCAAATTTCGTACAAATTTAAATTAAATGATCTGAACTGAACTTAATCCTGCCACCTCACCTTATCCGAATTTGTAACAGTTTTGGCAATTAATAGCTATATTTAATATTCACACTATTTTTGTGACAAATTCACGATAATAAATTAAACTACTTTAAAACATGCACCAACACATACATGTTGTGAATAATCACAAGAGCAAGAAATAAATTTGATGAATCATCTTAACAAAACAAACAAAAATGACGCATTTGATTATGCTCTATTTTTTATTAGTGTATGTCTATTGGAATATTACAATACCTAATAGTTTATAAACTGGACAAACGAATTACCTTTCAAAGAATAGTTAACTTTGTACTTGACAAATTGGAGGACAACCAATTTTATGATTCAATTCATTGAAAATATTTTGAAATTTTTGGGCAATTAATGGCTATATTTAATATTCACACCATGTTTGTGACAAATTCAAAATAATAAAATGAAACTACATTAAAGCATGCACCAACACATATGTGTTGTGAATAATCACAAGAGCAAGAAATAAATTTGATGAATCATCTTCAACAAAAAAAACAAAAATGAAGCATATGAGTATGCTCTATTTTTTATTAGTGTATGCATGTTGGAATATTACAATACCTAATAGTTTATAAACTCGACAAATGAATAACCTTTCAAAGAATAGTTAACCATGTACTTGAGAAATTGGAGGACAACCAATTTTATGATTCAATTCATGGAAAATATTTTGAAAATTTTGGGCAATTAATGGCTATATTTAATATTCGCAACATGACAGTGACAAATTCACGATAATAAAATGAATCTACTTTAAAGCATGCACCAACACATGCATGTTGTGAATAATCACAAGAGCAGGAAATAAATTTGATGAATCATCTTAACAAAACAAACAAAAATGAAGCATATGAGTATGCTCTATTTTTTATTAGTGTATGCCTGTTGGAATATTACAATACCTAATAGTTTATAAACTGGATAAATGAATTATCTTTCCAAGAATAGTTAACTTTGTACTTGAGAAATTGGAGGATAACAAGTTTATGATTCAATTCATTAAAAATATTTTGAATTTTTTTTATGCTATTATATTAACTTTTAGGCTATTTCATCCAGATTGGAGAGTATTGTATAGGTGGATGATTAATGTTTGGTTGTTCTTGAATGTGAACAGTTTTGTTAGCCTCTTTGATCTCAAATCAAATTTTGTGCAATAAGTGAAGTAATTCTCTTAAATAATGGTTTTGCAATTTCTTGCTAATATAGTTTATTTATTAAAAAAATTCACCGGGATTCCACTAGTCCTCAATTATGCAATTAAGTAACAAATACATGTTTTTATAGATTACATAAATTATTTAGAATACATAATTTATATTCTGACTTGGCTTAATATATAAACTCTAAAATTAATTTTCAGTAATGTTAAGGTTTAGAAATTTTAAAGGTTTAAACTTTTTAAAGAGTGGTTAACAGTTATTTATAAATTTAATTTCAATTGCTGTGATGGAGATTCTCTAAATAGATTGGATATTATTCGTCCGTATTTGAATATGTAATTTGACACAATTACAAATAATTATCTTTTAATATCCGGAGATTCGTATTTATATCGGAACTCTAGAAGTGCTTATATCCAGTGTACAAATTATTTATCACTTTTTTCTTTATAAATAATCATAAAAGTTCAAATTAAAAACTTTACTGAATGATATTAACATTTATGTATGAAATATAAATATTTTTTAAAGAGTATAAAGTATCTAAAATTTAAGTAAAAATGCGGATAAATTATGGAACTATATATCACTCCTTTATTATTTTTATTTCGTCAAATATGCGAAACGGCATATCGGAAGGACAAAAATTGTAAAATAGATCATTTCACAAAGTTAGTCAAAAATAAGTCAAAAGTATTTTGGACATGTTTCAAATATAGGAGACTTGTTTCAAATTTCGTACAAATTTAAATTAAATGATCTGAACTGAACTTAATCCTGCCACCTCACCTTATCCGAATTTGTAACAGTTTTGGCAATTAATAGCTATATTTAATATTCACACTATTTTTGTGACAAATTCACGATAATAAATTAAACTACTTTAAAACATGCACCAACACATACATGTTGTGAATAATCACAAGAGCAAGAAATAAATTTGATGAATCATCTTAACAAAACAAACAAAAATGACGCATTTGATTATGCTCTATTTTTTATTAGTGTTTTGGCAATTAATAATGTGGTGCCACTGATCCAGAGCCCGAACTTCCAACCCCGGACTCTACCGGAACTCTTCTAGCAAATATTTCTATTAGAAAATTCCCTTCGGACCTCAAATAACCGAACATGCATCTCCACGTACTCTCATCTACCAGTTTCGCAACCATCCATTTTCCACTGGAGGGATGGCAATATCGGATTGCCAATTCTAGGTCCCACCTTTCTGGGTTGTAACCGGTGTGTGTGTAAACTATGGATTTCAGGTCCAAAAGTGGGATGTCATCTGGAATCATTAATGAATGAGCTGCATCTTTGTTGTAATAAGCCCCTTGTGCATTAGTAAGCATCTTCCCACCATAGAAAAGTGAAATAAAGGCCATAGTAAGCAAACTACATTTTAGAAAATGGTAAACAATTGTCAGGTTACTAAATGGTAAACAATTGTCAGGTAACTAAATAGTAAACAATTGACTGGTTACTACTTCTTTTTGGGTTTAGGGTTTAGGTTATAGGGTATAAGGTATAGGGTATAGGGTATAGGGTATAGGGTTAGGGTTATAGGGTTTAGGGTTCAGGGTTCAGGGTTCAGGGTTCAGGGTACAAGGTTCAGGGTTTAGGGTGGTTAGGGTTTAGGGTTTAGGGTACAGGGTACAGGGTACAGGGTTTAGGGTTTAGGGTTTAGGGTACAGGGTACAGGTTTTAGGGTTTTGGGTATTGGGTTTTGGGTTTTTTAATTAAATTTAAATTTTTTAATAATATAATTAATTATTCTATAAAATAAAACATAATAATAATAAATAATAATAAATAATAATAAAAAAAATAAAAAAAATTACCTCAACAGTGATTCGCTGCTGCCTCGGGCTGTGTGCCTTGGGATGAAGGGAGGGGTGCCCTTTTATAGAGTTTTTGTGGTTTAAAAAAAAAATAATAAGTACCAAGCCGGCCAGAAAATGGCCGGCTTAGGCCGGCTTGGGTATTTTTCGATATTGGGTCGAATTATGGGCATAATTAATAATTTCTATTAAACTTTGGATATTAATAAAAATGTCGGCGCCTTTTCCCAGGCACTGAGAAAGTAACAGAAAAAAGAAAGAAACATTTAGCTTTTGATATTAAGATGTCAATTCATGCAAATTTTGTTCCGACTTTGGTTTGTATCTAACCAACCACAAAATCAAAATATGAAAATAGCAAATGAATCCTCCGTGCAATTTGACAACCAAACCAGGTGCTTTGTCCTGGCTTTTTCCCACAAAAGCCCAAAGACTAGTTGATTGGGGAAAGCACATGACACAGTAAGTATTGGTCTGGTTTTCTGGTAACCGATTACGGACCGTATTGGGGTAATACGGACCGTATTGGGGTAATACGGACCGTATTGTACTGGTAAAAACTGATAAAATTGACAGAAACTAATTTTTTTATGGTTTTTGTTGATTTTGAGAAACAAAACTTAAATATCTAAACAATTGCAACAGAAACTAAATTGAAAAAAATGTGAAATTGACACTACTAGAATTTCCGCTTTTTGCAACGGCAACAATTGTTATTTCCAACGGGAGGAAAGGTCGATGGAAATGAAATTGCTTTTTCTGACACCATTAACAATTTCCAACGGTAGCCTCATGGAAATAGTAGCGGTTGGAAATCCCTACTGTCTCCGCATGGAAATGTTTCCTATCAGCCGTTGGAAATTGTTTTGCATGACCCATGACCCGACAGACAGACCAAATATTATATTTTATTGAGGGTTCATGGAAATACCTCTCCCCATGCCGTTGGAAATAAGTTGGAAGTAGGGAGACATATTATTTCCATGGGCTACCGTTGGAAATGTTTTGTTTAATTTGTTTATATTATTTTATAGTGAGGTTCATGGAAATACTCAACCACTCTGCCGTTGGAAATGTTTTGTTTAATTTGTTTATATTATTTTATAGTGAGGTTCATGGAAATACTCAACCACTCTGCCGTTGGAAATGTTGTATTGATTCAGTTTATATTATTTTATAGATAGACTTATTATTTCCATGAGGTACCGTTGGAAAAGTTAAATTCCTGGAGACAGAAACGTTTATGTTTATTTGAGATATCCCTTTAAATGGTGCATAAAAATAAATCACAGCAACAAGCAATATTTAATTGAGATAAACTGAATTTTAGAATGAAAACATAAATTTGGTCTTTAGAATAAGCCCATGTATTTAATTGAGATACAAAACATTGTGTCAAATAAAAACAATATATAAGAGCTCCCTTTGAATGTCTCTTTTGTCCTCCTGCAATATATGTTTTTAAACATATTAGTGTTACTAAATTAGAAAAATTAGCATAAAAATCAAAGTAAGAAATAAAACTTTACTGGAAGCAAACATAGAAGCCTAAAATATGCACCACTGATTTGTCCTTTTCTGGCTTAGTATGGACTAGTTTGCCCTTTTCTGGCATGCAGATTTGTCATTTTTATTACAATTAATTGGCTACACTATATTGGTTGTTCTTTATATGAAAATAACCATTGATGTACATGCTTTTGATAGGACAAGTATAAAATTTTTATTATAACTAGAACTGTGATGAACAGGCATGATTTCGGTGACAGTTATACATGAAACAGTGCAGTTTTGACAGTCCATCTTTAGAAAATTATTGTGAGCAAATGGCTACACTAAATTAATATTTCTTTATATGGAAATGATGGTGAACTTGTGTAGTTTATACCTCTAAACTAAACAGTGCAGTAACCATTTATACCTCTAAACATTGCAGTAACCATTTATACCAGTGCAGTAACCATTTATACCTCTAAACAGTACACTAAACAATGCAGTAACCATTTATACCTCTAAACTATGTGCATCCCACACGTCAGTGAGCTGTTGGCTACTAAACACCTCAAAGTAAACACCTATTACAAACCCAAAAAGAGAACAGAGTTAGAAAAGCTAGTTAATATTCTTCATCGGAATTGCTTTACCAATTAAAATGGAAAACCTAACATCGGAATTGCTTTACCAATTAATATTCTTCATCGGAATCATAGTAGGATAACCAATCTTCTTCATCACCTTGCTCCATGTGATACTCTTGCTCCCGGTCATGCTCTTGCTCACCTTCATCTACGTGGTTTTCGTCTCTCGCCATTGATTGCGGTGCAGCTGATGTTGTGGGTGGGAGCACTGTTCTTTCGTCCACTAGCTCGAAATCGTTTTCTCCAAGGACCATACCATCCCAATCAAAGTCTGGTCCATCTGAGACCGATATTGGATTATCTGGCCTTTCATCTTGGTAAAATTCTAAGTTTGAATCGTCACCCTCGGCATGAAACCTCGACTTCTGGCTTGTTTTAAATGCCACCCACCATTGGCGTCTTTCGGGCTTTTGCGATGCATATGGTAGGTAGCACACTTGGGTTGCTTGCGCTGCTAATACAAACGGCTCGTAAGTTGCCAGGCGAGAAGTATGGTTAACCTCAACAAGACCATGTTCGTGGTCCACCTTTATACCATTTATTATGTCGAACCAATCACACCTAAAGAGAACTACGGTGTGGGCATCATATTCTAGTGCAATGACCTCTTGGAGAACTCCATAGTAGTCAATTTGTGGGGCATTTGCATCCCACTCGCCTTTGATGCAAACACCGAAACTTTGAGTTGTCTTGTCTTCCCCACATGATTTTGTGTGAAATCGATACCCGTTGACTTCGTATCCTTCTTAGAAGTACGCTTGTTTGCTAGGCTTGACTCCTGCCATTCGTATGTAGTAATCGTCTTCATCACGAGAATTTATCACCTTTTTCCGCAACCACTGTGCAAAACCATCTTGACAAACTTTTGGCAAATCTTGGGTGCTTGTGGCTACTCCAGAGTTGAGCATGCATGTATCAAACTCTCTGCATATTAGAATATGTCTAAATATTAGATTTTCCATAGGTTTTAGAATAGGTACTTTCGGAAACATCAAAAGAAAATTCATAATATTGTACCCCAAGTACTTCTCACAGATCTCTGGACAGTTGAGGATAACATAGGTGTGTGCAGCATTAAAATCCGTGTCATCGAGAGTCCTCCGTCTTTGCCTGCCAATGAACCGGCCCGGAGTATCGAATATCGAAAGTGGTCCCGCCGAACGGTTACTTGTTCCAACTTCTTGGCCAATGTTAGATTTTTCTGCAAAATAGTGTGTCGAAGTAGTACCAATTTCTTTGGCAATTGTAGCCTCCACGATCGAACCCTCAACACGCACCTTGTTTGTGACTCTCATACGTTGTTCTTTGTTACGCCTGTAATTGCAACAATAGTTTAGTGTTAGTTGTTACAAATATTTTCATGGTTCACAAATAAAAGCAATATGCAACTCACCTTTCACATGGATACATCCATCGGGACCCTACTGGCCCACCCATTCTAGCCTCATATGCTACATGCACCGCAAGATGCTCTATTGAATCAAAGAAACCGGGTGGAAATATTTTTTCTGCCTTGCACATTGTAATGATAATATCATTTTCTAAGGTTGCCACCCTCACTGGATCAAGCTCTTTGGCACAAATCTCTCTGAAGAAGGCCGAAATCTCACATAAAACATCCCATACGGAATCCAGGACAAAGTCTCGAAAGGCGACGGGGAGGAGACGCTCCATGAACACATGTAAATCATGACTTTTGAGCCTAATGAGGGTTCCAGTGACTAAGTTAACACACCTTGACCAATTGGATGCGTAGCCATCGGGAAACCTTACTATATCCTTGAGCCATTTTAAAACAATCTTCTTATCATCTGGAGAGAGTGCGAATGGCGCCTTTGGTTTTTTCATCTTTCCCGGGTTATTGTCGGCTGGAGTTAGGTGCTGGCTAGGACGATCGCATAATAGAGCTAGATCTTTTCTAGCTTTTTCATTATCCTTGGTTCTGCCGCCTATGCTTAAAAGCGTGTATAGCAAATTTTCTGTGAAATTCTTCTCCAAATGCATCATATCCAAATTGTGTTGCAACAGATTGTCTTTCCAATATGGTAAACTCCAAAAAATACTCTTCTTTTGCCAATGGTGAGTCTGACCATAACCCGGAATCTGATTTAATGCTCCTTCTTTACCCCATTTAATCTCCCCAATTAAACTCACTTATTTTCAAGCTCCTCTCCCGTCAATCGTCGCGGTGGCGTATCATTCTCGACTCTACCTTTTTTAAAATTCTTTCTATCTCGATAGAATGCGTGACCCAGAGGCAAGAAGCACCTATGACAATCGAACCAACATGCTTTTCCACCATTCTCGAGTTGAAAAGCCTTTGTCTTATCCATGCAATAAAAACAAGCCAACTTTCCTTTTGTACCCCACCCACAAAGCATCTCATAAGCCGGGTAATCACTCACCGTCCAACAAAGTTGTGCACGCATCTTGAAATTCTCTCTTTTGTACCCATCCCATGTCATTTCGCCATGTAACCACAATTTTTTCAATTCATCGATTAAAGGTTCGAGAAGAATGTCAATGTCCCGACCCGGATGCTTCGGTCCCGGGATGACAAGCGCGAGGAACATGCTTTCTTCTTTTATTATCATCCCAGGTGGTAAATTATACGGAAAGACAAATACCGGCCAACACGAATATGGAGCTGCACTCGAGTTGAATGGCATGAACCCATCCGTTGTTAGCCCCAACACGACATTTCTCAACTCTCCTGCGAAATCAGGATGTTTACGAGCGAAATGTTTCCAAGCCTCACCATCCACCGGGTGTACCATCATCGGTGCTTTGTGATGCACACCTTCCTTGTGCCATCTCATATTCTTCGCAGATGATTTGGTCATGTACATCCTTTGCAATCGAGGTGTGATAGGTAGATAACGGAGTACCTTTTGTGGAACGAGTTTTGCATTCTTATTGGGTCCAATTGGCTTATACCTTGGCTCACCACATACATCACATTGTGTTTTCTTCTTGTTCGCTCCTTTGTAATACAGCATACAAAAGTTAGGGCATACATCTATCTTCTCATGGTCCATGCCCAATTCCGAAACCAATCTCTTCGCTTGGTAGAAATTTTCTGGCATTTCGTCACCACAAGGAAGCGTGCTTTTCATGAGACCAAGCATATCATCAAAACATCTTTGGCTCAATTGATGTTTGGACTTCAAAGCTATGGCACGTGTCACAGCTGACAAAATGGTGTGTGTCTCGCATTTCACTTCACCTGTTGAGTTAATTTTCCAAAGCGGTGTTTGCGATGCTTCCATCATGTCGAACCATTTTTTTGCTGCTTCGGTTGGTGTCTCCTCATTCCAATCAAATCCTTGAGGAGCGGAATCCCTTACCATGTCACCCATTAGGTCTGTGGCAAAGTTCAAGGTTGGTGGACTGTGTGGTTGAGAGCTAGCTGAACTTGAGTGTGACTCACCGTGTTTGTGCCAAACATGATATGAGTTGCAAAAGCCGAAACGATAAAGATGTAGTTCAACAGTCCCCACATCTTTGTTGTAGAGGTTGTCACATGATGTACACGGACACGGGATACACTTCATTCCCTGTCGATCGACACGCACAATAGAGGGTTTGGACAATGCTGTTGCAATAAATTCAGCGACACCCTTAACGAATTCGGGTTCAAGATTTCCACCAGCTTTTTTTCTGCCATTGTACATCCACTCCCAATCAGTTGCCATTTGATGAGCTATCTATACAGATTAGACTTGAGTTAATTACACAATGGAGCAATCACAAATACACAAAGGAGCAAGCACAATTCCAAGAGTTAATGTTAACTGAACAAGACAGTCCCCAATTTATAGTAGGTGGCAGTCCCCAAATGAAAATAGAAATTACTATATAAAAACAAATTTGGGTATAATTGTACTATCTAAACACTTTCCCTCCGGGTGAATAAGTCAAAAATGACAAAAACCAAGGCAATTTACTCTAGACTGTTCTCAAATTATGTGACAACCTTATCAAAATACACTCAGTTTTTCATTGCTGGAACTATACAAGTCAAATCAGTAAATAAAAATAGGTGAATGCAAAATTGAAAAACATAATATGTTAACCTTATAGGAAATCAATCAATGAGAACCACGCCCTAGCTCACCGAACCCCACAACAGTTGCCGAGGGGTCCAAGAGGAAACGAGATGAGTTGGATTGGGAAGAAATGAGTTAACTTGGGATCCAACGAGATGAGCTCCAAGAGAAAGAGGAGTCGAAGAGACAGTGGCCGAGACTTTGGCGATGGTTTTACCAATTCAAAAATAACTATGAGGTATTACTGGATGGCCGAGACTGAAAGAAAGTTATACTGGATGGCCGAGACCGAAAGAAAGTAATACTGTGTTCGGCGGCCAAAGTCGGTTAATAACTATGATGTATTTCCAATGTTATACCAATGGAAATAGTGGCATTATACATTTGAATTGATTTATGTTTTTTGTTGCGTACCCATTGCACGCATAATCTTTAATTCATACAGTCAACATAACCCAGAGTAAAAAAAATAACCCAGATATTTAAAAAGGAAGTGCCAACACTTAATTGAGCCAACTGTCAAGTTCAGAAGAGCAAATAATTCACAGCAACACACATCCTAAGTTAAGCATACCATAACTTCAGAATTCTACACATCCTAAGTTAGACATATTTGAAATGCAATTCAACACAAGGTACACACATCCTAAGTAAATTAATTTATTACAATAGTAAGTTTAACACAGTGGATCACAGAGCCTGGGCCTTAAGAGCCCTGCATTTCCCCTCAAAGGGTGGTCCTTGATGGTTCATTCTTATCTCCCCCTCCCGAATTGCCCTCTGCTGGGTTAGGGTGGCCTCCACTCCCGTTATGACCCCCATCAGCATTGGCCTCCGACGACGGCTCCTACAAAACAATTGTAAAATATTATTTTATGTACTTGCCATATTAGTATTTAGTGGTAAACTACCATATATTAAATTATAAAATAGCTTACCGGTGGAGGCCTCAGTCCACCTGCTCTGAAGAGTGCATCAAAACACGCTCTTGTGTACTCATGGTGTTTATGAAGAGCATCCATTTCAGTCCTATGTCGCCTATCCTGGGCAGCGATCTCATTAGCAAACTGGGTTCGTTCAGCTGCTAGTAACTGTGCCACTTCTACATTTGAGAAACTCCTATTCGCATCTGCGGCAGAGGTGGCAGTGCTCCTGGTTGGACCCGATGGGCTCGCCTCAACTGTCTCGAGTACTCGGGTTGACTTGCTGGTTCTTCCCTGGAAGCCAAACCCGAATAACCTGCCTCTGGCGTCCTCTCCTTTCACAGCTTTCTCCCAGATTTTCTCCTCTTCCATCTGTTCCCCGTATTTCCCCTTAAGGGCATCAAATCTTTCCTGCAGTGGTTAGGAAAAAAATCCGAAGCCATAATTTATTTGATAATTGTTTATACAATAATATAGTTTAGAAATCACACAATACAGGCATGTAGATGTGACTAATGTAGTTTAGATGTTGTTGCGAAAAATATTGTATAACAATTCATTAACGGAGATAATTTTATACTTGTGTATATGATCCCATTTTTTGTTTTTTATTTTTAGCATTGAACCCTTCAAGACTTGTTCAGTTTTCTATTTACCCTTATACTCTTCATTATATCTAACCCTCCCTCAAGTCTGTCTATCCTTTTTCTATTTATCCACAATTAAATATTTTCAGAACTTTTTTATTTTTTGCCATTTCTCTTGTCTGTGTATCCATAAAGGCAAATGGAATATATATTGTAGTGAGGGATGAATAAGAAAATTAGCAAGAGTTGGAGTGTACACAGAAAATTAACCTTTTTTCTAAAGATTAAAACACAACAAAGAAAGGGGATTACCGCTGCCTCTTTTGCTCTCCGTGTCAAGTACACATTTCCCTCCGGTGTATTGCGCATGTGAGTTTTATCAAAGACATCCTTCAATCCAACAGAGTCGCCCTTCTCCCTAAACTGATGTTTTAAAAAATAAGATTTGTCAGTTATGTTGAAAAAA
This sequence comes from Carex myosuroides, assembly GCA_028015225.1. Lineage (NCBI taxonomy): Eukaryota > Viridiplantae > Streptophyta > Magnoliopsida > Poales > Cyperaceae > Carex > Carex myosuroides. The sequence continues at coordinate 10,466,144 of CM051479.1, forward strand.
ATTCAAATTAGGGATGAATCTAATTAGTTCAGTAGTTTTTCAATACCAATGCTTGCTTGTGCCGAAACATACTCTTCGAACCAGTCACATGATGGACCTCATCCTCTTTGCTTGTTCTGTTACTACGGTTGGTGGCCGATTGTTGGTCCCAGTTTTTGGTGGACCATACATCACACAGCCCCTTCCAAGCTTCTATGTTCTTGCACCGCTTAGGAGGAAAGTCTTTCCATTTCTCCTTCTCAGTTCCATATTTCTTCGTTAACTGTTGCCTTGTTTCATTCAGTTCACGCATGTATGCTTCCGCCGCTATCTTCTCGAAGACATCAAGACAACGGCCGATGTCTTCCTTAGGCCCCCATGAGTACCTCTGTAGGAACTGTTGGAGGATAACCAGCCGAATCCGCGATGGAAACATGTTGTAGGACCTATGCGGTCCCGGCAGGTTCTCCAAAGTTAGAACCCGTATCGTGGTTATCACCTTGGTGCAATATGGAGAGGACGTGAACTCCGCGTCCCCAACCACCACCAGGTATGGTCTGTCAGCTGGTTGCACCGGGGCACGAGGCTTCGCAAGTCCCCGACCACACCTTACATCAGATTTCCCCTTGTTTCTCTTTCGCTTCTTCTTTTCCGCCGACTCTTGAGCTGCCGACTCGTCAAGCTCTCTCCCGCAGGCCTGAAAAGCTTCAGGACAGCTACGGAGGGTCCGACTGTTCCGGCACCTAATGCTGCCATTGTCGGTATACACCCCTTCAGTATGTGCGCGAGGGGAGCTGTCTCCTGACTGGGGCTGTGATGCTGTCTCGGACCGAGACGGTGACCAGTCAGTATGTGAGCTGTCTCCTGACTGGGGCTGTGATGCTGTCTCGGACTGAGGCTGTGATGCTGTCTCTCCCGCAGCAGCCATCTCGGCATCAGTCGGTGAATGGGCAGCAGCTGTCTCGGCATCAGTCGCGGACTGGTCAGCAGCTGTCTCGGCCCGAGTCGGTGAATAGGCAGTAGGTTGGGCAGCAGCATCAGCCGGTGAAGCATCAGCAGCTATCTCGGCCCGAGTCCCGGTCTCGGCAGCAGCTGTCTCGGCCCGAGTCTCGGTCTCGGCAGCAGCTGGCAATGCCCGAGTCCCGGTCTCGGCAGCAGATGGCTCTGCCAGAGTCCCGGTCTCGGCAGCAGCTGACAATGCCCGAGTCCCGGTCTCGACAGCAGATGGCTCTGCCCGAGTCCAGGTCTCGGCAGCAGCTGGCTCTGTATCAGTCCCAGTCTCGGTAGCAGCTGTCTCGGCATCAGTAGGCTCTTCATCAGCGGTCTCGGCCCAAGTCCGTTGTGCGTCAGCTGTCTCAGCCAGACTCGTTTGGGCAGCAGCTGTCTCGGCCCGAGTCCGGGACTTGGCACGAGGGGGGGGGGGGCGGACCGGGGCTAAACCATAGTCAGGGCGGTACCTCCATTTCATGAAATAGCGGCGGATCGGGACCCGGTTCATCATCAAGTGGATTTAGCCTCTTCGATCTCCTGACTTCACGGATTCTGATTTTGCTCAGCTTGTTAGTTTTTCTTTTTTTCCAGGACGGTGCACGAGGATCTGGTTGAGGCGGTGGCAGCTGGACTGGGTGCTCCTTGGTTTGAGCCGGTGACGGAAGGGGGTGGGATAGCTGCGGCGGCAATGACGGTGGCAGTGACAGTTGTTGATTGCGTCTTGTGGTTACGGCAGCAGGTTGTGGTTGCGGTTGCTAGTTGTGGTGTGCGGTTGCGGTTGCGGGTTGCAGTGACAGGGGCGGTGGCGGGGACAGGGGCTGTGACTGGGCAGCAGCTGTCATACTTGGGCACGGATTTAGCCTCGGGGATTTTCGACGTTGAACTACAACAAACTGGGAGCAATCTTTCTCCATACCATTGGTTTCTGCAATAATTAAAACATAGGCTTAATTTCTGAAATGCCGTTCAATACAGTGTCAATTTCTTACATCTCCCTTAAAGAAAAGAAAATTCAAAGGGCTTCAAACAAAAAGGGTTGAATTGCAAAATTACAGAACTACTGACACAAGGGTTGATTTGCAAAATTTCCACCTACTGACAGTCTATTTTTTAGACCTTGTACTGACAGGCTTACTGAAACAAACAAAAGCAAACCAATATCACACTACAATTATTTCTTATTTACCCTTTACAGTTAGTCAACACAAAGAGAAGAAGACAGCGGGTTATTTTTTATAGCTATCTACAGTTATCCAGATGTTGGTGTGATATTGGTTATTTTTTATAGCTATCTACATTTACACCAATATTTACGTGAACCAGAACCAGATGTGAATTGATTGAGATTTTGTTAGGTATCTACAGCGGGTTATTTTTTGTTCCTCCCAACAGAACCAGATGTGAACTGCATGAGATTTTTTACTTTATTGGAGACTGAGATTTAACAATATGAGATTTTTTATTTTTTATAGCTATCTACAGAACCAGATGTGAACTGTACTGTGGATAGCTATCTACAGTTATTTCCTATTTACCCTTTACTGCCGATTATAGCCCTCATTTATTTCATTTTGTTCAATTAAAACAAATGAAAGGCCTGTGAGATAGACAATGGTGATGTTATCTTAAAATACGCACGGAGCAAAAAGAGTTTTTTCAAAGTGCATTTGCTAATCAGAGTGTCTACATATGAAATAAATGAAAAGTACTGAGGGAGACAAAAAAGAGACAATGGCCTTCTAAATGAAAAGGATGATGAGAATTCACCATTGAGTTCGATGGCTTCCAGATAGGATATGCGGACTTATTTATTTTGAATCCAACCCTCCCCACTTTCTATGAATGGCAAATTATTTTGCTTCTTTTCCTGCCTCGATTTCCTCCTTAATTCATAAGGTGCATTATACATTTCTTTTACTAATATCTTGTTGTATTCTATATTTCACAAAAAGGATAATTACCGAATAAAAAGAGTTTGGGTAGGATGTGACAATTGAAGTTTGTCTGATGAACAAGGCTCCATTGATCACTTCTATATATTGAGATAAAAAAATAGATGTCATCACTTCTATCCATTGAGTAGAGGTGATTTTTTTATCCATTGATCACATTGCTGTCAGAAGTGATCAATGATCAATGGATAGAAGTGATCACTTCTACTGACAGAAGTGATCACTTCTATCTATTGAGATAAAAAAATAGATGTGATCACTTCTATCCATTGATCACTTCTATTCTATTTTTCAGAGTGCTATTGATAACTTCTATCTATTGAGATAAAAAAATCACTTCTACTGACAGCAATGTGATTTTTATAAATTACTTCTATTTCACCTTTCTACTGACAGCAATGTGATTTTTTTCCCTCCTACATGGTCCCAAATCAGGTTGATGCCCTTTACAAATCAGTTCCTTAGGCCCCCATTAGTACCATAAATCACTTCTATTGAGATAAAAAAATCACTTCTACTGACAGCAATGTGATTTTCTTTTTTGTTTTTTTAGATGAGATCACCATTGTCTATCTCACAGGCAACAACAGAAAGGGAACCACAACCAGCAACACAAGCAACCAGTACACACAGCAACACAAGAAAGAAAGGGAACCACAACCAGCAACAACAGAAAACCAGAAACAAATCAACTGACAATTTCAGGTCTTAATCCCTCACTTCTAAACCCTCATTTCTAAACCCAAACCCTAATTTTGGTGTGAATAGTAAATCAACTGACAATTTTTTTTCTGAGCTAAGAATGGTCTTAAACCCTCGCTTCTAAACCCTCACTTCTAAACTTTTGTGAAATTAAATTGATTTCAGTTTAAACTCTTACGTGTGTCTGACGGCTGCTCGGGTTCCATCGCCGCCTTTCTCCGATGTGTACGGTTCTCCCTTCGATCGAGGCAGCGCAGGTATTAGGAAGAGGGCTGAGAGGCATTTGTGTAGGGTGGTTGAGTAAAATGAGAGGGCTGGAGAGAGACAATCGCGGGCTGAGACGGCTGAGAGGCGTTTGTGTAGGGTGGTTGAGTAAAAGGAGAGGGCTGAGAGGAAGACGATCGGGTTTCTCCTTCGCAATGGGGTTTTCATACGAAATCCCGCTTTGTTTCGGGTTGGGGTGGGGCGTTTGGTTTTCAAAAAGAATGGCCAAGTCCCAGAGAGATTCAAAATCTCTCTAAGTCCCAGGGAAATTCACATCCAGTGCAGTACCGTAATAGGGAATCTTTTACAATTACTTGATCTGAACCGTTCTTTTTAACTTGGCACGAATCTCAAAGCCCAATAATACTGCCCCCTCAGTCACCCGAATCCCAAACCGGCTGAGAGTTAATCTCAAACCGTATGATCGCTAATTGTAATAGGGAATCTTTTACGGTACCGTCGAGGATATGGATCTGTCCCAGGGAGCATTTACGCTCTCTACACCTACCCAACTTAGATATCACCTGAGGTACCATAATATTTATTCTTAGATCACGACCGTATGATCTACATTGCACGATTGTTAAAGAATCCGTGATGATTTAGGGTGCGCCGGATCGGAGAATGAATTTTAATTTACCTCATCGAAATGGTTAAGGCAGCCCAAAACTCTGTAATGGAGACATCCATTTTCAGAGTATGACCCTTCATCACCCATCAGACGGCTAGTATTAGCAGACCAACTAATAAGGGTTTTTTGTACAGCAAATGATATGATTAAAATCATCAATAAATAATTTCTATATTTAAACATACCCTTGGAAGATATCTTTTCATTTATAGTTGATATCATATCATTTCATTAATATTTGCCCCTTAAAATTGAGCAAATAATTATGGACCGTTCATTTTCGTATCAAAATTCAACGATTGATCTTTAACGAAATGATTTCAAATTAGTTTTTAAATGATCAAGAGAAAACATTGTACGTAAAAATAAAATAAAAACAGAATTTTCAATGTGGCGAACCTTCGATCCAACGCAAACTAATTGGGGCCATACGTGTGTGTATTTTCCGTCGGCTTGATGGAAAGGCAAACGAACATCAAATCTCATCCAACTTCACTGCAATGAGATGAATGCGATACTCTTCGATTTGAACGGTTTCGATCGACTATCGGACAACATACAATTGCGGGTCTTCATTAACTCGTACTATAAGAGTTAATGTTCTATGTTGATACTTGATGGATGTGTGTTATTCATGCAATAAGTATGTTATGCTATATTCTTTTTTTTATACAATTTTTTTAGTAATTCATAAACATGCTACTTCAGACATTATTGTGTAAATTTCATTTATCAAGTGTGCAAATCAAATTTATTTATAAATTAAATGTTCACAGATCCAATTTATATGTGATTTATTTAACACATCAGCTCTGACTACGAGCAGCGCAATATTAAATAATCACAGGACCTTCCAACACATAAGATAAACCGCATGAAGATGAAACTGCTCTGTCCATTTAATTTGAAAGAAAATTGTTCTAAGGAAACCCATTATCTCTGGATGCATACATGCGTCAATCTTGATACCGCTATGTGAATCTGGACCGTTCTTTTAACTTAGCACGAATAAAAAAACGCATCAATTCGGCAATCTCAAACGCTAGCCCGAATCTCGAAGATAACAGATTATATCTCAATGGTGATGTGAAGGAAGCCCTAGACCCTTCCATTTTTCGGCTTTCCCTCTCAACACTACGAAAGAGAATCACTTGATGGCCGATTTCATTTCCGTTTCCCCCCCCAATCACATCATGTTTCCGCCCAAATTTCACCGAGAGATATTTAGGCGGCCGCCCAAATTTCCCTCTAACTTCGACCCTCAATTTCACACTCCTCACACATCCTCTCATCTAATCCGTATATCCCTCACAACACACCGCCTCTCCTCTAATCCCTTTATTTGGTCTGAGCACCTCGCTACCTCTCCTTCTGGTGGCACATCTCGGTGCATGTCTTGTCTGGAAATCTGAAGAGGGGCGAAAACATCTTCTCCAATACGAACTAGTTGGTAACCCCTGATATTACTTTAATTTAAATTGATTGAGACTGAGATGCTATGTGTTGTGTTTTTAGTTGAACTTAATACTTTAGTTACTTCTGTATTAGTGTTTGTTCCAGTCTTATAAAAAAAATTGAACTTGATACTTTAGTTACTTTTATTTTAGGAGTTAGATACTGACACATTCTTTTAGTTATTTCGTTGCGACTATCTTTTTCAATTTCTATACTTTTTTGTTCTATTAATATTTTTGCAAACTGATGCATTTTTTCAATTTCTTTACATTTTCAATTTCTTTACTTTTTTGTTCTATTAACATTTTTGAATCATCTGAAATGTATTTTTAAACACCAGATTTCTTGTGATATATTGTCCTTTGAAGTTGAGAATTGAGCATTTCATAATATCATAAAGGAAATATATGATTGCTTACGATAGAATGAATAGTAGCGAATTATAAACAGAACAAATCAAGACAAAGTACACTTATTCTCCTTAGCCACCTATTTTATCAAGTACAAAAATTTCAATAATAGAAAGTTGGTTTTAGTTTTTGTTTGACCCTAAAAAGTCGGGATTAAAAAATAAAAAAATAAAAAATAATAATAATAATAAAAAAATGGCAGAAATGGAGGAGTCCATTAATTGGCCGAATGGTGAAGGATAATGGAATTAGAAAAAATAAAAAAATGTTGCATAGCCGAATTCATACAGCAGATGAGTTAATGGCCGAATAAAAAATATCAAATTGATTTGAGTGATTGAGCTACTCCAATTAGATGTATATGGCCAAATTGAATTAAGTCCAAGCTGGAGTTGAACCGATCAAAACTTTCACATATCCTGCGCAAAAAAATTGACCCCCTCATTCTCCCTAAACTCGGTTCATGCAAAACCAATACAAAATCCTATGTGTGCAGTAGCTCGGTTCACGGCACACCACACTCACACGAATCCCATACACAAATTAAACCCAGTCGGGGATACTTTTGACCCCTTCGTTTTGCCTAAACCCGGACCACGCAGAATCCATACAATACCGCAAACGGTCAGTAAGCCGGCACGCTGTAAACCGTGTCTACCGAAGCCCAGAGACTAAAATTAGAATTCGGATATGAACCCCTGACCCCTTCGTTCTACGTGAACCCAACATACTATAGACCAATACAGGACTTATGTGTGGTCTATGGCGAAACAGGTGCACTCAAACCTGAGACATAAAATGTTAAAATAGTCACTGGCGAGGCTGACAGGCAGGCCCACACATGTCGGTGCCTTCTCCCTTGCTGCAAAGCATGAGCCTCAATCCATGGCAAGGCCTTCAAACCGAAATCCGGGCCTTCCAATTTAGAAGCTACCAGTGGTTCAGATTCACTCAATTGTTGGATCGATGAGCTGGCATTTCCCCACTGGCCACAAGGCAACAAAAAGAATGCTTAAATAAGCAAACTCTCACAGACCATTGATCGAACATCTGATGGTCATGATGAAAAAACCAGTATAGAGGCAGCAAGCCGAAACCCTAATCTTGCCCTATATAAGGCACCCCAAATGCAGATGAATGATATACTTCTTCTTCTCCAGAGAGCCCTGTGAAAGAAACAATCTAGAAAACCCCATTTTCATACAAAAGTTAGGTTAAAAGCTCAAAGCTTGAAGCTTTCTTAAGCAAGTTTAGAAAGGTAATTCATACCTGAAAAGATGTAAGGCTCTAGATGAGCAATGATGTGTATATATTTCAGTTTTTAATCGAAATAAAGAAGTCTCTTTTTTGGTGAATCTCTTTTCTTTTCTTCATTTTCTTGAGCATTGATTTCTTACCTTCTTCTAATTCTAAACCTTCAAAAATGATAAATGTGAAGGCTATATGATTTCTAGTTCATCATAGGATGAACAAAATGAAATGTATAGTTTGATGATCAAATAAAAATATATTTACTTTCTTTTCTTGCATCTTTCATGAAATAATAATGAAAAATATTAAAAATATGATTTTCCTCTTATCTTTTCTACCTCACCTTCTAAAAAAAAATATATATACATAAGTATTAATATATATACACATGCTAATATTTTATTACTTCTTTTGTTTGGAGCTTATGAAATAAAAATGATGAAGCTTTAATCTTTGATACTTCTCTCTTTCTTTAACTCTTTTGGCTTCTTCTAAAAATAATTAAGTAGTAGAAGTATGATGGTTGAGCCATAAGGTCTCCCTTCATATGAAAACTATATTAATTATTTTTATGAGGATGTTAAAAGAATAATAAAGTGACAATAAAAAAAATTAAACACAAGAGGTAGTAGGGTTGAGCCATGAGGTTTCCCCTATTATTCTCTCAACCTAAATGATCAAAGGGCCTATTTGCACAAAAGGATTGATTTAGTCAATAATTAGTGCATTTATATGCATGAATATTGTCAAAATTAAAAACTATGTGCAAATAGTGAGAAATTGAGGTCTAAAGTATAAAAGACATTAGCATTTGCTATGATATGTCACTTATGCTTTAAACCTATGATATTTCAATGATTTGCCCATTTTGGACCCATTTGTGTATGAAAGAATATTTGATTTTCTTAAGCAAATATGCTAAAAGAAATTAAATATCTCAAATATATGAATGGTGAGAGATGGAGGGCTTAAAAATGCAAATAAATAACAAGTTATGCTTGTTCATGATTTTTGCATATTTAAATCCAAGGAAATCTCAATGACATGTCCCTCCAAACATCAAAAACATGATTTTAAACAAAATCAGGGGCTTCCCTGCATAAAACCACATTTTGGCTGATTTTTGACATCTCAAGAAATATTATTTTGGAATTTTGGATTTTCTCCTTTTTCCTTTTGTTTATTGGTACCAAAGACATAGCAAAAAGGCTATGAAAGTTCATTAAAATAGTGTTTAATTCATGGAATCAGTTGTAAATGCTTTAAACCAGTCCCTAATGCCCTCTGGAACAGTGGACCAACATCAAATCACAAAGCATGCATCAATGACACAAGAAAAAGCACTCAAAAGTGTCAAAATGACCTTCTCTGGAAAACAGAACCTTCTGGACTGATACAGTGATCAAACTAAAAAATGGACTTCACCATCAGATAGAGGACATTAAAACACACAAAATTGACACAAATTTTACATTTTTATGATTGTATTTCGATTTTATATGAATTTCCAAAGTTCAGGTTCAAAAACAGAAAATTCAGCATTTAAATAAAAAAAGAGGCTGCTGCTGGTAAATGGGCAGTATCGAATGACTGAAAAATTAAATAAAAAAAACAAACATCATGATCAGATAGCGAATTTAAAAATACACAAAATGGACACAAATTTCATATTTTTCTGACTTCATTTCAATTAGATATGAATTTTTAAAGATTCAGATGTTAAATACAAATGGAAATCAAACAAAACATATTTCATCTGCACGAATCTTAAAGCAACTGGAGACCTTTAATTCTGGCGCCAGAATGGAGTTTGAATGGAAACACGGATCTCAAAGTCTAAAATATAAATCAAATAACCAGCACAAATCCTGAAGCCCAGCCCATATCTTAAAGCCCAATACACCAATCTAAAGACCCAAAAATCCACATCTCAAAGTCCAGATAATAAATAAAATTGTAAATCAATACCCTTTTCATAAAAGGCCCCTCTGATTTTTAAATATTTGCAGCGAAGCCCCTGTAAATTTACAAGTAGGTTCTTGACAGCACAAAACTCTCTCAAATAAGCCCTTAAAGGCCCAATTTTCACATAAAACCTTGTCTAAGACCCAAATCACAAATCCACACCTTTCCAGCTTTGTAAATAAGCCCCTGGGAAAACATAAATATTTACAAATAAGTCCTTTTTGACCATAACTTCGTTTCAAGTTCAAATTGACTCAAACCACCTCCAAATGAACCCAAATCAAATTCTCCATTTTTCTAAATCAAAATTAAATATGTCCAAGCATCAGCCAAATTCTGAAATGACCAAAATACCCCTTTTTCTTCAAAATTAAATGATTTTATTAACAAAAATGTAAATAAACACGCCATAAATTAAATATAAGCAAATATTGTACATACACTTTTCAGATGTCCAAATTCCCAGTTCTGATATACTATAAACATGATTTTAATGTAAAATCACACACACACATATGTCCGAATACATATAGAAAACCAAATCAACACCAGAATCAATACATGAGTCCCCCCTTTCAGCCTCTTTATTTAATTCACAACAAATAGGCACAAATCCCGGAATGAACGAGGTGTTCAGTATGACTTGGAAGGGTCATCTGATGTAATTAACAGCGGGGGCTTGCGCCCGCTGGGAATTAAACGTCCCCACAATCAATAAACTCTCTCGACAGACTGATTATGAACAGTAGGTCTGTCGAGGGTGAACCAGAAGGAACAGCAGAAAGAAAATAAATGTTTCAAGTTCGATGTTCTTCAAACAACCGAGAGCATTGAACCCTGAGGCATTTAACATACACGCACACACCTTCCATACCAGCTGTGCAACTTTCTGTGCCCTACAGTTTTTTATCAGGAACTAAACATAACTTAAAGGTACACTTATGCATAGTACTATAGCTTCACTCTGTAAAGGTACATCAAGCACCCTATACAATGCCAAGTCATTAGAGTATTTTTTTTTTCATGAGAAACCTAGTAGATGCTGCCAATGTGTTTGAATTAATTTAAATATTCATTACATCATACACTGTAAGTTCAAAACTACAATTCTAATTAACTCTATAAATTACAAGAACAGCCCCTTTGTAATTTCAGCACTTCACTCATACTTTTCTGCTTAATGAAATCTCCATTTAGCAAATTTTAGGGGCATTTTAGGTACTTATTTTATGGGCAATCTGCTAAACCAATTTTTTTGTTCTTTATGTGGAAATGCTTGTTGAATCATGCTCTCAATCCTCACGAAATTTTGGAATTTTTGGAGCTCAGGAGCTAATTTTAGTATGCAGTTTAGTAAAGGGGTAGTTTGGTGTTTTGTGCTGAAATTTGACGGTGTTTGTACTTATCAAGGTGAACTTCAAGAATATTCTATATGCAATTGAAGCTACTTTGGTTGGACTGAAGCTTTGTACAACAATTGACTGTTAATTGAGACCATTCACAATAGGGTTTTCATTTTATTCATTGTATCTCGTTTTAGAAAAAAAATCATTTTAATCATTCTATTTAGTTCTTAGGGTTCCAATTTGGGGGATTCGAAGGGGCAAGAGGTTTCGAGTTGTGGGTTCAGCAAAAGAGAGAAGGGAGACAGGGAACCCCATTTCGATCCATTTGCACAACTCTTGTTTTTTTCCTTTACTATGGTTTCGATTTGTGGTTAGTTGGTTACATGGTGAGTCCTTTGGTTCCCTTAATGTTTTCCTTTACTATGGTTTTCTTTTGTCCCTGTGAACTTTAGTGCTCTGAAGCTGGTTCCATATCATACGTAACATATATTTTTTTTGTTATTGGCACAACAGAAATGGCTCCAAGAAAGTCTGGTCTTACAAAAGCAACACGTAAAAAACACTCCAAGAGAAAGTGTACTTCACAGCGGGTTCTTGAGGTTGACGAGGGTTCAAATGCTGACCCTGAAAGAGAAATTGCACAACCAGAACCGCCAAAGAAAAAGGGACGAGATGCCGGAAAGATCAGAAAATCAACTGATGTAGTGGAGGACAGACCGATAATCTGGCCGGTTGGGGATTGTGAGTTCACATGCAATCAACAGTTGGGCGATTGCAAACCAAAGGAAATAACAGCAGCAATCACTAGGTATAAAATCTAACTTGAGTACTTGAAATTACACAACCAGAACTCGATATATTGTTTTTAGGGATTTAATGTTTCTAATTGTTGCTTTTTTATTTATTCTGTTTTGTCACGAAATTGATATAACTACAGTAGTCTCTGGTAAGTTAAAAACAACATATTCTGATGCACTCAAGGTGCTCGAAGAAATGACGAAATCAGAATCTGATGTGAAACAAAAATCTGAGTGCCATCAAGTCATGTCAGGTTCAACTTGTAGTGTTATGGTCACAAATCAGGTTGATGCCCTTCACAAATCATGTCATGTAGAAAATACTTTGACTCAATTTCTCACACAATTTCTTGCACTACCCAAAATGTCATGATTTTATCACAATTAGGTTGAATGTACAGCTAGCAATAAAATATGGGTACACTAGAAGGAAGATGTTGTATGTACATCTAGCAACTAGGTTACCCTGAAGAGATCATGTTTAATATCTCTAAGGTGTTGAATGTACAGCTAGCAACTAGGTTACACTGAAGATATCATGTTTAATATTTCTACATCTTAGGGTTACACTATTTAATGTTGTAAGTCAAATGGCTGATTCTTCCCTTTTCTATCACTAGGCTAGCCCTAAATCTCATGCCTGGACCGTTGAGAAGCTTCTTGTCATTTGATGACGCCACGAAGAAAAATATTGAGTTCTTGTTTTTGGTACCATATATTTCTTTATCAGTTCACATCAAGAAGCAAAATGCAGGAACTAGCAAACCAATAGACTTACTTTTAAACAGGAAATAGACTTACTTTTATCAGTAAAAACAAGAAGCAAATGACATGAACTAGCAAACCAATAGCACACTACAGTTCACATCTGGTTACAGATAGCTATCCACAGTAGATATAGTTACTTTTATCAGTGATATACTTACTTTTAATAGCCTGACTTTTTTTTTTGTTTTTAAGAAAAAATTCAGATACCGTGAAGGGGAAGATCCAGACCATTGCAAAGATGTTATGGAGGCCATAGCAACAAAAAGGTATAGCCAGGAGCTACACGAGGCCAGGGACCTCTGCAGGAAAAAATTTGGCAGAGACATAGAAGCGTGGAAAAACCACATTCCCCATTGGTGCCTTGACGACCCCAACTGGCACGGTTTGTGCGATATTTTTTTCACGGAGGATTGGCAAGATTTAAGTAAGAAAAACATGGTAAACCGCACACAGTCGGGACTTTTGGTTGCCCATCAGGTGGATCAGCCAGCTCACACCAGCATTTTGGCAAACTGGTCAGCTTCATCGAATATAATGTTCCCAAATTAACAATATCTGTAATTTACGTATTCATCTGACCTTTATGAATATTTTTTTATTCCTTTTCATGTGGAGACAAAATTACAAAATGGAAAAGAGCCATCGATGGGGGAACTTTACCTCCATACTCATAGTCGTCGAGAAGATGGGAAATCACCTGTGGTCATCCAAATACAGTCTACCACAACGGATGGGTCTGAAACTAATGAAAACACTGACGGTAATGGGCTTCGGGATCCAAGTACCGGGGAGCCTAGAACACAGGTCCCAGATTATGATATCAACTCCTTGCATTTTACCAACTCGAATGCGAAAGCAGTTTATGTAAGTAGTATTATTTTAATATGCATTTATTGTTACCGTAGTGCATAACAAGGTCACAATAAATATAATTTCGCAAATATGTTGTGAGCTTATGTGGCCTATATTTGTTGTTGGTTGACACCATGGGTAGGGGTGTTCAAATGGTTCGGTTTATTTGGTTTTAAGAAAAAGCACAAATAGGACATAATATAGGGACTTTAGTTTAGTTAGATTGACAAATAGGCGATTTGATGCTAGCTTAATAAGACTTTAGTTTAGTTAAATTGATAAATTGTAAATATTACTTTTCAATTCTGATCGCACAGCAATACAGAGACGCTGTAAAAATATATATTTTTTTAATATATTAGTTAGTAAGACAATGTTGAGTATTTTAGATATAATGATTTGGTACTCTTTTTGCCTTTAAAATTTATAAACCTTCGTACTCAAAGAATAGGTTAGTTGCAAGCGCACAACCTATCGATTGTAGTATTTAGGTGTCGATCCGCAGGGAGAGAGGGAAACACTAATTTTTAATAAAGAAAACTACTTTTAAAACTGAACAATAAAAGTAAAGTGGGGGGGGGGTTTGTGTAAAATCGTTATTTGAAGGAAAATTAAAGTAATTAAAAGTTCGTGACAAAAAGCAATAAAATCGGGTGACAATCAAGTTTGAGAAGTCTAGGGGTATTCGGTCCACAATCCCTTGCTAATTCTATATACTCGGTTTGTTTAAATTCATGTTTGATTATGACGGGGTTTCTAACCTAAGTTAGCCTTTGGAACAAATATTAATACAAATACCTTGGGTGGACGGATTAATGTGCCTCGAATTCTAGGGCTCTCACTAACCTAGAGGGATATTTAATCACGTGCTTCAAGTGTATATATCGATATTTATTCTAAGGTGTCCCAATCAAGTTTTGGCTTCACCGCTAAGTCCTTCGCCACACCCTAATCTTAATTTCTATATTTCCAGATTTGAATAATAGAGTTCGGTCGCTTCAATATTCAAACCCCAAGGTATTTGCAATCACAATTTATACTATCCTATATGATCCTAATCTACTTTTAATCAAGAAGACTTAAGCGGGACGCTACAAGTCAAGCACAACAAGTTGCACTATCCTATATGATCCTAATCTACTTTGGGTCTAAATGATCAAAGCGGGACGCTACAAGTCAAGTCGTAAATCATGGAACATCACAAATGATAAATCATGGAAATTAACATCAAATCAAACAATCATAATAAAAACTAAAATCCGAGTAAAATAGAATTAAACAAGTTCATGCTACATGACCTAAACCCCTAGAAAGAAACTAGCCTCTCATGGAGATGCAAGTATTCATCATGAATTCAAGTACAAAATAAGTAAAGACAAAGAGAAACTAACTAGAGAAATAGAATACACCCTTTCCCTAATCAAAACCTTAGTCTTCCTTGCAATTGCTGTGAGAATTCGCCTTCCTTTCTCTTGATTCGCTCCTGTGGTTGACGCTTTATCTCGTGAATTTTTCTCTTTTAAAAAATGGTGATATCTATGGAGAAGAAATTCCTTTCTTTTTATAATGGATCTGGAGCATATGGACGTGGGGAATCACTCTAAATCTGTCACAACGTGTCCCCACGTTTCCACCTTCTATTTTCCACCTTTTGAGACGTGGTCTGATGCGCCGAAAATAGAAATCCTCAAAATGGCAGTTTTTAGGCTGAATGCGGCCCAAGTGCGCCCGCACTGCGGTCGCACGCGCTTCATTTTCTGTTCTGAATTCCACTCCAAGTGCTGAGTGCATCCGCACTGCTTCCCAGTGCGCCCGCATTACTCTCGGACTTTTCTGTTCTTCTTTGGCTCAGGAGTGGAAATTTCTCTAAGTAGAAAATGCGGGTCCCCTGCGGTCGCACTATGGTCGCATTTTCTTCTAAGTTGCTGGATTTCTTCACCAAAATTCGGCTAAGTAGGAAATGCGTCCGCACCAATATTTAGTGCGTCCGCATTCCTCTCGGACTTTTCCTCTGGGGCTTGCTGGACCTTGGATTTTCTTCTAAGTGCTTAGTGCGGCCGCACTAAAGTTCAGTGCGTCCACACTTTGGTCCTTTTTCTTGTTTTCCTGTGAATTTCACATAGACAAATGAAGTAACTTGATTCTAGGGGTATTTAATCCTAAGTTATACTAAAATACATGATATTTGGTGCTATTATGCGATGAAAACCTGATCGAACATATATATAAATTAAACCTATCAGACAGCTGGCTAACTAACCTTCTAAAGAAATACATATATATTTTACGCTTTATGTCGAATTTTGTCTGTTTTTGTGTTACCTTGTCAAGAACATAATTAATTTCATTAAGTTTGTTTTCAGAACATTTGTTCAGGAGTTGCTTAAGATAGTTTGATTTTGGGTGAATGAGGTTTTTGGTTGCTATGTTGAATAGTTCTATTAGCATTATATTGTTGCTGGTACCATTTTATATTATCAGTTTATGAAGTACTTGTCTAAATGATGCTTAGATAATTTTGTTAATTTTTACCAAGCTGTTGGTTAAAACACAAAACTTTATAAATAAAAGCAAGGGTATAATGGGAAAAGATAGATCTTAATACTATTTAAATAAGAGTAATTAACTTTATGGGTAAATAGAAAGATATAAAAAAAGTTGAAGGACATATTGAATATAATAAATAGTAGAGGGGTAAATAAGAAATTAAAGAACTCTTGAAGGGTACATGAGAAATTAACCCTTGATAAAAAAAACAAGTGCTGATATTTACATCTCCTCTTTCCATATGTGTAACAACTAAGATGAACTAACTGTTCTTGATGGCTTTCTAATATGAATTTTATGATTTCCAATATGTTGCAACTCATAGGAAAAAGTGAAGGACATGGCGGCTGATCAGGCCAATGCTGACATGGATGAGAGCACCATGTTTCTGACAGCTGTTGGTGGATCAAGACACGGTAGGGTGCGGGGATTTGGAAGCATGCTTCACGGCAAGGTGCCAACAGTAACCACCCGAGCCAGGCAGAAACACACAGCTTCTTCTGTCTCTGGTTTGACAAACAATGACGGGCCGAGAATCCAAACCCGCGAAGAACTGGAAATGCTCTTAGCTGACCGTGATCGTCGTCTTGATGAGGAAAGGGCTGTGAGGGAGAGAAAACTGGCAACTTATGACTTATACTTCAGTCAATTATTCACTATGTATGGGGCGCAAATGCCTACTTCACAGGTAATTAAGACCAATTTGGTAGTTAATTTAGGCTTTTAAATTTTTTTTATGTTGACAGATTTTGATATGACACTGTTGTTTGCACCATTTTGGTAGTTGTCTTTGCTATTGAGATATAACAGTATACTACCATTACCTCATGTGCATTTTTTATATTTTAGGATGGAGTAAACGGTTCTGGAACTCAGCAAGGTGTCGTTCCTGTAATTCCTTCTCTTCAGGTCACAATTTTAATTTTACAAAACATAACGATGTATATTTTATTCATCTTCCATTTTGTGATCTATGGATTATAACAATGCTTGCATATACAATGTTTAGGGTCAAGGGCTCACCAATCAACCATCTCATGGAGGAGCTTCACTTATGCAAATGCCCATTCCCCAGGTAATGAGTTATATAATGTTTCTTTCAGATTTAACTTATGAAAACCCGCTAAATGAGGGTTCATGTAGCTATTGGCTTTAAGTATGAGAAATAAAGCTTAGTTGACTAGCTAGGGGGTAGTCATGTACAATCTGTGATCCTATAAGTTACTCAAATCTGACAATCTTAAATAGGTACAAAACACAAGAATGTACAATTTCAAAAACCAAATTCTTATTTGTTCTTTAGGAACTTCATAACCCAATCCAGTGGCTGTCGGTGCAATTCTTTAAAAAAAGCAAAATGTTTCTGTGATTCGAAGGAACTTTATTAATAATATCATCATAAATATCATCATACCTACCTACAATAGGATTAGATTGCTTGAACGCTTCAGTATGTTTAGTTCAGTTCTCCTTATTCTGTGTTTCTAGCTTTCCTCTTTTTCATTTTCCTTGAATTAAGAGGAGAAGACCTAAAAGTCTTTTCTTTGTTGATTCTCATTTTAGCAACTGATGATGAGACCTTGATTTATGTTCGCGCAGAAGCGCAACGCAAGTTTCGGTACGCTTGAGGGCGTACCTTTTAAAACCGCGTTTACACTCCACGAGTAAGGGATGCAAGTGCACAACCCCTATCGTGTAGTATATTCGGGTATCGATCCACAGGAACGGTTAATTGTGAGGTTAGATTCTATCAAACTCAATCAAAAACTAGAAGTGAAAAAGGTTTGGTTTGGTGTTTAATTTCCTAAAGGGTCAGATCAAACAATTCAAGAAGATGTAATAAAATGCTAAAAGAAATGTAAATTGTGTTTTGATTATGGATAAAAGGCGTTTCCAGGGTTTCAGACTTCATCTCTGATCTGCCTCTAGTGGTACGGTCCGTACCAAGGTGGTACGGCTAGGCCGTACTTCACTTGGTAAGGCAAGGCCGTACCACCCTGGTAAGACCCGTACTGGCTTCCCAGAACAGAACCTACCAGTTCGAGTGAATGCATTTCCTTGCTGGTACCTTGTGCTAAACTCTTTAGAAAGGTTCAATTGACCATACCTAAGGTTCCTAACCCTCAACCATCGTTTGTTGGATCAAGATCTAGGTTGGAATGCAATTGATTGCCTTTTAGGGATTTCTACACCTCAACTCTCGTGTGTTGGTACAGATCTACCCTAGCTGGTTGATTGGAGGTCTAAGAAACCCTCTAATCTGTCGATTAGAGGAGAATTCAACCTCTCGGCTTCAATTCGAACTATTCTACCCTAAGCATTTGATTTGGATGAGAGATTGAGATGATCACACGACCTTGATAGGTTCGATCTAAACCTAGAGGCACATCATACAACAATCACAGCAAGCAAAGCAAAAGATATCAAAGTAAATCACAATCAATCAAACTAAAGAGTTCATACAAGATACAAGTCAAAGAAAGTCAAAACAAATCAAGAATCAATCTCTAACCCTAGAAACTAAAATAACTACTCACAGCACATAATCTGATCTCAAAATACAATAAGAGGGATAGAGATAGCCATGGATCGAAGGGATCGAGAGGAGGAAGCTAGATCCGTCGAGTTTCGCCTCTTCCTCTTCCTTCCTTCTTGCTCTCAGCTCCTTAGCTCTCTTTCTCTCTCTTACTGTGCTCTCAAATGGATCTGGAATGGAATAGATGTCGAAATTGGAGAGTTCCCCGCTTTAAATAGCCTCTGCCAAAATTTGAATCTGTCAGGCCGCCTTTATGTACGGCCCGTACCAAAGTGGTACGGCCTGGCCGTATCAGGCGTGAAGAGCTGAAAAATGGCTAAGTCTGGTAAGACCCGTACCAAGCCTGGTAAGGGTCGTACCTCATCATCTGAATCGCCGTTTCTTCGTGTGTTTTGCTCCAAACCTGCAGAAAACAAACAAACACTCAGCAGTACCAAATTCTAAAGATATATCGATGAAATGCACATGATTCTGGTGAATTATGGCACGAATCTGGTACTAAAACAGGCCTAAAATAGACTACATATGCGAGGTATCAAATTCCCCCAAGCTGAACCTTTGCTTGTCCTCAAGAAAAAAGTTTCAAACTCGGGTAAAAGTGCTGGACAACTAAATCTAAATGCAGATACAAGTCTAAATGTGAAAACCTACGTGAGTCTGCTATAGTCAAGAATTTCTAGAATCGATTCGGTTGTAATTCAAATATCCCTTTATAAACCTTGATTCACTCCACCAATTGGTCAATTGAACTTCTTATTTTGAGATGCTTCTAACAATGGAAAGACTAATTACCTAGGTTTGATCGAAACAATTTCATTCTTTTTCCGAATCAGTGCTTTTATTCAAGGTGATTTTTCTTTTCATTTTCCCTCCCCCAAGCTTGAATCAAGCTTAAGGGTAAGAAAGTTGCGAACGAAGTGTGTTGGTATGAGCAAAATTTTCTTTCTTTATTTCTAATTGGGAGACGAGCTCAAAGGCGCCCATTCGAGGCTTATTGCCAGTACTCTTATGTTCTCCATCTTTTTCATTTCTCTTCTTTTTTTTTTCTTTTCTTTTTGGTTTGCTCATACCATGAATACACACATCTATTGGTATTCATTCATACCAATGGATATTCCAAACTTTCTTAATTTGAAAATCCCAATTCCTAAAGGCACAGTTCAGTTTTTTCGAATAATCTCGTTCGATTCAATTCTAAGTTTGTTTCATCTTTTCCATTATTAAAAACATCTCAACCTAAGTAGTTCAATAACCAATCATGGGTTAGTTCCAATTCACTCAGGTCTATCCTAATCACAACCAAATTGTTTCAAAGTTATTCTCAATTCTAGCAATTCACGCAAATCTTCACCTAACAATGCACGAAAATACGAAAAAATGTAAGAAAAATAACGATAAAGTAAATATGACCTAAATGCAAATGTCATCCCCCCAAGCTTAGCCTGAGCATTGTCCTCAATGCTTCAAGACTATGAGATAAAAGAGATAAAAGAAGCTCGGGGAAAAGAGAGCGAACCTGATCAGTCCTCAGGGTGGTCGTACCAGAGCCAGTCGCTAAACCGCTCCTCTATCCCAGTCACGCGCTGCTGGAGATCATGGAGTATGGCGCCTTGCTCACGAATGGCAGCACCCTGCTCATAGAGTGCAACACCCTGATCCTGACGCATGCCGTACATCAGGTGGTAGACATCCTGGATGGTGGGCTCAGAGAGAGGAGGGGGGTACACAGGTCTACTGAAGGAGGTGGAGGGGCCGGCAGCGTAGGTGGAGGTGGAAGGGCCAGCAGCGTAGGCGGAGGTGGATGGGCCAGCTCCATAGAATGAGGTACCTGCACCAAAGGGTGAAGGATGTACCTGCTCGAAGAAGGGGGGAGCCTGGCTGGGGAAAGGTGGCACATGAGGAGAGAGAGGATGCAGCGGCTCAAACGGAGCCTGGACGGGAGAGGTGGTGGCATCGATCATGTCCTCATCGCCCTGCGGTGGTGGTGGAGGAGGTGGAGGTGGGGCTACAGGGGCAGGCTGCACGCGGGGCGGACGTCGGAAAAACCAAGTGCTCCGGTCAGTGAAGGAGAGAGTGACCGGGAAAGGCATGACATATCTGGTATGCTGGTCAGGCATGCGCCAAGCCCAAGCACCTCGCCCATCGCGTCCTACTGCTGACTCGATGAACTTGTAGGTGGTGAACTGAGTGAGAGAGAGAGAACGGGAGCTCCTGCACTCCTCGTCGCCGAAGATCTGGAGGTGTAAGCGCTCGGCGATCAGAGTGACGTAGGCAGAGATGTAGACAGTGCCACCCGGCTTGGGCTGCCTCTGGATGTCGATCCAGTGGTGGATCATGGCGAGCATCAGATCGGGCCGCTCGAGAGTGCTGTCAGGGCGCAGCATATGATCCACCAGCTGCAGATCCTCAACATTGGCGCGGGCGAACGTCTCGCCACGCGCAAAGATGGTGCAACCGAGGATACGCAGCAGGACCCGGATGACTGGATGTGGGACATTGAGCTGCTTGTACTCCTTGTTGAAAGCTGACCCGGCTAGGGCGCCAGAGATCAGCTGCCAGAAGGTGTCGCGCGTCAACTCCCCAGAGAAAGAGAGGGAATCAGTAGTCGGGTTCGGCTCAAAGCCAAACCACTCCCTCAAGTCAGACAGCCAGACGCGGTGGGTCTCACTCAGCATGCGGAACCTGATGAACGGGGTATCGTTCCGCGAGTACTTGAGCTCCAGAGAGGAAAAAAACTCCATGGTGAGCTTCTTGTACCCCCTCTGGGCGATCTCCCAAAAGGCTGGAGTGATCCCGACCCGGGTGGTGATGCGGCGGAACTCATCCTCCAGTCCCAGCGTCTGAAGAGCAGAGAAGTCAACAATCCTCGTATTGTTGATCGATTTCTTCAGTAGCATATCGAAGTACTTGAACTGCCGACGGGTCGGTATGGAGAAGTACTCCTCGGCGTACGCATTGGCACGCTCGGTGGCGTCAGAGAGGGCCGCATCAGTGCCGAAGGAGTCAGAGGCGTGGTCGGAGTCGTGGATGGAGGCCTGATCAGAGCCCTGGGCCTGGTCAGAGGCCTCGTCAGAGCCCTGGTCCTGGTCTCCAGATGGATGGTAGGAGGGGCTCTCCTGTGGACTCCGGTAGACTGACTGATGGCCACTGGATGTGGTCTCTCCCTCATAGTAGATGGGCGTGACGGCGTCCTGAAGGGAAGGACTCTGGCGGGACCCAGTCCTGGCTGCACTCTCTCGGGAGTGGCGAGATGCGCGGGAGTCACTCCGAGACGCACGCCGGTGGGAGTGATGAGATGACGTGGGGGCATCAGCAGGAGGGACGTTGGCCATCGGGCCAGTGGCGGAAGGGATGGAGGCGTCAGAGGGTGTGGAGGAGCGAGAGGATTGACGACGCATTTCTCTCAGACGCTCGTTGGGCTGGTTGAGGGTCCGACTGAGTAGGTACGGCCTGGTCTGACCTAGTTGGTACGGCCTGGTCTAACCTAGGTAGGTACGGCCTAGCCGCACGGGCTGGTACGGGCCGTAACTAACTTAGGGTTTTGGTGATGGCTGGTAAGGGCCGCACCAACTGGTACCAGTTTGGTGTCAGTTCAGAGAGACTGGTACGGGCCGTACCTACTTGGTACGGGTGGGCCGTACCAAGCTAGGGTTTTGACAGATCAAGGGTGGAACCGAGAGAAGAAGAGAGGGATGCACGAAAAATGGGTGAAAACAAAGAAAATTGAAGAAGATGCACTAACCGAGAGCAAGGAGGTGCGGGTCGGACCGAAGAGGCGTGCGGGTCGGACCGAAGAGGTGCTGGTGGTGCGCTGATCTCCGGTGCTCCTGTGCTTCTTGTGCTCGGTTAGGGTGGAAGGAGAGGTAGAAGGAGTGGAGAGGGAGAGAAAATGGAGAGGGAGAGAAGAGAGAGAAGAGAGAAGGAGAGAGGTGCGGCTGGGAAGAAAGAGGAAAGGGAAGGGGTGCGGGTTCGGGGGTTTAAAAAGAAAAAGGCGGCAGTTATGGCATCGGTTCACGTTTCTGACCTAGATACGGCCTGGCCGTACCAAATTGGTACGGGCCGTACCAACCCTTCAATTTTCAGGCCGTACCAATGTGGTATGGCCTAGCCGAACCAACCTCAAATTTTTTGGTTTCTCTTTCTCGTGACTTCTCAAGCCGCTCGTGATGCAATGCAGAAGAATGAATGCATGTCTATCTGTTCCTAAGATGCAAAACAGGTAAAAATGGCTTGGGCTGCCTCCCAAGGAGCGCTCGTTTTAGGTCTCGAGCTCGACCTTCTCTCGTCAGGCTTTGGTTGGAGATGGATCGGGTGGCACTGGAGGGAGCACCCACTTCTGAGGTACACGGACCGTGCGATCACACTCTTGCATCAGAAAAATCCGCAAGATTCCCATCAAGTTCTTGATTGAGCGCCCGATCGCGCTTTTGCGCGCTTCCAATTTCTCCAAGAGTGTAGCAGTCCGATCGGGTTCAAGATCTGCACTTATGATCACAGGACGACATCTATCTGGGTCTAGAAATTCATACCTGAGGTGAAGAGGCTTGAGCTCAGGAGTCAGCCGCTCTGTCTGGGTCTTGACGCGGGTCACATCAGGTGGAATGGCATCGCATGTTGACCAATCCGACTCGCTTCCTTTGGTCTCCAGGTCATCAGAACACGGCATGCGGGTCGCATCGGGTGGTGTGCGGGTCGCGTCCATATGCTCTTCAGGTGGAGATGCGGGTCGTGTCTCAATGATGCGGGTCGCGTCAAGTGCGGTCTGGTCTGTTGGCTGGGCTGGTCCTTCGCATTCTGGCTGAGCTGGCAGCTTTTCAGGTTGAGATTGGCGTGAGGTGATGATGTGACTCAACTGCTCCAACAGCTTGTTTTGAGCGGCCATTTGATTTTGTTGAGCAGCCATCTGAGTGGACATGCTCTGCATATGTTCCCACATCATCTGATTCATCTTGCCTTGCTCGTGTATGAATTCGATCTCAGCGGGATCAACGTACGGCTCGGGTGGGTCGGGTTGGAATACGCAATTGTTCGAGTCATCGAATGGTGCAGGGTCGTAGAAATTGCAATTGTTGTTGCTGATATAGCCATCCTGCTCCGGTTCCTCACTCCAATCAGCCAGTGGGCAATACTCATAAGAGTGTCTCCTGTCCCCACACATGGCACATGGCTGTGGTTTCTGGTTTCTGGCTGCCCTCATGCTCATTCTGATTGAATAACTCTCCATGGCCTCCTCTAGCTCGGCAGCTCTAGCATATAGAGCTGCGATCATGGCCTCCTCTAGCTCGGCAGCTCTAGCATATAGAGCTGTGATCTGATCAGCTTTGGATCGGCCGCCTCCTCCAGCTTGAAAATTGTCGCGGCCAAACCAATGTTGGTCTGTCGTCATGTTGTACATGAGATCCATGGTGTCTTGAGCTCCTCAGATAGTAATCGCCATAGTGTTCCTGAAAAAAGAGAAAATAAATAAATAAAAGAAACGAAACAAAATAAAAGAAAATAAAGGATACAAGATAAAGTCTAGATTAACTAAGTAAGGTAAAATCTAACTAGGCAATTGGTTACCGTCCCCGGCAACGGCGCCAAAAACTTGTTCGCGCAGAAGCGCAACGCAAGTTTCGGTACGCTTGAGGGCGTACCTTTTAAAACCGCGTTTACACTCCACGAGTAAGGGATGCAAGTGCACAACCCCTATCGTGTAGTATATTCGGGTATCGATCCACAGGAACGGTTAATTGCGAGGTTAGATTCTATCAAACTCAATCAAAAACTAGAAGTGAAAAAGGTTTGGTTTGGTGTTTAATTTCCTAAAGGGTCAGATCAAACAATTCAAGAAGATGTAATAAAATGCTAGAAGAAATGTAAATTGTGTTTTGATTATGGATAAAAGGCGTTTCCAGGGTTTCAGATTTCATCTGTGATCTGCCTCTAGTGGTACGGCCCGTACCAAGTTGGTACGGCTAGGCCGTACTTCACTTGGTAAGGCAAGGCCGTACCACCCTGGTAAGACCCGTACTGGCTTCCCAGAACAGAACCTACCAGTTCGAGTGAATGCATTTCCTTGCTGGTACCTTGTGCTAAACTCTTTAGAAAGGTTCAATTGACCATACCTAAGGTTCCTAACCCTCAACCATCGTTTGTTGGATCAAGATCTAGGTTGGAATGCAATTGATTGCCTTTTAGGGATTTCTACACCTCAACTCTCGTGTGTTGGTACAGATCTACCCTAGCTGGTTGATTGGAGGTCTAAGGCACCCTCTAATATGTCGATTAGAGGAGAATTCAACCTCTCGGCTTCAATTCGAACTATTCTACCCTAAGCATTTGATTTGGATGAGAGATTGAGATGATCACACGACCTTGATAGGTTCGATCTAAACCTAGAGGCACATCATACAACAATCACAGCAAGCAAAGCAAAAGATATCAAAGTAAATCACAATCAATCAAACTAAAGAGTTCATACAAGATACAAGTCAAAGAAAGTCAAAACAAATCAAGAATCCATCTCTAAACCCTAGAAACTAAAATAACTACTCACAGCACATAATCTGATCTAAAAATACAATAAGAGGGATAGAGATAGCCATGGATCGAAGGGATCGAGAGGAGGAAGCTAGATCCGTCGAGTTTCGCCTCTTCCTCTTCCTTCCTTCTTGCTCTCAGCTCCTTAGCTCTCTTTCTCTCTCTTACTGTGCTCTCAAATGGATCTGCAATGGAATAGATGTCGAAATTGGAGAGTTCCCCGCTTTAAATAGCCTCTGCCAAAATTTGAATCTGTCAGGCCGCCTTTATGTACGGCCCGTACCAAAGTGGTACGGCCTGGCCGTATCAGGCGTGAAGAGCTGAAAAATGGCTAAGTCTGGTAAGACCCGTACCAAGCCTGGTAAGGGTCGTACCTCATCATCTGAATCGCCGTTTCTTCGTGTGTTTTGCTCCAAACCTGCAGAAAACAAACAAACACTCAGCAGTACCAAATTCTAAAGATATATCGATGAAATGCACATGATTCTGGTGAATTATGGCACGAATCTGGTACTAAAACAGGCCTAAAATAGACTAAATATGCGAGGTATCAATTTAATTCACCTGATGACATGTATTTGAGTGAAAATACTTTGATTGTTCAATTTATATGATATTTGACTATTCCTGATCTGTATTTGATTCAGGAGACATTTTCTTTGTTCTAACTGTCCCCAATTTATAGCTGATACCATATTATTGCCCAAATTCAAATCTGGATAGATTCACCATTTTTATCAAGTGATTCTTTGTATTGAGAAATTATCGTATTTTACTTTCCTGTTTCAGTCCGTCCTTCAATGCATACTGATCTCTCTCCTATGTTCTAAGCACTCAAAAGATCTCTCTAGCAATGATACTTTTACTCATTTTATTTTAAAAAAAATTTATATTTATATTCAATTTAATAACAGATAACAATGGTTCAATTTTTACTTGTGCCCTTTCATTTCATACAGTCGTGGGTATTGTGGGTACAGTCTCAATTTGAGTTCTTCAAGCTGAAACACAGAAAACATGGATTCTAAATATGGGAAATCCATAATCAAAGTATTGGTAATCTGACAAGTGTTTCTGACAAGTATTTCGGACCATGTGCAATTGAACTAAAGCGCGTTTACCTTTTTCGGCTAAAATAATTTCATTACCTAATTAGAGAAGTTATCTGTTTGTTTTATTGTTTCGGTTTTTTAGCAATCTGTTATGCTAGTCTCATGCATGCCCCTGTGATCACTGGTAATGTACTTGTAACCATCGTGTGGTACACATAGGGTGTTCTAACAATTGTCTTGTAAGCGATATGGTGTTCTTATAATTGTGCTTATTTTTGCACATCTTCATCAATGTTTGACACTTCTTTGTTAGATAGTTTATATCTTCTTTTTTTGACACTTTTCTGTTTCTATGTGGTATACATAGGGTCTTGCTTTTCCTATGCAACCAAACCAGGGAGGTAGTTTCCAAGAACTACTAAATCAAACTCAAGCTGGAAATGATGACAATACAAGGGGTGAGGATGATATGAGCCAATGGTTCGGGCAGTCCACCTTCAATGTGAACCAGCGTTAGCTTCTAATGTGCAAAAGTGCACATTTTTTGGTTAATTTACAAGTTATAACATATGACAACAGGAATGGAACCTTATATTGTGAATTTTTGTTAACTCATAGTGGGTATATTTTGTGTATATATAGTGTCAATGATGCAAATATATAGTATTGTTGTAGTAATGGCAGTTTACTAATTTAGGGAGAAAGTGCATGATGATTATACTATGTTCATGCTTTCAAGTTATTAAATGTTATCGATCTATTTATGAATGTTTTTTCTGTCTATTATTGATGTTTTTATGTTTATCTGGTTTAATGTTTAATGGGGAATGTATGGGAGTACCGAATTGGTACAGGGAGGATTGTAGGATGGGGAATGTATGGGAGTACCTAATTGGTAAGGGAGGATTGTAGGATGAGGGCATACAGATACTTTTCATTCCAGGTTTGTATTTCCATGGATATTTCTTGGAGAATTACAATTAATGTTCCCATGCAAATAATCTGGTGGGCCCACTTTGAAAAAACAGTAATTTGTACACAACAGTAAAATCTTCTGGACCATTGGATCAGCAATTTTCAAAGTGGTTTAATAAATAGTAAAAAAATTCTACAAAATGTAAAATTTGGTTTGCAAGTATATATTCATATGGAGATCATGTTGAACGGTTCGGATCGACCGTTAGGATTTTGAAAACTCAAAAATTGATCCGTAGCACGGAGGCCCTCTATGCTACGCGTAGCATATTAGCCAGATTATATATATATATATATATATATATATATATATATATATATTAGTTATTGGTTAGTTATTGGGCACTGAATCTCTATTAGCCAATCTCTACTTTATTCGTTGACGGATTAAGTATGCACAAATTTTAATGCAGATCAAACAGATCTGATCAGACATCAAAGGGAAACAGGAGGGTCCACGTTCAGCCATATGAGGAGCAGATTTAATTAACGAATTCGACCCTATTAAATTTATTAATAACATAATCTAACTAATCTGTCAATCCGAGTATCCGACGACCCCCTCTGACCTCTGTACCCGACGGTAGAAATAGGCAGGCGGAAATTAAAGGCCACAAGTACTTCAGCGCAATTCTAAAGGATTTCAATGCAACACCGTTTTTTATAAATGGATCACTATTGTTGAAGATAAAAAAGCCCAAAATGGACCAAGCCCAATTATATTTTTCGTCGAAGAGCACACTTGTTTATTTCCAGTCTCTATACAATTACATTTACAACCCGACTTACAACCCGACTTTCTCTCGCTAATTTCTCGGATCGGATCTAGACATCTGTTCGCGCAAATTCTGTAGGTATTTCTCAAAAAAAGAAATTCTGTTGGTATTTTCTAAATCTTGCTCTATTTTCCTTGAATTCATATTTCTTTTATCTGCAACTACGATTTCGCTCTAAAATTCCTGAAATATATTCGTCGTTTCTCTTTCTTTTTAATTCGACGAGAAACATTGAGCTCAGATCTAAAATTTGCAGTATGATTTGCTGTATACAATGTTATCTTGATTTGGGATCTATGCGTCTACCTGCTTCAATTGCGTTATGAGTTAATTCGATCTTGTTATACTGGATCTGATTCTGTTACTTTTTGTTAGGTTATCATATAAATTTTGTATTTGCGGTTCTGGATCAGAAAACATGGGGAATGAATACAGAGATTACTCCATGGTTAGTGTTCCTTTTAAAGCTTTTATCCTATTATTTTGTTCTGGTTATATTGATTTCTTTTATCCACGCCTGTTGTTTTTGAAGTAACAAAATACCTTTATATAATCTGAAAAATGAGAAGAAGGAAAAAAAAAGAGACCAACATTCTTACCAAACAGGTACTGGTCTGGTACTGCCAGGTACAGCCTGGTAACCATTAGATTGAAGTTGTCCAGAATGGAAGTTATTTGAATTACTTCTTTGTATTATTAAGAGGAATAATGGGTTTAGCTCGTGCGATTATTCAAATGACATGGAACATTATGTTCTTTCCTCTCTTTTTTTTTTTTTCCTTTTCTGGTACTACTTGAACTGTTTGGTTTTGTCAGGAATCATGTCCGACAGTGAAGAATATTCTTCTATTGGATTCAGAAGGGAAGCGTGTGGCTGTCAAATATTTTTCCGATGATATGCCGACTCATGCAGGGAAGTTGGCCTTTGAGAAATCTATTTTCACCAAAACTGTCAAGACAAACGCGCGCTCAGAAGGTTCTGTCTTTGTTTTCCTCGTAATAGATGCATTATGAGCTTATTATGTTTTTTTTAAACTCGTAATATACCAGTGAGACTCCTAGGACAATGCACCATATTAACAATGTCATAAACTGTACCAGTGAATGTAATGTTATATCTTGCGTATATGTCAGAAAGGGATTAAATTACTTACATTTGCATGCATGATTAATTAAGTAAGGAAAACACATTGTATTTGCATTTGATGAAAACAATTGTTCGGTGACGGTGTTGCAGGTCTTCTTCTTGAGTTCTTTTTGTATACTACTTTATGCTGTTGTATTAATAATTATATGTATTCATGCAGCTGAGATAACAATGTTTGATGGATATATTGTGGTGTATAAATTTATTCACGACCTTCATTTCTTTGTGACGGCTGGAGATGATGAGAATGAGCTCATACTAGCTAGTGTTCTTCAAGGCTTCACTGATTCTATTGCCCTTCTCCTGGGGTACATGAATTCTTTATTGGTTATATATTTTAATATTTGCTTTGAAGCGTGAGGTGTCAATCTTATATTAATCTCTTCATTCAATGTATCGAATTGGCAAAAATTGCCTTGTTAAGCTTACTGTAACATAACCTGTTAACCAGGATTGTCCATATGAAAATTATCTTGGACCAATTGTATAGTACATTAGAACGAATATTTACTGCACTGTATAATATGTATTTACTTACCTAGGAATGATGTGGAGAAGAGAACTGCTCTTGAGAACCTCGACTTATTTCTCTTGTGCATCGATGAAATTGTGGATGGCGGGTAATGTACCTTTTACATTTTTAGTTTGGAATCTGGCTAATATGCTACATGTAGCATGGAGGGCCTCCATACAACGGCTCAATATTTGAGTTTTCAAAATCCTAACGGTCGATCCGAACCGTTCAACATGATCTCCATATGAATATGTACTTGCAAACCAAATTTTATATTTTTTAGAATTTTTTTACTATTTTTTTAGATGGGTAGAAAATCACTTGATTTGAAAATTCTGTACCATTCAGATTAAGTGATTTTTCACTTATCTAACAAAATAGTAAAAAAATTCTAAAAAATGTAAAATTTGGTTTGCAAATACATATTCATATGGAGATCATGTTGAACGGTTCGGATCGACCGTTAAGATTTTGAAAACTCAAATATTGAGCCGTTACACGGAGGCCCTCTATGCTACATGTAGCACCGTAGCCAACTCCTTTAGTTTGCCTCAGTAGTTTAAATCCTTAAGTTTTGTGATCTCGTCTATTAAGCATATGCATTTGTGCAATTTAATCTGACTTCTTCTTTTTTTTTGTAGGATAATACTGGAGACAGATGCTAATAACATTGCTGGAAAGGTGGCCAGAGATGCAGTTGACGCTTCTGTGCCCTTTTCTGAGCAGGTATTTTGGTTTTTCAATTCCTAGAGTTTGTAATATAAGGATTTTTTTAAATTTAGTTTTACATATTAGCTTTTCATTTGCAAATATAAAAGTTTGCATTTTTATTCATGAATCTGGATGATTTTCCTATCTTGTGCAGACATTTTCTCAAGCTTTGGCTACCGCAAGACAGCACCTGGCGAGGTCCCTTCTTAAATAAATTGTCACTCTTTTGGTTCGCCTTGTTGTTTTCAAATTTAATATTCTCCTTAATTAATTAATCAAATCTTGATGTGCTTGTACTGGACCTGTTATTATCACAGTGGATTGGTGTGGAATTGGATAATTAAGTCTGAAATTAATGTCTGGATGGCAATTCTGTATGCTCTTTGTTGCTCTGCCCCTGGTTATTGTTGTTCTCTAAAGTTAAAATACAATATTAACGTTGCTTTAGAAATCAGTATTAAAGGAGTCCATATCCTCTGAGGTAACAGAATGTTTATGTTTAGATCTGGACTATCTGATCAGAATCCGAGCCAATCCTGTCTGAGAAGGAATGCAAGGGGTCCTTTAATAATTGTGTGAATTTCAATCAAACGGTCCGGATCTAAGCAGAAATATTCTGTTACCTTAGGTGAAGGAGGTGATATGAATTCGTATGATAAAACCGCATAAGGATTACATATACTATGATCTAATTGTTAAACTACTATAAAAATCCCAAAAAAATCCATGTACCAAGAAAGTCCAGTAGCTACCGACATTTTTATTAATATCCAAAGTTTAATGCAAATTATTAATTATACCCGGAATCGGAAATATACCCAAGCCGGCCATTTTCTGGCCGGCTATGTTCCCTCCCTAAGCCGGCCAGAAAATAGCCGGCTATGTACCTTTTTTTTTTTTTTTTTTTTTTTTTTAAGAGAGACTATGAAAATCAAAATATTGAAATTTAACACTGAAAATTTGAAATTTTTTGTTTAATTATTTGTTATATTACTTCTTTTGATATAATTAGCATATTTATACTAAAATACGCTATATTACTTAATTGAAATTATATTGAATAACACTATATTATGTTAAATTACGCTAAATTACATTACATTACATTACAATACGCTATATTAATTGAAATACGCTATATTATTTTTTATGTTGTGCTACTATTTTAATGTTGTAATATTTTCTGTTTAGCATTATCATGATAATTTATTTTGATCTGTAAAATATAAAAATAGTACCATAAAAGCACACATACACAAGAACCGAAATATAGGATAATCCAAATATACCAAACATAAATAGTATATGAAATAAAATAGTACAAAACTAGTAAAAATACAACTAAAACGGAGAGGGGGAATATCGCTGAGGCGGTACTCCGGCGTTCGCCCGGCGCCAGCGCGGCCAGGCTCTTTCTCTCTCGGCCTCCCCACTAGCATCGGCAGACCTGAGTATCTGGTCGGCACTATCCCATCTGGCATCGCCCGTGGAGACTGTCGGTACTGGCGGAGGTGTAGCGAAGGTAGATGCGGCAAACCCAGTCCCAAAGTCAGGCTGAGTATGAGACCCGCTACCACTAGCCTCTCCATCATGCGGCATCTCTGTGCCATATCGGGGCCATGCCGGTGCCGACATGAAACTGTCATCGAATACCCCGAAGTCCTGGAGACTGCACGAGAGGGACTCGTACTCAGAAGTATCGGTCTCCGCAGGTGGTGGCTGTGGTGGCATCTCTGCTGGACCCTGCAATCATACACATAAATTATTAAATTTGATCTGAATGAAGAAATTTATTAAAACCTGACAGATACTGAAGTATGACATACATGAGGCTGCACCGGACGTCCATGCTCGTCGTACCATGCCGTCCACCCAATGTCGGACAATACCCACGATGGTAGTCCCACTCTGGATGTGAATCGGGGAAAGATGGCATATCATCAAGCAGAACCGGGGTCGGATCGGGCTCCTGCGGATCTATCTCACCCCAGTTGATGTTCTCTCTGGCGTCTCGCAGCATACCGATGATCTTTCCACCGTGCCCGGCATCCTCAACCACATTCGCATTCTTCTTGAGTGTGCGGTACCCAAGCCGTCTCCAGTTCTTCCTTCCTAGCATGCGGATCCCATGCCCGCACTCCTTGATCGCGGCCAAAAGATGAAAAAAATTTGGCATGTCAGATCAAACCTTGATATACTACTAAGTTAGACCAAAACTATGTGGTTTTAGGTGCTTTACCTGGCGAGCCCATGCACGACCGTTGGGATGGTAACCATCATCCGTTTTGATCCTGTCACGAAGATGGGCACCGTAATCACCCTGCAGATAGACACTCGCCATGCAAACCTGCGTGTACCATACATCGTACCTCAACTGGGGATCTCCCTGGGTCTGCTGATACACATCTGGCTCGTGATAGAAGTCTATATACTGAGGATCCTGGGCCTTCTTGTAGTATGGATCGAAATGAGTGCTCCAGTCCTTATCCAGTCGCCCTCGGTGGGTAACGCTGTAAGGAAGACGTTAGTTGCAATAAAAAGCTATCAAGTAATATGATGTATTTAACAATAAATACAATAGACTACGACTTACCTGTGCAGGCCTCTGTGCGTGGAACTCGGCAAAGATGGGTCTATGGGAATCAACGCCGCTCGACCAAACTGGCGGAGCAACCGATCTGGAAAGTGGTGCTCCACTGTCCAGAAATGTATGAGTGGACCTCGATAGAACCACATCTCCCGCTCTTGCTCGTCAGTCACACTGCCCGGCAAGAGGAACTCCTCGTACAACTGATCGTACGGCGTCCACTCAACAAGAGGCTCAGGCAAACTCTGAAGCTCTGACCGGACTGGCCTGATCCCAATAGTAGCACCGTGGGTCCGATCCTGGTAGTAGTGGAAACCGTACCACTTCTTGGCGTATACCGGGTAGTGAAACACATTTGGCTCTCCCCAATCTGACGCCTCATTGGGGATAGGACGGCCCACCGGTAGCCGTGACCACGACCAGTGCTGAAGCAGGAGTACCGGCCCGTACATCTGCTTCGCCGTCGGCTTCATTTTCAAGAACATTACACGTCAGTGTATTTTGATGGATTGATTGATTAAATAATTTACACTAAAATAAGAGTTGGTGACTTACCTCACTACTACGACACAGGTGGTAGTACAGATACGCCACGACAGCTCCACCCCAGTTGTACGACGACGGCCGCTCAATGTTCATCAGCAACGGGAGATACATCATCGGCATCTGATTACCGCTGGAATCAGGAAACATGACAGAACCAAAAAGGTCCATCACGTAGCCCCGTGTATATCTGCAATACAAACATATAAAAATTCTAATAGAATCATCGTATTATAAATTAATTAGTAGATATTAATAAAAATTTACCTTTGAATCTCCAGCTCGGTGGAATCTGCCGAGAGACCCGCGATGAAGTGCTGCCGTAACCTCGTCATCCGCAAATGGAACTTCGACCTCCCATGTTCCCCAATGATATAGGAAGGATCAGCTCCCAATAAATCCTCGACATAACCTGCGAATCTGGTGCTGTCAGAGACGCCGCCGACGGGTGTGCCACGGATAGACAAACCCCAGAGAGCACTCACATCCTGGAGAGTCATTGTCATCTCTCCGAATGGCATGTGAAACGTGTGCGTCTCGGGACGCCATCGCTCCAGCAGTCCAGCGATGAGAGATGCATTGATGATGCTCTTCTCTGTCCGCACGATGTCCACAACCTGGTAGAGACCCAGGTTGGCGAGGTACGGCTCCATCACCTCGTAGTACCTCATGTGAACGCACCTCAACTTCACATCTAGAAGATCCGTGTCCTGCGTTGAAAAATGTAATCCGCATGGTGACAACATAATAAAATTTCAATCCAACAAAATTTAATGAAAATATAAGAAAAGGAACGTACCTCACGAGAAGCCAGTGAGACTCGGTGCTCGCTGTGGGGAATCCACAGGAGAGGACTGATGTGCTCCGTGCTGCTAGTACTGATCGGCTCGTCCACTACTGGACGCTGGGTAGGCCGTGCTCTAGGCATCCTGATATCTAAAATAACCTAAATTCGGTGAAATTACGCTTGATCAGCATAATTATGGTAAAAAGGCCAAAATACCCTAAATATTGGTCATCTTTGCTAATTACACTGAATTATGCTTAATCAGCCTAATTATGGTAAAAAAGACCAAAATACCCTAAATATTGGTCATCTGTGCTAATTACACTAAATTATGCTTAATCAGCCTAATTATGGTAAAAAAGACCAAAATACCCTAAAAATTGGTCATCTGTGCTAATTACACTAAATTACGCATAATCAGTCTAATTATGGTAAAAAAGATCAAAATACCCTAAAAATTGGTCAAACGTGCTAATTTCGGTAAAATTACGCTTAATCAGTATAACTATGGTAAAAAAGGCCAAAATACCCTAAAAATTGGTCAAACGTGCTAATTTCGGTAAAATTACGCTTAATCAGCATAATTATGGTAAAAAAGGCCAAAATACCATAAATATTGGTCAATTGACCAAAATACACTAAATATTGGTTAACTTAACTAATTACACTAAATTACAACAACATAATCTAAATTATAACACCTAAAACCTAAATCCTAAACCCTAAAATAAATAAATTAAAAATTAAATTAGATAAAAAAAAAATTTACCTTAAAGAAGAGAGAATTCGGTTGAAGATGGGAGAATTGTGAGAGGAGAGAGAGAAAAAGGGGTATATAAAGGGTGAAATGCGGGGAAAAAAAAAGGTACATAGCCGGCCATAAAATGGCCGGCTTAGGGAGGGAACATAGCCGGCCAGAAAATGGCCGGCTTGGGTATATTTCGATAATTGATCCGATTCTGGGTATAATTAATAATTTGTATTAAACTTTGGATATTAATAAAAATGTCGGCAGTAGCTATGCTAAAAATATTCGGACTATATTAGTATGTATAACCAAATTCCATAACAGCAACATCAGAAAGTCTACTTGCACTAACATTCTAAGGGTACGTTTGGATCGTGCAAAGATTAGTGCAAGAATAGTGATTTTTTGGTTAGTGGTTGACAATAGTGCTAACCCGAGTGGTTTGAGAATAGCGCTAATTTTGGACTATTCGGGTTAATAAAAATGTCGTTCGGATTGTATAATTAGAATAGCGATGGAAGGAATGAATAAAATAATAATTAAATTAATCTAATATCAAACTAATATTATATTACATTTAATATTTAAACAAATATTTTTATAATATTTTATTTAATACTAATATAATATAATCTAATATTATATTTATTTAATACTAATCCAAAATTTAAACTAATTTTATATTATATTGATCTAATATTTTATTTAATAATAATCTAATATTTAAAATAATATTATATTACATTTAATATTTAAATTTATATTATATTATATTTAATATTTAAACTAATATTATATTATAATTAATCTAATATTTTATTTAATACTAAGCTAATATTTAAAGTAATATTATATTACATTTAAAATTTAAACTAATATTATATTACATTCAACACTTAACATTTACACTAATATTATATTACATTCAATTTTTAAATTAATAATATATTATCTTTAATCTAACATTTTATTTAATATTAATCTAATTTGATATTATATTTATTTAATACTAATCTAATATTTAAATTGATATTATGTTATATTTAATATTTAAACTAATATTTTATTTAATACTAATTTAATCTAATATTATATTTAATACTAATTTAATATTTAAACTAATAATTATCTTACAATGAACATTTAGAATAATTATTTAGTACCCGCGCTACAGTACCCGCACTGTACCCGCACTTCCATAACTGTAAGGTTGCGGTTCCCACAACTACCGATCTAACTAACAATGTTATCGGACCTTCGATTTTGAATTTCAAATGTTCCTTTCTCTCCGTTTTTTTCTTTTTCGAAGGCTTCGGCGATTTTGAGGCGATTTGGAGGTGATTTTTGAAGCGATTTCGAAACTGGAAGTGATTTCGTATGGTTCTCACAAGTTTAATCGATGATTTTGAAATGTGATCAGCTAGATTAATATTGTTTATTTTCGATTTTGTTTTTGTTCTGATGAATTAATAATGATATATCGTTTCGTTTCTATTTCATATACACAATCGTGTTTCAGTGTTGCTGGATTTTGAGATGTTTGTGACAATTTGATTTACGAAGATGATGTAATTGTCTATTATGTGTTCAGATATAGATACTTGGTAGTTCAGATATAAATATTTGATGTGTTCAGATATAAATACTTGGTAGTTTAGATATAAATAATTGATGTGTTCAGAAATAAATACTTGATGTGTTCAGATATAAATACTTGATCTGTTCAGATACAAAATTCATTTTAATAAAGTGGCAGTTACAATTTAAATTTAAAAAAAATTAATAACAACCAATTATTAAAAATAACGTTATATGGTTTAATTTATTTATTTGAAAAATATATAATAAACTTCCGTTGGGCCGATTATTATATATGAATTCATATAAAACCATAGAGAATACTAATATATTACAATTAGTGCAACATATATACATATTGTCTTTTGTACACATGCAATCCCATGTGATCCATATAACATATACTCCTCAAGATCCAATACAATATTTGTATAAAAGTTATATCCTTACCACTTAGTAACCATGCGATCAAGGTTTGACCCAAGTTTCGTAAAGTTGGGCTCATGTTGCCAAAACTCTTGGTTATGATCTAGTTTGGATCAAAATTTCATACAAACTAGTTGTATTAGATCCAACATATAAAAAAAAGAGTGCCCATGTGATCCATGACATGATGTCTTTTGGTTAAAGGTCTCCAACATTTCAACTCAAATATTTTTTTAAAATTCTTATTCATCCAACGTAATATAGATATAAATACTTTAGTTCGTAAGTATAAATACCACACCGTTATAGTTATAAATACTTTGTTTCGTAAGTATAAATACCGCAAGAATAGAGATATAAATGTTACCTGCACATAAGCTAAGTCAACATTTTTTTGTCAACATTTTTTGTTGACAATTTTAGTGGTCCCCACATGTCGTTCAGATATAAATACTTGTCTTGTATAGATATAAATACTTCACAATGTTACTATTAATATTTGTAAAACAAAATTATAGTTTTGGAACGGTTGTGTGGTCCCCTAATGCGGGTACGACGCGAGAATTTTTCAAAAAAAAGTGCGGGTACGGTTATTTAAGGAAAATTCATATATCGTATATGTAGTTCATTGTATAGATATAAATACTTGTCTTGTATAGATATAAATACTTCACAATGTTACTATTAATATTTGTAAAACAAAATTACAGTTCTGGAACGGTTGCGGTCCCCACAAACAGTTATGGCAGTTTAGGTGCGGGTACAGTGCGGGTACTCATATCAGCTTCCTAACATTTAAACTAATATTATATTACATTTAATATTTAAAATAATATTATATCATATTTAATCTAATATTATATTTTATACTAATCTAATGTGATATTATATTTATTTAATACTAATATATATTTAAACTAATATTATATTCCATTTAATATTTAATGACTACAATATGATATTTAATCTAACATTTTATTTAATATTAATCTAATTTGATATTATATTTATTTAATACTATATTTTAAATTAATATTATATTACGTTAATATTTAAAGTAATATTTTATTTAATACTAATCTAATTTAATATTATATTTATTTAATACTAATAAAATATTTCATTCAATACTAATTTAATATTTAAACTAACTCTAATTGAGAGGAATCAAATATTTTATTAATATCACTAATCTCGCTAGCTCTATTCTTGCTAACCCACTATTTCTATGGATTAGTAGAATAAAGCTATTTTTGAGATAACTCAATTTGCTAATTTGTGTTTGGATCACCAATGTTTGAAAATAGCGGAGCTAATTCAAGGTTAGCTGTATTCTTGAGTCATCCAAACGCACCCTATATTTCTTAAATGCGTACGACATAAAAAGTCAAATCTTCCCCAATACCGATCGATCTCACCAACCATAGAATCGCTATTAAGAAGCTCAATATCGCTCTTACAACCCGTAGAGTTGTTATATAAGGTAACATCCGTTCTAATGAATTGCAAAATCCTTGAGATCAAGATTCAGTCTATCCCCAATTCGAACAGCAACATCAGAAAGTGTCTGATTACTCAAAAGTGAGCGATGTTATCTTTTAAAATTTATAAACTCGGAAATACTATCGATTCGGATTGCAAGCGCATAATTCTATCGAGTAGTATAATCGAGATCGATCCACAGGCAATATTAGTTTACAGTCTTGAGCGATCAAATCACAATCTTTCGAAAGGCTAGAAAAAATCTGAAAATTTGAGAGTTGAAGTTCTGATCAATGTAAATTTCGCAACAATTAAAAGTAATTAAAATAAAGATAGAGATGAGAATTCCTAGGGTTTCAACACCCCATTGCTACTCAATCCTCTTTGATATTCTACTTCTGTCGAGTCTGATTTCCTGTTGTTGTTTATGGAAGACACTACATAGGACACTGCGAGTTATCTTACGCAAATGACGGGACTTCCATCGAGATACTACATAGGACACTGCGATTTATCTTACGCAAATGACGGAACTTGGTTCGCGTTTTGTTGTTCCGATTTATGATTTCCCCGCTAAGATTTTCTTCACACAAATCTAATGACTTCCAACGAAGCTGACTCGTCCATCATAGTTTCTCTTACTATTAAAGTACTGTCACTACCCTAACGGATTGAACTAGATCATCGATATCAGATGAAGGGATAATAAATCACAAAAATATTTCAATCAAACAACAAGAAATCATAATTAACAGAAAATATATATGTCAAAGCATCATGAGTAATAAGATTTACTGCCTAGCCCCTAAGAAAAGAACTTAGCTGTGAAACGGCTTAGTTACAATCACTCCTTTCTTTCTCACTTAATCAAATCTAACCAAAATTACAAAGATGACTTCTTCTTCTGTCCAGGGTGCTTATATAGGAGTGAGGGGACGTCTAGAGATGAGTGGAGGCCAAGAAACCTGATCTGGATACAGTTGTAGCAGTTATTCCCCAAATGGCACCTTGGTTACGGATCGTACTGACTGGTACGGTCCATATTGAGACCATGTCGCTGAAGGTTTAATGCGTATCGCGCTATCTCCTAATCCATATTCGGCTAGGTCAGTATCAGTCAATACGGGCCGTAACAGAGACTTAGTTGATGAGCGTCACTTATCCGATTGACCCGATTCTTGCTCCATTTGATGTGAAATAGTACCAAAACATGTTTCCTGCAATAAAACATAAAGAAGGGTGACAGTAGCCTTTTTCTCTAATTAATTAAACATAAGTGTGAGATAATATGCAAAACCTAAGCCAAAACCCTACGTAATTCATCATCATTTTGACTCTGATCAGTGTCTCATACGTACCTACATTCATCACAACGGTCTTCCATTCAGCGAACTTGACAAAGATCTTAATCAGAGGCACCGGCTTGACTTTGAGCCGCAAGATCCATGGACTGAATTCGTGGACTGTTTCCCTTAGATCAGATCATCCACCGTTGATGCTATTTTCGGCAGAAATCTTCTAGAAGGGCTCGATTGCTTCAGCGGCAAGCTTTCATAGCTATTTTTGGCTCCATCTATCCAAACTTGGAGTGCACTCTAAGTTTCCTCCACCTCCATTATTTCCACTACCTCTCATCCCCTTTAGGAAAGCTATAAATACCCTCTTGTAATAGGATTTTAGTATGCATGTTTAATTGTGTTAAGTTCATAGAATCGATTAGCAATCCTCATTGCGAGGTTAGGTTAGAGAGTTACTAAGAGAGAGGAGGGTAGCCATCGGAAGCCAAGCAGGAGAAGAAGGCGTCATCTAAGGAGGCAAGATTCTTCAAAGGGTTGTAATTTATGTTCTCTTTATTTTATTACTTTTATTTTTTCATGGCCATGATGTGCTAAACTTCTCATGCGACATAGTGACAGTGCCGCATGCGGGATAGCTGTGGGACAATCTAGGCCGCATACGACAGTGACAGTGCCGCATGCGACGTAGAGAGACAATTAGAGCCACCGGTAGAGAACCTGATCCCTAGAGAATTAAGAAGAAGAGAACCTGATCCCTAGAGAATCTCTATTTAATAATCTAATTCTAGCCTTAGCACAATTAGCGCCACCGGTAGGATCATGCGCTTGTGATCTGAATGTAAATAGAAATTAGGATTTATAAATCATTTAAAAGAAGTAGTACCATTTTAGTTCATCATGCTTTTTGGCACCGTTGCCGAGGATAGAGTAAGAATTCTCCTTTCGAGAAATTCTTACGCTGTCATTAGGTGTCTAACTTAATAACTGAGACTAGGTCAATTGTATCTTTACTTTTCTGCATTTTACTTTCAGCATCTTATTTGCATAAAACCCCAAAAATATCAACTAGCATATATATTTTTTGTATCTTATTCAAAAATCCCAAAAATATCAACTAGGACTAGTTTTATTTTTGCATATTTATTTTCAGCACTTGCATATTTTATTTTTCTTATCTTTAGGAGAAAGGTACCTTAATGTTCTTCTTTTATAGATTGTCACGCTGGCAGGAGCCTCCAAGCCCCATACCACGAACAATTCCAATAAGAAGGACGTTATCTTACCTTCTTCGAAACCAAAGGAGAGAATCACTCTCCAAACCAAGGAAGGCGCAACTAGAGACGAGCTAGCTTCAAGTTCTATCAACATGAGTAACCCTAGGGTTCCTCCAGTCATCGCCGATCCATCTCATGACGCGTCACAACCCGCTAGGATGGTAACCAACCTTCCAATGCAGGTCTGGTGGCGAGAGCAAACACTTCACGGCCGCTAAAGGACTTCGCCCTTCCATAAGATTTGAAGGATGAAAAAAGTAGCGTCAAAATGTCCGAGATAGAGGCGAACAATTTCGACATCAAAAATTCCTATGTCAACTTGGTGACTAGGAGCATTTTTGAAGGTCTACCAGACGAGAACCCTCATATCCACCTCAATAAGTTCAAGAGTGCTTGCAACACGATTAAGGTGAATGGAGTCACCACCGATGACCTCCGACTTTGCCTGTTCCCATTCTCCTTAGGAGAACGACCGCAATTGTGTCTTGAGTCGTTAGAGGCTGGTTCAATCACAAACTGGACTCAAATGGTGAAAGACTTCCTCGTTAAGTACTTTCTACCCGTCAAGAA
This sequence comes from Carex myosuroides, assembly GCA_028015225.1. Taxonomy (NCBI): domain Eukaryota; kingdom Viridiplantae; phylum Streptophyta; class Magnoliopsida; order Poales; family Cyperaceae; genus Carex; species Carex myosuroides. The sequence continues at coordinate 10,507,579 of CM051479.1, forward strand.
TGCACAGTATCGAAGCCATATCACTTCTTTCAAGCAAAAGGATGGAGAAACGCTAAGTGATGCATAAGACCGCTTCAAGAACCTCAAGAGGGAGTGTCCTCACCATCGACTGGAGAAGTGGCTCACACTTCAATCCTTTTATGACGGTCTACAAGCCTACGCAAGGTAAGCAATAGACTCAACTGCCGGATGATCGTTCATGAACCTGAATGCCGAAGAAGCCAAGAAGACCATCTCAGACTTATGCCAAAGTCAGAACTACTCGACATCAGGACATAGCGTGAAGAGTACCACAGCCGCCAAACTCGAAGTTAGTAGCAACGCTGCCATCGACGCTAAGCTCGATGCCTTATGTAAGCTTGTCAACGACCTTTCTAAACAAAGAGGCGTTGTAGCAAGCATGGCGCTGTGTCAATCATGTAGAGATGTTCACAACCTAGAAGATACATTCTCCCTTCTAGCGAAAGTAGAAGTAGAGCATATCAACGTGGTGAACAATTCCTACAAGCCTAGTAGCCAAAATGCTAACGCATACAACCAAGGTTTGAGGAATCAAGTGAATTATCCCTACAAGAACGATCAAGTAGCTGCAAATCCACAAGGATATCAACCAAACTACCAGCAGGGTTGCCAACAGCAACCATACCAACAAAGGCAATTCGAGCAACAACCCCCTCGTAAGCCATACATCGAGTATGTTATTGATAGGTTGTTTGAAAGGCAAGGAAGGATGATAGATGAGATCAACACTAACGTCAATGCAATAAGCAAACGAACGAAGACCCTAGAAAATCAAGTAGCTCAACTGGCTCATGATTTTTCGAGTTTCTCATGAGGTAGAGCAAGCTTCCTGGACAACCAAGAGGTCAACCCACGAGAATCAACTCGATGCATTCGACCAATGATGATCAACGCTACAACATGCATCCTCCAAATAAAGGAGCACTCTTCCCACCTCCATCCAGCTAAGCGAGAAAAGGTTAAGCTAACGACCTAAAGCAAGCGTTGGCAACCCACAATTATCTTTTCATGCACTTTTATTTTTTTAGTTAGAGTCATAGGCGACTTATTAAACCAGAACTGACAGGTGCTTGATTGAAATTGTGATCGGGGAAGAAACCAAGGACAAGAAAAGTCATTTTTCTGCTGAGTATGCAACCCATACGGTTTCATTCCATACCGTATGCGGAGTATGCTCAGCTTTGTACGGCATCCAACCAGACCAACCCTTTTTCTAAAAAATGCAGAAAAAGTTATGCGAGGAAGCTGCATGCGGCATAGGTAGTAATATATTAGGGTAAAAATTCAGAAAATATTGGCTAAGTTTTCTTGCCACGTCAGACCCTGCATGGAATGCTGCGTGCGGCATGCCAGAGGCAGCAGGAAGACTATTTTTGGATGATTTCCTATTTTCAGCTTGTAGAAAAATTTATTTTTGGCTATTTGACAATAATGAGGAGATCATGGGCTATCCCACTACTCCCATCTTAGCCACCCTAGCCTTTCTTCCCTCATCACAAACTTTTATAATCTTTTTGAGTTCTTCTTCATCCTTAGCAGCTTTTGAGTTTTTCAGCCAAGAATTTCTTCTATGTCCAGGCCGCACGCCTAAGCTGCAGGGCAGACAGAGAAGGTGATCCATGGCCGAAATCAATGAAGCCGGTGATCAATATCAACCAAACACGCCACCATACAATATCAAACCAAGCAGAATGTTGTTCCCTTCTGAAGAGCATCGTAATCGCTTTCATTTCTTGTAGGAACGCAACATAGAAGTTTCCAAGGGTCCATGTTGCCATACCCTCACCAAATTAAAGATCTTCAATGAGGTACGCAAACTTCTATCTTCAGTCAATCTATGGGAGTTGGCCTACAAGCTGAGGCATGCGCCAACTTCTGCACGAGCCACCTTGAAGTTTCTAGCAACCCTAGAGGAGGAAGGCGAAAGGATAAGCGTCAACCTCAACAAGAAGTGTTACACCCTCACCACAGTTGGCATCAATGAGGCGTTAGGTCTACCTTATAGCGGGCATATGTCTCATGAAACTAAGGTATAGAGAGATGCGTTTTGGGAGAAGCAATCTCTTCAAGATATGGATGGAGGAAGGCCTAGGCTCTCCACGTACATCTACAACACTCCGTTAAGATTCGCCTACATAATCCTAGCAAACTCAATCTTTCCAATTGGAAAATTCAACATGATGGTGAATGATAGAGACGTTCTTTTCCTAGCTTAAATGAAAGGATTCTACCATCAATGGAAACCCAATTTATGATTCTTCATCATGGAGCACCTAAAGGAGGTAGCCAAGGAGACACATAAGGACCTTGATATAACGATTGGCGCATATGTCTCCCTTTTTGCTAAATACTTAAAGGTAGATATACATGAAGAAGAAGTGCAAGGCGATCCTTACATCAACCTGACATACTTGGTGGAGCAACGTCAACTTATGACCGCATGGTATAAGAACCGTACGGAGATCCATGTCTATATCCACATGGAGGATAGACTACTAGGTTTGTATGTGCAGAATCGATCACCTCAACTTCGAGCAAACCCGACAATACTTTGGAGGATGCATCCACCGAAGAACCCAAAGAAGATCACCATCCAACTCTAGAAGGTGAGCCAATTGAGGAGCCGGAAGAAATCCACAAGCCAACCAAATCATTACGCGAAACATTTCAAGAGCAAGAGAAGGAAGTAGTGGAAGATCGGAATGTCGTATAAGGTTGAAGAGCAGAAGCAAGCCATACAAGGCATCTAGTTGGGCACTAGCAATACCAGAAGTGGCATACGCAGTCAACATGCCAAATTAGGAGACAATCGAGCCACCTGCATACGAGACTATTGCTCAGCCTGCAACCCATGTGGCATCGCATACAGCATGCGGCTATCCTGACATCGTACGAAGATAGGCAGCCGAGCCAAGCCGAGGCAGCCCTACGGCATCACGCATGCCGCATGCGACCTCAGTCTATGCCGCAAGCTTTCTAGATCGCGACCAATCCAACCTGTTCGACTACCGCGAACAGCGTAGATCGACCACTGCCTCTGAACCTGGTACTTCCGTAAGACCAGATCATCCTCATCGGTGCCCAGCCATGGAAGAACTCATAGGAATCAAGCGCAGACTTGAAAGCCTAGAGTTTCATAAAGCTCTCATGGTCAGCGCGAGCGAATTTTTCAAGAGCTATGGTTCCAAAGAAGGTGCCGTCCTTCGATGGCATGCCTCGTCAATTTTGACTGTAAGTTCTGACCCAGGGTTCGAGATCTTCTCTGAAGATTTTACCTTTGCATTGGGGACAATGCATGGTTTAAGCTTGGGGGAGGGGATTGAACCCTTGTATTTTCGGTTTGAAGGTTAATTTTTTCAATTTTTAGAGGGGTATAACTAGGCTTTTTACCTGACCAAGAATAGGGTTCGCATGACTAAACTTAATTGATTGAGATTGCGAGATTGTCGGGATGTTTACCGAAGTTATAAAAATAGAGTCTTGCATGACTGGACTTAATTGTTTGAGATTGCATAAAGTATAGGATAAATAGAGTCATAGTTAGGTAGACACATGAAAACATATGAAATTTTGAAATTTTTTGATACGATTATATCTATACAATTTTGTTGAGGCAATTCCTAAATGAAAAAGTAGCATAGCCTCTAAGACACTTGATTGAAAATTTTAGACATGGAAAGCTAACAACATGTTGATTGCAAAAGAAATATTTTCGAGGGATGATTTTTCTTTTGTATTATGTAAGCAAAAATTTCTTAAAGTTGGAAATATTTTCTAAAAACATTCTTTTTAAATTGAGACCTCGGTAATTTTGGCAAAAATATAAAAAGATAATTTTTAGATATAATATATACATATCTAGAAATTGTGTGTATTCATAGTAGATGCAACTAAGTACTAAAAGAGGATATAAAATGAGCCCCAACAAAAATCCAAAAATAATAATTATTAGAAGAGGACGCAAAATAGGTCCCACCACTGTGTTTCAATTTGAGATTCGATGAAATTCTTAGGTGCACTCGGAACGCATAACCTCTCATTTGTATCTATGCGATAGAAGAATCACCCGATGAAATCCTTACGTACATTCGAAACGCATAACCTCTCGTTGTATCTATGTGCTAGAAGGGTAAAACCAAATTGAGTAAGGTGTATTTATTTTCTTACAATTTACTTTTTACCAATAAAGTTGCATTCTACTAACACAAGTCTAATAAATTTTTTGTTCAAAAGAAGGGATTGAAAATTTAAGGAGATGAAAAAAGAAATATTGATTGATTTTAGGATCTCTTTGACCATAATGATTTTAAGACGGTTTGTCTTTTAAAAATATTGCTAATCAAAGTGTAGTGAATGCAAAGGTTTCTATTTTCTAAAAATTTTACCAAGTACAAATATTAGGAATTGAGCAAACATTTTTTGTACTAGGTTAATTCTTAGAAAATTTATCATTAATTTCAAAAATCATATTCAAGGGCCAATTTTTAGCCAACCTACCTGAGTAGTTTAGCTTACTTTGTTCGAGGACAAACAGAAGTTAAAGCTTGGGGGTGTGATGAAGCCAAAACATATAGTGAAAATTCATATCTTTTCTTCTGAAAAATGGCGAAAAGTGAATGCAAAGTAGCCATTTTTCCGAATTATACCGCAAACGTGTTTTTAGGTCTTTTTGGCAGTTTTTGAATAATTAAAAGGTAGGGTTCAATACCCTCAAAGTTTATGCGGTGGTATTAATTGTGCTAAGGTTAGAATTAAATTATTAAATAGAGATTTTCTAGGGGTCAGGTTCTCTCCTTTTAAATAATGCAAAGTATAAATTCAGACGTCCCTCTAAATAGCATGCGGCCTAGATTGTCCCACAGCTATCCCGCATGCGGCACTCTCACTACCCCGTAGGACATGCTGGTTTATGTTTATGTGATTTGAAAGATTTTTCGATCTCACGCTCAGCTTTTGGGCTTTTAAGGCTAAAGTGTTTTAGGTACGTAATTATATTATTTTCCTATACTACCCCACAGCTGAAATATCCGATAGACCTTACCTAATCTAGGTGTTTCCTAATTACAATTTTACACTATCCTGCCAAGGGAGCCCACTGGGTTCTAACCCTAGTCTTTGAACTGCTGTCAAGCCTCATTAGCCGAAGTGTTCCATTATCCCACTCACACCGGGATGCAACGAAATCATACACCCATTGGTATGTGGGGATCACTGACATATAGTAGACATAACTATGTATGCAAGGATTTAATAAAAAATAATTTAAATAATAAAGGAAACTCAAATCAACATAAACAAAACATAAACTTATGCTAAAACATAATAAGAATTCGATTACAACCCTCACCCTAGAGATGAGAAGTAAATAAAAGGAACAAAATAAAGAGAACATAAATTACAACCCAATTGAAAATGGATGAACCTCTGCCTCCTTAGATGACGCCTTCTTCTCTTGCTTGGCTTTCGATGGCCACCCTTCTCTCTCTAAGTAACTTTTCAACCTAACCTAGCAATGATGATTGCTAATTGATTCTATGGACTTAACACAATTAAACATGCACACTAAAATTCTATTACAAGAGGGTATTTATAGCTTTCCTAAAGGGGATGAGAGGTAGTGGAAGTAGTGGAGGTGGAGAAAACTTAGAGTACACTCCAAGTTTGGATAGTTGGAGCCAAAAATAGCTATGAAAGCTTGCGTTGAAGCAATCGCGTCCTTCTAGAAGATTTATGCTGAAAATAGCATCAATGGTGGAGATTTGATCAAAACCAAACAGTCCACAGATCGTGCGGCCTAAGTCTATGCCGCATGCAGCATAGTAGGAGACCGCACGGCTTCCTCACTTAGCAGAATTTCTTGTAATTTCTCCATTTCGCATGTTGTGCACTTCGTGTGAGGTGTTGGATGCTCCATGTGATGCCCTGTATTGACGCCATCTTCCTAAATTCGACACGTTTGCTCTGTTTTTGGCCTAAATTCGCAACTTTCTCAAAAAACTACCAAAATTGCCCAAGAACATGTTTGCGGTAAATAATTCAGAAAAATGACTACTTTGCATTCGCTGTTTGCCATTTTTCGGAAGAAAAGATACGGATTTTCACTATATATTTTGGCTTCATCACACCTCCAAGCTTAAACTTTTGTTCATCTCCGAACAAAATAAGATAAACTACTCAGGTAGGTTGGCTAAAAATTGGCCTTTGAATATGATTTTTGAAATTAATGATAAATTTTCTCAGAATTAACCTAATACAAAAATTGTTTGCTCAATTCCTAATATTTGTACTTGGTGAAATTTTTAGAAAATGGAAACCTTTTTGCATTCACAACACTTTGATTAGAAATATTTTTAAAAGACAAAACCGTCTTAAAATCATTATGGTCAAAGAGATCCTAAAATCAATCAATATTTCTTTTTCATCTCCTTAAATTTTTGATCCCTTCTTTTGGACAAAATTTTTATTAGACTAAGTGTGTTAGTAGAACGCAACTTTATTGATAAAAAGTAAATTGCAAGAAAGTAAATACACCTTACTCAATTTGGTTTTACCCTTCTAGTGTATAGATACAAACGAGAGGTTATGCGTTCCGAATGTACCTAAGAATTTCATCGGGTGATTCTTCTATCGCATAGATACAAACAAGAGGTTATGCGTTCCGAATGCACCTAAGAATTTCATCGAATCCCAAATTGAAACACGGTGGTGGGACCTATTTTGCGTCCTCTTCTAATAATTATTATTTTTGGATTTTTAGTGGGATTTTATGCCCTCTTTTAGAACTTAGTTGCATCTACTATGAATACACACAATTTCTAGATATGTATATATTATGAGGAGGGATCAAGTTACAACAATTTTGAGTTACAACAAAGTTACCACAACCATTTTCTACATTTTGAAATTTCAAATCGTCGACCCAAACCGTTCAACATGATCTTCACAATAAAATGTATTTTACATTTTTTTGAATGATTTTACTATTTATTAAGTTGGGTACAAAATTCAATAGTCTGAATTTGACTAGTTTTTTGTAAAATACTTAATAAATAGTATAAAAATTCAAAAAAATGTAAAATTTGATCTGGAATCATATTTTATTGTGGAGATCATGTTGAATAGTTTGGATCGACGATTTGGAATTTCAAAATGTAGAAAATGGTTGTGGTTTGTTGTAACTCAAAATTGTTGTAACTTGATCCCTCCTCATATATTATATCTAAAAGTTATCTTTTTATATTTTTGCCAAAATTATCGGGGTCTCATTTTAAAAAGAATGTTTTTAGAAAATATTCCCAACTTTAAGAAATTTTTGCTTACATAATGCATAAGGAAAATCATCCCTCGAAAAATATTTCTTTTGCAATCAATATGTTGTTATCCTTAGCCTTTCCATGTCCAAAATTTTCAATCAAGTTTCTTGGAGACTTTACTACTTTTTCATTTAGGAATTGCCTCAACAAAATTGTATAGATATAATCCTTTTGAAAATTTTCAAAATTGTGTGTTCTCATGTGTGTACTCTACCTAACCTATGACTCTAGACTCTACCTAACCTACGACTCTATTTATCCTATATTTATGCAATCTCAAACAATTAAGTCCAGTCATGCAAGACTCTATTTTTATAACTTCGATAAATATCCTGACAAGCTCGCAATCTCAATCAATTAAGTTCAGTCATGCGAACCCTATTCGTGGTCAGGTAAAAAGCCTAGTTATATCCTCTAAAAATTGAAAAAAAAAAAATTAACCCTAAAACCTAAAGTACAGGAGTTCAATCCTCTCCCCTAATTTTAAACCATGCATTGTCCCCCAATACAAAGGTAAAATCTTCGGAGAATATCTTGAACCCTGGGTCAGAACTTACAGTCAGAATTGACGAGGCATGTCGTCGAAGGGCGCACCTTCTTTGGCACCATAGCTCCTGAAAAATTTGATCGTGTTGACTGATTTGCTGTGATTTGGAAAGCATGCGGCCTAGGCTGATGTCGCATGCAGCATGGTGATGTCGTAGGGGCTGTTCTAGCTTGCGTTGGCTTTGCTTGTTTGCGGTATGAGGATAGCCGTATGTAGCATGGATAATTTCATATGTAGCGCTGGTTTGGTTTTTCTCCTAGCGCTTTGTCATATTCGATACTGGCCTATATCGATTGACGTTGCTGGGCCTATAGAACCTACTTTTATTCTTATATTGCTTGCAATTTTAGTTTCTGAATTTGCTACATATGTCACGTTCAGGTTACTAACTAGTATAGTTCCTATGTGATGTGCAGTGATGTGTCATGCAAGCTATCTCAAAATTCAAAGACAAAATTAGTTAGCAACCATACAGTATCGAGTACAAAAACAAGTAATCCATCCATGCATACAGAAACAAGTACGAGTACCAAGTATAGTGCTCGATACTCCAAATATATGTCATCTCACAAATCATATAGTACGATTACAAATATCAGTGCCCAAGTATCGCCAATCAAAAGTAAGTCCCTCCTCACAAAAAGAAATAAATACTATAAAGAGAAAGATACAACCTGATCACTTCTCTGGTGGTGGTGGTGGATCGCACCAATACCTCTGGTAGAACTCGGACCAAACATTTCGAGAGGAGGATCGTCGAACTGCATGCCCTGGCCGGCAAAGTGATGGAAGAGGTGAGCTATGTAGAACCTCAACTCAGCCATATGATCAGACAACTAATCGAAACTCCTATGAGTCTCGGTGCGAAAGTCGTCAAACTACTGGTAGAAGCTCGGAGGTGGTGGTGCTGCTACGACGTAGGGATGCAACCCTGGCTGCTGATGAAGTCAAAACATATAGTGAAAATCCATATCTTTTCTTATGGAAAATGGCGAAAAACGAATGCAAAGTAGTCATTTTACCCAATATTTACCGCAAGCGTGTTTTTAGGTCTTTTTGGCAGGTTTTTCATAAAGTTGTGAATTTAGGCCAAAAACATAGCAAAAGTGTTGTATTTAGACGATTTCTGGAAAAGGCGTCAAATCAGGGCATCACATGGAGCATGCAACACCTCACATGAAGTGCACGACATGCGAAATGGTGAAAAACTCAGAAAATCCGCTAAGTCAGGAAGCTTACCTCATCACTATACCGCATGTGGTATAGACTTAGGTCGCACGATCCGTGGTCAATCTGTGGACTGTTTGATTTTGATCAAATCTCCACTGTTGATGCAGATTTCGGCAAAAATCCTCTAGAAAGGCGCTATTGCTTCAGCAGCAAGATTCAATAGCTATTTTTGGCTTCATTTCTCTAAACTTGGAGTGCACCCCAAGTTTCTTAGGAAGGCTATAAATACCCCTCTTGAATTTGGATTTTGGTGTGCGTGTTTAATTGTGTTAAGTCCGTAGAATTGATTAGCTATCGTCATTGCTAGGTTAGGTTAGAGAGTTAATTAAAGAGAGAATGGTAGCCGTCGGAAGCCAAGCAGGAGAAGAAGGCATCATCTAAGGAGGCAAGATTCGGCCATCTTCAAAGGGTTGTAATTTATGTTCTCTTTATTTTATTTCTTTTATTTTTCCATGGCCATGATGTGCTAAACTTCTCATCTCTAGGGTGAGGGTTTGTAATCGAATTCTTAATTATGTTTTAGTATAAATTTATGTTTTGTTTATGTTGATTCGAGTTTTCTTTATTATTTAAATTCATATATGTTGGATCCTTGCATGCATAGTTCTGTCTATTATATGTCAGTGACCCTCCACATACCAATAGGTGTATGATTTCGTTGCAATCTCGGTGTGAGCAGGATATTGCATGTAAGTATATGCAACACTTCGGCTAATGAGGTCTAACAGCGGTTCAAAGAATAGGGTTAGAACCAAGTGGGCTCCATTGGCAGGATAGCGGAGAAACAATATTTATGTTATATTAGGAAACACCTATATTAGGTAGGGTCTTTGGGATATTTAATTGAGGCGTAGAATAGGAAATGATCAATTATGTTTTTGTGAGAAAGATAATTGCATACCTTGAATACTTAGAATTGATAACCCAAAAGTCGAGCGTGATATCAGAAAACCTTTCGAATCACATAAATAGAAACCCAGCATGTCTTGCGGGTAGTGACAGTGCCGTATGCGGGATAGCTGTAGGACAATCTAGGCTGCATATGACAGTGACAGGGCCGCATACGGGGTAGAGAAACGTCTAAATTTATACTTTGCATAATTAAGGAGGAGAGAACTTGATCCCTAGAGAATCTCTATTTAATAATTTAATTCTAACCTTAGCACAATTAGCGCCACCGCATAAACCTTGAGGGTATTGAACCCTACCCCTTTTTACTTTAAAAACCTATTTTAAACTTGTTTTCAAAACCCTCGAGTACCTAGACTAGTGAAACATTAGATAATTAATACACTATCCCTGTGGATCGACACCCCAATTATACTACACAGTAGGATCATGCGCTTGTGATATGAACGTAAGTAGAAATTAGGGTTAAAAGGTATATTAATTTATACTGAAAGCTAGTAGTTCATTTTGGACTCATCAAGCTTTTTGGCGCCTTTGCCGGGGATAGAGTAAGAATTCTCCTTTCAAGGAAAGTCTTACGATGTCATTATGTGTCTAACTTTATAAGTGGGACTAGGTCAAAACCTTTTACTTTGTCAGTTTACTTTATTTTTAGTTTAGTTTAATTCATTTTAGTTCATTTACTTTTTAGCACATTTTTTTCTGCACTTTCTTTATATACTTTTCTATCTTTAGGAGCAAGATACGTTGATATATTTCTTTTGTAGGTTGTTATATACGAACCTAACGTGAGAGATATCATCCTACCATCTCCTAAAGAAGGCTTTGTTTAAAGTACCTATGTAAGGGTTGAGTACTTTTGACATATTTGAATTGTTAGATGATACGAACCTAACGTGAGAGATATCAACCACTCAACCCTAAGTTTAAAGTACCTTTGACATATTTGAAAATTCTTTTAACGGCTTTGTGATGTGATTCTTTAGGTTTAGCTTGAAATCTAGCACATAAACATACCACATGCATGATATCGGGCCTACTAGCCGTTAAATAAAGTAAGCTACCAATCATACATCTATATTGGGTGATGTCCACATGAGTTCCGCATGGATCCGCGTCAAGATTAGCGGAGGTGGCTATAGGTGTTGGACTAGGCTTACAATTCGACATGGCAAACTTCTTGATCAATTATTTTGCATACTTGGTTTGGCTTATAAAAATTCCTTTGTTTGATTGCTTGATTTGCAATCCCAAGATGAACACGAGTTGACCCATCATGCTCATCTCATATTCACTATGCATTAAATTTGAAAACTCTTTGGCAAGTGCGCCATTAGTTGAACTAAAAATAATATCATCAACATAAATTTGAACAATTAACATTTCTTTTTCTTTCTTTTTCGTGAACAAGGTAGTGTCATTCTTACCTCGAGTAAAACCATTTTCAATTAAAAAGGCACTAAGTCTACCATAACATGCTCTAGGAGCTTGTTTAAGACCATATAGAGCTTTGGTTAATTTATAAACATGGTTAGGACAATTTAGATCAACAAAACCGGGGATTCACATCACCTCAGGTTACCTGACTTAAGAAAATTACGATCGGACGACCCATTTAATATGACACGAATCTCAAAACATCCCCCTACAGTCACAATAGGCACTGGATTTGAGTTTGGCCCATATAGAATTAATCTGGGCCGACCGTTGTAATTTGCTTGAGTCAGGTACCTGGGAGGATATCGGTCCCAAAACCGGTTGGTTGTTGTACATAGACTCCTCTTTTAACATCCATTTGAAATAAGGTGAAACCTTTATGAGCGACATATGCCAAAAACATTCTAATGGACTCTAAACGAGCTATGGGTGCAAAGGTCTCATCAAAGTCTATGCCCTCTTGTTGTGTATACCCTTGATATACTAATCTAGCCTTATTACTAACAACATTAACCATTTTGATCCCTTTTATTTTTGAAAATCCATTTTGTACCAATTATCATGCGGTCCTTTGATTTTGGTACCAATTCCCAAACCTTATTACGTTCAAATTGAGTAAGCTCTTCTTGCATGGCACAAATCCAATTTTCTTCATTATTTACTTCTTTAAAGTTTTTGGGCTCTACTTGAGATACAAATGCACAATTGGCAATCATTTGATTTACACCCGATCTAGTTCTAACACGTTCTCTAGGGTCTCCTATAACATTAGTAAGAGGGTGAGAGAGAACTTCTCTTAGGTTTTCGGGTATGTGATATGCATCTTCTTATGTTTCTAGTTGATCTTGAGGTGGTATGTCCTCCTCGTTTGGTAGTGACTCGTGTGCATCTTCTTCAACATGAATTTTTTCACAATATATTGGTGTGATTAATGGTGGTACACTTGTATTTGCATTTGGTGGTGTGTCTATATGCTCTTTCTCATTGTTTATAGCTTCTCCTTCATTGTTGATTGGATCTTCATTACCTACAATAAAGATACCTTCGTTAGCCATTTTGTTAGTACTTTCATCAAATCTAACATGAACAGACTCTATTACATTACGATGTTGAGGAATGAATATTCTATAAGCCTTACTTGTCATAGAGTATCCTACAAAAATTCCTTCTCTTTGGAATCAAATTTTACAAGGCGTTGTGATTCGTCAAGAACAAAACATTTTGATCCGAATACTCTAAAATAAGAAATATTAGGTTTATATCCTTTCCACAATTCATATGGTGTTTTCTTTAGAATTGGTCTAATATTTACTCGGTTAACTATATAACTGATCACTCAAAAGAGAGCAATGTTTCTTTTAATATTTATAAACTCGGAAATGCTATCGGTTCGGACTGCAAGCACACAATCCTATCGAGTAGTATATTCGAGGTCGATCCACAGAGAATATTGGTTCAGTGCTTTGAGCGATCGCAATCTTTCGAAAGGTTAGACGAAATCTGAAAATTGAGAGATGTTGTTGTGATCAATGTAAATTAGGAAGCAATTAAAAGTAATTAAAATAAAGATAGAGATGAGAATTTCTAGGGTTTCGGCACACCATTGCTACTCAATCCGCTTTGACAATATATTCCTGTTACGTCTGATTTCCTGTTGTTGTTTTATGAAAGACACCACATAGGTCACTGTGATTTATGTTACGCAAGAATGACAGATCTTTCATCGAGATTCTACATAGGACACTGTGATTTTCCTTACGCAAATGACTGATCTCTAAAAACTCCAAATTACTACACAGATCACTGCGATTTTCCTTACGCAAGTGATGGAATTTGGTACGCATTTTGTTGGTCTGGTTTATGGTTTCTCCGCTAAGGTTTTCTTCACACAAACCTAATAGATCTCAATGAGGCTAATTCATACAAATAGTTTATCTTACCATTAAAGTACTGTCACTACCCTAACGGACTCAAACTAAATCATTGAAGTTAGATGAAGAGATAGTAAATCACAAAAGCATTTAGATTCAACAACAAGAAATCATAATCAACAGAAATATATATATATCAAAACATCAAGAGTAACAAGGTTTGCTGCCTAGCCCTAAGAAAAAGAACTTAGCCGCGGAACGGCATTGTTACAAGCACACCTCTCTTCTCTCTTTAATCAAATCTAACCCTAATTACAAAGATAACTTCTTCTTCTGCCCAGGGGCCTTATATAGGAGTGGAGAGACGTCTGGAGGTTGAGTAGGGGCTAAGAAACTAATCTGGAAACAGCTGTCGGCAGTTATTCCCCAAGAGGCGCATTCGGTTACGGACCATATCAGGTGATACAGTCCGTATTAGGACCTTGACGGTTAGGGTTTAATGCTTCCAGCTCTATCTTCTGGTCTGTGCTAGGCCTGATCCGTATTAGGCAATGCAGACCGTAACAGAGACTTTATCGATAAGCGTCGCTGATCCGATTGACCCGATTCTAGCTCCATCTGATGTAAAATAGTCCCAAAACCTATTTTCTGCAATAAAACATAAAGAAGGGTGATAGTAGCCTTTTTCTCTAATTAATTAAACATAAGTGTGAGAAAATATGCAAAACCTAAGCCAAAATCCTACATAAATCATCATTATTTTGACTCTGATCACGCCTCCTAACTTGAATTGTTGCTTGTCCTCAAGCAACGACATCCCAGCTAGTCAAAGGTCCGGTCTAGGTTAAACCATACAATCTCAAGGACTTGTTTAAAATTAAATTAGAACTTGGGTTTGGTACGATTGACATGACAATAAAAATTTAGAACTCTAAAATATTAATGACCTCTCCCTTGAACAATTTATTCACCCCATGATTGACCTCATTATGCTTACCCTAGAAAAATTATAATCGAACAATTTACTTTACAAATATCCTTAAAATTGAGAGTATTAATTTCCCCTTCGATTATAAATGGATCCCTTCCAATCAATAGGAATTATAATGATATAAATTTTGATCTTCCTTCCCAATTGATTGGAGCAAAGTATGACAACTAAGTGTGTTGGTGCTTGTGACTATTTTTGAAAAATTAAATATGTACAAAATTTAAAATTTGGGAGGTTTTCTCGAGCCTATTGGTAACCAGTCTTGCGTAGGCACCCGTACTCTTTTTATCCTCCATCTTTTATTCGATTTTTTTTCTTTTTCTATATTTTTCTATTTTTTTTCTCATTTCTGATTTTTTTGTATTTTTGTATTTTTCTGAAAAATAAAATATTTTTTTGGGTCCCAAGCACCATGATTACACACAATTCCAAGTATTCATTCAAACAAGGAATTATTGCATATTTTCGCTATGGGTCTATCTATAATAAATGGGTATTTTAAAACACTATCAAACTTAAAAGACTTTGCAAGAATAAATTATTCAATAAATAAAAATTCTAGGGTTTGCGATTTTGGTCAACACTCTTTGTTAGCAATTCATTGTTCACTTTGATATCACTAATTATTTTAAAATTTCCGAATTTTTGTATCAAGGCCAATTGTCTAAACCCTAGCCTAGCTCAATTTAAAACAATTCCTATTTAATTAACCTACATGCAAATTACCCCTAAATTATATGCTCCTATCAATGCAAATGCCTGTATGCACGCTAGATAAAAACCTTAATCGTTCCTCCCAACTTCTCTTGGTTAAGCCTTGAGAAGTGGTCCCGATTAAGTAAAACTGCTAGCGAAAAAATGAAAAATGAAAAATAAGGGTCCTACATGCCATGATCCTAAATACAATGCAATTCCTAAACTAATTTCTTACCCCTACCCCCATGCTTAAATTTTGTATTGTCCTCAATGCAAGAAAATAAACAATTAAGAGAGCGATAAGAAGGATATCACAGATTACTCGTTGTGAAGGGGTGAATGGAATCGGTGGTGTGAATGGTATTCCCTTGGAAAGGCAATATTCATAAAAATTCTCGTGGGCTTTGTTTACCTTGTCCAAATATTCCTCCAAGTAGCGGGTGTGTTTCTTCAAATTCTCGAGGGTATTGTTGGCGTAACGTGCGGTTGGACCGGGCTCACGAGCTTGAGATATGGTTGTCTCTTGGTTCCATCCGGTTGGTGCGGGCATGGAGTTTGCTTCGTTGGTGTTATCGCGCGGTGGAATGAGGTGGCGTACGAAAGCCATGTCATGATGGTGGATGAATGAGTGGTGTGATGCGCTTTGTGTTTCCTCCATGGGCTCATCGGTTGGTTCCTCCTCGGTTGGTTTTTCCTCGATTGGTTCCTCCTCTATTGGTTCTTCCTCGTCGCTTCGTGCATCATCTCCATGTTTAGATTCGTATCCAAACTGGAATGACCCCTTATCCGTTCCGATATGGAGGGTCATTCCCTCGCCTATTTTCAACGTGTATTTGATGTCTCCTGTGTGTGCATTGAATACCGCTTGCACGTGATCGTTGTTTACTAGGTAGTTCATGTTGAGGCGGTTGTTTCCGAATACTTCATTTTCGCCGACGAGTTTTATGTTGTGGTGCGCAAGGAGGGTTGCATAACAACCCACGGAAACCACTTGATTATTATTTTTGTCGGCGGCCACCGATTTGAGGTGGTGCAAGATGTGGTATCCAAGGTGCGGTTGATGCTTGTGACTCTTCATGCACTGCATGATGTAAATGTCCCTCTCTCTAACTTCCGTCGTGTCCTCTCCTGTTGAGAAAATAGAATTAGTCAAAATAATATGAATATACCTTAATTCTATCGATGAGATGAGACGTGAGTCTTTGAGGTATATTTTGCGCTCATCAATTGCGATCGTTTCCCAGTACTTCATGCGTTTCTCCCTTGTGCCTAATTCGGTTTCTCCATTGGTGGGAATGGACAGCGCCTTGCAAAATTACTCCATTGTTATGGCAAAGGGCGGTTGAATAATCGGTATTTGATCATGTCGCCATCCCATTGTAGTGTTGATAGAAATTTGATAGAGGGCCTCAAATAGACTCTTGTGGCTCGTAGGCGGTCCGCTAAATCCCATAAATTGATATTATTGAGGGATACTCGCACATAATCATAGCAGCCAAGGACCTTCATGGTATTGATACACATCGCTTTATTGTTCGCGATGGTGCGATCAAGCATTGTTTGAGCACGGTCAAATTCTTGTTTGTCGCGGAATTTGATTTCCATGGCTGTCACGAAGGTGTTTTCATCGTTGAATTGTGAGTTGGAGGGTCGAGGGCTGTTGTGCGCCATTTTTCTCGGGTTTTCGGTCTCTGTTACGGGCCGTATCAACTTGATACGGGGCTGACTTGAAGGATTTCTGTGAACAGGATATGAATTTTTATCTGAAAATTCTATGAAATGGTGCAGGAGAAAGGGAAGTGGATGAAAGGTTTATATGGTAGTGAAAGGGTGTGATGAATGTGTAGGAAGTGATGGTAGTGGGAGGTTAAATTTGGTTAAAATTCGAATTTCTTTCTTGGAGCGCCAGAATTAGAGAGTTGGTTATTTCTGCTCATTGAATACGGTCTGTAACTATTGTGCGGTTCTGGGTTGAATTCTACTTTTCCTGTGCCAAGTCCGAGATGGGTCCGTATTGGAGAACTACCCCGTATTAGACTGATACAGTCTGTAACAGAGAGTAAATCTTCATGACGGGCTTCGAATTTTTCGACCAAATTCTTCCAGCATCTCCTCCTGTAGGTAAGATTAGTAACTCTGTGATCAGTATAATAGTTTAGGATCAAATGGAATATTTTTTTTATTTTTGAATTTTTATATGAAAAAGAAAGTAAAGAGTGGCATTGGGTTGCCTCCCAAGAAGCGCTTGTTTAAAGTCATTATTAGCTTGACTTTTTGTTCTCATCCATCGTTTGGCTAATTCCCGAAGGAATATGTCTCTTTATGCTCATCATTTGTTCCTGCGATGTAGTGCTTCAACCTTTGGCCGTTCACCTTGAAATACCCAGCTTTTTGACTCCATATTTGGACTGCCCCATAAGGGTACACGTAAGTGACCTTGTATGGTCTCGTTCATCTGGATCTCAATTTTCCAGGGAAGAGTTTGAGTCGTGAATTGAAGAGAATCACCATGTCGCCTTCTTTGAACTCCCTTTTTCTTATCTTTTTGTCATTGTAGAATTTCGCTCGTTCTTTATACATCTTTACATTATCGTATGCATGGAGTCTCAGTTCGTCTAGTGCATTCAGATCTAGTAGCCTCTTTTTGCCTGCGTCCCGAAGATCATAATTAAACGTTTTGATTGCCCAATATGCCTTGTGTTCTAATTCCACCAGCAGATGACAAGCCTTTCCGTAGATCAACTTGTAGGGTGTCATTTCGATCGGAGTTTTGAACGAGGTTCTATAGGCCCAAAGTGCTTCGTTTAGTTTGAGTGTCCAATTTTTCCTGGACCAAAACACCGTCTTTTGCAAGATGTTCTTGATTTCTCTGTTTGAAATTTCTACTTACCCACTGGTTTGTGGATGGTAAGGTGTCACACCCCGCAGCCCAACGAGGCGCGACAGGTGCTCTCCTGCCGTAGACATACGGTTGCCCGTATGCCTACTAGGCAATTACGATATAATAAGAACTGAAAACATAAACAAACAACCAAACAAACAAATAACATAACTCCCAGCTGGTCAGGTAATATCATACAACCCCGTATCTCGATGGATACGTATCACAAAATGACATAGAGACTATATATGTACATCACCAAAACAAAACTATATACATAATCTCTAATGCCCCCATACCAGACAGTCTAAGCAGCGGAATAACCAAGCCTACCGACCTCGTGTCTCTCTCTGATCTGCTGACCCGGAACCTGAAAAGATAACCCAAAGAGGGGGTGAGAAATAAATTCTCAGTGCGATAAATTTGCCACGTTTCGCTCCTGGACTTGCAATCACAGATTATATTCAAAAATAAAGCACAAATAAAGCTCAGAACAGTTTATAATAATATATAAACATGCACGCATAAACCGACATCAATAAGCCAAATGAAATCAAATCAGGAGTTGCCAAACCGAATTTCAATCACACAATATTTGGTTTAACTCGAACTCAGAATATCTGGTAGTACAGGCTTAACCGTTAATTACAAGTCTGGTTCCATTTCATATCCAGAAAAATCCATTTAAAACCAATCGACCATCCAAACGCATTCACCCCCTGGGTAATGCCACCGATACACCAGTCACCAAAAGTCAAATTCATAATACAGAGTCACTTACCCCTCGTCCCAACCGGTACTGGGAACTACTGAGGGCCAGACGATCTAAAGCTTTAGAATACTGGGTCGTCAAAGTCCTTGCAAAGACTTTGACAAATCCGAACTCACCCCCTGGGTGTCGTCGCCACGATGGGGGACGGTAATACCATATCCACCAACCGATGGTGATATAAATCACGGTGACTTTTAATTCCAAATTAGATCATTCAGATCAATACACAAAGAATACCATACCAGTATGCAGATCAATCAGATATGCAATTCGGGTTCCAATTAATTAGGGCAATGCAATGCATATGCAACACAATCCGATAATGCAAATCAACCAATAATCAACATGTCAATAGAAACACAGTTTAATTCTGAATATAAACTATCAAACAAGTCCAGAAACCCCGCACCTGAGTATATCGCGTACTCGTCTAAGGCTCAGGCGTCTCGAATGATCCCGAGATCCGATGCCTCGTAGGTTTACCACCTATTTATACGTTGAGATTCGATTAAAACATTCGATTGGTATCCCGTAGGTTAAACCGAGTTAAATTAGGTTAAACACGGTTTAGTGTTCGTATTCGGGTTCTAATGGTATAGGTTTAATCAATGGTTCAACCAATTAGGTTTAGATAATACAAAATACACATTTTCAGAAATTAAGCAAAAGAGCAAAACAGCCTTTTTGTGCGGGCCGCACGGATTCTGTGCGGGCCGCACGGATTCTGTGCGGGCCGCACGGATTTGTCCGAGAGTTTTGCGGTTCCTCGTGCGGGCCGCAGGAAATTTGTGAAGGCCGCACAAAAATTACATCTGTGACACACAGTTCGTATTTTGGCCATATCTTTGTCATACAGACTCCGATTTGGGTGAATCAAAGCTTGACTGAACCAGAACGAAAAGATATACAACTTTCATGAAGGAAACATATCCAAATTCGGATGTAGAATTTTGTACAGCCGCACCAATGGCCGGCCAGTCTGGATTTGGACAGATTTTATTGTCATTTTCGCCTGATTCACCTCCAGATTTTGTTTTGATCGAGGTTCGACATGGTTAACCCTTGCTACGTATTATCGGTTCAGAAGGTATATTACATCTAGGTTATCGAGAATCGACACCTTAAACCATATATTCAATTGGTATACAATTTGGCATAAAACCCTAATTCCAAAATCAACCCAAACGAATAATTCAATCGAACAATACGAATCGAGATGTTCAAACGATTATAACTCGATCAATTCAGATCCAAATGGTGCATAACACCTGAAAATTCAGTAATTTCCCCAAATCCCACCATTTTTACCAAACCCTAATTCCATTTCCAATTTCCCAAACAAAATCAATCGATTCAATCCAAATCAAACCGAATATCGAGTTATATCGAATCAATCGAACTTAAATTCGAATTCTCAAAGAAATATATCAATTCGAACAACTTAGGGTTTTCAAAAGATTGTAAAGAAGGAAGATATATACCAAATTGAAGCTTTAGAACTGATCACGATCGTCTAATTAGCTCGAATCTCCGATTTCCGACAATTTCGACCCGATTTCGTGCTCGATTTCACTCTCTCTCTCTCTTTCTCTCTTTGGTTCGGCCAAGAGCTAGGGCTCACGAAATTTGGAAGTGTTAATGGTAGAGATTAAAGATAAGAAGGAAGGGGTTATATTAATATATGGTATTTTTGCACATAGGTCCCTCCAATTTTATAATATTGCATAATTTAAAAATAAATCTTCACAAATAGGCCCTTTTATGTATTTTTAATTAAATCAAGGATTCATAATGTAACAATTCTCCCCCCCTTAAAATGAAGTTCAGTCCGCTGAACTTGGTTTCGTACCTTATTTGTCGAATAACTCCGGATACTTTTCTCGGATGCTCTCCTCGAGTTCCCACGTCGCTTCCTTATCGGAATGTCGTCCCCATTTTACCAATACAAGCCGGATCACTTTGCTTCGTAGCCGTTGTTCTTTTCGATCCAATATCCGCATTGGTTCCTCTTGATAAGTCAGATCGTCTTGCACGTGTAAATCCGAATGGTCAATACAATGCGACGGATCTCGTACATATCTGCGCAACTGTGATACATGAAACACCGGATGAACCCGGTCCAACGCTGGTGGTAGTGCAAGCTCGTATGCTACCGGCCCAACTCGTCGCAAAATCTGAAACGGCCCAATATAACGAGGACTTAGCTTACCCGAAACACCAAATCTGTGTACGCCTCTGACAGGCGAAACTCGAAGCCATACGTGATCACCTTCTTGGAATTCCAACGGTCTTCGATGAATATCCGCGTATTTCCTTTGTCTTTCTTGAGCTGACTTGAGTCGACTCAGAACCATTTTCGTTTTCTCAGCAATTTCTTCTAACATTTGCGGTCCTGTAGGCGGATATGTACCCGCTGGTCCCCACCACAACGGAGTACTGCACTGCTGGCCTGTCAGCGCCTCTTGCGGTGACATACCAATGCTCGAGTGATAACTATTGTTATAGGCGAACTCCACCAGATACAAGTGATCAACCCACGAACCCTGTAAACTTAGCGCGCAAGAGCGTAACATGTCCTCCAATGTTTGGATAGTGCGCTCAGATTGACCGTCCGTCTGAGGATGATGCGCTGTACTGAATCTCAGCTTAGTACCCATTGTCTCTTGAAAGCTCTCCCAGAAATGAGAAGTGAACCGAGGATCTCGGTCTGAAATAATAGTGCGTGAACAACCGTGGTATTTGAATTGATATTTCAGGAATAACTCCGCTAACTCTTGCCCCGATGTCTCAATTCGAAGCGGAATGAAATGAGCTATTTTCGTCAGCCGGTCCACAATCACCCAAATAGTGTTATATCTACTAACGGTTCTCAGAAATCCGAATACAAAATCCATTGTGATCGACTCAAACTTCCTCGTAGGTATTTCTAGCGGTCTCAACAATCCCGCTTTCCTCCGTCGATCTGCTTTAACTTGCTGACATATCTGACATTTTTCTACATACCTTTGCACGTCTCGCTTCATTTTCGGCCACCAGAAATACTTCTTCAAATCTTGGTCCATTTTTACTTCCCCCGGATGAATAGCGTAACCCGAGTCGTGCGCCTCGGATAAAACCAGATCCTTCAACTCAGCTTCATTTGGTACACAAATGCGATCATGAAACCGCAAAATTCCGTCTCCTTGAACTTTAAATGGGGAATCAGCATTTGACTCGTAGTGCAATTTAAATTTCTGACATTTTGGATCATCCTGTTGCGCTGCACGAATCTGTTCGTGTAATTCCGATCGGATCTCAACCGCTGCTAGCACAACCGACGCAATTGCAGTTGCGCTAGTCCCCACCTCATTTCTACAACATTTAGATGCAACTTCCAACGCTAATTCGCGTGATGCGCCAACATGAATTTCCAATCTACGCATTTCCTCAAGAAGATGTGCTTCACCCGTAATTACCGACGCCAGGTTTACCTGACTCTTTCTGCTTAACGCATCTGCTACACTGTTCGCTTTTCCCGCGTGATACTGGATATCCAAATCGTAGTCTTTCATCAACTCCAACCACCTTCTTTGCCTCAAATTCAATTCTTTTTGCGTGAAGATGTATTTCAAACTTTGATGGTCAGTAAATATACGGCATCTCACGCCATACAGATAGTGCCGCCAAATCTTTAACGCAAATATCACCGCCGCTAACTCCAAGTCATGAGTCGGGTAGTTTTGCTCGTGCGGTCGCAATTGCCGAGATGCATAGGCAATTACATGATCATCTTGCATCAATACGCAACCCAACCCTGATCGCGATGCATCGGTGTAAACCGTGTACTCTTTATCAGCAGTCGGCATAGCAAGGATCGGTGCGGATACCAGCTGACTCTTCAATTCCTCAAAACTTTTATCTTGCGCGGTACCCCAATCAAATTTCACACCTTTATGCAACAATTTTGTAAGTGGCGCCGCTAACCGCGAAAACCCGAGTACAAATCTCCTGTAGTACCCGGCTAACCCCAGAAAGCTGCGAATTTCAGTAACTGTCTTCGGCCTCTTCCATTCAGTAACAGCTCGAATCTTTTCAGGATCCACCGCTAACCCTTGTCCCGAAACAACATGCCCCAGAAAAGTAACTTCATTCAACCAAAACTCACACTTCGAGAACTTTGCGAATAACTGATGTTCGCGCAATCTTTGCAACACAATTCTAAGATGTACCTCATGTTCTTCTCGGGAGCGCGAGTACACCAATATATCATCAATGAAAACCACAACTGTCGAATCCAATAGATCGTGAAACACACGGTGCATCATATCCATGAACGCTGCCGGTGCGTTCGTCAGCCCAAATGGCATAACCAGGTATTCATAATGCCCGTACCTTGTACGGAATGCTGTCTTGTCCACGTCGCTTGGCCGAATCCTCAACTGGTGGTACCCTGTTCTCAGATCTATCTTTGAATATACCGAAGATCCCTGCAACTGATCAAACAGATCATCAATCCGAGGTAATGGATACTTATTTTTCACGGTTACCTTATTCAACTCGCGGTAATCAATGCATAACCGCAATGTTCCATCTTTCTTTTTGACAAACAGCACTGTCGCACCCCATGGCGATGTGCTAGGTCTGATAAATCCACTCTCCAACATGTCTTCCAACTGCGCCTTAAGTTCTTTCAATTCTGCAGGTGCCATTCGATACGGCGCCTTTGAAATCGGTGTTGTGCCCGGTACTAGTTCGATACCGAACTCCACTTCTCGCTCAGGTGGCAACCCCACAATCTCTTCCGGAAATACATCTACAAATTCTGAAACCACCAGTATAGTGCTGATCTCCGGAACTGCCGCAGCCGCACACACCACGGCCACCAGATAAACTGTACACCCTGTTTCTAATAAATGTTTCATCTCTACATCAGAAACACACGGTGTTAGTTCCCCAATTTCTCTACATTTCAAAACACACGACATACCTCTTGAATTCGCAAAATGAATCCGTCGATGCGGACAGTCAATGGTTGCCGCGTGCCTCGTCAACCAATCCATTCCCAACAATACATCATACCCCACAATATCCATAACTAACAAATCAGCCTCGAACTCCCTTCCGTCTACTTTAATATTTCGGTTTCGGCATATAGTAATTTCTCGATCAGTTGATCCAAATGGGGTTTGGACGTTTAAAACTTGGTGACTCGTTTCAATTGGCCAACTACACCTTTCTACGAACACCCTCGACACAACCGAATGACTACACCCCGTATCAATCAAACAATACGCATCATGATCAGATATAGAAAGTAAACCTGTCATGACGTCAGTCTGGCCTCGTCCCTGCTCAGTTGCAGCGTTGCGCGAAGTTCCAGCGATGTTAAGTGCATGCGCCGCCGCCCTGCCGGTACTACCAATGCTGCTAGCCCTGCTAGCGTTAGCCCCGCTAGCTTGAAATGAGCCACGTCCGCGCCCCGTTGGCGCGCCACGCCCAACGCTAGCTGACCCTCCCGCGCTACCAGCGCCTTGCATCCTTAGAAGCGAATTCGGGCATTCCCTCGCCCAATGTCCCGCGCTACCACACACGAAACACGCACTAGCCTTGCGCCTACACTCAACCTCATCGTGTGCTTGATTGCATGATCGGCACCATTGCGAAGACATCACCGGTCTAAAACCCGGCATAGAGGTCTGTCTGAACGGGGGTCTCGGTGCCATATTCGACCGAGGGGGTCTAGTATATGATGATCCTCCCCTCGACTTTGACACTTGCCTACTCTGATCTTCTCGCTGTTTCACATTCCTTTCTGTCACTTGCGTCTTTCTCCTCTTACCATGCATCTCAACTTATTCAGCGTGATCCATCATTGCTTGTAACTCCCTCGCCATTGGAGTATCCACTATCATAGAGATATGCCCATCTAACCCATCCAAGTACTGCCTGTTATACCTTTCCGCATCATTCCTCACATCTGTAGCATAGCGCGATAAGGCCAGAAATTCACTATTGTATTCCGCCACCGGACGCCCATCTTGTCTCAACTCCAGAAATTTTCTCCGCAGTGCTTCACGCTGCAAATTGCTTAGAAACCGCCTATTAAATTGCTGTTCGAACCATTCCCAAGGAATCCTCGCTTCCTCTCCTTCAAAATTTCGTCGGGCCCCGTCCCACCAGAATCTAGCATCACTTTCTAACTGCTGCTCAACTAACTCCACTTTGTTTTCATCGGGGGCACGACATAAGTTCAGCTTTGCATTTATTTGAGCTAGCCATTCCTCAGCTGCCGCATACCCGCCGGTTCCATCATAACGCGGCGGATTCAAACGTATAAACGCATCATATAACCTCCGAAAATCTTCGGGTGCCCCACCGTGAACCACTGGTGCGACATCCCGCATTTGTGCTTGACGACCTCTCTCATAGGCCGCAATCAACCGGTCATCCAAGTCCCGATCTCTACCAGCTCCTCCAGCTACATCAGCCCCTCCAGCAACTCCAGCACCAGCTGGACCAGCCCCAGCCTGAGCCCCAACTGGCTCAACAATTGGTTCCGGAGTAGGTTCAGGATTCCTCCGAGCTCTGCCTCTGCCTCTACCTCGGCGTGTTTCCATTTTCTGAATAAACGAAGTTAGCTTATAACATTCTATATTCCTTATTTATCATACGACATTCGTATAGTCGTGCCGGCCCCAATTAATACGCATACCACTCTCGTATCCAAACAAGTCTGGTTCAGGTTCTAAACCATGCTCTGATACCACCGAAGGGAGACCTGTCACACCCCGCAGCCCAACGAGGCGCGATAGGTGCTCTCCTGCCGTAGACATACGGTTGCCCGTATGCCTACTAGGCAATTACGATATAATAAGAACTGAAAACATAAACAAACAACCAAACAAACAAATAACATAACTCCCAGCTGGTCAGGTAATATCATACAACCCCGTATCTCGATGGATACGTATCACAAAATGACATAGAGACTATATATGTACATCACCAAAACATAACTATATACATAATCTCTAATGCCCCCATACCAGACAGTCTAAGCAGCGGAATAACCAGGCCTACCGACCTCGTGTCTCTCTCTGATCTGCTGACCCGGAACCTGAAAAGATAACCCAAAGAGGGGGTGAGAAATAAATTCTCAGTGCGATAAATTTGCCACGTTTCGCTCCTGGACTTGCAATCACAGATTATATTCAAAAATAAAGCACAAATAAAGCTCAGAACAGTTTATAATAATATATAAACATGCACGCATAAACCGACATCAATAAGCCAAATGAAATCAAATCAGGAGTTGCCAAACCGAATTTCAATCACACAATATTTGGTTTAACTCGAACTCAGAATATCTGGTAGTACAGGCTTAACCGTTAATTACAAGTCTGGTTCCATTTCATATCCAGAAAAATCCATTTAAAACCAATCGACCATCCAAACGCATTCACCCCCTGGGTAATGCCACCGATACACCAGTCACCAAAAGTCAAATTCATAATACAGAGTCACTTACCCCTCGTCCCAACCGGTACTGGGAACTACTGAGGGCCAGACGATCTAAAGCTTTAGAATACTGGGTCGTCAAAGTCCTTGCAAAGACTTTGACAAATCCGAACTCACCCCCTGGGTGTCGTCGCCACGATGGGGGACGGTAATACCATATCCACCAACCGATGGTGATATAAATCACGGTGACTTTTAATTCCAAATTAGATCATTCAGATCAATACACAAAGAATACCATACCAGTATGCAGATCAATCAGATATGCAATTCGGGTTCCAATTAATTAGGGCAATGCAATGCATATGCAACACAATCCGATAATGCAAATCAACCAATAATCAACATGTCAATAGAAACACAGTTTAATTCTGAATATAAACTATCAAACAAGTCCAGAAACCCCGCACCTGAGTATATCGCGTACTCGTCTAAGGCTCAGGCGTCTCGAATGATCCCGAGATCCGATGCCTCGTAGGTTTACCACCTATTTATACGTTGAGATTCGATTAAAACATTCGATTGGTATCCCGTAGGTTAAACCGAGTTAAATTAGGTTAAACACGGTTTAGTGTTCGTATTCGGGTTCTAATGGTATAGGTTTAATCAATGGTTCAACCAATTAGGTTTAGATAATACAAAATACACATTTTCAGAAATTAAGCAAAAGAGCAAAACAGCCTTTTTGTGCGGGCCGCACGGATTCTGTGCGGGCCGCACGGATTTGTCCGAGAGTTTTGCGGTTCCTCGTGCGGGCCGCAGGAAATTTGTGAAGGCCGCACAAAAATTACATCTGTGACACACAGTTCGTATTTTGGCCATATCTTTGTCATACAGACTCCGATTTGGGTGAATCAAAGCTTGACTGAACCAGAACGAAAAGATCTACAACTTTCATGAAGGAAACATGTCCAAATTCGGAATGTAGAATTTTTTACAGCCGCACCAATGGCCGGCCAGTCTGGATTTGGACAGATTTTATTGTCATTTTCGCCCGATTCACCTCCAGATTTTGTTTTGATCGAGGTTCGACATGGTTAACCCTTGCTACGTATTATCGGTTCAGAAGGTATATTACATCTAGGTTATCGAGAATCGACACCTTAAACCATATATTCAATTGGTATACAATTTGGCATAAAACCCTAATTCCAAAATCAACCCAAACGAATAATTCAATCGAACAATACGAATCGAGATGTTCAAACGATTATAACTCGATCAATTCAGATCCAAATGGTGCATAACACCTGAAAATTCAGTAATTTCCCCAAATCCCACCATTTTTACCAAACCCTAATTCAATTTCCAATTTCCCAAACAAAATCAATCGATTCAATCCAAATCAAACCGAATATCGAGTTATATCGAATCAATCGAACTTAAATTCGAATTCTCAAAGAAATATATCAATTCGAACAACTTAGGGTTTTCAAAAGATTGTAAAGAAGGAAGATATATACCAAATTGAAGCTTTAGAACTGATCACGATCGTCTAATTAGCTCGAATCTCCGATTTCCGACAATTTCGACCCGATTTCGTGCTCGATTTCACTCTCTCTCTCTCTTTCTCTCTTTGGTTCGGCCAAGAGCTAGGGCTCACGAAATTTGGAAGTGTTAATGGTAGAGATTAAAGATAAGAAGGAAGGGGTTATATTAATATATGGTATTTTTGCACATAGGTCCCTCCAATTTTATAATATTGCATAATTTAAAAATAAATCTTCACAAATAGGCCCTTTTATGTATTTTTAATTAAATCAAGGATTCATAATGTAACATAAGGAGTTGCCACCTTGTGTGTGATGCCATATTTCTTCAGAAGATTGTTGAATTGATTATTGATGAAATGCGATCCTCCATCACTTATCACTACTCGAGGTAAGGCCTTATTTTTGATCTCTAGTGTTTGTATCCTAACCTTTAAAATCTCATTCTCACCTATATGTGTTTGACAATTATTGACACGATTAGACATTTGTAATTCATTTATTTTAAGTTCACAACTTTTAAGTTTATTTTGTAGAAGTGAATGTGACACTTTTAAGTTCTTATTTTCTTCTAATAGATGATTAGCTTCTAGTCTAATAGACTCCAAATCTTCTAGATGTGACTTACAAGTGTGTGACTCTAACTCTTTTGCCTTGGATTCAAGCTCAAGAATCTTAGACCTCAACTTTTGTATAGTTTCTTCTTTATCAAGAAAATCCAAATTTGCCTCATCTAGGAGTTTTCTCAACCTATTTTCATTTTCAGATGTTAGATTCTTCTTACAGAAAATGCTTGTTTCATTTATGAATGTATGATCATTTGACAAAATTGTTTTAGTCTTTTTGGTTTCTAATGAGTTACTAGTGGATTCACTTTCGGACTCATACCCATTTAATCCAAAATTTAAATGTACCTTATTCGAGGTGCTAGATGACTCGTCGCTTGAATCCTTCCTTTTGTTCCTAGACTTGGCCACTTCTCTAAGAATTCGATAGCAAACTTGTCGGTTATGTTGTTGTTAGTGATGATTTCCTCCATGTGATCGGAATTTTCATCGTAATTAGCCATCAAGGATAAGTTGACTTCTTGCTCTTCATTTGCCTCCATGTCGGATTCTTCATCACTACTCACATCAGAGTATTCATTCAACATGGCCTGCAAAGTTTTAACATTTTCTTAACTTGATATTTATCATTGGTCTGCCTTGATTGTCGATCTTGTCTTGCTCCTTCATCTTTACTCCAAGGGAAGAGCTTGAAGCAAGTTTGCATAGAGTGTCCTTCCTTGTGACACATGATGCACATAGCTCTCTTGTTCTTCTCTTCACGTTTCTTATCATATTTTTGTTCAAATTCTAACATACCTTGGAGTATTTTTGATAGAAGGAAGGAACCTTTTGAGGCTTCTTGGTTTATTTTATTTTGAAAATGATCATTTGAGGATGTGCAGGCTTGCTTTTTGTAGGGTTTTTGTTTTTGTGCCGGGAGAGCTATGGTTTTGGAAGTTTGTTCATTTCATTCGGCTTGTCGAAGTTTCTCTTCACAACTTCTAAGATGTGCGAATAACTCATCCGGAGTAAATTGTTGAACTCCTGAGAGAACTTCAAGAGTGCTTATCATTGATTCCCATCTTGGTTTCCTAAGCATCACACATAAAATCTTTCCTACAACTTTATTGTTAGAAAGTGGTTGTCCAAGTTCGATAAATTCATTTTGAATTTGCAAAAGTCTATTATATGTGTCTTCTATGGACTCACCATTTTCTACACTAAAAGTTTCAAATTTGGTTTCTAGCCCTGTGATTTTGGTTCTTTTGATTTGCTCATTGCCCTCATATTTGTTTATAAGGGCTTCTCACATTTCTTTAGAATTTGTAGCATTTGAGAAGACTAAAGCTATCGATTCATGTACCGCACCTAATATTGCATTAATTGCAATATCATTTACCTTCTTATCAAGTTTAGATTTGGTAGTTAGTATCCTAGTGTCTTTATTATACTCCGGGGTGTACCCATTTTCTATGGCCTCCCAGACATCAATTAAGTTTAGATAGTTGATCATTAACTTTTTCCAATGACTGAAATTTTTGATAGTAGGAGTTAGCATTGGAGGGTCTTTAACATATCTAGGAGTGGTGGTTTGTGTCATTATTAGATCTAATACAAAGATTCAAATTAAGTGTGTCTTAATTTGAAACGACCTGCTCTGATACCACTTGTTGGTCCTTAAGGCACCTAGAGGGGGGGATGAATATGGGACCTTTTAAAATTTCAAGCTAAGTACTTTTAACTATCGTGTGTATATTATTCTAGGCGGAAACTCGAATAATATTAAACTAAGCAAGTGTGTGTAAAGTAAATAGAAGAGTTAAGAGACACTTGACACGAGAGTTGTTTACGTAATTTGGCACTAACGCCTACGTCTCCGGGGCTTCGCGACCTTTGAGATGGCATGCCTTTCTTTATCTAATGAGAAAAGAGTACAAAGTGGAACCGGTGAGCCCTTACCAAGCTTGGAAGTCACACGGCCTGTGCACGGAAATGGCTCACGAGCACTAAAGGCTCCAATGTATTAAACAAACAAGATGTTCACCAAAGGATCACTCTACTTCTTACAAGAGATTGATTGTGGTTGAGTATGCTTGAGATTGTAGTATGAATATTGAAGTTGTGTGCACAAGCAACAATGGCTTTTTCTAGATCTCACAGGAATTCAGATTATTACAATTTGTGGCGTCTGAGGAGATAATTCAAACCTAGATTTTGCTTCTATTTAAAGAGAGCTGAGCAAAACAAGGTATCTGGCCTTAACTGCTGCGCTGGTAAACCCTAACAGCTATTAACCGTTGCAACTGTTGTCACAACGGTTATTCTCTGGAAATTCTGGTCTACCGTTGCAACGGCTGTCACAATGGAATAAATCGATTTGGCTGTGATTAGATTTGTCACCAGTCATATGGTGTGAACATCCACTATCAATGATCCAAGCAATTTTCTTTGTGAGAAGAAATCCAACACACCTACAAGAGTACATATTAGTTAATAGAAAGATTTAGTAACTAATACATACCTCGATTATGGTCTCCTATCGAAGGGACCGAACTGCACAGCAAACTCCTGCAACAAGGCGACGCGATTTTCAGCCTCCTCCCACGAAAAACTTCGAGGCTATCATGGATAGAATCCTTAGACGTAAAGACCAAGTCTATCTTGTCATCACTAGGTCCTTTAGCGGATCGAATGAAGGCCTTGGAAGACCAAGTCTCTCGAATGGTTAAGGATTTCACAGCATGCTCTCACGAGACATGTAAATCCATCAAAACCCGAAGGGGGCACCACCTACCCAGATCCCCCATGGCTAGAAAAGGCCAAACAATCATCTCCACCGCAGAAGTCATCTGACCCAGTACCCCCTGCGGTATCCGAAGGCTGCATGTGATATACACTTACACTGCATGGCTCTGAAGAAGGTAAAATCATGTCGCATGCGATACCCACCGAGCCGCAGGGCACATCGCAGGGAACCCCAGGATCACAGCAAACGGCCCAAGAAGGTGAAGTTACTCAGCAAAACGAACCGGTCTACACGCCAGCATCTCCTAGACCACTATTTGACCCTAAAAAGTTGCTATTATTCAACATGAGAGATAGCAATTTTGGGGTAATTAAACATACTTGGAAATAGCCAAAATCATGCATAGGCTCTCCAAGATAAATTGGGTACAACATATTAGAATTCTTGGTAATATTTTACATGCAAAACCATGAATTTTGATATGCAATATGACCAAAACCACAAAGAAATTAATTTCCTATGAATAAAACAATTGCTGGATAATATGCTGGGTGCATATTGGAGACACTAAACAAATCCTAACAACCCAGGGGCCCACAAGTCAGTGGCCTATAACTATTTTTGTTGAACCAACAACATGAATGAACTCGGTACACAAGCATTAAGCTGCATAGACCAAGCTGGTTGTCGCATGGCTCACCATAAACTGAGACCATCCAAAAGCGACTCAATGTCGCTGAGTTTAAATCCAGCGCCCGTGACCCTTCAATTTGGATACGCTCGGTATCCCGTGCACTATAGAAAAACCTCTACACGGCTCACCAAGTGCCAAACGCAGCCAAAGTAAAATGAAATTAAAAGGGAACATTACCCCAAGCCAGAAGGACTGATACGTGGGGTCCACCTTGCTTCTTCCTCCTTCTTCCTCCTTCAGCTCACGTTGTAAACCAGATTTCAAGCTTTAAAATTTGCCCGAGCAAAGATTGAATCGAAGGAAAGCTCACCTAAACTCGTGAGTACCTATCTCCCTCTACACGTCTCTACCCTTCCTTAAGCTTGAACCCTTTTCCCTTTTCCCTTTTCCCAATTTAACCCGAGAAGTAATCAAAATAGTGAAGTGGTTCAGCTAAGATAGATAAAATTGAGACTTAACGGCTTAACAGGGTCTTCTTATGCACAATACGATGCTACTGGAGGCCTCAATTTAATTAAATGCGCATTGCAATAAGCATTTGCATGAATGCGACAAGCTGCAGCTCGGTTACAATGGAGATGCAGTAAATTGATCCGCACAGGGGTATGATGCACCAGGGAACACCTTAAAGGGTATTTTGTGATGCTAAATGTCGCTCCCTTGAAGAATAAAGCGCAATAATCAAGAAGGAGCACATTATAACCACCGGCATAAAGCCAATTGGCTCCTACAGCTGCTAATATGATGTATGGTCCCCAGGACAAGTGTTACATAACCCCTGGATGATGACAAGAATAGAAGATTCCTCTCCAAGAGTGCAGGAGCACGAAAATTGAATGTTACCATATTTGGCCAGTTAATGAAATGCATCACATCAAAGATGATCCAAAGGCTGAGAAGGATACAGCTAATAATCAATGATGTGCACAAATGCAATTGGGTGATCCCCTGCCTCATAGACACCTGGCATAAAGTAAATTGATCAAATCCATGCATCAAACAGCCGATGGCCATGATGAAAGCCACCTCACAGGGCCCTAAACCCTAAACCTAATGTTGCCTATAAAAGGGCACCTAAGGCACATGTGAAAAAGACGGACAACACCTCAGTTAGCTCAAGATTGCTGCTGAAATCTCTCTTCTCTCTACAAAAGCTCTAAAATCCATAGTTTAGGCTAGCTAAGAGCTTAAAGCTCAGTGTTGTTCTCAATTCCAGTTTAAGAAAAGGTAATTAATACCTAAATTATGCAAGCCTCAAGGGGCTGAGCAATGTACAAGCTTCCATGTTGGATAAAGCTCTTTTAAATTGAATTTTGTGTTCTTTCCTTCTTGCATTTTGTTGTTCTTTTCAATCAGTACATGGGCCCCTCTTTTAGCCCCAATTATTTAGTTTACAAAAAAGCAGGCACAAATCCTGGAATGCATGAGGTATTCAGCTTGACTTGGAAGGGTCCGCTGATGTAATTAACGGCATGGGCTTGCCCCCGTCGGGAGTTAAACATCCCCACAATCAATAAACTCTCTCGATATACCGATTATGAACGGTAGGCCCATCGAGGATGAACCAGAAGGAATAGCAGAGAGAAATAAATGTCTCAAGTTCGATGCCCTCTCCATGTCTTGAAAAACAAATAGCACTGAACCCTAAAACATTGTACGCATATGCACACACCTTCCCTCTTTTGCAACTTTATACGCCCTACAGGTTTTGGCACGCCCAGTGGGACATTCTTCTCCTCACAGGTTCGGGATCCGATATGAACACAAAAGGAACATACTCAAGTAGCCAATGACTTTTCAAAACACTCAAGCAATAAGTCATTAGACCACTTTGGTTATGTCATCTCCTCACAGGTTTTGGCACGCCCTGCTAGAGAGGAAGTGATGTTTTCGGGGCATTTGCAGTCCCTGTCCTAAAGTCTAGAAATTCGAAGCCTCTGCTCCTCAGTCTGAGCAAGTTTCTCTCGGGTCTATCACCGAGGAAGAAATGCAAGAAGAAGATGAGGTATGCTACTACCTCACACCAAAGGGGCAGGATGGCAGGACATTCCTCCCACTCTCCAAATCCAGGCGCACAAGAAGACGCAGCCAAGAAAGTGACTCAAGTCAATCAAACACCTGTGATCCCTCAATTGGTCACCAGGAAAATAGCTCTCCAAGCTTATTAGGACGAGCTCATAGCTGAACCAGCTCTTCATGTCCACAATGCCTTTGCTCCTCTGCGAGTAGTGAGGAAGAACTCCCCTACTGCACACATATGTACAGCGGGAAAAATTCCGCAAACTATCTCCTTCATACACAAGCCAAGAAGGATGACTCTCAATCACCAAATGGTTGATGACACCGCAATGGCCATTCACAAGGCCCACAAATAGCTTCGCAACTTGAAGCAATGCAGGAATGGGTACTATGCTACCCCTGTTCCAACAACCTCCACACCAGCCTCTGTGAAATCTAGGCTAACACATCCAGTGCGCATATTGGGGGCACCTAATGGTGTTCACCCTTCTGTTAAATCAAGGTTAACCTTTCCGGCTCAAAAGCTGGGGGCATCCAACGATGCCCAACCTTCTGTCAAGACAAGACTAACCTTTCCAGTCAAAAGACCAGAGGCACACAATGGTGCCTCCTCGTCATCAAGACCAATGTTTTCAGCTCCAAAGCTGGGGGCACCCGACGGTGCCTCACTAAAACTAAGGTTCAGCAGAGAAATGCGTGCAAGCACCTCTCAGCATCCAAACAATGATGGATCAAGCCAACTCCTCGAATATTAAGAAGACCAACCATTGTACATGATAGACTGGGCACAGGTTGAATCGTACCCGTCCAACACTGGAAATTTTACAATAGTGGCACCATGTGCCACTCAAAAGAAGCGAAGGGTCATCAAAGCACATCCTGATGAACGAGAAGATGCAACGGTCTACATGATAACAATCAATGAAGACCTTGAAGAAGAGGAAGATTTTCCTATTGAACCCATCCATCCTACAATATGTATGGTGAGGAAAGATGGTGAAAGCACAAGTGATGAGGAGGAAGTATCAGATGCGGTATGCCCTCCTATAATTCACAAACCCAAAACTACAACTAGCTCTGAGGCAGGTCGCATGGACGGGTCTGCCCTAGGCAAACTCAATACCGTCATGGCAACTTCTCCATGTGCTGGCGAAAGTCAAATTGGCCCGCAAATGCAAGAACAAGTAGCAGCCCTCTATAATCAAATGCAAGCTGAAATACAAAGCCTGAGAGCCGAGCTACACCAAACCCAAGAAAGGGAAAGGAGATGGGTAGCAACTATTCTCGAAAAAGGTCCCGCTGACTAAGAATTCGAAGTAGGTACGACATCAAATCAAGCTGGTTTCGCAAATGAAACTGAAAGGCCAAATGCCCAAGGAACACGTAGGATGCATTGGGAAGAAAACAGGCGAGAAGCTTCCTCGAATTTCAGCATGGCTGATATTCAAGAGATGATCAGCCGGCAAATGCGAGAAATAGAGATTGCTCCAAAACTACCAACGTACCGAGTAAGGAAGCCATATCTCCCTGAGTTTGACATACCAAGATATCCCCCGACATACACTGTTCCCTTGTTCTCCAAGTTCTCAGGCAATAGGACAGATGAGCCGGGACCAGAGCAACATATCAACCAATACATGATCCAATGTGGAGATTCGGCAAGAGAAGATGCATGCCTCTGTCGCCAATTTTCTCGAAGTCTATCAGGACCAGCATTCGCTGGTACTTCTCTCTAGAATCAGAAAGTATACGATCCTGGGATCAAATGGTGCACGCTTTCACAAGCAGGTTTGCCACCACAACCACCCAAGTGAGGTTCGCTGACCTAGCATGGGCTAAGAAAAAGCCAAATGAAACTTTGTTGGCCTATATTAACCGGTGGAGAAATCTGAGCATCAAGTCAAGACATTATATACCTGAAAAGGAAGCAGTAGACCTGCTGGTTAGAAGCACAACTGGTAAAATGAGACAAATGCTGACTCTTGCCAACCCCAGTAGCTATGAAGAACTGGTGGACACCGTGGTCAAGTTAGGACAAGCGGAGGTCGATGAAACCCCGGCACCGTCTTTCAAACCAAATAAGGATTTCCCTAAAAAGAAAGAGTCAAATATAGTATACGCTGTCAAGACAAAGGAAAATAGGAACAAAAATAATAGTTCCTCAGACGAAGAAGTGAGACAAGTCAACAATCGACCAACTCAACCAGCTCCTCACAGTAATCAGAACAACCGATATCCTAAAACTCTTGAAGAACAAAGAAACAAGAAATACTCCAAAAAAGAGAAACATTCAAGATATTCAAGCAAGCATTGGAGGATGATCTAGAGCTACCTCCATGCAAACGCCTTGAAGAGGCTAACAAGGTCAACCATCCTAATTATTGCCCATATCACATAGTGCTGGGCCATAAAATAGAAGATTGTTGGGTTTTCAAAGATTTGATAGAAAAGAGAATCCAAGAAGATCGCTTACAATTGGCGCCAAGTGCCATGTAAAGCTCTGCACCACATGAGCAGGTCAATGTCATCTCACATAACAAGGTGATCGAAGAAAAAGAAGCTGAATGTTCCACAAATGGAACCTGGGAGTTCCATCTCTCTAAAAAAACAAAGTTGTTGAGGCAGCTCCTAAGGCACCTCAAGTCAAATGGGACAGCAATTTAAATCCCTTCGTGCCAAGGCCCCCACAACGGGTCATCCATGACAAGCTGAACAGGAATGGTAGTCAAAAAGGCAAGAAACCACATAAGCCTGTAGAGCTACCTAAGCCTTCTGAGGTTCAAAAACACATACAAGCTTTAGAAGAGCATAAGCAGGGTACTCCTCTGCCACCAATACTCCTGGATTTCTTAACAAAAGATGTTATGGCCGCCATACTAGGCCTCAAAGTTGAAGAAGGGGAAAGTAGTCAAACCCCTTAAGAAGAAGAAGACAACAACGACGACCATGAAACATGCAATGTGGTTGTCTATGGGTGAAGTTCCTCAAGTGACTCAGATGACGAAGAAGTTGTCTTTGTCAAATGAAGAAGCCTGAGTGCCAAGCTGTACTCCGCTCGGGGTACAAATATCCCTGAGCGCCAACTGCCACAAGAAGACAAAGTTGGAAGGTCAAAGGCCAAGGCAAAAGGGAAAGAACATGTTGTTCGAGATGAGCCAGCACCTAAGAAATATATGGTGCAAGATTATAATGTCCTTGCTCAGCTCAGAAAAATATCAGCCGCAATCAGCATGTTTGACATTTTAATGATGTCCGCTGAATTGAGGAAAGCGCTCATATATGCACTTACAACACCCAGAAGAATTCCAAGCGCACTTGTTGAAAAGAAGATGCAGGAAATAGCTCTGGTGGACAACAAAGGCCCGTCCATCATGTTCAATGATGATGATATGCTTATAGGCACGGCTGATCACAATAGACCACTCTTTCTCACTAGTGAGTGTGAAGGCCAAAGAGTGACCCGTATGCTAATTGACCCGGGTTCCTCTATCAATCTCATGCCTAAGCGGACTTTAGACCGTCTCACATTGAGCACAAAGTTCCACACAAAGGACAAGATTATCATCCATGGCTTCATTCACTAAACGGAACAATCAATGGTACAGTCAACCTACCTTTTAATATTAGTGGCATCTAAGAATGGATGAAGTTCTACATCATCGACGCCAAAATGACCTACAATACCTTGATAGGTCGACCATGGCTACACAAGAACAATGTTGTTCCCTTGACTTTGCACCAATGCCTAAAATATGTGCCAATGAGGAAATAAAGCCATTTGAAGTGCATGAAATTGGGTTGAAAGACGCAAAATACTTCTTGGATAAACCCGCTAGGAAAGGTAAATATTCAAAGAGTCAGCAGGTTGTGAAGCTCGTGCTGTATGGAGCTGATACTGACTCCTCATCAGGAGAGGATGCAGATGAAAGTAGAATCCTCCCATCTTACATAATTCCTTCAGAAGATGAAGAAGAATCGGGTCAATCCTCTTTGATGATAGAGCGAATACCCGAAGACCATTTCAAAGACCTCACACTAAGAGAGAAATCAAATTCAAGAACTGAAAATGTTCATAGTGCCGCCCAAAGAAAAAGTCACTAAGGCCGGAACCATCAAGCATGGCCCTATTGTATTCTATCGGGCCTCCGATGGTAGGAATAGACCTTCCTTACTGAACAGAGATGAGTGGCCCATGAAGGACGAAATACTACATCACAGATAAGCGTCCCTCTCCCGTCATGGTGTTCTGAAAGCCTGGCCAGAATCTTAGGAAGCATGGGCCCTATGTATACAACCGATCTCATAACAAAGCAATTTGAGAAAATCCTAACCCACCATAATGCTAAAATCGTGGGTCCTGATGGGAAACCAAAGAACACTCGAGGTCTTGGGTACGAAGAACCTAATGCAGGGTTCGATCACTCCAAGATCATCCCTGTACAAAACTCTAACGATAGTGATAGTGATAGCAGGTCACCTACGTGTGACTTGAGACAAGTCCAAAGAAGGGTCGTTCGTGCCAACCTGGAAGTGAATTTAAGAAATGATTGTGGAAGAGGTCGCGGAAGAAGTCGAGGGAGAGGCACCTTTGTTAATCTCCCGCCAAGACACTCAAGGTCAAGACGACCCTTGAGTAAATCCGAACCACGCGAGACACAATCTCTTCAGGGTCTATTTGGACAAATGAAAAGTCTAGACATATGTTCTGGGCACAACCAAGGCAAATCAAGCAATAATAGAAGCCCAACAAAAGCCTCGTGTCTCACCATAGAAGTCGAAGACTGTCAGCCATCCTCTGTCGCATGCAGCGCGTGCGACAGGCCAGGCAAAATCATAGAAATGACTTCATGCCCTAAATACGGGGCCATATGCCATCCTCCCTATACAAAATTCGAAGAAAATTCTCAAAAACATGAAGAACACCCAAAGTGGAGCTGTTTGCGTTGTTTTAAAGGCAAAACGGACAACAGAACTTAAAAAGAGCCAAAAGGAAGCAAATGTAGCTTCTCCAATAGTAGCACCTGATTCGTTCCCTCTTGAAGGCATGCTATCAGAACTCCTGAAGGAATACCTAAAATTTCAGTCCACAAAGGGTCAAGTCTCTACAAACTCGGCAAATGTAACCTCTAGCTCACAAAAGCTTACTCCGGCATTGCCACGAGAGAATAATACGCTGGCAGAACTGAAGAACAAAACTTACTCATTCGGTAAGGATAAAGTTGCCAAGGCATTTGACCTGATGGTTCAAAGGGGCTTCAACCTACCAATATGCAAATGCCCTGAGTAAGCGGAAATGGTCAATGAACCCAATTATTGTCCATATCATCAAATCCTCAGTCATACCATAGACGACTGCTGGGTCTTCAAAGATCTCCTAGAAAGAAAAATCAATGAGGGGACTTTGCCATTTGCTGTTGTAGCTCACCTGAGAGGGACTCATGTACTGCCCTCCAACAAAGACAAGAGAAAGCAAAAGGTGAAATCTACTCCTAAGCATGAGACACCTGCCCAATTTGAAGAAGGGGACATGGTATCCATGCTCAGTCAATCCAAGCCATCCGATACGGTCATGTAACAACTGAATGGAGAGGATCGTACCTTGTGGAGCAATCCTTGGGGCAGGATACCTACAAGCTAAGAGATAGCAATGGAGGGAAACTTATACCTACAATTAAAGGAAAATACCTTCAAGAATACCAAGCACCTCGGGCATACACCCAAACCCAAGTTCCAAAAATCTGTGGGGGAGATACCTCAAAAAGCTCAGAAGAAGAAGACGGAGCAGAATACTATGCGGTGACTCAAAAGTCCACCGACTCAGAATATGACTCACCTCAAAGAGAAGAGGATCACAGCAGTAGCAAGCCTTCCAACAAAGCCACATGTAAAGTCTACGAAGAAGTGGATAACTATTATACCATGTTCAACTGCGATCGATGCAGTGAATACTCATGTACCGAGTGTGCGGTTGGGAGAAAACTAGAACCCAGAAGCGATAAGAGGTTCTTTGATTGGTTTTGTATATACCTTGTAAGTATATCATAGAAGCTGAAAAACAAGAAGTGGATTACTAGTCAAGAAAACCTTCTGCTCAAAATGCCAGAAAAAGGTGATTATTGGGTCATGTTCGAGTGCCACAGATGTAGACATGTGTACCACCCATCTTGCATCACTCCTAACGAAAAAGAAGCAATGGTCATGGACAATAGATACAACTCCTATGTGTGTCCCGATTGCGAAGCGCTCTATGCTCGAGAACAATCGAAAAGACAATCAGGACCAAGCCAAAAAGAAGATCTCGCAAGTCAAACTGAAGACGAGTTCGGAAGCATGATTTTCTGCCGCACATGTGATAAAGAAGGAAACTCTTGGGATGTGTTTGAGTGTAATCAATATGGTGAAACGCACCACCCTTCTTGTGTAACCCCGGGAGGAGAAATAGTCGATCCTAATGACACCAGGTTCGACAATTACAAATGCCCAAAGTGCATCTTTAAACAAGTGCAAGAGGAAGTAATATCAATCTGAGAGTCCAAAAGCCGGACCGTAAGCCCCAATTGGGTCATGAAAGATGTTGAGAGCACCTCGAAACAGAAATGGAACGAAGCCTGCCTGCTCAAAAGAAAATTCAATGTGGCCCACACGTGCGGCCCACTTGACGAGTTCGAGAAAGGACAACTCGTATGGATCATAAAAGAAACTCCAAGGTTATTATCAATCAATGATTGGGGCCCATATGTCGTGGATCAAATCCTAGAAGGACACCGATACAGACTAGTGGATTATGAAATTGGAAGACCCACAAAACCAGTCAGTGGTCGTTATCTAAGATCATACTAAAATAGTGAAACCTGTAGCGACTTCCACCAAGCATATGAGAGTGACTCATAAACGCTTACTCACGAAACCGCCCACTAAGGTCATGACAAAGATGGCGGTACACACAAAGGGGCACGTCGGGCATCAATACGCCCAAAGGGGCAATGATATATATACCCTACCCACTATGGAAGTCGACATCTGTAAGTCACAAACTTTCTCAACCACAACCAAGCTCTGCACAAATGGCTGCACAAAGAGGATCCCCAATAACTGGGAGACCATAGCGCTTACTCCCACGGTGAGGATGGGATACGGACAAT
Source organism: Carex myosuroides (assembly GCA_028015225.1). NCBI lineage: Eukaryota > Viridiplantae > Streptophyta > Magnoliopsida > Poales > Cyperaceae > Carex > Carex myosuroides. Next base: position 10,548,383 of record CM051479.1, read on the forward strand.
ACCCTAGTCCCGGTGCTCTCGCTGTCAACTTCCTCAACAGGGACACACTGCCATCTGAAAGTCGATGGTTGTGGCTCTCCATCTTCATCTATGTCACAGGGGGAATGAAGACCAAGTACACCAAGTACCGCCTCAGCCATTACTTTGCAAACCAACTCTGCGAGTTTTCAAGCCTGATCATCGAAGATGTTGATGAGATCGAGGCTGACTACATACTAATATGTCCCAATGATGACATCAAGAGAGGCGTCCTCTCCCTGGGAGCACTCACTCTCGAGGCTAATGTCCCTGGCGTTATCCCTACCGATGTTCGAATGGTGGGATGGACTTTCGGCCATGGAGGTTTTGAAAACCCTCTCAACTACCGTGCGCGCATAAGACTCTGCAAGGTACTACTACACTTGTGAAATGCTGCTGATATCCATACTCTGATAGAAGGATTCGGGTATCCACTCAGGGTTGCCCTATACTTCTCCAACAACAACTATGACACTCCCAGAATGTTGATCACTTGTGGGGCCCCAAACACTATCCCTCGTCAACTATGGGTGACTGTCGACCCCATCCGCAAATGGTGGACATAGAAGTTGAAGGGTGGGATGATAATGCAGGAGACATGTCTCCACCTGATGATGCTGAAAGCTCTGTCAACCGGCCTGTGCCTCCACCGCCGCCGCCTACACTTGAGGATCTAAAACCTTCTGAGTCATCCAAACTATCACTGCCCACCGAGCCAACCATATCGGGCGAAGACAGGAGGCCAGCCAAATATGTGGGGCCTAAGGCCGCTCCTTACTGATGAGGGGCAACAAGCTGTTTATGTTTACTTATTTAGGAGTTGAATTCCTTTTTCCATAGACAATGCTTTTGTGTGTTATGTTATGTTAGTGTTTGACCCTAAAATGTCAGGATTTAGTTATTTGGACAAAGATGTCATTTAACTACAAAGATTGGTCAATTAAAGGGTCAATTATACTTTAATCTGATACAATACCACAAAATTAGGAGATGAAATTTATTAAACAAGATTCATGATTAAATTTTGCTTAAATACTTATGAATTTTGATATACTACACATCTCCTAACTCAAACTGGTTGAAGATATATTAAATTTACAAAATAAAGAGCTCTGGTTGGAGCCACGTGGCACAGGGTACCCATAGCAATTACTCTTGCCAATTCGGGTACAAATGGAGTGCAACAAACAAAACTCCACAACCTGAGCCCACAAGTCAGTGATATAATATAAATTTCGCTGGCCATCAAAGACAGCTGAACTTGGTCTAGAAAAATAAGGTTCTGTGAACCGAGTGGTCAGCCATATGGCGCATGGTATGCCAGGCTCAACCAAACCCTGCACCCGAGATTGAATCTCAGCGCCCCAGCGCTCAACCCCTTTACCCTTCATAAACACGGTGCAAGGAAATATAACCCATAGCTCAAACATGTCGGTGCCTCGGTACATGATAAACCGGATCGACCGATTATAGGGCTCAAATTAAAAACCAGCGCTCTGTGCTCCTTGACCCCTTCAGTTTAGATAGACTCGGAGCATCATGATCCATACTATAGCCTTCACATGGCTCACGGAGTACCGAGCGTAAATAAGAACTAAAGAAATAAAAAGAAAATAGTACTGTGCCTCAGATAAGCTGACAGTGGGCCCCCCGTGTCAGCCTTCTTCTCCTTCCCTTCTCTCCCGCACCGAGGTCTTTTTCAATCGATGTAATTCGAGGAAAATAAGAAGAATTAGATCACAAGCTCATCCTCAAGCTAAAGCATCTCCTACTCCTCAACTTATGCATGTTAGAGATTTATCAAAAAGGGTTTGCACAAAAGCTAATTTCACCCGAAAAGGAGAAAAGAGTGTTGCTTGAATTGTTTGATTTGAGCCAACATATGAGAAATTGGTTCAAGGAAACCTCTCTGGGAATTAATGCGATGTGAATGAAGGTGTCAATTTGAAAGAGAGGGCCTCAATTAAGTCGGTTTATGAATGAGGCACGGTACCGAGTCTGGCGTACCCGAAACCTGCCAAATTCATTGCGAGAAGGGTATGATGTTCTCTAGCACATGATTAAGGGTGCATTGCGATGCTACCTGTTGCCTTCTCGTGCCTCAAATTGCAAAAAACGAGGTGGGCACACTTTAAGCTTGAAACCGAGATTGGCATAACATAACACAACTTCAACAGCTAGTGAATAGCTGGTTGGTCCCTAGGACACGCGTCCAATGACCATGGGGTAATGCCAAAATAGGAGAATCTTCTCCATAAGGCTTGGAGCATGCAATACTACCTTCTATTCCTAAATGGCAGTAAATCAAAGGTTGAAAATGCCATGCACTCCCTCCAAGACAATCCAAGGGCTAAGGAAGGTCTAACCAAAGATTAGTGACATGTTCAAATGTTATTGGACACTCTTTGGCCAGCAGAGCATGTAAATGAAGATGAAGAAATCAAGACCATAGATCAAATAGTTGATGAGCATGGTGAAAGACACCTTAGCAGCTACAAACTTGAAACCCTAGCAAAGCATTATATAAGGCACCTCAAATCAGAAGAATAGAACAAGATATACAGTGCCAAATATTGAAGCTCTCCCTTTTTCTATAAAAACTCTAGAATCCTTATAGGTTAGCTAGTTTTTTTAAAGTTTTGTTCTTCTTCTCCTTCAAAAGCAACAAGTTAAATAGGTAATAAAAGGCCTAGAAATGTAAGCTTTGAAGGGGTTATGTCATGTACATAGTTAATGTTGAAATAAAGTTCTTCTAAAATCGAAATTTTGTTTCTTTTCTTTACTGTTTTGATTTTCTTTTATCCTTCTTGGTTGCTTTTCTTGTTTGGAGCTTCTGAATTGATAAAATGTGAAGGCTACATGATATCTAAGCTTGTTTCATAACTAGTCAAGTAAATTAGTCAATTTTTATGCAAAAGTAGGTTTCAGTCCATTCATAATGTATATTTTTTATAAGCTAATAAACTTTTTTATAGGCACTTTGGGTATGAAGTGTCAGTTACTAGTTTGATCGGTTTAAACATTTTTTTAACATCATTAAAATACAATGTGTTTTTTAGAGAATTTTAAAGACTAGAGGCTCCATAAAATGGTTTAACAACAACTTTAATTACAGTTTCTAAAAGCTCAATTGATATTTTTATATTTTGTCAAATATGTAAGAATAAACGCCCCATTTCCAAAAATTTCCAGTTGTGTATAAATATTTATCAATAATATGAACATTGAATGATTTAAACTTGTGATGATTGAAAGCATAAAACGAGCCACTAAATAAATAACATGTATTTTAAAACGCGGCTCACTCTCAAAAGTGATGTTAATTTAAATTCCAACATAGGTGTCCAGTTGTGTTTGTTTGGATGCCTAAGGATTTAGAGACAAAATAATGTTACAATTTTAAAATTATAACATGTCCCAGTGAGTCTCAAATCTTCATCTTTGTTTTTAAAGTTCAAATAGTCGATCTCCATATTAAAATGTTTTTGAAGACCAAACTTTATATTATTTTATATTTTTTACTATTTGTTTAGATAGATACAAAATCATTGTTTTTGAATGGTCCAAAGTCTTATGAAAAATGATGATCATTTACCTAAAAAAATAGTGAAAAATTTCAAAAATATGAAAGTTAGTCTCCAAACGTATTTTAATATGAAGATAATTTTGAGCGGTCTAAATTGATTGTTTATACTTTAAAAGCACACATAAAAATGTGAAGCATGATTAGATCACAAAAACAATTGGAAAAATTCAACCTACTCTAAGAATGAATAGCATTTAGATATAAATTATTACAAATTCAGAATTAGAAAAAGATGTCCCTTTTAATTATAAATATATTTAGGAAGGAAATAAAAACTAACACTCGTCATAAGTATAATATTAATCGTCAATATTACTGCAATGATCATCTCAAAAACATAAATTTCAACTATAAAATTTTTAGTTGGAGCAAAACAAGGAACTCACGGTAACTTATACCTGAGTGGAGATTTTTTGATTAAGCAGCTAAGGCTTTGACTTGGTGCATTATCTATAAAATCGGCATGTGTTTTTCGAGTTCTCCATACGTACTTAAAAACCACTCCTAAAGCGTCTATTTATAGACTCTTTGTGAAAATTTGAGGAGAAAAGACAGAATGATGAATAATTAGATGTTATTTCTAATGTTTCTGATGTTTACAAGCTCTTTGTACATGATTATTTATAGCCTATTGTGCTACTAGCCGTTGGCTGTTTTCCTTAATAAGAGATTGATTGATCTCTTGTCTAATTACATCCTAAATATAAGCTAGGTACCAATTACAGATATACAGCTGTATTTGCTATGCTAGTTTATTTGTTGCCTATTAACAACCAATGATGAATCTTCTGAGGTTGTATTATAATCTCCAACACTCCCCCTCAAGTGGGGTTCGAATAAATTGATTGAACCCAACTTGTTGAGTATGTTTAGATGACTAGTCTTGTCAAGTGCCTTTGTGAAAATATCTGCCAGTTGCTCTTTGCTTCTGACAAACGGAGTTTCTATTTCTCCAGACTGCACTTTTTCTCTAACAAAGTGACAGTCTACCTCTATATGTTTTGTCCTTTCATGGAAGACCGGATTGGATGCAATATGTCGTGCAGCTTGATTATCACAGTACATTTGCATAGTTTCTTTGCACTCCACCTTCATGTCTTGAAGTAACTGTTTGATCCAAGTAAGCTCGCTTGCTGTGGATGCCATAGCTCGGTATTCTGCCTCCGCGCTTGATCTTGCCACAACATTCTGCTTCTTGCTTTTCCAAGTTACTAAGTTGCCACCTACAAATGTACAAAATCCTGTGGTTGATTTTCTATCACAGCTTCCGGCCCAATCTGCATCAGAATAACCAACCACATTGTAATATTGTTTTTCTTCATCCAGATTCCTTGACCTGGAGTGCCCTTCAGATATCTTAATATTCTATCAATGGCACTCAAGTGACTGGTGCGTGGAGCATGCATGAATTGGCTTACAACACTAACTACAAATGCAATATCAGGTCTGGTAACTGTAAGGTAGATTAATTTTCCTACTAACCTCTGATATTGTCCTATGTCAGGTAGTGGTTCACCATCTTGTGGTCCAAGTTTAATGTTGGTTTCCATTGGGGTACCGGCTGGTTTTACTCCTATCTTACCAGTCTCTTTTAACAAGTCAAGGACATATTTTCTTTGAGATAGGAATAGGCCTTTGCTTGAGTGAGCTATTTCTATTCCAAGAAAATATGAGAGTTTTCCAAGATCCTTGATATCAAATTCATCTTTCAAGGATTGCTTAACCTTTTTAATTTCTTCATTATCATTTCCAGTAATAATGATATCATCTACATAAACAAGAATGATAGTGGTGGAATTTTGTGTATGTTTGATAAACATAGAGTGATCTGCTGTACTTTTAACAAAATTATTTTTTAAAAGAGAAAAGTTTAGTTTGGCATACCATGCTCTTGGAGATTGTTTTAGACCGTAAATTGCCTTCCTTAGCTTACATACCAGTGATGAGTCTGATGTATTTTCGTGACCTGGAGGAAGAGTCATGTAGACTTCTTCTTCCAAAATCCCTTGAAGAAACGCATTTTTTACATCCATTTGGAACAAGTTCCACCCTAGGTTGGTAGCGACTGATAATAGAATTCTAACTGTGCTCATTTTAGCTACTGGTGCAAACGTCTCTTGGTAGTCAATACCATAAGTTTGGGTATATCCTTTGGCGACTAACCTAGCTTTATATCTTTCAACTGTACCATCACTATTGTATTTAATCTTGTACACCCACTTGCATCCTACTGGTTTTTTTCCTTTTGGTAAATGTACAATATCTCATGTGTTATTTTTTTCTAAGGCTTGAAGTTCTTATTTCATAGCCTTATACCAGATTGGATCTAGGCTAGCTTCCTCAAAACTAGTTGGTTCAGTTTGATTAGTTATCTTACCTAAGTAGGCCCGATATTCAGGAGATACCTTTTTATAAGAAAGAAATTCTTGAATTGGATACATCACCTGATGAGATACATAATCTCTTAATTTGACAGGAGGCCGTGTTTGTCTTGTAGATTTTCTTCTCAGGGCAATCTCTTCTTGAGTCGCTTCTTCACTTGACTCATTTTCCTCATCTCCCCCTGAAGAGATTGCGCTTGCTTCACCAAGTTGTTCTTCTTCCATATGCTCAACCTGTTCTTGATTTGCTTCTTCAGGAAACATAAAATTATTTGGAAAAATTGGTTGACCGAGTGTATTTCCTTGTTCATTTGTTTGGTAATATGGTTCATTTTCAAAAAATGACACATCTCGTGAGATATAAAGTTTATGATTTATTGGGTCGTAACATTTATACCCCTTTTTTTCTGAGGAATATCCCAAAAAAATGGCTTTAACTGAATTTTTATCTAACTTATCTTGTCTTTTTATGTGCACAAAACATGTACATCCAAATATTCTTATATGGTCAAGATCAATTTTTCTACCTTTAAGAATTTCTAATGGACTCATATCCTTAAGCCTAGCACTTGGTAATCTATTTATAAGGTAAGTTGCTGTTAGTACCGCATCTGACCAATAACTTTTTGGAACGTTAGTTTGAAAAAGAAGTGATCTAGTGACTTCAAGCAAATGTCTATTTTTTCTTTCTGAAACTCCATTTTGCTCGGGTGTATTAATACATGTAGTTTGATGCAAAATTCCCTTTTGTTTAAAGAATTCTGAGAAATGTTTGTTTATATATTCTGTACCATTATCGGACCTAAAAATTTTAATTTTTGCATTATATTGAGTTTCAACAAAGTTATAGAACTCTTGAAAATATGAAAAAACTTCATTTTTTCCTTTCAAAAGATAAACCCAAGTTGTACGAGAAAAATCATCAATAAATGTTACAAAATATTTAAAATGATTATAAGAATTAACTGGGGCTGGACCCCAAACATCAGAATGAATTAAATCAAAACATTTTTCTGACATACTAACAGATAAGGGAAATGGTAGTCTAGTTTGTTTCGAAAACTTACACACATCACAATTTTTTGAATCTAAATTATAACAAAAAGTTTATTTAAAACATAATCAGATGGGTGACCAAATCGAAAATGTAGCAATTTGTCACGATTTACTGAATTCAATGACAAAAAAGATTTATTATTATTTTCTTCAAGATAATAAAGACCATTTTTCAACCATCCCTCACCAATCGTCTTCTCTGATTCTCGATCCTGAAAAGTCACTTTGTTTGGTGAGAATATGACATTACAATTTAATTCTTGGGTTATTTTACTAACCGATAATAAATTTGAGTTAAAATCTGGTAAATACAAAATATCTTTCACATTTTTTGTAAGGAATCTGGTTGCACCAATACCGTGAATTTTGACCTTATCTCCATTTGCAACAATCACATGTTGAGGATTATTAACTTGTGTAATATTTTCTAATTTATTTTGGTTGCATGTCATATGGTCAGTGGCACCCGAGTCAATAATCCACTTATTGGTGTTGTGACATAGGTTTGCAGCTTTAAAACTATTTTAATCTGGCAAGATGTAAAATTAGATTTAGATTGTACAAAACCTGAAGTTTGCTGGTGTAACAAACTGTTTAATTGAGTTAACAATTCGGTCAGCTGCGTAGATTGAGCCACAGAGGATCCAGAGGCTTCGGATGGAGTGTGGCCAACATTAACCAGTTCGGATCTGACCTCTTCATCCGCCCCTTTCGCCATTCCTCCGTATTTCTGTTCTTTGCCCCCTTTTCTGCCGCCGCCCCAGTTACTCCTTTCTCCATTCCTCCGAGCGGGCCGGAGATGAGGATGAAGCACCCAGCAGCCTTCTCGGTTGTGCCCTGAACGCTTGCAGTGGTCACACCAGTCGGCTGCTGTGGTGCCCTTCGTTTTGGCCGCGTCTCTAGGGTTCGGATTTCGAGCTGCGGCGTAGGCTTTGTTCTCGGTGATGTCGGGGTTGTTCATGTTGTGACGCCGTGTTTCTTCCCTCTGTATTGTTGCCATTACTGAGTTGATTGAGGGAAGTTCGGTTGAGCACAGAATTTGGGATCGGAGGGCTTCATAACTCGAATCGAGGCCTCCAAGGTACGTGTAAATTAAATCTTGCTCTGCCCTTCTTTGGATTTCATCTGGGTCTGTTGTGGGTGGGAGATAGAGTTGAAGCTCCTCCCATCTTGTCAGTACTTCAGTTCCATATTGCGAACTGGTTTTGCCTCCTTGTTTGATTTGTGAAAGTTCCTGTTTAAGATTAAAAACGTGAGCAAAATTTTGTTGTTGGCCGTGTAGTTGTTTTACCTTGTCCCATATGGCTTTGGATGAATTTAGAAGCATGCATAGGCGTGCAATTTGAGGATCCATGGTGTTTATGAGCATTGACATGACCAAATGGTCTGAGGTTTGCCATTCATCTATTTTTGCTAGTTCTTCAGGTGTTGCTTCATTTGGTTTTGCTGGTTTTGGTTTTTTTAAGGTTCCATTGATGAACCCTAATTTTCCTCTGCCGCTGAGGCCTATTTCGATTGACCTAGACCATGGAATATAGTCTTGGTTTCCTGTAAGTGTGATGGTGGTAATTTTAGAGTTGTCAGACATGGCTTTTTGTTGGATTTCAGGTATTGAAATGGTTATTTGAATCAGGGGTTTTCTGGCTCGTGACCCTCTCTGTTGTTGTATGATTTTTGTTGCGGAATTTTTGAGTCAGGATTTATCCCGCTCTGATACCATGTGAAAATTTGAGGAGAAAAGACAGAATGATGAATAATTAGATTTTATTTCTAATGTTTCTGATGTTTACAAGCTCTTTGTACATGATTATTTATAGCCTATTGTGCTACTAGCCGTTGGCTGTTTTCCTTAATAAGAGATTGATTGATCTCTTGTCTAATTACATCCTAAATATAAGCTAGGTACCAATTACAGATATACAGCTGTATTTGCTATGCTAGTTTATTTGTTGCCTATTAACAACCAATGATGAATCTTCTGAGGTTGTATTATAATCTCCAACACTCTTTAACATTTTCTTTTCTACAGCCTTTTGTTTTTGCAATGAGAGAATTAGCAATCGACGGATGTTCAACACTATTTTCAACACAATGAAAGGCCTCCATTGTTGCACTTGTTCCCTTCTTGATTTTCCTCTATATTTAAAACCCTCTTTGGTGCCTCATCTAAGGCCTCCATTATGATGTCAAAAGCATTGTTACTCACGCGCAAATGCGGTCTCAGCTGGCTTATCAAGCTATTAAATTTTGAATCACAAACCATTTCATATTTGTCTCTATCCTTCTAGTAATTGGTTTTGGTACAGTAAATAGTGGCCATATTTGATTCTTTTTCTAAAAAGTTTGAGAGAATAAGCAGCAGACGACCCAACATAAATTGCTAAGATAAAGTGTAATCAGCAATTGAAACATAATATAGATTAGAAACTCAATTTTGAGATTGTTAAATATAAAAAGCAACATTGGATTGGATTGATTTTGGATATAACGAGGAGTATATATTGATTCTCACTTAGCAATAATTTGATAGATTTTGACCATACGATTTTACAATCTCAAGGTTTAGAGAATTTATCGAGGAGTTTGCAATCCTTTCATCAAAGAAATTGAAAGCAATAATTTTTAATTGGAGATTTAGATTACATCGAAGAACGGAGATGCTGAAGGTGGTAGCTCGACAGAACTTATAATCATGACCGGTGGTGAAGCAGGAGAGGACGCGATACAGGGGAGTCGGCAATCACGACTATATCGCAAGGAGATAGAGAGCCACAATTAGTCACCATTTTTGCTTTCCAACTGGAGAGCGGCAGCAGAAAATGAGAACCGGAGAGAAACGAGCACGATTAAGCGCGTGTTTTTGGAAACGAAGAGTCTCGGTCAGAAGAAAATCTGAGCCGCTCTCTAAAATTAGAGGTACGGTTGAGTCGGGACCGGATCCCCTAAAGTAACCTAATTTTTGGGTTTTGGATTGAGACCGTCCGATTCGAATCTGTCGCTCGGAATGGTCCTGAAATTCGAATCTATTGTCGGGATGTGTGTGCTCCACTTCGGAATGGATGATCTCGGATTCAAATCGGACGGTCCAGATCTAAAACCCAAACATTGGGTTACTTTACTGGATCTCAAATCGGTTGAATCAGAGGAGCACGTTAGGAGCACAAAAGGGAGGGTGCATTTTAACCCTCCTCTTTATGAAAATAACAAGCCCAAATATATGTATAGGTTAATTTTTCGGCTTATGAAAACATCAATAATTTAAATCTTACATTGCTGATGTTTTCGTAAGTCGAAAGTAACTAATGTCGAATAATCAGAATTTGTCATAATATGTAAGGATCAAAAGTGATTATTGTTAAGGACAAGCTAACAAAAATTACTATTTTTGATGGTCTCGTTACTGATGGTAATATTACTAACGGTCGAGATAATAAAAATCACTTTTACGCGAAATAGACCCTCGCTGATAGAGACGCTTTAGCAAAGATTACTTGATAGTGCGGTATGTATGCAGCTAACTAAAAGTTTCAAAATTTAGCATTTTTACTAATAGCGATCTTTTTAGAGCCATAACGAACAAATAGCGTATATTTTATCGAATGCTAACAATTTGCGGGTATTTAAATAGAAAAGGCAGATTTTTCGCTATTTAGCGGAATTTTCTAAAATCTCTTGTATTTTTATCTTTATTACTGAATTTTATTTGCATATGTTGTTCCTATTATGTTTTTAAAACTTTAATAAAATAAACTTTAAAACTTAAATGTTCATAAAATTGTTATATGATCCATATCATTTTCTCCATGTACATGTATTACATTATGATGTTTTATTTTGTTTAGATTGTTATCAAGAACTTGTAAAAATATACTGATGTGGATAATTTCTCGACATTAATCCTCAACTTATTGATTTATATCAAAAAGAAAACAAAAAAGTAATAAATTTTCATGTACAGGTGGAAAAAATAATATAGATTACACCTAATGATTTTATTTTGAATATAGATTTTGGAAATTTTGTTATTAGAAAATTAAAAGTGAAGGCATGATAGAGGCAAAAAATAGAGGTATATGAATTATTCTCATTTTCAAAATATATATGATTAAAGTACTTATATTTTTATTATTTCAATAATTTCTTATGTAATGTGAATGCCTAATTTGTCATATTGTACGAAAAACACATTATTGATCCGACATTATTGATAAATTTTACGAAAATTCATTTATATTAGAAAGTATCAATATTTTACTATAATATTTGTATTATAAAAAAGAAAATGCTCCCAAAAGATGTCTCATTATATACAAATGACGGATTTAAAACTTTATTGAATTATTTCTTATTTAAGAACTTGTCATTGTGGCGATAGCACTGGTGAACCACTTTCTCATCTCAATAATCCAACATTTTAAAGAAAATCCAATATTCACAATGACAGTTTTCTAAAACTTATCATTTCAATTAGAAAAAAAAAGTTTCGTACTTTTAAATCTTATTTAAATTTAAAATTCAGTAAAATCAATATTAAGAAGATGTTTGTTCAAAAACTTCAAATGCAAATACTGAATTTGCACCTCAAATATTTAAAAATTGACAGTTGTTGTAAAATTTTAAATTGTATTGTTTTATAATTTTAAAATTGTATTGTTTTATAATTTTAAAATTGTATTATTTTATAATTTTCTAATACTTATCAAATTATGTTGTTTCAAATTTAAAAAAAATTAAATTGTATTGTTTCTAATACTTATCAAATTGTACCTCAAATATTTTCTCATCAAATTGTATTGAACCTCAAATACTTATCCAATTGTACCTAAAATTTGCACCTCAAATATTTTCTAATACTTATCAAGTTGTATTGTTTCATATTTTGAAAAATCAAATTGTACTGTTTTAAGAACCCTATGTGCCTCGCTTTTCTACGTGAAGACGAAGACGTTAGTTCAAAGTTCAAACCCACAAAAGACATCTATTTTTTGTTTGGCAAGAGCCCTTGTTTCAAAAAAGAATTATATATTGTAAATTATGAATAAATAAAATTCGAATTTGTAAATTTATGACAAATTGCAAAGTAAATAAGGAGAAGAAAATTAAAAAGGAAAGATAACATAAGATAAGAATGAAATTAATAGCACCATCAAGACATTATTTCATGAAAAATAAAAGTTATATTGTTGTAAATTATGAATAACAAAAATCAAAATTTGTAAAATTATGAAAATTGTAAACTAAATAAGAACAAGAAAAATAATAAAAAATATAAAATAAGAATAAAATTAATAACACCATCAAGAAAAAAAATAACATTATAAATAATTTTCATCATGGTATCAGAGCGAGCTATGAAATATAGCTCACATCAATAACATGACGAAACTAATTTATACTGTTTTTTCCACAATTAATAACGACAGATACTCTAATATAAGAATAAGCTTCTTTCTCCAAAATGGATGTGGGACTAAGAGATTCATCCGGTTTCTTTACCCTTCCAAAACCGACCAAACATTAACTGCAAGCACAAGTTCAAGCAATAGTCTTTTAGGTTTGATAAGGATACCAAGATGAGCAAGGTAAAATATCCGTTCTAGGCATTTAATAAACATTAATTGCGAGTCTCCAAATGATGTTAAGATCTGTCTCAAGTCTCAACTTGAAACTTAACAAAACATCAACTTACACACAATTAAATTTATTAATATATCAGAAATAAATGTGAATTTGTTGTAATTTAAACTTTTAGATGACACTTGTAAGACTTGCTTGGTTACCAACACATTTTTCATTTTTTTAATGGGCCGGAAAGCATAAATCAAGAGGCTCTTGAGTAGAACTGGGGTGTTTTTAAGCTCACCAAATTTGTCTCGAGCTTAACTCAAAAACCCGTCAGATCGATTTCAAGCTACGCATTCAAATTGTTAAAACCGATCTACTTCACGAGTGATGAGTTTACATATCAAATTTTTAAAATTTTAAACTAATTTAATATAAAGTCAAGCGGTCAAAAAATAATGAAAAATGAACATATTAAAATTAACTTTTAAACCATATTTTTTTTACCGCTAGACTTTATACTAAATTAGTTCGAAATTTTATAAATTTGACATGTAAACGTATCACTCGTGAAGTAGATCGGTTTCAACGATTTAGATTCATCGTTTGAAGCCAATTAAATAGATTTTTGAATTAAGCTTACAAAGAGACTTGGTGCTTAAAAAACACCCTAGTTCTACTCAGAGGGTCTTTTCATCCTTCACAAATCTGAACATCTCTGAGCTTTTCCTACATTAACCAAGAGCAGTTCTCAAATATTTTGTGTTCCTTGGGCATGACCCTTATTGTTTTCTCAAAAAAAAAAAATATATATTTTGTGTTCATTCTCCTTCCATTTGATTAATGAAATAACTAATAAGCATAGGTTGCCGTTCTTCCTAAAACAAAAAAGGTGAATTTCACGTATACCCCTCAAAAATTTCAAAATTACGTATTTCCTCCTCCAAAGTTTAAAATTACGTATTCCGCCCTCTAAACTTCAAAAACTCACAAATTTACCCATTTTATTATTTTTTATATTAAAACTCATTCTAAATTTATAAAATACCAATTTTACCCTTTATTAAAAGCATAAAATGTCCATCATACTCAAATTTGAATCTGAAGGGTTCATCTACTGTCTGAACTGTTTTAAGATATGTGCACGCTAGATCAGCACGAATCTTGAAGCGAACACACTCGAATATTGAAGCGACGTGCATAGATCTTAATGTGATGCGTGGGATAGAAATTGCTTTAAAATTCGTGCGCACTATCAGCACGATCTTAAAGCCCACACACATATATTGAAGCTACACGCACAGATCTTAATGCGATGCGCGTGGATCGAACGGTAGAGGGACTCTTCATATTCAAATTTGAGTATGATGGACTTTTTATGCTTTTAATAAAGGGTAAAATGGGTATTCTATAAATTTAGAACGAGTTTTAATATAAAAAAACAATAAAATGGGTAAATTTGTGAGTTTTTGAAGTTTAGAGAGGGAAATACGTAATTTTAAAGTTTAGAGGGGGAGATACGTAATTTTGAAGTTTTTGAGGGATATACGTGAAATTCCCCCCAAAAAAAGAATAAGTTGCCGGATTAGAGCAATAAAATTGAAATGTAGCACAGAATCTAAACTTTGTTAACTTTTTTAATTACTTTCTTGGTGATTTCAAGCTATTTATCAGAAAAAATATCTAAACGCATGCATCTATGACTTACTATTCATCAATATCTTCATTTTTACTTGAGTGAGAAACTGGATTGTTTTAAATGCATATGTTTACACAACGTGTTAAAATAAAATAAAGTTACTTTTATGCATTGACGTTCAAATAGTATCAGAATGTACATCAGCTAAAATTTGTGTTTTTTCGCATGTTTTTTGCAACTGTATATCCAGAATAAATTAACACAAATCGTAAAGAGCCTTGTGCATTATAGACTTGGTCTGAATTATGATTTAACAGTCCAGAGTCAAACTCAAGCGGTTTTGATTCATAAATGAGTAGAGGTTGTCCAAAACTCTATAGGAGAGAATCAAATGTGAGGTATAAATTAATATAATTAATTTGTGAGGGATATTTTGTAAAATTGAAAGGTCTAGATTGCTTTTTTTTTAAATCAAGAAAATAAATAATTTGGGAAAATTGAAAGGTTAAAATTTGAATTTTGTATAAAATAATTCAATTCTTCGAAGTTAGAAACAAAATATTCTTGTTATTTAGAATTTTAACAGAATATCACCATGAGTTTCATAAACTTGATTCTTATCCTCCACTTAGGGGTGCTAATGAGCCGGATCAAACCCAAACTCGGTCCAGCTTTTTCAATCTTTCATGAAAAGCCCAACTCAGCTCAACTCAACTTTGAAGGGTAAAGCCCGACTCGACTCGGTCCATTGGATTCTCTAGGCTCGGCCCGAACTCGGCTCAAACCCAATTGATTGTAGTATATTTCAAAGGCATGTATATTTCAAAGGCCCGAACTATACTGGTATATCAATCATTTAGAATTATTCAAAATTAATCTGTACTAAAATTGAGTATGAGGCTGCTATATCAATCATTTAGAATTATTCAAAATTTAAAATTGAAACTGTTCTGTCAATAAACTCATCAGCACCCTAGGTACGCAAATGCATTTACATCATTTAGAATTACGGGTACGTTGCGTGTACGAACTATACGACTATGGAGCTGAGAGAGAGAGAGAGCACACTTGAGAGAAGAGAGAAGATGGAGACTGGAGAGCGATGGAGCTTCGACAAGGAAGCGAAGGAAGGGAATGATTCGACTCGGCAGCTCGGTTCGGATCAGATCGACTCGACTCGATTAAGGAAACAAAAATTTATTTCGAGTTCGAGCCGAGTTTCGGCTCAATTTGACTCATTTAAAAGCCCAGCTCAAAGTTCATGAGTCGGCCCAACTCGTTTAGCAGGCCTACGGCTCCACTCCACACTTCGCAAATGTTGTACTTCAATAATTTAATATTTCATTCACAATGAAAGTTTTCTCTTATTTATCATTTTATAATTAGAAAAAAAAATAAGCTTCGTACTTTTTAATCTTGTTTATAAAATTTAATATTTCAGTAAAATCAATATTAAATAGATGTTTGTTTAAAACCTTCAAATGCAAAAACTAAATGTGCACTTCAAATATTAAACATTGACAAGTAGGCCTATGCAAATGATAATGAGCTTCGTCTTTCTACGGGAGGACGCATGCTCACTTTCTGCAAAAAAAAAAAAAAGTATATGTCAAATTTAACACGAACTCTTATTTCAAAAAAAAATATGTAGTTCTAAATTATGAACTAAAATTATGAATTTGTTAAATTATGAAAATTGTGATTAAGGAAAAGAAAAATAAATAAGAAAGATAAGATAAAATGAAATTAATAGCACCATCGAAGATATTGTTTATGTCAAAAAAAATATAAGTAATTTAAAAAAATCAATAGTATAAATAATTTAAACTAAAAAGAAATCAATAGTATAAATATATTGTATTATGGTATCAGAGCCAATTACTATAAACATTACGAAACTAATTCATACAATTTTGTTCCGAAATTGATTGCGGGTGACTGTTAATATAGAACTAAGCTTCTTTCTCCAAAATGGATGTGGGACGAGAGAAATTGATCCGGATTCTTTACCCTTCCAAAAACGACCAAATATTAACTGCAAGCACAAGTATGAACTGCAAGCGCAAAATTCAAGCAATAGTTGACCCTTATTTCGTTCTCAAAAAAGTTCAAGCAATAGTCTTTTAGGTTAAGATTTGTCTCTTGAAACTTAACAAAGCATCAGCTTGCACACAATTAAATTTATTAATATATCAGAAATAAATATTAACTTATGTTTAAACTTTTATATGATACTTGTATGACTTGTCTAGGTTAACCAAACGCATTAATTTTTCATTTTTGAATGGTTCGTTTCCCAGAAAGCATTAATCAAGAGGCTCTTTTCATACGCTGAACCACCCATACAAAAATACTGGATACTGCTTCAACTCTTTTTTAAAATTACATTTTTAATGTATATTGTGAGATCCTGACACATGGAGAATATGAGTTAGCTGAAGACTTGTCACAATGAAAAAGTTTCTTTTCTTTTTTCTGTTTTCTTTTTGTTGTTCTAAATACTAAAATTGCAGGAGTAAATAGATTGAATGCTATAAATTAAGGATTGATGTATAAATAGTGAGTGCATTTGTGAAATAAATGTAAGTAAGGAGATAGTTTGTAAATATGTGAATATACCACTTCCTCTTTTTTTTTAGCAAAAGTTTCTTTTATTTTTTTTCTGTTTTCTTTTTGTAGGCCTACTTTTTTTATTGAGGAAAAAAAAGCTCTAGCTTTCCATCTCTTACAACTAGACATATCAAAGTTTCTCTTGGTCCAAGAGAAGTAATTGTCATTTATATCTGTTTTCAAATATTTTGTGCTTCTTTTCCTTCCCGTTTAATTAATGAAATAAGCCTATGCTACCGGATTAGAGCAAAAATAAACACACAAATTTTGAAATGTAACACGGAATCTAATCTTTGCTTAATTTTACTTTCTTCATGATTTCAGACTATTTATCACGAAAATATCTAAACGCGCACGCTTATGACTTTTTATCTATCAATATTTTTATTTTTACTTGGGAGAGATTCAATTGTGAGGTATAAATTAATATAACTAATTTGTGAGGGATATTTTGTAGAAATTGAAAGGTCTAGATTGCTTTCTTGAAAAAATTCAAAGAAAAAAATAATTTAGATTACACCTAATGATTTTATTTTGAATATAGATTTTGGAAATTTTGTTATTAGAAAATTAAAAGTGAAGGCATGATAGAGGCAAAAAATAGAGGTATATGAATTATTCTCATTTTCAAAATATATATGATTAAAGTACTTATATTTTTATTATTTCAATAATTTCTTATGTAATGTGAATGCCTAATTTGTCATATTGTACGAAAAACACATTATTGATCCGACATTATTGATAAATTTTACGAAAATTCATTTATATTAGAAAGTATCAATATTTTACTATAATATTTGTATTATAAAAAAGAAAATGCTCCCAAAAGATGTCTCATTATATACAAATGACGGATTTAAAACTTTATTGAATTATTTCTTATTTAAGAACTTGTCATTGTGGCGATAGCACTGGTGAACCACTTTCTCATCTCAATAATCCAACATTTTAAAGAAAATCCAATATTCACAATGACAGTTTTCTAAAACTTATCATTTCAATTAGAAAAAAAAAGTTTCGTACTTTTAAATCTTATTTAAATTTAAAATTCAGTAAAATCAATATTAAGAAGATGTTTGTTCAAAAACTTCAAATGCAAATACTGAATTTGCACCTCAAATATTTAAAAATTGACAGTTGTTGTAAAATTTTAAATTGTATTGTTTTATAATTTTAAAATTGTATTGTTTTATAATTTTAAAATTGTATTATTTTATAATTTTCTAATACTTATCAAATTATGTTGTTTCAAATTTAAAAAAAATTAAATTGTATTGTTTCTAATACTTATCAAATTGTACCTCAAATATTTTCTCATCAAATTGTATTGAACCTCAAATACTTATCCAATTGTACCTAAAATTTGCACCTCAAATATTTTCTAATACTTATCAAGTTGTATTGTTTCATATTTTGAAAAATCAAATTGTACTGTTTTAAGAACCCTATGTGCCTCGCTTTTCTACGTGAAGACGAAGACGTTAGTTCAAAGTTCAAACCCACAAAAGACATCTATTTTTTGTTTGGCAAGAGCCCTTGTTTCAAAAAAGAATTATATATTGTAAATTATGAATAAATAAAATTCGAATTTGTAAATTTATGACAAATTGCAAAGTAAATAAGGAGAAGAAAATTAAAAAGGAAAGATAACATAAGATAAGAATGAAATTAATAGCACCATCAAGACATTATTTCATGAAAAATAAAAGTTATATTGTTGTAAATTATGAATAACAAAAATCAAAATTTGTAAAATTATGAAAATTGTAAACTAAATAAGAACAAGAAAAATAATAAAAAATATAAAATAAGAATAAAATTAATAACACCATCAAGAAAAAAAATAACATTATAAATAATTTTCATCATGGTATCAGAGCGAGCTATGAAATATAGCTCACATCAATAACATGACGAAACTAATTTATACTGTTTTTTCCACAATTAATAACGACAGATACTCTAATATAAGAATAAGCTTCTTTCTCCAAAATGGATGTGGGACTAAGAGATTCATCCGGTTTCTTTACCCTTCCAAAACCGACCAAACATTAACTGCAAGCACAAGTTCAAGCAATAGTCTTTTAGGTTTGATAAGGATACCAAGATGAGCAAGGTAAAATATCCGTTCTAGGCATTTAATAAACATTAATTGCGAGTCTCCAAATGATGTTAAGATCTGTCTCAAGTCTCAACTTGAAACTTAACAAAACATCAACTTACACACAATTAAATTTATTAATATATCAGAAATAAATGTGAATTTGTTGTAATTTAAACTTTTAGATGACACTTGTAAGACTTGCTTGGTTACCAACACATTTTTCATTTTTTTAATGGGCCGGAAAGCATAAATCAAGAGGCTCTTGAGTAGAACTGGGGTGTTTTTAAGCTCACCAAATTTGTCTCGAGCTTAACTCAAAAACCCGTCAGATCGATTTCAAGCTACGCATTCAAATTGTTAAAACCGATCTACTTCACGAGTGATGAGTTTACATATCAAATTTTTAAAATTTTAAACTAATTTAATATAAAGTCAAGCGGTCAAAAAATAATGAAAAATGAACATATTAAAATTAACTTTTAAACCATATTTTTTTTACCGCTAGACTTTATACTAAATTAGTTCGAAATTTTATAAATTTGACATGTAAACGTATCACTCGTGAAGTAGATCGGTTTCAACGATTTAGATGCATCGTTTGAAGCCAATTAAATAGATTTTTGAATTAAGCTTACAAAGAGACTTGGTGCTTAAAAAACACCCTAGTTCTACTCAGAGGGTCTTTTCATCCTTCACAAATCTGAACATCTCTGAGCTTTTCCTACATTAACCAAGAGCAGTTCTCAAATATTTTGTGTTCCTTGGGCATGACCCTTATTGTTTTCTCAAAAAAAAAAAATATATATTTTGTGTTCATTCTCCTTCCATTTGATTAATGAAATAACTAATAAGCATAGGTTGCCGTTCTTCCTAAAACAAAAAAGGTGAATTTCACGTATACCCCTCAAAAATTTCAAAATTACGTATTTCCTCCTCCAAAGTTTAAAATTACGTATTCCGCCCTCTAAACTTCAAAAACTCACAAATTTACCCATTTTATTATTTTTTATATTAAAACTCATTCTAAATTTATAAAATACCAATTTTACCCTTTATTAAAAGCATAAAATGTCCATCATACTCAAATTTGAATCTGAAGGGTTCATCTACTGTCTGAACTGTTTTAAGATATGTGCACGCTAGATCAGCACGAATCTTGAAGCGAACACACTCGAATATTGAAGCGACGTGCATAGATCTTAATGTGATGCGTGGGATAGAAATTGCTTTAAAATTCGTGCGCACTATCAGCACGATCTTAAAGCCCACACACATATATTGAAGCTACACGCACAGATCTTAATGCGATGCGCGTGGATCGAACGGTAGAGGGACTCTTCATATTCAAATTTGAGTATGATGGACTTTTTATGCTTTTAATAAAGGGTAAAATGGGTATTCTATAAATTTAGAACGAGTTTTAATATAAAAAAACAATAAAATGGGTAAATTTGTGAGTTTTTGAAGTTTAGAGAGGGAAATACGTAATTTTAAAGTTTAGAGGGGGAGATACGTAATTTTGAAGTTTTTGAGGGATATACGTGAAATTCCCCCCAAAAAAAGAATAAGTTGCCGGATTAGAGCAATAAAATTGAAATGTAGCACAGAATCTAAACTTTGTTAACTTTTTTAATTACTTTCTTGGTGATTTCAAGCTATTTATCAGAAAAAATATCTAAACGCATGCATCTATGACTTACTATTCATCAATATCTTCATTTTTACTTGAGTGAGAAACTGGATTGTTTTAAATGCATATGTTTACACAACGTGTTAAAATAAAATAAAGTTACTTTTATGCATTGACGTTCAAATAGTATCAGAATGTACATCAGCTAAAATTTGTGTTTTTTCGCATGTTTTTTGCAACTGTATATCCAGAATAAATTAACACAAATCGTAAAGAGCCTTGTGCATTATAGACTTGGTCTGAATTATGATTTAACAGTCCAGAGTCAAACTCAAGCGGTTTTGATTCATAAATGAGTAGAGGTTGTCCAAAACTCTATAGGAGAGAATCAAATGTGAGGTATAAATTAATATAATTAATTTGTGAGGGATATTTTGTAAAATTGAAAGGTCTAGATTGCTTTTTTTTTAAATCAAGAAAATAAATAATTTGGGAAAATTGAAAGGTTAAAATTTGAATTTTGTATAAAATAATTCAATTCTTCGAAGTTAGAAACAAAATATTCTTGTTATTTAGAATTTTAACAGAATATCACCATGAGTTTCATAAACTTGATTCTTATCCTCCACTTAGGGGTGCTAATGAGCCGGATCAAACCCAAACTCGGTCCAGCTTTTTCAATCTTTCATGAAAAGCCCAACTCAGCTCAACTCAACTTTGAAGGGTAAAGCCCGACTCGACTCGGTCCATTGGATTCTCTAGGCTCGGCCCGAACTCGGCTCAAACCCAATTGATTGTAGTATATTTCAAAGGCATGTATATTTCAAAGGCCCGAACTATACTGGTATATCAATCATTTAGAATTATTCAAAATTAATCTGTACTAAAATTGAGTATGAGGCTGCTATATCAATCATTTAGAATTATTCAAAATTTAAAATTGAAACTGTTCTGTCAATAAACTCATCAGCACCCTAGGTACGCAAATGCATTTACATCATTTAGAATTACGGGTACGTTGCGTGTACGAACTATACGACTATGGAGCTGAGAGAGAGAGAGAGCACACTTGAGAGAAGAGAGAAGATGGAGACTGGAGAGCGATGGAGCTTCGACAAGGAAGCGAAGGAAGGGAATGATTCGACTCGGCAGCTCGGTTCGGATCAGATCGACTCGACTCGATTAAGGAAACAAAAATTTATTTCGAGTTCGAGCCGAGTTTCGGCTCAATTTGACTCATTTAAAAGCCCAGCTCAAAGTTCATGAGTCGGCCCAACTCGTTTAGCAGGCCTACGGCTCCACTCCACACTTCGCAAATGTTGTACTTCAATAATTTAATATTTCATTCACAATGAAAGTTTTCTCTTATTTATCATTTTATAATTAGAAAAAAAAATAAGCTTCGTACTTTTTAATCTTGTTTATAAAATTTAATATTTCAGTAAAATCAATATTAAATAGATGTTTGTTTAAAACCTTCAAATGCAAAAACTAAATGTGCACTTCAAATATTAAACATTGACAAGTAGGCCTATGCAAATGATAATGAGCTTCGTCTTTCTACGGGAGGACGCATGCTCACTTTCTGCAAAAAAAAAAAAAAGTATATGTCAAATTTAACACGAACTCTTATTTCAAAAAAAAATATGTAGTTCTAAATTATGAACTAAAATTATGAATTTGTTAAATTATGAAAATTGTGATTAAGGAAAAGAAAAATAAATAAGAAAGATAAGATAAAATGAAATTAATAGCACCATCGAAGATATTGTTTATGTCAAAAAAAATATAAGTAATTTAAAAAAATCAATAGTATAAATAATTTAAACTAAAAAGAAATCAATAGTATAAATATATTGTATTATGGTATCAGAGCCAATTACTATAAACATTACGAAACTAATTCATACAATTTTGTTCCGAAATTGATTGCGGGTGACTGTTAATATAGAACTAAGCTTCTTTCTCCAAAATGGATGTGGGACGAGAGAAATTGATCCGGATTCTTTACCCTTCCAAAAACGACCAAATATTAACTGCAAGCACAAGTATGAACTGCAAGCGCAAAATTCAAGCAATAGTTGACCCTTATTTCGTTCTCAAAAAAGTTCAAGCAATAGTCTTTTAGGTTAAGATTTGTCTCTTGAAACTTAACAAAGCATCAGCTTGCACACAATTAAATTTATTAATATATCAGAAATAAATATTAACTTATGTTTAAACTTTTATATGATACTTGTATGACTTGTCTAGGTTAACCAAACGCATTAATTTTTCATTTTTGAATGGTTCGTTTCCCAGAAAGCATTAATCAAGAGGCTCTTTTCATACGCTGAACCACCCATACAAAAATACTGGATACTGCTTCAACTCTTTTTTAAAATTACATTTTTAATGTATATTGTGAGATCCTGACACATGGAGAATATGAGTTAGCTGAAGACTTGTCACAATGAAAAAGTTTCTTTTCTTTTTTCTGTTTTCTTTTTGTTGTTCTAAATACTAAAATTGCAGGAGTAAATAGATTGAATGCTATAAATTAAGGATTGATGTATAAATAGTGAGTGCATTTGTGAAATAAATGTAAGTAAGGAGATAGTTTGTAAATATGTGAATATACCACTTCCTCTTTTTTTTTAGCAAAAGTTTCTTTTATTTTTTTTCTGTTTTCTTTTTGTAGGCCTACTTTTTTTATTGAGGAAAAAAAAGCTCTAGCTTTCCATCTCTTACAACTAGACATATCAAAGTTTCTCTTGGTCCAAGAGAAGTAATTGTCATTTATATCTGTTTTCAAATATTTTGTGCTTCTTTTCCTTCCCGTTTAATTAATGAAATAAGCCTATGCTACCGGATTAGAGCAAAAATAAACACACAAATTTTGAAATGTAACACGGAATCTAATCTTTGCTTAATTTTACTTTCTTCATGATTTCAGACTATTTATCACGAAAATATCTAAACGCGCACGCTTATGACTTTTTATCTATCAATATTTTTATTTTTACTTGGGAGAGATTCAATTGTGAGGTATAAATTAATATAACTAATTTGTGAGGGATATTTTGTAGAAATTGAAAGGTCTAGATTGCTTTCTTGAAAAAATTCAAAGAAAAAAATAATTTGGGAATATGGAAAGGTTAACATTCAAAAATTTTATTAAATAATTTTATTTTTACATGTTGAAACCAAATATTCTTGTTATTTAGATTCTTAACAGAATATATCTATGAGTTTCATAAACTTGATTCTTATCCTCCAATCCGCATCTTTCTTCTAACTCACTTCACAAAAGTTGTACTTTCACAATTTAATATTTCATTCACAATGAAAGTTTTCTAATATTTATCATTCCATAATTAAAAAAAAATTCTGTATTTTTTAATCTTGTTTAAAATTTAATATTTCACTCAAATCAATATTAAATATATGTTTGTTTGAAAACTTCAGATGCAAATACTAAATTTGCACCTCAAATATTAAACATTGACAAGTAGTATAAAATTGTAAATTTGAAATTTGAAATATCAAATTGTATTGTTTCAAATTTTAAAGAATCGAATTGTATTGTTGTAAGAACCGTAATTCTAGAGCAAAAGGTGATGCGCCTCACTTTTAATTTCTACAAGAAAACCCAGGTTAAATTCCGCAAAAGACATCTATTATTTCTCGGGCAGGAGCCTTGTCTCAAAAAAAAAATATTGTTGTAAATTATGAATTACTAAATTTTAAATTTGTAATCTTATGAAAAATGTAAAGTAAATAAGGAGAAGAAATATAAAAAGGAAAGATAAGATAAGAATGAATGAATAACACCATTAAAGACATTGTTCATGAAAATACAAATATTGTTGTAAATTATGAATAACCAAAATTTGAATTTGTAACATTATGAAAATTGTAAACTAAATATGGACAAGAAAAATAAAAAAGAAAGATAATATAAGAATGAAATCAATAGCTCAAGACACTGTTGATGACAGAGAAAAAAATTATAACGTTAATGAAAAAAAATAACAGTACAAAATGTTTTTTAACATATTATCATAGCGAGATAGCGACATAGCGAGATATGAATGGTATTTATTTACTTTTCCCTCTAATTGCAAATAATGTCAACGAAATAACCCGCGATAGTCAATAATCGTAACCTAATCTCGGTACGCTCGAATGATGTTCTCGCCATCATTTGCCATATTATATGGCCCCGCCTAAAAAAAAAAAGACGACAAGGCAAAGCTTGTCTAAAAGAGAACTCGTAGTGTGTTGTTTATATGTTAATTGATCAGCACGAGAAACAAAACTTGTGATGTGCTCATCAAGAGGGGTTGGTGAGCACACCTCCAAAAGACTATTGGATTGGCTTCAAACTATGAATCCAAACTGTTGAAATCCATCTACTTTGTGAGTGATGCATGTACATGCGAATTTTTTAAAGTTTCGAATTCATTTAGTATATAGTCAAGCGGTAAAAAAAATGAACATTTTATAAGTTATTTTTAAAATTATTTTATGTATTCATTTCTCATCATTTTTTTTACCGCTAGATCATGTACTAAATGAATTTGAAACTCTAAAATTTTTTCATGTACATGCATCACTCACGAAGTAGATAGTTTTTAACAATTTAGATTCGTAGTTCAAAGTTAAACCGATATTTTTTTTGAGTTGTGCACACCAACCCCTCTTGGTGAGCACATCACACTCTAGTTTTGCTCATATAATTAAGTGAATAGTGATATTGTGTTAAATTCACAAAGAAAAATATAATATTAAAAAAATTCGTTTGTAAGGAAAAAAAAATATATATTGGTAAAATTAAGCACAAATAGAGAATGCATTCGTTCTTTACAACTGAACGACGTGGCTGATTAATTCAGAATGTGTATATTACATAGTATATCAATTTGCATCCATTTAGGCATACATATGCATGATCGATGCACTAAAACAAAATAATAAAATACATATTAGTGGTTTGAATTGATGATGATCATATATCCTGCTCGTGATTATTCTCGGATGCACCTTTAAACCCAATAGGAATTTCTTCGAAGAAAAATCCAACAGCTAGGAACTGGTGTCACCGTCGATTTTGCTGCTCTTTTAATCATTATTTGGGTCATCTGGAAATAATACATAAAGATTGTTAAATTGATGGCGAGATAATAAACTAGTTATAAAACAAAAATAAAAATAAATTATATATAAATTTCTAAAACAAATAAATATATTGAATTTAACAAAACATAAATGATGTAAAAAGGAAAGAGGTAAAGAGGCAAGGATATTAACAGCACCGGTTTGGCTTCATGCAATGCATGATCTGAGTCATTTTTTTATCTTGCACTCTTTTGCTCATTCACTGCATGAAGTCAAACTAGCGCTGTTAATATCTTTATCCGACATGAAGGGTTTCATAAAACATACATTGACCAATGCACTTCCACCTACAGTGCATTTGGCAATCTATAAACATTCTCTGTGAGCAATCCAATTGCACACAGTTGCTGAAGCAAATCATATTATTGTAAGCGCTGATCAATTGTGCTAACAAGATTATGATGAATAATCCGAGCAGTATCTTGCTCATCAGGTCCGCCATTATGGTGTTTGAGGAATTATCTGTTTTTCTTGTTGTTTTTAGAGATTCACAAAGAAGAAGAAGCGGTACATCGTATAACTATCAAAGAGTTTGACATTTGTAAGCAATGTAATAAGCTAAATTTAGGCTTTTGTTTGTTGCATTCAAATCTTATATATGTGGATTTGTAGGTAGGCGTGTTTGAATAGTGATTTGTCAATGTTTCTAGAAAACACCCATTAGCTGTCTCAGAATTTGTGGTAGAAATTTGCTGGCTACTTGTATGTATTTTTTTTATTACAAAAGTCAAATGAGAGGATAGAAAATAGGAATTCCACTTCATCATATATAAGCTGTTCAGTGCTCACTTTTATACTTTCTATCATTTGGCGGGTAAAGATTTTAACAGAGCAGTTTTGACTTAATGCAGCGCACGAACTATAGAATCAATAGTAAAGCTGCATGAAGTCAAAACTAATCTGTTAAAATCGTTACCCCATTTTGCTTACGTTATGTTTTGTTCACCGGTGAAATAGGGAGAAAATTTTGCTATAAAAGGGATCGAAAGACTGTTAAGTACTGGGTATCATTTCTGGAACAGCACTAGCTGGTGTTGAAGTTTTTTTGTTAATAGTCGTGCAATACAGTTAGATCAATACCTATCCAGACTTACTAAACAAATTTATCAGTTGAGTTGTAGTCCAATACAAACATACTGATAGAAGATGATCATTTACAAATTGGTTATTAAATTATGAGCCCACTAAATCTATTAAAATCAGCCTGATACTTGTTGCATATTTGCTAGAAATTGTATATATATATAGTCCAAGTGTTGATGCAAGTGAAGATCTGATGGTGAGCCAGAAAGCAATCGGGGAAGAAAAATTGAGATGGTCTACCCGAGCAGTGAACGAGATCCCAGATTCCGGCCGTATAGCGCTTACAATAATATGGTCTACTCTTTGCGAAGCTAGCTATCTCAGCTAACATGCTCCCACATAAAAGGAATTATCTGTGGGCCAATTCCGTTTATATCAGACAATCTATAAAATGACGTAGAAACGAATGATGGAGCATCGGTTGGTAGCACTCGTAGTTTGTTGTTTATATGTTAAGTGATCAGCATAAGACCTTGACAAGGAACAAACTAATTATATTTAGATATTCTTAATACATGTGCTTAGGGTCAGAGTATATAATTAAGTGAATATGATATTGTGTTAAATTTACATAAAAATAAAATAAAAAATGTCATATTGAATAAAAGAAAAATCAAGTTATCCGTTTGGTTTGTAAGGAAAAATTGAAAAAGGAGAAACAATATATAACATTGGTAAAACTTAGCACAAATAGAGAATGCATTCGTTCTTTACAACTAAACGACATTGGCTGATTAATTCAGAATGTGTATATTACATATATAGTACATATCAATTTGCATCCATTTAAGCATGCACATGCATGATCGATGCACTAAAACAAAGTAACAAAATAATCAACACATATACACATATTAGTGGTATGAATTGATGATGATCATATATCCCGCTCGTGATTATTCTCGGATGCACCTTTAAACCCAATAGGAATTTCTTCGAAGAAACATCCAACAGGAACTGGTGTCACCGTCGATTTTGCTGCTCTTTTAACCATTATTTGGGTCATCTGGAAATAAGACATAAAGATTGTTATACTTGATGGCGAAGAATAAACTCATTATAAAACAAAGATAAAAAAATCTATATAAATGTCTAAAACAACTAAATATATTAAATTTAACAAACATAAATGATGTAAAAAAAAGGGGAAATTTCACATATACCCCTAAAAAACTTCAAAATTACGTATTACCCCTATAAACTTTGAAATTACGTATTTTCCCCTCTAAACTTCAAAAACTCACAAATTTACCCATTTTATTGTCTTTTATATTAAAACTCATTCTAAATTTATAAAATGGCCATTTTACCCTTTATTAAAAGCATAAAAAGCCCAATGAACTCAAATTTGAGTCTGACGGTAGAGGAACCCTTCATATTCAAATTTAAGTCTGATGGGCTTTATATGCTTTTAATAAAGGGTAAAATGAGTATTTTATAAATTTAGAATGAGTTTTAATTTAAAAGACAATAAAATGGATAAATTTGTGAGTTTTTTAAGTTTAGAGGGGTGAATATGTAATTTTACAGTTTAGAGGGGGGAATACGTAATTTAAAGTTTTTGAGGGGTATACGTGAAATTCCCCCAAAAAAAAGAGGTAAAGAGGCAAGGATATTAACAGCACTAGTTTGGCTTCATACAATGCATCAGTCATATAAATACTTTTTTTTATTTTGCACTCTATTCGTTGCATGAAGTCAAATCAGCGTTGTTAATATATTTATCCACGTGAAGGGTTTCATAAAGCATACATTGACCAAGGCACCTCCCCCTACAGTAAAAATCGCAGACCAATCCATACAGATTCATATTCCGGCAATCAATTTGCTCACAGTTGTTCCAGCAAACCATATTCTTGTAAGCGCTAATCGGTTGTGCTAACAAGATTGTGATGAATAATCCGAGCAGTATCTTGCTCATCAGGCCCGCCATTATAGTGTTTGAGGAATTCTCTGTTTTTCTTGTTGTTTTTAGAGATTTACGAAGAAGAAGAATAAGCGGTACATTGATTAACGATCAAAGAGTTTGGCACTTGTAAGCGATGTAATTAGCTAAATTTAGGCTTTTGTTTGTTGCATTCAAATCCTATATCTGTGGATTTGTACTAGGCGTGTGTTTGAATAGTAATTCGTCAAATGTTTCTAGAGAATATATTCATTAGTTGGCTCATATTTTGCGGTAGAAATTTGTTGGCTACTTGTGTTGATCTGCAAAATATTTAATTTATGGATATGAAATAATAAATGAGAGGAGGGGCATCATTGGCAATTAATAATTCAATATGTCTTAAATATGATTTTGATATTGGACCACTAATCATCAATTTTGATTGCAAGGAACTAGTCCGAAGAGATATACAAAAGTATTTTCAAACCGATTTCAAATTGATGGTGACACTGTTAAATCCAGACACAAAATATCGCAAGTTATTTTATATTTCTCTTTCACTTTTTTTTTTTGGAGGAAAAGTAGAGGTCATGCCCATATTTAATTGAAATAAATAGTTGTAAAGTTTGTATCCGTTGAAAATAAAGTAACAAAAGCTCAAAACAATTTAGCATAAAATACTGGTAAAAAATACGGAAAAGTAAATAAAGCAAATGAGTAAAAACTACATAAAATTAGAAAACTGAAAAGGTTGAAAGCAGTAAACGCAAATTTAGAAGTTTAGATTCAATGTAAGTTATTTCCTGTCTTCCTCTATTGTCTCCTTTTGGTTTTCTTAATTCCCCCCATTTTGCCCCCGTTGCACCTGTTGTACCAGTTGAGCTGGTTGTACCGGTTTCTGGTAAAATTGTAGCGTCCACAATATTTCTTCAAGCAGTTCATCTGTTGTCTTGCTTGATTCCGAGAAGCATCTGTTGCACCTTTCTCGCCATATTACGAATTGCATAATGACTATTGCTGATTCTTCTGTTTTCCCCATCGTACCAGTGATTGTGTAGTCTGCTCGCAAGCGAGGCCAACGGTGAGATGGTCGCCTTAGCAATAGCTTCTTATACAATTTTACCGTGTAGGGACAGTTTTGGAATAAGTGTTCTGTTGTTTCATGGTTTTGCTTGCATAGTAGGCACATACTTGCCAATGTCCATCCTCGTTTTTGAAGGTTTGCATGCGTTAGAATCTTGTTTTGTATTGCCAACCATCCAAAGATTATCATTCTCGGTGGAGTTATGATCTTCCATATTGTTGAAACTCTCTTGTTGATCATGGGGCCTTCTTTAAGCCGTGTGTTTGTTGATTTGACCGTAAATTGTGCGGTGTCATTCCATCTCCATGTCAAGTCATCCTTAGTTTCCGTTTGAAGGTTCAACTGGCTCAATTGACTCCTCAGTAGGTCTAATTCTTGTAGTGCTTCTACTGATAGGTTGGGTCAAAGTTGCATTATTCCTCCCCTGGTGAGAATTGTCTGTCTGAGGGTGGCGTTGTCATCTATTGTGAATGAGTAGAGATTAGGCAAAAGATGCTTGAGAACTCCAGGGCCCAATTTTGGTTCCATAATGAAATGGAGTTTCCATCTCCTGGTTCCTGCTGTGTAGATACTGTGAAGAAGGATTTGGGATCCTGTAATTTTTTAAAATACCTTTGAATTCAGTACCATATCTACCATGTCTGTCGTGTTTCGGATGAAAGTTTTCCACATTCTACCATCTAGTTTGAACCAATACCAATGCCATTTGAGTAGAAGGGCATTGTTGAAGGCTTTCAAGTCAAGAATACCTAGTCCCCCATTTGATTTTGGTTGGCAGACAAGCTCCTATTTTGCGAGACTGTATCCCTTAGCATTTTCTATTGTCCCGTGCCATAAGAATCAGCGTCTGATCTTGTCTATCCGATCCAGAACCCATTGTGGTAGTTTGAGGACTGACATGTAGTAAATAGGCAGCGATGACAAGATAGAGTGAGTAATATGAGCCTTCCTGCCATTGACAAAAATTGGGCCACCCATCCCGCTAGTCTTTTGTTCAATTTGCTCAGCAAGTTCAGATATGTTGTTCTTGGTAATCGCCAGTCGGAAAGTGGTATTCCTAGATAGCTTAAGGGAAAGTTTGTGAGCCTGTAGCCAAGAGAAGATGCTAGTCGCACTGCTTCGTCTTCTTGCACGTTGGTTACCAGCATTTCTGACTTCTGGAGGTTGGTAGCCAAACCTGATACTTGTTGAAAGACCAGCAAGCTGATTTTTATTGCTTGTACTTGATGAATATCTGGCTTCATGAACAGTAAGGCATCGTCCGCGTAAAGTAGGCAAGGTCTCATGTTATGGTAGGGTAATCTGATTGCCCCCGTTTGTGTCAATTTTTGCAAATATCTTGCTAGGAAATCCATAGCAATGATGAAGAGCAAGGGAGATAGCGGGTTACCTATTTTGAAATCAAATCTCAGAGCAATAAGAAAAGTATTGATGTTTGTTTACATTGTTTGTTGTTTATGTGTTGCATGAAGTCAAAATAACATTGTTAATATTTTTATCTATATTTGGATCCGACAAATTTTACATATTTGGAGAGGCAAACATGCTAATATAGAACTTTTTTTGGTAGAGTACAGTAGAAGTTGTGCATAAATTTAATTATTCTTCCAAATAAATGGCTTCATAGTACTTTAGTCTCTTTGGATTGACACCAATTTCTTATTTAAAAATGCTATTAGATCATCACATTTTTTAACCAGGAAACGAACTTCTCCTTTCAATAATTCCTCAATTTGTTCATATTTTTTTTATTAGATTCTTACTTGAATCTCTGGGACTTTATTATATATAATTACCATTAAGAGCTGAATCTCTGGCAATACGGCAATTTTCAATACAATATGGGTATCGGACGATATGATACGGTTATCAATATGACAATAAGTACGATAGGTAGAGTGGAAAAAACGTGTCGTGCCGTGACTAACACGCCGTGACTTTGGTCTCGTGCCGTGCCGTGCCGTGATCAAGTTAATTTTTCACGTGCCGTGCCGTGCCGTGACTAAAATATCAAGGAGTGGTCACGGCACGCGAATGGTCACGCCACGTGAGTCACGCCGTGCCTAAACGTGCCGTGACCCGCGTGACTCGCGTGACTATTTAATCATAATTTAAGTTAGTTTATTCAAGATTCACCATTAAATCAATATCTAATGGTCCTAATTACACGTGACTCGCGTGACTACGTGTCGTGCCGTGCCATGCCGTGACTAAATTTTTCACGTGCCGTGCCAAAGTTTCAAAAGACGGGCACGGCACGCGAATGGTCACGGCACGGGACACGCGAGTCACGGCACGCGAATGACATGCGTGCCGTGCCGTAACCGTGCCGTTCCGTGACGGAACCGGCTCCGGCGTGCCATTTTTCCACTCTAACGATAGGTATCGGATACGGCTACATGATCATATATGAATATATGAAGTATCGGAGTAACATAGCACATAATACTAACAAAAGTACAAATTTCATTCAAAATATTAGAAGTTATAATAAATAGTACTCTTTTACATATTAAAAACAACAAATATAGTAATCATAGCTAGTCAAGTCAAGTCGATGACGGTAAACCGAGCATATCTCTACGGGTCTTCATATTTTGAATTATTTGCATAATTCTTTCATTATCAACACCATTGAAGAAATCATTCTCAATATAAGTTACCAAACATTCATTGAATCATTCAATCATTGATCTCTCATATTATTTCTTAATTCGTTTTCACCACATTAATTGCCGAACATCTTGTTCAGCACCATTAACCTCATGAGAGGGTTTGGAGCCTAAATTAGACTTGATTTATTTTGGTTCTTGTGAAGTTGAATTAATTAGAGGTTTAGATGTCTTCTTAAAGTACTTGTTCATTTTTAATACTCTAAAATGTTGAATTTAAGATCAAGATCAATTACCAAATTATCTAATTAAAATATTACCAAATTAAAGTCCTTGACCAAATTAACATATTATTAAATTATCAAATTAAAATCCATGGTCAATACCAAATTATCAAATTAATCCTAATTCACATATCAAGAAAAAAATAGAGTTTGATCACTTACGAAAGAAGAATTGGCGAAGGGAAAGAGTCGAGGTCATGAAAGAAAAAGAAGAAGAGTCGGGGCGGAGGGATGACTAGAGTGAAATGAGAGGTGGTAACGTAAATCGTATTTTTCTCTCCTCTGGGCGAGTGGCGACGCAACACGCAAATCGCCTTTTTTTTTTCTTTCTAGCAACGCAAATCAATTTTATTTTATTTTTCTCCTAGTGAACTGAAGCGGAGTAGTGGACCTCCTTTTCCTCCTGGCGAATCAGCAATCTTCTGAGCAGAGTAGCGCACCAGACCACATCGTTTTCTTTCTTTCTTTTTCGTAAATCAGTCTAGGTTGACTTACTTTTCTGCATGATTTTTTTTTACTGGACCGTGAATTAAATCTAGAAGTAGGTCTTATTTCCAATCTAGAGGTAGGCACAAGTATAAAATATCATTGGACCTAACAAAATTTCAAAATCCAAATGTAGGCACTAGGCAAGTGCTTACCCCTTAACTTTATTATTCATGTAAATTATTATCGAAAAGTTTGGATGAAAACTCAAATTTTGAGTTACTTCAGGGAATCCGAATTCGTCCTAGTTTGGGTGAGACCCGCATCCGATATTCAGGGCTGAGAAGAATCAAGAATGAGGTAAAAAGTGGGAACAAATGAAGAATGATGTAAAAAATTAAGAATAACTGATGTTGTTAATTAATCTCAAGTTATTTTGTCTGAATATATTTTGCATGGATATAGGTATGGGTATCGTATCGAATCTATGTTGCATGGATATAGGTATGGGTATTGTATCAGATACGATTCAGCTATCGTATCAGAAAATATGGGATTATACAGCAATACAGTAATTTTCAATACAAGATATCGGGCAATGCGACACGATTATTGATACAACAATACGATACGTATCGAATACAGGTACGGGACCATATATGAAGTAATAACATAAACTCTAAATAGATGATAATTAACCTCTTTTATCCTCAAAAGTTCATACATTCCATTATTTCCCAAATTAGTGTAGCGAAATAATGAAGAAACGAATTTAGCAACCAACTAAATAGGTGGGAGAATGGGAGAGAAATAGTACAACTTCCTTTCAATTTCATCCCATTACGCGCCTCTTTAACCGCATTTACGCTTTATCCTTTTACCAGGGGCAAATATGTAATTTCAAACCTCAAAGTTGCCTGCGTTACCTCCCCCTGTTTTACCTCCCCCTGTTTATAGGTCTATGGATTCTA
Organism: Carex myosuroides; assembly: GCA_028015225.1. Classification (NCBI taxonomy): domain Eukaryota; kingdom Viridiplantae; phylum Streptophyta; class Magnoliopsida; order Poales; family Cyperaceae; genus Carex; species Carex myosuroides. The sequence goes on from CM051479.1 coordinate 10,582,480, forward strand.
TAAAAAAACCTCTGTTCTTCTCCTCTGTTCAAAGTTATAAACCTCAATTCAGAGAGAGAGAGAGAGATGGAAGGGAGAAGACATGGACACCCACTGCTGAGAGGAGGAAAGAGGAGAGAGAAAGAAGAGTACAGCCATGGCTTAAGTGAGCGAGAGATGCAAGCCCTCTCTGCCATGTGTGGGGCCGTGATACCTTCTGTACCAATAGAAAAGATCCACGAGGTCACTGGCAAGGAAGACCCACCAAGCAAGACTCTTGAGGCTTTCTACCAGGCTTCTGCCTCTGATTTTCCTGTACCAGATGAGGTTCCCCTCTCTCTCTCTCTCTAGATTTTTTTTTTTCTGGATTTTTCTTTGATAGACTTTTTTCTTTGATTTTATGTTGTCGTTATCTTTTCAGTTAAGCAACAATTGTTTTTTTTTTTTCCATGATGCATGCGGAGAAACTTTCATGATTGGTTCAATACAATTATTTACATGTCATTTTTTTATCTTTATTTTTACCTATTCATCTATTAGCTGTTATTATGTATCTATAATTGCAATCTTATCATGATTATTCTTTTTTTTTTTATAATCATAGGTATGAGAACAGATCAAATTATTGCATAATTGTAAGTTTTAACTGTAAACTATTTTTGGCATGTAAACAAAATAATAGTATTTCTGTTTATTTAATTTTGGATGTAACTGTAAATTGTTTTTGGCGAGCTAAAAAAAATAATATTTGCTCAGAAAGAATTTAAATAGAAAATTAAATATCAGACTGACATAAGCCTGTTAGACTAGACAGTACATGGTACATAAAATGGAGAAAGCGTCAAAATATCTTTTTAAATAAACAATTTCCGAAATATTCCAATCGATTTGATAAACCTCTTGCTGTTTTGCTTCTTGCATGCAATTAGTCACGATAAATGTTACATGAATAACATTGAATTATTTATGAAATTAATACAGTAATTCATGATGTGACTAAAAATTAACAACTGAAATCTCATTAAATCTTGACAGTTCATATTTAATTAGCAACCTATTGTCGCTGTCAGTAGCGTTTGGCCTGTTGTCTTTACTGTAGAAGTCTGATACTACAAAATAACAATCAGACAAAATGCTGATTTCTTGTTGCGCTTGTTTTGTATCATCTACTGTTCTCCCGTAAAAAAAATATATATATATATTATACTGGATATATATTTTATAACCAAAGTAAATACCTTAATTGCTGCCTTGTAGTACTTCTTAAATCATTGCATCATGTCAGTTTTAACAAAATATTTTTTTACCATATTTGTACTAGCACTAGTTTAACTTTACCAAAATAATGATAAAATTTCAATAATGAAGTGCCAGAAAAAGTGAAAGTAACCATGAAAGAGAAACCCTAACTGCAATCAACTGTCATTTTTAATGAACAGGTTGCTGAAGTGCTGGTAAAGAAGCTGCTAACAGAATCAGTAATTTTGGTCAGAGTGATACTATCGTTGCTTTCAACAAGGCTAGGCACACTTCTTTTATGCGGCACCCTGTCAATTTGCAGAAAAGTCCCTTTCATTTTCAAATTCAAAGATATGCCTCTGGAGAGGAGAGAAGAGGTCATGAAAAGGTGGAATAAAGAAAAACTATTCTTCCCTGTGAGAGTAGTTTTTTTAATTGTAAAGATATTGACCAACTTCACCTTTTACTCAATTGTAAGTTCTTTTATTTATTTTTAAGCTCCTGAAAATAATTAATGTGATATATGATTTGGTTTTCTCATTGATAAACACTGAGGGACCTAGAGTGGGAAAAATGGCACGGCGGAGCCGACTCCGTCACTGAACGGCACGGTTACGGCACGGTTACGGCACGGTTACGGCACGGTTACGGCACGGAATGGCATGCGTGTCAGTTACGTGCCGTGACTCACGTGTCCCGTGCCGTGATCATTCGCGTGTCGTGCTCATCTTTTGAAACTTTGGCACGGTATGGCACGACACATGAAATATTTAGTTACGGCACGGCACGACACATAGTCACGCGAGTCACGTGTAATTAGGACCATTAGATATTGATTTAATGGTGAATCTTGAATAAACTAACCTAAATTATGATTAAATGGTCACGTGAGTCACGTATGGTCACGGCACGTTTAGGCACGGCGTGACTCACGTGGCGTGACTATTCGCATGCCGTAACCACCCCTTGACATTTTGGTCATGGCACGGCATGAGACCAAAGTCACGGCGTGTTAGTCACGGCACGGTACGTTTTTTTCACTCTACCCATAAAAGTAAACATCTATTATGCTGTTGTACAATCGAGAATATGGCAGCTTAAAATTTATTACTACCAGTATGCAATTGTTACCAAACCTTACTTCTAGGTGCCTGCACTATCTATTATTTTGTTATTTTGTCAATTCCTGTGTATCATAAATTGGGAGAGATGAAGGCTTAATTAATGAGGCTTACTTGACACCAGACCAAACTGTGTGCTGGGTACTAGTTTGGTAACAGAAACTGGTAACAATAAGTGCAAAGAAAAAGTGGGCCTACATCATTTTCTGGGACCACATTTTGTTAGCTAATAGGGACAGGTTTCTCTCATTTAAATTTTTTTACCTTTTTATGCTGAATTAGTGCAAGGTTCATAAAATGAGCAGACACTGTATCTTTTACTTTTTTTCTGTATAATATTTTTAAAACAGAAGAAACTTGGCAGGAACTTATTTAAAAATAGTACCTGAATTGATACATGTGTGAAAGTTAATGTATTATTTGAATCTGTCTGACATTTATGTCTTCACTTGATTTATACACAGATTAATGAAAAGTCAGAAAACCAACATTGGAAAGCACTTGGATATACCTTGCCAACCATTGAAGAAGAAACAGCCACACCAACAAATGCAGATAGGCCTCTTGACAAAGGCATCATAGAATCCCGCAACTTAGACGATAAAGACCTTCTCCAAGCGTTTGCCTCCAAAGGACTCCAAGTCACTCAAGACTTGAAATCCGACCTCTACCGGATCCAATGTGACGCAGTCATAGTTGGTTCAGGGTGTGGTGGTGGTGTCGCTGCTGCAATTTTAGCGCAGAATGGCTACAAAGTAATTGTCATAGAAAAAGGAAACTATTTTACCAGTAAAGATTATACATTGATAGAAGGTCCCTCTATGCAAGAAATGTACGAGTCGGGCGGTATATTGTGCACGACCGATGTAACAACTGTGATATTAGCAGGCTCCACAGTAGGCGGCGGGTCAGCCATTAATTGGTCGGCTTGTATAAAGACGCCGGATCATGTTTTGTCCGAATGGGGAAGAGAGAATGGTTTGACAATGTTTGAAAGTTTGGAGTACAAGAAAGCAATGGATGTGGTGTTTGAGAGGTTAGGTGTCACACACAAGTGTGTCAAAGAAGGGTTTCAAAACAGTGCCTTGAGGAAAGGATGTGAAGAGCTCGGGTTGGAGGTCGATTTCGTGCCCAGAAATTCATCCGAGAAGCATTTTTGCGGTAGCTGTTGTTACGGTTGTCCAACTGGAGAAAAGAAAGGCACTGATAGTACATGGCTTGTTGATGCAGTTAAAAATGGCGCTATAATTTTAACTGGAGCTAAAGCTGAGAAGTTTATATTCGAGAAGAATACGAGAAAAGGTGAGGCTGTAAAGAGCAAAAAATGTGTAGGGGTGATTGTGAAAAGTTTGGGGGAAAATGTTACCAAGAGAATCAAAATAGAGGCCAAGGTCACCATATCTGCAGGTGGGTCCCTCCTGACTCCGGCCTTGCTGAAAACTAGTGGACTAAGAAACCCTCACATTGGTAAGAATTTGCATTTACACCCTGTAGTTTTCGGATGGGGATATTTTCCCGAATCGGTGCAAGATATCAAGGGAAAAATAAACGAAGGGGGCATTATCACATCAATTCACAAGGTTAAAGATAAAAATTATGTGTACAATGGGAGTTGTCGTGCAATCGTAGAAGCACCTGCACTTGGTCCTGCTCAGTTCGCAGCCGTCACGCCTTGGATCTCAGGCATAGATATGAAAGAAAGAATGCTAAAAATGGGCCGGACAGCGCATTTATTCGCACTAGTAAGAGATTTCGGGTCGGGTTCTGTTCAAACTGAAGGTCGTATAGATTACGCATTGCCCCCTCAAGATAGAGAAAATCTAAAACACGGGCTCAGAACGGTTCTCAGAATATTAGTTGCGGCAGGCGCGACTGAAATCGGGACCCACCGCAGCGATGGACAGAGGCTCAAGTGTAAAGGATTGAAAGAAAAAGATCTGGAGGAGTTCTTAGATGATATACAGATTTTAGGAGGGCCCATCAGCACAAATGGGCTGTACAGTTGGTTTTGCTCAGCGCACCAAATGGGAAGCTGCAGGATGGGGCCCACTGCGAAGAAAGGGGCAGTGGATGTGAAGGGAGAGAGCTGGGAGGCAGAGGGCTTGTTTGTGGTTGATGGCAGTGTGTTGCCCAGTGCGGTTGGTGTTAACCCCATGATCACCATCCAATCTGTGGCTTATTGTCTCTCAAATGGGATTGTGGAGTCCCTCAAGAAAAATTATTGATTCATTTGGAGGGTTTATGTGATAAAATTATTGTTAAGGGTTGTTATGTAAGGTGGGGATGGTGCATTTATGTAAGTTGTATGAGAAAGTGATTGTTTGATAAATCTTTTAATCAGGTTTATAAATTATATAATTAAGAACTTGGCAAATACCAACATCATGGGCATGTAATAATCGCCAGAATCAGGTTAAATCTTTTTGTGTACAAAATTCGTTTAATTGTTTTAGAGCTAACGACAAAATCAGACTTAGAGAATATACAACATTTTAATAATTGAACTTCTTTTCAACATAGCACATCATTTTTTGTCCCTTTCTGGCGATAAAAGAACACATCGATCATTCTGGTACCCTTATTGACCATCTACCTATTTAAACGAAGGATTTGTTTAATTCGTATTAACATTTGTACGAACAATTCGTTTAATTCGTATTAAGATTTGTACAGATGATTTATATTAAATCTATTCATTAATCTAAATAGAATGCATTAATTTTGATGCGAATTAAACAGTTCTAAACAGACATCTTACCAAATTTGTTTCGATACTCACCGGACCGCCTCTTTTTCCTAAAGAATGAGCCTACCAACGAGCAGGAAATAAAGACACGGTACTGTTTTTATTTTACACAGTGCATGAATTAAATAGGATGACAAGTTGAATACACTCGCTGCGTTACTTTACAAAATAAAGTACAAATTTATAAGGGAGCCGACATGACTAGAGTACAGAAAAATTATCTTGTTAGTTGAGAGATACATCATACATAGTTGAATACAGTGGCGATCAAGTCATTTACAAACTAAAGTACAAATTTATAACGATGTATGTATCTCCCAACTACCAAGGTAATATATATACGAAATGTTCCAAGGATATGATTCCGTTGATGTGTCATGTGTCACAATCTACAACACCTCCCTACCATTGCTTGGCCACAAATTAAATTTTGACAGTATATATTGAAGTAACTCTGGAACAAATATAATTTCAAAAGTAATTGGGCAATGCATTTTGTTACACCTGACATAGGGGTGAAAATGGTATGGATAATATCCGATCTGTATTTCAAAAATTAGATGTGGATATCCGATATCCGAATATCCGTGTGAATATGAATACTGATATGGTTTTACGTTTCAATTATCCGTAATTGAATAGTAGATATATATCATATATTTTAATATATATTATGAAAAAATATTGTTATTCACCAACTAAATTAAATAAATATTATGAACTTTAGTATTTTTTAATATTATTTTAATAAATATCTGATCCGATCTGTATCTGTATCTGTATCCAGCTAATATCCGATCTGTATCCATATTCGGAAAATTAAAAAGAAATATAGATATAGTTTTACCACTGCCCGCTCCGTTTTCACCCCTACGTGACAAGCTTGCATATGTAGTTCGCTTTTATTAAGATCTTTCTCACAAATCGGACCAGTTGAGGAGAAACCGGACTGTTATAACATGTCTTTCACAATAAATATTGAGAAAACCTGTCAATAAAATTTTCAGTTGAATTAAATTAATCTTTTCTAAACGGGTGTAGAATTTAACAGCAGTCTTTTGGTTAATTGGTTCAAAGCAACAAAGAGTTGAGAGAAAAAATTTATTTGGACCATTATGTTCAAGTTTAAGAAAGGAAATTAATAAAGGGGCTGTTTATTCTTTTACTTGACACCTCATTAATTGAATATAATTAATAGTTGATTTCATCTTTAATTGGCAGTCAATCCTAGTTGTTTTTTTTCTAATGAAAAAAAAAAAAGTTGTTGCTTGAAAAAATATTGATATAAATTTCGTGCACCATTTTTCTTTCTTCGACGGTGAGTGAATCCTCAATTTTCAAATCTCTAAACAAAGGTAATTTAAAATGTTTAGTCAATTTTTTTTAAAGGTTAGATGTGTAGGAAAGCTGACAATATAAGTTTTAATCAAAGTTTGTGAAAAATAAAGTTTAGGTCTTTGAGAATAAATTATGGTATGACTTGATAACGATCACAAAAATTTTAATATTTGAAAATGGTTTATAAAATTTAATTATTCTTTATTTCTTTGCTTTATTTATTTACATATTCTTTTGTTTAATAAATGGATGTTGATGAGTTGGCAATTTCATTCGAACAAGAGGCCGAAAAACTTGAAATTGATAAGTACAAAATCCGCAAAGATCTATTCAATGGTGTAGATATTTTACTTGGCTAAATGATACACATTATCTATTTGTGGTTCAAAGTTAAAAAAATATGTTGCTTAACAATGTGATAGATGTGGTAAATATTGAAATGCACGGAGTGTGCCTTTAGATGAAAGATATTTTTTTTTTCTTTTTTGAGATAAACTCATAGACGTCCTTGCATACAATAAATAGAATATATTATAGATATACTTTGTTATACAATAAATTGATAAAAAATAACTTCCTATTGATAGGTCTAAATTATATACATATTCGATCTAGTTTTTATCATAAAATAATATCAAATATCTTGTATTTTGAATATAAAGTGAATATAATACATCTAGAATCAAGTCACTGCGTTTGCTCGGCTTTACAGTGCAGGAAATGATGAAAAATGAAGAAAAAGACTCCCAGTGCGGACGCACTCAGCACTTAGACGAATTTCCAGCATCTTAGCACTTCACAGAAAAAGTCCGAGCCAAATGCGTCCGCAGTCACCTCAAGTGCGGGTCAGATCATCCGCACTCACTACTTAGCTGATTTTTGCAAGTTCCAGATTCTTCAGGGAAAGAGAAAAGTCCGAGGCTAGTGCGGACGTACTATGATCCAGTGCAGACGCACTCAGAGAAATATGTAGAAAATTCGCAAATCCAAATAAGGAAACTTGGAGCCAGTGCGGCTCAGACCACCCACACTCTGTTGTTTCAAGCAATTCTCTTATAGTCTATTTGACTAATTTGCAAAACATATAATTATTGAATTTTACGATTTTCCATATGATTAGAAAGAATGCAGGTTCAAGACAATTGGAATTGCAATTTAGAGCACTTGGACTGAAGAAATCATCAAGTTATTTATCAAGTATTTAAACTGTAAATTTATAATTGGTAAAGTAGCTTTGATGTTGAAAAACAGGGATAAAACGTTGGAACGATTGATAAAACGTTTCAGACGTTTTCTTTGTACAAAATCTGGAGATTAAATCATCTAAAAGCTGGAAAAACAAGTTAAAACGTCCCAGACGTTTTGTAAATCGTCTGGACGATTTAAATTGTTTTTAGACTTAAAATTTGCATTTCAATCGATAAATCTCCAGAATAAAACGTTTTGAAACGTTTTATAATCGTTTGGAACGTTTTATGATATCTCACAGAAATTTGAATTTTGACCTAATTTGAGTTAAAACGTTTTCTACGTTTTACAAAACGTTGGGACGTTTTATGGCAGAATACTCGTTTGAAAGCTGCCACTATAAATAGAACCTTAGGGTTCTCCTCAAATTAAATCTAGCCGACCCTAATCTTTTTAAAACCTACTTTTCTGTGAGAGCAAGTTCCTCCATTGTTGTGAGAACACGAAATTCAATATCCCTCAACACAACCTCAAATCCACTTCACTAATCTTGAGTTAGATTAGATTAGAGTGTTTACTTGAGTGTTTCTCTTGAGACTTCGAACTTAGAGACTTCGTTCTCGACTCTAGTTGGCCGTGTGACTTCCCGTTGGTTGTAAGGGCTCACCGGTTCACAAGTTGTAACCTTTCTCTTTTGGGTAATAGAAAGGCGCACCGAGAAGCGGTTGCGACGCCCCGGAGACGTAGGCATTTTAAGCCGAACTCCGTTATCACTCCTTGTGTCAAATTTCTCTAAACTCTTTTACTTTATTTTATTTGCAATTATTTATTTATTTCGAATTTAGTGGTACCATAAGGGACAACAAAGTGGTATCAGAGCAAGTTACTCAAATTAAGACTTACTTAATTCGAGTTTACCGATCTTAAAATGGCAACCACTAGATATGTGAAAGAACCTCCAGTTTTTGGTAGTGCTACCAAAAATTTCAGTCATTGGAAAAGGACCATGATAAACTATCTAAATATTCTTGACCTTTGGAGTGTTATTGAGAAAGCCTATAAACCGGAATATGATAATTCTGTTGGAAATGAGGCCAAAGTTGAAGTATATGCATCTACCGAAAGAAAGAAACTAAATAACCTTGCCATTAATGCAATATATAATGCGGTAAGTGAATCGGTTGCGTTACTTTTCGGTAACACAACAAATGCAAAAGAAATGTGGGATACTCTTATTGATCGATATGAGGGTAACACCCAAATCAAACGAACCAAAATAGCCGGTCTAGACACCAAATTTGAAACCTTCAAAATTGAAAATGGTGAAAATGTAGAAGATATGTATAATAGACTTATGCATATTCAAAATGAATTCATTGAATTAGGAGAACCGCTTTCTAACGATAAAATTGTAGGAAAGCTTCTTCGAGTAATGCTAAGGAGACCTAGGTGGGATGGATTGGTGAGCGCCCTAGAAGCACTTCATGGGGCACAAAAATCTTTCACACCGGATGAACTCTATGCTCATTTCCGGAGTTTTGAAGAAAAACTCATACAAGCCGGTGAACTCAAGCAAGAGTCAAAAACAAAAACCGTGGCTTTTCCGGCTCAAAACCACCGAAACCACCTAAGCTCCTCAAATAATCGTCAATCAAATGACTCACTCATGAGTCAACTTGGACATGAAACCTCTCTTGATGCCGCCACCATGACCAAAATGTTTCAATCCATGCTTAACTTTGAACGAAAATACAACAAGGAGCGTGAAGATGGAAACAAACGGGTAGTTTGCTTTGCATGTGAAAGAGAAGGCCATACCATCCAAACTTGCTTCAAAATATTTCCCAACTTGAAGAACAAGGATAATGAAGGGCAAAATGACCGAAGATCTAAACAAAAATACGAAGGATATAAAAGCAAAAAGAAGGCCAAGGCAATGCAAGCCTTATTTTGCATCGACTCCGATGAAAGTGGTAGAGAAGAATCCGACTCGGAGTCGGGCGATGAACAAGAGATCAACCTTGCCTTGATGGCAATAGTGAATGAAGAATCGGCAACTATTGATGTGGATACAATCATCGCAAGCAAGAACATAACCGATGAGATCACCATTGAATTCCTCAAAAATCTCATCAATCCGCCTATCAACAAGGAATTGGAGGACTCTACCAAGGCCACCACACAATCCATCATTGAGGTAGCAATTGATCCCGTCAAAGCATCAACTAACACCATTATCGAGGTAGAGGATGCGTCTATAGAAGATGTAACAAACTCTCCAAATAAGGTACATCTTATCTCTTCTCCTAATCGGTATATGTCTACCATTGATTTGACCAATCTCGATTACCATTTGAATGGTTACAAAGTTAGGAAAGATGAATCCAAAATAGATATGAACAACAACTATATAAAGACAAATGAGACAAGCACGTTCATGGATGAGGCTCTAATTAATTACAATGCGCCTAGGTTGCTTGAGGAATCTAAAAAGGCCATGCTTGAAAAGGAAGGTATCATACAAAAATTGACATCTCAACTTCTTGAATTTGAGTCTAAAATCAAAAACTTAGAGTTAGAATTGCTTAAGTCACACACTTGTCAATCACACATAGGAGATATAGAAATGTTAAAAGTGAAAGTTCAAACTCTAGAGACCGAAAATAGGGCTTTAAGATCGCCTAGTGAATTCTCAAATGTCACTAGTCTTGATCCCTACTATGTAGAAAATTTGATCAATGCCAATTTGAATCAGAAATCCGGTAAAATGGGCATTGGATACAAGAAGGTCAATCCTCATTTGAATCAAATTTTTCACAAGGCCCAAAAGAAAATGGGGAATTTACTCAAAATTTAAACAAAGTTAAGTTCAATAGCAAAGAGTATTTTGATTACCAATTTCATTTCAAACATGGTAAAACACCCTTGACAAAGGAGTCGAATAAAGGGACCACTCCTCAAACCATAAATGCAAAACAAAATAAAAAGTCTCAAAATTATGCATTTAGGTACAAATTTTCTAACAAAAATTACAGAAATGAAAACAAGTCTCAAAATAGTGATAGGAACACATTTAATCCAAAAAGGTCAAACAAAACTTATTTCAAGGGACCGGATGGATGGTTTTATGAAACTCACAACAAAAAGATTTTTCAAAACAAAAACCAAAGAAATGGTTTGAATAGAGATGTTCCCCAACATCGCAACAAACTTGATTCACACAAAAATAAGTCCTATGCACCTAAAGTGACAACCAATAGGAATCAAATTCAAGAGGTGAAGGATAATTATCAAACCACCTTCAAGTATGGTTCAACTAATGTCAAGCAATCGGTCACATTTTGTAATTATTGTTGTAAGATTGGCCACACCTCATTAGAGTGTAGCTTTAGGAAAGGAAGCAACAAATCAAAAGTTGTTTGGATTCCTAAAGCTAAACTAACTTAAAGTTGTAATTGAAATCTCCCCAACCTAAAACGAAAATCACTAAGGAAGGGGGAGATTAAAACAAGGTATATATTAATTGAAAATATATATATACTCTTGTAGGTATGTTTGATTACAACACACCAAGAAAATGCTTGGATCATTGATAGTGGATGTTCACACCACATGACCGGTGACAAATCTAATTTCAAATCTTTAGAACCATATGATGGTGGGTCGGTTACTTTCGGTAGTAACCAAAGAAAAAGTTCAATTATTGGACTAGGTTCGGTAGGTAACCAAAACTTGACCATATCGGATGTCTACCTTGTTGACGGCTTGAATTATAATTTACTTAGTGTAAGTAAATTATGTGAAGCCGGATATTATGTTAAATTTAACACTAATGCTTGCTTCTTGTTTAGAGAATCCGATGACTCTTTAGTCTACACCGGTAAGAAAAAGAAAAATGTTTACTATCTAGATTTTGATCATTTCGAGTCCGGTGAAATATGTTTGAATGCCACAACAACTGGTTCTAAACTATGGCACCGAAGACTAGGTCATATTGCAATTGATTTTATTAAAAAGTTGGTTAAATTAGACCTAGTGCGTGGTTTACCAACTCACAAATTAGAATTTGTAGGGTTATGTGATGCATGTGTACAAGGTAAACAAACCAAAAGTAGTTTTAAGTCCAAAGAAATGGTCTCAACCAATCAACCATTACAATTACTACATATGGACTTGTTTGGACCAATTAGTATACCAAGTTTGGCTAGAAAAAGATATGCATATGTGATTGTAGATGACTATAGTCGCTTTACTTGGGTCATATTTTTGCAACATAAGGATGAAGCAATTGAGAACTTCATTAAATTTTGCAATCGTGTTGAAAATGAAAAGGGAACAAAGATCATTCGTATTCGAAGTGATCATGGGGGTGAATTTGAAAATGCAAAATTTGATGAAGTATGCTCTAAAAGAGGATATAAACATGAATATTCGGCTCCTCGCACACCTCAACAAAATGGGGTTGTTGAGAGGAAAAACCGAACATTACAAGAGCTTGCCCGAACCATGCTAAATGAATACCCTTTACCCAAACACCTTTGGGCCGAAGCGGTCAATACGGCTTGCTACGTTATTAATCGCGTTAGCATAAGGTCGATATTGAAGAAAACATCTTATGAGTTATGGAAGGGGTATAAGCCAAAAATATCTCATTTTAGAGTATTTGGATCAAAATGCTTTGTGCTTAATGAATCACCTAAAATTACAAAATTCGATTCTAAATCCATTGAGGGAATATTTGTGGGGTACTCTTTGACAAGTAAAGCCTATAGAATTTACATTGCATCTCATCAAATTGTAATTGAATCCATACATGTCAAATTTGATGAAGATACTAATCAAAAGGCCGAGAAAGGTATTCAAATTGTAGGTGTTGAAGATGCCAAGCTCGAGAATGATAAGGTTGAGAATACAACCAACAACATTGAACAATCACTCGAGCAAGAACAACCCGAAGAAAACCCATTGAACGAGTCCATGCACATCGAGGAGGATCAATCTCCACCAAATGTATATCAACCTCCCGAAGACCTAAGGGAAGTTTCCTCTCATCCTCTCTCTAATGTGATTGGGGATCCTAGGGAAGGGGTTAGGACTAGATCGGGATTAAATCAAATGATTGCCCATTGTGCATTTGTATCAAATGTTGAACCAAAGAATTTCAAAGATGCCAATGGGGATTCAAATTGGATTAGTGCCATGCAAGAAGAACTTGCTCAATTTGAAAGGAACAAAGTTTGGGAACTAGTACCTAAGCCAAATGACCGAATGATTATTGGAACTAAGTGGGTCTTTAGAAATAAGAAAGATGAAAATGGAAATGTTGTTCGGAACAAGGCTAGGTTAGTAGCTCAAGGGTATAAACAACAAGAGGGCATTGACTTTGAAGAAACCTTTGCACCTGTAGCTCGTCTAGAATCCATTCGAATGCTTTTAGCATTTGCCTCAAATAAAAACTTTACTCTATTTCAAATGGATGTTAAAAGTGCATTTTTGAATGGATTTATAGATGAAGAAGTATATGTAAATCAACCACCCGGTTTTGTTGACCCGGCATTTCCTAACCATGTTTATAGACTCACCAAAGCACTTTATGGTCTTAAACAAGCTCCTAGAGCATGGTACGGTCGACTTAGTTCCTTTCTAATTGAAAATGGATTCATAAGGGGAAAGAATGATACAACTCTTTTCACAAAGAAGAAAAACAACTCAATTTTAATAGTACAAATTTATGTCGATGACATTATTTTTGGTTCACCTAATGCGGCACTTGCCGAGGAATTTTCTTCTCTTATGAGTAGTGAATTTGAGATGAGCATGATGGGTGAATTGAACTTCTTCTTGGGGCTACAAATCAAGCAACTGTCGGATGGCACCTTTGTGAGCCAAATCAAGTATGCCAAGGAGCTGGTAAAGAAGTTTGGAATGACTGAGAGCAAGACAAGCCCAACACCAATGGCGGCAAATGCAAATCTTGACTCGGATCCAAGCGGCACACCCGTGGACATCTCCCAATACCGAGCTATAATAGGTAGCCTCCTTTATTTAACTGCTAGTAGACCCGATATTATGTTTGCGGTATGTCTATGTGCTAGGTTTCAATCAAATCCTAAAGAAGTGCATTTGAAAGCCGTTAAACGAATTGTTAAATATATCAAAGGCACTTTGAATTTGGGATTGTGGTATGGCAAACAATCGGAATTAGATTTAATAGGATATACCGATGCCGATTTTGCCGGAGACAGAATGGATAGAAAGAGTACAAGTGGTACGTGTCAATTCCTTGGCGGATCACTTGTCTCATGGTCAAGTCGCAAACAAACCTCGGTTGCGCTTTCCACCGCGGAAGCCGAGTATGTTGCGGCTGGTAGTTGTTGCACACAAATTTTATGGATGATCCAAACTTTAACTGATTATGAAATTCGCTTCCGCAACGTACCAATTATGTGTGACAATACCAGTGCCATTATGATATCAAAAAATCCCGTTCTTCATTCTAGAACTAAGCACATAGAAATAAGGCATCATTTTATTAGGGATCATGTTGAGAAATGTGAGGTCCAACTCATTCATATTGATACCAAAAATCAAATTGCCGATATTTTTACCAAGCCCTTAAACACTCAACAACACAATGAATTGCGGTTTAAATTAGGCATGCTTGAACTTAAGGAGTGAGCATTTTTATTGGAAGCATAGCAATCAATTAGCTTATTTTAAGACAAAAACACCAGAGAAAAACGTCTCAAAACGTTTCTGAAACGTCAGAACGTTTATAAAATTGATTCCAGATTCTATCTCCCTGACCTAAAACGTCCCAGACGTTTTGTAAAACATCTGGACGATTTGCTCATTCAAAATACTTCGAAAATTTCATCTGAAAATTGACCTAAAACGTCCAAAACGTTTTACCAAACGTCTGGACGGTTCATTGTTTTTGATCTTCCAAATTTTCTTCAAATTTCCTGCATGACAACTACCTTGAAACGTTGAAACGTTTAGTAAATCGTCTGAACGTTTGTCTGCGAAATTTTTTACTCATCAAACATCATTTAAACCGTTTCAAACGTTTTATCAAACGTCAAAACGGTTATTACTCAATATTAAATTCTCATAAATTTCAAATAACTCTGACCTAAAAATACAAAACGTTTTCAACGTTTTGTAAAACGTCTAGGACGATTTAAATGCAAAATCAATATTCAATATCGAAATTTTTGTCTCAAAATGACCAGACTAAAACGTTCTGAGACGTTTTATAAACGTCCAAGACGTTTTCGGCGCAGCACCTTCAATAAATCTGCGAACCGACGCCAATTTTTTTTTTACTTCTTCTTCTTCTTCTCTTCTTCTCTTCTTCTCTTCTCCTATCCGCCACCTTACCTCTTCTTCACCATTCCCACCTCTACAAATCTCCAAATCACTTCGTTTAAAGTGATTTCTCCTCTCCTCTCAACCCCCCTTCCATTTCTCCTTTCAAAACCAAGTCTTTCTCCCTCCTTTGCTCTCTCCACCAAAACCCTACATCTCGCCACCTTTCGAAATCCGGCAATCCGACCGTTAAATCGACGATCCGTCTTCACCAACGCACTCGTAGAGTCGTTCTCTTCAAGGATTTGTGCTTCCTTCTTCAATCGGTATTTTTTTATTTCTCTCTAAATTCATGTCGCTCCCTAAACCAAAAGCCTCGAAAATGGCTATCCTTCGCAAGAAGAGGGCTCGCAATGATTCGGGTCAATCTAGTGCCACTGAAATTGAACCCGACTTCAATATCTTTCGATCCAACACCTACTTGTTTAAAAACCCAATTGCTCATACAAATTTCACGGGTCAATTTTCGGATCGAAAACTATCCAATTGCTATTATTTCAACAAAGCCTCGGTTACCTTTCAATCCCCCGAAGATGACAAAGTCATCGGGTTTATTCGACATTGGCCTTGGGAATCTTTGATTACGTGTGATGAACCTTATAGTGAGATGATTACCAAAACATTTTATTGTAATCTCACTTTTACCGAAAACCCTTTTCTTGTCAAATCCTATGTTTGCGGTCGAGAGATTATTCTCTCTTTGGAAAATGTAGCCAATTGGCTTGGGTTGGTAAATGAAGGTGAAGAAACCTATATCCTTAGAAATTGGCCCGCTCAAGCCTTAGAAAATGCCGATCATTACAAAACCTGGTTTGCTCGCCGCAACCTTGGTGGTGCACCCCTCTATGCATCCTCTCTCCCTTCCTTACATCGTTTGCTATTTCTTCTCATAAATAATATTCTCATACCCAAAGCAACGATCAAAGCAAACATTGAGTGGGGTCCAATGTACTATTTGAGGCACCTCATATCTATGGATGAGAAACGACTCAACATTCCTTTCATTATTCTTCGTCACATGATTACTTGCTATTCTAGCTCCGTTGCCTCTCTACCCTATGGTCATTTAATTCATCGTATGATTCGCCTCAATGGCATAACCGTCCCCAGTCATCTCATTCAAAATGAGCCTAAACACTTACTTGATATCCTACCCAAACATGGTTGGTTGCACGGTACCTCGGCCTCGGGTTTACCACTGCTTAAACCTGATTATAGGCCTATCAATGATTGGATCAATGCTGTCAATGCCCTACCCAACCAATATTGGGATCCGTATGAACCAGAACGGCAGGCAGAAGAAGATCAACCACCAATACCGCCAATGGCTCAAGGTGAGCTTCCTCAAGGAGCGGAAAACCAATTGGCTTGGCTTGTTCAACACATGCAAGAATATCAAATAGCCAATACCAATCAATTTACCGCAATCAACAACGATATTAAAATCTTGAAGGCAAATCAACGCAAAATCCAAATTCGTTGTCGCAAAAACGCAAAAGCATTATATGACATTGATCTCACCACTTCTGAACTCGCTCGGCGCTTTGTGAAGCAATATGGTGCCTCTGGTGGCGCGTCCACTAGTGCTCCTTACATCCCTTCCGAAGATGAGTATGAGGAAGATGATGAAGAGGGTGCCGACGGAGATGATGATGATGATCCCGAATTTTAAATCCATTCAACTTTTTCTAATTAGAATTTGCTAAGTGATTGCTATGCTATGCTATCTGTGTTGCATGAACTTTTATTGTTTCTATGTTGTGTACTTGAACTTTTATCATTATGATGTTTCAACTTGAACTTTGCTAGGTATGAAATTGCATGCTACATTCTAAATTGATTATCTTCCATGATTGTATATTTGTGATGACATGCTTAATCTTCTAAATTTATGTCATATATTATCAAATTGAGGGGGAGTGCATATTTTGAGGGGGAGCACTCTTGATTGTGCTATTTGATTGTATTTTTGTCTCCCTTTCGTCGATTTACAAAAAGGGGGAGAAAATGCAAGACATGCAAACACCGATTATTTGAAAAATTGAAATTTGGGAAAAATCGATATATGCACTTACTTGCGTTGTATGTTTTGCAAATCGTCAAAAGGGGGAGATTGTTGTTTCAAGCAATTCTCTTATAGTCTATTTGACTAATTTGCAAAACATATAATTATTGAATTTTACGATTTTCCATATGATTAGAAAGAATGCAGGTTCAAGACAATTGGAATTGCAATTTAGAGCACTTGGACTGAAGAAATCATCAAGTTATTTATCAAGTATTTAAACTGTAAATTTATAATTGGTAAAGTAGCTTTGATGTTGAAAAACAGGGATAAAACATTGGAACGATTGATAAAACGTTTCAGACGTTTTCTTTGTACAAAATCTGGAGATTAAATCATCTAAAAGCTGGAAAAACAAGTTAAAACGTCCCAGACGTTTTGTAAATCGTCTGGACGATTTAAATTGTTTTTAGACTTAAAATTTGCATTTCAATCGATAAATCTCCAGAATAAAACGTTTTGAAACGTTTTATAATCGTTTGGAACGTTTTATGATATCTCACAGAAATTTGAATTTTGACCTAATTTGAGTTAAAACGTTTTCTACGTTTTACAAAACGTTGGGACGTTTTATGGCAGAATACTCGTTTGAAAGCTGCCACTATAAATAGAACCTTAGGGTTCTCCTCAAATTAAATCTAGCCGACCCTAATCTTTTTAAAACCTACTTTTCTGTGAGAGCAAGTTCCTCCATTGTTGTGAGAACACGAAATTCAATATCCCTCAACACAACCTCAAATCCACTTCACTAATCTTGAGTTAGATTAGATTAGAGTGTTTACTTGAGTGTTTCTCTTGAGACTTCGAACTTAGAGACTTCGTTCTCGACTCTAGTTGGCCGTGTGACTTCCCGTTGGTTGTAAGGGCGCACCGAGAAGCGGTTGCGACGCCCCGGAGACGTAGGCATTTTAAGCCGAACTCCGTTATCACTCCTTGTGTCAAATTTCTCTAAACTCTTTTACTTTATTTTATTTGCAATTATTTATTTATTTCGAATTTAGTGGTACCATAAGGGACAACACACTCATCACCAGTGCGGACGCACTGAACCTGCAGACAGCCAGAAATACACGTTTTCAACAGGTTTTCTATTTTTGGCGCATCAGGGACGCGTTTTAAAAGGCCAAAATTAGACATGGCAGTCTGGGAAACAATGTGAAGATAGCACCCACTAACCCCACATTCTAGCTTCTAAATTGGACATAGTCTTTAGCTATAAAAAAGGAGGAATCCCATCTCTCTCATAATCACTTGGTGCATAAATCACAGCGGAAAAATTGCAGAAATTCTCGAAGTTCCGGAGGTTTTTCAAGGAAGGAGAAGAAGAAGATTCGAGCAAGAAGTCGACAAGATTGAGGTTTTGGATCTAAGAAATGGTGTAATCATTTCTTTATTTCATTTCTTCTTATTTTTGCCAAATTTTGTAATGGATCTCACCAAGAGAGAGTAGTTCTCTCTCTAGAGGTTTAGGTCAATGCATGAACTTGTTTAATTCTATCTTATTCGGTTATTTGTTTTTATTATGATTGTTTTATAAGATTTGATTGTTAATTTCTGTGATTTATCATTTGTGTTAATTACACAGTTTAGTACTTGAATTGGACAAGTCCCGCTTTGGATTCGAAAGAACCAAAGTAGTTAGGATGGGATAGGAGAGTACCAAATTATGAGCACAAATACCTTAGGATTTGGATTAGAATCGACCGTAATTTGATATCCAAACCGGAACTACAGAAATTAAGGTTAGAGTTTGGTGAATGACTTAATCGTGAAGTCAAATTCCTAATTAAGACCCCTTGAATTGAATTGAATGTTGGTATAAATGACCTAATCGTGAAGTACCAATATCTAAGGATAGGATAGGCTAACATTGAAGGTCTAGATATCTAGGTACGTTATTTAATCACGAAAGTGACCCTGGGTAACATCTTAGGTTATAAACCTCGTCAAATCAAATATGAATTTAAACAAACCGAGTAGATAGAATTAGCAAGGGATTGTGGACCGAATATCCCTAGACTTCTCCAACTTGATTTACACCAACCTTTTAATTGCTTTTATGTTACAAACCATTAATTTTCATTAAAAAACGAAATTACACAAAAACCCCCCTTTTACTTTTATTGTTTAGTTTTAAAAGTAGTTTTCTTTATTAAAAATTAGTATTTTCCTATCTCCATTGGGATCGATATCTTAATTACTACAGGAATTAGGTTGTGCGCTTGCAATCGACCATATCTTTAAGTATTAGATTTATAAATTTAAAAATCTAAAGAGTACAAAAGAAAGTATAAAATCCTATACCCAAAATACTCATCACCTATCACTAACTAATAATGCAAAACATAAAAAAAAAACTAAGAAAGAATAATGTAATGTCTTCTCTAATTCGCATTCTGTCAAAAAAAAATCGCATTTCACCTAGGTTTCAAAAAGTAAAACTAGTCTTCACTAATTTTATGAAAATTAACTTTACCGGTTTTAAGAAAGTAAATCTTTCAATTTATTTGAAGAATTAATTAATCCATCAATACAAATTGTCCAGTGCTGCTTTATCGATTTCCTTTTTGAATATGGACAGAATGGTCAAAATAAAAAGTTCTTCTCTTACCTCGTTCTTGCTTGAGCCAAAATCTCGCTGTTAAAATGCTCACCCTTTCTAAACCATTCGTCAAAAGGAAAGACGTTTGTTGAGACCAGTTGGACCTATATGTAGAGAACACACCTTTTTAATTAAAGAATGGGGCTGTTTGATCCGAATCATTTGAGGTATCTCAAATTTTTAATTTAGATCAGGACCGTTAGATCAGAATATGGATCAATTTGATCCGAAATGGAATGCATTAAACTCTTTAATATTTGTGTCAAAGCAAATTGGACGGTTCAGATCAATTCGTTTGATTTGTGGGACAGTGGGAAAATATAAATTTTCCAGGAAAATTCAAGAATAACCTTTCTAGCATCAAACTTTCTTGTTAGGCGTTTGATATAACTGTTAAAAAGAAAAATAAATATGGTTAGAAAAATGCGCAAGTAGCCTAAATAAGTCATCCAAATCAATAAACACATGGAAAATTGAATTTAGAAACAAAATAACAGAAATCACAATAATTAACATTATAACAACAAAATACAAAGAATCAGATTTTGATCTAGTGGGAAAGAGCAACACCCTTTATGCTGAAAGTTGCGAGTTCGAAACTTGATTGGGGTCTTATATGAATATTAAAATAAAATTTAGAAAACTAGACTCCATCTTTCTATTAAAAAACAACTAAACAGGTCATTCAGATTACCTACATTTATAAAAGAAAAATACATAATAATAAACAAGCTTTTGCATCAAATTACAAAGCTATGTACTTTCATAATCAGCAGAGCCTTTGCCTCCTGCATGAAGATCTCACAGCAAGCTTGTTTACATTTTCAATTTGCATTCCTTAGTCCATTACTATGTGGATTTGTTAGCTTCACTTTATCTTACTTTTGGTGTTTATATAGTTCTGTCTTGTGGCTGATTTGTTTACTATGTCTCTTTACTGCTGTGTTTTGTGTTGAACTCAATCTAGTATTGAGATAACTGGCAATGGGTTTTGTAATTAACTGATTTCAGCAATGAAATGGGCTACATGCCTCTTTTTTAAAAAAAATGTACTTTCATAATTTTTTTTCCTTCTTAGACATATACCGTGATACTTATTTTGATTCTTCCATCTTTTCTTTCTTATTTTCGTATTTAAAAAACATCAGTTTATAATTTGGATTTTGTATACTTGCACATATACTTCCGTAATAAGTATCCACTACTTTTACTTAATAATATTTATGTTCTCATTATTTCTGCTAAATATGTCTATACATTGTCATTGAAAAATAAATGACATGTTTAGCGTGAAAAAACTTTTTGATAAATTACATTGGAGGGACGCACACATATATGGGAGAAATATATAAACGACTATGTTATTTCAAAATTGTGACAACTTATATTAAAGTTCATGAAAAATAAACAATTGTGACAACTAACATTAAAGATCATCAAACACAGATTTCGTATCTGACTCTTGTTGGGGCTCACGGGAAAAATATATATTAATATGTTAGTACAATAATTTTGGTACAAATTAATAATAGTTTGATTGTCAATCAAAAATTCAAAATTCAATAGAATTAAATTGTTAAATTTTCTTTAAATTAATAACCAACCGTCATAAGAAATCTTATAATTGCACCAAATTAAAACCCCACCGACATATCTATGAATTTAATTTTTCTTAAATTTGATAAGGTTTTTTGACGATTATCACGTACGGCTGGCAAATAAATTTATTGTTAATATAACTTTTCTCATATACGCGTATACCATTTTATTATATACATAAAAAAATATATAGATAGTTTCACATGTATATTCTCTTCTCGAAGAACAAATGAACGGCTCGAGAAAAGTTTCACAACTCGATTTTTATTATTACTTGTTGTTTGTTGTTCTTCTGCCAACATCTACATTAATTGTTGTTGTGAGAATAATTGATTAAAATGTTGCATTCAATCATTCATTGAAGTTGAGAATTAATACAAGGTCAACAAAATCCGCATGGACACCTGTATTCGCCTCGGCCCAAACCGTCGGAAATTGATGTGAATCAGCTGGTTATGACTTATGAAAGCTTTCATTCACATGGACATGGGGTCATGCATTAATGTGGCTATATGATTTTTTTATCCGTACGTGCAAGCTATAACGGGAAACCGGAAACATGCATGAATGCCTCAACCAACATGTCTGAATTGCTCACGTGGACGACATAAAGAATTCAATTAATGCTATATTGTGATTAATTAGACATATAGTGTGATTATTTGAACTCCTTAATTAGACAATATCTGTATGTCTGATTTGAATTTGAATTTGAAACTCATATTGTTTAGAACAGATACCCATGCATGTACCTAGTGGTTTGCTCCCGGGTACCTCGGGCAGGGCAGGGCAGAACCCGTCCCGGGCAGCGGGCAGGACGGGTACAGGTACAGCGGATACCCGGGTACAACGGGCACGGGTAGGCGGGTTTTTTTTTTAAAACTCCGCCCTGCCCGTCTCAAACCTGTGCCCGTCCCGGGTAGACGGGTACAACGGGCACGGGTAGAGGGGTATTTTTTTTTTGTCTGTTTTCTGTTTTTTTCTGTTTTGTTTTCTTATTTTTTTTACCGTGTCGTACGAATATTATTACGTGTTTATAATTCGACTTTTAAAATCTGAATAGTTCAATATCAAATATTGTATATATATATACATAAAATTATCAAGTCACATCTTTATAATTCCTAAATAAATAAAATTTGTAACTCATATATAAAAATTATTTGTGCGAAAATTTGTATATTTATTCGGCTAAGTACAAGTCTAATTATTTATTTCTTTACATGAGTAATTTTATTTTATTTTCAAACTCTCATTCAAATTATATAGTTTCATAATTTATTTATATCTCGAAATTTGTAGTTTACATTTTAAATTGATAATATATTTTGTAAACGTTCAATTTAAATTGATAATATAAATCTAAATCTAAATTAAATAAAAATTAAATCTAAATAAAAATTCAAATCTAAATTTAGATGCAAATAAAATTAAATCTAAATTGAATATAAATGTAAATCTAAATTAAATTTAAATTGAATCCAAATCTAATTTTAATCTAAATTAAATTAAATAAAAGAAAAAAAAACAAGGCATTTCAGCCCTCTGGAGTCTGGATTCTGCCGAATTTAAAAAAAAAAAAGCCTGCCGAATTTCAAAAGAAAAAAAAATCTAAATCTAAATTCAAATATAAATTAACAGGTTAAATAAAATATAAATCAAAAATATCTTAAATCAATTAATTGAAAACAATAAACATTTTAAAATGATAATATATTTTGTAAACGTTCAATTTAAATTGATAATATAAATTTAAATCTAAATTAAATAAAATTAAATATAAATAAAAATTCAAATCTAAATTTAGATGCAAATTAAATTAAATCTAAATTAAATTTAAATTGAATCCAAATCTAATTTAAATCTAAATTAAATTAAATAAAAGGAAAAAAAAAACAAGGGCTGGAGTCTGGATTCTGCCGAATTTCAAAAAAAAAAAATCTAAATCTAAATTCAAATATAAATTAATAGGTTAAATAAAATATAAATCAAAAATATCTTAAATCAATTAATTGAAAACAATAAGCCTATTCAAAAAATTTCTTAAATCAATTACTTTAAAAATAAATATGAATTATTTTAAAACAATAGATTAAAAAATAAAAGTTACCCTCCTCCTTTATTCCGGGCTTGGGACCTGCTATGTAAAATAACATAGGCGGAGTTCTAACTTTTTTTTTGCTAGTAATTCTTCTTTAAAATGAATAATTTAAGAACTAATTTAAACGTTTAGAAATTATAATTTAAAAAATAATCATAGAGATTAAAAGAGGTTAGAAATGTATACCGATACCTATCTAGTAGTTTTGATTCATATACCATTGTTCGCTCTCTTCCGCACCGTCTGAATCCGAATTAGCCGCGGGCCGCTGCTCGGTACCGCTTTCTTCAGTGTCGACTCCAGATGATGATTCTTGATGATCTCGATGTTGCTTGCGCTCATGAGCACCAATCCAATCTTTCAAGCACACAAGTCTCTCAAAAACATGTGCACCCAACTTACTGCGTTTGTCGGAGAGGATCCTGTTCGCCGAACTAAAACAACTTTCAGAAGGGACGGTTGACACGGGTACGGCAAATACGTCGCGGGCCATCATCGCCAGTGTTGGATAATTTCTTTGATTCCTCTTCCACCACGTCATGATGTCAAATTCATCTTCTCTTTCGTTTACCCCCGCAAAATAGCTCACTAACTCGTTTGTGGATGTGTGCGGTTGGATATCCGATTGGAAATCTGCTAACAATCCACCGCTGCTAGTGCTCCTGGAAGTTGAACTATTAAAAAATTAAAAAAATTAGTGGACAAATAATGTAGATATTATAAATAATAAAGATTAAAATAATGTAGCTATTTAAATTGTTACCTAGGGCCGGCACGAGACGAAGACGGGTTTTGGTTGTCACCCATTCTTGAGTGGTATATGTTAAACATCTCATCAAACTTCGAAATCACGAATGCCTCCACTCCGGTGTTGTCTAAATGTAGATTATCTTTGTACGCTGTGTTCGCGCAGAAGCGCAACGCAAGTTTCAGTACGCTTGAGGGCGTACCTTTTAAAACCGCGTTTACACTTCACGAGTAAGGGTCGCAAGTGCACAACCCCTATCGAGTAGTATAATCGGGTATCGATCCACAGGGACGGGCAATTACTAGGTTAGAATCTACCTAACTCGATTAAAAACTAGAAGTGAGAAAGATTTGGTTTGGTATTTAATTTCCTAAAAAGGTCAATTCAAACAATTCAAACAATGTAATAAAGATGTAATAAAATGCTAGAAGAAATGTAAATTGTGTTTTGATTATGGATAAAAGGCGTTTCCAGGGTTTCAGACTTCATCTATGATCTGCCTCTAGTGGTACGGCCCGTACCAAGTCGGTACGGCTAGGCCGTACTTAACTTGGTAAGGCAAGGCCGTACCACTCTGGTAAGACCCGTACTGGCTTCCCAGAACAGAGCTTACCAGTTCGAGTTGATGCATTCCCTTGCTGGTACCTTGTGCTAAACTCTTTGGAAAGGTTCAATTGACCATACCTAAGGTTCCTAAGCCTCAACTGTCGTTTGTTGGATCAAGATCTAGGTTGGAATGCAATTGATTGCCTTTTAGGGATTTCTACACCTCAACTCTCGTGTGTTGGTACAGATCTACCCTAACTGGTTGATTGGAGACCTAAGGCACCCTCTAATCTGTCGATTAGAGGAGAATTCAACCTCTCGGCTTCAATTCGAACAAGTCTACCCTAAACAATTGATTTGGTTGAGAGATTGAGATGATCACATGACCTTGATAGGTTCGATCTAAACCTAGAGGTTCATCATACACAATCACAGCAATCAAAGCAAAAGATAGCAAAGAAATCACAATCAATCAATCAAAAGAGTTCATACAAGATACAAGTCAAAGAAAGTCAAAACAAATCAAGAATCCATCTCTAAACCCTAGAAACTAAAATAACTACTCACAGCACATGATCTGATCTAAAAATACAATAAAAGGGATAGAGATAGCCATGGATCGAAGGGATCGAGAGGAGGAAGCTAGATCCGTCGAGTTTCGCCTCTTTCCTCTTCCTTCCTTCTTGCTCATAGCTCCTTAGCTCTCTTTCTCTCTCTTACTGTGCTCTCAAATAGATCTGGAATGGAATGGATGTCGAAATTGGAGAGTTCCCCGCTTTAAATAGCCTCTGCCAAAATTTGAATCTGTCAGGCCGCCTTTAGGTACGGCCCGTACCAAATTGGTACGGCCAGGCCGTACCAGGCGTGATGAGCTGAAAAATGGCTAAGTCCGGTAAGACCCGTACCAAACTTGGTAAGGGCCGTACCAGATCATCCCAAATCGTCGTTTCTTCGTGTGTTTTGCTCCAAGCCTGCAGAAAACAAACAAACACTCAGCAGTACCAAATTCTAAAGATATATTGATGAAATGCACATGATTCTGGTGAATTAGGGCACGAATCTGGTACTAAAACAGGCCTAAAATAGACTAAATATGCGAGGTATCAAATTCCCCCAAGCTGAACCTTTGCTTGTCCTCAAGCAAAAAGTTTCAAACTCGGGTAAAAGTGCTGGACAACTAAATCTAAATGCGGATACAAGTCTAAATGTGAAAACTTACATGATTGCTACAATAAAAGAACGCAAGAATCTTTTTGCTATGATTCGGACTTCCCTTGGTCAATTGTGATTCACCTCACAAATTGATTAATAAAACCTCAAACTCTAAATGTTTCAAGTCTTGCAAAGTTGATTACTCGAATTTATCGATTTATCATTCTTTCACTAAACTATGCCTTCGCTTGTAGAGATTTTCCCTTTTTGGCACCCCCAAGCTTGAATCAAGCTTAGGTCAGAAAGTTGCGGACTTCGTGTGTTGATATGTGCAAAAAATTTATTTTTTTCATTTCTAATTGGGAGACGAGCTCAAAGGCGCCCATTCAAGGCTTATTGCGAGTACTCTTATGTTCTCCATCTTTTCATCTTTTTTTTTTCTTTTCTTCTTTTTTTTTCGCACATACCATGAATACACACATCCACTAGTGTTCATTCACACCAACGGATATCCCAACTTTTCTTTATTTGAAATCCCTATTTCCACATTTGAAAGGCACAATTCGGTTTCTAAATGCTATCTCGACATTCAAGTTTCCAATTTTACAAATCTCAAACCATTTGTTCGTAATCAGTTTTGTTTGGTCAATTATGAGGTTAGTTCTAATTTCCCAAGGTCATCCAACTCACAAACAAAAGTTTTCAAACAAGTCCCTAATCCTAGCAATCACACAAATTTATCACCTAAATGCAAAATTTTTGAAAAAGAAACATGTCTAAATGCAGATACAATTTTCTTCTATTCCACCCCCCCAAGCTTGAATGAAGCATTGTCCTCAATGCTTGAATCTACACAAGGCAAAAGTAAATAGAAGAAAATATGGAAACTTACTAGATGGTGAGCGAGGGATGAAGCGGGGGCGTCTCACTGGTTGGTGGGAGGTGGATCAGGTGGCACTGGTGGGAGCACCCACTTCTGAGGTACACGGCCCATGCGATCACACTCTTGCATCAGAAGAATCCGCAAGATTCCCATCAAGTTCTTGATCGAGCGCCCGATCGCGCTTTTGTGCGCTTCCAATTTCTCCAAGAGTGTAGCAGTCCGATCGGGTTCAAGATCTGCACTTATGATCACAGGACGACATCTATCTGGGTCTAGAAGCTCATACCTGAGGTGTGCTGCTGGAGGCTTGAGCTCAGGAGTCAGCCGCTCTGTCTGGGTCTTGACGCGGGTCGCATCAGGTGCCGTGCGGGTCGCATCAGGTGAAAATAAAATCCGAATTTTTTTAACCTATTAAAAATAAATCCGAATTTCAAAAATAAAATCAAACCTATTCAAAACAAATCTAATTACTTCACATATTCAAAATAACAAATCTAACATATTTTTTTAACCTATTAAAAATAAATCCAAATTTCAAAAATAAAATCAAACCTATTCAAAACAAATCTAATTACTTCACATCTTCAAAAAAAAACAAATCTAACATATTTTTTTAACCTATTAAAAATAAATCCGAATTTCAAAAATAAAATCAAACCTATTCAAAACAAATCTAATTACCTCACATCTAACAAATTCAACATAAAATAAATCTAACAAATTTAAGTACTTAACAAATTTAACAAATCTAACGTAAAATAAATCTAACAAATCTAATTACTTAACAAATTTAACAAATCTAAATTAATCTAACATGAAACTAAATTTACTCTACAAAAATAAATTAAACTAAATTTACTCTACAAAAATAAATTAATCTAACATGAAATAAATGTATCCTTTAAATCTCGAGGAAAAATCTTGCGGGAGGTGCCGAACTTCGTAATTCCGATACCTTCGTAATTCCGTTTGCATATTTGTAGAATGAATTAAATTTACAACTATATTTTTTTCAAACAATAAATTTAAAAACTGAAAATAGTAAAATTTTAGATTGAGAGAATGAGAGGGTGTGAAAATATTGAGAGGAAGAGGGGTGAATATATAGAGTTTTGATTGGAGGGAGAATAATATTTGAAATTTAATAAATTCGAAAAACAAACAGAATTGACGGGTGGGACCCACCCGTACGGGACAGAAATGACAGGTGGGACCCACCCGGTTTGACTGATTTGAACCGGTACTGTAGAACGGCTCAATATTTTAACAGAGCAGTTTTAGCTTCATGCAGCGTACTAATCATATGCAGTTCTGTACTCCGTGCGCTGCCTGTAGCCAAAACTGCTCTGTTAAAAGCATGACCCTGTCGCCAGTGGGGGGAAAAAAAATTGAAATAAAGGGTACGGCGGGTAGCGGGCACGGGCACGGGTAGCGGGCACGGGTAAACGGGTGCGGGTACATGGGTAGCGGGCACGGGTACGGCGGGTACGGGTACACCCGGGTTTGTTTCCAAAAAAAGCCGCCCTGCCCGTTTGAGACCCGTACCCGTGTACCCATTTACCCGGGTATACCCGGGCACGGATACGGGTACCCCGGGCACCAGGCACGGGCGGACCGGATTCGGGCAGCCCGTTAGGGGTAGTGTCAAACCACTACATGTACCTGCCAATTTATAGCTCACTCCATAAAGCTCACATGGAAATATACAATTTACAAAACAGCTTCTTGAAAATAGATGAAAATTTGATAAAATGATAATTAATACACATAAAAATATATTAAAATTTGAAATAAAATAGAAATTTGTTCTAATTATAAAACAATATTGTAGACATAAAAATAAGCGTGGTTGTGAGCAGGCGCGTGATGTCGTGATCTACAACACTATTATAGATGGGATGTGCAACATAACTGAAACAGAGAGGGCACTGAATTTTCTCTGTGTCATATAGGTTTTTGAATATTCGTTGGCAAATTATTAGATTAGTATTAAATAAAATATTAGATTAAATATAATATAATATTAATTTAAATATTAAATGTAATATAATATTATTTTAAATATTAGATTAGTATTAAATTAAATATTAGATTAAATATAATATAATATTAGATTAAATATAATACAATATAATATTAATTTAAATATTAAATGTAATATTAGATTAGTATTAATATTGAAAGCAACAAATGTTATTCCATGTTTTTGTAAGAATAGAGAATAGCTCTATTTTCTCTATTCCGAATAGCTCTATTTCTTGTTTGGATTGTCCTTGTTCCGAATAGCAATATTATTCTAAGAATAGTGTTATTCTCAGTGCATTCAAATACAGTCTTTTGAGTTAAGCTCACAATGAGACTTAGTGAGCTTAAGAACACCTTAGTTCTACTCTTACAAATGTCTACGAAACAAAATTACATATTCCTTGTAACCATCATAATTTTTCAATTAAAAACCAGCGAATTCATCCGGTGGCAAATGCATCAGAAAAGCTTAATGCCTCCTTTTATAGGTTGGAAATGCAAAATTTTAAATTTTAAATTTTAAATTATATTTTGATTTCATCCGGTGAATTCATGTGGTAGGGTTATAAGTCTTTGGAGGTCTGAGGAGAAGTGATACGATGTGTCATTTATGTTGCACAGGAAAAGAGGTAAAAAGGACTAAGTGAGGCTTATATCATCTAGAAAAATGCATATAGGTGCGTACGCTGTGTGACGAGATATGATATGGTCTCTTTATGTTGCACAAGAAAGAGGTAAAAAGGACCAAGAGATCTTACTGCTAGAGTGAAAAAAATGTGCCGTGCGGCGACTAATATGCTATAACTTTGGTGTTGTGTCTTGTTGTGCCGTGATTAAAATATCAATAATTGGTACGACACGCGAATGATCACGTCATGCGAGTCACGTCGTGCCTAAATGTGCCGTGACCACACGTGACTCGCATGACCATTTATCATAATTTATGTTAGTTTATTCAAGATTCACTATTAAATTAATATCTAATGGTCCTAATTATACGTGACTCGCGTGACTACTTATCGTGCTGTGCCGTGACTAAATTTTTCACGTGATGTGCCTTGCCAAAGTTTTTAAAAAATGAGCACAGCATGCGAATGATCACGGCACATGACACGCGAGTCACGGCACGTAACTGACACACATGCCGTGTCATTCCGTGACAGAGCCGGCTACGGCGTGCCATTTTTCTCTCTCTACTTCCAGCTATCATTTTGAAAAATGTATATAGGCGTGTACGCTATGTACAGTGTATCAGACTGAGTGTATGCAGTATGTCAGATGGAAATGACCAGGGTTTTGTAATTAATTAATGATTTGTTATGTTTCTTTCCCATTTAATACCGCAAAATCCAGTTTCTATGGTCAAACGCCCGACATTTTTATTAATATTCAAAGTTAATTACAAATTAATAAATATACTCAGAATCAGAATAAGTGGATATTTCGAAAAATGTTCAAACCAGTCAGATTCTGACCAATTTCTTCTTCTTTTTTTCTTTTTCTTTCTCTCCCATAAACCGGCCAGATTCTCGCCGGTTTTTTTTTTTCTTTAGAGACACTATGAAGAGCAAAATAATAAAATCTAACATTGAAAATTTGAATTTTTTATTTAAATTATTTGTTAGATTACTTCTTTTAATGTATAATTAGCATATTTATACTAAAATACACTGTATTACTTGAAATTATGTTGAATTACACTATATTACATTAAATTACGCCAATTATGTTGAATTACACTAAATTACATTAAATTACTCTAAATTACACTAATTTTGCTAATTATAATGAAATACGGTAAATTACGCTAAACTATGCAAAATTACGCTAAATTAGGCCGATTTTGTGCCATCTTTCATAAATCATAAAAAATAGTAAAAAAATTTCAAAAATAGTAAAAATTGGTATTCTACAAGTTCATTATATAACGAATTTACTGAGCTACTTAGATTGAATAATAGAAATGAAAATCTTAATCAGAAATTTCAACTCAAGTTTTGAGGCTCTTTCCTTTATTTTTTGGCAATTCTGAATTTTGAAATCCTGCATTATTGGCACTGACGCATGCGTATTTTCGCAAGCTTTTCTAAAAGTAGTCATTTGCTGAAGTCGAACACTCGAGCGCCGTTTTATGGCCGTTTGAAGTTTCGTCGTCATTTTTTGCATTCTCAGTAAAGATATCATCCATATTCATATGTAATTTACCGTAATTTACCGTATTTTAGCTTAATTTAACATAATTTAGCGTAATTTAATGTAATATAGTGTAATTCAACATAATTTCAAGTAATTTAGCGTATTTTAGTATAAATATGTTAATTATAAATTAAAAGAAGTAATCTAACAAATAATTTAAACAAAAAAATTTGAATTTTCAGTGTTACATTTCATTATCTTGCTCTTCATAGTGTCTCTAAAAAAAAGGGAAGAAACAGGCCAGAATCTGACCGGTTTGGACATTTTTCAAAATACTCACTGATTCTGAGTATATTTATTAATTTGTAATTAACTTTGGATATTAATAAAAATGTCGGCTCAAACGCACCCAACTTTTTAAATATTGCATGTTATTTTATTATCTATGCACTTTATGATTCTTTTTATAACATTTTCAATTTTCGTTCATTTTTCAAAGTTGAACATCGTAAATCATCTTGATAATTATTTCGCCTTCATTGCATTGTATATAACGTGATTTTATTTTAAGTATGTGTGATTATTCCATAGACTGCAATAAGGAATTAATAGATTAGTACATATCAAGAAAGCTTAATTAAATCATAACAATGAATATTTAAAAAAAAATATGAAAATAGCTTAACCACCTCTTCCACATAAAAAATCAGCTCCTTTCATAAAATCACAACAGTTACTTTAAATTGGCCGAATTTTTTTTAATATCCAGAAAAAAAATTCAAAATTTACAAATCCACACCTGCAAAAATTTCGGAGTCTGCCAAATTCAGAAAATTATTTACTGGAAATAAGATTTTTGGTTCTCATATTTTAAATAAATAGAAGATGTTATGCCTATTTATTTTTTGCATGGAAATATTAGAAATATTTTTATATTATTTTTAGAATAGATGAAATACTATATAATTTAATTTATAAGAAAGATTGCGACAACTAATCCGGATCAATATTTTTCAGGCCGAATATTTTGTGCTGCAAAAAATTTAAAATATTTTTTTGTGAGTTACTGAAAAAAATAATTTATTTTGGATCTGAGTTATTGATCCCAGTTCAAAAGTCACTTTTGAACAATAAAGCAAATATCGCAGTTTTCTATTTAAAAAAAAAACCCAATTTGATTCAAAATCCAAAATTTCAAATCAAAATAAAAAATGGAGTATGTTAGAATTTGAATATATTCGAAGGATCACGACAATTTCTTTTTTTACCCATAAGTGACTTTCAAACTGGAATTAAATAACTCATATCCAAAACATTTTTATTTTTTTTCAAGTAACACACAAATAAATATTATAATTTTTCTTATGGTCGTAAAAAATCCGTTTTGAAAAATGTTGATCCCGGTTATTTGTCGCAGTCTTTCTAAATAATTCAATTACATAGTATTTCATCTATTTAAAAAAAATATAAACATATTTTTAATATTTCAATATAAAAATAAATAAATAATAACCTCTTCTATTTATTAAAAAAATATATTTTCGGAAAATAATTTTTTAGAAATAAGATTCTCAAATTGGGCCGTGATTTTTATTTTTACCCAAAAAAAATATATTTTAATATAAATAACCAGGTTTTTAAAATATTTTTATTTTTACCCAAACCGCTAGGAATCCTAGCGGTCCGAATTAAAATTTCTGACCGCTAGGAATATCAGCGGTCTGAATTCTTAATTCGGACCGCTAGGATTTCTAGCGGCCCGAATCTCTATTTTTTTTTTAAACTTATAAGTACAGGGGAGAGGTGCGTAGAAAGAAAGAGAAAAATCAGTGGCTGAAGAGAGGGAGGGAGGTAGAGGGAGGAAGAAGAGGAGGGAGGAAGAAGAGGAGGGAGGAAGAGGGAGGAAGAAGGAGAGGAGCTCTGAAGAAAGAGGAGGAGGAGACGGAGAGTCTGCTGTCAGGCAAATTTTTTTATATACGTATTTACTGTTCACATTTACTGTTCACATACGTATTTACTGTTCACATTTACTGTTCAATACGTATTTACTGTTCACATGCGTATTTGATGTTCACATTTACTGTTCACATACGTATTTACTGTTCACATTTACTGTTCACATACGTATTTACTGTTCACATACGTATTTACTGTTCACTAATGTTCATATACGACTATTCACAACTGTTCACAATTGAAATCAGTAAACTGACCAAATATTTGTCATTTATGAATGTAGTTTATTGGCCATGTCTATTGCAATTTCAATACATTTTGGAGGAAAGTTCATAACTGACCAGTATGGAGTACGTTACTCCAAACCTGCAGCAAATACGTATTGGGTTGATGAAAATTTCTCATTTGAGCAGTTACAATCGCTTATTTATGAAGCGAGCGGCTACAATAGGAA
Organism: Carex myosuroides; assembly: GCA_028015225.1. NCBI lineage: Eukaryota > Viridiplantae > Streptophyta > Magnoliopsida > Poales > Cyperaceae > Carex > Carex myosuroides. The sequence goes on from CM051479.1 coordinate 10,615,729, forward strand.
TCGTTGCCAATTACAAATTCAGGCCCGAATGGTCCACGCAGGAAAGTATGTCAAAATCACATTGGGAGATAACGGGGCATTGAGAGGTCTAATAGCGCAGGTTTTGAGGTCTGGCGAATCATTATTGGAAGTTTTTGCACGCAGAATTCGCGAAGAGTCAGGGGCCGGAAGTTCAGGCCAAAATTCAGCTGCCCAACATTATCAAGAAGATAATGAACCACACACTCCTTTTATCGTAATGCCTGTACGAGAACCGGAACCAAAAATATACAATAATTCACCCCAATCTCCACCTTTTGTCCCACAATGAGTACAATCTCCACCTTTTATCCCACCTATATCCATGTATGCTGGTCCTTCATCCTTACCTGGGCCTGAACCAAATCCTCACCCCAGACCGCCACCAGTACAGGAAGATCCAAACGAGTTGGAATTTGAATTTATAAACGAGGTACCGGAGGAGAATCTGCAAACTGGGGATGAATTGGGGGAAGGAGACTGTGACATTAATGATGAAGGAGATGAAGAAGATGAAGAAGATGAAGAAGAATACTCACAGCCCACTGTGAGGTAGAATAGAGAGAATATGCCGTTAGGTGGCCGTTCTGAGACTCACCCTTTTGTAAACTTCAATGACACATCTGCTTTCCGAGAAGCAGATGTTTCTTACTATGGTCGTCGGGTTGAGTACATGAGTGAGCTCGCAAAAGGCCAATACTTCGTAAGTAAAAAGCAACTGACGAAAAAGATCAGAGAGTACCATGTTGACAAGAACAAGGAGACATATACGAGGAGAAGTGACACATCCCGGCTAGAAATTAGATGCAGCACTCCGGGTTGTCGTTTCAAACTGAAGGCAAGAGCAACAAATGCCGGAGATACATGGATGATAACTGAGCAAGACACGCCTCACACATGCGAATCTGAGTACACCAGGTCGGACCATGCACAACTCACGGCATCAATTATCGCAGATATCATCGAGAGCAGCATTAAGGAAGACCCCACTATGAGCATCCGGAGTGTGGCACACTGCGTGAGGGTTAGGTTTGGCAGTATAACCCCAAAATACAACAAACTTTAGAGAGGTCGTGAGATTGCAGTAGCCCGGTAATTTGGGAGTTGGGAAGAGTCGTACAATTTTATGAAACTATTGCTTATCGGGATATGTTACACGAATCCCGGCTCAAAATACCAATTTCTGACAAGTCCGAGCATCGATAAAAATACAGGACTGGTCAAAGAAGGTGTTCAGACATTCAGGGCCGTGGCATGGGCTTACGGACCATGCATTACCGCATTTGATTACTTAAGACCGGTGATCAGTATAGATGCAGCCTTCCTTTCTGGGCGGTATGAGGGCAGACTTTTGATGGCTTGCGCCTATGATGCCGATAACCAATTGCTGCCTCTAGCATTTGCAATTGTACATACGGAGAAAGAAGAGAACTGGGGTTTTTTCTTACAATGGCTTAGGATTAATGTGATTGGTGTTAATAGATTCGTATGTGTTATATCGGACCAACACAAGGGTATCAAAGCTGCATTGAAATCTGAATACGGATGGGATAGGGATAATTTTGTGCACAGGTATTGTATCCAACATGTTGCAGATAACCTGGTCCAGGCGTGTGGGAAGGACAAATGGTACGGAACTAGGTTCAAACAAGGAGCCAGGAAGAAGAAGCCAAGAAGGCTGAAAGAGATGTTCGAAGATTTTTGCTCGGTATGTCTAATATTGTCTAATTTATATCATTTTTGTTTCTTTTAGATGCATTTTGTCTAATTTTGCTTTGTTCTATTGCAGCAAAATCCGATGTGCAATGCTTTTCTGAGGAGAGTGGGCAAAGTACGTCCTGATGATGTCATGGAGCCGTCAAATTTTGAAAAAAATTTCCAGACATGTGATGGAGGGCACCGATTTGGTATCATGACAACAAACGGCTCTGAGTGCCTGAACGCTGTCTTCAAGGATAGCCGAATGTTGCCCGTGGCTGCACTTGTAGAGGAGACATTCGCCAAGTGCAATAGGTGGTTTGTTCAACGACGAGAGGGAGCGACGGAGCAAAGCAATGCAGAACAGCCTTTTTCCATACGGGTACATGTTAAGCTCGCCAAACGGTGGGAGAAAGCTACAAAAATGGATGTCATCCCATACTCGCACGGCGAAGGTAATTACCAAGTCACGGGCCCAAATGAATATGTTCCAGTGGTCCAAACGCAGGATGGAACTATGTCAATTATTCATAGAAGGTTCCAGTATATCGTGACATTCGGGCCAGAGAGAAAAGTGGAATGTACATCCAGAGGTATCCAATTAACTGGAATTACGTGCGCTCATGTGTTAGCGGTTTGTCGTCATAGAAACTGGTCACCCAACCTATTTGTTGCCCACTGGTATAGGGTGGACTACCTTCTGAGTACTTGGAATGCACTGTTTGTTCCTTATGGCAATCCTGAAGATTGGCCTACAACCACTACCCCCGAAAATTGAACCAAACAGAGATTGGTTACCGCGTGGTAGGAGAAAACACATCCGTCAAGATATGACCATGGATGAAATGCAAGGTAGGCGACGGGGGCACCGTCCTCGCCGTTCCACTTCTGACAGGCAGAGGCGAGGTATGTCACGTTCAATCCTAATTATTTTTGGTTCTAATGTTGAATAGCTTACTAACTAACATATTTGGGCTACAGAGGCTCATAACGCAGCAAATGTAGCAGAGAATGAGCGAGTTATGGCAGAGGCGAGTGGATCGCAAGGGCCGCGGCGAAGCACAGCCAGAAGCCGTACAGCAGACCGTGAAGCACACCAGCGGTCCCCTGTAGAGCCACATCTCCTGATCATCTGCTACAATCTGCGGCAGCCTCCCCTCAGTGTATAGCTCATGGTACGGAGTCCAGATCACCTGCGTCTCACCCAGACTCTGAATCTGAGATCGGACCGTCCTGATACCTGCTGTCTTTCCGTGAGGGTTGTCCTTGTACAAGTGATGTCCATACCATTTCATGCTGAATGCCAGTCGATTTCCATTTTCGGGCTCTCCCCATGGATCCTCGTTTGGCTGAGGTACCCCCACCGGTAGCCGTGACCACGACCAATGCTGCAGAAGCAGCATTGGCCCATAGATTTGCTTAGTTTTTCGCTATATTTTGAAGAATACCAGCCGTCAGGGACAAGTTAAATAATTAAAATAAGACAACAAGTGCATGACAAGGTAGGTAATTAAAATAAGACATAAATAGCATACTGACCTTGCAATCGTGGCACAAGTTGGAGTAGAGATGTGCTAGGACAGCCCCACCCAAGTTGTACCTGCCGCTCGACGGCTGAAGGTCTCGCAGCAGCTGTAGATACATCATCGGGATGGTATCACCACTAGAATCAGCAAACATGACAGAACCAAATAGGTCCATCACGAATCCCTGTTTGTATCTGTAATATCAAAATTATAGAGCAACTCATTTTTCCGCATGAAACAGAGTACAAAATAAATGTAGTACAAATAGTTTGTATGAGTACCTCTGAATCTCGATCTGAGTGGAATCGATACCTAGACCTCTCGCAAACATAGCTCGCAGCTTCGTCTTGTCCAGACAGTACTTGGACTTCCCCCCGTTGCTGCGTATATCTGGCTCCGCTCCCAACAACTCAGCGAGCATGTAATTAATCGTCATGTCATCTGGATCTGTGGGGTCAGATATGCCACCAACGGGGCACGCCCTGGATAGGCAAACCCCATAGAGCACTAACGTCCTGGAGAGTCACTGTCATCTCTCCAAAAGGTAAGTGGAACGTGTGCGTCTCGGGGCGCCATCGCTCCACTAGTCCTGCAATGAGGGACGCGTTAATGGACTTAGTCTCCGACTGTAGAATATCGACCAAATGTTGCACCCCCAAATTTTGCAGATACGCCTCCATGACCGAGTAGTACTGCATGTCAGGATACCGACCCCTGGCATTTATAATTGCCTCACTCTGCGTTCAAAAAAGTAAACAACATGAAAACCTAAAAATACAAAAATTCAACAAAATACAAACTTAAAAAAAAAGTAATCAAGTACCTCTTTAGATGCCTCTGAGACTCGGTGCTCATCGTGAGGCATCCATAATAAAGGACTGAAATGATCCTTGCTGTCAGTGGGAATGGGCTCATCAACCGGGTCGGCTGCGGGTGGTCTCCTAGGCCGTCCCCTAGCCATCCTATGTTAAAAAAAAATTAAACATGCTACAATTGACTAAAATATGCTAATTGCGGTAAAAATATGCTAAAATACGCTAATATGCAAAAAGATGACTATGGAGTCAATCATAACATGCATTATGCCAATAAGAACAAAGAACCACTCCATACAAGCATATTTTTATAAATTTGTATTTTTTTTAAAGATAAGGTTTCCATTAGAAATGTATGAAATCAGTTAATGCAAACTAATTTCATTTCATACAAATTAATGCAAAATAAACTTTCAAATATACAACCAGCAAAAATAACTCATTTATTAGTTGCGAGTATAATTTGTTTAATCACACAAATTTGATGATACATATAGTACATATTAACCTTGGAACTATAGATATAGTTTTTTTTTTAAATAGAAGTAAAGAACAAAAATAAGCTCGTATTATATAATAATATTTTATACAATTTCGCTAAATAAGCTCGTATTATATAATAAGCTCGTATTATATAATAATATTTTATACAATTGTATGATTTTTGCAGCCTAATATATTTAAAAGTAATTTGAATTATACTTGCGCAAACATATATATTTTGAATTGCTTTCTCTTTGCACTACAATTTGAATCTTCCTTCTCTCACGCTTTAAATCGAAGAAGAAAAATAGACAATATTTTCAAACGATACAGCTAACTAGATTGGTTGATGAAACAAAAGCAAAGAAATTGATTTATCATCTCTTTAGAATATAAAATTAACATGAAAAAGAAACCATTAATATTATGTTTGGCAAATAGAAGATCTCCTTTAATATGGATCAGAATAGGAACAAAGTTATCAATTGAATATTCCTTGAACAATTTTTTTATTTGAATATCAAACATGGTCATACTTACTCAAATAAACATTCATGATCAGAATATAAACAAAGTTATATATTTCTTCAACAATTTTTGTAATCGAATATCAAACAAGGTCATACTTACTATTTCTAATAGCAAGAGAAATAAACATTCATGCTCAAAATATAACAAAGTTATATATTCCTTGAACAATTTTTGTATTTTAATATCAAACACAGTCATACTTACTATTTCTAATAACAAGAAAAATAAACATTCGATCATGATAAGAACATAAACAAAGCTATATATATTCCTTGAACAATTTAATTTTGTATTTGAATATAAAGCTATATATATTCCTTGAACAATTCCTTCAACAATTCCTTGAACAATTTTTTCCTTGAACAATTCCTTGAACAATTTTTTGAACAATTTCTTGAACAAAGCTATATATATTCCTTGAACAATTCCTTAAACAATTTTTTCTCACAGATGACTATATTTCATTCACTAAGCATTATTAACCTATTTCTAAGTTTACACAGAAAATTCTAAGTTTAGATTGAGAAATTGCACCAACCAGAAAAATTGCACAGAAATTGCACAAATCAGAAAAATTCTAAGTGAAGAGGTGGAGGGGCGGAGGGACAGCCTAGGAGGGGCGGAGCGCCGGCTAGGCGGAGGGGCGGTGAGGCGGAGGGGTGGAGGCGCGGCCTTCTTCTTTTTTCCTTTTTTCTGGCGGAGAGGCGATTTCATTTTTTTCGGTTTTTCTGGCGGAGAGGTGACACAGAGAAGAAGAGAAAGGTCACGGGCGGGTTAGGTTTGAATTAAGGATTCGGGCCGCTAGGAATCCTAGCGGTTCGAATTAAAAATTCAGACCGCTGATATTTCTAGCGGTCCAAATTTTTAATTCGAACCGCTGATAATCCTAGCGGTTTGGGTAGAAATAAAAATCTTTTAAAAACCTGGTTATTTATATTAAAATATATTTTTTTTTGGGTAAAAATAAAAATCACGGCAAATTGGGAAAATTATTTAGGGGATTCAAGTCCTGAATTCTCGAAATAATTTTTCGAACTGAGGAGATTCCGAAATTTTGGCAGATGACAATCACTAGATGAGTGTAGATTTAGAAATTTTGATTTTTGTTTTAATATTAATAAAAATTTCGATTAAATTGGTAACAGTTCCCTGTGGAAACTTCAAATCCTTTTTTACTTTATATCTTTTCTTCTTTTTTTATTTATGTTTCCAACAACAAAGAAAGGGTTCTAAGGAGGACAGATCTTTTGAGATATTATTCAAATTTGTAACCTATAAAAGTACACTTATTACTTGGTACACTCTACGTACCGTGATTTTTATTTTTACCCAAAAAAAAAATATATTTTAATATAAATAACCAGGTTTTTAAAAGATTTTTATTTCTACCCAAACCGCTAGGAATATTTGCAGTTCGAATTTTTAATTCGAACCGCTAGGAATATCAGCGGCCCGAATTCTTAATTCGAACCGCTAGGATTCCGAGCGGATTGAATTAAGAATTCAAACCTAAAAATCCCGCAAATATAATTCTTCTCTGTGTCGCCTCTCCGCCAGAGTTTTTTTTCATTTATTATTTTATTAAATGGTAATTTATTCACCTTATATTTATTACAAAGAATTATATTATAAAAACTTATCAATAATATAAAATTTCATTTATTATTTTATTAAATGGTAATTTTTCACCGATAACCCTAGAAATTTATTCACCGATAACCCTAAAGTTATTTTTATTACAAAGAATTATATTATAAAAACTTATCAATAATATAAAATTTCATTTATTATTTTATTAAATGGTAATTTTTCACCGATAACCCTAGAAATTTATTCACCGATAACCCTAAAGTTATTTTTATTACAAAGAATTATATTATAAAAACTTATCAATAATATAAAATTTCATTTATTATTTTATTAAATGGTAATTTTTCACCGATAACCCTAGAAATTATTCACCGATAACCCTAAAGTTATTTTTATTACAAAGAATTATATTATAAAAACTTATCAATAATATAAAATTTCATTTATTATTTTATTAAATGGTAATTTTTCACCGATAACCCTAGAAATTTATTTACCGATAATCCTAAAGTTATTTTTATTACAAAGAATTATATTATAAAAACTTATCAATAATATAAAATTTCGGTGAAAAATTACCATTTAATAAAATAATAAATGAAAAAAAATCTGGCGGAGAGGCGACACAGAGAAGAATTATATTTGCGGGATTTTTAGGTTTGAATTCTTAATTCAATCCGCTAGGAATCCTAGCGGTTCGAATTAAGAATTCATGCCGCTAGGTATCCTAGCGGTTCGAATTAAGAATTCGGGCCGCTGATATTCCTAGCGGTTCGAATTAAAAATTCGAACCGCAAATATTCCTAGCGGTTTGGGTAGAAATAAATTTTTTTTAAAAACCTGGTTATTTATATTAAAATATTTTTTTTTTGGGTAAAAATAAAAATCACGGCTCTACGTGCTAGCCATTAATGCTATGATGTAAAAACGTCAAGAATTGTACGCTGCACACTTCGAAGTTAAAAAAAAAAATTTGAGCAAAATTTGTTATTTTATTTTATTTTCAAAATTAATGTATCAAATCAATAAACATGACATTTTCTTTTAATTGGATCATAAATCTTCAAATATTACATAGTAGCGTTAGGGGCCCATAACTTTCAATCCTAGGTAATAAATAATTTCTATCCCGATTGAAATGATTTATATTAGTTAAAAATTTAATAGAATTACACTCAGAAAAATAATTATATTTTGTTTCATTAATTATGAGGGACAAATCCATATTTTATACGAAATTATTGCTGACGTTATTATATATCTTCAGTTATGATTTTACAATTTTTAATATTGTGTAGTCATGTTAAATAAAAAAAAAACGGATATTCTTCTTATGAAGCAATTTTGTAGAATAAGAAAATATTCGTAACAATTTGATATACAATAAGAATGCTTGTATTACCGGCGTTTTTGGATAGTCCGGGATATAAGAAAACAAATATTAAGTTATTTTTCTTGACACAACTATCTATTATTTTTGAATTATCTATTTGATGCTAATTAATGGAGGCTGCCATTAGCAGGTAAAATGGAGAAGAGAGAAAAACTTCACTTGCCGTTAGCAGAGATTACTTTATTTATGTCTTTTATTCTGACTTGTTTTATTTTATTTTATTATATTCACTTCATTTGCTGTTTGGAGGTGCGACAATTCCTACCGCGTTTATTTACCATTCAATATACGTAACTAGAGTGGGAAAAACGTGCCGTGCCGTGCCGTGCCGTGACTAACACGCCGTGACTTTGGTCTCGTTCCGTGCCGTGCCGTGACCAAGTTAATTTTTCACGTGCCGTGCCGTGACTAAAATGTCAAGAGGTGGTCACGGCACGCGAATGGTCACGCCACGTGAGTCACGCCGTGCCTAAACGTGCCGTGACCCGCGTGACTCGCGTGACCATTTAATCATAATTTAAGTTAATTTATTCAAGATTCACCATTAAATTAATATCTAATGATCCTAATTACACGTGACTACGTGCCGTGACTAAATTTTTCACGTGCCGTGCCGTGCCAAAGTTTCAAAAGATGAACACGGCACGCGAATGGTCACGGCACGAGACACGCGAGTCACGGCACGCGAATGACTCGCGTGCCGTGCCGTTCCGTGCCATTCCGTGCCGTAACCGTGCCGTTCCGTGACGGAGCCGGCTCCGGCGTGCCATTTTTCCCTCTCTATACGTAACACAAGACATGAATCTTTTTATGCATTGCCAATAGCATCCATTATTTTCCCACATCCCAATTTATTTACAATAATTATCTGACATTTTACAGTGGATGATGCTAGAGATACACTCTCTGCACCGTGTCAGATATAATAAACTCAAATTTCATACCTTTAGATGACCCTGCTGTCAATTATAACCCCAAAAACGTTTCTCTGTCTTCATCTTACAAACCTGTGAATTCCACAAGGGAAAACGCGTGAGAAATAATAAATTATTTCTCAGTATTAATTGCCACTGAGGTTATTTGATTTGAAGAAAATCCATATTCAGAATGAAATCTCCGCACAAAAAACTAACAGTTCATTTCATAATAACGAATGCAAATGGTCAATAACAATATCCAATTGAACAACAACAATTACATAAAATAAATCAGAACTCTAAGAATCTTATCAGAATAAATGGTTTGGGTCAAAATCTTTTAAACCATCAAGAATGGTAACGTTTGGTATCTTAACTTTACAATTTCTAGTCTAGTAACACTGACAGATACAATAACATGTATATGTCGTGTTATGGCTTATACTGTTCGAACTATCCTGATAATTTGTTAACATAAACAATACATAATCAATATCTCAATACTGTCATTATCGGAAAGAAAATCATTGATAAGACAGTTACCACAGTTCATTAGTTTTACAATCACAATTCATATTTATTCAATATCCCCTACCCAACCGGTAGTGGGTTCAGTTGGGGCCATTCACCATATGCGCATAAGGGTCCAGGAGTAAAGTCTAGTAGCTAGCTAGACTTTACAATATATTAATCCTTTTTCTCCACTATATGGAGGTTTAAGGATTATAGTATTCAATATTCAATCAATTCAATGACTGTGGTTTCAATCAATCAGATTTCAATAAGATTCAATCAATCAATAAACAATATCAACATGATAGTCAACAGACTTACATGTAATTCAGTTTCAATTGTATTGGGCTATGCATATGATGCAACAGTTCAATCAATGCAGTCAATCAAATATTCAAAATGCACAGCGAGTTACGATTTAATTTCTAGTCATGAATCTCAGACTAATCCAATAACCGCGCACCTGATATCGTAGGGCAATCACGCGAGATCACCATCAATTTGTTCTTTATAAACACTCCGACTTATCTGTCTCTTTCGTAATAACGCCTATGTTAAAAGCAATACATATATTCTAATCAATATAGAGGTATCTAATATATTTCATTATTATGCATTTCAGTCCCTCTAATAAGAAATATTAGCAATTTCATGTAAATATAGCAGATTGTACCTCCCTTCTTCTTTTCCTTACAAACATGTCCCTACACCCATTTTTTTCAGCGTATCAGAACACAAAAGAAACTGGTAAGGACGGGTACCAGTGCTCAGAACATTAAATCCTTAACCAATGAAACCCGCAACATAAGAAAGATATTAACCCATAAGATAAAAAGGTAGCAATACACAGAGGTATTGGCTGGTCTAAGCTTGGTACCGACAGGTGCAACTTAAGGTGGAGCTTTAAATCAGGAATCAGATATTCAATCAATCTGAAACCTAACAATTTCAATCCAAACCAATAAAACAAGCAAGGAGGTACAACCCATCAATGACTATTACTTTCTGATTCAATTAAAGGAGGAGATTAAAAGAGCAACATCAAGTAAAATCCACCATTTTCAATTATTATTCTTTGCATTTCAATCACTACATAATTTCTAACTGTGCACTTGAGATGTTTAACAAATTACAAATCTTGTAAATCCAATTAGAGAAGAACAAGAAAGAGAGATACCCAAGTTGCACTAGATGTTGATAGACATCATCACACAACAAATGATTTCATGTCACAAGTTCAACCAGAGAGAGAATAATACAATTCTGTTTTTCTTTTTCTATTTTTATTTCTTTTCCTTTTCTTTCTCGGATTTTATTTGGTTCAGATTTGTTTCTTATTTTGTTCTTTTTCCGTGAGAGAGAAGGAATGCCTCTAATTAAGGAAGAATAAGTAGGTGGGTGTTTCATCCAGCATTGGCCGCGTGGCCTTGCGCCTTTTGGTCAATCTTTATTTTCACATAAGAGAAAATATGACAGAGAGAAGATACAGTAGACGGTGGTAAAAAAACATAAAACAAAGAAAAGAACATATAAGGATGGTAAAAATCAAGGCGTGGGTCCCACTTTCCATAAATTATTCATTTTATCAATTATCCTTTAAATTTGCCACTTCGTCCCAAAATCAATTAAAAGAAGATTATCATATATTATCAAGTATTACTTTCTATTATTTATTATATATTTACTAATTAATATATAACTATCCTAATTGATAAATTCTTACACATTATAGTTCCTTAAATGTTCTATGGTTGATTTCATGAAACTTTGAACTTTCAAAACTCTCAAACTTTATTTCGATCAATATTATTTCAAATAATTTATTTGTCATACTTAAGATAAAATTAACTTAATTATCTTATTCATCGTTCAGAAAAATATCACTTAATCGTTCAATTTACATATTTTATTGAAAAACACATTCAAACATTTTATATATTACTTTCAGTCCGTAATTTCACATACGTATTACATTTGCCGATGCCATAAATGAATCTTGAACAAAAAGTTTACACTTCCACAAAAAATATTGAATAGCTGCAGGCTGCAGCTAAGTTCACCTACGGGTTTCACATAGAAAAAAAGAAGTTTACGCTTCCCGCAAAAAATATTGAATAAAAACACCTCGGATGGGACCCACACACTTGTCTTTAGAAACTCTTAAAATATTACTAAATAATAACAATATTAAATTAAAAAAGAACGACTGTCATTTTGTCGACTTGAGATTAAAAAAAAAAATTGTTTTGAAACATCGGTCCCGGTTCCAATGCAAAAAGCTTTTCTTATGGTTCCAATGCAAAAGGCTTTTCTTATGGTCCCGGTTCCAATGCAAAAAGCCTTTCGAATTTTGATTCATTCTTCCTTTAAAAGATTTACTAGCCATTTAGTCGGATAAAATAGAGTAGCAGGAGAAAAGAAGAAAGGATGATGGCGTCCTTTCTTTTTCTCCGACTATCTTTCACCGTGATTTACAAGCTGCTCTTTTTTATTTCTTTGTTGATGTTGATTGTTTCAAAACTTGCAAACTGCAACGCACTGCCCATCTTTTCTGCAACCTCTCCTTTTTACAACACTCATCTCCCCTTCGTTACCACCAGTGCGGAGAGCAAGGGTGATTGAGCGAGAGCGAGAGCGAGAGAGAGAGAATGCTTCCAATTCATAGAAGTTGAATATCGTCCCTAATTTCTATTATTTTTGTTGATGATTAATTCTATTAATTGCTACAACTTTTATTTTTTGAAACTTATATTCCTCTACGTCTTTTATCTTTATATTCCTTATAAGAACATCCTACATTTGGAGTCCCTTCCTACATTTATTTTCTTTGACATTTGAGTCTACATCATCCCCAATTTTTATTTTGAAAATTTGAAAATGGATGAGTTTTTAATTGCCACTCCTTTTATTTTTTTAGACGCTTATTCCTGTAAGCTTTTATTTTGAAGATTTTTTTGCATTTTTGAATGGATTCATCCGGAGTTGTTTTTTACGTATATTTTATTTTATTTGATTAAGTATTCAAGTTCATAGTCTCCATTTATTAATTCCTGATTTAATTTCCTATATTTTTTTGTATAATTATAATCACCATGCACTATAAATTTGGATCCCCTAAACCAGTGGTTTGACACCACCCGCCCAGGGCTGCCCGAGCCCGGTCCGCCCGTGCTCGGTGCCCGGGGTACCCGTACCCGAGCCCGGGTACACGGGTACACGGGTATGGGTTTCAAACGGGACGGTCATCTATTTTTGGAAAATACCCGGGCTCACCCGTACCCGCTGTACTCGAACCCGAATACCTATGTATCCGAACCCGTCCCGGGTGTACTCGCACCCGTTTATCTGAACCTGTTATAATCCGTAAAAATTTATTTAGTTAATTAGTTAGTAATTGAGATTTACGACTAATTAAAACTTAAATTAAGTTAATTAGGTTAAAAAAATAATTAGATTAAATGTTTACATGATTGATTATGTAAATCAATTTAGCAAATTAGGAATTTTAGATTAGAGATTTAAAACTTAGGTTAGATAATAAATTAAAACAAAGGGATTAAATGATTAACCAAATGAATTGTTCTATATATTTAACTAGTAAATCGGATTATTAAAGTAGAGATGTTTATATCTAAAAATACCAACTTCAACGAGTTTTGAAATTAATTAAATAATAGAATTAATTAAGTTAAATGGATTGTGTTGATTTATACGTTAAACCGATTAAAAAAAAATTTATTAAAATTTACGAACTTTAGTTAAGTTGGTGTAATTATGAATTTCGAATTTAAAACCGATCGTATTTAAAGACCATTTTAGTTAATGATTAAATAAATTATGAATAAACTTAGAGCTTGGTTCTAATTTCAAAAATGCGAACTTTCGTTGTCTCCCGGAATTATATTTTGATTGATCTAAGAGATCACTAAATCAACCACATTGATTTTATGATTTCTTTCAACCCTCCATCTTAACTTCTGCACGAATCTTGAAGTTACCAGATCTATAATTAAAATAGGGGTATTAATAAAATTGGAAGTTGGTTTCGGGTCCGCCCATTTTCTTCTCTGATTACGCAGCCTCTTCTCCCTTCGCGCAAGGCAGAGAGAGGGGTGCCCCTTCCCCTCTTGGTTCGCTGAAACCCTAGGCCCACCCGACCTTCCTGCCGCTGAAATGCGGGCTCCCCTCCGTCGCTCTCGCTCTCTCCATTTCTTCCTCCTGGAGAAGAGAGGAACCCCAAACTTTTCCCTCTCTTTTACTTCGGTGAGAAGCCATGCCCGCTCTCTCTCCTCTTTGAATGCCGCTGTCGCTTCGTTGCCAGTACTTCGGTACTTTGGGCGACTTTGTCGACCCCTGTCAGACACCTACTTTGAGACCCGTTGCTGTCCCGTCGGACCCGTCTGATTCGCCTATTAGAAGGCTATGCTCTCAATTGAACGGGTTTTTGCTCTCTCCCTCTCTCTATTTTCTCATGAGCTGAGATTTTTGCCTCTCTCTCTCTATTTTCGCCTTTCCCTCTGTTGCATGCAAAATCCCGAACCCTAGTTGTGACTGTGCTGATTTTTGGGATTTCGGTTCCTTGGTGCTTTTCTCTGGTTGCTGGCTGAGCCTTGAGATGTTTCTATCTTGTGACGTTAATCGATTTCGTGACGGCCGTGAGGCGAGCGAAAGTTTGGTGCCAGCCGTTTCTCGCTGCCCCTTTTTGCAATCGGAGCCTTTCTCGGGTAACCGCTCAACTATCTATTTATTTTGAATGCTTGGCCGGGTTGTTGATTTTCCCGGCCAGCCGCTGCTTGCTTGTGGTACTGATTTACTAGCGGGCGTTTTGTTCGTTATTGTCGCCTGCTGGGTTACTGGTACAGCACTGTACCAGTTCGGTTCCTTTCTTTTCTTTTGTGCCATTGTGGCTCTGACCTGTGGCCCTTGTGCCATGTTGCTTTGCTCCCTTGTGTGTGCCCTTTTCTGTTCTTTGTTCCTGTCCTGTGTTGATTGCGATTGTGCTGTGATATAAGTGTGTGACTGGTATCAGCGGTACCAGCCCAGTGTTGCCACTGGCACTGAATCTTAAACCTGACTTTGAACTGACAGGGACCATCTCGTAATTCTTTAAGATTGAAGGGGAAATATGCAAATTTCTGTGATGGTGTTAATTTGTATAAGATTAAGGGGTGTAGATGTTAATTATTGACCTTGGGAAATTTTCCTAATTTGAGAGGGCCGAATTGTAAAAGAGGGGATAAATTAAAATGTTGGATTCGGTTTTGAAAATTTGGAAATTTAAATGGGCTTAGGCCCAACCCGAAAATTGAGAAAATGAAATTTAAAAGTAAAGTTGGGCATTTTTCTTGATGGGCTCGGCCTTAGGAATTTAATTCTTATAAATTGGGCTCAAGCCCAAATACGAAAATATATTATATGGCTTAGACCCAAACAGAAACAACATATCATCATTTTTATACATCTAGTTTCAAATTTTAATAATTAGAGTAATATTTTAACCAACGTATTATCTTTAATAAATTAGCACTTGTGAACTTTTAAACTAAAGATCTAAATTTATGAATTGTTAATTAATTAGGACAATTAATTAATGACGTATCTTTGTACGTGCTTGAAAACAATTTCAAATTTATTATAAATATAGTAATATATTAACAAACGTACATTTATCTTATAGGTATCAAATACAACTAATTAAGACCATAATTAACCTATCGTATAAGTAAATTAGTGGAGCCATTATTATTATAGGAATTACATAAACATATTATCTACCAATTAAAATAGTTTAACACATTTAGATTAATTAGGATTTTTAAGTTAATTAATAAATTAAGTAGTTAGATTTTTAAAATGAATAGTTAAGTATTTGGATGTTTAAAATTTAGTAACTAGAATTTTATAAATTAAGTAAATAGAATTGTTAAATAAAGAAAACATGTTGTTAATTGATAAAGGACAATTAATTAACAACATATTAATATTTTCGAATCATTTGATTTCAAATTTCGTTAAGTAGGATAATTAGATAATCACGTGTTATTTTACATCTATAAATTTATCGACTATACAAATTATTAAAAATAATTCGTATGACTTTAGAAATATTATCATTAAATAGTTTACGCTTATAAACTACGTACTTAGGATTTAAAATTTATTGTAGCTTAAATTAGTTAGGAAAAATACGTTATTTTACAAGTAAGTGAATAGGAAATTTGTTGAGATATTTTGTATGTTTACGTGTTTTCGGAGTTTTCTAGGACCTATTGGCAAATAGGACATTACGGAATAATCTAGGGTGTTATTTGTAAGAGTGCGTTGTAGGGCTTATATAAGCTCGAACCATTGATCAATAAAGTAATCTTTTTGGCTCATTTATCTTTATGGTATCAGAGCCCTGTTATTAGGATTAGGGTTAGCTACAGTAAAATCCGTTACTGTAGCACTTCGCTACTGTAGCGCCACCTCAAAGTTGCCGCCGCCGCCACTGCTCCGCCTAGGTCGCCGCCGCCTCTCTAAGGCCGCAGCCACCGTCGTCTCTGCCTAGGGGTCGCTGCCTCTGCCAGGACGTAGCTGTCTCCGCCTGGACAGCTACGGTCTCTGCTAGGTCGCGACCACCTTCGCCTGGCCGTCGCTGCCACTTCCGCCAGGTCGCGACCACCTCAGGCTGCCGCGCCTCCATCTCCACCCGACCTATGAACACCTCCGCCTAAACCCGACCCTCCTTCCAGCCGACTTCCTTTCACCTCAGATCCGACCTCTAACCCTCCGCCTGGCCGACCCTCAGCCACCTCCCTCCAGCCGACCGTTCCCCTAGCCACCTCTCTCTAGGCCGATCACCTCTCTTTCTTAACCGACAGCCCTCTTTCTTAACCGACAGCCACCTCTCCTCTTCTCTCTCTTCTTCACAGCCCTTCTAAAGGCAAAGGTAAGAGGGGTTGTCCTTTGGGTGATTTGGCCGGCGTGGGGGGCCTATACCCCACGATACCCGAGGAGCGGGTCTGGATCTGGTTTAATCGGGATTTTGAACTCGAATCTTGATGCGATAAAATCAAGATCGAGTTAAAAGAAGAAGAGGAGAGGTTAGAGGTGATGAGGATCTAGATCTTGAGGGTGCAAGATCGGGTCTTGAGAAAGAAGATTGAGGATTTGAGATAAAACGGTGTGTAGATTGAGTTTGATCGATGGCTCATGAGGATTCAGGCAAGGAGGCCAAGAATCCAATGGAGGAGATTATGGCAAAGCTGAGTGCCACTGAGCTCCAGATGCTGATACGAGCGTTCAGGGAGGCTGCGAGTGAGAGCAGGATTGGGCTCCAGTCTGGTGCAGCAGGACTTCCAGGGGTGAAGTCAGCACTAGTGGCCTCCGATTCAGGTAACACAGGATACAGGAGCGAGAGTCGGCAGTGCTACAAGTGCGAGGAGATAGGTCACTTGCGACAGACTTGTCCTAAGTCACCAAAGGAGAGAGATGCATGTGAGCGGGGACAGTCTGGGAGTCGCGGTCGCGACAGTGGAGGTCACAGAGGTGGTGGAAGAGGGGGCTACCGGGCAAATCTGATGGTAGCAGAGGGCGAGAGTGAGGAGATACTGAAGAGGAAACAGAAAACAACAGGTAATGGGTCGCCTTCACCCAGGGGTAACTTTGCTTGTTTTGCTCACTCGGCCACAGGTGTTTGTGATCCACTTGCTCTTGCCTCGATATCCACCACTAGATCAGCAGAGTGGATAGTCGATTCTGGTGCATCCCGCCATGTGACTGGTGCTGCTAGGGAGTTTTCTTCCTATACCGATTCAGTGACCCTAACTAATGTGTTGCATGCTCCTTCCTTTCCCGTAAACCTGGTGTCCATTAGTGCTATTATTCGTGAGCAGAAATGCGTCGTGACCTTTGATATTCCGAAGATGGTTTTTCAGGAGAGGAGGACAGGTCGAATACTTGGAACTGGCACATGGCGTGATGGGTTGTGGTACATGGATAGAAAAGGGATGGACACAGCGCTGGCATCTGTGGTCGATAAAGTGGGGGCAGGAGGATCTGGGGTGAGTGTGGAGGATGAATTGCTTCTGATTCATAGGAGGATGGGGCACTCTTCCTTCAGCCTACTGGAACGTTTGTATCCCAAAGTATGAGAAAGCTGACAAACAAAAACTTGTGTGTGATGGATGTGAGTTTGGGAAGCATACAAGGAGTTCGTATGTAAGCTCAGGAAGTAGGAGTTCTCATGCCTTTGATCTGGTACATTTCGATGTGTGGGGGCCTTGTCCCACAACTACGGTGAACGGATTTAGGTACTTTGTTTCCTTCATTGATTGCTTTTCTCGTGTGACTTGGCTCTATCTGATGAAAAACAAGAGTGATGTGTTTGCTTGCTTCAAAGATTTTCACAAAGGAATTCAGACTCAATACGGTGCAGTTGTGAAGGTATTGAGGTCTGACAATGGGACAGAGTACACCAATGGGGCGTTTGGGGAGTACTTGTCATCCCAGGGAATACAGCATCAAACCACTTGTCCGTACACACCAGAGCAGAATGGGGTAGCCGAACGGAAGAACATGCATCTCCTTGAGGTGACCCGGAGTATGATGATGTCGATGAATGTACCAAAATACTTGTGGGGGCAAGCAGTCTTGACAGCAGCCTACTTGATCAATAGGATGCCCTCGCGGGTATTGGATTGGAAGTCTCCGATTGAGATGTTGAGAGGTAAGAAAGAAGATGTTCTTCCTCTCAAAAACTTTGGTTGTGTGTGCTTCGTGCAAGACAACAGACCAAATGTGGGAAAACTGGATCCAAGGGCTGTAAAGTGTGTGTTCGTTGGGTACTCGGCTACTCAGAAGGGGTATGTTTGCTGGAGTCCTATAGAGAGGATGTTGTTTGTTAGTATGGATGTCACATTTAGAGAGCTCGAGCCATACTACTCCTCTCAGGTCGCATCGCCCTTTGGGGACTCGCTCGATACAGGAGGTACGAGGCGAGAGGGGGAGGATAACAGTAGTGGTGAGAGGAGGTTGGTGAGTGTGGGGGATATCCCTTGTCCGTTTGTCCCTCGTCCGCCGATTGTGGAGTCGGCTGCTGAGGAGTCGGTTGTGGTGCCGGAACGGATGGAACGGGTTGATCCCGAGAATGATGGAACTCAGGCTCAGGGGGAGCTGAGAGTGTACACGAGGAGAAGAAAGCAGAATGAGGGAACCGTGCCTACAGTGCCACTTGTGCCAAGTCCCTTGTCCCTGCCTCCTCCGACTCCTGAGACACCTACACCATCCACCTCAGACTCAGAGTACACAGGTGATATGATTCCTCTCTCTACTCCTCCCGTTCCTTTATCGGTAAGGAGGACTTCTCGCAGCAATGCGGGAGTTCCCCCTGATCGATATGGCTTTCCACATGATATTGCCCAGTTTGTCTCTTATTCTCACATATCACCGGTACATGGAGCATTCATTGCATCTTTGGACACTGTCTCTATCCCTAAGTGTTGGCAGGTGGCTAAGGAGGATCCAAAGTGGAAAACTGCCATGCTAGAGGAACTTGAGGCTCTTGCTAAGAACAAAACCTGGAAACTTGTGTCACTACCACCAGGCAAGAAGGCGGTTGGGTGCAAGTGGGTCTTCACTGTGAAGCAAAACCCGGAAGGTCGGGTTGAGCGCTACAAGGCCCGATTGGTAGCAAAGGGGTATAGTCAGACCTATGGCATTGACTATGATGAGACCTTTGCACCTGTGGCGAAGATGAGCACAGTGCGGACACTTGTCTCCTTGGCAGCGAATGGAGGGTGGAAGTTGCATCAGCTTGATGTGAAGAATGCCTTCCTTCATGGTGATTTGGTGGAAGAGGTGTACATGGAGGTCCCACCGGGATTTGGCACGAAACAAACTGTTGGTAAGGTGTGCAGGCTCCAGAAATCTCTTTATGGGCTGAAGCAGTCTCTTCGAGCCTGGTTTGATAGGTTTAGGAGGGCTATGGTAGGCATGGGGTATCGGCAGACCAATGCAGACCATACAGTGTTCTTTAGGCGACATGGAGTTCACATTACGATGCTTGCGGTGTATGTGGACGACATGATTATCACTGGTGATGATGAGAGTGAGATAGCTCAGTTAAAGGCCAGATTGGGCAAGGAGTTTGAGGTAAAGGACTTGGGACAGCTGAGATACTTTCTTGGGAGTGAGATAGCTCGTGGTGCAGAGGGGATTGTGTTATCTCAAAGAAAGTATGTGCTAGATTTGCTTACAGAGACAGGTATGCTGGGGTGCAAGCCTGCGACTACTCCCATTGACCAGAAGTCCAAGTTGAGTGCTGAGGCAGGAGAGCCGGTTGATAGAGAGAGGTACCAGAGATTGGTGGGCCGCTTGATCTATCTGAGCCACACTCGTTCCGACATATCCTTTGCTGTGAGTGTGGTGAGCCGCTATATGCATGACCCTAGAGAGGGTCACATGGATGCTGTGTACCATATTCTGAGGTACCTGAAGAGTGCACCAGGGAAGGGATTGATTTTCAGAAAGAATGGACATTTGAACATTGAGGGCTATTGTGATTCAGACTGGGCTAGCTGTGCTGATGACAGGAAGTCCACGTCTGGATATTGCATGTTTGTAGGAGGCAATCTGGTCTCCTGGAAGAGCAAGAAGCAGACAGTGGTTGCACGATCCACGGCCGAGGTAGAGTACAGGGCCATGGCCTTAGGCGTGGCAGAGATGTTGTGGTTGAGAGCCTTGCTGGTGGAGCTCAAGATGGACCAAGGGGCCCAAATGAAGTTGTGGTGCGATAACAAGTCAGCCATCAGTATCGCCAACAACCCAGTGCAGCATGATAGAACCAAGCATATCGAGATCGATAGGTTCTTCATCAAGGAAAAGTTGACCAGTGGACTCCTGGAGTTAGGTCATGTTGCAACCAAAGACCAAGCAGCAGATTGTCTGACGAAAGGACTCAATTCGTTGGACTTAGCGAGAGGATGTGACAAGATGGGCTTAGTGAATATCTTTCGCCCATCTTGAGGGGGAGTGTTGAGATATTTGTATGTTTACGTGTTTTCGGAGTTTTCTAGGACCTATTGGCAAATAGGACATTACGGAATAATCTAGGGTGTTATTTGTAAGAGTGCGTTGTAAGGCTTATATAAGCTCGAACCATTGATCAATAAAGTAATCTTTTTGGCTCATTTATCTTTAAAATTAATAATAGTAAATTAAATCACGTGAATTATACCTTACGTATTTTATCGTAAAAATATGTAATAACTTGGGTTAAAAGTCATGACTTATTTAGTTAAACAGTTTATCTTTAAATTAAAATATAATAAATATTTAAATTACGATAGATTAAATTAAACCAACTTGACGTAATTGTGCGCTCAATCGGAATCGAATAAAATCGATCGAACCGATTGAGCTTAATTTAAATAGTAGAGTAAATTAAATTCGAACCATAGTTAATTAATTAATTACGAACAATTAGTGAAATTAATCAAATGGGGTAATCAGGGTTACAAATAGTTAGTTTAGACTCTAATTAAGTTACGTCTAAATTACAGGTCAGCCGACCTACGTAGATTTTGACCCGTGGATCGATCCCGTTGACGCTTGTACGGGAGCAGGCGAGGATTACGTGGATCCCGGAGATTATTAGCGCGTTCTACCCCTACAGCCATCAGGTGTGGGATATCTGTATTTTTCTTTCGTGGCGTACTCTCACCAGTCGACCACTTGACCTGACATCTGCACTTTAAATTTTGTAGTTGCATTAGAGCATGTTTAATCCTTTCTGAACTGTAATTTAGGATTTGCACAACCCCTTCTAAATTGAAATTTAATGCTTTCTTAGGAGTAGTGTAACTTAATTAATAATATATTAGGATATTAGTTGTCTTCTTCTCGTAGAGGACAACATATTATTGTAGTTAAGCATGTGCATTGGTGAGCGTGAGATAGAAGACCGAATGACTGCTTTCCGTTCTCGTAGTATGGGATGCGAGGCGGTTCGTGGGTCATTGGGCTGAGGGATCACTTGATTCCTTAGAGGTCTTATTAGGATTATTATTATTATATGCATGAGATTGGTATTATATCATTTTCGATCATTTTACATTTTGTGCGGACCGATCTCGAGTCCGGAGACGATTCGGGAGCTATCCCCCCTACATTAGGAGCTACTTGCCTAGTACGGCTGCCGAGGTTGCGGTGGCAGATTTTATTTTTGTTGTTATGGGCCGCTCACGAGCCCTTGTCCCATTGATCTGGCCGGATGGTGGAGTTTCGTCTCTGCTCATGAGGAGACGAATTGACTTATTCTTACGCATTGCTTGTAGTTTTCTCCTATTTTATATGTTTGGTGATGAATCGTCTTAGAGAAGGAAAACACATGGAATTAAGTGTAACCATCGGCTAGCGTGCCCTTCTTGTGTGGGCAAAGCTCGATGTCCTTAGGCATCGGGTACCTTTGCTCTGATCGCAGTCCTTGGATGTTACACGAATTTCGATATAACCATCGGCTAGCGTGCCCTTCTTGTGTGGGCAAAGCTCGATGTCAATAGGCATCGGGTACCTTTGCCCCTCTGATCGCAGTCCTTGTGTTATGTCACTTTTGAGATACAAATTCAATTTGATTGAACTTGGCACGGCACAGGGTGATAAAATTATCCGTACTATTATTATATCAATTTGTACACACAGTACCTATTGTACTGGACTTCGGTTGAGTATAATATTAATCCTCATATTTTATTTTGGGAAACTTTGGCATTTTGGCATAATAGGATAATCACATCATGTCATCTATTATATGTATATTTTCTTTTGTAGTACTATGATAGGTTTAATTTTCGTAACATATGCATTAAAAGTGAATTACCGACCTTACGTAGATTTCAAATTAAAATGTGCTTTGACTGAAGAGGATCCCTGAAAGGATAATACTGGGTCACATACTGGGCGATCATTCGCTCACCCACCTTGTTATGTGGGATTTCAGGTACAGGATCTGGCGTTCCGCAGCAGGAGACGTCAGGAGCTGTTCCCAATGACCATGCCGTTTGATATAGGCCTTAGGAGACTTTGATTAGGGTTTTGCGAGTTCAATGTTTTAGTCATATACATTGGACTCGATAGATTATGTATCCCTTGACTAGCTATGTTTATTTTATCCCGATGTGGATTGTATGGATGATCTGATGATGTATATATTTATGTTTATTTGATATTTATGACTATTGCTTGTTTGTATTATATTGCTTCCGCTGCTGTTTGATTTTTATGTTGTTTAGCCTTGCGTGTTTATTGAGTATTAGACACGAGGCGGGGATTTGATCATGCCCTAATCCGGAAATCCTGGTTTGGGGTGTGACAGAACCCGTCCCGGGTGTACCCGCACCCGTTTACCCGCTACCTGAAAATCCATGTTTTTCAAAAAAATTTCCCTCCCCTCAAATAGTAATTGGTTCAAATCAATCAAACCGGGTAGGTCCCACCTGTCAATTCTTTTTTTTTTCAAATTTATAAAATTTCAAATATTATTCTCTCTCCAATCAAAACTCTATATATTCACCCCTCTTTCTTTCAATATTCTCTTATTCTCCCAATCTCTCATAATCTCATTCTCTCATTCTCTCAATCTCAATTTTTATTATTCTCAGTTTTTAAATTCATTGTTTAAAAAAAATATAGTTGTAAATTTAATTCATTCTATAAATACGCAAACGGAATTACGAAGTTCGGCACCTCCTGCAAGATTTTTCCGCGAGATTTAAATGTTACATTTATTTGATGTTAGATTAATTTATTTTTGTAGAGTAAATTTAGTTTATGCTAGATTTATTTTTGTAGAGTAAATTTAGTTTAATTTATTTTTGGAGAGCAAATTTAGTTTCATGTTAGATTAATTTAGATTTGTTAAATTCGTTAAGTAATTAGATTTGTTAGATTTATTTTACGTTAGATTTGTTAAATTTGTTAAGTAATTAGATTTGTTAGATTTATTTTATGTTGGATTTGTTAGATATGAAGTAATTAGATTTGTTTTGAATATGTTTGATTTTATTTTTGAAATTCGGATTTATTTTTAATAGGTTAAAAAAAGATGTTAGATTTATTTTTTTGAATATGTGAAGTAATTATATTTGTTTTGAATAGGTTTGATTTTATTTTTGAAATTCAGATTTATTTTTAATAGGTTAAAAAAAATTGTTAGATTTTTTTTTTTTTAGATGTGAAGTAATTAGATTATTTTTGAATAGTATTGATTTTATTTTTGAAATTCGGATTTATTTTTAATAGGTTAAAAAAAGATGTTAGATTTGTTTTGAATAGGTTTGATTTTATTTTTGAAATTCGGATTTATATTTAATAGGTTAAAAAAATATGTTATATTTGTTTTTTTGAATATGTGAAGTAATTTACATTTATTTTTTTGAATAGGTTTGATTTTATTTTTGAAATTCAGATTTGTTTTTAATAGGTTAAAAAAAAATGTTAGATTTGTTTTTTTGAATATGTGAAGTAATTAGATTTGTTTTGAATATGTTTGATTTTATTTTTGAAATTCGGATTTATTTTTAATATGTTAAAAAAATATGTTAGATTTGTTTTTTTTTAATATGTGAAGTAATTAGATTTATTTTGAATAGGTTTGATTTTATTTTTGAAATTCGGATTTATTTTTAATAGGTTAAAAAACTATGTTAGATTTATTTTTTTGAATATGTGAAGTAATTAGATTTGTTTTGAATATGTTAGATTTTATTTTTGAAATTCGGATTTATTTTTAATAGTCTAAAAAAAGATGTTAGATTTGTTTTTTTGAATATGTGAAATAATTTACATTTATTTTTCTGAATAGGTTTGATTTTATTTTTGAAATTCGGATTTATTTTTAATATGTTAGATAAATAGATTTGAATATGTTAGATTTTATTTTTTAAATTCTTGTTACTTTTTAAATATGTTAGATAAGTAAGTTAGATAAATAAGTTAGATTTGTTAGATAAATATGTTGGATTTATATTTTATTTTTGAATATGTTGAATTTGGTAGACTTATTTGTTTGAATAAGTTAAATTTGTTAGAATTATTGTTGTAAAATAGATTTTTAAAATTTGAATTAGACTTATTTTTTTAAAAATTTAAATTTGAATTACACTTATTTTTAAAATTTCTGTCGTTTTTTTTGTTTTTTTTTTGAAATTCAGCCAAAGCAGAGGCACCTGCCTTTTTTTTTCTTTTTTTTTTTTGAAAATCGGCAAAGGCAGCAGAGGGCAGAGGCAGAGCTGTGCCTTATTTGTTTTAAATTTTTTAAATTTGAATTGGAATTTTTTTTTAAAATTTGAATTATTAGACTTATTTTTTTTAAAATTTGAATTACAAAATTTGACTTAGAACAAGTTAAATTTGAATTAGACTTAATTTTTTTTTAAATAGATTTATTGAAATTAGAGTTATATTTTTTTGTTCAAATTAGAGTTAGAATTATTATTTTTGTAAATTTTTTTGTTTAAATTTGAATTAGACTTTTTTTTTTCAAATTAGACTCAAATTGCCTTTTTTTTTTTCTTTTTCTTTTGAAATTCGGCAAAGGCAGTAAGGCACTAACCACTAAGGTTGCTGCCTTTTTTTTATTTTCCTTTTGAAATTCGGCAAAGGCAAAGGAATTAAGGAAGGCAGAGGCTTTCTGCCTTGTTGAATTTTTTTTCTTTTATTTACTTTAATTTAGATTTAATTTAGATTTAATTTAATTTATATTGAATTTAGATTTACATTTAAATAGGTTAGATAATTTTGGATTTATTTTTAATAGGTTAAAAAAAAATGTTAGATTTGTTTTTTTGAATATGTGAAGTAATTTATATTTATTTTTTTGAATAGGTTTAAAAGATGACATTTCCTAATCACGAGTCGGTAGAGAAATTTTAAGCGAGAATGTCACAAGAAATTTTTGACCCACCTATGCCACCACCTAATTATCCACAAAATTATCCACAAAATTATCAAAGAAAGAATCAAACGCTAGATTTAAATTATCAACAACCCCCCAAATGTATGCACCGTATTATACTTCAAACGATCCAAACATATATATTCCACAAGAAACACATCAACCGACACCACCATATGCATATGGAGGCACTTCTTCTGTAGCATCGAGTCAAGGCACCCCCTATAGAATGTACTCCTTCGAGAAGTGTCACTGAAATTGAAGAAGAATCAATCATTCATCCGACAAGTGTCCTCCTAGAACAAGTGATAAAGAAGACTAGAAGAGTTCCTGAATACAATCAGCCGTGGGTCAAATGGTACAAGGTGACCACAGATGAGAATGGCCACATGCAAACCCTTGAATGTAAGGTAAAAAATTGCAAGAAACATTTTTTGTGTATAAACAAACTAGTGGTATGACCAGCTTTAAAAGACATGTCGAAATGCACCAAAAGAAGGGTAAGGTTCCAAGGGAAAATGTTGGACCGAGACAAATTCAAACCCTTATGAACGCGGATGGTACCAGAACCAACCTAAAATACGATGAATCAAGAATGCTTAGTGAATTGGCCCGGTACATTACCCACAAAGAACAACCAATAAGTATGGGTGGTTGCATGAGTTTTGCCCGGTTAGTCATTCAGGGGTGTGCTCAACCAATGTACAAGAGGATCTATAATAGAAAGATGGTTAGTGAAATTAAAAATCAGTTTACCAGAACAAAAGATGAGCTCCGAGCTATATTTGCATACCAACAAAATAAGGTCTCAATTACCTCCGATATATGGACTGCCGGTAAACATGGCCTTGGGTACTCTTGTGTTATCGGCCATTGGATCGATGATCAGTGGGTATTACAAAAAAGGATATTAAGTTTTCGTGTGTTAGATTCCCCGCACTCAGCACATGTAATTTTCAAATTCATTATTGAGGTGTTACAAGAGTATAATCTTAAGAGAGATATGGATAACAAGATTTTTCTATTTCATTCGATAATGCTAGTAACAACGTAGCTTCCATTGAGATTTTTAAACGGTCACTAAACCCGATTATGAATGGTGCAATATTTCACAAAAAGTGTGCTTGCTACATACTTAACCTCGTCGTGAAGACGAGCCTTAAAACAGAAGCCGTAAAAGATTTGAGCAAGTTAAAAGTTCCTTGGGATATAGATACCCGTTGGAACTCTAACTATAAGTTTTTGAACCGATGCCTTCCTTACAAAACCGTCATAGGAGAGTTTTTGAGAGGCTCCACCCCCGAGGGAATGGCATTGGAGCCCAGCCTTGAAGAATAGGAGCAACTACAAACCCTGAATAATTTCTTAGGAACATTTTTTAATGCAACCGTCAAATTATCCTGCTCGTACTCACCGACGGCATTTGAGTTGATCCGACATCTCTATAACATCTCCAAGGTGTACCGTGAATTGGAACAAGCTGAAAGCAAGTACTCCACTCTCACACCGATCGTAGATGCCATGAAAGAAAAATTTCTAAAATATTGGGACGATGTACCCCTCCTAGCCATTATCGCAATCTGCCTCAACCCGGCATACAAGAAGTATTTCACGATCAAAATAGTTGCAGCGTACAAAGAGAATCTACATATAGACAAAACTGGGGTGGAGGATTCGTGAATTCGAAGTTCGATGAGATGTTTAACATGAGGAGGGTTAAAATGCACCCTCTTTTTGTGCTCCTAACGTGCACCCTCTCCTCATATCTTCATTTTCAAAGTTCAAATAGTCGATTCGAACCTTCCAACGTGTTATTCATATTAAAAAAGTGCTTGGAGACCAAATTTTACATTTTTTTGAATTTTTTTACTATTTTTTCAGAATTTTTGAAAATCATCACTTTGCTGAATTTTTTATTATTGTTTAGTTTAATCAAAAATTCTGAAAAAATAGTAAAATTTTTCCAAAAAATATAAAATTTGGTCTCCAAGCACATTTTAATATGAAGAACGCGTTGGAAGGTTCGAATCGACTATTTGAACTTTGAAAATAAAGATATGAGAGGAGGGGGCACGTTAGGAGCACAAAAGGGAGGGTGCATTTTAACCCTCCTCGTTTAACATATACAACTCAAGAATGGGTGACAACCAAAACCCGTCTTCGTCCCGTGCCGCCCCAGGTAACAATATAAATATACATGTGTTTTTAATCTTTATTATTTATAATATCTACATTATTTGTCCACTAATTTTTTTAATTTTTTAATAGTTCCACTTCAGGAGCACTAGCAGTGGTGGATTGTTAGCAGATTTCCAATCGGAGATCCAACCGCACACATCCACAAACGAGTTAGTGAGCTATTTTGCAGGGGTAAACGAAAAAGAAGATGAATTTGACATCATGACGTGGTGGAAGAGGAATCAAAGAAACTATCCAACACTGGCAATGATGGCCCGCGACGTATTTGCCGTACCCGTGTCAACCATACCCTTCTGAAAGTTGTTTTAGTTCGGCGAACAGGATCCTCTCCGATAAACGCAGTAAGTTGGGTGCACATGTTTTTGAGAGACTTGTGTGCTTGAAAGATTGGATTGATGCTGATGAGCGCAACCAACATCGGGATCATCAAGAATCATTATCCGGAGTCGACACTGAAGAAAGAGGTACCGAGCCGCGGCCCGCGGCTAATTCGGATTCAGACGGTGCGAAAGAGAGCGAACAATGGTATATGAATCCAAACTACTAGATAGGTAGTGTCGGTATACATTTCTAACCTCTTTTAATCTCTATGGTTATTTTTTAAATTATAATTTCTAAACGTTTCAATTAGTTCTTAAATTATTCATTTTAAAGAAGAATTACTAACAAAAAAAAAGTTAGAACTCCGCATATGTTATTTTACATAGCCGGTCTCAAGCCCGGAATAAAGGAGGAGGGTAACTTTTATTTTTTAATCTATTGTTTTAAAATAATTCCTATTTATTTTTAAAGTAATTGATTTAAGAAATTTTTTGAATAGGTTTTATTGTTTTAAAGTAATTGATTTACGATATTTTTTATTTATATTTTATTTAACCTATTAAAAATAAATGAACGTTTAGAAAATATATTATCAATTTAAAATGAACGTTTACAAAATATATTATCAATTTTAAATGTAAACTACAAATTTCGAGATATAAATAAATTATGAAACTATATAATTAGAATGAGAGTTTGAAAATAAAATAAAATTACTCGTGTAAAGAAATAAATAATTAGACTTGTACTTAGCCGAATAAATATACAAATTTTCGCACAAATAATTTTTATATATAAGTTACAAATTTTATTTATTTAGGAATTATAAAGATGTGACTTGATAATTTTATGTATATATATACAATATTTGATATTGAACTATTCAGATTTTAAAAGTTGAATTATAAACACGTAATAATATTAGTACGATACTGTAAAAAAAACAAGACAAAAAAAACAGAAAACAAAACAGAAAACAGAAAAAAAAAACCCGTCTACCCGTCTACCCGGGAACCCTAGACGGGCACAGGTTTGAAACGGGCAGGGCAGACTTAAAAAAAAAAAAACCCGTCTACCCGTGCCCGTTGTACCCGGGTACCCGTTGTACCCGTACCCGTTGTGCCCGCTACCCGTCCCGAATTTTGCCCTGCCTGGCCCGAGGTACCCGAGAGCACAACACAACACTACCCTAAACTAACTAAATTTTTTAGTTTTGATCCGGGCCGTACGATATGCTCTAACACGATTATTAGTGTGCCCCCATGCATTCTACCACAGGCATGGCCCGAATTTATAAAAAGACGGTCCGAATTTTTTTGAGAAAAATATAAAAGGATTTGCGGGACTTGTTAATTATTTTCTTGGCTAATACCCTTTCTGTGAAATATCTCAATAATATTTGTTTCTTTTTTGTGATTTGTTGTTGTTGTTTGGCAGGTTACTGGAAGCTTATTTAAAGGCTGATGCTGAACTGAACTGCTTCACTAAGCCTTTGATAAACTAAGTTAGCAGCTGCCCTAACACAAAATAAAACCTCAGTGAATAGATTAGATATTCGTCTCTCTAGGGGTATGCTTGGATTAGAAGGGTATGGTGACTTATTTTCCATAACCAATTTTGACTTTATTTTCATGAAGCAATTTTGTGTAAGTTAATGTTCTTTGGTCAGTGGATAAATTACAACCACTGGCTTGCATGCCAATAAAGTGAGCAGAAATGTATATTGTTTGTTTATTAAAAAAAAAGACAAAAAGCTAAGCTCATCAGTGCATAATGACTAATGAGGATGTGCTAGTTAAAACTACCGCATTTTCTGATATATGGAATCTTGCAACTGTTCTATAAAGTATTAAGTATCTTTAATTGTTGAATCAACTATTATTTATTGTCAAATCTAAATGTATGACTAAACATTATTTAAGATTTACTAATAAATTTAAGGAATTAATTACTTTATTATGTGTTCATCTATTGAACTTTTTTTATGTTGTATTTGTTAGTGTTTGCTCAATATTTTTTTTTCAATATGCACTTTTTTCGAGACAATTCGCAAAATAATACTAGTATATTAAAAAAAAGTGTGCATGATCCAGGAAGGAAATGACTCTTATAACTAACAACATAATTGAAGAACCAAAGTTTGGTTTTATGTTTTGTACACTTGTTAACGGGTCGAGTGAGCGTCTAACTGATTTCAAATATCAGGGTTGGAATGAGGAGGGTATATTCGTTTTAGGGAAAATTGGTTATTTGCCACTCCAAAATCTTTCAATTTGAAAAATGCCACTCCGAAATTACAAATTATCTTAATGCCACTCTAAACTGACTTAATTCTTAATTTTGCCACTCATACTGTATTAGTACTTTTAAAAAAAAATTTAATGACTAAAATACCCTCTAGAGAAAACACAAATCAAATCTGCTGCCATAAAAGGCTGTACAAGCTTGCTTCTTGGTTGCTGGTACCAGTATGGTACCAGTACACAAAGGAAACAAGGCGCAGCCAACTAACAACAAGAAGGGTACCGGCCACACAAAAGAAACCATGCGCACAGCCAAACCAAGACAGAATCAGGAGCAGGGAAAAACAAGCACAGAACCGGCAAAACTAGCACCATCAAGAACAAGAAAAAGGCACCGAAAATGTGCATCAGCACCCTCAACACAAAGAGGCAAAAGGAACCAGTACCAGTAACGGTATTGGTAAGGTCAAACCCAAACCCAACCGCCATTAGACAAGAAAAAGGGCACAGTTCCGAAATGAAGCAACACAAAGCACCAGAACAGGAACAACCAATCACAACCGAAATGCAACAAGAAAGGCACCCAACCCCAATTCGATCGAGTCGAGAAAAATCAACAATCTCGCACTCAATCGATCAACACCCCGAATTCATCACAAAAATTCATCGACACACCGAGAAAATCAAGCACCGGATTGTGCCGCCGTTGTGCCTCCCCTTTGCTCCGCGATTTGCCCTTTGCAACGAGATTAGTAATCTTATTAGTGATTGTGTACTGGAGGAGGCGATGTCCCCTTTGCTCTGCGATTTCCCCTTTGCCCAGCGATTTCCCCTTTGCCCAGCGATTTCCCCTTTGCAACGAGATTAGTAATCTGCTGTAAGCTGCTATAATTTTCTAGCATAATTAAACACCAACTTACAAGATTTCCTCTGTTGGTGTAAACACTACAAGATTTCCCTCATCTATTTCCCCTTTGCTCTGCTGTAAGCTGCTATAATTTTCTAGCATAAACACCAACTTACAAGATTTCCTCTGTTGGTGTAAACACTACAAGATTTCCCTCATCTATTTCCCCTTTGCTCTGCTGTAAGCTGCTATAATTTCTTCACCAAATGAGGAAGGAAGGAGGCGATGTGTATATGAAGGGTATAATTGGAAATACAGAAATACGTATTTCAAAACATAATTTTTCAGTTAATTTTTAATAAAAATAGTATAAGAATTGTATATTAGTGGCAAAATTAAGAATTAAGTAAGTTTAGAGTGGCATTAGAATAATTTGTAATTTCGGAGTGGCATTTTTCAAATTGAAAGGTTTTGGAGTGGCAAATAATTAATTTTCCCTTAGTTTTATTATAAATTGCCACAATAAATATAGGAAGGAATAGAAGTATTGCTGTCAAAGCAAAGAAAACTGATATATGAATAATTGTACACGAGTTCTGCAATTTAATGAATTGAAGGCCTTGCTCTCCAGACCGAAATTTTTATTTTTAACATTTTAATAAAATTCATTAATAAATTAACCATCGTTTTCGGTCAATTTCAAATCTAACACGGCCGCAGAATGCCGAAGCGGACCAATATGGGGGGTACCGCAGAATGCCGGAGCGGACCCCCATATGGGTCCGCACAATGCCGAAGCGGCCCCAGGGCCGCATAATGCCGGAGCGGTCCCTTTATTTTTTATTTTAGAAATACGAAATTGTATATATGTTAAGTGTTATTTAGTTTCGAATGCAGTTTAAATTGATTTTTGGTCGTATCGTATTTTTGGTCGTTCGTTTGAAATATTTTAGATATTTTAGATATGTGGTTTCTTTGAAATTCTTTTGTGTACTCTGAGAAAATAAAATCAACAAAATAAATAAATAACAACAAAATCAAACAAACAAGAAACTAATCAACGAAATAAATAAGTATCTGACAAAACATCTACCAATACTCCAAATAAGAATCTACCAATCTAACAAAACATCTAACAATCTACGGCTCTGGACTAAACACCGTCCTCGCCTTCTTCTTCCTAAACCCCCGACCCCGCCTGCATAGTGGCGTCTCGTCTGTATCTTCGGAGGATGCTGAGCTGGATGCCTGGACATCCGTAGACTGAACCGGCTCCTGGAGAACCTCCTCAATCTCGGATGTCTGCTGGACCCCAGGACCAAAAACTGTGGTCTGTCCAGACTCAGCCTGCGTGAATAAAAACGCCTGTCTGGCAATAGGGTCATCGAGGAGGGAAGGGTGAGGTACCTGCTGTGAGGACTGGCCAGGGAACGGCGGGATGGGATCTGTCTGAACATACCCTGGCTCATAGGCAGGAGGTACTGTCTGAGTGGGACTGTAACCTGGGGAATACAGTCCATCTCCCTCTGTGCCATAATCAGTGGAGATATCAAAGCCCAGGTCCTCCTCGTGTCCACCCTGTAGTAACTTACAAATTAGATAATGTATTGAATAAGAAAAAAATCACAGTTATGTATTTTAATTTAAATTATACCTCGGTAGGCATCCTAGCCTGGGATCCCATGGCGTCCTGTGCGGCTCGGCGCATCAACTCGGCACCTCGGTCGAACGCCTGACCGACCGTCTCAGCATCATGGACGCCTGCAAACACGTCCTCATCACCAGTGTAGGGGACATAGACATCGGGCTCGTCAGATATGTCGTCGACCGCATCAACACCGCCCAAGCCAGCGCACCTCAGTAGAGAGTCGAGGCGCGCCCTGTACCCACACTGGCACACCGCGGGTACGTTGTGCTTGAGGATGACCTTCCCGAGCCTCTTCCATCCCCTGGTGACGGCCATCGTAGCCCCTATGACGCAACTCTTGACAAGATATAATGCCTGAAAATTGAAAAAATTATGAAGAAGTTGTACAATTGTAAATATTAATATTTTTGAATTTGAAACTTCAAATTAAAAATACCGTGGCTGCGAGAGGTGCGCCGGCGGGGATAATACCGTGGATCCGTCCTCTACGATCCCTCGGCTTCGGTACCCGCTCGTGCGGGTTGTCGGCGAGGTAGCCCTCAATGAAGATGGTGTACGCGCCGTGATCCTGATACCAATCTCTGTAAGGTCTGTACGAATTACAACAAATGTTAGATATTCCAATCAAAAAGCCATAGTTGAAGTAGTGAATTAATAAAATTTCTTACACTGGCGCGACATCCATCTGACGGTCGGGCTCGGCCAATGGGGGATCTGCCTGTCCTGCCTCGAACACGTAATCGGCACGAGCAATCCCCCAGTCCTTGCCTGCAGTGGTCTCCCTGGCATGGTGCAGAGCTCGCCAGACATCCTCGCTGATCGGTGCCGGGGGCGGAGCAAGCTGGCGCATCCCGAACTGTCTCATGACCCGTCCGGGGTAATGGTGCTCGATGATCTATATATATTAATACATTAGTTTTTATTAAATTAAGTTGATTGTGTAAATAACTAGCATAAAGAAATTACGGTACCTGAAAACATATGAGCGGCACCTCTGCACGCCAGAAACGCTCCTGCTGACGACATCGCTCCGGCAATATCTCAAGATATGAGCGATGTGCGCCATCCACCTCGACCTGGAAGTATAGATTTAATATCATATATCAATTCGAACTGGAAAAAATTTAAATAAAAATAAAAATAAAAGTAAACTTACATAATCTCTGTAGGGCTCCCAAGTGACAAACTCGGCATCATCTCTGAGGTGCTCGATCTCCTGTCTCCAAAATGTGATGCCGAGAGACGCGCCATGCCCCGCACCTATCCAAATCTTGGGATAGCAGTACTTGGCGGCAAATGCAGGGCAGTTGTCCGGCTCGGGCTTGCCCCACTGCGGCACATCTGTCTTGCTAGCCAGGACTGGACGGCCAACAATCAGATGTGCATAGGACCAGTGCTGTAGTAACATGCACGGTCCTATGAAGGTCTTGTTCTTCTTCAGGCAGGCTGTGTTAAGACCCCTTTACAAGAAAACAAAGTCATTTTTACTACACTACGATGTATACTATTTGAAAATATTTATAAGGTGTTTCTTACCTATATAGGCATGCCAGCGTGGCACCTCCCCAGTTGAACCTGCCCGCAGTGGACAGGTCGCGCAGAAGTTCGAGGTAACACAGCCGCACCTGATCTCCATGCGAATCCGGAAACAACCGACAGGTGATCATCTCCAAAATATAGGCGCGCAGATATCGATCAATAACCACCTGTTAAAGATTTAAATTAGAACATTACTTACAAGAAAATAAATATAATACTATTTAAATTAAATCTTGTACAAGCAAATACCTGATCTGCTCGATCCGGAAAGACCTGAAATCTCGCCCGCAGCTTTACCAAGTTGATGCAGCTGGGCGAGACCACAATCTTATCACCTCTCTTCTTCGCTTTCTGGAGATCCTCGTGCGGGATACCCAATAGCTCTAAGCACAATGCACGAAAATCTCCGTACTCGACGCCCGTGACCGGCTCCCCAATAATAGTCATACCCCACAGGCAACTGACGTCCTGTAGGGTGACTGTCATCTCAGCATGGGGGAGATGAAAGCTGTGCGTCTCCGGACGCCATCGCTCAACGAGGCCAGAAGATAAGCCCTCGTCAGCATTCTCCTCGGCCATCTGGGATATCTGGTACAATCCCATCGAGCGTAAAACCCCCCGTACGCCGACTGGTACCGTAGATGCTGGCGGTTGTGACGAACCGTAACCGCATCCAAACCCTGCATTTAAGTAAATAATCAGATCAAGTTCATTCATCGAAAATTCGAGATGACAAATTTATAAATATGACAAATTTACTTACCCCAGTGGCAGCCTCTAATATCCGATGCTCCGCATTCGGGTACCACAAGAAGTCGCTGACCCTGTCGGTGCGACTCCGGATACCCGGAACATCCGCCAACGCTGTCTCGATGTACTGAGACATCTCGTATGGCGTGGCTGTAGGAGCATGCTGTGTACCCCTACTGGAGGATGGTATATCTCTACTGGTACTCATGCTGTATTGGATAATATTTGGTCAAATATGAGAGTTTGGTAAAAGTCCGGTTTAACTTTGGGTACAATTCTAATTAAATTTGGATACAATTCTAATTAAATTTGGTTACAACCGAATTAAATTTGGGTACAATCTAATTAAATTTAGGTACAATTCTAATTAAATTTGGTTACAATCGAATTAAATTTGGGTACAATCTAATTAAATTTGGGTACAATTCTAATTAAATTTGGGTACAATCGAATTAAATTTAGGTACAATTCTATTTAAATTTGGGTACAATCGAATTAAATTTTGGTACAATTCTAATTCTAAATCCTAAATCTTAACTCTAAACCTAAATCCTAATCCTAAACCCTAAACCTACACCTAATTACTACTCTACACTAAAAATTAAAACAAGAGAAGAAGAAGAAAACTTACCCGAGGTCGAAGGGATTCAAACTTCAAAAGAGATGTAATGAAATCGGAATTCTGCGGCCCTATATATAGGCCGGGGACCGCTCCGGCATTGTGCGGCCCTGGGGCCGCTTCGGCATTATGCGGACCCATATGGGGGTCCGCTCCGGCATTCTGCGGTACCCCCCATATGGGTCCGCTCCGGCATTCTGCGGCCGTGTTAAATTTCGAATTGACCGAAAACGATGGTTAATTTATTAATGAATTTTATTAAAATGTTAAAAATAAAAATTTCGGCTCTCCAGATCAGCGAGTTAAATTTAATGCCCAAATATTATTTGCTTTTGGGACGAGATATATTCACCATATTGGTAAAGTGGTATTTGCTTAAATTGTGACATTGATAATAAATGTATTTGATAATAGTTAATACCAATACAACCTTTATCAACTCAAGAAAATTAAAATTGTAAAATCAGTTTTTATGTAGGTCAGGTATTAAATTTGACATAATTTATAAAAAAAAATATTCATCATCTATCATTTGACTTATCAATTTTATGATTTTATTTTCTCAGTGTTCGATTGGTGATAGAAACATTAAAATTACACTAAATTTGATAAGTGTTTTAATCAATTACTAGTTTCAAACTCGGGTAAAAGTGCTGGACAACTAAATCTAAATGCGGATACAAGCCTAAATGTGAAAACTTACATGATTGCTACAATAAAAGAACGCAAGAATCTTTTTGCTATGATTCGGACTTCCCTTGGTCAATTGTGATTCACCTCACAAATTGATTAATAAAACCTCAAACTCTAAATGTTTCAAGTCTTGCAAAGTTGATTACTCGAATTTATCGATTTATCATTCTTTCACTAAACTATGCCTTCGTTTGTAGAGATTTTCCCTTTTTGGCACCCCCAAGCTTGAATCAAGCTTAGGTCAGAAAGTTGCGGACTTCGTGTGTTGATATGTGCAAAAATTTTATTTTTTTCATTTCTAATTGGGAGACGAGCTCAAAGGCGCCCATTCAAGGCTTATTGCCAGTACTCTTATTTTCTCCATCTTTTCATCTCTCTCTTTTTTTTTCTTTTTCTTTTTTTTTTATTATTTTTTTTTTATTTGCACATACCATGAATACACACATCCACTAGCGTTCATTCACACCAACGGATATCCCAACCTTTCTTTAATTGAAATCCCTATTTCCAAAATTTAAAGGCACAATTCAGTTTCTAAATTCTATTTCAACATTCAAGTCTCCATTCTCACAAGTCTCAAACCATTTATTCCTAATCAGTTCTATTTGGTCAATTATGAGGTTAGTTCTAACTTCCCAAAGTCATCCCAATCACATGAAAATTTTCAAACAGGTCCCAAATCGAAACAATCAAGCAAATTTTTCACCTAACAATGCAAGAGAAAAGTAAAAATGACCTAAGTGCAATCAAAATAAATCCTAAAACACAAAAGTAAATCCTAAGATACAAAAGTCGTCTTCCCCCCCAAGCTTAGCCTGAGCATTGTCCTCAATGCTTCAAGACTGAAAGATAAAGAGATATAGAAGCAAAAGGGAAAGAGAAAACATACCCGCTCAGTCATCGGTGGGAGGTGGATCAGGTGGCACTGGTGGGAGCACCCACTTCTGAGGAACACGAACCGTGCGATCATACTCTTGCATCAGAAAAATCCGCAAGATTCCCATCAAGTTCTTGATCGAGCGCCCGATCGCGCTTTTGTGCGCTTCCAATTTCTCCAAGAGTGAAGCAGTCCGATCGGGTTCAAGATCTGCACTTATGATCACAGGACGACATCTATCTGGGTCTAGAAGCTCATACCTGAGGTGAAGAGGCTTGAGCTCAGGAGTCAGCCGCTCTGTCTGGGTCTTGACGCGGGTCGCATCAGGTGGAATGGCATCGCATGTTGACCAATCCGACTCGCTTCCTTTGGTCTCCAGGTCATCAGAACACGGCATGCGGGTCGCATCGGGTGGTGTGCGGGTCGTGTCTCAATGATGCGGGTCGCGTCAAGTGCGGTCTGGTCTGTTGGCTGGGCTGGTCCTTCGCATTTTGGCTGAGCTGGCAGCTTTTCAGGTTGAGATTGGCGTGAGGTGATGATGTGACTCAACTGCTCCAACAGCTTGTTTTGAGCGGCCATCTGCGTGGACATGTTTTGCAACTGTTCCCACAGCATGTGGTTCACCTTCCCTTGCTCGTGTATGAATTCGATCTCAGCGGGATCAACGTACGGCTCGGGTGGATCGGGTTGGAATACGCAATTGTTCGAGTCATCAAATGGTGCAGGGTCGTAGAAATTGCAATTGTTGTTGCTGATATAGCCATCCTGCTCCTGTTCCTCACTCCAATCAGCCAGTGGGCAATACTCATAAGAGTGTCTCCTGTCCCCACATATGGCACATGGCTGTGGTTGCTGGTTTCTGGCTGCTCTCATGCTCAGTCTGATTGAATAACTCTCTACGGCCTCCTCCAGCTTGGCAGCTTTGGCATATAGAGCTGCGATCATGGCCTCCTCTAGCTCGGCAGCTCTAGCATATAGAGCTGTGATCTGATCAGCTTTGGATCGGCCGCCTCCTCCAGCTTGAAAATTGTCGCGGCCAAACCAATGTTGGTCTGTCGTCATGTTGTACATGAGATCCATGGTGTCTCGAGCTCCTCAGATAGTAATCGCCATAGTAATCCTGAAAAAAGAGAAAATAAATAAATAAAAGAAACAAAATAAAAGAAAATAAAGGATACAAGATAAAGTCTAGATTAACTAAGTAAGGTAAAATCTAACTAGGCAATTGGTTACCGTCCCCGGCAACGGCGCCAAAAACTTGTTCGCGCAGAAACGCAACGCAAGTTTCGGTACGCTTGAGGGCGTACCTTTTAAAACCGCGTTTACACTTCACGAGTAAGGGTCGCAAGTGCACAACCCCTATCGAGTAGTATAATCGGGTATCGATCCACAGGGACGGTTAATTGCGAGGTTAGATTCTATCAAACTCAATCAAAAACTAGAAGTGAAAAATGTTTGGTTTGGTGTTTAATTTCCTAAAGGGTCAGATCAAACAATTCAAACAATGTAATAAAATACTAGAAGAAATGTAAATTGTGTTTTGATTATGGATAAAAGGCGTTTCCAGGGTTTCAGACTTCATCTGTGATCTGCCTCTAGTGGTACGGCCCGTACCAAGTTGGTACGGCTAGGCCGTACTTCACTTGGTAAGGCAAGGCCGTACCACCCTGGTAAGACCCGTACTGGCTTCCCAGAACAGAACCTACCAGTTCGAGTGAATGCATTTCCTTGCTGGTACCTTGTGCTAAACTCTTTAGAAAGGTTCAATTGACCATACCTAAGGTTCCTAACCCTCAACCATCGTTTGTTGGATCAAGATCTAGGTTGGAATGCAATTGATTGCCTTTTAGGGATTTCTACACCTCAACTCTCGTGTATTGGTACAGATCTACCCTAGCTGGTTGATTGGAGGTCTAAGGCACCCTCTAATCTGTCGATTAGAGGAGAATTCAACCTCTCGGCTTCAATTCGAACTATTCTACCCTAAGCATTTGATTTGGATGAGAGATTGAGATGATCACATGACCTTGATAGGTTCGATCTAAACCTAAAGGGACATCATACAACAATCACAGCAAGCAAAGCAAAAGATAGCAAATAAGATCACAATCAATCAAACTAAAGAGTTCATACAAAGTACAAGTCAAAGAAAGTCAAAACAAATCAAGAATCAATCTCTAACCCTAGAAACTAAAAGAACTACTCACAGCACATGATAATATCTAAAAATACAATAAAAGGGAGAGAGATAGCCATGGATCGAAGGGATCGAGAGGAGGAAGCTAGATCCGTCGAGTTTCGCCTCTTCCTCTTCCTTCCTTCTTGCTCCTAGCTCCTTAGCTCTCTTTCTCTCTCTTACTGTGCTCTCAAATCGATCTGGAATGGAATTGATTTGAAATTTGGAGAGTTCCCCGCTTTAAATAGCCTCTGCCAAAATTTGAATCTGTCAGGCCGCCTTTATGTACGGCCCGTACCAATTTGGTACGGCCTGGCCGTACCAGGCGTGGTGAGACTGTAGATCTTCTCGCTAGCTTTCCAAAAAGTGGTCATACGCTCAAAACGGAGTTACGAGTCAAAAGTTATGACTGTTTTAAGTTCGGTGCTGAAATTTCTGGATCTGTCAGGCCGCCTTTAGGTAAGGGCCGTACCAAAGTGGTAAGGCCTGGCCGTACCAGGTGTGATGAGCTGAAATCGGCTAAGTCTGGTGAGACCCGTACCAAACCTGGTAAGGGCCGTACCAGATCATCCCAAATCGCCGTTTCTTCGTGTGTTTTGCTCCAAACCTGCAGAAAACAAACAAACACTCAGCAGTACCAAATTCTAAAGATATATTGATGAAATGCACATGATTCTGGTGAATTAGGGCACGAATCCGGTACTAAAACAGGCCTAAAATAGACTAAATATGCGAGGTATCAACTAGCTTCTAATAAATAAGCTTGTTGTCAAAAAGACATGTCCCAAATAGAATCGTATAAAAGAAAAGTAGAAAACACATAGTAGATGCTAGGAATTTAACCAACAATTACTGCATTTTTTTTTTTCCAATTTGCAATACACTGTGATTTTTCCAGCAATGATGAGAAATTGAGAATGGATTGATTTGATCATGCCTATCTAAAACAATTTGCTATAAAATTTTGCAAAGACCTCTCAATTTCAGCACCAAATTGAGCAAGAGCTGGACCGGGAATAACTTAATTTTACAAGTTAATGTGGCAATCATGACCTTATAAAAAACTAAATTCAGCGAGATGTGACTAGAATTCACATCACCCCCGGTACCATAATAGAGAATCTTTTACAATTACTTAATCTGGACCGTTCTTTTTAACTTGGCACGAATCTCAAAGTCCAACAATTCTGCCCCCTCTGTCAGCACGAATCCGAAAGCAGCTGGGAGTTAATCTCAAACCGTAAAGTAAAGAGAATCTTTTACGGTACCGGGGAGGACATTTGCCCGATGTGATCATGTGACAGGTGTAGTTTGGCACAGGCATGATTGATCACAAGAAAATTACTATTGGCAATTTGTATTTACTGGATTAACCGATCAAATACACATCAATTTATAACTAAAAAAACAATAATCGAACATAAGTTGGTTAATTTCTTCAATTTGTATATACATAATTACATACCATCAAGAAAA
Source organism: Carex myosuroides (assembly GCA_028015225.1). Classification (NCBI taxonomy): domain Eukaryota; kingdom Viridiplantae; phylum Streptophyta; class Magnoliopsida; order Poales; family Cyperaceae; genus Carex; species Carex myosuroides. The sequence continues at coordinate 10,656,535 of CM051479.1, forward strand.
ACAACCCCAACCTGAAGCCCAAAAATAACTCAAGAGTTAAAAATAAAAAATAAAACTAGGCTCAAATTAGTAGGCCCAACAAATAACAGCTAAACAAAAGGAAAGGAACAAAAGCGTTAAGGACCCGAAGTAAGATGACAAAGAAAGAAGAAAAATTAAATCAATCGCTTACACGGTTTTAATGAAAATATTAGAATTTTGTTTCAGATAAGCTGGCCCAACAAAAAGCAGTGAAACAAAGGTACAAACCCTAATATAAAAACCAAAGAAACCGTCCTTATCGGATCGATCGAGAGAGGGAGAGAATCCATATCCTCGATTCCCTTTTACAATTAGCTATGTACGGGTTGAGATTAACTCTCAGCCGGTTTGGGATTCGGGCTGACTGAGGGGGCAGTATTATTGGGCTTTGAGATTCGTGCCAAGTTAAAAAAAACGGTCCAGATCACGTAATTGTAAAAGATTCCCTTTTACGGTACCGTCGGTGATATGAATTCGAGAGAGAGGAGGCAACAGAGCGGGTGCGTATTGGAGAAGAAGGGAATCCGCGGCTTTGTACGGACAAAGGAGGCAGAGATCCAGCGGCGTGCAGACGTGATTCTACCGTCTCTGAGGTTAGAGAAAGAGAGGCGGATAAAAGATAAGAGAAGTATGATGGATCACAGTGAAAGGTATGAGATGAACTACAAGTCTACAACTTGAATTGCTATAAGACATTGCTCTGTTATGGGCCAATCAAACATGGACGAGCTTTGTAGGACTAGCATTTAGCGGCCTGTCTTGTCCGGTGTTTTAGGCTGAAAACCCTAGAACTAAATCTTCTCTTCTTGCTACTCTGTATTTCTATGCGCTAGCAGTGCTGTACACTGGTTTAGTTAAACCTATTCCTAAATTCTCTCTACCTGTTTATAAAAAAATGCAATTTTTCTTTTTTGTGGCGGAATTAATATCTCCAGAAGTTCCTTCCTATAAAGGATGTAAGTACTAGTTTTCATTTTAGGGAAAATCACAATTACTGGTTTAACAGGTGGGTTGAAATTAGGGATAGATTGAATAGAAGTGGACTGTGGAGAGGAGGAAAAACTATGTGCTGGTCCAACTACTGGTGGTTCTCAATGAAACTTTATTCAGTTATAGAGTTTTTTTACACTATGCAAGATTGAAATAGAAGTGGATAGTGGGAAGGTGTGAAAAATTATTAGCTGGTCGGCTTGTATGTTGTATAATCACTCATTTCTAAACTATCTTACTAATTGTTTTCAATGACAATTCAATCAAGAGCATGTACACTCTCGGGAGATTGAAATTGAAGTGGAGAACTGGTAGTAATTATTAGGTCGTCAAATTATATATTGTATGATCACTCTTTTTAAAATTAATCTCAGTAATAGTTTTCAACAAACCTCAATTCAACTATAGAGCCTGTGTACACTCAGTCATAAACGTTAGAGCTTGTATCTGCTGTAGGATACATGATCAGTACAGATTCACCATAATTGTTTTGTTATCATACCTGCACTAATACTGGATATCAATTATTTTTTTTTCTTTTCCCAATTCACATTTTCTTATTTCTCTGCATGAAATAGGTCCAGGATTTGTGTAAAGAGCTTGCCGAAATATGCAAATGAAGAGCGGTTAAGGGAGTTCTTTTCTCGAAAAGGAGAGGTTACTGATGCGAAGGTCATTCGCACTAGGTATACATTATTGTTTTACTGGTAAAATGCATTAGTAGATTACCTTACTGAAAGTAAGGTTCAGTCCATCACCATAAAAAGCTGGTCTGGGTTCATAGCCGCACAGAATTAGTGCAGATGTGTAGTCCTTCCTTTCAACCAAGGATAACCAGACCTGTTAGTACAGAAAGACAACAAGCCAGGTTCTAAATGTACAATGAGCTAATACACCTTTCTTGGTCATATAAGGAAAACTCATTTTATATCTCTTGTTGGTTATAAAATAGTGATGGGAAGAGTAGGCAATTTGCATTTGTTAGCTTTCGTACTGAGAATGAGGCACATGCAGCCATTAGTTACTTCAACAACACTTACATGGATACTTGCAAAATTATTTGTGAGGTACCCTTCAATACTTGTAAGGTCCAGGACATTGGTTCATCATGATCCAACCTGACCTGACTCGTTTAGCACTTGATGTTTATCTCTCATCTTAGATAACAGGCCGAAGCTCCAAACTACCCTTATGTAATAATATTAAAACCACTAATTCATGTGAAGCATTAAATCCTAGTTGACATTTCTTCATTTAGTTACTGGTCAGGTAGGGTCTGTTCTTATTCTTTACTTTAATTGATAAACATTTTTTCATTTTTAAGTATAAATTACACTCGTTGTTGAATAAACAAATAATTTAAATAACTTTTGTTTCTTCCTCTAGCTTCCCTAGAAGTGATGATGTAAATTTTAATATTACATGCAAAGGTTCCTATTAATTGCCTATCTTTTACATCATAAACATAATTAAAATTGACCACAATAAACATTGTCTGTGCCAATCTTGAAATTACGTATGTGGCATTTCTCATATTATATCTAATGATTTATTGTGGTCGATATTAATTATAAATCTTGAGGAGGGACCAATTCTGTAATGCACGTGAAGTGAGTAAACCCATTAGCTTATAATGATAACTATTAAGACATAGTCCGAAGTACTAAAACTTATACAATCAATTGAACTTGCTTTAGGGTGCTCGAAAGGTGGGTGACACAGCATTGCCTCGGCCTTGGTCCCGACACTCTCAAAAGAAAGAAATAAAAAATAATGTGCAATTCAAAAAAGATATAGGGGACCTGAATTCATCTCAAGCACCAATATCAGAGAACAAGGATTTGTCTGATCCGAAGCTACAGGATTTCTTGCATGTCATGCAGCCCCGCTCGAAGTCCAAGATATGGGAAAATGACATGACTGGTATCAATTCAGTTAAACCATGTTATCTTTATATTGGCTTTTTGTTATTTTCTTTTTGGCTGCTAACTAGAATGAATAAGTTTCTATATTTGCAACTTATACATGGTACTTCTGATATTTAAAAATTGTGACAAAAACCTGGATATCTTGGCATGCATTGAATTTAGCGATTCAAACCTGTTAGATGTTGACAATTTTGTACTTGGTCGGTATCTTCCAATTTTAAATCCCAAATTGACACAATCTAAAAGCAATTACAAATTTTAATGTTCATTTGGATTTTTTTTAACAGTCATTTTAGTTGGTTGTTATTTGTCTCTTTCCTCTTGTATTGTTTTACTTGATTGAGCAAAAATCATAGAGGTATAATGAGTTATTTTGTCTATAATTTGATTTGTTATCACATAACCAAAAAAATAAAGAAGTTAAAGACAGCTTCAAGCATGAGAAACATTGTGTATTGTTTGCAGTTGTGGTGACATAGTAGTTCTAATTTGTATAATTCCTTCATTTCAGGAGTAGTTTAAGTATTTGTAGGGTTTTATTATTGAAACTGAATTTCATTCTTGCACTTTGTTTTATTCATCTTCTTCTTTCATATTTTTTCGTACTCCTTGCTAAATTAAGGTATTGAGGAAGAGGTCAAAGCTGAAGAGAAGAAACCTGGCAAGAAGAAAAGTAAAGCCAGGGAAATAGAATCTTCTAGTGAAATTACTGAACCATCCCTGGAGGAGGATAGAGGAAAGGAGAAGAAACCAAAGGATGAAGCTGTCACAGATATGGATTATTTCAAAAGCAGAGTGAAGGAAAACTGGTCCGATTCAGAATCTGAATCTGAGTTGGATTCGGAATCTGACAAGGAGGCAAAATCAAAATTGGGGTCCGAGTCAGAATCGGAGTCGGAGAAGGAATCAGAAAAGGAGTTGAAATTGGAATCAGAAAAGGAGTTGGAATTGGAATCAGAATCGGATTTGAAGCACACAGAAAGGGATGGAGGTCAGAAATCAGGTTCAGATTTAGAAGACCCAAGTGAAGATAATAGAAAGCTGGTTTTGGATACGGGTCGCTTATTTATTAGGAATCTCCCATACACAACGACGTGAGTTTGTCTGGCATATCATTTTTTTACTTTATAATATTGGGTTAGCTTTTTGGTCCTTTTAAGGTGTTTTGGATTTTCCGAGCATTTAGGTTGTACATAGTAAACCGTGCAGCAGCATTTGTGGTATAAAGTATAAATGGGCCTTGTAACTCAAAATGTCTAAAATATCAGCTGAAAGTTATCACGCCGCAAACTGAGGCCTTTATGAGGTTCCTGTACCTTGCAGGTTTAATCTTGGCTAATGGTGATGATTCAGTTCTGTTAATTATGTTCTTTCCCTTCTTATTTTTTTTTCTTTTTTCGCTTTCCTCTTCTTAATACTTAAAATTCCATTTTCTTTTATTGGCATTTTGTTATCTTTTTCTGGGTCATTTTATTATAGTACCCTACTGTATAAAAATAAACTATATAACTGCTAAAAATCTTAAACCATAAGTTTCAGACCATCTCTTGAGATCTCAGACAAGGTTAGTCTGGCACTGATAAGTGCCTGATTCATAGTTGAGGTGTAATTGTATGCCTTCTGGCATAACCCTTTTGTGGGTGTTGTCTTATTGTTTCTTCTTGCTTTTTTTTTCTTCTTGCGCTTTATGATTTTCAGGGAAGATGAACTGAGAGAGCTCTTCAGCCAGCACGGAGATGTTTCACAGGTACATGTGGTGGTTGACAGAGACTCAAAAAGATCCAAAGGCATTGGTTATGTGCTTTTTGCCTCTCCCGAGTCTGCAGTCAGGTATCTATTTATTTCTTTTTCTTTTTTGGAAAAAATATTAACTGTAGAACTTTGGACATGTTTTTAAAGAAACATCCCTCATTTCATTAGTGCACTAGTAACACTCATTATCATCTGGTAATTTGCATGTAGCATCTCATTGTTCAAAGTGTATTCATTTGGCAGAAATTTCTTCTGAAAATTATGTGTTAGCTCAACCACTCACGACATAAAAAACCCTATAAGATTGGAATTTAAAACCTAAATCTGCTGGTGTTGAAGGTATGGCTGTAGGGGTATCATTGTCTTTAGTCAACAGATTAAATATTTTTCACCACAGAAATCCAACATCTCTAGCTTTGTTTGCATATGATCTATGTCATACATGTGAGAAGATGTACTCAGTGTAATCTGCAACTATTGCCATTTCCAAATGAAAGGTAGTTCCGGTTTTGTAATTGTGTGCTTATGACTTGAAATCCTCTCTTCCCTTAACCTTATTTACTGATAGTCTGATACAGTTAATGACCATCCTTTACTTCAGGTCACTAGAAGAATTAGACAATTCAATTTTTCAAGGGAGATTGTTGCATGTTATGGCTGCCAAGCCTCAAAAGAATGACAAAGCAGAGTAAGCATATTCCTTCAAATCTACTTCCCTTTATTTTTGTTTTTGTTGTGCCCATGTTTATCTATGCCCTTGGAGGGACACTTCATTGCTCATTCCATACTTGGATCTCACCAACAAACAAAACAATGCTTAGCAGAGCTGTTGGTGGTTTGGTTAGCCTTGTTTTGAAGAGGTTGGCAAAAAATGGGTCACGACATACTAACCTGAACCTAACCTTCTAGTGGACTGAAATATCCTGATTGAATCTGGGTTATCTGGAGTATTCTTGTTGTTATGTTAAGCTAACTGGTAGACACCCAATATTTCAGATTTAATGCTTGCATAGTGATCTTGCACAAACCAGAGGATTATTTATATTCTCTGTTAAATTTTTTGGGTAAACTAGTGTATAAATGATAAATTGGCATGTTGGTTATACATAAAATATGTTTTAATGAGGTAAGAGTTGGATCATGACATACTAACCTGAACCTAACCTTCTAGTGGACTGAGATGTCCTGATTGAATCTGGGTTCCGTAGTATTCTCAACATGTTTTGTATTTACATTGCCACACTTAGCTTTATGAGATTAATAGGCTGCAAGAGGTAGTAACATTAAGAGTACTCAATTTTAACATATTAAATTTTCAAAAGGGTTGATGATGCACTGGGAGGGGAGAAGAAGAGTTTGAAAAAGATGAGAGAGGAGCAGAGAAAAGATGCAGAAGCAAGTGGTGATACACGCGCCTGGAATAGTCTCTACATGCGGCCAGACACTGTATTCATTATCTCTTAAAGTTGTATTTGATTTTTTTTATTCATGGTTTTTTTTTTTTTGCATTGTGTTATTATTCGCAGATAGGTTTAGTTTGGTCTTACTTATTTGGTTTGCACGACTGGGTTGGATGCTATAGGAATTAATTTTGTAATTAACCACTAAAAAGCAAACCACAAATTTTACACTATTTTTTTAGATAGGTAGAAAAACACTTGATTTGAACATTCTGGACCATCCAAAATCAGTGATTATTTCTACCTATCTAAAAAATAGTAAAAAAATTCTAAAAATGTAAATTTGGTCTACATGTAGATTTTCATATTGAGATCATGTTTAACGGTTCTGATCGACTATTTAACCTCTGGAAATAGAGATATGGATCCATAGCACAGGTCGATCCGTAATATGCATATTACCATAGCCTCACTCAATATCTTTTATCATAATCAAAATTCATATTTGGATCATTTGAATTTGAAGGCCAGCAACTTTTATGTGGATCGATATATGTTCAAGTTGAGATGAGGAAAAATAAAACATATTTTAGCAATTTGGGCCAAATTTTTAATCCTTCTACATTTTAAGAACTTAAGTTTATGCGATATAGTATGGAGATGTTGGGTTTTGCAAAATCCAGGTTGGGCATTATTTGCAAATTTGATAAAGTAGTATTATTTTCTCTTCCAAAAAAGAATATTTGTTTCATGTAAGAATAGTCATTTTTCTGTCTGTCATATTTGATTGACTTACTTAGTTTAGTTGACCTCTGTCACTTACTTTACAACCAGGTCGTAGAGAATATAGCAAGAAAGCACGGCATATCAAAAAGTGAGTTGCTCGACAGGGAGGCTGATGATCTGGCAGTTCGTATTGCTCTTGGTGAGACCCAAATTATAGCTGAGATGAAAAGATCTCTTTCCAATTTGGGGGTAAATGTGGCTGCACTTGAAGAGTTGGCTGCAAAGAAGAGTGAGAGTACAAAGAGAAGCAATCACATAATTTTGGTTAAGAACTTGCCCTATAGTTGTTCAGAGGGGGATTTATTTGCCATGTTTGGTAAATTTGGTATCCTTGAAAAGATTATTCTGCCGCCAACTCGAGCTTTGGCCGTGGTATTTACCTGTTTTCCTGTGCTCCATTTTTCTTCATTGTTATTGCTGATAAATTTTAAGTATAGGCATTCTGGACATGTAGCTTGCTTGCAAAAACAATGCCTGGCAATCTTGCATCTGCAAATGACATTTTTGCATTTTTTTTAGATATTGCTATGAAAAACTATTGGATCATTGTAATGGAAAATGAATACTCCATTAAAACACTTCCTCTATCTGAGCCTATATTTGCTATATTTGACTGTGATATGGTTAAGGGAAAGCAGATGGCGGGTTCACTAGTTGGCATGAATTTTTTCTTAGTTCTCCAATTATTATGCAAAATATAGTGTAATTTACTAAAATATTTTGCTTGACATGACAATTAATTGTTGTATACCAAAATGTTTTAGATCTACATTGCAACTATGAGAAACTTTTGTTTTATTTGCAGATAGTTTGCATAATATTCTTTTCATTTGCATCTATCACGGAACTTCATTCTGTTTTTGCTGATGTGAATCTCAGGTAATCTATATTGAACCGGCAGAGGCTCGTTCAGCTTTCAAGGGTTTAGCCTACAAGCGTTACAGGTAGTTTCTCATTCTGTACTTTTAATTTTGCTTACAAGTACTATTTTCAAGTTCTTGAAACTTTATTTAGATCGAGGATTTGTATTTTGCCCATGATATAGACTTGTAATGGCAAATGCAGTTTTGTGATGCAATACTTTGGGTTTAGTGGTTTTATGTCTCTGGCCAATTCAAAGTTGGTCATGCCCTCTACATAACCTAGTCACTATCAATTAAACCCTCAGCATGATCTAGTCTCAATAAAGTTTGTAAGAAATGGAACATCCAAATAATTGGTTCGATCTAATTGGATGAAATTTCATCTTCAAGTACCTCGGAGTACCCCCCCCCCCCAAAATTTGAAATTTATAGGAAAACTCCAAGAAGGCTTTCAAGTTTACTGAGCTATTATCTTCTCTTCTCCTTTTCCCTCTTCCCTTATCCGTTTTAACAGAGATGCCCCTCTCTATCTGGAATGGGCACCGGAGAATATATTGTTAGAAACAACAGTAACTGTTACTCAAGAAGAAACAAATGATTTATCAGCAGTAGGGGAGAAGTCAACCAAGAAGGTTCTGTTGGATCAAAGTTTAGGGGTAGTAGATGAAGAAGAAATTGACCTTGACAGGGTTGAGGTTTGCCTTCTACCTTAAAAGAAACACAGCTTTTGTTTCATATGCTACAATTCTGATGGTTTTCCACTTCCAAGTTACACCCATTGTCTGACCTGTCTGCAATTCCAAAGAAAGAGGGAAAGGAGTATAGTTCTACGAAACTAATTGTTCGTAATGTGGCTTTTGTAGCAAGCGCAGAAGATATAGGGCAGTTGTTTAGTCCTTTTGGTCAGGTAATTTAGTTGGTTTTTTCACATAATTTTTTTCTCCATAAAGTATTGATATCGCATGACCTAGCAAAATGTGTAATATCTCATATGGCCCTCAAAAATATGAATTATCACCCTTAGGCCTGACTCCTTTCTACCAATTTTTGCAAAATGTAGTTTGGTCATCTCTTGATGTTTAGACCACAATTTAGCTCTTTGGTTTGCCTGGTGCATTTCAGTTTACATGCTCAGAAATGGACCATAATGTAGAGTAAGGTATCAGCATGACAATTACTCGTAATAAAAGTATGTCTGAAAATCTGTAAAAAAAAAAATGGACTTGTCTTCTCTGTGTTACCCAATCTAACCTAAAAGAACGAACAAATACATTGTAGTAAACCATTATGGAACCCTTGCAGTTGACATTTATTCAAATAGATCTTTTCATTAAATGCAGCCCTTTGAGGACTTTTGGTTTTTCATTTTTCTAGTTATTTGGTTCTTTTCTAGTACTGGAACCCTTTGTTGACAAAAATTCATATTTTTTTTTTGTTCTCAGATAAAGAGGGTTACATTGCCAGAATCAAATGGGACCCACCGGGGCTTTGCATTTGTGGATTATATCACAAAACAAGAAGCCCAAAATGCCATGCAATCTCTATCCAATACTCATCTCTATGGCCGACATTTGGTATTTCATCCCTTCACTCCAGACCTTCAGTATTATTGCCTTTTTTCGCAAGTTACTGCTATTGTTGGGCATTTGCAAAATATTTTACTATCTCAATCATGGAGATCTTTTTGGGTCAATTGCAAATAAAACCCTGCTTTTAAATTTACTGTTAAAAGTATAAAATAAAAAAGATAAATATAAAATGCCCCTAGGCATGAACTGTTGTCAATTTTCAGTTTTTCTCTCTTTTTTATATTGATGAGAGAAGCCTAGCAGAGTTGAGATTTCCATAAAGTTTTTGAAGATTATGTTAAAACTGACCATTCTTTTACCTTCTAATTTGTACTCTATATATGTAGCTTCATATTATTCTTATGCAAACTTTTAGTTCAATTCTAGCTTGAGGAAGAAAGTTTTTTCAATTAAGATGGTAGCAAGTACATGAAATGTTTAACAGGATAAAACTTTTTAAATTTGTTATTCTTATTTTTCGGTTTTATCTGCAAATGTATTGAAAAAAAGGGTACAAGATGCCAGTTTTGATAATATTTTGCATTAGTTGGAGCAATTTCCATAACTATATTAACTTACATTTGTTACTTCATTTACAATATATTTATATATGTATTTTTTTGTTAGGTCATTGAAAGAGCAAAAGAATGTGAAAGTTTGGTGGAACTGAGAGAGAGAACTGCAGCTCAATTTGTAGATGAAAGTAGCGGTTTCAAATCCCTCTCCAGGAAAAGGAAGCAAGTGGGCCTTGTAGATGAAGGCAATGTGAAGTTCTCCAGGATAGTAGAATAATTTCCTCCTATTGTTAAAATTTTGGGCTGCTTGTTTTTGTATTTAAGAAGAATGTATTGGCCAGGTTATGACAAGGAAAAAAGAAAATTTGAGCTCATGTTTGGTCACAATTAATTATATACAGCTCAACGAATAGCGCTAATTTTCTCTCTGGTTTTGAAAATGGCAGTCGACCACCAGATTGAGTACTTCCCTTTAGCAATTTGTATGTATAAATGAACAATATTTTATTATCAGAAGATCCTGAACGTTACACGAAATTTTTATTAATAGCATTAAAAAAAATAAAAAAAACGGCATCGATGTCCTAGTACTTGTAATAGTTGTCACTGTATAAAAACATATTGTCAGCATACGTCCTAGTCATAATGGTTTTATTATAAATCATAAAACTGCCTTGTCTTTGTTCACCAAATTTGGGGACTTAAGATGGACCAAGCTTCCAAATAGACGCGCGCGTCTGATTTTTTTTAATATCCAACATTAAATAGAAAATAATAGATATATCCAGTTTTGTTGGAGATTTTTAAAAATGTTCAGACTGTCCAAATTTTCGGAAGCTGAGAAAAAAATAGGTCCGCCGAATTTTGAACGGCCTGATTTTTTTTATGTGAAATAGGCTATAAAAAAGTTGTTTCTCTCTCTTTCCACTCACAAGTCACTCAAATTTATCAAAAGAGAGAGATCTTTTATAACCTATTTCATAGTGAGTTGTGAGTGGAAAGAGAGTGAAACGGATGAAACATGTCCATTTCCTATGAGAGTTCGGAATTCTCTGTACTCTTCAACATTTCTTGACCATTTACTTTAACCAAGGTTATAACATAGCTATCTGCTTTTCTTTGTCTTTTTAAAGGCTTTTGGTTTCTCTCTCCCCTTCAATCACTACAACAAAAAGGGGCTTCATCGACTGGCATCAGCGACCGGTTGGGTCGCCGGTCGCTGAAGATCCAAAGAAAAATAAAAAAAATAAAAAAAACAATGTTTTGGCGACGAACTCTTCAGTGATCGGCGCCATACCCTTCTGTGACCGATTTGACCCGGTCGCTGAAGGGTACCCCTAAAAAAGAAACCGCCAAAGTCTTTCTTTTCTCTCTAATTCCCGCGTTTAGGGTTTAGCGGAAAAAAAAACACCCCTGTCGGCCGACCCCGCTGCCGCCCGACCCCCGGCCACCCCGACCTCTCCCTTCCTCATTCGACATGAGCGCAGAGGAAGCGTCGGCACTGTCCGAAGGAGGCGACAAGGCGATCACCATGGCGACGGAGGCAACTGAGGAGCTGTACCACGTACGCGACACCTATTTCCCGACCGACCCCGCCACAAGGCCTCCAAGATCCAAACCCTAGCTGACGCCGCACTTGCTGAACTCGATTCTATTCTACTTGATATTACTTTCTATATCTCGTCTCTCTTACTAGTGAAACTCTGTACAGTGTGATAGTAGAGTTTGACACTATACTAGGAGGTTTTCTTTGAGCATTGTTGACATGTTATTCCTGTTAAAGGCTGATTAAACTTTGGAAAACTTGAAGAATGAAATACATGATAATTAGCACATAAAAAGGATTTGTGAGGGAAAATATAAAAAGGATATTGGCAAAATTTATACAGAGGTTGAAAAAATTTGGTTGTGCCTCGAAAATTTGCTTAATGGTTGGGTGGCAAATTGTTAACCCAACTTGATTTGTCCAACAGCGTGCAATGCTCGAATTCCTCAAGGGGAAAATACTAGATGTATTTCTTGATTATCATAAGGAAGCGGAAGACCATTTATCAAAAGCAGTATGCAATAATATACTTTAAATTTGATTATTCTTTATTTTATGTAATACTAATTGGAAAGATATGACTACCAAACATAGTACTAAGCGTAATAATAAGTGAAAGAGTTGAACTTGCTTTGCTGGCTTAAGTTGAAAATAATATATTATTTGGTACATTTAATTTCTTTCACATCTTGTAAACCATGAAATTGCTATCTCTTGAGGTGCTACATCACTGTACCAGACATAACTGGCATGTACCTGTACGAAGTAGGTGCTACATCACTGTATTAGACATCATTGCCCCCTGGTACCACAGATTACTGTACCAGACATTATTTAGCTGAAGCTCATTTCTCATCCAAAATATAATTTGGAGGGTTTTCTCTGTATGTTTGTAGGAATAGCAAGCAAGAACAATTTATACATATGCACAAGTACCTTGTTTGAAATTCTTATTATACTTTGCTTTTATATACATATATCATCTTGGAAATGCATAACTGACCAGTTTTTTTGTAAGTGGTGCATGGGACCACACCAAGCTCCAGCACTCACTGAAAGCGTACCAAAATGCTATAAGAAATCTCAGATTTACATAAGAGATGCACCAGTCAATTTCAGGGTCAACATAACTTATTAAATATAAATTGATTTACTTTTTTCTATACTCAGGAGAAGGACGAGTTGATGAAATCAAATCCAGACCTTAGCTTCAATTGTGCTACTGTAAGTTTTGAAAAAAAAACTGATGCTTCATAATTTTTTTTTATTTCAAAATTATCGTGCATATTCTATTGTTACATCAAGTACACTAAAATAATTCATCATACTAGAAACTAGCACTGCCATTGTGCCATTGATAGTTTTATGTAATGAAAATATTGCAATTTGTGTTAAATATTGGTCAATTTGCCCTATCTTTTGCCATTGATAGTTTTATGCTATAATTTAGTGCTTGAAATTCTTGCAGTAAATAATTAATTGGGCATTGGTTATTGTAGGAAAAGGCGAGAATGATTTGTATGAAGTTCGTCTAGTTTTCGCAAACTGCACTATGATTAAATTGAAAAATAAAAGAAGACAACAGAGATCACTCTTCACTATACTTTGTTATACTAATTAGCAAGGTGCTTCCTTTTCCCTTTGTAATGTTGAAAAGTTTCTTATTTTTGTGTATGATTTTGTTCATAACAGTATAAATGATGAGTTGAAAAAAAATGAATCAACTGCTGATTGGAGCATAAAAGCTTTAATTTAGATTGCCATGTTTTAGATTTGCATTCGACTATAATAGTCGTATTTGGTGAACTATTTGGAACTGTCCATTGGTTTGAAATTTTAGATGAATATTGCTTAGATTTTTGGATGAATATGGTCATGTTTTGGGATAATTTATTATTTGCAATATGATAGTTTGTTGCTTGTGTTTCATTATGAATGATAGTTTGTTATATTTATTTGGTACATTTCTTACCAATTGGGGAAAAGAAAAATAACAAAAAAATACCAAAAACAAAAAAATTACCCTTCTGCGACCGATTTTGGGCCTATCAGCGACCGCCCAATCAGTCTCTGATGGGCTTCAGCCACGTCAGCATATAGCATCAACGACCGCTCTCATCGGTCGCTATAGGGGCATCTGTGACCGATTTTTGACCCTTCAGCGACTAGTGACGTCAGCGGGGAGGACATCAGTGACCGAGCAACTGCGATCGGCCCTTCTACGACCGATTTCGGTCCTCCTGCTGTAGTGAATATCTTTTAACCATTTATTTTGACTTAGGTCTCTCACAAATACTGAGTCTTCTGAATTCTCCGTCTCCTCTTCAATATTTCTCATCAATTTATTCTGACTTGGGGCTCTCACAAATCCTTCTTCGGGGGTGTTTGGTTCACGCTTTAGACTATTTTAAGAAATAGAAGGATTTTAGAGAATGTAATATCAAGGAATACTATTTTAAGAAATGTCTCATTACCATGTTTGATTCATACATGGAAATCGCTTTAGTATTCGAGAAAATGTGTCATTACCATGATTAATTCGCACATGATTATTGTAATGGCTACTGAAACATTTTTTCACTACTTTTAAATTATTAACTAAATTTTGTCCAAAAAAACTTATTTATTTCACATAAACACAAGCCGAACCAATCAATATCATTCAATCATCTAAATTGTTTCATTATCATGCGGTGTCTTTTTTAAACAATAAACAAATATATATTTAGAAGAGAAATAGAGTGAAAAATAATAAGAATATATTTTTTTATCGTTATTTTCAGATGGGCTCTCTCTCTCTCAAACATATATACAGGCAAGAATATGGACTACGTACTAATATATTTATATTTCTTTTTTTTGTCTTATTCTGGATTTTGCAGGTCAAAAAATGTGTTAGAAAACAAGTATACTGGTTTATCTAGATGGTTCACAATTTTAAACAGAAATTAGGTGAGAGTCATTGGATCTAGGGGGATTTATTAGAGGGTAGAGATATGTGGGCCTCTATAATTATTGTTTATGTAATCAAATTACAAAATTAAAATTTTGATCCACATTGATTCGAATTTAAATACGATTTGTTTAGTACACAAATGTAATTTAAAATTTGATGAGATAATGAGTACAACTTTTAATCATACTATTTTTAGTTAGATTTTAATGTGAGTTTGCATATCTTTCTTGTTCTTTATGGCTTCGAATTCAAATCTTACATGGATTCTATCAAAATTTAATCTAAATGTGACAGCCACCATAATCTAAGATGACCCTTGTATCTTTTTTTTTTTTTTGAATGAAACACCAATGTATCCTGAATGACTTGCATGGGCATAATCCATAAAAAAATGAGCGAGTTGTATAGATACAGCTAAGTATTAAGTGAATATTAAATGTCCTGGAGGCAAAATTATAAAAGTTCTCAAAACAAAGAAAATTATAAAAGTATTAAGTGAATATTAAATGTCCTGGAGGTAAATTAAAATTATAAAAGTTCTCAAAACAAAGAAAATTATAAAAGTATTAAGTGAATATTAAATTTCGTATAATTGGCCAATTGGCAATTAAAAACTGTGCGCCATTTTTAGATTATTAGGGCCAATTTCATTGTCATAACTGCTGAAATTTTTTTAGTTACCACACCAATAATTTAAAATTAAACAACCACTACTCAAAACTTCAAATTTTAAATTTTACCACCCACACACCCTGGGACGCGCACCAATTTTTTTGGTGCGCCAGCTGGGGATGCGCACCAAATTATAATTATTTTTATTTTTTTTGTGTGCATCCCCAAGAAGCACACCAATTTTTTTTTAGTTCCGTTTTGTTTTGTTATGCGCATAATTTGTAGTATAAAACATTGATCAGATTGTGCGTATAATTTGTAGCAATTTGCATACCAACTTACTTAGTACAAAACGCAGCTCAGATTGTGCGTGTAATTTATTGTAGTAATTTTTAGTTTAAATTTAGTACAAAATTTTATTTGTTAAACAAGTGCGTTTTATTTTCTACAATTTCACTGTAAAATTTGATGTGTACATATAATTCTAAACACCATAGAACAAAATAGAATAGAACAGAAAAAAAAATTAGTCCAAAAAAAAAAAAAAAAAAACTAAACTAAATTAAATATATATATATATATATATTTGGTGCGCATCTCCTGCTGGCGCACCAAAAAATTTGGTGCGCGTCCTGGGGATACGTAGGTGGTAAGAATTGAAATTTAGAAATATTAGTGGTGGTTGTTTGATTTTGATTAATTGTGATAGTAATTAAAAAAAAAATCGGTCATAACTGAAAACCATCCTATTTTATTTGTTACAAATCCACTGAGTACCAGCCTATTTTAGTTTCCCAAAATAAAAGACATTAATAGTTATTTATTTAAGAGACCCATTGATATCAATTTCATTTTTTTAATGTGGCCGGTTTTGTTGGTTAAGCTATTTCGTATGATTTTTATGAATAATTATTTGAGTAGCCTCACTTCTGTACTCTCAAAATCTTCGCACTCTATTTTGAGAAATTATGTACTATGGTCTCCACTAATTAAATGGTCTTCACTAATTATTATTCTAAAAAGATATTATATGGTCCCCACTAATTATTATTCTAAAATCTTTGCAACACTCTTCATTTATGATCTCCTAATTATATGGTCCCCTTTATCAGTCCCCGCATCAATTTTTATAGATATACACTTGAAAAATAAGATATTAATACTTTGATGCGTAACTTGTTATGATCATCCCTTTTTCAGTCCTCCAATCATCCCCGTGTCAACATTCCTCTAATGAAGTAGTGGGGATCCCGTATCACCACATCAACCTTACCCAATTGTCCCTACATCAATCTTCCTCTAACAAAAATAGTTGACCACATAGGTATAAATACTTCAGTGCAGAGTTATAAATGATTGCAGTACTTGATATTAATACTTTCAGACGTTATCTAGTATCATATGAAAAAAATACTTGCAAGTATAGAAATAAATATTTGCACGCCGAAATATAAATATTTGTGTGCCGATGAGCCAGAAAGTACGTCATCATGGATCTCATTTGAAAGAGAAAATTGCGTAGAACACGTTCGTGGTTTTAGATTCGCAAAATTCCTCACAGATTGTCAGAAATATGGACGAGATTGAACGGAGAAAAAAATATACCTCTAAAAACATGTATGGTCCCCACATGTAGTTTGAGTGGTCCCCTACATGTATTTATGGTGCGGGTACATTTGAGAGATTTGGTTAGGGAGACAATTATTTACGTAAAAATTGTTCACCTCATAAGGATAAATATTTTCATGCATAGGTATAAATATTTTATTGCATATGTACTAATACTTTAGAAAAATATATATATATATATATATATATATATATATATATGTGATAGAATTTTTGCGGTCCCCCAGATAGTTATGGTAGTTATGATAATTATGATGCGAATACAGTACGAGTACTGTAGCGCGGGTACTGTTATCAGCTTCCAATTTTTATAGCATTTAATTTTTGTATCAAATGCCACAAGCATTAGAAATATTTATGTACGCCAATAATTTTCTTTTAATACTATATTGAATTGAAGAAAAAAAGTAATATTTTTCGACAAAATACTTTTTTTTATAATTTTTTTTCTTTTTTTGTAATACAAAGAAAAATGAAATAAAAAATCGAGTTTCCAAGTTGACTCAGTCGATTCCTTTTGATTCATCTGATTCTGATTCAACGGTCAACTTACCGATTCCGCTTCCGATTCCGATTTACAGAACCATCAATAAAACATTGAATTATGTCTTGTTGGAAAAAAAAACAGTTTGTCAATCTAATCACTCAAATTTATATAGTTATAACTTTATGACATTTTTTTTTCTCGAAGGACGCTAATCATCATTCAAATTAAACTTTTCTTAGAATCGTACTCAATTGAAGGCGTACTTTACACTTGATTGTACACTTAAAACAAACACCACACTTTTCCTTGCCACTTGATGAATGTATATGAAGATTGAGGTGTGGAATTCATGTACAAGATGATTAACCAATTCAGCTCGCCGCCTGCACATGTAGTAGACATTTGCCAATAATTGTACATCAACCTCTTTTGATCAAATTAATTATTCATTGTCAGAATTTTGTTTAATAAAGTCAACCACACAAAAATTTTCATTCTTGAAGAAGCTTTAATTTTTCAGATCCTATGAACATGGCTCCAAAATAACAGGGATCATTTTTCATCCCATTCAAGAGGAAGAGGACAAGTCTGGTCTGGCATCAATAGCTGCCCAACCTATGAAGATTAAGGCCAAGTAGATGTCATATTTAATTCAGAATTTTGCAAATTGATGCCCAATCCAGAAAAAATGTGAAAAGCCAGTAGCGTTAATTTCAGGATTTTCAATTGTTGCATAAAGAGAATGACTTTATCATCATTTTACGGTAATTTATAGCCAATTATGTGATCCATTCTTTGGAACCATCTTGGTAGGAAGTTCTTGATAATTTTGTTTATCATTTTAGTCATTATAATTTTAAGAGGAGGGTTCAAATGCCTTCATTTTTTGTGCCTCCATCATGCCTTCATTTTTAAAAACTTTAATAACTCAAATTTTAAAACTTAAACGTCAAAATAAAACCATTAGATGTGATCTATGTTATTTTCTCTATGTACTCATAAAAAATTATCACATTTCAATTTTGCTTTTATGTGAATCAATAAGTTGAAAAATCAACGTCTAGAAATTCTCCACATTAGTATACATTTTTACAAGCTTAAGATGACAACCAAAACAAAGTTGAAATGCCATAATTTTTTACACGTGCATAGATAAAATGATGTAGTTCATATCCAATGGTTTTATTTTGAATTTTAAGTTTTAAATTTTGAGTTATTAAAGTTTTAAAGAATGAAGGCATGATGGAGGCATTTGAACTCTCCTCTAATTTTAAATATATTATTGTGTCTTTAAAGTATATCGCTTTTCATTTAGGTCCTTATAGTTTCAAAAGTATTATTTTTACCATCAAAACTTTTTAATTTGTAACAAATTGATCAAACATTAATTTAACATCCACCGGACTTTTTTTTTTTTATATATTTCATCTATCGTGGAATCAATTTTAGCACTGAATTTATTGTGATTGTTGTCATCAAACAAGAATTGACATGAAAATAACTATAAGTACGTACCATTAATTGTGTAATTTATTTAAAATTAAAATTGTGGAGTTTTTTAAAGTCAATTGGGACTACCAACCAACTATTTCATTAATGACAAAAGTTTTACAAATATTACATAAAGCATGAAAAGGAGGAAGTAAAATCTGAGGCCAATTGATATCATTTTGAATCTTTTACGTGGTGTAATTTCGTAGGTTGATCTTTTGTGTGATTCATCTAACAGTGTTCACAATTTTTAAATGATCATCTTGTTTCAGTTCTTCTATCATTATATATAGACATTGGATGAATCATAAATCATAACATGTACATTGCTTTGTATAGAAAAAAATTGCAAATCTGGATTGAATTTGCAAAATATTTGAGACATTGGAGGAAAGTTATGAAGGTATGAAGTTTTATTTTGTTTGCATAATTAAGTTTCTATGCAATATTGAGAAATAAATCAATTGAACTGTGCCTTTGTCATTGCAACTGCAAAAGAATATACAAGATGAGCTGGGAATTATATATGTAGTTGCAAAAGTAATATTCTGATAATATAGTGTATTTCTTTCTTCTTCTTTGTAGTGTGGGATATATATTTAAGTTGTTTAATGGTAATTCTAATGAGAAGCAAAGCGACCACAACAACCTAATTCTGATTGCACACACTGGCTTTGATGACAATACTGTAGAAAGTACTCTCCGTATTAATGAAGCAACCTAAGTCATGGGTATGTGAATTAACATTTGCACATACTGCCTTATGCCCTTATCCAACACATTGGGGCTGAAATGTACGTTTGTAAAATAGTCAGGTATCATCAATTACTAAGTTACTGGATTAGACATTTGCAGCATGTGCAGGAATTATCATTTTTTTTTTATAAATGTTGTCTGTTTCAATCTCCATATTCATTTGACCGTTTCATGATTATGTTTTTGTGCAGAGGAAGTACACACCAAAAATAATTTGCAATGAACTTGTTAAATTGGGATTTGATGAATGCACCTTCTTTGAAACTTATGATATGCTTGTACATAATGCCAAGGAATCTCAGTTGTTTAAAGATTTGCCACTCAAATTCCGCAGAAGTTGGTTAATGACGAGAATTCCTAAAATAAAAGTCTTAGAAATTGAGGAAATCCCATATAAGAAAATAGAGAAACTAAATGTGGTGTGAAAAATGCTCCCATTAATTTGAAATACAACGTCAAGAAAACTAAATGTGTACTGGTGAGGGGGTGCACGATACAACCGGGATGTCAGCTATGCAGCTCGCGAGTGGTGGAGACCAGCAACCACATTGTATGGGAATGCGCCTACGCGATCAGTTTCTGGCAGGGACTCCACGCACAGCTAAACCTCACACACAAAGGAGGTCGACACATTACCGAGGCTTGGAACCTTGGTCAACACCGCTCTCTGCGTAAGAGAAGAGTATGGAATGTCGCCTGGGCAGCGGGTACGTGGGCGCTTTGGAGAGAGAGGAATAGGCGACTATTTTCCGGCAAGTCGCGTCTCGTGAGACAACTGATCAATGATACAGCTCTGGATGTCAGTTCTTGGTCGCAAAGTGCTTAGGTCTTCTACAAGTATGGATCCGACGGGAGCTTTCTGTGTATTGCTGTCGACCATCTTTTCGAGTTAATTTGAGCACTCTAGTTTATTTATTTATTTAGTTTTAGTTTTAATTTTTACGGGCCCGAGTACTTGTAAATAACCCTTTCTTATTTTAAATATATTGTTGGCGACATTTTGTCGCTAACCTTCAAAAAAAAAAGAAAACTAAATGTGACCAATGACAGATGACGAAGATCAATTCTGTAAATCTTGGAAAGAGAAACAGTGAAGACACATGTATGATATTTTGAAATTTGTTGTTTACTGTTAATGAAATTGCTTAATAAAAAGTAGATACTGATAAAAAAATTTGCTCTGTAAACTTTTCAGCTCTAAAATAAAATAAAAATTAGACAACCTGATCAATATCAGTACAATGCAAAAACAATTAGCTCAGTGTACCTTTTTTCGTATACTAATTGTCAGTGAAAGAAAAGTACAACTTGACAAACTTTTTAATTTTGCTTCTTTATTTCCGAATTCTAGAGCAGCTATATGTTATTTTTGAAAAAATAAAAAGTTAGTGCTATTACTTTATTTCCTACTTCTAGAGTAGCTTACGCTTACGTACAGAGGTACGGAATGAAATTTTGGTTTCATAGTTTGCCATGTAGCATGTGGTGTAATACCCTAGTAATATCCGAATCTAACGGGGAGTGAGTTGAGTAATCGATCTAGATGCTTTTTTTATATATAAATAAGGATTATATATGTTAATTCTGATGATTCTTTAATACCTCATTCAGAATTTAACCTTCATCTTTTTATTATGAGAAGAAATTATTCATCATTTGTGTTGGTCCTATACTCTTATATATGTGTGAGTTACTTTCTCAATTGAATTAAATATGGAGTATGATTTCTAAAAGAATATTATTGGGATCAGAAAACGAAATAACAATCAATTTCTGATAATAAAAAAAAAACATAACACAAAATAAGTTAAGTACAGGATTAAACAGGGCTCTAGGCCCATCAAGTAAAATCATGCCGGTCTTACCTCTAAATTAAGGCTGAGAACATCATGGTTTATGTTTGTTTAAGATTGTTCAAACAAATTTTTCATACTTTAATGAATTCTACAGACATTGTTTAATTAGTCCTCTTGTGTTGTGTGATGTATCTAACACAATTCACAACATTCAAATGATTTTGCGAGGTCATATATACATACATATTTGCTATTTACAAACTGTCATGTTGTATTTTATAGTGTTATGCTGATGAATTGGAGAAATTAAATAATCTCTAATAAGCAATTCACTATTTTTATAATTATAGTCTACACGCTTGTAAAGTTCACAAGATTTGAGATAATGGAGGAAACAAATAAAGGTAGGGCTTAACAAAATACTTTACTTCAAGTATGGCATCAAATCATGCATATTATCAGTTCTACTTCTTTTACACATGACTTAGACCAATTAGCTTGGCATTGGGACACCAAAGGCAAATACACTGTTAGATCTATGTATATGGTTTTCAATTTTCAAGGAGAACAGCCTCTTAACCCTATGCTATGGTGGAAATTATCAGTTCCTCCTAAAATTAGAGCGTTTATATGGCAGATGAGCAAAAATGCAATTCTTACTAAACTCAAATTACAGGAAAAAGAATGGCAGTGAGATCTCTCCTGTCAATTTTGCACAATTAATGCAGGAGGATAATCATGACCATCTATTTTGTTTAGTGTTATTTTGCTCAAACTATTTGGTTCTATATGGGAAAATGTTAGGAATTCAAACATCTTTGGCAGTCGATGGAGGATATTATGCAATTTTCCCTTGTTTTGGACAAACCAACCCAAACTACTTTTCTTATCGTTGTCAGTGCAGTTATTTGGTTCATTTTGAAACACAGGAATGACCTGTGTTTTAGACATTCGATTCATTCTTGTAGAAATGTGATACTTACTATTATTTCTATTGTGATATATTGGACAGGCCACTTGAAGGAGGAGATGAAAGCAGCGGTTAATGGATGGCTTTCCAAGGACATGGATGATATACCTCTACAGGTGGCTCAACCAGAAGATCGAGATGAAAGGTTGCTGGAGTGGATCTCAGGCAATTCGGATTAACCATAATCTCGTTTTCTCTTGCATTTTTGTTTTGCTATATTCCAGCCCTTTATGTGGCTTAGTACTAGTTTCTATTGCTTCTGATATTTATCTTTTGTTTGGTGCATGTGTGCCCAATACTACTCTAATGCATATGACTATGATTACTTTCTGTTGTTGTTTAGTGTTGTAAGACTCAAAAAAGTTTTATGGCAATGAAACGGGCTTAGACTTTAAAAAAAAAAAAAAACTTAAGCTTGACTAGAGGTGCTATCGGGTCGGGTAGGGTCCAGGTACTATTATATTGGACCCGT
This sequence comes from Carex myosuroides, assembly GCA_028015225.1. NCBI lineage: Eukaryota > Viridiplantae > Streptophyta > Magnoliopsida > Poales > Cyperaceae > Carex > Carex myosuroides. The sequence continues at coordinate 10,679,073 of CM051479.1, forward strand.
ACTCTAAAAGTGTTCGGATCCGAATTTCAAATCGGATCGGGTCCGGATCCGGATACCTATCTACCCATAGATATTTTGGGTCCAGTTTTTTGGTTCCGGGTTGATAGATACCCATAACTTGTTTGTGGATTATCGGGTCTGGTTCGAATCCGGAATGGGTCCAGATCCGGAGCAGGTACATGTCGCAACTCACAAGCATTTGAGAAACCCTTTACATTTAATATAATTATAATTTTCTAAACATCTCACATAATATATTACTATAATATAAATTAAAATATGCTCTAAAATATTGAAGGTGTGATTAGGGGTGAGTAAATCGCTCACAACTCGTAACTCGCTCATAACTCGCTCGCTAAATGCTCATTAACAACTCGCTCATTAGCAACTCGCTATAACTCGCTCATTAACTTAATGAGCCGAGCATGAGCATACCCCAACTCGCTCATACTCGCTCATTAGCTCATTAAGAAATTAGTTACACAAATCCTGCCACATCTAATTCCTAGAATAGTATTTGGTTCTGTAGCTAAAATTTTTGAAACTATTTAGGCGGCAGCAAAATTTTCACCAACTAAAAACTTAAGAGGCAAAACTACAAAATTGCAAAACTGAAGTCACAGAGAGTCAGATTATGTATTGTTAATTTGCTTATGGACAATTTTATGTTAAATTATGTATTGTTTAATTTGCTTATGGACAATTTTTGTTAAACTTGTTTATGGAAAATTTGTTAAATTCTATAAATGAAAATCAGTTTTTGAATGATGTATTTTAAACAACTCGGTAACTCGCTCGACAACTCGCTCATTAACAACTCGCTCTAACTCGCTCATTAACAACTCGCTCATTAAGCTAATGAGCCGAGCATGAGCATACCCCAACTCGCTCATGCTCGGTCATTAATCACCCCTAGGTGTGATAATTTTAGAAAGTAAAATATTGGAGATGGTGATTTCATTCTATGGTTCTAAAAATTCATGAATAGAATATTAATACCAATTTGTTTCAATCAGCAGAGAGAGCAATAAATTTCAATGATCCGTGTAAAAAAATAGATATATGGTAAATGTGACATTTGATTTCAATGATCTGCGCAAAAAGAGCAATAAATTTCATTCAAGAAATTAAAAAAAAACTACAAATAATTGTCTTTTCATAGTTATTAATATATGTTTTTAGATTAAATAATTATAAAGAAATGATATTATCATTTGATCGGGTATTTATACGGGTATTGGGTCGGGTTCGGTTATGGGTCGGATAATTAAATCAAACCCATATCCTATCCATTACAGTAACGGTTCCGGTTCGGATCCGGATCGGATATTAAATTATTAATTTTGTAACCGTACCTATAATTTCACCGGTTATATTTTTTAAACCATACCCTTCCAAATTAATCGGATCTGAGTCGGTTCCAGTTCAGATCCGGTTCAGTTTCGGATCGGATCCGGGTAATCGGGTAAAGTAGTACCTCCAGTGGCGGAACATAGGTATGGCTGGGGGGTGCTAAGCCACCCCAAGGTTTGAAATTTTTTATTGCTAAGTATATAAAAACAATACTATATGATTTGTTTTACATGTATAAGCCCCCCCCCCAATAATAATATACGAAGTTATAGGACTTCAATGTAAAATTTAAAAAACAAAGTTAGATTTATTTATATATGGGCAAGCTATGTCAGTGGGCCTTCTGATTACAAAAATAGATTTATTTCTATTTCTATGTGTTTGCGCTGGAGAAGAACAAATTAAATTAAAATCCTTTATAGCACTAAGTATCTGTCTCTCTGAAATAGACAAATGAAGAAGACAATTTCAAATTATAAATGATAGCACTGATCGTCCGATCCTATAAAATTGAAGCATCTCCGACTCTCTGTTCTCCACGACTCCAACTAGGCAACTACTTGGCGTCTCCGTCTGGATCGTCTCCACCAAATTTCACTTCTTCAGTTCTCAGGAGCAGTACAACACCTCAGTGAATTGTAAGAATATATAATTTACTCTCTTAGTCTCTCTTTATTTTATTTCAGATCATTGATTCTCAATAGGTTTGTGTAAAAAAATTTACATCTTCATCTATTAAATTATTGGATCTGTGTAAAAAAATTAAGTTATGTTAAGAATTATTTGTGCATGGAATTAAGGGAATTAAGGATGAACTGATTTCTTTCTTTGTATGTAATTTGTAGACAAATAATATTATGTCTTAGAGAAAGACGTTCACATTAGACACTTATTTCAAGGAAATCATTGGGCGAAATTTAAATAATAGGGCAAAATTACTTCAAATAAGATTATTACTGCATTTGATTTTTTAGGAAATCATAGGGCGAAATTTAAATAAAAATATATGAATATTATGTTTTTAGTTTGATTTTCATAGACATGATACTTTGTTGGTGTTAGTTATTTATTGTATCATTTTGTGAAATCAAATTGTGAATGATCTTCTTATCTTGAGTTATATTTTGTTATGGATTTTTTTATAAAAAAATAATGATATTATTAATTAGCCCCCCCTATACTCAAATCCTGGTTCCGCCCCTGAGTACCTCTAAGCTTGACTACTGCTAACAAACATGCTTAAATATTAAAGCACTCTTAAAATTTTATTAAAAATACATTACATGAATAAATACTCAAACTATATGAAATGGAAAATAAATATTTTCTTATTGACAAATGCACAATTTGGTGATTACGATTCATCATAGGCTTCCCAACATGTTAATTCAAAAGAAAGCATCCAAGAATATAGATGACTAATACTAATTGTTAATATTTCAGGAACAACTTTACAAATCTAATATCGAAGTTGGGCATGAACCCACTTGTGAGCAAGTACGCATATCTACTGGCGTCGTGATTATATCTTATTCGTTATTGCGAAGGAAAAGCATATGAATAATGTTAACTGCTTAGGATGTCGTCAGGTGGCCTCAAATGAGAGACTATATATTAACATAGTAATTTTACATTTTTTTTTTCTAAATATTTGGGTTAACAACATGTAGGTTCTTTTTCATTAGATATTAAATTTTGTTGGCATTTTTTTTAAATTTTACAAGTCCGAGATAGTTTGGAGTTTGTACTCGTGGAGCTGGTGATATAAGTAACTAGATGTTATTTTATGTGGTATTTTACTGTTGGTAAATATAGAAGTTATTAGATTTGATATTTTTTCCGTTGATAATTGTATAAGTTATTAGATTTGATATTTTATGAATTGAGGCAGGAATGATATAAAATAGACACTTGTTGTTTAACTTGCTATGTATTTTTTACTGCATTGTTTTATATTTGTTTCTTGTTAAATACTCTTGTTTTAAAAGTCATAATAAGAATAAGATCTATTCTGTTTCTTTTAGTTATATCATAACAGAAAAAAAAAAAGACTTTGAATTTTATTACTCATGGTAAGCCAACATGGAATATTAAATCATTATTCAATGCAACTATTTGTTCTAATGATGTCTCACAAATGTGATGAAAATTGTTTATTTCCCAAAAAAAATGAATATATACTGTAATTACTTTCAATATTCAAAAATACTTCTAGTCTCATAAAATGATCCTACGTCTTTTTTTTCCTCTTTTCTCTCCTGTTGGCTTCCTCTTTCTTCTCCGATTAATTTTCGTTTTACTATCAAAATTTCGAAGGGCAGAGCGGGTTGAGTATTGGGCAGGAATTTAATCAGCTATGAAAGACTGGAAGATGGGCCCGCGACTTTAATATAAGACCAAACAAAGCCTTTGTGATCACAATCTCTAATTCTCTATGCAAATGGGCCCGGGAATGGGGCCCTCACTCAGTAAACAGAAGGAAGCAGTAAGGAGAAGCACTGGAGAGGATAAGAAGCAGGCGCTAGAGATATTAATTAATTAATTAATTCACATCAGAGAGGAAACGCTGCAGAACGGCTTGGGTCCGATGGGTTTAGTGACGATGCACTATACGATTCATGCGCACTAATTTTAAAGCATACGGGCACGAATCTTAAAGTAAATCGGACGGACATCAAACCCATCGAACTCACTTTGAGTCCGATGGGCATCGGACCCAAATTGGTTCCCAAATGCTGACTGACGTATATAATATAACTGACATGTCAAGCGTAGATTCATTTGGACAATCTAATGAACCGATTTAGATAATTCCAATTGTAATAGTATCGCATATAAATAGGGAATCATTGTAACCAGATTGATTATGTTGAGTAATAAAAATTTCTTGAGTTTTCACTCTTGGTTTCTGACTTCGATCATTGTATCGTTCCTCCAAAATTCCCTAGGTTTTTTTTTTAATCTTGCAAATTGCAAGGTTTTTAAGTCTAATTGAGTTCCTTGCAATTTGCAATCTTGGAAAGTACCAGTACTGTACGTACAGTGATTCAATATCAATACCAGTACTGTACGTACAGTGATTCAATATCAACACCAGTACTGTACGTACAGTGATTCAATATCAATACCAGTACCAATACTCGTTGGTGTCTTTTTTTTCTTCCCTTATAACGCCCACACGCTGATAGCCACTATCAGTTTATCAAAAAAAATATAACGCCCACTAACTGTCCTAGCCCCTGCGAAGATTTCAAAAAAAAACAAACTGTACTAGTGCAGGTTATTTGCTTGTAAAGTAAATTCTCGCTATCACCCAATTTATCTAAATTAAAACTCAATTGTTATCCTGAATGTATATTTTTTGAATAATTTCAATGTCTTAATTTGTATCTTTTTCTCTCAGTTCCCACTTTTTGAATAAAGTCGTGGATTATGTCTTGAAGAAAAACATTTGTGTAATTTACGCCAAATAAAAATGGTGAATTTTAAAAGTCGGTTGGGACTGCCAACCAACTATATCATTAATTACAAATTTTACAAATATTACGTAAAGCATGAAAAGGAGGAATTACAAAATGGGTCCAATTGATATCAATTTTTAGTCTTTTACGTGGTATAATTTTGTAGATTAGGCTTTTTGTGTGATTAATCTAATCGTGTTCATAACTTTTAAATGATTCTCTTATTTCAATTAATTCTTTAATATTTCTTATATATAGATTTTAAAGAGTTTCTATACATTTGTATGTTTACGTTGGCTGATCAATCATAAAACCTATACAATACATTGTTTTGTATAAAAAAAATCTTCAATATTATATTGAATTTGCAAAATATTTGAGATTTTGGAGGAAACTTGTGAAGGTAGATTCATTTTCACGGAGTTACTCTTCATAATTAAGTTTCTATGCAACAACTAAGCGGTACCTTTATCATAAAAAAAATACTATTTAATTTTATTATTCCTTTTGATTCCTTGTAATCTTAATTGTGATTATGAGCTCTCTTTTTTTTTTTCTCTGCCTCAACATACTAGACTGTATAAGTCCTTTTCTTGTGAACAACTTTGGCTAGCCGATTGAAAATTCATGTCAAGTTTTGTTTGGTGGGTAATTTAGAGTGTGTGAATTCCCTAAGGCCAGAATGGAAAATAATATAGGATTTTGGTTAGATAATTATCATCTTGTTTATGAATATTTATGAATAAATTGGTTCTGAAACCTCAAATAAACATAATAGAAAAATAAAAAATATAAGGATCGATCCTTGTATATTTGTAATAAGTTGATCACGTGCACCGAACTATTTGACTGAACATACTATCAAATTTTAGACAACAACAATAATTGGTCACGAAAATGTAGTGGTATCACTGTTGGTTAGAAAAAAAAATTTAGAACTGTTAGATATTTTCAAGTCGAAAATTCAAGCTCCACTCACCACTTCGTAATCTCTGCGAAACTTTAAAAAAAAAAACAATAATTGATCACGGTGTACATGGTGATATTGTGAATTTAACATTTAATTAATAAAAATCTAGTTGATACCTCGTACCTCAAAAAGAATTTGACCCCCACCTCCCAAGTAGTAAGTAGTGTATGAATCAATTCAAGTTTTTGTTTATACTAGATTCAAATAATTGATATCATTCTGATGTTTTTTATTTTTCCTGATCGAAAAAATATCCATGAAAACGAAAGAAAAAAAGATAGAACATTTTCGTTTTTTTATGGTAAAAAATTCATTAATTAGTAATTACCGTTTCTCAAAAGAAAGTGACAAATCAAACATAAAATGCCTCTAGAAAGGAAATAATATGAAAATTCCTCAACTTTGAGCCTCAACGAAAAGAACTCAATTTATTCTTTTCACATTAATTGTGAAGTAAAGTTAAATATTATTATTTATTTTATTTTTTTTATTAAAGAACTATGGTATGATCATACCTTCGAAAATTGAACTTACAACCTTTCTGTAGAGAAACAGAACTCGTGCCACTGCACTAAGTTTGTGGTTCTTATTTATTCTATCTTACTTTTCATATTTTACATCTTGTTAAATAGTTTAAGTCATAGTTTATATTAATTTGTTTAGAAAATAATCCTTTTATCTATAACTGTGTGCTCTACATGTGGAGCCGCTTGGAGAAAATAAAGCAATTTATTACGAATCAACTACTGTATCTGTAACCGTGTACTCTACATGTGGAGCAAGTACATGGTGATATTGTGAATTTAACATTTAATTAACATATAAATCCAGTTGGTAACTCAAAAGAGATTGACGGGGGCACCTTGTCCATCAACCTTCAAACAAACAAGAAAAAGAGAGAGAGAATGACCCCCACCGGCATCAAATTCAGATCAAGTAAGATAACTGACCCGTTAAACAATCAATGTGAATTTGCACAAATCTTAAAGTCAACCCCTTGTATTCTTATAGGTCATATTTACTAGTGAAATCAAACAAGAAGTAAATTTGGAATAAGATTGAGTAATATTTGAGTTAATCGGAGTAAATTACTACACCTGTGAGTTCTGCAGTTAGAGTAACATTCATCTTAAAAATTTCTCTCGCTTCTTCAACTTACTTTATCAAGCTCCAACTAATCATGATTAATTCAATCTTAGTTTGAAATACACAATTTAATCCGGAGTCACTTTACTCCACAACCAAACACGACCATATTTTATATAGGATGCTTGACTTTGATTAACCTCATGCAGTCAAGTACAGCAGAGGATATTCACTCACCCGCAGCCAGTATTTGAAAATGCGGCCGCATGGACAGCATATGCCTATGCAGTCAACAGTCGACAGTCGTGCTCAGAACGTCATGTAGTCCCTCTCATGCGGTTTTGAATATGCGACTGCATATGTGGACCGTATATGCTAACATATGGGTGAAAAATTAAATATGCGGCGCATGAAACCAAAATTTAATATGCGTTATACTTATCCAACCCAAATTCTCAAATTTAATATGCGTTATGTGGCTTTATAATTGTTGCATACATGATTTGTTGTTTATGCAGAAAGCAAGTTTAATTATAATTGTATAGCAACAAGCAAATTTAATTATTATGCAAAAATTTATTGTATTTTTCACATACAATAAGACAAATTTCATGTTGTTTATGTGAAAATAAATTTAAATACACACATATGAATATATAGATATATATATGAATACTCAATTTAAAATCTACATATATAAATCTGCATTAAAATCCGCATATGCGGCCGCATACTGTGGCCTTCCGCATGCACGAACAAAACCGCATTTTAAAACATTGCCCGCACCATCAGTCCAAGTGGGAAAATTTTAAAGTTTTAAACGCACTCAACAAAATGAATACTTCAAAGACCTAAGAATACCTTGTTTTATGTGGCTTAACGCCTAAACTGATCTAAATGTTTTCAAGAGCCGCACACAAACCTGACATGCCAAAATTTTGAAAAATAGATGACAGGAACTTTCACGACAAATAAATACTTGAAACAACATTTGATATACACATTATAATTTTTACGTTCTCACACTTATCCCTGAGAGGAACCCTTGTAATTTTTCTGATGCTCCTTTTAAAGTAGTTTTTGATATATTTGGAAGGATATCCTGGTAAATCTTGATTATAACATATTGAAAAGGAAATTAAAACATTGCAATGTGCAAATTTTTGTAAGAATATCTAGGTAATTAAAACATATTAAAATAGCTAGGTGTCCAAATAATTGCCCCATTGAAAAAAAATAAGTTAAACAAGGTATGGGAAACTAAAAGCTATTCAACAGTTCAAATATTAGCAAATAAATTGCCACTTCAAATGAAAAACTGCTGAACTAGATCCTTTGAATATCAAAACCCAAAACCACAGCCACAGGGATCTCTCTCAATAAAGGGGTTTGCCCAAGTGGTTCTGGATTACTTTATTTTATTTTAACACATCACTTTTCAAAATTTCAGAAAACCTAAACCTCAGATAAAAGACTGGAAAAAATCATGAAATATTAATTATGTTTTAATTGCTTTCACAGCTTTCTCTGCTGCATCATCCAGATCTTCAGCCGTAATTAGAGCCATCCCACTCTCCTAAAGATATCAAAATAATTATTACGGTTACTACAGGTCCAGAGAAAGAAATAGACAGCTGCATCCTTTTCTTTACCATGTATGATAATTTTACTCAATACATATATACTGTAGTTATTGATGTAAATCGAGCTCAACAGAGGAAGGCAAGACCTGGGGAAATGATCCCTACAGGTAATCAGTTGTATAATGTAATACCAAAATAACCAATTGGTAAACAGCGAGTACTGGATAACTTCGAGAAATTAATTATGGTAAGTTGCTCAGAGCAAATGAGATCAAAAAAATGTCAGAGCACATATTACCTTGAGAATTCTTTTTCCCTGATCAACATTGGTTCCCTCCAAACGGACGACCACTGGCACTTTCAATGAAACCTTACAAAAATTCAAGTCAAATGTCAGTTCTTAGTAGAAATTCACCGTCTTTTAAATGATGCTCCTTAAAGTTGAACAGACCTGTTTGGCAGCATTGACAATACCACTGGCGATGACATCACACTTCATGATGCCTCCAAAAATGTTTACCAGAATAGCTTTCACTCTGTCGTCTGATGTCAATATTTTGAATGCCTCCACAACCTAAACAGCAAGACGTAGCAAAAAAGTTAGTTCCAAGTTCTTTTGCCCTTTGTTCAAAGTTGGGTACAAAAGCATTGATAAAGGGAAAATATGGATATACCTGTCCTTCGGATGCATTTCCGCCGACATCAAGGAAGTTAGCTGGGGTCCCACCATGCAATTTAATAATGTCCATGGTAGCCATAGCCAATCCTGCACCATTAACCATGCAACCTATTTCTCCATCCAAACCAATATAGTTCAAATCTGCTTTTGCTGCAGCAACCTGACAAGGAACAAGAAAACCAAACGGACCTCATAAATGTCATTTCTAGAAGAAAAAAGAAAACCTCAATATATATCCCTTATAAATTTTCTTCCACTAGATTCTGACAAATTGACACTAGTAAATAGTAAATACACAAGATACATGACTATAAGACACTAGATGAGGGCATATGTTCATTCTCTCTAAAATTGTCTACAACTTGGGCAGATAAAAATTTAATCCTAATTATAAGTTAGAAATTAATTGTATAAAGAGAATTGTGTTATTTAGGATATATTCAAACTGTCAATTTAGCAGGTCTAAGAAAGGAAGACCCGGAAAAAGTTGGAATAACTGACCTCTCTAGGGTCTTCCTGGGAAGTGTCACGCATAGCGAAAATTTCCTTTTGCCTAAATGCTGCATTATCATCAAAGTTCAGCTTTGCATCGGCTGCCACCAACACTTTATCAGCTGTCTCGGCAAGTGGGTTGATCTGATAACAACAATTTCAATGCTCATGTAAAAGAATCTCAAAGCACTAAGACCGGACACAAGTATTCACTGCAACAAAGAATATCACACCTCTAACATAGTGCAGTCACTTTTGCGAAACAGCTCATAAAGCTTCTTCACTTGCTCAATGCAGGAGCTTCTGTCAGCTCCCTTTGGAGCCAAGCCATCGACAACCTTGGCCGCATCTTCATCAGTGATTCCCTTGAAAACATTAATAGGCACCTGGAATTTATAATTTGGATAATATTAGGGTTAGGATGTTAATTATATTGATTGGTAAAGTCGTTGGAAATCTTAGTACAAATTATCTGATAAAAGGAGTTGGTAACCTTGATGATCATGTCAGGGTACTGCTCAGCAAGGTCTTCAATGCTGGTCCCACCTTTACTGCACGCGATGATCAACTAAAATAAAGAAAAATAGAGAAAGAATGATTAATTAAGGTGATAACACAATTCAGCATTAATTATATGCAACTCACACAAAACATTGTATGGTTTTTGGAAATAGTACCCATTTGGTAATTAGTCATTAAGAAGGAGAATATGTATCCTACTGAGGCTTTACTGAGAAATGTTGGATCAGCAGTTGGATAATGTACACTTGATTAGTTCGCTTTGGGTTAGCAAATCACAGGCCTTATAATATAAAGGAAACCAAAAGAGCCATCATTACAGGTAAATGAAAAATGTTCAAGACTTGGGTGAGTATTTCAATTGCACAAACTCGGTGGAATATTTCCATCACGCAAGTATGATAGTTCTGTTAGTAATGAATACGAGAAATATTGGATCTTATTTTCAATACAAACCAACTATTAAGGTGTATTTGAAAAAAAAATCCTGTTGTTCTTCATTAAACACATTAAAGAAGTAATGGCCAAGAGGAAGCAAAGATATACAGGTCCAGCAGTCTTCCTGTCAAGTATGATAGAGAAGTACATCTCGTTGACAAGTGATAGCTTCTCACATAAGTAGACCTGAAATGAAGAAATGAAGAAACAAAAGAGAAACAGGTTATGGATAGAGAAAGAACAGAAAATTAAAGAATTCCAATCTCTAATCTTAATACCGGCAAACTCATCAGAAAACAATTTTTTTAACTATGTCATAAAAACATTCTTTTTCAAAATATAAAGTATAGTTTTATCTTGAATTGCTAAAGCTGGTCAACTAAATTCTTTTGCAAACTGTTAAAAAATGATCATTAGTATTTTAAAAGTACGTAGAAATTTGTTTACCTTGCTGACAACCTTTCCTTGCGGGCCAGTCTGCTTTGTGACAAGAATTTGACCTAGCATCTTACCTGTATAATCAAATGCCAAATTAGACCTACATAAAGACAAAAAAAAGTCCAGTATTGCTTTTCATAATTAAAATATTTACACATAAAATCACTTGAAGCACTTGTGATAGCTAAACATCAATTAGCGAGGATCCTAGAAGTGAGCATGGAAAAATCACTTAATTACGCCTGTTATTTGGCTCATAACTTTACACCACAAATCATCACGAGATGTAAGAGAGCATTCTTCATAATTGAATGTACAAACACAAATTGATCGATATAGGAAGTACAGTGCGGCATCTTGAATAAAATAGGAACTAAGAAGCCTAATCTAAAGTTCAGTAAATTGTTGAATGTTACAGAAACATAAGACAATTAACTTGCACGATAAACCAATTTATGCAACTCTGAGGGCAAAAGTGAACATATATATTAAGGATCAACTCCGTACCAGCAATGTCTTCAACCTCCTCTTTTTTAACAATATGAACTCCACCCTTTAGACCACTTTTGAATGTACCTAATCCTCTTCCACCAGCAAGGATTTGACTTTTTACAACAACCTGATCATGTGGGAAAGAACAGTTGAGCTATTTTAGATTTTTCCAATTTTGAGTTATTGCACATCACTGAAAACAACAGTCTCTTGTAGCAGTTTCATATACAATAATACAACATCAAAATTGAAGTAATATCATCTGACCCAGTATAGTACATGATAGTACTGCTCCACCTACAAAGTTTGTCTACTTATTGTAATTGGAACTAAGTGATTGGCCAAATTTTAATTGCAAAAAACATCAAATAGCTTCACTTTATAGATTTTCTTTTATAACACCTCAATTAGTTTCTGATTTAGAATATTGCCCCCAAACATAAATAGCACAAGAAAACCAATGATAGGACATTCTAGGACAGTACCTTTGACTAAGATTATTGATATAATAAAGTGTATAGAAAGCTTACCTCACTTTCATTTGGGAAAACTTTTTGAATGGCATCTTTCACCTCGGGAAGAGAGCCCACCGCAACTCCTCTGGGTACATTAATTCCATACTTGCCCATCAATTCAGCTCCCTGACAATAAAAAAAATTAGTCTTGTGTATGATTATGAATATACTTTCTATGCTTCCAAGACCCTTTCCTTCAAGTGTAGTAAATTACTAAGAGAGTTCCAGCACCACCACATTTTGGTGCTGCAAGTTGCCAGTACCTCTTTTCTAATTATATTTTAAAAATCTAAATCCAAATGACAATTCTGAATTGTTCCTTGCAAGGATTGTGTCCTTTGTCAAGTTTCATAATTTCTTGAGCTGGTTTCATAGAAGATCAACAATTCATAAAATGAACAGATCAAGTTAACTGCAGTAAATACATTTTAGTGCATTTGTTGCCAGGGCTCTTGATCTTTGTCCAAAACAAACACAAAAATGTATGGAATTTTACGTAAACACCTCCTTCATGAAGAATGAGATTAACAGTTCGACTTTGTTTGGCTTTGGATATTAAAATATTAATGAGAAAAGGGGTTTGTGGCATGTAAGCTAGCATTCCATACATTTTACGTAAACACCTCCTTCAAGGAAGTTGTCCTCGACAACTGACTATGATGTTAAGAAAGTTGAACGGACCTATGATTTGGTAGTGGTAATGTTGATTCATGTGATAGAGATCTGAATTATACAATGACATGTTCTAGTCAACAGGAGGCATGGTACTAAATACATAGCGCTGCTCAGAAATACAGCAAAAAAAAGAGATGAACCTTTTCCAAAGTGTGTTTTCTTGCTTAATGGCTTATTAATTAGGGCTGAAATTTTAGGTTGCAGACACAGTTGCTCCTTCTGACTCAAAAGGAGGTCACCCATTTGAAATTTGAGCTAAATATAAACTGATCTGATAAGCTCGAATTAATATTGAGTACTAACGTCAAGTTAAGCCAAGTGCACTCATATTGGCTCAAATTGAGCTTGCATTACATGCTGTTCAAGCCCATACGAGGCTCCCAGGCATCTAAGTTTGAGCCTTGCTGACACACTGTAAACAAGCAACAAGCATCCCTGATCAAGCTCACAAGATTATCAAGTGTGTAATCATGTGCGAGTATTGAAAAGGAGAATGTGGCAAACTGAAACCAACTAAGCTTGAAACTTCACACCAAGTGTGAGCGCAATGCTCTGCTCATGATGCCAAAATAACAAGCCACTTGAGACTGGCTTGTTTGTTGCCTATCAATTGTGCAAATGTTACAAAATAAAAAGACGAAACTCCAATACCACACCAACATGATTGCTTTCTAGTCAATTTTGGGTATTGGATGAACCAGATGGCCAAATGAAAATAAGATGATGCACTTCTGGAATTTGATTATTTACCATCAATCACAAAGAAACTGGAACTAAAATATTGCATCTAAGTTACTACAAGCTCTTTGCCGAGGTGTATCAAATCAGGTCCGGTTATCACATCCTTCGCATTTATCTTCCTATATTGTTCAATAATCTGATCGGATCGGAGAAAAAGTTTACAGAAAACAAAAGAGAGAGCTTGAACGAAGATAACCTGGTACTCGTGGATGTTGAGACGGCGGACCTGCTGCTGCTGCCATTTCCCGGCAAGCGAGAGAGATCCGCTAACGAGCTTTTTCAAAGATCCTCTCACCATTTTTCTCTCTTCGGGCGAGAACAAAAGTTAGAATGCTCAGCGGAGAAAGAGAGAATATAACTTACAACCCTAGTTTCCTTAATTTTTCTTTTCTTTCTTTGCTTTTCAAGTTTCTCTGATCCGGGTCCCTGTGAACACTACAGGGCCGGCCGAGGTAAATAATTTAACAGAGTAGATTTGGATTCATGCAGCGCACAGACTATAGAATCAAAACAGAGCTGTATATCGTTCGTGCACTGCATGAAGCCAAAATTACACTGTTAACATTTTTACGCCTTTGGCGTTCCGAAATTTTTATTTATAGCATACTTCAAAAAAAAAATAAACCGAATTTGTTCTCTGGAATTTAGATTTTCACCGTGGCCGCATCGGCATTCTGCAGACTCAAATGCTGGAGACTGCACAAGTATTCTGCAGACTCATTTTTTTTTTGTGTTTTATCGAGGCACCACGCATTTGTACGAGATATCTCAAATTTTTTGGTTTTTTGATATTTTTTTGTTCTAGGAATGTGTGCCATATTTATGAGATATTTTTTTGTTCTAGATATTCACTGAGTCAATTATACCACATTCGACCTGACTGTTTTAGTCCATATAAAGATCTTTTTAACTTTATAGAATACATTTCTCGAGGTTTTAATTTCAATGCTCCAGGCATTTTTAATCCTTCAGGGACTTTCATATAGATATCATTACCAAGTGATCCATACAAATAAGCTGTAACTACATCCATGAGGCGCATTTGAAGGTTTTCAGTGATTGTGAGACTGATTAAAAATCTAAGAGTTATTGCATCCACTACAGGTGAATATGTTTCTTCATAATCAACTCCTGATATTTGTGTAAAACCTTGTGCCACAAGCCTTGCTTTATATCTCACAATTTCATTTTTCTCATTCATTTTTATTGCAAATACCCACTTGTAACATACAGTATTAACATCTTTTGGGGTTAAGACTACATGTCCAAAAACATTTCGCTTTTCAAGCTAATCTAATTCAGCCTTCAGGGCAACTTTCCATTTTGGCCAATCATTTCTATGCATACACTCTTCAGGAGTTTTTGGCACATAATCTTCCTCATTTAGCACATCAATTGCTATAGCATATGCAAAAATTTCATCAGCACATGTTTCATTTCGGTTCCATATTGTACCATTATGTACATAGTTTATTGAGATCTCATAATCACTAGGTACCTGAGTTTCTTCTGGAACTTCATCAACCTCTTCTGGGGTTTTATCAATCTCTTCTGGGATTTTATTAATCTCTTCTAGAGTTACACCAACTGCTTTATTCTGCCCTTTCTTTTATCGTGGATTTTTATCTTTGGAACCAATTGGTCTTCCACGTTTTCTATGTATAGTAACCTCTGCTGGGATTACATCAATTCGAGCAGTTGCATTTAAAGCTGGTACATGTGATTTAGTCACTCTTTTTGTATCTGTAAATGCATCTCGTAACTCATTTGCTATTCTTTGTAAATGTATAATCTTTTGAACTTCCAATTCACATTGACCACTTCGGGGATCAAGATAAGATATTGATGATGCATTCCAAGTTACTTCTTGTTTTACCAGCTTTTCTTTTTCTCTTCCTAAGATTGGAAATATTGTCTCATCAAATTGACAGTCAACAAAACGTGCTGTAAAAATGTCTCCAGTTAATGGTTCTAAATATTTAATAATTGATGGAGGGTTAAAACCAATATAAATTTCCAATCTTCTTTGTGGTCCCATTTTTGTACGTTGTGGTGGAGAAATTGGAACATACACAGCACAACCAAAAATTTTAAGATGGGACAAGTTTGGTTCTCTTCCAGAGACCAATTGTAATGGAGAAAATTTATGATATGCAGTTGGTCTTAATCTAATAAGTTCAGCAGCATGTAAAATGGCATGTCCCCATGCCGAAGATGGTAGATTACATTTCATAAGTAATGGTCTAGCAATCAGTTGCAATCTTTTAATTAATGATTCAGCTAAGCCATTTTGTGTATGTACATGAGCCACTGGATGTTCTACCTTAATCCCAATTGACATACAATAATCATTAAATGATTAGGATGTAAACTCTCCTGTATTATCAAGCCGGATACTCTTAATTTGATAATCTAAAAAATTTGCTCTCAATTGGATTATTTGTGCTAATAGCCTAGCAAATGCAACATTTTTTGTGGCTAATAGGCAAACATGTGACCATCGAGTTGATGCATCAATTAAAATCATAAAATATCTAAATGGTCCACATGGAGGAGAAATAGGCCCACAAATATCTCCTTGAATTCTTTCCAAAAATAAAGGAGATTCATTTTCAATTTTATTTTTAGATGGCCTAATTATCAGTTTCCCAAGAGAACATGCTGCACATGATAAATCTTTTGATAAAATTATTTTCAGGTCATTTAGGGGATGTCCATTTGCACTTTCAATTATTCTCCTCATCATTATATGATTGGTTATTATATCTTTCATTAATTTAAATTTCATTTGAATTTTTGATTATATTTGTTTTAGTTTATAAGAAATCATTCCTTGAAGTGAATGATGGAATAATAACCTGAAGTTATTATTGAAACTAAAAATTTATCAAGAACCCGAAGTTTGTATTACTCGAATAGAATAATAACCTGAAGTTATTATTATAATTGTTTAGAACCTGAAGTTCTATTAGAAATTTTAGTGTAAAATAACTAGCAATTATTATAAAATTAATATAATAACCAGCAGTTATTATAGGCCACTGGATGAATAATAACCTGAAGTTATTCCCAATTAAAACCTGAAGTTTTACTTGAAATTTTCATATAAAATCAATATAATAACCAGAAGTTATTATAGATCACTAGATGAAAATATAACTCGAAGTTATTTCAAATTAAATTTTACAATTGCGCAGTCAAGCAATTTAATAACTAGAAGTTATTAAATAAATATTTTATTATAACCTGAAGTTATATAATATTAACCTGAAGTTATTAATACATTTAAATTTATATATTTATTCATTTATGTAATTTACATATTCTTTTATTTATATTTATTTATCTCCCTTTTCATAACCTGAAGTTATGATATTAATAACCTGAAGTTATGACATTGATAACCTGAAGTTATGGCATTAATAACCTGAAGTTATGATATTAATAATCTGAAATTATTAATACGTAATACATATGACAAATCTCACAAAGCTTGAATTTATCTCCTTTTTCATTTATCATAACTCGAAGTTATGGTATTAATAACCTGAAGTTGTATTTTGTTATAAATACGTATTAATGAAAAATGAGAAAGGAAAATATCCTAAAGATGTTTGTTACATATGTGGGATGACAAATTATTGGTCGTGTACGTGTCGTACGTCCAAGCATTTTGTAGAGCTTTATCAAGCCTCAATTACACAAAAAAAAAGAGAAATGTGGAAACTAAAATGACCCCGAATATGAATGCCATATAGATACAGATTTTGATGTATCAGATTTCTTTCATAATGTGGATAAAGAAATAAACACTTTACTAAGAGAAAAAATATAATGTAGAAGTTTATGTTTATAAAAGTTTAGTTTATATTTTAATTTTTATATTGTATGCAAATAAAATTAATGAATAAAGGTAGTTTATTTTTATTTTAATTTATTCTTGCATTCTTTTATTTTAAAAGAAAATGACTGACGCAATGGTAAGTAAAGAAGATCCATGTCTAGTAGACAGCGGAACAAATACCATATTGAAAAGTAAGAAATATTTTTCTCTATTGTCTTCTGCAAAGACACATGTTAATACAATTTCTAGTATTAGTAATTTAATTGAGGGCTCCGGAAGAGCTTGTATATTGTTACCTGAAGGAACAAAATTAATTATAAATGATGCATTATACTCTAGTAAATCCAGAAGAAATTTACTAAGTTTTAAATATATTCGACGTAATGGTTATCATTTTAAAACCATGACTGAAAATAATATTGAATATCTCCAAATTACATCTATTGAATATGGCCAGAAGATCATATTGGAAAAGCTGGAAGCTTTATCCTCTGGATTATATTGTACGAACATTAATCCAATAGAATCAAATATGGTAAGTAACCAGAAGTTACTTGACACAAAGATGTTCACTCTGTGGCATGACAGATTAGGTCATCTAGGTAACATTATGATGAGGAGAGGCTAAATCTTATTTTTGTATTATATCACCATCTATGTATCAACATCAACCACTTACAAAACCTTTATTTATAGGCTAGAGAAAGCAAATGAAAAGCTATACAATTAACAAGATAGTTAATACAAAATTAAATCTAATAGAAAGTGGATGAGGTGGAGAAGGTGAAATGTCTACTATTTAATATTTCATAACAACTTGAATATTTTCCCGAGATTTTTATTAATATTCAAAGTTAATTAGAAATTAATATTTATGTCAAGAATTCCGACTTTCGCCAAAGTTAATTTCTATTAAACTTTGGATATTAATATAAATCTCGGAATATATTCTCACATTACATGTTAGTCATTTTTTCTCGAAACACAATTTAGTTATTTCAGAGGTCAGACAGATATATTATAGCAGATTTATATACTACTTGATGAACTTTTTATTAAGTTCAGAAAAAAAATCACGAGAAATTATATTATAATATTAAAGAGTTTTGACAATTGTGTGACTTAAAATATTGTCTCAATGATAAAAAAATTCAACAGGGTCATGCATATTCCAGCAGATATAGTTGATGTATATTTTTTTTACACGATAATATTTAGCGGATATCATTTGATTTTGACGATTATATGACATGAAATATAAGCCCCACTGATTTCAACAGCTCACAGTGCACTTGAATCCTTTTTATTTATTGCCAAAAAAATTAACAAGCCTGCGCATATGGTAGTAAGAGAAATTGATGTCCTTAATTAGTGCACAAAAGATTTTCTGCGGATATGTGCGTGTAATAATCGAAGAATATTCCTTAATTAGTGCTCGAAAGATTTACGAGAATATATATATATAAAGATAAAAATATTTGGTCTGATTTGCTTTTTTTTTTTTTTGTATTTTCTAGTTAAATTTTGAATCCGTGACAAAACACAGACAAAATACTAGTGATAATATGCAGAGGACGTCTATTGATTTTCATGGTTATATGACTTAAAAATGGTCTGAAAAAAAAGAGAACTTGAATAGAGCAAGACAACGTGATGTGAAAGCATTCTAACAAATTAGTGTGCATATTATTTGATGTATCTTTTTATATAATGCAAAAAAAAAAAAAATCTGGAGCTTGTATTTGATAGTATTAAGACGATATATATTAGCTTTGGCAATTATATGACTTAGAAAGGGATCTCAATAGAGGCAAGCGATGAGTCGTGAATGCATTCTAGCCGTTTTTTTTTTTTTTTTTTTTGTAATATTCGATGTATTTCAGGATTTTTTTTTGAAAAACCGGGCAGTGGCTGCCAGGTGCTTGTATTGATAGCTTAAAACAGTAATACAGGGTTCACATTTACAGCAAAATTATGACAGCTTGATCCGGAATGTATGAAATCAAAAAAAAAAAAAAAAACAGAACAACCATTGAACCCTGTCAGCAAACCGGTTGCAGTCCCTCTTAAATCACCCACAGTGCTGCTTCCACAATGTGCCCTCTCTAACAATCCAGTTAGCAACTACATCAACCGGCACCCTCTTGTCCTCAAATATGAGTGAGTTACGACATCTCCAGATCGCCCAGCATACGCAAGAGAAGTAGATTTTCCAACTATCACGCTTAGTTGCAGAGTGTCTAACCGCCTGATAGGAGGCTCGCCAGGTTGTCGGTACAGAGTCAGCCAGCACCATTAGAGGTCCTCCATAAAACACGCTAAGGCGTTGCCAAAGTTGCAGCGCAAATGGGCAAGTCAGAAAGAGGTGCTGGTCCGATTCCAGGTGGCCTCCCATGCACATTACACAGGATGTGTCTCCATGCAACAAGTTGCGGTGCAACAAGACCTCTCTGGTGAGGATCTTTCCCATCAGCAGGAGGTAGAGGAACACCCTTACCGTTGGAGGTATCTTGAATTTCCAAACCATCCTGAATTCCCACTTAATTTGACCTCCCCCCATTCTGATTTTATAGAAAGAATTCGCACTGTACTCACCATTGGAATTCCAGATCCACCGTAGTTCATCAGGTTGCTGAAGGAATTGTGGAAAATTGCCTTGCAGACCTGTTTCATGCGCCTGTCTCAGGGAAATTGCATGGCCTCGTTGTCTAGTTCCGGTTTCAGTCAAAGGGAATGAATCCCATTTATCGTACCAGTATGAGATTGAGCGGCCGTCGCCAATACGCCAAGATGTTGACATATTGAAGAAATTTTTAAGGCCAAGCAATTGTTCCCAGAAAAAGGAGCCCCTTTTGGACCACAGATAGGGTCCTATTGAGTAAGAGCCCTGCCATCTAATTCTGGCTATCAACAGACCCCGCATGGAATTAGGATCGCGGTACCCTTTCCACCACCATCGCAACAACAAAGATATGTTTCGGATGTGCAAATCCGGGATTCCCATCCCTCCCCAAGTAGTCGGCATGCAAGCCAGACCCCAGTTGCAAAGAGATATAGGTTTTCGAGATTTGCCAGACTTACCCCACAAGAAAGAGCGACATACCTTTTCTAATCTTGCGATTACCCATGTAGGCAGTTTGAACGAAATCATGAAATAGATGGGGATAGTCATGAGTACCGTTCGAATGAGAAGCAGCCTACCACCTCGACTGAGAAGTCGTGCTTGCCATCCTTGAACACGCTGCTCAACCTTTTGAATAAGAGGTAAGAACAGATCCTTAGTCGGCTTCTTGAGGGTCAAAGGCAGACCTAGGTAAACAATTGGGAAGGCCGATTGGGAGCAGCCCAAGATAGCTCGGATCCAAGGTGTGTTGGACTGCTGAACATTGATGGGTATGTAGCAGCTTTTGGAAAAATTTATCTGCAAACCAGAAGCGGAAGAGAAAAGACGCAGAATAAGTTTGAGAGATATCAAGGTGTCAATATCAGCCCGAGCCACCAAAGCCGTGTCATCGGCATATTGTAGAGCAATGATTGCATCCGAAAGCTTAGTGGTAAGTGAAGAATCAAGGAGCGGGTTAATGGCTTGAATCATTCTTTGCAACACATCAACCGCTAAGTTGAAAAGCATTGGTGAAAGGGGGTCCCCTTGGCGGAGACCCCGCTTATGCTTGAAGGGGGCCGAGACCTCACCATTTACACACACTCTGGATGTTGAAGACGACCATATCTGTGAAATCCAATGTATCCATTTCAATGGGAATCCACGGCCTTGCATGACCCGAATTAAGTAGGGCCACTCAATTGTATCGAATGCCTTTTTGAAATCAATTTTCGCAAACACCGCCGGATAACCCGAACTATCGATGTGATGAAGCAATTCTCTAGTTGTTACGAAATTTTCAGAGATTTGTCGACCTTGGACAAAGGCTGTTTGGTTTGGGGAGATTAACTCTTGGAGAAAAGGTCTTAGCCGGTTTGAAAGAACCTTGGAAATTAGCTTGGGAATAAGGTTGAGAACACTTATTGGGCGAAAATCCGCTGTTGTCATTGGCTGATCTTTCTTAGGTATCATTACCAGGTTTGCACTATTGTGTAGAGACAGGTCCAGCGTGCCTTCATAAAAGCTTGTGAAGAATAGGAATATGCTGTCCTTTAGCTCCTCCCAGTAGTGATGTATTTCAGGATTAATTGTTGAAAATCGTATTGTGTTCAAGTTAATTTGTTATTTTATTTTGTGAGTTGTCATTTTAATCTAAATTCAGTCTAACTAGATACACTGGCTTCGTTCAACAACATCTCATTTAACTTTCTTTTGCTCGAAATCTTAATTCATGTCCGGATCTCAAGACATCTTTATTCCTGGATTAAACTTTCTTAGCTTATTCTTACGGATTAAGTCTCCTTAAAACAACCAAATATTACATCTCTTTAGCGTAGATTACAGTTTAATCCTGCCTTTGATTTATTTGTGATTTCCATTAGATTTCTTTATGATTTTCAGGCATTAGATCTCACATCTCGGTCCATCACCTAATTACCTACAGTTATTCATGAACACACAACTATTCAATTTTTTTTTATAATATAGATATCTCTATTTGATATCTTTAGTATTAGTGGATCTCTATTATTTAAAATATAACTAATGAATTCATTCAAGCACATATAAAAAAAAATCCAAATAATTGAATACGCATATTTTAATGATTTGTTAGTCTCTTGGCTAAGAAAGCAAGTAGTCTTGAGTTGGTATGTTCCTCAATTGGGAAATAAATCTGCTGTGATTACGTGGGAATAGTAGGAACCAGCGATTTCAAATCTAACTGTTTAATTTTTTTATGCTTTGAATTTGAAATCACAGGTTTCCTACTACTCCCACATAATCACAGCAGATTTATTTCCTCTTAATTGAGATGGCGTCCAGGTCAAATGGTACTATGGAAGTCTCTCAGACACAACTTGATTTCTTCCTCAATTCTCCTGTCCAATAGCTAACCAAAAGAACAAATTAATAATATATATGATAACACCAAATTTCTAACCGATTTTATTTGGAAAACCAACAAAATACATTTCATTTCTCATCTTTCAGAGGCACCATATATCATATGGCACTTACAAGTTACAACAATTAAAAATGTTTGTTTTTGTTTTTTGGTAAGGTCACTGCATAAGCTATTATATCATCGAAACAAAACCATACAAAATTAGAATATGAACAATGCATAAAGATTTATATTAAAATGACTATATATATCTCCGTGCCATCATTTGTGTTGCAGGATACTTTTTGTCAGAATCTTATTTTGATATAACAACCACATAAATATTTTTATTTTGCCAGGAATTGACTGGAGCCTAATTATATGAGAGTCCAAAAATCGCAGAAGAAAAATAAGGAGGTTATCATAGCCAATTCTTTTTTCATAGAATTCTAATATCAATATAATCGAGACTAAATACTTTATAAAGATATCAAATCAAAAGCATTCAGATTCATAATAAATGCTAATATCGGTGTCCGTGCATTGCAACAATATATTTTGAAAGAACAAAAAAGTTTCTCATACAAAATGACATATTTTCATATATAATTTAAACTAAATGATAAATAACATTTTTTAAATGACATATTAAATAATAACTACACGCAAATAACATTCTTACATGATATATTACAAAACATATTAAATAATATATCAAATTACAAATAACATTCTTTAAATAATATAAAAAATATAGAAATAAAAGACATAACCAATCGATTAAAGTTTTCTTAAATAATATTTTAAAAATAGAAAAAATCATGACTAATAAAAAAACAATACAATTTATATACAGAGAATACTTGTGATGAATACACATCTAAATAAATTTAAACTTCTATACTTAAAAAAAATATAAAACAAGATGCAAACCGACAAATCTGCCTCTGACCAGAAGACTATTTATTCTATCAATTTGGAGAGAGAGAAGTAAGAAAGGCCTCGGAACAAAGATCTTGAAATTTGAGGGGTCTTTTGTAATTTTCAAGCGGCCTTATAGAGAAAAGGTAGATTGTTGGGAAGGGGAAGGAAGGTTAATGGCAGATCAAGGCATAGAAGGAAGCCAACCTGTTGATCTGACAAAGCATCCTTCCGGGATTGTACGTACCAACTCTTCAGAATATCGTGTCCACTGTAAATTTAGATTGTAAATTGGATCTTAAGGCCATTGCTTTGCAAGCCCGCAATGCTGAGTACAATCCCAAGCGTTTTGCTGCAGTTATAATGAGAATTAGGGAACGCAAAACCACCGCTTTGATCTTTGCATCTGGTAAAATGGTTTGCACTGGAGTAAAGAGCGAACAACAATCAAAACTCGCCGCTAGAAAGTATGCTCGTATTATACAGAAGCTTGGTTTTCTTGCCAGATTTAAGAATTTCAAGATCCAGAACATAGTGGGTTCTTGTGATGTGAAATTCCCCATTAGGCTCGAAGGCCTTGCTTATTCTCACGGTGCTTTCTCCAGTTATGAACCAGAGCTGTTCCCAGGTTTGATTTATCGGATGAAGCAACCCAAAATTGTGCTTCTCATTTTCGTTTCTGGCAAGATTGTTCTAACTGGTGCTAAGGTGCGAGACGAGACCTACACCGCATTTGAAAATATATATCCAGTGTTGACAGAGTACAGAAAAGTTTCACAATGATAAACTCTCAGAGGACTCCTTACTGGATCAGTGAGGTGGGTCCTACTTCCAGTGACTTCTATATAATTTTTTTGATGTACTTCTATATAATTATGCCCCAAGTGCCACTTGAGAGTAGGTCCGATGGGCATCGGACCAACTCTGGTTCGATGGGTTTAATCGCTGTCGATTTGCTTTAAGATTCGTGCATGTTTGTTTCAATTTCGTGCGCACAAATCTTAAATTAGATCGGACGGTCATAATGCTCGTTGAACCTAAAAGTAGGTCCGATGGGACATCAAAGACCAAACAGTCAATCAAAGAGGAGTCGGGGAGTCGGTTTTGTCGATTGATCTCTAGAGTTCGGAAATAGATCTGCTGTTATTCCTTGTCATGTTATTCCGATTCCAACTTTGAAACTTTTTTAAGTGCGAATCTCAACGAAATATTTTTTTTCAAGCGCAAATTCAATGAAATAAGTTTTTTATGCACGGATTTCAACAAAGATCAACAGTTGGGATCAGAATACAGATTCTTATTATTCCCAAAGAATAACAGCAGATTTATTTATTCTGAATTCATAGAATAAGCACTTTGTTTTATATTTATACTGTAATAAGTGAACCCACCTAGAAAGATGGATTAACTTATTTTGCATTATTGTTGTTATTAGTATCATCACTATTATCATTATCTTTTTCATTATCATCATCATTTATTATTATTATTATTATTACAATTATTGTTACAATTATTATTATTATTGTTATTATTATTATCTTAATTTGAAGTTGTCTGGTGCATTGTTGTAGGAGATATTATTTGAAATAATATTAAGAATGCACTGTGAAAACAAAGTCACATGAGAAATTAAAGGAAAGGAAATCTTTTACACATATTGGAGAGGATACTCTTCCAGAGAGAAAAGTGAGTAGCGGATTTGAATCCGTACCAATTTTAACATTTAAGGGCTTGATATGAATTTTGAAATGTTGTTGGTTAAAATTGCCCTTCTAATAAACTGGAACATGATTTGTGAAAAATAGATAAATATTCAAATCTAAATTAAAAAAAAACTTTGATTATTTTTTTTATGGGCATACATAAAATCTCGCTTTTATTTATAAATTTTGAGTGAGATCGTGACAATATGCATATTACGGATCAACTCATGTGATGGATCTATATTTCAATTTTCAAAGTTCAAATAACCGATTTAAACTGTTAAACACGGTATTCATATGAAAATGTACTTAGTGATTAAAATTTATCTTTTTTAGATACTTTAGATAAGTAGAATAATATTATTTTTGAATTGGTTCAAATTTTTTAGATCAAATAATTTTCTACTTATCTAAAAAATAGCAAATTTTAAAGTAAAAATTTGAGCCAATTTTTTTTATATAAAGATCATATTTATCAATTCGGACCACTGTTTAAACCTTTTATTTTACGATGGTAATGGCCTCATTTGATCCAAATATATATTTACCGTTTAAACTTTAAAAATAAAAATATAAATTCAACGATGGTAATAGCCTAATAGGCTAATAGAATTTTCGGAAATAAATCTTCTATTATTCTCAAGGAATAACAGGTTCTTGTTATTCCGATCTCAACCGTTCATAATTTTCTATGCGCGAATCTAAAAAATGTTAGTTTTTCATGCACGAATCTCGAAAATACCAACGGTTGGGATCTGGAATAACAGGTTCCTGTTATTCCTTGAGAATAACAGCAGATTGATTTCCAGAATTTTCACCCGTAGCGCTTGACCCGCCACAGTGGACCGAAGTCTTCACTTACAATACCGCTCCCTTTTCCTCCTCCTCCTCCTCCTCCTCCTCCCTCCAGCGCTCCGTCTCCAGTGCACGCCGTGATTTAAATCTCACCTCTATTCCCGTTCCTATCAAATTACCATGCAATAAAACTTCGCCCAAATCGACCGCCCAGATCATTCTCCTCTAGAAATGGAGAGGTTCCGCTTAAGATGCTGGCCGTCCAGATCTCTCGCGATCTCTTTTTCCCTTTTGTTTCTTCTCAGCTTCTCCGCTAGCCATGGCGGCGCCACTGTTCGACAGCCGAAGAATGTTCAGGTCGCTTTACGAGCAAAATGGGCCGGGACTCCTTTATTGCTCGAAGCCAGGTTATGAATTAAAGCAAAATAACAAAAATGCGAAGATTAACGCATAGTTGACACTTACTTCCCAAAAAAAAAAAATGAAAGATATCACTAATATGTGCAGTTGGAGTGGTACCAACAAGTTATAACAATACCCATGTCAATTGACACCACAATTGAGGATGATACCATTGCATTTAATCTCAATCATCTGTGAAAATTGATAACTGATATGGTAGTTTTCCTCTGTTCAAACAGTGAGCTGCTTTCTAAGGAATGGAAGAACCTGTTCTGGGAATTAACTGATCTCTGGATTGAACCTGATAAAGGTTCTGACTGCATAACATCCAAATGTTGCGTTGAAAGAATAGTGTCTGACTCCAAGTCGCTTCTGAGTGAATCTCTTGGTTCAATATTTGAGCTCTCTCTCACTCTTCGATCAGCATCTCCTAGATTAGTGCTGTACAAACAGCTAGCAGAGGATTCTCTATCTTTGCTCACTTCAGATGGGGTTGCACAGGAGCAATCCAGTGAGGAGTCAACTGGACAGGGAGAGTTTTTGCACAAACCTGCTAGCATTCCAAGAGGAACATGCTGTTGGGTTGATACCGGAAGTGAGCTTCTGTTTAACACACCTGATTTTGTTCTTTGGCTTGAAAAGAAATCTAGTGGGTAATTTGTTTAATCTTTATCTGTGCAGTTTATTCCTTTTTATCCAATTTTAGATTTAGTCATAGCTTTTGCTTTCTTTTCATTTTAGAGCTAATAGTTAAACTATTTGGGTGCATATAACTTTCAAGCACCAACCAAACATTTTTATACTGTGTTACACCATTTCTTCTCTCCTTCTTTTATTGAACAGGGGCGAGAACTCTCTGGACCAGCCTGAACTTTTTGATTTTGACCATATATACCCTCACTCGAGGGCAGGTTCACCAGTTGCTGTTCTTTATGGGGCTGTAGGAACAGAGTGCTTTAAAGAGTTTCATACTATTTTGGCCGATGCATCTGACAAGGTAAAGACATAATAGATCATCATGTACTTTATATGTTACTTAGTTGAGAGGCTCATCTTATGTAATAACACAAGCTACTCGACATAAATTCTATTTGAGAGAGCCGAACTAAATTGCATCAAGTTGATGGTTAATTGTATACTGTCACAATTAACATCAGTATATCATATTCGCAGTGTTCCTTGCTGTTCTCCCCCCTTGGTCACGTCTTTCCCTAACTTTTAGTACTTATGGTTCTTTAGGGGAAAATTAAATATGCTTTGAGGCCTGTACTGCCATCTGGATGCCAATCCAAGTCTAGCTATTGTAGTGCTGTTGGTTCAATAGATGCAGTAACTCTTAGTGGATACGGGGTCGAACTTGCTTTGAAAAACATGGAATATAAAGCTATGGATGATACCGCCATAAAGAAAGGTAGGTTTTCAAACTTTTTGGTGAATATCTATTGTAAGGGTTTATTCAATATTTTACCTTTTTCTCTAGAT
The DNA here is from genome assembly GCA_028015225.1 of Carex myosuroides. Taxonomy (NCBI): domain Eukaryota; kingdom Viridiplantae; phylum Streptophyta; class Magnoliopsida; order Poales; family Cyperaceae; genus Carex; species Carex myosuroides. The sequence continues at coordinate 10,706,653 of CM051479.1, forward strand.
TAAATGTCGTTCAGCTGTGCCCAGAGTTGATAAATTTTCAATCCCATCCCTTTTCATTTGATGTGGGTCAACATCCAATATTAAGCAATAACCCCTTAAATTCCCCATTATATCAGCATGTTGTTTGTGATATTTAAAGTTGGAATTATATTTCAGGTTCTACTTTAGAGGACACTAAGGCTGAAGACCTTACTCAAGATGTCAGGGGTTTCATATTTTCCAAGATCTTGGTTTGTACCTATTTCTCTTTATTAATCTAACCTAGCGGGCTAGGGTCCCAATACCTGTGAGTGCAGGTATAGTTATGATTAACTGGCTTGTACTGGTAAGAGTACAGGTATAGTTATGATTTACTGACCGCTTGTCATGTCTGGTGAATAATGAGAGTGGTACTATAGTCATTATGTAAAAACTAAACTCTTTAATCCTATAACGAGCGATGAAACCTCTTTTTGTTATTTTATTCTTGAATACCTAGGAGCGCAAGCCAGAGCTGAGTTCTGAGATAATGTCCTTTAGGGATTATCTCATGTCTTCAACTGCATCACTTACAGATACCTTGGAAGTTTGGGAACTTAAAGGTCTTCCCTATGTCTCTCTTAATATAATATCTATCAGCTTTATATTTCTGCCTATACAACAACAACAACAACAACAACAAAGCCTTTAGTCCCAAACAAGTTGGGGTAGGCTAGAAATGAAACCCAACCGGACGACTCAGAGGATTAAACTTGGATTTTTATTTTGCAGATTTGGGACACCAGACGACTCAGAGAATTGTTCAAGCTTCTGACCCATTACAATCTATGCAAGACATCAACCAAAACTTCCCCAGCATAGTTTCATCACTGTCTCGCATGAAGGTAGACAGTTCTTCAGTTTTGTCTGATCAGAAAATATGTTGTCAGAAACTTTTGCAAATAATGCATTCATCTATGGTTCTTTGTGCAGCTTGATGGTTCTATACAGGATGAGATTCTGGCGAACCAGAGAATGGTGCCACCTGGCAAGTCTCTCATGGCCTTGAACGGTGCATTGATCAATATTGAGGAAATCGACCTTTATCTGTAATTCTCTTTAAATCATAATCGTTTAAGCCACGTCTTGGCCCTTGGCCATGTTTTGATATATGTCGGTGAATCTGAAGAATCCCATTTTAGTGTTAGAAAAGAGTTATTAAAGAAGCACTGGAGGCCTTTGTATGAAGGAATAATATTTTCTTATTAGAATGAACCTCCGACTTTCCAGTTGTTAGCTAGGTTGTGCAAGTGCATTCTTTTCATTGAAATTGCAAAATAGCTATGGGGGTTTTCTTTGAGGGTAGACTTGTTTACTCATGTTGGCTAAGATATTTTCTCTCTTTGTAGGTTCATGTACTTATATCAATTATTTCCTTGTAGGAAATGCATTGTTTACATTCAAATTACAAAACCAATAATGGGCTCCTGTCATGGAAAAGTGCTTATACTGAAGATATTTTCATTTCTTTGTAGGCTGATGGATTTGGTTCATGAAGAATTATCATTGACTGATCAATTCTTGAAGCTTAAGGTTTATTCTTGTTACTTACGCCTTTTTCTTAATAAAGGATTAGTTTAATTATAATAACTAGAGATGACCATTATGGTTGTTGATTTCTTACCACTTACCAGAGATGACTATTTTGGTTGTTGATTTTTCGGTCCTGAGATTGTTATGTCAATACTGCAAATAATGTAAGAATTAATCTAGCCAAATAACCAGAGATGATTATTTTGGTTGTTTATTTGTTACCACTTACCAAACAGTTTGACATTGTACAGATATCGCCTTAAGTTTTGTTCACTTTTCAGTGCTTTTCCTTAACTTCTTTATACGATGTAAGATCAGGGCTGAGTCTGCAGTGTTACAGTTCAAATCTAGTGCATGTGGTCCAAAATTCAATTTTAGGAAACAAGGAAGAAAAATGTACACTTTAGTGCAGTCCCTGAATCAAATTTGTTTCAGGTTCCACATGACACGATCAGAAAGCTTCTATCAGCTGCACCTCCAAGTGAGAGTAATGCAATTCGTGTTGATTTCCGTTCGGATCATGTTCACTTTCTTAATAACCTTGAAGAAGATGCTATGTACCAACGGTGGCGAAGCAACATTCAAGAGGTTCTCTTCTTCTTCATCTTCTCTCTGTGTGTGTGTGTAAATAGACATTCATAACACAGACATGTTTTTTTAGAATGATATCTTGTCCTTAAAGCATCGCCCTTTTTTTCTTCTGGCTCCAAAAATGCCAAAGTCTTCAAATAAAAAGGGACAAAGATAAGCAATGCCGATGTGGTGGGAGCTATTTTCACTGAGAGATGTCAGCTTGTTTTTTTTATACTTTCATCCATATTTGTTGCAGAAACGATTGCAGGTTTAATTTGGTAAAAAAATCAAGAAGCAAATAAGTGATACTTTAGGGATCCTTCTATAATTTACTTTTTCCCTTGTTATTATTTCTTTCTGTTTTTCTTGGTTGCATGGTTTCGACCATGATGGTGTTGATTGAGGACTGCATAAGAAAAGTGAGAATGTATCTTTTTCTAGTTTGTCGTGTCCTTTTAGTTTAATGGTTTTTAAGTGGTTAAGCTGATATCCAATGGAAGATAATTTCATCAGATTGCCAATTAGACTGGGTACTGGTCATCGTTGTCAGATAATCTGCATTCTTTGTATGAAATATTAAATGCTATGAAATTTATTATTCTTTTTTTTATAAAATCTTTTTGGTGTTGTAGATATTAATGCCAGTGTACCCTGGTCAGCTTCGATACATTCGTAAAAACATGTTTCATGCCGTTTATTTGTTGGATCCAGCCACGGAGTGCGGTGCTGAGGCATGCCATTTCCTGTCTCCCTTTATTTTTTTGGTTACATTTGAGAAATTTATATTCTGTAACGTATGTTGACCGAATTTCCTTCAATTCGTTTTAGGCTATTGATACGATTTTGTCAATGTACGAAAACAATGTGCCAGTGAGGTTTGGAGTCTTACTATACTCATCTAAACTTGTTGAGGTTATTGAAAAAAATGACGGCCTGCTTCCTTCATCCTCAGAGAATCATGAAACTGATGTCTCAACTTTGGTAACTTGTTAATCTTTCTGCTTCCATTTATGTTTTCATTATGAGGACATAGAATTGATTTAAACAGTATGTACTGAATTTAAGATCATTCCTGAGTTCATGCTTAGAGGAAATAATAACTTCATTATGTAGAGTAATAAACACGAAAATATGAAATGCAATAACTGATGATTTTCAAGTTCTTTTGGAATTATTGTATTTATTTATTTTTAATTGTTTATGGGTTTCATCTGTGACGCATGGATCAAAGATCTTACTCGAGATATGCTTTGCAGATAATTCGTCTTTTCCTTTACATCAAGCAAACATATACGACCCAACTGGCTTTCGACTTTCTAAGCAATGTAAGATGCTTTCAAATTTCGTTTATTATTAATTCTTTGAGTGTTCATAGAAACATGTTATTTCCTTGTCTAATTTGTTTATTTTCGTTTTCTTTTTCAATGTTATATTTGCCTTCTTTTATTGCAGGTAAACAAGGCAAAAAGTAATGGGGATGATTTTAGTGAAGAGCCAGTTGAATCACATCATGTTGAAGAGGCATTTGTTGATACTGTAATGTAAGTTGCTCTGAATGACTGTACTGTTTTTTCTCCCCGGATTAGTTCTGTGGTTCAACTGTTTGATGTTAAGCGGGACAAAGTATAAACATAAGTTTCTATTGATATAGATCAATGGCCAAATCACCTCCTCAAGATGTATTACTTGATATACAACAAAAAAATAAGTTCAAGGAAGAAGCTGAAGAGAGCTCCCTTTTCTCTTTCAAGATTGGTTTGTATAAACTCGGTTGTTCTTTGTTAATGAATGGGCTTGTACATGAAGCAAGTGAGGTAAAATATATAGTCTATACTGTTTTTATTATTTCTGACTTTGCATTATCCATGTTCTCTGCAATTTGCATTCTCATGTTTATGTGGTCTGGGATTATGTAGACAAGACCTGTCTTACCAAATTTCATGTTTGACTCTATGATGATAGGATAATGTTAGATACAATATTATTGACAAGAACTGTGAGTGTTGGAATTCAATTTAGGAAACATGACCCAGTGTGATGTTAAAAGTGAGTATGGACTCAAGTAATGTACAGCTTGGTCTTTATTGGTTCATAGCCAGATAGGCCAAAAAAGTTTATCTCACCTCTAGAGGGTAAGTACCTCTATATGCAACTGTAATACTAACATTATGCCCTTCTTTCTCTCTAATATTTTTTTTGTCTTTTCTAAAAAAAAAAAAAATCTTCTCACACCTGTTTTTTTTGTGCGTGCTTGCGTCCGAGTGCGGCTAGGGGCGGAGCCAGACTTTCAAACTATTGGTGTCAAATATATATGGGGGTCAATCGTATAAAATTTTCGTGTGGAGAATGGGGGTCAATTTTACAGTTTTTTTACATTTTACTCTAAATTACATAGAAAATCATACATAATATAAAAAAATTTAAAAAAATGGGGGTCAATTGACCCACATACTCCCTCTTTACCTCCGCCTCTGAGTGCGGCCAAAAGGGGGGAGGGTGTTGTTGGATTATGACTTTTGCTCCTACTCCATCTAGAACTGAGCAACAGCTTTGATCTTTACTTTGTTCTGAAGCATTGGCTTTTACATTTTCTGAATTTGATGTTTGAGTTATTTAGTCTATGTGGCCAAAACAGCTTTTTATGAGTTCTCCACATTAGTATCACCACACGAAAAATTTGGATTAATTATGCTCTTTTGTCCTTAATCAGGAGTCTTTAATGAATGCCATGAATGAAGAAATGCATAAATTACAAGAACAAGTGTATTATGGCCAAATCAGCTCCCACACAGATATACTTGATAAGTTCCTCTCCGAGGGCGGTTATAAACGCTATAATCCTTCTGTAAGCAACTACTCTTATGAGACCTTTTCTACTTGGTGAACATTACTATTTAGCCTTCCAAAACCTTTAAATTTTAAATTTTCTGTTGCACAATAGGAAAATGTAAATAGTATCTCCCAATTTTTGTTTCTTGTTTCTTATGTGCCTTTTTTGGGTTTAAATGTAGCAAACTATTCTCCTTTTGGCACCAGTAAATATGCAGAGAAAGTTAGTTCAGTAAAGTGTATTTCTGATTGAATTTGAATTTGGTTGTCAGAGCTATATATATGACAGTTCCTTTTTAGCAATTCACGGGTTTTAAGACGAATTAGAAAATCTGCACTCCTTACTTGGTAAATTTTGATCATTTAATTATCTTTTTGTTAGATTATTGGTGATGTCAAGGGGACAAAAAAGTATGTATCGCTTTTTGCTTCATACCTAAACAAAGAATCTATAGTTCATGAGATCAGCTACTTGCACTCTCCTGGAAGTAAGTCGATTTGAGCAACTCTAGCATTGTGCAATTTTTTATTTTTCATCATTACTTTTTCTTTACCTTCTCTGTACTGGTCACAACAATGTAATGTATTGGTCTTTACCAGCTTGAAGTTTGTACCACACAATTAATGGACACGATCCAATTAGTCATTTTCTATTTATTTTTTTATTTTTTCTATTTCTTGCATCCCCTTTGCATTGGCAGCTATACTAGTCTAAAGACCAGTACTACAATCCTTTTATTTATTATAGAGACTTATGCCATAATGGTGGTACCGGTCTCAGAAACATTGTAAAAGGTTTTCGTTATATCAATGGAAATCGGTGGGATTGATCCCACTTGAATCAAAAAAAAATATTATAGAGACTTATGAAATCTGTGTGCCTTTTCAGCTGGAGATGATTTAAAGCCGATAACTCATCTTCTTGCGGTTAATATTTGTTCAAGGGCTGGCTTCAAATTGTTGCATGGGGGATTACATTACTTGGTAAAGGATGTTCATTTTTGGCATTGAATTTATTATCATTTTTCCCTATTCTTGACATGTCTTAGTCACCTTGTCTCGGTATGTAGAAGGGTGGATCTCAAATAGGCCGGTTAGGCTTTCTGCTTTATTCCAGCTCCGAGGCTTCATCAGCAGCTTTACTTCTAGAAGTATTTGATAAGACTATAGCATCTTTCAGGTTTGTGTTCATTTTATGTATGTGAATGGCACCTTCCCAAACTAGCACAGGACTGCTCTTTTATAACAGTATTGTTCTGTCCAGAACCAATACCAACAATGATAAGTCTGATACTTGTTTAATCGGTATAACCTCTATCATGAAATTCAAATTTAACTTTTTTAAAGGTAAGTGGTAATAGTCTCCTATTTTATTGAAATAGGGTGTTCATACTGAAAGTAGTTTAATTCTATGAAAATTTAAATGCAAGCATCAAAGAGTGTCCAGGCACATTGAATTGAGTTTGTGCATTTTTGATCTGACTAGTAATTGATTTTTGTATCATTGAAGCAACAAGGAGAAAGTGATGGAATTCTTGAGAGAGCTGTGCTTATTTTATGAAAGCCAAAATATATCATCAGATTCTGCTTTGATGGAAAAAGTCTATCTACTAGCTGGTGAAAATGACCTGCCAATAGATTTTTACAAAGAAACTTTTTCAAGCTTTTCTCTTGAGAAGGTTCAGATGAGAACTAGAAAGGTGCATCTACTGTAGCATGTTTTTTTGTGTTTATTGGCTTCTTTTTTGTTAAATTGGGTTTTATGTAGATCAAGCCACTGTTCTATAGCTTGAAAATTTAGCAAAACAGTTTATGAAAAGAAAAATGTAGGATCCTACATGATACAGTATTAGTGAGGTCTCAGTTGTTTGCATGCTATTTGAAAGTTTTGAATCTCAAGGGCAACTGAGATATTTTTCTGACAGTAATTTTGGAACTTATGCTTGTTTCTGTTGGATATTGGCTATAAAACAATTTTTTTGTTTTAAGTTTTGTCAATTTAACTGTTTTGTGAACTCTATTTTACTTTTTTGTGTTGTAGGTGTCAAAACTTTTATTTGGCGAGTTGGGCCTTGGATATGGTGCTAATGCTGTCATTACAAATGGACGAGTAAGCATTATATTATATTAAACTTAAATGTATATCTTTTTATTTTTATTTTGTGATGTTATTACCTTCTCACATTTGTTTTCCTTGCATTTTGTTTTGTAGATATTCACTTTGAGTGAAGGAAGCTCCTTTTTAGGTGATGATTTACGTCTCCTCGAGTCTGTTGAGTTTGATACAAAGGTGAAGCACATATTTGAGATAATTGAAGGGGTAGAGAAATGGGCTGGTGTTGACCCTGATGAATTAACAAGGTAAACTAGCTGTTATGTTAAGTCAACAGTGCTGTTGTAAACTCAAATTGGCATCAGATAAGGTGCTTTGCGTGTTTGAACTAGAATTAAGCCTCAGTTGAGCCTTGATCATTCAAAAACCTGACAGAAATGAATAATGAACCAAATTGAAGATCTGGCTGTTTATAATACAGTGGATTTGCTTAATATTAGTGAATTAACTAAACTCTCAGTTAATATGTTGACGTTCTAAAGTAATGACTTCCTTATTCTGTTCCTTTTCTTTGTATGACAATGCAGTCAATTCTACAGTGATCTTGTTATGCTGGTTTCCTCTTCTATGTCTATTCGTGAAAGGAGCACTGAAAGAGCCCATTTTGAAGTCTTAAATGCTGAACACAGGTAAGGGACATTGGAAAAGCATGGATTAAGTTCTCATCACATGTACTATAAATTTTAAATATGCCTGAACTTCTTCCACCTTTTTTTGTTGTTTTTTATTTCCTTTTGTTAGTGCTGTGATTTTGCAAAATGAGAATTCAACAATCCATATAGATGCAGTGATAGATCCATTGAGCGCTTCTGGGCAGAAACTTACCCCGCTTCTTCGCATTTTACAGAGACAGATTCAACCTAGCATGAGAATTGTTCTTAATCCTGTTGTAAGTTCCTACCTTCTTTATTTAGTAGTGCTGAGCGAAGGGTTTGCGTTTGGTAGGCATTTAGTAATGGTCAAATTAGTTGGTGGGTTCCACTGCATAAATGGTACAAAAAGCTGGAAATGTGAGACCTTGGTTTTGCATCAATCTATATCATCTATATCGAGTAAAAGAATTTGTACTTTCCGGAAAAACAATTTTTAACCAACTTAAGGAATAAAGGTTTGTTCTTATTTTTCTGTTTTGCAGAGTTCTCTTGGAGATATTCCTCTGAAGAATTACTACAGATTTGTTCTCCCCTCCATTGTAACAATCTTCATCCATACTTTGGCATATATAATTGAAACACTTGTCTTCTTATCTAATTAGTATTTAAATTTTATAGGATGATTTTAGCACTGTTGATTATTCAGTACATGGTTCAAAGGCATTCTTCTCAAATATGCCTCTTTCCAAGACATTAACAATGAATATCGATGTGCCCGAGCCATGGCTTGTTGAGCCTGTTGTTGCAGAGTAAGAATTTTTACTGTTTTATCATTCTAACTATATGGCTTTACCTTACCAGACGACATATCAGCATCTCTAGAGATTTTTTGGTCAAAATCAGCAACATATAGTTACATTATTATTATTTTTTTGTACATCATTTCTCTTTTCAGACATGACTTGGATAACATACTATTGGAAAATTTGGACATGCGTACTCTGCAAGCGGTATTTGAGCTGGAAGCACTTCTTTTAACGGGTTTGTTATTACACAAGTCATCAATTTTCTTTTTTGGTCCCAGTCCAGGTTACAGAAATGATCAAATTACCATTTCATTAGTCATTGCGGCTTGGCCCTAGCAGGATCAAATAATATACTGACATTTATTTTGTGACTCAAGCTCATTGACACTCATTTCTCAACATAGTGTTACTTACTGTTTGGGTAATAAGTTTGGTATCTCTATGCTACTGGTCCCGTCTTTTAGTTGGGGGTTGTTTCTTTGGCTGAACTGTGCAATTGAGGGAAAATTGAGTGTAATTTAATCAGAATTGAGGAAAACCAAAGCTTAAATGCACTACTTCTTTATAGTAGGGCCAAGTTGGTTAGCTTGTTTCCTGGTTTGGACTTGAGGGCATCTCTATTTTCTCTTTTTTTGTTCTTAAAAGAAGTGGCCAATGAGCTACTGATTTGCACTCAAATTTGTGCTCAGTGTCAAAATTGAGGGAATCAATCTTGTTCAGGTTTTAATTTTATACTTGATATCACAGGTATATGTATTCTCTGTCTGACTATATGACATGTTTGTATCAGGTCATTGTTCAGAGAAAGGAAGGGATCCGCCTCGTGGGCTTCAGTTAATTCTTGGCACGAAAGAAAGGCCCCACTTGGTTGACACACTTGTCATGGCTAATTTGGGCTACTGGCAAATGAAGGTTTCTCCTGGTGTTTGGTACCTGCAACTGGCACCAGGCCGGAGCTCAGAGCTGTACCGGTTCAAGGAACCTGGAGTTGGAAACCATACATATCCACTCTCAAAATTGGTAGCCATAGACGGATTAAGAGGTAAGCTCCTTCACATAGAGGTGGAGAAGAAGAGAGGAAAGGAACAAGAGGATTTATTGAATTATTCGGACGACAATCAGACCCAGGAGAAAAAGGTAACTATTTTTTGGTGGAATTACATGAATGCCCCTGCATGGAAATGTCTTACATACCTGGACAAACACTGGAACAATCACTGTTACCTTTATCCAGAACTGGACAATCCTCTACCAATTTTCAAAATTTTCCAATTTACTAACACTATTTCTTTCCAAATGATGTCAAATTACCCATATGTATTGTAATTCCTGCTTTGTGATTTTTCAAGAATTTGTTGTAATATTCTAAAAAATTATAGTTTTGGTGATAAGATGTTACGTTTGTTGTTTTCTAGGAAAATCGAAATGGTTGGAATACAAATTTATTGAAATGGGCAAGTGGATTAATTGGTGGTAATGGATCTTCAAAAAAGCAACATGAGACACATGTGGTAAATTACTTGTATATGCTATTCAAAATTATTATCTGCAATTGTAAAGTTGGATTGAATAACTTGATATTTTTTTTTTTTTACTTGGTGATCCCAGGAGAAGGGTGCAAGGCATGGAGAGACCATTAATATTTTTTCTGTTGCTTCTGGCCACTTGTAAGTTCTCCCTCTCTCTCTCTCTTTCACTCACAAAAAAAGAGGGAGAAGAAAAGAAAAATAAAGAAAACAAGTTCTTTATTATATGTAATGCAACTTTTTTCTTTTTCTTAATTTTCTTGTAGGTATGAACGCTTCCTCAAAATTATGATACTCAGTGTCCTTAAAAACACCCAAAGGCCGGTGAAGTTTTGGTTCATAAAAAATTACCTCTCTCCCCAGTTCAAGGTACATAAAGAATTTCATTTATTAGAATTTTAGTCAACACAATTGTTTTGTTCTTTATCAAAATTGATATCTCTATATCTTTCTCAGGATGTTATACCATACATGGCAGCAGAGTACGGATTTGAGTACGAGCTTATCACTTACAAGTGGCCCACATGGCTACACAAACAAAAGGAGAAGCAACGTATCATATGGGCATACAAAATTTTATTTCTCGATGTCATATTTCCTATTTCACTTAGAAAGGTAAAATCACGTCTTTCTTTCTAGTAAACTCTAAAACTAGTGATTTCCTTTTAACAAAAATCCCATGGCCTTGTCTTTTATGTAGGTGATTTTTGTTGATGCTGATCAAGTGGTGCGGGCTGATATGGGAGAATTATATGATATGGATTTAAAAGGAAGGCCTCTTGCATATACTCCATTCTGTGACAATAATAAAGATATGGATGGTTATCGGTTTTGGAAACAAGTTAGTGCCCTAACTCCTTTGCACTTTAAGCGAATAAGATACAACACGTACCTAATTTATTTTTGTTATCTTGTTAAAGGGTTTCTGGAAGGACCACTTACGAGGGAGGGCTTACCACATCAGGTATACTCTTTTGCTTTTACATTAGTCTGTATGAGTCCATATCATTTTTTGGTTTTGTGTGTATGATTATACCCTTGCAAGTGCCAGATGTATTTTATACACCTAAAAAATGGGAATAATCTGCATAGATATGCCCAAAAATACCTTCGTAATTTTTTACCTTTATACAATTGAAGAAAGGGTAATTTGGGTGTCTTCATAAAAACCAGGACAAGCAGATTTTTCAAATGGGACGCCTTCGCTTTGTGGAGACTATATATGATATTTGTTTTTTTGTAGGGTTGGTACACAAGAATGTTTTGTTTATTTATTCATTTGTTGTTTTTGTGAGCAGCGCCCTGTACGTTGTTGATCTGGCGAAATTGCGACAAATGGCAGCTGGAGATGCCTTGAGAGTATATTATGAAAATCTAAGCAAAGATCCGAACAGTCTTTCTAATCTTGATCAGGTTAATCATTTACCTTCTTTGTGAATCCCACAAGCTGCAAAGTATTATGCTCACATGTATACTTTTGGCATGATATATACAATCAGGATCTACCAAATTACGCACAACACACTGTACCGATTTTCTCTCTCCCACAAGAATGGCTTTGGTGCGAGTCTTGGTGCGGAAATGCCACAAAGGCGAAAGCTAAAACCATCGATTTGTGCAACAACCCCATGACAAAGGAGCCTAAGCTACAGGTACTTTCTATTCTTTCATACTAATTAAAGTGAGGCTATGGTACTATGCATAGCGCATAATGGCCCGTACTATGGATCAATATCTCCATTTTCAAAGTCCAAACAATCGATCTAAACCGTTCAACATGATCTCCATATAAAAATGTACTTGTAGATCGAATTTTACATTTTTCTAGAACATTTTTATTATTATATAGATAGGAGTAGAACTAGGGTGCTCTTAAGTTCACCAAGTCCCTTGGTGAACTCGAAGTCTAAAACCCATCGGATCGGCTTCAAACGACGAATCCGAACCGTTGAAACCCGTCTACCTTACGAGTGATGCGTCTACATGCAAAAATTTTAAATTTTGAAATTAATTTTGCATAGAGTCAAGTGGTCAAAAAACGTCAAAAAATGAATGCATTAAAATTAATTTATTAACCTTCTAATTTTGACCGCTTGACTTTATACTAAATTAATTCAAAAGTATAAATTTTTTACATGTATACGCATCTCGTAAAGTAGGCGGGTTTTAACGGTTCGGATTCGTCGTTTGAAGCTAATTTGATGGGTTGTAGACTTAAGTTCACCAAGGAGCTTGGTGAACTTAAGAACACCCCCCTAGTTCTACTCATTTAGATAGGTAGAATAACATATAATGTCTATGTACTAGCCAGATAATATACTAGACAAAACTGAAATCACCGGCTGTAGTTTGTGTTGCTCATATTTGCATGTAATTTATTGTTGGGTATTCTCATACAGTATGTAAACTGTTTTGTTCCTGTGTGCATTTTAATTTTTTACAGGGTGCAAGGAGAATTGTGTCAGAGTGGGTGAATCTGGACTCTGAGGCGAGACAATTCACAGCAAGAATCTTAGGAGAGCAGCTGGAGCCCAAAGATCCGGCCATTCCATCACCACCATCCGATTTAGAAGCACCATCTGATAGTAAAGCTGAGAAGCATGATGAATTATAATTTTTTTTTTTTGTAACTTAGATGTATAATTCATTTTTGGATATGCTGCTCCATTTGTAAACAATAATCATAAGTCGTATACATTTTTGTATTCTGGGAGAGCATGTCTAGGCAGAATGCCCGAGTATTCTTAGTTTTGTAGTTCTAAGGAGAATTTTGCCAACAGACCTTTTGGATAATTATAGGTATAAACAGTCTTTTTTGTGTTTATGTTTATTAGTATTTTGTTTCATGAAAAAGGCTCCTACAATATCAAACACAATCAATTGCAATGGTGGATTACTAGCAGAAACTGATAAAAAAAATAAAAATAGGATGAGAAATCTTAGTTACAAAACACACTAGTAACATCACAAACAACTTTACTTCTCTGACTACAGAAAAGTTGGGATTTGATATAAAATGCCACAACAAGATTTTTGTGTCTACCAGTAGCACAAGTACTCTCAAGTCTGTTAATTTCACTCTACAAAATACACACAAAAGCATATAAAATGCAGTAACTAAATTAAACTTCTAATTCCAGTCAAGACCACCTAACATTATAGAACCCATTCCTTCCCACACCTCCGTGTCGCAGCCAACTTCTTCGTAATCAACCCCCTCCATGTCCCCGTCCCACGTCCCCCTCCCATTTGCATCTGAATATAATAAAAGAAATAAAAAAAAGAAGGATCAAAGCTTTTGCAAGTAAAAGCATTGACTAGGTCAATAATTGTGTTTCCTTTTTTAAATGAAGGGGGTATAGCCGTATAGGTATCTAAAGAGTATGATAGCTTACAGTGGTTATAGAAAGGTTTTTCTCTGTTTATTTTAGATGCCAATTTTCTTTTCTTCAGCTTCGGTCGTGGCTTTATGTCACCACCTAAAACCAGTAATTTCGGAGTAGGGTTGTCCATATTGTCACCTAAAAGAACCAAAATGAGCAAAATTATATAACATAGGGAAGTTTGATTATGCTGATTCCTTCTAGAAAAGCTTATAGGAAATTTGCTATCAAGAAATTACAGCAAAGTCCCTCACCTTTTATTGTTTAAAAGCATCAAGTACGATGAAATGACAAGAACTACCCAAGACACACATCAAGAAGACTGAATTAAATCAATTAATTTATTGCTTTGCAAATAAGGCACTTTGCTAAAAAAAATTTGGTATACAGGTATTTTCTCACAAGTTTGCAAAATTTAATTCAAGGCAAATTACAAGCAATTACCGAATGGGTTCTTTCGTTTGCTTGAATAGAAGCGAGGTTCATCCTCACTTTGACCGACTTGTAATTCAGGGTTATTTTCGTCATCATCTTTTTCTATTCCCAAAATGTCCTCCTCCCTCAGGGCTGAACTATTAAATTGCTTGAATATAGCCTCGCTTAGAACACTGTTACCATTCTCTTCCTCCTTCTCATCTTTTGGGTTGTCTCTTGTGGAACTGATTGATGAAAAAGCATTTTTCTTCACCTGAAATGATGGTCAATAATTTTTGTGTCAGACTGGTGCTCATAGCGGTACAACCTGGTACATACTGGTACCATGCATGGTCTGAGTGATTGACATTTTACTGAGAAGTCTCACCTTGATAGTGTTGCTAACTTTGGTCATATCAGAATCTGAAGTCTTGGAGATTGATTGGCTAACAGGCTTTGGCGGTTTGTCTTCTTCAAGTGATCTGGAAATATTGTACTTGATAAAGCAATAAAAAGGTAGAATTTTGGAAAAGTACCTAACAAAAGACATATTTCCACAACCACCCCATCCAATTTCTCCTCCTTCCTTTTGTATTGAACAGATGTTTGTCGGCGCAAGTTTTGCAAAACCAGATGTTTGGAAGGGTGATTATGAAAAATTACACTGAAGAGAACAATGGAAAGGGATGGAATTACCTTGGTTTAGCGAGGAAAGACGAGATCGTAGTTTGGCCGAACGGTCGCATATTAGCTGAATGCTTTTGCTTCATCTCGCTTCAGTCTCCTCTTTTGAGTTCGCTTTACTTTTCCCCAAACAATCAAATACAGATTTTATGAGAAATAGAGGAGAGCGAGAAATTCACCTGGCGGGAAAATTAAGCAATTCGTCGATACGCGTTGTGAAATTCCTATCCCCGTTCGAGGCTGCTAATGGGCCGGGTTCACTCGGCCCATTTGTTTTTACGTTGGGTGTCGAACTATCGATTCGATCTGAATTGGAATCTCTCTTCTATCTCTGACTGTCACTGGGGCCGGTGTGTTGACTTGGTAGCCCCACTTTCAGCGAAAAAAGAAAGAAAGAAAGATGTGGAGTCGGAGAGCTGAAGACACGAGTTCGGTTCCTCTGAGGTAATGCTCAATCCGGACCGTCCGATCAAAATCCTGCCAATCCGGTCCAAACCCGTAATGCACAGTCCCTTTAATTCGTGCCAGTACACAAAAGAACGGACCAGATTCAAATTAAAAAAAATGAGGTACTCTATGTTATATGAATCCGTATCTCCTCCTACCGTCAAAAAAAAAAAAAAGTTCGTATCTCCTCCTACCATGCTCATCAGGTGCTTGATCGTTTGCTTCTAAGAGTTCGACTTTGGTATTCAATAGGTATGTTTTATTGAAGGTTAGTGGCTATTGAATATATGTTATTGGCAAAAGCATGCACGCACCGTACAAAACTGGTGTTTATCTGGACCGTGCCACCGATCCAGAGTTCCAGACCAACCTTGAACCGTTATGGTTATTTTTTTTTTTTTATGGTTAGTGGCGAACTTGCCACCAACAGGTATATTGATATTAAGAAAATGTTTTAATTACAAGGTTATTCCCACCAAGCGGTGGCGAATCCCCCTTAACGATAATAAATGGTATTGTTCAGCTATTTGATATTGCCACTAATAAGGCGCAGTACTGTCCCACACAGCTATGCCACCATGTCCCTCTCTTATCACCTATTCTGAGACCAAAATAAAACGTCCGTTGTTGTGTCATTAATCAAAACATAGCTCGATTTTCGCTTTGCGGCAAACACTCTTCTGTTCCTTTCTCTCCAGAGTGCCCAGAATCCGGCAGCCCAAACTCGGTTCCGGTGTGTGCGCTCGTCCTTTGATGCTCCTTGCTGGGACATGTCCCAACTGCGTCTGAGATTTGTATCCGACCCATGAGGGAGGTTATAGTGTAGCCTCAATCCCCTCCAGAAGCTCCTTGCATAAGGACAGGACCACATAATGTGCTGCATCGTCTCAATTGCCGTTGAGTTGCACAATTTGCATCCCGGCTGCACCATACATCCCCGATTGAGCAGTACCTCCTGCGAGAGAATCTTGTTATCCAGCATTAGCCAGAGAAAGATTTTGATTTTCATTGGGGCCTTAATTTTCCAGAGAGACCCATGATTAGGGGAGATGATACCCCTGTGATGTAAGAGTTTGTAGGTGGAGGAGCAGGTGAAAAGTCCGCTCTCTGTCCATTTCCAAGCCAGACCATGCACGCGGTCCACTGAGCAGGCATATAAGGGGAGCAGTGCTGATAGTGAGCGGAGAAAGAAGGATTTGTCCACTAAGTTATGTCCATCCCATGTGGAGATTCCATAAAGTTTTCCCAGTGTGGATGCCCAAAAGCCCGCTGGGCTTTTTTCCAGTTCCCAAAGCCATTTCGTTAGCAGCGCATCATTTTGGTTTGCTAGATCTATGATACCCAAACCTCCATTCTCCTTTAAGGCACAAACCTTCTCCCAGTTTACTAAGCAGTTTATCCCTTTACAGGATTTGTTTCCTTTCCAAAGGAAGTTTCGTCGCAATTTGTCTAAGTGTTTGATCACGCCTGCCGGTAACTTTATTGCCTGCATAAAATGTAACGGCATGGCCGAAAGAACTGCTTTGACGAGAGTAATCCGGCCTCCGTATGATAGGAAATTTGCGGTCCATGCCTGAAGTTTGTTCTGAACAGCGGACAGCATAGGCTGGAAATGGATTTTCCTGGGATTTCTAGTGGTTAGGGGTAGCCCCAGGTATGTGATAGGTAACTGAGTCGGTGTTGCAGAAAGGATCCGTCGAATGGTCGATATGTGGCGCGCCGGGATTGCAATCGGTACGAATAGTGATTTGGTAGGGTTGAGTTTGAGGCCAGAAAGCTCCGTGTAGTTTTTAAGTATTTGGGCAATGATTCGGAGGGCTGCGGGGTGTGCCTCGCTGATAATCAATGTGTCATCCGCGTATTGGATGATTTGTGTTGGCAAGCAAGCATGCGGAGGCAGGAAGCTATCCGCATTCCTAATGAATCTGGTCAGGGAATCGGAGACCAGAATGAAAAGGAGAGGCGAAAGAGGGTCGCCTTGGCGCACCCTCTCTTATGCCGAAAATATCGGGTTTGCATCCCGTTGACCTTGATCGTCGAAGATGACAAATGTAAGATTGCCAGTACGGCTGAAATCCATGTCAGGGGGAAACCGCGTTCGATCAGTAGATTAAATAGGAAAACCCAGCTTACTGTATCAAAAGCCTTCTCAAAGTCGACCTTATACAGTATCGATGGCAGTTTCATCTTGGAGCAGAACCCAACAACTTCCCTTGCCGCCAGAAATGATTCCATAAGTGAGCGGCCCTTGACGAATGCGGTCTGATTAGGTAGGATCAACGATTGCATGTGCGGTTGCAGCCTATTTGCCAAGATTTTAGGGATGATTTTGGCTATGGTATTGATGACACTGATCGGTCTGTAATCCTCAATCCGCTGAGGGTTCAACTTTTTTGGCAGTAGGGTAATTGCCGCTTTGTTTAGAACTTTCATCGAAGTGGCATTGGCATCAAAACAATGGTTGACCAGGTCGGTTATATCTGATTTGATCGTTTGCCAGAAAAGTTGGTAAAATTCTATCGGTAGGCCATCTGGGCCGCTAGCCTTACCCTTAGGCATATCATTTATTGCTGCGCGAATTTCCTCTTCAGTGATTGGGTCGTCCAGACTTTGGAGGTCATCCGTTAGCTGCTGATCCAGCTTTCCGGTCAAGTCGAAAGGACGGGGTTGCGGTGCTGGTGTACCCATAATTCCTTTGAAATGGTTTCTAATGATGTGTAGTATATCCTGAGGTGGGGCAGCGGGGTTGGTTGTGGGAGACTGGAGGTCCTTTTGGGAGAGAGAGATGATAGAGTTCATATTCTTTCTACCGTTGGCGACGGCATGGAAGAACTTTGTGTTCTTGTCTCCTAGTTTAAGCCATGTACATCCTGAGCGGTGTTTCCATTTGGCCTCCTTATCTGCTGCTAAGCTGAAGATGTGTTCTCGCAACCGGATACGTAGCCGGAATTCCGGTGAACTGAGAGGGCGCTTCTCTTCCACCCGATCCAATTGTTGTAGGACCCATTTTGATCGTGACAAGAAGGACTCCGTTTTCTTGAATTTTTCATGAGACCATCGACGTAATGTTTTCTGAAGCACCATGATTTTCTTCTGAATTCTAACGACAGGATTTCGATCTGTCACTGAGTTCCAGGTCGTGTTGACTACCTCCCGGATGTCCCGATATTTTAGCCAAAATAACTCCAATTTAAAAAACCTTTTGGGAGGGTTGCGGTGCGGACTCAAGGTAAGCAAGAGAGGGGTGTGATCAGAGGCCGAAGCCGGTAGATCGGTGAGTGTGTAGGAGGTCCCGAGATCACTCCAATGATGTGAGAGCAAGGCACGGTCGAGTTTGGAGAAAGTTGGGTTTGGTCTTTCATTAGACCAGGTGAAGAGTCTGCCTTGTAGCGGGGCTTCTGTTAGTCCTGTCTCATTGATGAAATTGTTGAAATCCCTCATAGTTCCCAAATTCCTTATATCTCCGGTGGTGTCGTCTACCGTGCGAATCAGGTTGAAATCTCCTAGGAGGAGCCACGGTAAATTGTTGCTAGCTCGAATCGAACGCAGTTCCGCTAGAAACATACGTTTATGGTTATCCTCTTGTGGACCGTAAACTGCTGTGCACATAAAAGTTAGCTCATCTCTTTTAATTATCACTGTAATTGAGTAATTTAAAATAAAGGAGTCGATTCGGGTGTATGCATTACTCCACGCAAGCAAGATACCCCCTCTCGACCCTTCCGCGTTTAAAGCAATAAATTGTTTAATTTTTGAAGGACAGACACGCCGAACTTCAAAAATTGAACAGTCACTCCACTTGGTTTCTTGAAAACAAAACAAATCACAGTTACTATCGGTTGTGACATCTTTGATAACCGCACATTTGTTTGTATCTCCAAGTCCCCGCACATTCCAATTTAAAATTGAGATAGAAAATTTAAATTGATTCATTAATATATGGTAATACACAAAAACTGATTCAGTGCAAAACACAATCACCAAAATGAAACATAACATCTAGGCAACTACCTAGCTTGAGTCTAAGAGGCAGCACCTCCCTGATCTCCCTCATCAGAGAGTTCATCCTCCTCACTATCAAATTCTAATTCTCCCAGAATTGATTCTCCCGCTTCATTATTCTGACCCTCATTCGAGTCTTGATAGTCCGCAGTCAGTCCCGCTGGGGTAAGGTGTTCTTCAGCAAGTATGCCACAATAAGCTCCTATCTTATCTGCCTCGGATTGATCAAGGGGGTTTGCGTCCAGAGTTTCCTCATGCAGGGCTCGGAGAATTTGTGCACTGCAGGATGGATCAGGTGTAGAAGGCCCCGCTCTAGGTTCCTTCCTTTTCTTCTTGTCAGGCGCATATGATTTTGGTGTTGCGCGCTTGCTGATCCGGGCGCTTCTGCGGAGCAGCGACGCAGGTGATGGCTGAGTGAGAGGTATCTCTGGAGCCGGCAGTGGTTCAGTGTGCATCTCTGGAACCGGAAGTGGCTCGGTGTGTAGTAAGTCTGGAGCCGGCAGTGGCTCAGTCGTCATCTCCATTCCTCCCTGTGTCGTCAGCGAAGAAGATGGCAGCTGACCTGCGGTGGCGGGGCCCTGTAGCAGCGGGACCCTCCCCTCCGTGACCAGCGGTAGTGGGTTTTGTTCCGGGTCTGGACCCGGTAACAGTGGAGATCCAGACCCGAACTCCTGAGTCGGGCTGGACCTTAGGTGAGGTGGCGGGGACAGATTTGGCTGCAGATGAGCCTGTGCCGGGTCTGCCAAAGAGCTGAGGTATGCTTCCTCTTCTTCCTTACGGGCTTCTTTCTCGGCTCTCAACATATTTTCGTAATCCCGCAATTCAGCATCCATATCGGAGCTGTCCCATGTTTGACTCGAAAGCGAGTCGAGATCATCAAGGTCGTTTGGGTTTACTATCCGAGATGGGAGAGGTAGCATGGGTTGCGCTATCTCTTCTGCCCAATTTGCCGCATTTACCTCTTCTTCATTTTCTTCCAGGTTGTCATCCTGAGCCTCAGCGTAGTCCGCCCATTGTTCCTCTGTGTCATCAGCTTCCATTGGTTCGGAGTCTTCTATTGGTTCAGATTCAATATCCTGTAGTGGTTCCAATACCATTGGTTCTGATTGCGGTGGTTCATGGTTGGGGATCGGAGCTGGAGTAAAATCTCCATCGTTGCCAAGTTGCATATGCCGGGTTCTAGAGGTTGGTTTTCAGATGAGGCATTGGATTCAGAGATGTGTATCGGGTTATTGGGTGCTCCGAGCTCCTGGTTCGGGTGTCGGATGAGGGAAGATGCAGATTCGGTTTTGGTTAGTGGGTCTTGTTGAGGTGGGAGAGAAGGGAAGGTGGGATTTGGGTTTGGGCTAGAGGTCGGAATTGGGTTTAGATTAGAGATGAAATTTGGGTTCAGGTTGGAGGTGAAATTTGGGTTCGGGTTAGAGGTGAAAGAGGCCTGCGTTGCTATTTGGGGGATTTGTGTTGTTTGGGGGTTTGAGTTGGGCCTTGGTGATGGGCCAAAGAGAAAAGCCTCAAGTTGGGTTTGGCCCGTAATGTGAAGGGATAGGTCAGCCTGCTGTGAAACAATGAGAGTTGGATTTTGAATTTGAAAGTGGGTTGTACCGTTACCTGTCTTGTCTAAGGTAAGGACATGTGCAGGAGAATAATCAGAAGCATGCTTATCTTTAATAGGTATAGCTGGTATAGCAGTACTTGCTCTAGACGTCCTATCTGAGTAAAGCAGCATTTCCCCAGTTTTCTTTTTACTGGAGGTGTCTCCTAGTGGGATATCGGGCTGAGCAATTCTTTTTTGCTTTCTATCAATGGGACCCGATCCACTAGCCAGTTGTGTGGCTGGAGAAGTGAGCATTTCTTCCTGAAAGCAGGGGCTTGCACGGAGGTAGGCTTCCAGCTTATGCCTCTCAGGACCCTGCGGGAGACTGTTCCACACTGCTAGCAGTGTGTTGATCTCGATGATTATGTTGCCCCAGCCGGTGGGTTCGTGGTGGATGCTTGATGTGCTTTCATGTTGGCTTGGTGAATTTGAGCGAAATGTTGCTCAGTCGGTGTTGGGTCCGGGGGGAGAGTAAGGGGGACCGGCTCTTCAAGCCAAGAGTGAACCGTGACTTCAATATCACGGGAGAAGCCCCGAATCCACATGACTATGCCACGGGGGATGTGGCTTAACTCTGGGACTGCAACAACTACCATCATACGCTCGAGCGATTGAACCCGGGCCATTGGAGTGTGATCCAATACTATGCCGAATGAGCTAACGGCGGCAAGAAGGTGCTCAATGCACCACGCTTGAGGTGACATCCGCCTCAATTCGATCCAAACCTTATATTTCAATCGCGTCGGGTAGCCGTTAATTGCGACACTCCACGGATAAGTCACATAGCCCAACTGTTGAAGTGGTTCAGAAAATTGCTTAAGGAATAAATTGCGATCCACTCCTACTGGGAGCATGAGGAGGTATTGCGCGTCCGTCATGTGAGTTAAAGCGTACGGATATTCGGATTGACATGTAGACATTAGTACCGACTGAATAATGTGTGTAGTATGAGTCGGTCGTAGCCGGGCATCTATCACAATAGCTCGATACAGTTCAGTGGTGTTTTGCTTCATCTGTTGGGTCTCGGGGATGTAGACGACTGCAAAGCGAGGCCTGTTTTCCGGTAGTAAGCCTTCTCCCATGTTACCCCTCGGTTGTAACGGGTCGAAGCGGCTGGTCAGAGTAGGGTGGGTGCATTGTTTGGCCTCTTGGCCTTTCTGCCAGCAGATAGCGCAGACTCTCTCTGTTTTTGTGCATTTGCTCTGGTCGTGACCTTTCTCGAGACAGTTGCAACATCTCCCTCTCCATGCCAGTTTGGAGGGGCCAGGCGGGAGAGGGAGGGGGTCGGGAGTGACAGTGGCGTGTGCATGGGGAGAGTTTGTTGACTGGAGCGGGTTGGGAAGCCAAGGATTGTGTTCGACAAAGTGTGGCCATGGTGGAGACTGAAAACGATGAGAAGCCGAGGCTGGATTGATGAAGAGATGGGGGTTGGTTGCATGTGAGTAATTTGGTGGAGGGAAGGTTGGGTTATGGTGGGAGTTACGGGTCTGTGAAGGAGCTGAAGTTAATAAGGGATGGGGATTTGGATTTGGTTTCGCCATTAATGAGGTTGGTGAATGGGGTGGTTGAGTATAGTTAATGTTGTAGAGATGCTGTTTGAGCTGGTTGAAATTTGTAGGGGAGTATGGAGTGTAGTCATTAATGGCATTAAAGTGTGATTGGATGGCGCATGGGAAGAGGGCGGCCACCGTACTGGAACAATTAATCTTCTTGACATGTCTCTGAGGGCCATTAAAGGCAGAGATGGGAGGTCTATGTGGGAGGGAGTACTTACCTTGGGGTGTATGAAAAGTACGGCTAGTGTGAGAATGGTTGAAGTAACGCCTTGGGAAGCTACAGCTCCTCCTCGTCCTTCGATCGGCC